>CAWUFW010002382.1:900000-2248961 GCA_963921515.1 Calotriton arnoldi | reverse complement strand
GGTTAGGTTGGGGCTGAAGGTTGACCTGCGGATGTAGCCGTCTTTTCTAAAAGGTTTCAATGGAGTTAGAATACGGCAATCACCATGGACAACTAATGAGCAGGTGCAACTGTACACGGATGCTTCCAGGCGTGGGGGCTTCGGATCTATATTGGGTACAGCTTGGTGTGGCAGGCCATGGTCATCTGCTTGGCACAAATCTGGCCTGACAGGGAATATTACAGCATTAGAACTCTTTCCCATTCGGCGGCAAGATGGCGTCCGTGCTGGACGTGTGAGCGAGGAGCTCCGGAGTTGTTCCCCCATCCAACGGGATCACGGCTGACGGGTGATTGAGTTCAAGCAGTGGAGAGGAGCAGTGGCGAAAAGGGGGAAAAAATTCAACCGCGTATACAGATTGAAATTAAGAACTGGTAGTACGCGGATAAATTATAACATCAAAGGTTCCTCCCTACGGTGTTCCGGCGTTTCGATGGACCGGCGAATCGGCTGCGGGCAGTTTCAGTGAGAGTGCCGAGGCTGAGAAGTCGAGAGCGGTTCAGCGGCTCAGCGTTCTTTTTTCCGTCTCAGCGTTTTAGTGTGTGAGTGCTTCAGCCGCGGTCGGGGGTGGCAGAGACTGTGACCACTTGAGAGGAGCAGTAAACTAGGACTCCCGGTAAGAGCGGGAAAAAATAAAGTGCATATTTGGACAAGCGGATTCTTACTGGGCAAAAGAATTGTAACTGTAACAACGGCTGAAGGGAGTTAATGAGGAGTCGGAGAATGTTACATTGTGGCGCCTTAATCACTTGAGTCTTTCGGTTTTGGCGCGACTGCTGAGGCTGGGAAACCACGGTGGTGAGTGTGTTAACTGTGGTTGGCGGCTGTATTGTGACATACCTGGTAAACTGCAGCCGTAATAATGTATCGAAGGGAGCTGTAGATTGCTACATTGTGCCGCCCTAACCCTCCGAGACCTCAGAGACTTCAGACATTGTTATAAAAAGGGTGTTCTGGCTTCACTATATATAACGGCATCCGCAGTGGGTCACCTATTTTTAAAAAAAAGTTTGTCATGCCTCCAAAAACTGGACGTGGTGGTAAAACCAAGACAATTAGTGATGCGGTAAGTAGGGCTGTCCTCTCACTTAGCACCACTAAAGATGGGGCTGATGAAGTTTACGCAGAGCCTGTGACACAAGAGTTGAATAGTAGGAAGATACCCCAGATACCTCAAATATTTTTGGCAAAAAAAAAAACAACAACAATCAGTGATGTCAACTCGCAGTCTGGCTAAAGAAATAAATGATGATGAGGCAATATCAATGAGTCAGCATCCCGTGGGTGCACAGGGGAACGAGCACCATACAGACTATATAAGTCAAAAATATTTAGACCAAGAGGCAGTACCGGTGCTTGTAGATACAGGAGGGGCTGTGAATATGATTAAATCCGCTGTGGCATCAACAGGGCAGCAAGAGGAGATGACTACGTCGGGTGCAGTAGCTGATTTGTGTATCGAAGGTGTTAACAGGGAGAGTGATTCAGGGGAAGGCAATTTTTTTTCTATGTCGGATCATTCATCAGATGATGATGAGTATGAAGAGTCAGGTCTAAAATCCTTTTTTTTGGAGCGATCTGGGATTAGCACTGGTAGTGAGTTTAATATTTCAAACCCTGATGAAGATAATCTCGAGACTACCATGGTACATAAACAAAGGGCGCATAAGGAGGTTGAAGCAGCACTTCAGGTAGCCACGATGGGCGGCCCTCCTAGCTTTACTCCATCTGAATCAGCTCCAGAAATGGCAAAGGGTGGTGAAGCAGACGAACGATCTCAAGCACTGAATCAGCGTGGGGAGATTTCATTGAAGTCAATTTTCCAATGTATTACTGAACATAGGGCCGAGACTCGTACGGAAAGTGCAAAAACACATGCTGCTTGTCGAAAACTACAGAACGCTATTAGGCGGATAGCAAAATCATGTACTGAGTTTACGGAAAGGTTGAATGAGGCCGAAGCCAGAATTTCTACATTAGAAGACGACATCGCGAGACAAAAGGCAGTGGTGGTTGATTCACAGCAATATAAAGAAGATGTGCAAGTCAAACTTGTGGATTTGGAAAATCGTATTCGGAGGAACAATTTGCGGATTTTAGGAATTCCGGAGGGTATCGAGGGACAAGATATTCGCAAATTTGTTGTGGAATTATTCACAGAAGCCTTTCCAGAATTAACAGATTGGAACTGGTCCAATGAAGTGCAGCGGGCACATAGGTTCCCATTCAAACAGAGGCCTACGAAACCTGGTGATAAGGATGTCAGACCGAGAGCAATTTTGATTTGTCTGAGTAACTTTTTGGCACGCCAGGTGATATATGATCTGGCACGGCCAGATAAAAAGAGGGCTGGGAAGGGGTCTCAATTCTTTGTGCGACCTGACTTTTGTCATCAAACTGTGGAGAAAAGGTGGCAGTTACGTCAGCTGATAACTCCCTTTCAGGGGAAAGGAGCGCAAGTGTTTCTGTTAAATCCTGCCACCCTTAAAGTGATCTTTAAGGGTCAAACACGTTTTTTTACTTTAGAATCGACAGCGAAAGAATATCTGGCCTCAATATAAATGTTTGTTTCAGCATCTAGGTTTATTATCGCCCTCTTAGCCGTGTACAATGGCATAGAATTTTATAGCTGGCATAATCTGTCTCTGTCAGTATTATGTTTGGGTTATGTGTATGGTTGTCAGATTAAGAACATAGTAGTGAATTGTGTATCCATGTAAGGCATTTAATTTAGTCTTGTGCTAGCCAGATATGGGCGGGTAGGATGGGGGAACACAGGGGGGAGAACTCACTCTACATCAACAGGGCCATGGGCCCATTTGCCTGCAAACTGGGGAGAGGGAGCGGGGAGGGAGGGGTGGTAGGGGGGACAGGGGCTGGGGGCACTGGGGGGATGAGGGCTTGGTGTGAGGGGATGGTGGGGGGATGTATTTCACAAAAATCAATCCATGTGCAAGTACCTTTGTTTTTTTCAAAACGGTCAATAAGTATCAGACAAAGATTAAGGGGCCGATTCCGATCTCGGTCGGAGGCGCACCCAATACCATTTGGTCGGGAAAAAGCCATGCGAATGCCTGTTTCCCGACCGATCCGTACAGCAGACCGAACGAGTAAGTACGATGCGCACAACAGCACAGAATCCGGCCGAGTCATACTCACCCAATCCAGGTCCTGTTCTCCAACCGAGGCGAATCCGGAAACGCTGAATCGAGTCGCACGGAAGGGAAAATGCAGCTCCGTCCGGCCGAACAAGTACGATGCGCTTTCCGTACGCGCCGAACCCGCTGCTACGCACGGCACGTCAAAGCATCCGGGAGAGGCGCACATAAGCTCCGATTCGCGCCACAACACGATCCACGGCTACGAGGCGAACACGCCAGCGACGAGGACGACGCGAAGCGACGAGGACGACGCGAAGCAACGAGAAAGACGAACGACACGAACCAACCATGAATCCCTTCGTCCCGATCATACCAATATTCTACATTTACTACCGGAACAGCCACGGACGCGTACGGCGCAGAAGGTAAGTCAGACACCAACCACAAAACACATACAACACGTACACGACACATCACACACACACAGAGGGATGCAGAATTTACTTACACCAGCAACAGCAGCACCATAGGGGCGGGATGCCCATCACCAATGCCACATATGCACACAGGGGCCTGAATGCGCACCACCACCCCTACCCAGGGGGGGCTGGATGCCAACCACCACTACCACCCTTAGCCAGGGGGGTGCCAGATGCCCACCACCACTACCACCCTTACCCAGGGGGGCTGGATGCCTACCACCACTACCACCCTTAGCCAGGGGGGTGCCAGATGCCTACTACTACTACCACCCTAAGCCAGGGGGCTGGATGCCAACCACCACTACCACCCTTAGCCAGGGGGTGCCAGATGCCCACCACCACTACCACCCTTACCCAGGGGGCTGGATGCCTACCACTACTACCACCCTTAGCCAGGGGGTGCCAGATGCCTACCACTACTACCACCCTTAGCCAGGGGGGCTGGATGCCTACCACTACTACCACCCTTACCCAGGGGGGGGCTGGATGCCTACCACTACTACCACCCTTACCCAGGGGGTGCCAGATGCCTACCACCACTACCACCCTTACCCAGGGGGTGCCAGATGCCTACCACCACTACCACCCTTACCCAGGGGGGCTGGATGCCTACCACTACTACCACCCTTAGCCAGGGGGTGCCAGATGCCTACCACCACTACCACCCTTACCCAGGGGGGCTGGATGCCTACCACTACTACCACCCTTAGCCAGGGGGTGCCAGATGCCTACCACCACTACCACCCTTACCCAGGGGTGCCAGATGCCTACCACCACTACCACCCTTACCCAGGGGTGCCAGATGCCTACCACTACTACCACCCTTACCCAGGGGGCTGGATGCCTACCACTACTACCACCCTTAGCCAGGGGGTGCCAGATGCCTACCACCACTACCACCCTTACCCAGGGGGCTGGATGCCAACCACCACTACCACCCTTAGCCATAGGGGTGCCAGATGCCTACCACTACTACCACCCTTAGCCAGGGGGGGCTGGATGCCTACCACTACCACCACCCTTACCCAGGGGGGCTGGATGCCTGTCACTACTACCACCTCTACCCATGGGGGCTGGATGCCTACCACCAACACCACCCCCACTCATAGGATGGACAATGCATGACACAACCAGCACACCACAACCTAGGGAATGCAAGAAAAAGACATCCCCCCAACACCATGACAAGCGTGTGTAGACTGTGTCAAATGCCTACAACACTGAACATGACTTTGAACATACAATGTGACCCCCTATCACATGTGCCACACATATATGTGTGTGGCCCCCACAATGCAAGCAGGCCATGACCATTGTGGCAATGGGGTCCAAACCCCCATCATCACAGTGACCAAAAGGTAAGTGTGGGGTCCATAGCTGAAGCACATTTTGAACATTGTGGCAATGGGGTCTAACCCCCATCACCACAGTGACCAAAATGTAAGTGTGGGGTCCATAGCTGAAGCACATTTTGAACATTGTGGCAATGGGGTCTAACCCCCCATCACCACAGTGACCAAAATGTAAGTGTGGGGTCCATAGCTGAAGCACATTTTGAACATTGTGGCAATGGGGTCTAACGCCCCATCACCACAGTGACCAAAAGGTAAGTGTGGGGTCCATAGCTGAAGCACATTTTGAACATTATGGCAATGGGGTCTAACGCCCCATCACCACAGTGACCAAAAGGTAAGTGTGGGGTCCATAGCTGAAGCACATTTTGAACAGTGTGGCAATGGGGTCCAAACCCCCATCATCACAGTGACCAAAATATAAGTGTGGGGTCCATAGCTGAAGCACATTTTGAACATTGTGGCAATGGGGTCCAAACCCCATCATCACAGTGACCAAAATGTAAGTGTGGGGTCCATAGCTGAAGCACATTTTGAACAGTGTGGCAATGGGGTCCAAACCCCCATCATCACAGTGACCAAAATGTAAGTGTGGGGTCCATAGCTGAATCACATTTTGAACATTGTGGCAATGGGGTCCAAACCCCCATCATCACAGTGACCAAAAGGTAAGTGTGGGGTCCATAGCTGAAGCACATTTTGAACAGTGTGGCAATGGGGTCCAAACCCCCATCATCACAGTGACCAAAATGTAAGTGTGGGGTCCATAGCTGAAGCACATTTTGAACATTGTGGCAATGGGGTCCAAACCCCCATCATCACAGTGACCAAAATGTAAGTGTTGACAAAGAAAGAGCTGCAACTGCCAAACTGCATGGATGATTCCTGGCCACAGAACATAAAACACATCAGTGGCAAAGTAGTGCATGTGTCCCATTGCAACATAAATTGGGGGAGCCAAATACTGCAGTGCAAATAAGACATACCTTTGGCCATGTGCAGACAAACAACACCCATGGGGGCTGACACTGTCAACATTCATCAATGACACAATGACAGAAGTGACCATCAGAATGCAGACCCACATATTTGCACCAATGGGCAGACAAATGCAGATACCCTGTGGAGACTGTAGATGTGAGGTGAACAGATACCATACCATGGCAGCAATGGGACACACAAACCATGATCATTGTGCTGACCGATGACCTAAGAGTCCCAGGGACAGCAGGGGAAAGCCACCAAACTACATACAGCCAATGGCACACCCAAGATATGCCAATGCAGTGGTGCAGATGCACAAACACAAACAGGCAGACCCACACTGCACATCATACACAACAGGTGAGGGGGGTGCCAGTGTCCCCAGGCAACCACACAACACATGAGGAGACCTTAATACCAATCATACAGATGTGCATACAGTGCCACACAAAGGTAACTCATGGATCCAAATCCCCTATGTGGGCAAGCAGGCATTGTCAGATGAGAGGGAGCACAAATCACACATGTCACACAGGCACGTAGGAACATCAACTGACACAGCAAGACACAGACACACCACAGCACTACCCCCAGGGCCCCCACAATGTGGTGACCCTGGGCTGCATTACAATCCCACTGTGATGACAAAGCTAAATGTCGTTCACACTGTGAACCACAGTCATGTGTCCTGAGCAACAAACTACCATCACACCTACACAAGCACAAATCAATCAGCATGGCCAGTAAGCCAAGGCCAACATGGAGGCAGGGGCCTAGCCGGGCAACAACTCTCATCTGCACACACTCAACACCACACCCCTCGACCTCCAACAATGTGCAGCAGTGAAGCACACATGCACTGGTGACATTGCACATGCACCCATGACTATTCCAGGGTGGTGGGTGGGAACCAAGGTGCAGAAACCCATCACACATGGCCACTCAACAAGACTCCTGAATGTCTGACACACTGCACACTACGCTGTACATGGACATGACGGCAATACCACACCAACCAATGGGATCCCAGCCACAGTCACACACCAATGAAGAAGCCAAGGTCACCCACAAAGAACACACATAGACAACAACCAACATTGCAGCCCGGACCCTGAGGAGTGCCAGCAGTCACACACACAACGTGTCACAATCACTGAAAGATAACACAAACTGGAAATCACATGACAGGGGCAAACAACAAGTGCCAAGGGGAAACCTGACTGTGACCCATCTGCGTCTGCACACAAACTCAGCCCTGACAGCAAACACACCTATGGGTGACACCCTGATGACCAGTAATGTGCCATGCACCCACATCACAGAGAACCCAGGGAGAAGACTTTGGGGGAACATAGGTCAACTCAGCAAGCATCACAAACAGGTACAACACTAGGGATCACAGCATGCACAGCTAAACGGAAGTGAACACACAGACATGCACATACAACACACACCTTGGGCGCAGGCAATGTCACAGGAGTACACACTGCCATGAGGGGACTCCACTCCTGTGTGAGGAAAGCTGTGCCATATGTTGCCTCAGTAGGGCCCCATCATGTCAGCTGAGCACTTGGTCACACAATCAACAATTAGCACCAAATGAGGGCTCCCGTCACATCAGCCTGGTCATGGAAGTGCCAACGAAATCATCAGCACAGATCCAACACACTTGTATAGCAATGTTGCACTGACAACACAGATGAGTCCTTCTCCATTGATGCCCAAACCTGCATGTCCAGTGGAGATGGCCACACGGTCAGGGAAGTAGACGAATTGAACAATGGCAGGCACAACAGATGTGCAGGGGTGGAAGCCACAGATGTGAAATAGCTAATGTAAGTAGGAAATCCCATTGCCAAATACTGAACACATGACACCCTCAGATGCTGCTATGGATGACATGGATACACCACAGGATAGGACACATTCCCCTGGACCACATGGGTTCCTGCACAGTAACACTTCATTATCATGAGACCAAATATCACCATCACTGAAGCAAGGGCATGGTTAGCATCATCAACAACATGTACATCAGAAGCATAAGCACTAGAGAACAGAAAGTTGCTTTATTCTGCATATGTGTGTAATGAAAACTGAAAGTCCAGAAAAACACAAAGGCCAATGGCCAGTCCATTGTCAAAGTCCAAACAGGGTGACAGTGGCAGATGTCACCCTACGCATGCCTGCACAAAACCAGGGACAATCCACTAGGAGGGGCAACCGGGGGGGGCAGGCCAGGCACCGCAGGGACAGGATCAGGGCTCACCAGGAGGAAGCAGGGAAGGGGTGGTGGGTGCTGGAGAGCCACTGACAACTGCAGTGGAGGTGTCTGACATGGTGTGTGCCGGCACAACTGGGGGGCATGACTCAGATGTTGTGGGTGCCGGCACGACTGCAGTGGACCCTGCAGATGGAGTGGACAGGTCCGCCACTGCAGTGCCCAAGTCAGACAGGGTGGTAGTGGACTCCACTGCAGATCCTACCACCAGGGGAGGAGAATGGGGAACAGGCAAGGTGGGCTGGTCAGAGGGGGAGGACACCCTCACCACATCAGTGGTACAGACAAGCGCAGCGGGGGGTGTGGTGCCGGGAGAGCAAGTGGCAGGGGGAGAAAGCCGGATCCTCTTGGGGATGGTATATCTGTGTGTGGGGGAACCTGGGGCAGGGTGTGGTGGGGCACCTGTGGAGTGGGGGCCTGAGGGATGGAGGAAGGAGACCTGGTGCCTGAGCTGCAGGGCGGCGGCGGGGTCTTGCTCTTACGACTCCGGGGGACTTGCGGGTGGGGGCCTCAGTCTGTCTGCGCCTGGGGGAGGGTGTCCGGGGGCGAGGGGCACTCTGCTCCGTGTGGGTGGGCTTCCTCTTCCCCTGAATGCTGTATCAGCTGGATCGGAGGGGAAGAGGCCGAGGTCACTGAGGAAGAGCCGCTGGGTCTTTGGGGTTGCAGGTGAGGCAAGGGAGGGTGCTTTGGAGGGAGAGGCAACTGAGGACTGCGCAGTGCTCGTGGATGCGTGTGTGTGTTCCAGGGCGCCATCCCCTGTGAGTCTGGTTTCAGTCCCCTGACTGTGCGTGCGTGTGCGTTTTGTTTGTGGCGTGTGTGTCTGTGTGCTGGATGTGTGTGTGCTGGTGTGTGCCTGTGCCGGTGTGTGTGTGCTTGGGACGGGTAAGGTGCTGGGGAGTGTGGATGGAGCAGAGGCAGGAGGGGTGAGGGACTGTCTGAGAAGGGACACTGCTGCCGTCAGGGAGGAGTCCATGGACCTATTGCCCCTCTGTAGGTCAGACATGCCCGATGAGATGCCCTCCATGAATGACACCAGCTGAGTCAACAGAGCGGTGTGCGCATGGAGGACACTCAGCATGGCTGTCTGCCCTACATGGAGCTGGCGAAGGAGGTACACAGACTCCTCACTCAGGGCAGCAGGGGACACAGGGGCAGGGGGTGCGGTGCCTGGCCCAAAGAAGACACGCTCCCGAACATGGGAGCCTCCACGGACCTGGGGAATGGGAGCCGATGGGAGGGCGGTGGTGGTGCTGGTGGTGGCGGGGACAGCAACACTAGCTGGGGTGTGGTGGCTGCTGACACCCACCTCCATAAGGGAGTCATCCTCCGAGTTGCTCTGGTCCTCAGCTGAGGTGGATGGTGCTGAGGACTCCTCGGTGTGGCTCCCCTCGCCCTCCGTGCCACTGGGTCCCTCCGACCACTCCTCGGCTGCTGACCCAGTCTGGCTCTCCGGCTCCTCCTGGTCCATGGAGCTGTCCCCTTCCGTGGCCGTGGATGTATCTGCAAACAATGGGGAAACAGACAGACATCAGTCACCTGCACCAAACGCACACACCACTGTGAGCACAGCACATTACAGAGCAAGCCCTGGCATCATTAGTTGTACATTGCTAAAAGTGCCCTAACTGAACAGGAGAAGCCAATTGTCAGTCTGATGCCAACCATGGCACTCACATCCCACATGGCCTTGCACCCATCTGTCTGGTGTCTGTTGGATAGCAACACCCCAGTGTGGACACATGCACCAACTACACAGTAGTTGGACGGTGCAGAGGACACGGTGTAGCATGTGGACATGCACACATCACAACTCTTGCCACTGAGTCAGTACAGGTTTCCGGATGAAAGGGACGCCCAGAGTCAAATAGGAAATGCATGTGATGCATACCAGCGACAGACACCATGATGCACCCATGTCCTGATAGCCATCGCCACAATGGTGTGCATGTAGCACATGTCACTCCCCTGCAGGATCACCAATAAGTAGACACATGCCATGGCGGAGGCATGACTGCTAAGTCATACATCACTGTCTCAGTGATGTATGACTTGGCAGCCAGACAACAACACTCTGCACTGTGTCACAATAGTAGGTCATGGGGAATGCAAGTCCTGGAGCTGCACAAGTGCACATGTACATCCCCCACACAACACATCATCTTAACCCTCATCTGTCCAGGTCATACCGATTGGACATATGGGAGACCTGTGACACTATCCTCTGAACCTGAGCCCCTCACAATCTGCTGTGAATGGGGAACAGCTGCCTGAACTTCACATTCGCATACCCCAGTCTGCACGGGCAGCTGATCAAACACCTATGTGACACACAAGTATCGTCTCCTATGGTCACATCTCCAGTGGCATGCTGAGCCCCTACCGAGAAACACCCCAGCAGTCCTGGCAACAAATCCACAGCACGCTGACACAGAGGCAGACACCTGAGGGGTCAAATCACTGCGCACAATGTGTCAGCTGATACACGGGAGTGGGAGTACAGAGTGCATTGCATGGCCTGGAGTAGGCATGACTGTCCTGCCCCACATGAATGAGGGATGAGCCCTGGACAGTGGATAGCTGGCTATGTATGTGTGACACACGTAATCTGCACACTCCTGGGGCCCAAATATTGTTCCCACCCGCTGCATGGGTGTGTGCCACATACCCCAGGCACATGTGGTGGCTCAGCTCAGCAAGTGGACCGCATATCAAAGCAACACGCAGATTACATGTCCGAACACAGGCGTTGTGTGAACAATGGACCCACCCATGATGCCCACAACAGAGTTAGGGAAACAGATGCTGTTTCCCACCTTTAGTGAAGCAAACTGCAAGGACACAGTCCCAAGTGACACAATTCCCTGAATGTAAGGGCCACACCTGGGTATCAAATGAGGAGTGGGCAGTGCACAATAGAGGGACATGGCTCCTGGACAACATGACTGCTGTACTGTGGCAGTTTAACCAGGCCAGAGGAGGGCACATAGCATGTAATACAGAGTTCACAGTGCAGTCTTTGACTCACCCCCTCCTTGCTGCTGTCTGGCCTTCAGCTGCCCATCCAGGTCTGGAAACACCACCGCCAGGATCTGGAGCATGTGGGGGGTCAGGGTCCGTGTTCTGCCCCTCCTGCGAGGAGGCGACAGCTTCAGCTGGACCCGTGCAATCCTCCGGGTCCAGCCCCGAAGGTCCTGCCACCTCTTCTGGCAGTTGCGGATCCGGCGCTTTAGACCCCCACGGACCGGACAGCCCGGATGATGTCCTTCCAGATCTCCTGCTTCCGATGGGCATTAACCTGTCAGGATGACAAAGTGAAAAGGCCATTACTACACATGCAACATATCCGTGCATGACACAGTTGTATATACATGTCTCATTCACAGGGGCACATGATGTACACAGGCAGTGCAACGCTGCCCATGGACAGTTTGCCAGACGTCACTACATGGTATCATTGCATGGGAAGTAAAACCTTGTTCAAATGCACTGTCACTGCACCATACCTGTCCAGTGCATGTCACTGCACACTATGGGGGTGACAACTACTCAGTGAGCCTGCTAGCCAGTGGCGTGCAGACTTTCAGCCTTGCTAGTCAGACAAAATGCACATTCAGAAAGGCAGTGCACAGAACACTCACCTGCTCCCCTGGTGTCCCATACAGCTTGCTGTACTGTGGAAGTAGGCTGTCCAGCAGGGCCTGGTTCTCCTCAAGGCTGAAGGCTGGGGCTCTCTCCACAGTACGTGCCATTGCAGGGTCCAGAGGGGCAGAGACAGCAGCAGTGCAGTGGCAGATGTTGTCCTGGAGCATGTAGTGCAGGCAAGTGAGCTCTCAGGGGAACAGCCAGCAATATATATGTGCTGGAGAGGCAGATACTGTCCCTTGTGTCCAAAGTGATAGGTCCAAGTCGTTTGCATCTTCTGAATCTGGCCAATCCATGGAATAGCAGCACCAATACACGCCCACAGCATCCTTCAAATCTTCAACTTCATGACATACATGATTTTGCAACATTGTTGTGGGTGACCAACTGAATTTCCAGCAACCGACTCGTTCGAATTTCGAAAACGCGTCCGTTGCCAGGCTAGGCCATTGTCAATGGGTGCGCACCGATCGGTCCATTGCGGTACAACGCGTACAGGGGTACAACGCGTACCCGCACACATTGAATGCAATGGGCCGGCCGGGGGCACCGATCGGTCCATTGCTGATCAACGCGTACAGGGGTACAACGCGTACCCGCACACATTGAATGCAATGGGCCGGCCGGGGGCACCGATCGGTCCATTGCGGTACAACGCGTACAGGGGTACAACGCGTACCCGCACACATTGAATGCAATGGGCCGGCCGGGGCACCGATCGGTCCATTGCTGTTCAACGCATCCCTGTACAAGTGACTGGCATATGTCACCATGCCTGTCTCAGATGGACATATGCCAGCCACAGATAGCTCCCAGGGAGTGAGGGGCACACCTACAACACGACAGCCTGTCCAAACTGTATGATAAGGCATGTAAGGCTGCATTTCCTATTGTGTGTATGTTGGTGTACATGTTGTCCTGTGGGTGTCACCTGGGGGCAGCCACCCCCAGGCTGTGCACGTGTTCATGGGGACAGGATCCTGGGTGTTACGTGTACATGACCACTGTGATGTGCAACTGTTCATATCTGTGCATGTGCCATGGTCACATTTCACGGTGGTGTATGTGTATGTCATGTCACATACCCCGTGAGTCCCATGTGGGACGGTATGTTTGAGCCAGGGTGTCCCAGTGGCACAATAGTGATGGTCCTCCACAGTCTGTGTGCATGTAGTGTTTACAATGTCTCTGATTTCATGTGCACAATGGGAGACAGTCTCCACATCCACGTTGTGTGTGCATGGACTTTGATGTTGTGCGTGTGTGTGTCACAGACGTCCATGTCTGTCCTGCAGTGGCAAGTGGGACCACTACCTGTGGGGGTCATAGTTGTTTTGCTGTGGTGTATACATGATACTCCATGTAATGCCAGTGTCCATGTGGCAATACAGGGTCCCTGGGAATGTACCTGTCGTTGAGCTGTGATGCCTGGGGCACATCTGTCCTCACATGTCACTGTGGGGGGTGATTGTGACACGGCAGCAGGAGATGGGAACTGTGACACGGCCTCATGATATCCAATGGGCCAACCTGGGACTTATTGATGCCACTTGTTGAACCGTGATGACAGATGTTGGCCATGTATGTACCATACATGTCCTTACGGAACTGCACACTTCATGTAGTTGTGCCTCATAATGATGTATGTTGGGATATTGAGTGTGTTCAATGCCGCATATGTGGGCTGACTGACAATCTTGCTTTCTTCTCCTCTGCACTGCAGGGCTCCTGCTGTCCATCGACCATTCCCAGACCTGGCAACGATGGTGGAACGGGACAGCATCCGACGGTACCGCTTCACCAGGCAGCTGATTGAGGATTTGGCAGTGCAGTTGGCCCCACATTTGCAGCCTGGCCGGCCGTATCCTACAGCGCTGACCCCCAAGGTGAAGGTGATGGCAGCCCTACACTTCTTTGCCACCGGTACCTTCCAACATACTGTGGCGACTGCTGGTGGGATGTCACAGACCATGTTGAGCCGTGTGCTCCGCGATGTTTTGGTGGCAATGTTGCTATTTCTGAACCGGTACATCTATTTCCCTAGACTGCAACGACTCACTGACGTGAAGAGTGACTTCTATGCCCTGGGGAGGATGCCGCATGTCATTGGCTCCATTGATGGGACACATGTGGCTTTGGTACCACCACAGGCCCAGGAGCAGGCCTACAGGAACCGCAAGCACTACCACTCGGTCAATGCACTGGTGGTGTGTCTTGCAGATATGACCATCACACACGTGTGTGCCCGTTTCCCTGGTTCAGCACACGATGCCTTTGTGATGAGGAGTAGTCGCATCCCCAGGATGATGGCACAGATGCAGAACCAGCGTGCCTGGCTTGTCGGTGTGTACTGACTTTGTGCCATTGTGTGTGATCTGATCTGTAGTATTCCGCCCACTTTTCCAAGTCAGCTAATGTGCACTTGTCTGTCCGTAGGTGACTCGGGATACCCCAACATGCCGTGGTTGCTGACACCCCTCAGGAACCCTGTGACACCAGCCCAGATGCGCTACAATGAGGCACATGGTCGGACCAGGAGAGTGATTGAGCGGACATTTGGTCTCCTGAAGAGCCGCTTCTGCTGCCTGGACAAGACCGGAGGGTCCCTCCCATATGCCCCTACGAAAGTGTGCAAGATTATCATCGTCTGCTGCATGCTCCACAACCTGGCAGTGCGGAAGGAGTTGCCTCTCATCCAGGATGACAACGACCAACATCCGCCACCTGTGGAGGATCCTGGCCTGGACCACGATGCCAGTGATGATGATGATGATGAGGGTGATGTCCGCACACAGCTCATCACCAACTTCTTTAGCTGAATGTGAGTATCCTGAGGTGTCATGTCAATGATGTGAGTTGGCATGATATGTGTAGGTGGTGCTCTGGTGCTGTTGGGGTGTGTCCATGGGCTACTTGACTGGATGTGTGTAGCGATGTGTGCTTACAGGTGGTCTGTACTCCCCAACAGTGTTGACATGCTAACTTGGTTCTGGGTGGGTATCTTGTAACATGTATTGTGCATGAGTTTTGCTGTTCTGCCCTGTTCTCCATTGCTTTTGACTGTGTGTCATTTCTGTCCTTCACAGGGTACTTTCAGATTCGTTTGGTCAACTGTGTCCACCAACGACGTGATTGTACTTCCAGGGTGGTAGCTGTTGTGTCCCTACAGGTGATGTGCGCCACACCCATGGACTTCCTTCCTTCTACAGTTGTTGACTGTGTGCCCGCTGCCAGGTGGGATTACCTTGCATCTGTAGTGGTTACGACATGTTGCAACTGTGTAATAAACCTGTGCTTCACTTTGTGATGTGCGTTGTCTGTGGTCACACATTTGACTGCCATTTGCTTACTGCACCTGTGGGCTACTTGACTACAACTGGGAATAGGTGTGGTGTCTGTGCATTGCACCGTCTTCCCTGGCAACATCAGTGTAGGCAATGAGTCAGATGGCCTAGGTGTGTATGTGTTGTGTAGCCCTGGTGGTGTGTCTCCCTCATATGTGTCACGTTGCCTTTACTCACATGCCTGTGTTGTACTTGCTGTTGCAGTTCGTATACACAGTGTAATTTTGCAGTTCATCATCCCCATAACAGCACCCACGTTGGAATCACAACAGAGGCAAGTATGGTGTATTAGTGTGTTTATTGTGATACATTTGTGTGAATAGTGCATAGGATGGGTAGTGCTGTACATATATCTTGCAATCAGAAGTTCCTAGGTGAATTGAAAGTCCTGGTAGACAAAATCCCCAGTATCGGGGCCACAGTTGTCTGAGACATTGGTCCAACTTGTACTCCCCATGCAATGTGTGGGAGTTGTGTTGCCGTCAACAGGGTGAACAGTCTGTGCACAAAGGTGAACATCCAGAACAGGTTCAGGCTTCCTGGGAGTTGCGCTTGGCCATCGGCCTCTCACTTGCCCCTCCTCGGACGACCCCTCTTCTTTGGGGGGGCCCTCAAGTACAGGCTGCTGCGGTGCAGGGGACTCTTCGCCAGAGTCATCCTCCCTCCCTGTGGCAGTTGCAGTTTGTTCGGCACCAGATGTTGTTGGCACACAGGGAGGTGTGGACTGGTTGCTGTTCATCTGGCGGAGGCATTGTAAAATGTCCCTGTGCACCGCCGTCATCTCTTGCAGTGCGTCCCACTTGGACTCCACGCGGGACATGTGTGAGTCCAAGCGGGCATGATGGGCAGCCTGCTGCTGTTTCATGTCTCTGAGGAGCCCCACTACCTGGCTGAGATCTCCGGTGCTGGACTGGTACGCATCGGCTATGCGTACCAGTTGTGGGTCATCATGCACACCAGCAACCTCTGCAAGCAGCGACCTCTGTCTCCCACCCCTCCCACCACCCCTGCCGACATGTGCAGTGCGTGCAGTGGCACGCACAGATGACCCTGGTCCACCTTGGGGGTTGGTGGTGGTGGTGGTGTCCATGGCCCCACGTTGGTCCAGGGTCCCTGTGCTGGTGTTGCTCCTTGTTCTGTCCATGTCGGCAGGGATGGTATTTGTGGTGACAGTCGTTGGAGGGGTGGGTGCAGGGGGTGCAGCTGGTGGTCCTGCTGGTGCTGCAGCTGGTGGTCCTGCTGGTGCTGCATGTAGACTTGCACCGGATGTGCCAGGTTGGTCTTCTTCGTCCGAGGAGGGCAGAGGCTGTACGACACCAGTGAGCTCCGCATCCTCTTGAGCCTGGGACTGGGACTCCTCAGCGTCTGCTACTGTGTCCCCATCATCACCTGTTTTTGGGAGACACACACAATGTATGTTATGTTTCTGCAGGCAACAATGGTTGACACACCTGACAGTTGTGACTGTGCCTCTGGGTGCGGGCCTGTACATTGCATTGTCCTAAGTCGTCACAGTCAGGGGTTGATATTGGTGTGGCACATTGTCCTGCATTATTTGGGCATTTCTATGTATTTGTTGGGGTGTGAACATGGTCTGCATTGGTTGTATTTGGTTGACAGCCGGCCCTCCTTCCCACCCAGCCAGTCAGTTATCCCACCATGGACTGTGCTTGCATTGCAGGGAGTGGATGTTGTCTCTCAGGATGTCAGTCAGTGGTGTTGTGCTGTTTGTTGGTGCACAGTTCCCAGCAGGGCCTTGTGCTCCCCACAGCAGTAGCCAGTGTCAGCCATCTTGTGAGTCCTTCTCCACTCCCTGTGATGTGAGCATGGTTCAGGGTGGTGTTGATGGGACAGTTGTGGGGGTGAGCTATGTCTGTGACTGTGACTCCCATCATGCTATTGCCTCCACCCCACTTCCCAGCATTCCCATACTTACTTGCTTTTGTGGGGAGTTCAGTGTGTGTGGGTATGAGGGCAATGGCAAGATGGCTGACAGTGGTGTCCTGCTGTTGGTTGGTGTGCAGTTCCCAGCATGCCCTTGTGCTCCCCACAGCAGTAGCCAGTGTCAGACATCTTTGATGGGCCTTTCCACTCTCTGTGGGATGTGCATGCGTGAGTGTGAGCTTGCTGGGCCATGTGGTGGGGGATGTAGAGCTGTGACTGCGACTCCCATCATGCTATTGCCTCCACCCCTCTTCCCAGCATGCCCATGCTTCCTTCCTTTTGACTCTGCTTCCCTGTGGGGTGGGCTGGCTGTGCTGACAGGATGGCTGGGAGTGTTGTCCTGGCAGTTGTTTGGCTAAAAGTCCCAAGAGTGTCCCTGTGCTTCACACAACATAACCCAGGGTGGTGGTTCTTTGTGGGATCTTGAGTTATGATGTGAGGCATTGCATTCTCCCAGGTGGGTTCTGTGGAGTTTGTGTTGAGGGGGTGTGAGGGGAGGTGCTTGTGACTATGGTCAGTGCTGCAAGTCCTCCTTCCCACCCAGCCAGATATCCCACCATGGAACGTGCTTCCATTGCAGGGAGTGGAAGTTGTCTCTCAGGATGTCAGTCAGTAGTGTTGTGCTGTTTGTTGGTGCACAGTTCCCAGCAGGGCCTTGTGCTCCCCACAGCAGTAGCCAGTGTCAGCCATCTTGTGAGTCCTTCTCCACTCCCTGTGATGTGAGCATGGTTCAGGGTGGTGTTGATGGGACAGTTGTGGGGGTGAGCTATGTCTGTGACTGTGACTCCCATCATGCTATTGCCTCCACCCCACTTCCCAGCATTCCCATACTTACTTGCTTTTGTGGGGAGTTCAGTGGGTGTGAGAGCAATGGCAAGATGGCTGACAGTGGTGTCCTGCTGTTGGTTGGTGTGCAGTTCCCAGCATGCCCTTGTGCTCCCCACAGCAGTAGCCAGTGTCAGCCATCTTGTCAGTCGTTTTCCACTCCCTGTGATGTGAGCATGGTTCAGGGTGGTGGTGATGGGACAGTTGTGGGGGCGAGCTATGTCTGTGACTATGACTCCCATCATGCTATTGCCTCCACCCCACTTCCCAGCATTCCCATACTTACTTGCTTTTGTGGGGAGTTCAGTGTGTGTGGGTGTGAGAGCAATGGCAAGATGGCTGACAGTGGTGTCCTGCTGTTGGTTGGTGTGCAGTTCCCAGCTTGCCCTTGTGATCCCCACGACACAGCAACAGTGTCAGACATCTTTGATGGGCCTTTCCACTCTCTGTGGGATGTGCATGCGTGTGTGTGAGCTTGCTGGGCCATGTGGTGGGGGATGTAGAGCTGTGACTGCGACTCCCATCATGCTATTGCCTCCACCCCCTTCCCAGCATGCCCATCCTTCCTTCCTTTTGACTCTGCTTCCCTGTGGGCTGGGCTGCCTGTGCTGACAGGATGGCTGGGAGTGTTGTCCTGGCAGTTGTTTGGCTGAAAGTCCCAAGAGTGTCCCTGTGCTTCACACGACATAACCCAGGGTGGAGGTTCTTTGTGGGATCTTGAGTTAGGATGTGTGGCATTGCATTCTCCCAGGTGGGTTATGTGGAGTATGTGTTGAGGGTGTGTGTGAGGGGAGGTGCTTGTGACTATGGTCAGTGGTGCGAGTCCTCCTTCCCACCCAGCCAGCCAGATATCCCACCATGGAACGTGCTTCCATTGCAGGGAGTGGAAGTTGTCTCTCAGGATGTCAGTCAGTGGTGTCCTGCTGTTGGTTGTTGCACAGTTGCCAGCAGGGCCTTGTGCTCCCCACAGCAGTAGCCAGTGTCAGCCATCTTGTGAGTCCTTTTCCACTCCCTGTGATGTGCGCATGGTTCATGGTGGTGTTGATGGGACAGTTGTGGGGGAGGGCAATATGTGTGACTACGACTCCCATGATGCTATTGGCTACACTGACTTGCCCAGCATACACAGAATTCCTTTCTTTCAGTGGTCTTCACTGTGTGTTGGTGTTGTAGTGGTGGCTACATGTCTGGATGTGTTTGTTAGTTCTATTTGTGCTACTGCCTAGCTGTAGTTGTAGTTGTGTTTGTACATGCGATGACACGGTTAAATGTAACTTTGAGATGGCATGTGTTGTGTTTATCTGACTGACATACACATTTTGGGATGATTCTGTTCTGGTTGCTGTGTAATTGCTATGAGTGCATGGTTTGACTCTCCCTTGACAGTGATGTGTGTGTGTATTGTGGCAGAATATTGTGTACATTTGTTGTGTACTCACCAGGCTCTGGGATGTTCTCTAGTCCATAGACGCTCACTGGCGGAAGGATGGCCCGCACCTTCTCCTCCCAGGGCCTGAGGTATACTGGCTTGGCAGGAGGGCCACTGCCGGTGTATTGGCTCAGGAGGTAGTCTTTCTTGAGCAGCTCCCGGACCCTCCTGCGCACGTCATACCACCTGTTCTGGATGTCGGTCTTTGTGCTCAGACATGGTGATTGTGCGTTCACCCTGTTGATGATCCTCTCCCACATCTTTGTTTTCTGGGAGATGGGGGTCTGTTGGACCAGTGTGCCAAACAGCTGTGGCTCTACCCTGAGGATCTCGTCTACCATGACTTCCAATTCACAATCTAGGAACTTGTGATTCTTCTTGGGGGGCATGGTGATGGGTGGTGATGGTGAGTGATGTGTGTGTTGGTGTGCAGGTGAGGGTGTGTGAGTGTGTGTTTTGCTGGGTGTATGTGAGGTAGGTATTTGTTGGTGTGCTGATGGTGTGTGGCTTGTGTGAGGGATGAGCTGTGGGTGTGTGGTTGCTGTCTGTTGGGTGCTGGAAGTAGAATGGAATTTGCAAAGGATCATGGTTTGGATTTGTGTCCTTTATATGGGTGGAGTTGTGGGTGTGTCTTTGTTCTCTGTCCCCCCCCAGTATTTATTGGCTTTGTAATTGCTTGTTTGGCCCTTTTTTGTGTAATTTTTCCTTTGTACTGTCTGTGCATGTTGGAAACGTTCTTGTGACCGAGTCGGACCCTGCATTTGTTTCGCTCACGCTGTGTTTGTGCAGTTTTCTATGCTGCGTACGCGTCGGTCGCGGTGTTTTGTGTTACTTCGGCTCGGTTTTGTATGCGTGTCGGTCGTACGGCTTGTCCTCCGTACGACTCGGTCGTGGTTTTCGCGCCTTGCATCGTACTTTGCGGTTTGGAGTTCGCGTGTACGTTTCGGTCGGATTTGTTCTGGGTGCGTGTCGGTCGGTTCGATTCGCCTGTTTTTCCGGCCGGATTGCTGTTTTCCATGCGGCTCGGTCGTTCGGCTTGGGTTCGGCACGTGTCGGTCGGATTTTGCACGCCTTGCATCGTACTTGGCGTGTCGGGCGCCACAGGTACGTGTCGGTCGGAATAAATTCCGGCTCCGAGTCGGTCGGTGCTTTTTCCGGCCCGAATCGGAATCGACCCCTAAGTATGAGTCAGTTATTATTGGATTACTATGTGAGATATGGAGGTTAAGGGAATTCGTATATGTTCTTTTTAATGTTTGTGGCCTAAATAATAGTAATAAAAGGCGTAGGATAGCCGCAGAATTACGTATTATCAAACCTGGCAGAGTTCTTCTTCCAAAAATACAAACCATTTATACCTCCTTTTCCCCCACTCAGACTGACCTTCCGCTCACCAAATCGCTTGAATCAGGGACCCAGCCCCTGGCCACACTCGAATCCCTCCCCCACTTAATCCCACCATGTTAGAATCCATTATGCATCAGGTGAAATCCGGCTCCCCCAACGACCCGGCACCCCCGCGCACCCTGCTGTCAGCCACTGGCAACGTCCTTCCCACCATACTTGACCTGCTTAATGCCTCCCTGTCCGCAGGCACTGTCCCGCTTCCCTGGAAGCGGGCCATGGTTAAAGCCCTCCTTAAAAACCCAATCTAGACCAAGATAACCCTAATAACTATCGACCGATCTCCCTGTTGCCCTGGCTGAGCAAGATCTTGGAGAAACATGCCAACATAGTGTTGGCAGAGTTCCTCGAGACCAACCACCTGCTCGACCCCTCCCAGACGGGATTCCGTCCTATGCATGGGACCGAGACCGCTCTGGTTGCAGTGACGGAGGAGGCCAGGAAGATCCTGGATCAGGGAGGATCTGCAGCAATCATCCTCCTTGACCTAAGTGCCGCCTTCGACACTGTAAGCCACAACATCTTACTACATCGACTCACCAGTTTAGGAGTCTCAGGAAAAGCAATTGCTTGGTTTGAATCCTTCCTTTCAGACCGCTCCTTCCAGGTTTTTGAGGGTGACATCACCTCCCCCAGCAAGCCTCTTGGCTGCGGTGTGCCACAGGGCTCTTCTTTGAGCCCTACGCTATTTAATATATATATGAGCCCACTAGCTGAGATAGTCCGTCCGTTCGGGATAAAAATCATCACCTTTGCTGACGACACTCAGCTAGTGGTGGCTCTCAATCAGCCACACACCGCGCATAACAGCCTGAGGGACTGCTTAGAAGAAGTGACCAAATGGATGACATTGTCATGTCTTAAACTGAATGGAGACAAAACTGAGCTGATGCTCTTAGGCAACCCCCCCACGCTCACGATCAACTCATTGTGGCCCACCTGCCTTGGCCCTGCTCCCACGCCAAAGGACACAATCAAGAGCCTGGGCATCTGGTTGGATAAGTCCCTTAATTTCAATTGTCAAGCAGCCAAACTATCAGCCACTTGCTTTGGTCTACTCAGGCTTCAGCGGAAGATTCTCCCCTTACTGCCTTTCCAAGCGAGACAGATTATGGTCCAGGGTCTCATTCTGTCTCGTCTGGATTTCGGGAACGCCCTCTACTTAGGGGCCCCCCAAACCACCTTGCGCAAGCTCCAGATCATACAAAACTGCGCTGCCCGAACACTGCTTCAGATCCCCCGTCGACTTCCAGTCAAACCCGGACTAAAGAGCCTTCACTGGCTCCCAGTCAAGGAAAGAATCGAATTTAAGACCCTGTGCATCGCCCACCGAGCCTTCTGGAAAACAGGTGCTGTCATCAATCATTCACTGATCACCCCCTACCACCCGAACAGACAGCTCAGATCAGCATCCTCTCTCCTCACGACAGTACCCAGGATCAAGAGAGCCAGATGTGGGGGCCGGTCGTTCTCCTATAACTCAGCCAAACTTTGGAACTCCCTCCCCTTCCATCTGCGATCAGAGCCCAACTTACTTCTGTTCCGTAAACACTTAAAAACCCTGCTTTTTAATAAACCTGAATAACCTTCAATTGTTTTTCCTGTACGCGTTGTCCGTAGCGCTAGGACGCCTGAGGGTAGCTATCGCGCTTAATAAATGGTCTTTTCATTTCATTTCATTTCATTTCAGATATCCTGTGTATCCAGGAAACACATATAGCTTGGTCCAAACGTAAATTGTTGGAAGAAGTAGGATACACACTTCTTGCTGCAACCCGGCAGACCACCACTAATAGGGGCGTAGCTATTTTGGTATATGGTGGCATCATGGGGACAGGGAGGGTAAAGGTGGACAATTATGGAAGATGGGCGATTGCCGAATGTTTAATAGGAACAACTAAGTGTACTATCTGCTCTGTCTATGGGTCAAATATAGACGAAGCTGGTATATTGGAAAATCTAAATGTTGAATTGGCATTATGGCCCACCCCGCTAATTTTATGTGGGGATTTTAATATCCATTTAGAGGGGCAAATTTTAAGCCCCAAATATAAATATGTGGGCCGCAAACCCAAAGTTTTTAAGGCTCTAGTCCAAGTATTGAGGGCTCATGGGTTAGTGGACACATGGAGGACAATACATTCGTTAGATCCCGGATATACGTTTTACTCACATCCGCACCAAAAATTGGTAAGATTAGATTATATATTTTTGTCTAGGGCACTCTTAGCTGGAGCAAAAATGCAGGTCTGGCCCCGAATTACGGCAGATCATGGTCCTTTACTGCTGGACTTGCATATGATTAGGCAGAGGAAGGGTGGAAGGACATTTACTTTTAACAGGAAATTATTGAATGATAAGGCATTCAGAGATCACATGACTAGGTGGGCAAGGGATTTTCTCGACATAAATAGGGGATCCGCCTCGGGCCCTATTGTATGGGATACTCTTAAAGCAGGAATACGGGGTGAGGCACTTAGTTTCGGGCTAGCTAAATTAAAACAAGGGCAAACAGTTATGCACCAGCTGCTGGATGAGCTTCGGGAAATGGAATTGGAATTGATAAAGATTCTTAGACAGGGGTCAGACGCTAAAATTATATATAGTAAGTTAGCATGTGTTAAAGCTAAAATAAATGCGATCTGGTGCAAGGAAATTGCCCTTCAATACAATACTTATAAACAAAGTCGATATGAATATGGAGAGTCGACTGGGCGGTGTCTTGCACAGAGACTCAGAGTTAGACAATCCTCTCAAAGAATTTTGGCTATGATTGATGCGGCGGTTAACATGGTTGAAACAGAGGAGGGTATCTTGGGGTTTTTTATGAGTTTTATCAAGAGCTATATAAGCAACAGGATTCTGAGGAAATAGATATCGAACACTTTTGTCAAAAATTAGTATTGAACCGGATAAGTGTTGAGGAGCAAGCATCACTGGACGAACCAATAACAATTGAGGAAATGGAGGCAGCATTAGGACAGTTAGCACGTAGGAAAGCTGCTGGTCCCGATAAATTACCATTAGAAATTTATCAGTTGCTCTTTCCAGTGTTGAAAACTGATATGCTGGGTGTTTTTCAGGAAGCACAGCTGGGGAATGCGCTCCATCTTGGGATGAGGCCAACATTGTCGTGTTTCAAAAAAGGATAAGCCCCCTAACATACCAGGGTCATACAGACCGATATCTTTGTTAAACGCTGATGGGAAAATCTATGCCAAGATTTTAGCTAATAGGTTAATGCGGGTTATTACGCCCTTGGTTTCAATGTCCCAACACAGATTTATTCCAGGTAGAAGTACCATTAATCATATTCACAGAGTTAATACTCTTATAGACTTCGCTAATGTTTATCATAAAAGTTGGGCCTAATATTTCTCGACGCCGAGAAGGCGTTTGATCGTGTATCTTGGGTTTTTATGTGGGGTATTATGCGGGGGATGGGGTTTGGGCCAGAATTCATTAAGTCGATTCGAAGTATGTATAAGTCACCAAGAGCTAGAATCTGTGTTATGGGCAAGGAATCTCAGCAAGTTTGTATTAATAGGGGAACAAGGCAGGGATGTCCCTGTTCCCCATTACTTTTTGCATTATATATTGCCCCATTTGTCCATATGCTAGAACAAAGCAGCATGATAAGGTCAATGGAATGTGGGCTCTATCGGGTACGTGTTCTAGCATATGCGGATGATATTGTTGTAGCCTCTGCAGATCCTGCACAGGCTATAAGGGAGATAGAAAAGCTGGCTGAAGAATTTGGGGCGGTGTCGGGATACAAACTTAATGCGGCCAAGACTCAGATAGTATGCACCGATCAGGCCTGTCCGGGGAGAGTCAGGTGATGGACGAAGCTCGATATCTCGGTATTAAAATCAGAATGTCCCTACAAGAATTAATTGAGGTTAACTGGGGTAGTATCATCCTAGCGGTTAAGAAGCAGTTAGATCATTTGGAGTGTTTGCATCTGACTTTAGTTGGGAGACGAAATGTTTTAAAAATGATTGTTCTTCCCAAAGTACTTTACTATTTTAGAGCAGTACCACTAGAGCTTACAAACAAACAGCTACAAGGGATCCAATCTATATGTGATAGGTTCATGTGGGGACAACGCAAAGCGAGGAGAGCTTTTAAATACATGATGCTACCGCTAGACAGGGAGGTTGGTCTGTTCCGAATTTCTGTTTTTATTATTATGTTTGTTTATTGCAAAATATACGTATTTTGTTGACAGGGGAAGACCCGATAGCGGCAGAAGCTCCATCAATATATCAAATATTGCTAGGGAAGAAGCTAGAAATGTGTTAATGAAATTTTCCGAGCCAAGCTACTATAAAAAACAAGGTTCAAGGTTATGATTTCAGCCTATAAGGTGTGGAAAAGGGTATGTAAGTGGTTGAATATTCCACAATTGAATTATTATACTCCTCTCGATTCAGCTGTCAGGTTCCCAGAAATATTTTGGGACTATAAGATGTGTTGCAAGATGCAGGGGATTAGATATTTGGGTGATTTATATAAGGGAGGGGTGTTATGCTCATTTGTGGAATTAGTTGAAAGCTATCAACTTCAACATCACAAATTTTTTAAGCATCTGCAATTGCGCGATTATCTTGTTAGACATCACCTGTATGAGGGAATTATGATACTTCCAATGGTAGAGGCAATTAGAAGGAAGGCAAAGATAGGGGTACTATATTCTATGTTAATTGAGTCTCAAAAAGACGATCTGGTGGCCCATGATCTCAAATGGGCTGTACGTTTAGGGGTCGATGGAGGGGTGATGCAGACCTCTATAGACATTGCAGGAAAAATACTGCTATTGGCGAATTTACAAACGCAACACTTTAAGTCAATTTTTGACTTATATTACACACCCGAACGCATGATGAAGTGGGGTGGAAACAATTATGGTAAATGTTTCAGGTGCCGTATTGATGGAGCTGATAGTGTGCACGTTTTCTTTGAATGTATAGCATTGTCGCAATTTATACAACAAATAGAACTGTTTCTGCAAGAAGTAACAGGCACCTTTATATCAATGACGAAGGCAATGATGCTATTAGGAATATGGGTAAATATCTCACATGAGCAACCAGTGTACAAATTTAGATACTTAGCATTTATTGCCGCAGCTGTGGCGCGTATATGTATTGCCTCATGTTGGCTTTAAAGTGAGGCTCCCACATTCGAGATGTGGAGGGCTAAATTTTTCATGTCTTTAATATGGAATATAATTTATATGCCTGAAAATCAGCCAAACGGCAAAAACTTGGGATTCAGGTATGGGAGTCTATGATACAATATATGAAATAATCAGTTGATTTCTGTTGTTTAATGATAATATGATCTCAATCTGCTTTGCTGATGCTGCTTGTGCTGATCTACTTCGTGATTGTTAATGGTATTGTATTAATTATTTTGTTGGTATTGATTATAACTGCTATGACATGTATTTGTGACATGGATTGAGTCAATAAAAAAATACAAAAAAAGAACTCTTTCCCATTCTGGCGTCATTGTTGCTCTGGTTGGATCGCCTGGCCAACAAGAAACTGGTCAGACAACATGGCAGCTGTCCACGCCATTAATGTACAAGCGGCCTCATGCCCCACTGTATTGGGCTTATTAACTAATCTGGTGGAGACTTGCCTCCAGTAAAATATCGAAGTTAGGGCAAAGCATGTGCAGGGGGTTCAGAATCAGGCAGCTGATGCTCCTTCTCGCCTGCAGTGGTAAAGGTTCTGGGCAGAGAGGCCGGAGGCAGAAGAGGAGATGATGCCCTTCAAGGCGGAGTACCAGGAACGAAAGCGTTAGAACTGCAGCCACAGTGCATGGCGGAGAAGGCTGTGGTCAGTGAAACAAGACAACGGTACCAGCATTGCATGGAGACTTTTTCTCACATTTCGTCCTGGGTTTCTAGTGCAGAGGAGGATTTTAATTCATTGGTAGTGCGGGTCAAGCAATTTGTTGTGTGGGTCAGGGACACAAGGAAATCCATGTCTTATCTGGTGGTAATGACATACAATGCAAAGCTGGAGGGTTTAGAGGACCCCACAAAAGGATTTTTTCTCAGGGAAGCCTTGAAAGGATGGACCAAGTCTGAAAAGAAGAAAGAGGAAACCAGGTCGCAAATGGATTTTCCAAACTTTAAAGGTGCTGATTGACCACCTGTCCTTAGTGGACCACTCACGCTTTGAGACTCCACTATTTTGTACAGCTTTTTCACTTGCCTTTTGGGGCTTTCAGGGTTAGCAAGCTGGTAGCCAAAGCCAAGTGTGATAAAAGCAGCAGGGCCCTTTTGGTTAAGGATATGAGCTTGGGCCTCCACAACATGACCTTAAGAGAAAGGCAATCTAAGACAGATCAGATGGGCAGAGGACAGAGTATTACGTTAAATAGGATGGGGGTACCACCCATATTGCTCGGTTTGCCTCTTGACAGGGTACATGAATGAACGGGCAGGGTTTGAAGGTGGCGCATACCTCCTCACCCACAAAGATGGGACACGTTTGACAATACATCAGTTTAAAAAGGTGTTGGTGGCAGCAGTAAAGATAGCCAGGCTTCAGGGGCGCTACTTCACCACACATTCATTTTGCATTGAGGCAGCCACAAAAGCCTTCGAGGAATGGCATTCAAAAATTTGGAAGATGGGGATCTGATAAATTCGGTGTGTAAATACGCCCAAACAACCATGAAGGAATGGGCAACTAGGAGGCAGGTTGGGGGATGGACTTTATGCTGACTTTGACGCAATGATGTATGATAAAATGACATGCTGGATATGTGTAATAAAGACAATACTACGGGCTCACTCTTCACCCCTTTATGTGTTTGTGTTCTACTCTACAGAGTGCCAAACCGTGTGGGTCATCGGGCACTCCTACTTGTCCAGAGTGGCAGAAAGAGCTGGCAACAAGGGGGGTTGGGGGGGAGGGGAGGGGGGAAGAATCCAGTATTCCTATTTCAACGCACAAGAGTGGAATGGTTTGAAAAGCCAGGGTTGCAGTGGAGAAACCGCAGGTATCATTCAGGCATGCCGAACCTGGGCATGAAACTCAGACATAATGATTATCGCCACCAGTGTGGTAAGGTCCAGATAATCCCAGTCGCGGATAGTATTGCCCAATGTCGATGTAAATCAGTGTGAAGGGGTTCACTCGAGGCACTGGACCTTAACCCTCTGTGGCTACCTGTCTGCCATAATCTCACTTTAGAGACCCAGTCATCGCGTCACTTTTCTCTTCCTTCACTTTCCCGCACCTGTGTTCCCTTCTAATAACGTCTTCTTTCCCCTTCCCCCTTTCTCCCCACCCTTTCCCCTCCCCCTGTTTTCAGCTTAAGACTTTACCTCGACTTTTTCAGCACTTGCTGCTAAACACGCGTCGTGGTTACCGTAGCCCATATCTCGAGTGCACAAAACACCACTTTGTCTCTTCCATGCCCGCAATTCCCACACTGTTCACTGGGTGGTTTGATCATAGGCAGCATTGGCAATAGCAACGACTGATATTGCTTAATTACCATCTCTTTCAGCCTTGAGAAAGCCCAGGTCCAAATGACCGTGATGTGCGTAACACGTGTCTGCTGGTGAAGCTTCAATAAATCGTTGTTAAAAGCTTCTTGAAAAACAAGCATTGGCATAGCCAATAGGTCTCGCTTTTGGGACCTTATAAGTATTTAGTTATGCAGCACAATATCCTTCCTGCAACAACATTAACTGTTGCATGGCTAAACCCTTATAAGGTCCCAAAGGCGAGACCTATTAGCTATGCCTTTGGGACCTTATACGTATTTAGTTATGCAGCACAATATCCTTACTGCAACAACATTAACTGTTGCATGGCTAAACACTTATAAGGTCCCAAAGGCGAGACCTATTGGCTATGCCAATGCTTGTTACGTTTTCCTATGAAAAGGAATTTCGGGCAGCATCCGGAATAGCATCATGGTATAGAAAAATCTACACAAACGTATGGCAAATATTATTTGGCTAATTGTGAAGGCGCCATGTGATGTGTTTACAAGCTAGAGAGAAAGGCAACATTTAAAGTGAGCGTTCAGTGCCGCATGATGACGCATAAATGTACAGCTGTGCACATTCTCATTTCTCTGCACATACTTGTCGCGTGGTTGCTCGGTGGGGTACATGTGGCCGGTGCTTTGCTTTACTCAGCATTGTTGTGCATGTATATAGAAAGCTGTCTCTTCATAACCGTCATGGTAAACCCACAATCACGCCCTTCCCCGGAACAGGCGATTACGTGTGTTCTTTAATGTGTGTTTTATACAGTGCATTAAGACAAGCCGCTGGCCTTACTAATGCGCGTTCTCTATTCCCATGCCGATTCCAGTTAAGTGAGCATTCTCCACATTAAATGCACTTGCAAAGTAAACAAACGTGTCCCCTGGCACAACCCTACTGTGCTAAGGGGCTTTTATGGCTCAGACGAGAGCACCTCAAGTATTACCTCAGGGCGGGGCGGCCATAAACTAAGCCCTAGGAGTCAGCGCAACCTCGGCCACTTTCGAAATGTCAACATACGTCAGGCTGGGAAGCAGCGTGCCCTGGAGGTCTGGCGCGCGTGATGACGGAGCCACTGCAAAATACATGCGTTTTAATTGCAGGGCAGATGTTGATCATCCCGCCCCACCATCCACCCCCAAAAAGCTAGTCTCTTAAGAGGGCACGTGGGCAGAGCGCTGCGCTCTAGAGACAAAAGTGTCAAATTCTAGAGTACTGCACTGTACAAAAAAATCTCAAATTGACCTGTTGGACAGTGAAAATAATGATTAATCGGGATCAAATGTTATTTAAGAACGTTCAGCAATGACCAGTGACGCTTCAAATGTCACGTTGAATTGAAAAAAAATCCTATTAAGCAAACCCATGGAATGATTCTTTGTATGTTTCAAACAATCAAAAGGTCTAAAATTGAATAAAACCAAAACATCACCTTGCTCCTATTATAGGGTAAGAGTGACAACAAGTAATTTTCGATTTAGTACTGTAGGGGGACCTTAATAATGATTTTTTTTCTTATTGATGTTAAATGCTCAATACGTTTTAGTGCACTGGTCTAATAATTTGTGGTAACGCGGTAGCTAGGTTCCGACAAAGCATTCTTCAAATAAGATGCCGCAGCAGAATTTATATTGACCAATTAAGTATCAGTCAATTGTTACTTAGACCCGGTAGCCAGTTAATATATATTGACTGTAGAAAATGCAGATATGCGCTGCTTGCTCGCTTGAAAGCGCCCGGAAGCAGTATATTGTTCTGTGGGTGGAGCGGTGGCCTGCTAGGAGGGAGAATCAAGGTGCAATATGGTCTGATTAAAGCCCCAACCCACAGGAAGTGTTCAGTTGCCGCCTTGCTCGTGGGATAAAGGGTTACTTAATTCCTTTATTAGTCGCGTAGGGAAATTGCTCGGCCATAATAAGCGGTTAGTTGTGGCATGATTGAAAGAAGTGACTTTCTTAACTTTTGGTAACCCAGGGCGAATGTACTTTTTAGTTGTTGTGATCTGACAATCCGACCTGGTTTTCAGTGACTGAAGGTGCAGCTTTTTAATTGATAATGTTCGATTTGGATTATATATGGGCACTAACAGAAATTGGTTGGTACAAAAGAAGAAACAACAAGGGAGACCGAGAAGCGAGAGCGCCTCGCGCTAAAAGTAAAAAAAAAGACGCGCGGCCGCGAGACGCGCTCTCTGGTGAGGGAGGGGGAGGAGCGGGTGAGGGAGGGGAGGAAAGCCAGATGGTGCCTCAGCGATGCGAGGAATGGATGGCAGCTGTGCACGTGCACGCCATCGTGAACGCAAGCTGGAGGCCAGCAAAAGCCACTGGGTTAGCACTTTCAAAACCCATTTACTAAATCTCTCGCCGAGAGCAGCGCAAGCGCTGGCTCAGGCGAGTCCTAACAAGGATGCTATTACTGTACTAAATTCCATAAAGGGCTTTTTTAAACAAGTACTAATAAATAAAAATAAAAATAAAAAACATTCCTTCAACCAGGATTCGAGATTTCCTCGTGTTTCTCAACAAAAAATAAGGGAAGGTGGGGTTTACACTCAAATTCATCTCCTACATAATGATTATCCACTTGGGTGGGAATTACCTCCCACCTATCGGTAGGGGCAACTTGTCTCAGATTATCAAGGAATCCCTCACTGACTTGAACAGGAGCATGGACGCCACGGAAGTGGTACAGTCAGAGATCATTCCCAGGAAGTCGTAGGTACGGTCTCGATACCAAGTGGGGTATAGAGTTGTCAAGAAGGAGACTAAATAGCCTCATGGGCAAATTCATGTTGGGTGTGGGCTTAGGTGGAAATAAGCATAGCTCAATTAGGTTACTGCACCCTGCCTATGACGGTTCGTATGGGGTGCACCTGTCAAATATTGGGGAGGATACATTTCTAGGAAACATAAGGGTGGCGTTAAATACAAGGAGTTGTTGATAGATTGAGGTGCATCTGTGGTTGGGGGCCTTGCCTGCAGCGGAAGCTCCCAGCATGACATGGCGATACTTACAATGCGATCCTAAGAAAAAATGGCATGTTGCCAGACGGGAACAGGCCACAAGCAGGTGACAGTCAGGACCCAGGGGGTACTGGCAGGCTACCGCAATGGCCTTGAGGGTTGAACCAGAAGGAAACCATCAATGGCAAAGCCTGTGGACCGGAAGAAGCTGGTGAACAGGTGACAGGGTCACCTTGCAAGAAAGGGTGGAGACTTTCACACATGATATCAATCCATATATGTGCTGGAAGTGAACACTTCCCTGAATGAAATGAATAGTTGCACCAGAAGTGAAGGGTCACCCGGTGGGCTGTAAGCATATGCATGGCCAGAAAGGAAAAGGTATGGTTACGCCGGTAGCGAAAGATCACCCGGCAGGGTGGAAGCAGACCTTTGCCCGGAAAAGAAATGTGTGGTCACACCATAAGTGAAAGGAAACCCAGTTGGGCTGGAAGCAGACGCTTGCCCAAAGAGAAAGTTATGGTTATGCGGGAGTGAAGCATCATCTGGTTGGGCTGGAAGCAGACATGACCAGAATGTATGGGAATGGTTACAACCAAGGTGACAGGTCACCTGGGCAGACTGGCCAGCACTGAATGTAGGGCACAGTGCTTATAGCTATGGTAATGAGGGCACAGGTTTGTTGAATAAAGAAAGAAATGGTGGATGAAGGATCGCTTGTAAGTTGAAAATTGCCTAATAAACTGTGGCCTCAATTCTTCTATACATGTGAAATTGGTGTGAGCTGAGATTGTGGTATCCGGTAGGGTGGCTAGGTGGGGGTGCCAGAGCTATGACCCTTGGTTTGGCCCCCTTCCCGAAGGGGTGGGGAAATGACTAGACCATGGGCCTTAGTGGAGGCCACCGCCACCCCCAGGGAGCAGAGCCTGGACTGGGCAGGGGTGATGACAAGGATAGAGGAATGCAGGGAAGTTACTGGACAGTGGAGCGGGACACTGGGTCCATCCCAGATGTAAATTTAGAGGAATTTAGCCCTGGGGGTGGATGGCATTTAACGGCAGGTACCTGGCAAGGGCACCTCTTTCTCCTGGAGATTCTGCAGAGGTTACTCACCCTCATAGAAGGCAAGGAGTAAATGGAAGGGACGAGGGAACCAATGGAAAGGAGGAAAAGGCAGTCAGCAGCAGTGGGATGCAAAAGCACGGGCGTTGCCAGATGTCCTTGTAGTCAGCAGCACAAGGTGCAGTACCGCAGGTTGTTACTAGATGTCCCTGTAAAGTCAGCAGCACAAGGTGCAGTACCGCAGGTTGTTACTAGATGTCCCTGTAGAGTCAGCAGCACAAGGTGTAGTACCACAGGTCGCTACTAGATGTCCCTGTAGAATCAGCAGCACAAGGTGCAGTACCGCAGGTTGTTACTAGATGTCCCTGTAGAGTCAGCAGCACAAGGTGCAGTACCGCAGGTTGTACTAGATGTCCCTGTAGAGTCAGCAGCACAAGGTGCAGTACCGCAGGTTGTTACTAGATGTCCCTGTAGAGTCAGCAGCACAAGGTGTAGTACCACAGGTCGCTACTAGATGTCCCTGTAGAATCAGCAGCACAAGGTGCAGTACCGCAGGTTGTTGCTAGATGTCCCTGTAGAGTCAGCAGTGCAAGGTGCAGTACCGCAGGTTGTTGCTAGATGTCCCTGTAGAGTCAGAAGCACAAGGTGCAGTACCACAGGTCGTTACTAGATGTCCCTGTGGAGCCAGCAGCATAAGGTACAATAGCACAAGCCAAGGCTCGATGTCTCTATTGAGTCAGCAGTACCAGTACCTTTGCAGCACTCTACATACATGTTAACTTTGAACAAGGGGGTATATTTACTAAACTTTCACGCAACACCTTAACGCAATGCAGGGCAGCAAGCAATGTTGCTTAAAAGGGAGAGCAGAAATGCTCCTTATTTTCAAAGATATGGAGCATTTCTGCTCTCGCCTTGTGCTGGTACAAAGTATGCAGCCTAACGCCAACATAGACAGCCTTGCACCTAAGGGTGCCCACATTACAGGCAGGATTGTTTTTGTGCAGGAAAGGACAGCTTCCTGCACAAACACAATCCTTAGAGGTGTTTTCCTCTCTTATGTGTGCAGCAGAATGCGTCACGCATGGACAGAAGAAATAATGAGGAGGCTGACGCTTTATCTGGAACAATAGCATCACCACATCTATTTCATCTCAATGAGACGAGATGAGATGAAGGCTAGTGTTCGTTTTTCTTATTTATGACTTTTTTAATTGTGTCAGAATATAAAATATTCTGGGACAAATTTATGAAAGTTTCAATCAAAACAACTCAACGCAGCAAGAGAACTTGCTGCACTGCGTTACGTGAAACAGAGCGAGCAGAAATGCGCTGTATCTACTAAGATATGGCACACTTCTCCCTCCTTAGGCTGGTGTACTGTGTGCTGCATAGCGCCAACTCAAAGACACCCTTGTGCCATGGTGCAAGGGTGCCGGCGTGTCAGGCAGGATTGTTTTTGTGCATATAGTGGCAATTTCCTCTTTCTTTGTGTAATGCAGAATGAATCACGCACAAAAAGGGAAGTAACAAGAAGAGATACAAACATTTCTCCTCGCTGCGCCATCCTCAGTAGGCACACTGTTATGGTGCAATTCGGGGTCTACTGATTTCAGTCATTCTGGGTTTGCATCAAATTCCATGAGAGGAGGCACAAGAATGCCCATGCCCACCCCCTCCGAACGCCTATCGCTATGAAAAATAATGCAATGCAGAGCAATTCACTGCGTTGCATTACATTTCTTTACAAAGTTGCGCAAGGTACTGCAAATTGCAGCTTGTGTGGCTTTGTAAATATCACTTCAGTATGTGCGCTGCCTTGACGCCCTTGACGCAAGGACCATGCAAGACCTTAGTAAATCTGGATCTGGCACAAATTTACGACGTTCAAACAGCGCAGCTGGTCAGGTGGCCGCACTGTGTTGTGTGAACAGGAGAGAGACGACATGTGCCATATTTACAAAGATAAGGCTCAGTTCTGCTCACATCTAGTGCCAGTGAACTGTGCCATGCCTAGCGCCAATGCTGGCACCCTTGTGCCATGATGCATTGAGGTCAGAATAGTTTTTGTGCAGGAAGTATGCCTTCTGTAAGGAAATGGGAAGGAGAAATGTAGATATTTCTCTTTGTTACACCTGTCTCTGGTAGGTGCACCATTGTGGTGCAAACCCATGTTTCCAAATTTAATAAATATGGGTTTGAGTCAAAATCCATGGGGGGTGATGCATGGGAACGCCCACCCATGGAACGCTCCACAATGCAAAACAGCGAAAAATTGCATTCCGTATTATCTTACTAAACCACGCAAATAAAACTTTTTGTGGGTTGGTAAATTACAATCTACATTTTGCATTAAGGCTGCATCAAAAAAGTGACACAACCCAGGCACAAAATGTTCGTAAATGTCGGCCAGGATTCTTTTCGGATACTACAATGACCAAAGAAATCAGAAAAGAGCCGCTCAGCCCAGCTTCCTCTGGTGTTCCAGAGCAGCCGAGAAACCTTCAATGGAGCTGCTGGGGTAGGTGTACTAATGATTCACATAATGCACGCTGTACTGTGAAATGGAATGAGCAGAAACGGGCCATATCCACTAAAATATGCACACTTCTGCTTTCTTATAACGCTGGTGAACGAAAGGCAACCTAGCGCTTATGCAGGCACTCTTGCACCACGGTACAATGATACAATGGTGCCTGCGTTATGGGCAGGATAGTTTTCAAAACCTGCATATCCAGGATCCTTTGCGAAATCCTTAAAACTTCGATTTTCTTCATGGAAAAAAGTACCCTCTATAAGAGTACGCAGTGCAAGACTAAAGTTTTCTGCTTTTGCAGCCTTAGTTTAGTTTGTGAAAGAGTACGGTGTATAGGTGGTCCCCCAATACAAAAGGTGCCTCTTACTTGTAAACTTTTTGTTCATTGCAGTGATTTGGTCTCAATAGGGGTACCGTTACCTTGTTTTACTGCACTTTAGCCCAGATTTCCCAACTGCCACACAATACAGCGCCGCAGCTTCAGTTGCTGCACTGCATGACAGGGAGAGAGCAGGAACGCTCCAGACCTCCAGAGATAGGGCACTTTCCTCTCTCTCTCTATTGGTGCACAATCATGCTGCCGAGCTCCATGCATACACATTTGCACTATAGTGCAAAGGTGTCCATTACAAATTATTATGCATAGACTAACTTTAAAGCATTTCCCACTTCTGGACGTGTGCTATAGGTTAGGAGCAATAAAAGCTTCAAATTGGTGTTAATTGTTGTGTTGCCCTACGCCAATGTGAAGGGCAGGAATGCATTCTTGTCCTTTCCCCTGAGCTGGTACACAATTTGATGCATAGCGCCAACACAGGCGCCCTTTGCACCGCGATGCAAGGGTGCCTTCTGTGAAGACAGCATTGTTTTTGTGCAGGAAAGGGCACCTTCCTGCGCAAAAACAACCAGGAAGTGGTGTTTTCCTCTTTCTGCAAGCAGCACACATGGAAAGAGGGAAAAAAGAGGAGAAATAAATATATTTCTACTCGCTACGCCTGCTCTGGGGAGGCCTAACGTTTCGCCGCTGCCACAGGTTTACATGATTTTGTTAATCTGGGGCAGCGTCAAAATCCATGGGTGTTGCGTGGGAACACCCACCGCAACGCCTCCCAATGGGCCGGCTCCACGCCCCTTTAAGGTAACAAAAAGTCTTTCAAGCGACAGCGCATACACTGTCTCAGGCTGACCCAATAAAGTTCTGATGGACTGTCAATATTATTGGCTACAGTGGAGATAGAGGAGGCCTGACAGCCTGTAATCACAGAAAATTGGAATGAAAGAAATGGACACATACCAATGTATTCCTCAATGAGCGCTTATTCCCAGCTCGAGTCCAATAAGGGAATCAACATAGGTCCCAAGCAGAGAAAGAAAGGCTTCTGTAAAGGAAAGGTGAAGGATATCACACAAGACCTTGGAACCTGGACATTTCGGCGGGAAAGCCATTTCTGAATCACAAGGAAAGAAGGAAAGCAGTGACAAGTGAACGACGCTTCTCAAAATCTGATTTGTTCTGAAGAAGTCATTGTGGGAGCAATGTGGCGTTTCTTTTTGGAATTCCATTCTGCTTTCTTGAATATGGTGGGAGGTTTCTGGGACTGTGGAACTGGACTGACCCTCAAGGATTTTGCGATTCAGTGATAGCTTGGAGAACGGAACAGAGGGGAGTGAGAAGACTGCTGGGAGAACTGAACAGAAGAACAGGTAGGTTATTCCCCATTTCCTCCTGCAGTATAAATGTGCCTTCGCCAGCCTGCCGGCGCCACCTTCCATTGCCGCACACGGGGTAGTACGGATCCGGCCACTGCCGACAGCGTACGTAGAGGGACATGGGGGGCCAAAATTGTTCAAATCGTTGTGCAAATAATGAACGCAGATCGTGCCCGCTGCTTTGCAGGGCAAATGTAGCAGCCCAAAAATGGAAATTTAAATCTAGTCAACGGCAGGAAAACGTCCAGTTGGTGCTGCAAAATGTGCTTATATATTCTGGGAGGAGGGGGTCTGACTGGAGTGTGGGAACCTGGAAATTAGCTTAGAGCGTCTTACTGACTGAGAAACTCTTGTATGGATATTTTTGGGACTTAATAACGAAGCATAGTTTTCGCAACTGTGGGGCATATTTACAGCAGAATGTAAAAGTGTGGCGTTAAGCAAACATTGCTAACGCCACGCTTCTCCTTCTGAAAAAGCAGGGATGCGCCGTATTCACAAGAATGCGGCACACCCCTGCGTTTCCCCCCACGCTGCCGCGGGGTTCAGCTGCCTAGGGCCAATGCAGGCACCCTTTCACCATAGTGCAAGGGTGCCTGCGTTGGGGGGAAGATTGTAAGGGGGGCCTTCCTGCACATAAACCATCTTTAAATTCCGTTTTGTGACTTCTATGTGTGCTGCATCACATAGAAGTTGCAAAACAGCATTTTTAAACAAGCATTTGCAATGCAATCGGTCTCGCATTTGTAAAAGTAAAAGCTACTGGTATTATAAATTATAATGTTTTTATTTATATTTTTGGGTTTGCAATGGAGTAATTATGTAAGGAACAAGTGCACGCAATACTACATTATGAGCTTCTATATCTCATTCTGCTTAGCAGTTGGCATCTCACCTTACTCTCATTTCTGAGTGATCCCGTCACAAGTCCTCAACTGCTCCAAAGTTGTTACGGTGGCAAGCAAAATATAGGCTTCCTTTATGGGCCGATAGGTTAGAACGGCTTCTCTGTGGAATGCTCTACCAGGGTTCCTGCGACAGGCCAAGTCAGAAGCCTGTTTCAGAAAGGCCCTGAAAACATGGCTCTTTTTGGCAGACTAATAGGGTCCGTTGGACCCCGGTGCTTACTCCGGTCGCAATTACCTGCTGCTTCAGCGCCGGGACACCCCTGTTTGGGGTAGCTGTCACGCTTTATAAGCTTCAGTATTATTATTATTATTATTATATGCAGATGTGTGTGAATTCGCTTAGCTTGTCTTTGCTCCCATAGCTCAGTTGTTTAGACATCACCAGGAATTCGGTGTTTAGAGAGGACTGACCCTAAATATACACATAAAGCCAGTCTGGCACAACCGCTAACAGCCCAGTACCTCTGACAGTACGAGTCGCCAATGGCCTCACAGGTGATATTGTGGATGCGGCCCATGGGAGTGACCCTTACTAACCAACCAGGTGTCCAATGGGGCCACAACAGACACCCTTTTCTCTCCGCTTCACTAAACATTCCTTTTGTCAGGGGCATGAGTTGGCTAATCGCTCACAAGGTGCAGTGGCCATCTTAGAAATACTGACCACATCCACTTGAGCTAGTTCCAGAGGGATGCCAACAGAGACTGCAATAAAGGCATGTGCTATTAATGGGCAGTTCTGTTCGGCCTGTAATTATCTCATGGCTAGTTTTACCTTTTATTCCACATATTCTCCTGAAAAGCCCATATCTAAAAATGTCAAAATACGATTCTGATGCATTTCAGTATGTGCGTGCAAACGTTGGGAAAATAAACTAATAACTGCTATTGCCAAAACACTACAGTTAATGAGTAAAGATAACAATGCATCATATTAAAGACACTGTTTTCACATAGTGTCCTGATGGGAACCAGCATGCACTGCTCTTTGACATTTGTTGCTGTAGACGAGAGTGAAGTTTGCTTACTGCTTACTTCAGTACTGTGTCCAACTCTCATTTTTAGGTCTCGCCAAGGCAGCGCATGCGCTGTCTCGTTGAGACATGCAGTAGATGCTTTAGTGGGGGAGTCCCCGCCTCCTTTTTTCTATTTGTTATTGAGTGTGTCTTTTAAAATGTACTACTTGCTATTGGCTGCTTTAGTGGGGGAGTCCCCGCCTCCTTTTTCTATTTGTTATTGAGTGTGTCTTTTAAAATGTACTACGTGCTATTGGCTAATCGTGTTCCAAGTCCCTCCTTTTTCCCTGTTGGGCACGCCTATGGCTATTGGCCCCTTTACTTGTATTAGTCCATTTTATTGGGGTCTGTTGTTTTTCGGGGATCTCTTTTTTAATGTGCCTTGCTATTTTTTTACTTCAAGGCAAGCGCGTGATATTGTCACACTTGAAACGTTTTGTTTCCAGGCCCGTAATATTTTTTTCGAGCTCGAGGCAAGCGCATTATATTGACAGACTTGAAACGTTTGCGGCCGCGTGTTTCCACGTATATAAATGTCTTTTTGTTATTGCAATGTTAAACCAAGCAATGTTTTGTTATGACTTTAAGATTTGTTTATTGAATATGTTTGGGAGGCGCATGTTAACAATTTTTATCGGACATTGTTGGTAGGTGCGTGACTTTCTTTTCTCCCGGGCGGCGAGATCCCTGTGTTGATTTATTATTGCAAGATCGTAATTTGCAAATAATTAACAAATGTTGAGCCGATGCCGAGGCCTCAAGTGGGCAGCTCTAACAGCTAAACCACAGCCTATCCATCTATGGAGAGCAAATTAGAAATGGGACAACTGATTACATGCTTTATTTTTCTTCGCTGTTTACTTACTTTTGTTACAATGGGGCACCCGCGCGAGTGCCGCCATTACAACAAAAGTATATAAATAAAAGGAAAAAAACGTCTGGCCGCCATTTTTTCCCTATTTGTTTACTTCCGTTTCAATTGCTGTACCCGCGCTTTAGCTTGAAACATCTGAAGCTAAAGCACGAGTGCCGGGATTACTTCAAAAGTAAAGAAATAGAAAACAATGCACATTTTCTTTTTCCTTACTTTTGAAGCAATCCCGGCACTCGCGCTTTAGCTTCAGATGTTTAAAGCCAAAGCGCGTGGGCCGCCATCAGCATTAGGATAGTGGGGTGCCGCGTAATGCTTGTTTTTACAGCTATGGAAAAAACGTTCTCATTGTCACGCTTTTCTGGGTGCAGTGTACTTGGCATCTCTACCGCGCGAGCTCAACCGCTGTCATTCAGAGATCCTTAAATACTCTTCGCTGCAGTGTGGAGAGAGACACGGGGTCCTGGAGCGAGAAGGGCCTCGGGTGGGCTCGGCTAGGTGAGTAAAGAAGTGTATGAAAGCAAAGGGATGAATGAGTAAAACATTTACAGTGCTCTTTTCGATCGAGAGTACTTCTATGCGCTGTAAATGGGTCATTTCAATGAGAAGAAGAAAGGAATCATTTTATTTTCTTTTTCATTTATTTCTATTATATAACAAGCTGCCCTGGGGGCTGGGGTCCGTTGTGGGCACTGAAGATTACAGAAGACAGGGTCAGGGATGGCGCGGTCAGCGCACATGTCACGTTCTTTTGTAAACATACATTTTGTGACGCGCTAACGAACACTGGGGGTTCGCCTGTTTGTAACCGCCCCCAAAAGTGGCAGGTAATGTAATTGTAGGACAGCAGAGGGAGATCACTTGATTTGCCCAGGATCACACAATGTACAAGTAAGCGTTGAAGTCAGTCTCCGAGTTCACTTTGGATAAACAATCCACCACACGGGACTCGTCTTCCACCGCGGGACTGGTTACTGGACAAGGGGGTCGGAAGTGACTAGTCCCTTCCGTGAATTCACTTCGTTGCTCCTTTTAGCTTTTATATATCATGTTACACCATTGACACAAGAGCGGAAAACACACTGGAGCAATCACTTCTTGATGCATCACAGATTCCCCGTTACACTCAAATTACAGGGGAACTTAACTGGCCCAACATTCAAGAGCCCTAATTAATCAGATTTTGCCACACTGCATCGCTGTTACCCGTCCTGCTCTGGTTAATTAGCTTTTTTTTCTTAAATGACAATAGGCCATGGCATAAGCATTGTATGCAGATCGGCCTGGAGTAATATACTATTTTTTGTATTAGAGATGAGAGGGTGTCATGATCCACTCAAAGCCTCCCGTGAGCCAAGCCCTTCCCTACACCCATGGTAAGAAATAGCACGATTTCTGGCACATCTGCATACGTAATATATAGTACTCTGTATTGCTATTAATTACATTGTGGTACCTTTTGTGATCTATTTCTGATACACCCAAGGCAGCACAAGAACTATTCAATGTGTAAACACAATGAATATAAAAAATAGGTTTTGCAAACTTTTCTGAGCTCACTGAGAGAATAATAACTTAGTTTTAACAATATTTAAGTTCTTCTTGGTTTTTTTCTATGTATCCAGCAAGCAAGTCTACTGGTGGCTCGTTTCTAGCCAGGAATCATTTAAATATATAGACTAAAAGAAAGTAAAAATGCACTTTTAGAGGTGGCTGGAATGCTTCAACATGGTGCTCTTAGTAGGAACTTATCTTGGGTCTCTGACCAAATCCTCCATACCTGATTATGTACGTAGTAAGGCAATATTGTTTTCAAATCCCTTTTCAAAATGAACAGAAACAAATGAAAAGTGTCTTGCTGAAATTCGTCTCATGGAATGTACTTGCTGCTCTATTGTTCTTTAACGCTCTGCCTTAAATCTGTGAACAATCGGGGCTGTCAGCATCTGCAATGCATTCCCCTGGTGAGGTCCATTTCTTACAGTTCGTATTCATTATTGTAATCCATTATACATTCAGCTGTCTGCTCAGACTACACTCTTCATTAAGGTCAGCTTGTCTAGAATTCAGATGCTCCACAACTTCTTAGACTTCAAAGAACCGACCATGTCCCTCGGGCCCTGACCTCTCTACACTGGCTGCCAGTGAAGGACACATGCTTGTTTACATCTCTCTGCCGAGTACATGAAACACTTTTTAATGCTTGTTTGTTTGCAGTTTCTTCCTTTGCTGTGAACCCAGATGTTGCTTATGGTCTATGGATGCTTTTCTTCTGCCACTCCATCAGTTTCGCCATTCCACAATTAGTGGCAAAGCGTTGTCCGTGGCAACTGCCTCCAATTGGAACTTGCTTCCTCTATCTTTGCAGTAACAATTGTCTCTTCTAAACTTCAGGAGAGCTCCGAAGACCTAGCTATTTCTCTCTCTGTTAAATAAGTGCCATTGCTTGGATACTTTACCCATGATAAGCGTTAATTCTTTACAGTGCCGAGATACCACTATGGTATATGACTGTGCTTTATAAACACTATAAAATAAAAAATAATACGCACAAAACTCATGAGATGTGTTAGGCTTGAGAGCCCTCGTGGGCCAAAATTATCTAAATCAAACATGGATCAGCTGATGTTACCTTACGTCTTGTCATGTCATGTCATGTCATGTCAACCCATCTCATCTCATCTCATGTGTATTTGTAGAGCACACAACCCACCCAGGAGGCTATTCTGGCACTAAAGCAGGAGCTGCATGGGCTGAGCTAGGATCCGGGCTAGGTGTAGAGCCAGGTCTTCAGTTTATTGCAGAATCAAGAAGTGAGAAGGAGGCTCTGATGTGCAGGGGCAGGCCATTCAAGGCTTTAGTAGCGAAGTAGGAGAAGGCACAACCACCGGACCGGTTTCTGCGAAAGCAGGGTGTGTGTGTGAGCATGACTCGACTAAGCAGAGGTGTCTGGTAGGTTTGTAGAAGCATTATATCAAATCCAGTTTCTAATAAGCAACACAAAACAACAGACTCCTTAGGAGTCCTTGGGATGTGAAAGCTCTATTTTTCCTGAACTAGCTTGGTTGTATGCTAATCTCAAGAAATGGGATTGGCATTTGCATTTGTAAACACCAGCAGTTGCTACTTATATGTATTTACTGATGAAATATCTAAAGTGCTATATAAATGATAAATACCAATATAATGTAATACGATGCTATGTGTGTATCTTAGTAAATAAATGCAGAAATGTGGATCTGCTCTATATATTGTGTAATGTAGGTTGCAGATGCTGGAGGAACGTACACAACTAAGTGCAGTCAACCAATAAAAAGCAATGAGTCATATCCATGGGCCTTTGCAGACCTCACCTGCAGACAGCTTTTTATGTCTTTTGTCAAAAGACCTGCTGTATACAATACCAAAATGTTACGTGGGTTTTGTTCCAGCCCATTGCTTATCATTGGTTGGCTTTCTTAACAATTGTATTTGCTTACTTCTTATTCAGTAGCTGTCTTTCTTCTTGTGCTTCACCCTCCACTACAGCATAGCTTCTTTACCATCCTTTTGATGCCATAACTTGTATCATTCCACTACTTACATCCAGAGGACTCATTTTTAAGTCGAGCTTCGATCGACCTGTTATTATCTCTTCTGTGGGGTTCGGCACACCCACCCATTGCCATTGGTTCTTTCTCGTGGCATTCAGAAATGCTGGCTTTCTAGTGGTCCACTGCGCTCAATTGTCCCTCCTTTGGTTGCTTGTTTCAGCGTTGGCGATTTCACTCAGTAATTGTTTTTGTTGGCCATTGCAGTTTCCTCCTCGCACAGCGCGGGATGGCCCCTCCTCCCATCTGGCTGTTGCATATCAGGTGTTTTTTTGTTTTTTTTGCAGTTTTATCTAGCGTGAATTCGACCAGTAGGTATTGGAGTGCTTTACATAAGCACCAGTTACAATAAACTTGTTTCACTTTTCCACACATCTAATTTACGCTCAAGTATACAGGCATTTCCTAAACGTATTTATTTTGAGCGTAGCTGCTGTTTTAAATATAAATACTTGTCGCCTTACTTATTTTACTTTTTTCGTTTAGAAATAAACACATTCTCTTTAACCCCTTGACCGCGATCGGAATTCCGCTCGTGTGCTGGACATTCTGATCGCGGGCGGGGTCGTGACGAGCTCAGCTCGTCATGCGCACAGCGCTACCGCGCAGCATGACGAGCTGAGCTCGTCATGAGCACCGAAGGGGTTAAGAAGGTCATTGTACAAGATGGCGGCCATGTGGAATAGTCTTGTTTTAGTCCTTCGACTCTGTCCATGGCAGAAGCTGTCACCTCTAATCTCCCAGCATGCTCCGCTCTAGCAAACTGGTTCCGGTGAGTGCGAGCATTTGTGGTCATTAATTCTTTTGTTTATGCAGGTAGAGGTTATACATTTTACAACATGTGATTTTGTGACATTCTGCAGCTGGTTTCGGGAGTTCAGGCTGGCGGGGATACTGGGTGGATGAGAAGTGGGGCCCTGCTTTGGATCTGCAAAGTCTTGTGTATTCTCTTTACAGAGGCTTGAATAGCACTGAATTAACAAGCATAGATCTTCCACCAAATTGTTAAAAATAGAGTTTCATGTTTGCCATCGTTGACTGGAGCGCGAGCTATAAATGCTGCACATCTGCTATAGGGGAAGATAGGGTGGGTGTAAAGGGAGGATGCTGCTACTGACACTTTACATGAACCCCTGACAGCTTGTGTGACCTTGGCTGATACGTAAAGGTCCAGTGCAGTCAAATGCTTTATTTAGAGATACATTCTTTGTATGTAAAGTTCCCTCTCTCTTTGCTGAGGTTGTTTTAAAGGTGTATCTTCCCCGTTTCATTTTAAACATTCTTTAAGTTACAGGGACTGCTATTTTCGGCATGAAAATGTCGTATATTTCACTTAGACTTGAATGGATGAAATCTGACTACTATGTCTTTAACCAATAATAATTATAATCCTAACGTGATGTTAATAACCATGATAATAAATGTTATAAAGCCCTCGCATACCCTTAGAAGGAGGCAAGATGTTGAATTTACTTCAGGAAAGTAAACTTTATTCTTGCCCTACCTGAATTGCTTTCTGCTAGTCAATATTATGTTAATATTAATATACCCTGTTTTTATATGTAAAGCTTTGTACCTACAGATTGTCATTTTATGGCACTGTGAATGACACGTTTGTTTTACTCAACCCATTGCTGCTCGTTCAATTGACCTCGGAAGAATGAAAGGCTGAGTCGGTCCTGCTGGGATTCAAACATGTGATGTGCAGAGGCCCCGAGTGCCCTTAGGTGATTTCACACATTGGGTGCGACATGGCAAAGTTAACGCATTTATAACGTAGTTTCAGGCTCCTGACACTGGACCAAAATGTCCTTGATGACACTGTATTGTCTGCTAACATAATGAAAGGGACAGAAACAAACGAGGTTCGCTTCAAGCTTTACTCCCGGGCATTAAAGGTAAACCGATTTCACACCATCACTGCTGTGTTTACTTAGCGAATGGGGCAAAATATAAGGTTAGATATGTAGCTGTTAAACACTTTATTTACAACATTTTGATTTGCTACCATCCTGTTTAAAAGCGTTTGACAGCACCACTGCCTACCAGCAGCACCAGAGCAGAGTGTGCTTAAGAGGTTGCCTTAATTGCAAGACCACGTCACACACGCATGGACTTCTTTCCCGATCTTTCTCCATTTCTCTTTGTACCTGTCTGTAAAAGTCTCAGTCTCTGCCCTTGTCTCTCCTTCCACTTCTTTTTATTCTGTGCGTATCTCAGTCCCTCCTTGCATTTCAGTCTCTTAATATCAGTGCCAGTTTCTCTTTCTCTCCTCGCTTCCATTCTTTTTTCATCTCTGTTTATTTTTATTCCTCCTGTTTCTCCCTTTCTGTGCCATTTCCTTTTCTTTCTTTGCCAGTCTTTTTGCTGTCTCTCTCCTACTCTCTCTGTATGTTTCAGTCTTTGGACATTTTTGCTTTCTTTACTTCTCTTTTTCATCATTCTGTCTTTATTGTGCTGTTTCCATTTCCCCCTCTATTTTCTTTTCACCTCAGTTGTCCCCTTTCCTCAGATTCATTCCATCTCTGTTTCATTTTCCTCCTTTCTCTAGCATCCTTTCTGTTTCCATATTATATCCTCTTTCATTCCTTTGGTAGGTAAAAAACATTGTTATTTACAACACCAATACCTCGAACTCTCACAAATGCGAGACCAATTTGCATTGCAAATGCTTGTTTGTCAACCAGTGGAACTTAAGCTGCAGAAAGCGGCTTCCTGTCCGTTGTTCCTCGGGACATCCTCCAGCATCCCGAGGCAGTGTTCTCGTGGCTGTACAGAGTATACAGCATGCCTGGCAATGTAAAGTGAGCGAGGGGGTCGGTACTGGGCCCTGCTAACTGTGGAGGCCGCAGTGTGAGCCTCATCCATCAGCTGGTGCCTGCACTCCTTTAAGCAGTACCTTTGCTCCACCGCCTGTGCTACCCTTATGCCCCGAGCTGCACTGTTATCTCTGGGGGTGCTCTTGAGCTGCGATTATCCGGGCGGCCTTGGCAGATGAGCCTTCCGCTTTCACCCTGCTCTCTGGTCAGCTGGCTGCTGCTCCGAAGCTGGGCTGCATGCCACGGGCGCCATGTTACAACAGGAAGTGCAGCTCCTATACATATTAAATTAAGCGGGTGTCATGTTTAAATGATGCACTAGGAGGGCCAGGTTGCATGATTTAAAAAAAAAAAAATAATGCTCAAAGTGGGTTCCGAGCTACATCATCAAGCGCGGAACACCAGCGTATTAAATTAACTGGGCACGGTGCTACTACATTAAGTGCAGCGCCCGTGTAGGTTACATTTATGCGCATGGCGGCCCGTGAAGCGTCCTTGAAGGAAGTTGCCCGAAACGGGTCACTCGGGTCACTCACGACCACCTATATGCCTTCCCAAAAAATGAAGAGTCAGTCAGACAGTAGAGAATACAAACCAATTAGTTTATTGCCTATACGCTGCAGCGGAACCCAATCTGATCAGTCTCCAAAGAGGACTGCCGAGGGGTCTGGTCTCCCTCCACATGGTCACATCAGTTATACAATTTGCACACCTCTAGAGACCCGCCCGAACTGGAATTTTCCAGCTCAGGCCACGGTGAACAATGGAAGGCACATAAGATGGGCTGTGCTACTGTGCGAAGAACATGTTTTCTCAGTCTCAAGGCCATGCAGCAGCTCTCTGCCATGTAAAGCTGTGAGAACGAGTACATCTAATGGCAGAAATATGTAACAATGAATAGTACATTCATTAGGACAGCGAAGCTCCAACCTTGAGGAATACGAGCCGGTGGGGTAGCCTTCTTGTAGAGGTAAGCATTACAGGGACAGACACTTGATCTTGGTTATGAAACAACATGGCACCGATAAAGATGGCACCATGCATGCTAACTTAAAAAGAACAAGGGTTCAAACGTAGAAATAGAGCACTGTAATCACACGCATTACAGGAATTACATTTCAAATCCAACAGACCCTCCTTTTAGCATGCATGCGAAGGAGCTTTATTAGCGCCATCAGGTTAGGGTCTTTAACAATTCTAAGGCGGAGAGGAGAGAGACAAAGAAAAGCACATTGTGCAGTTAATATAAAAAAATTCCTTCATCCACATTTAATAAATCCTGGATACCTTGCAGCATCATTACTCTCGCATTAGAATCTCGCCATGGTGGCTTGGGACGTCTTTTGAACATTGATACACAGTAGGTGCAGCACACAGGAAGACAGTGGATACCCAGGCAACAGGTCAGTATTACTCCAACTATAGCAATGAGAAAAGTAAGGATCTTCCATCCCCAAGTGGCAAATAAACTTTGGAACCATCCTGTTAGTGACCAGGAACCATTATCTTGGTGTATCTCGGATGCTATTTTATGCAGCTTCTGTATGGCAGTGTATACAGTGGGGGCATGGTCTGGGATGTACACACAGCAACTACTACCTATGACGCGACAGGCCCCTCCCCGATCAGCTAAGATAACGTCTAAAACCATTCCGTTCTGAAGAGCAACGAGTCTCGTAGCCTGAACCTCTACAGTGATATTAGTCAATATTCCTGCAGTCGTATTAATGACTCCTTCCACCACCCTTGTGAGTCGTCTAATGTTGAGACTGTTAGCAATGGGGCCCCAAATGGGTATGATGCCTTTCATAGCATCCGTGAATTGCTGTAACGTGGTATCGGTCTGATCAATGTCATCAGTGTTGATCATTCTCTTAGTCCGGAGAACACGTCCCTCTCTCAGTGGCAGACGATGATCCTTATGGTAATTGGGAGGAGCTACATACACCGGTGGCAAAAGATAGGAAAAGTAACACCTCCCCGACCACCCTTCAGGAAGCCAAACATAATCATGGTGGCCACAAACAAAATAAACATTACGTAGCGGGATCAGGGGCGGACTTCTTGTAACCCTCAAGTCATAAGTAGTATTACACCTGCTCTCCCCCACCTCTGTTTCCTGTCCCCTGGACACAGAAAGGAGCCATAACATCGACCACCGACAGGGGTATTGGTTTGTCCTCGGTGACATTGCAGTCCTGGAAAGACTGGTAATATTCTAACGAATTAAACTGTATGATATTATCCCTCTCTACCTGAGACCAGTTCCCTCCTTTTACTCCCTTATATGCCTGCATGCAAGAGCTTAAAAATAACCTGTCAAACGGCTCTGGGCCTATGGGCGTGTCAGGGGAAAATCTATGCTGGAAACGCACATTCTGTGTCGAGATACAGGAACTAGTACTTTTTCGTTCCAATGTATCAAACTGGGGGAAAATGTTGATCATGCTCAATAAAGCATACCACCACTCACAGCTATTAACATATGACAAGGGCATGGACAATAAATTCTCACTTTTATGTTTTACAGAAGGCAATAGACCACATACCCAACATTTTGTCGTATTGTAAGCTGCATGCGCCTGATGCAACGTTTGAATGAAGATATTATCTTTATAAGACTTTCTATGCTCCTCCTTGTGAGGAGCCAAGGTGACAAAGATATGCTCAAGGAGAATAGGCGTAGTGCCCATCAAAACACGTGCAGGATATTTCTCCTCAAGGTAGTAGGTCACCCCAAGTACCAATATCAGTGAGATCAGGATAATAAGCACAAACACAACCTTACTTCTAACAGACCAGGTGGACCAAACGGGCCCATTTTGCTCGGGGCTCGGAGCCGCAAAGGGCTGCTCCTCGTCCTGAATGGGATGCCCGAAATGATACATGTATCTTGGAGGCCTACACAAACACAGCAGAAAAGTCTTACACTTGGATCCAAGCTGGAATAAAAGGTAGAAAGAAAAAAGTAGAAAAAAAGAAACTAAAGCAATATATTGTCCATTTTTCGTTGGCACTTTTGAGCCCCGGCGTTGGAGCTGTTCGTCCAGGTCATATCTGGATCCCACATAGCAGGGCAGAACACCTTCTCCTCGGAAACTCAGTCCCCTCAGCCCTGTTCGGCAAAAAAAGGTTCAAGTACAGCACCAACCACTCTATCCCTAAACTAACATTTGTACTACAAGTACATTACACACATTCTATTCTTCAGCAATGCAGTCCATCCCTACTAACTTGACTGACCCTCTGGTGCATTGTTCCGTTTGTGGGGACGCAAATTATATCTCAACACTCCAGGCACAGTAGGGTCGGAAAACAAGGGATCAGATTCAAGTGGAAGGCACAGGAACAGACTCAAGCAAATTAGCAGATGGTGTCTCCGCTGGACGTGACTCAAGCAAAGATGGACCACTAGGCTGGGGCTCCTGGATGGCCTTAATCTCAGGTGGCACCGCTTCAGTCAGCACTGCATTACTTTCATCCTCCGATGGTGCCCACATGAGTCGAGCATCCAAAAAGGGATTAAAATGTGGCACCTGTTCTCCTTCACAGTCCCCTATGCCATCTGCAACCCACTGGTCATAGGGCAGCGGGAGGGGCACCCGTCTGCAGTGGGTGGTATGTATCCAGTTTTTCCGACCGTCGACCTTGACCACAGTCCGAGTAGCCAGAAGGACCTGCAAGGGTCTCTTCCAGCGTGGCTCCAAGCTGCTTCTCTGACAGTTGCGAATCAGGATCCACTCCCCAGGCTGAATATCGTGACCATGAGCCTCTGGATGCTGCTGTAAGGCCTCCGCAACCTGTTGGTGAACAGAACGGAGATTTTCGGTCAACTCGTAAAGGTAATCGATCAACAAGGGGTACTTAATTTCTGAAAACTTACGAGGTTGTGGGACACCCCAAACATTTGCTGGGCGGCCAAACACGACCTCGTAAGGGGACAATCCTGTTCTAGAGTGTGCCGTGACTCTCGCAGACATTAATGCTAGGGGCAATGCATTAGGCCACTTTAATTCTGTACTCTCTTTGATCTTAGCCATGTTCAACTTGAGAATGCCATTATATTTCTCAACCAATCCTGCTGACTGGGGGTGGTTTGCTGCATGAAACTTCTGTCTGATGTGCAACCCATCACACACCAGCTGGATAACCTTGGCCTTAAAATGGTTGCCGTTATCACTCCAGATCAAACGGGGCATTCCAAAGCGCGGGAAGAACTCTTTCTAGAGCACCTTCTCCGTTGCCATGGAGGTGTTCTCTTCAGTGGGGTAAGCCTCGACCCATTTACTGAATGCACAAACAACCACTAATACATACTTCAAATTGTTCACCCTTTCCATCTGGATGTAGTCCATCTGGAGAACCTCGAAAGGGAAGGAAGGAGGTGCAAAACTACCAACAGGAGTGGGAGTACCCTTTCCAGGATTATGCATCAAGCAAACCATGCAATATTTGACCAGGTGTGCTGCAACCTTGGGAATGTTGTCATTTTGCCATACGGGGTCTAGTAGCTTGCACATTCCTTTCACACTAATGTGTGCCGGTCCATGTGCCATAGTGACCACAGGGAGAGGACGTATGCGTCTGGGAGCATCCATCTCTGCTTCCCAGATTTGTCCATCCAACACCCATCCTCATCCAAATTAGCTGTGCTCTCCTGCCATATTACTAACTCCTCAATTGTGGTCTCACTTTGAATTTCCTTCACATTTTCCAGGGTATCCTCAAACATCCCATTCTCAGGCACCCACCTAGCTGGACTTGCTTCAAACATCCTCTTCATTTTAGTTCGAGCTGTCTCCTTTGCTGTCTGATCTGCAAACGCAATCCCCCTCCCAACATCATCTGTGATTGCCCTGTGAGCACTGCATTTCACTATTGCTAGTTTCTTGGGGAGTGTCAAAGCTGACAAGAGCCTGTGTATCAAGGGGCCATGCTGGATCTTCATGCCATGTGATGTCAAGAACTCTCTCTCTGCCCAAAGTCACCCACAATTATGGGCCACGCCAAATGCGTACTGGCTGTCAGTATATATATTGACAGCCAGTCCCTCACTTAACTCACAGGCACGAAAAAGAGCCATCAAGCTTTGCAGCTTGTGCTGATTGGTAGGGAACCTGTGACGTCTCAACTACAGTGCATAGGGTGGTGATAGCATAATCTGCAGTTGTTGTGCTATCTGGTAACTTGAAACAAGAGCCATCGACATATAGCTCCCCTTGGGGTCCAGATAGGGGAACATCGGTCAGGTCTACCCGTCCCTTCGTCTCTTACTCCGTACGGAAGATGCAATCATGCACATCCGTCTCCTCACTCTCAGAAGGGAGGGGTAGTAACGTGGCTGGGTTCAGAGTGGCACATCGTTTTATGGCGACGTGTGGTGCAAATAGGGTCAGCTCATAGCCAGTCAGACGTGCACTGGTAAGGTGCTGTTTCTTTGTTCTGTTCAAAAGTATGTCCACAGCATGTGGAACCATAACCGTGAGATCAGTATCAAGGACGAGCCCTGCCGATTGTCGGATAGAAATGGCCATCGCCGCGGCCGCTCTCTGACAGCTCGGGAGGGCTCTGGAGACATTGTCAAGCAAGGCAGAGAAATAAGCAAACGGCCTTTGCTTACCTCCAAAGGTCTGTGTTAAGACAGAGAGCTCGCAGCCAGCCGTTTTGTGTACATACAATACAAACGGCTTCCGGTAGTCCGGAGTGCCAAGCACAGGTGCAGAGCAAAGCGCTATCTTTAACTGCTCAAAAGCATGCTGACAATCATGCGTCCAGGGCAAGGGTTCATGCACATCTTTAGTGGTTAGTTGCAACAAGGGTTTTGTTAGTAAAGCAAAATTAGGGATCCAGTGGTGACAATACGAGGTAATACATATAAAAGCACGTACATCTCGTTGCATCTTAGGGACAGGCATTTTAGTTATAGCAGCCACACGCTCAGGTGTTAGTCTCCTTCCCTCCTTCGACAGTAGGTGACCTATAGGTGAACTCCTGTTGACAATACTGAAATTTAGAAAGGGACACTTTGTGCCCATGCTGTGCCAAATGGTGTAGCAATTTAACTGTACTCTGTTTGCATCCTCCCTCCGTGTCGGAGGCAATGAGGAGGTCATTCACATACTAAAGCAATATATTACCCGAGGGAAGAGTAAGGGAGTCCAACTGGGCTTTCAGGGCTTGGCTATATATACTGGGACTCTCAGTATAGCCTTGAGGAGCTCGACAGAATCTAAAACCTTTGCCAGCCAAGGAAAAACCGAAAAGGTGCAGGCTGTCTGGGTGTATGGGGATACTAAAGAAGGCATTCTTCAGGTCAATAACAGAGAAATAGGTAGCAGTGGGGGAAATCATTGTCAGGAGGGTAGTAATGTCAGGAATGACAGGGAACTGGGGAACCACTATATTGTTCACAGCACGCAAATCAATCACTAAACGATAGACATCAGGGTGGTCATCTGGGGAACCAGAGGGTGTCCTTTTTAGAATCGGGAGAATAGGGCTATTGCACACATTAGCACTCGTTTCCTCAACCACACCAGACTCAATCAGATCCTGTATAATCTTGAGGAGTGCCCGTTACCCTGCCTGCGTTATTTTATACTGGGGATGGCGAGGGAGGACAGCATTGTCCTTAATCCTGATGGAAACTGGAGGTATCTTTAACAGCCCTACATCAGTGTCACCCGCAGCCCATAATGCCGTCGGCACCTCCCTAAGTTCTGCAGGAAGGGGCTCGTCTTTAAACAAACACTGCTTATAAGTCACTAAACTTGGTCCAATTGTCATGTATCGCCATCAGGAGAGCACGAAATGGTCGCATGTAACTTCTTCAACGGGTCTAGACCTATCAGATTTTCTCCACAATTAGATGTCAACAGGAAAGGTGAGTCTACGGTAAAGGGACGAATAGTCAGAGCCAGAGGCTCAGAGATGGGGCTCACAACTGGTACGCCTGAAAAGCCTACTGAAACATTATTTTGGCCAGACAGAGCTGCCCCGGGGACCAGTGAACGAGAAACAGAGCTATTCGTTGCGCCTGTATCCACCAAGAATTGTTTAGTTGAACCTTGTAGATCAGAGGTGACATATGGTCCACGCTGGTCAACAGGTATCTGGACTGGTCCCCCACCCTGTCCCTGGCTGTCCTAGCCGTGGCTATGTACCGTCACATCAACCAAATCGAAATCATCATGGTAATATTGATGCCCCCTCGGGTCATCGAAATGGTTTTGCTCGGATCGCCCTGGCTGCTCCTCACCCTCCCTGTTTCTGCCATACCCACTTGCTGCTCTTACTCTTCCCCGCGAGCCCCGCCCTCTCGGAACCTCAACTCTTTGTAACAGCGTCGGACACTCACTATGCCAATGCCCCTCCTCTTTACAGTACGCACACTGGTTTGGTCCCATGGGCGTAGCATTCCGGCTGGTGCGGGGCAACCAATACCTCTACCACCGCCCCAGGACAACTGCTGCATCAACAACTTCGTTTGCAAATCTTTATTTTTCTTCTCCACCCTCTCCTTCTCTTCGTTCTCCCTGTGCTCATAATACTGAGCCATGCCCAAAATAACTGATGGAGAGGAGGGTGTCCAAGTGCTTTCCGAAGCCTGCAACTGAGTCGCTATCTCAGGAAGCAGGTTCGTAACAAATCTGTTAACAAACAGTCGAATACCTCCTTCCAATGACAAATCCTGTCCACCTGTCCTGTCCGCTAAAGGCCAAAATGGGCGGTCGGCCCTTTTCTCACCTAGCCCCCAGCTACTGGAACAGTCTCCCTGAGGAGATTCGTGCCTGCGCCAACCTGTCTCGATGCAGGAAAATGCTTAAGACCTGGCTGTTTTAAGATTATACTGCTCATTGGATGTCTGCTCCTCAGGCGCCGAGAGATCCCCCTGGGGATGATTAGTCACGCCATACAAATGAGTATAATAATAATAAAGTCCAAGAATACCTCTTCGAACCTGGTGAAAAAATCAGACACACTTTCATCCTTCTTCTGGCGGCAGGCCGTCAACTTATCCCAATCCACTCTCCTCGGTGGGATCAAGGAGTGCATATACGTAATAATCCGGCCTGGCAATGCTAGTATCTCAGCTCTAGGTTTGTCACCAGGCTTCCTCTCCTGATCCCATGCCCCAATCTCTTTCCAAGTGCCACCCAACTCTACTACATGATCCTGCGTGTGCACCTGTCGCCAGATATCTACCGGCACCAGTAAACCGAAAAACATTTCAATGTCGGCCAGCGTCATCAGTGACGAGGACGCAACCTCCGTCAATTCTTTGTAATAAGCAGTCGGATTCTTTCGAGGATCCGGTAACTGGGTCTTAAGAGATAAGACCTCACTCCTTTTCCAAGGAGTATAAACCCACTGCTCCTGAAAACGGCCTTCCACCCGCTGCCTAATGACCTCATTTTGTGAATTTCATAACTCCGGTATCTCAGGGTGATAAATTGGATGTACCTCCCTCATAGGGAACTGGGACACCGCAATCGGACTCCTTTGGATCAACCTGCCTCGGTAGCCAATTAACGTGGTAACATTGCTAAAAACATCATTAGGAGCCATTCCGGTTGCATATACACTATCCCGAATGTCGTAGATAATTTGAGGGGCAACACCATTAAAAGACTGTTCCCATAACCCAATCAAAGTGGCCAACATATGCTTGAGGGCATGCTGCTGCACAAACGGCTCGTAATCTTTCAGCACACTCCACACGTCTTCCACACTGTAAATCGGATTCTGGGCCCACTGAGAGGCCTGATCAGCCACCATCTTTTTCTCTGCATCCCCCACATCGGACCGCATCAGCACTTGCCCCATCCGTTCCTTGACAGCCTCTCGAGTCTCAGCACTATCACCTTTCAGTGGCGTTCACACATACTGGGAGGGTTAAAACGGGAGGGGTGCGCTCGCAATTGCAGCAGGAGCTGGGGATACCAATGTTGGTGGGGGGAGTGTATGCGAGGGAGATAGGACAGACTCCGGGGCGACAGACACAGCAGATTGGGCCAGCACTCCTGCTGTCCCAGTCACTAAAGCCGAAGAGGAAGGGTGGGAGGCTCCATCCGAGACAGTCAGACTAGGGGCAGGGGTACCAGGGGCAGCCGATGATACGGGTACAACTGGCATACTTACCCTTCGCGGAGCATATGGGGGCGGGGCCGAGCATCCAATAAATCCTCCACAAAAGGATCTCCTGCTTCATGTGTAACATAAGACTTATCACATTGCAATCTGAACTTTTGATCAGCACATTCTATAGCCTTCTCTATCTTCTCCCTCTCATACGCTACAGCCTTCTGCGTAACTGTCTGGGTCATTCGTCTCCTAGCTTCCTTTTCCGCTCTCATCCTACTCTGTTTAGCTTCTTTCTGCCATACCTGGAGGTTATCGAACATAGACTGCCCACTTCTTTTTGCAAACAATTTGTCCTGTAGGAAATTCAATTTTGTTCGTCAAAAGTACCTGTCAAAGGCCACTGTAACTCGGCGTTGTGCCTAGTATACTTGTGCCACAGTGTACTAAACATAATAGGGCCAAGGCCATGTTTTACGTACATATCAAAATTTGGAGTGCCCTCTGGAGGCGCAGGTTGCTTCTCTTCCAATCGAGCATCAGCAGAACAACAACGACACCCAAAACAACAAAAACCTGCTGAAACAGGGCATCTCCCAAAAGTGCAAAAGAGCTATTCACTACTTACAATCGCTAAACACGCTCGAAACCCAGTAGTCGGTCACCAGACCACACCAATTCCTCAAATTGGACTGCACCTCGCGAGTCCCAAACACCACCCAAACCCAGGCCTTTTTTCTGCTTTCCAAGAATAACCAAATTACCAAGTCGCCTGGCCAAGAATACACACAGACACCATGTGTCTCCAAAATGGTCCGCAGACCTTTCAAATAGATGCAAACCAAACAAAGAAAATGGTCTCTAGACCACATCCAAACTTATTCAATACGGCGCCATACGTACCAAGAAAAAAATCAAGACAAACTCACCTGGTGCACACAGGTCGAACAAAGTTATTCTCCACTGCTGACTCTTCCGGACCAAACGGCCTGCTCCAAGGGCCTCGCCTTTTAGGACCCCAGCCGGGATGATCACTGGAAGAGGCGCCGCTCGAACAGACAGGCGGGCAGCTGCGAGTGCGAGGCTCTATCATGCAGGGTACCCTGATCCGCCTATCCGACCAGACGTAGCCACGTCCTCCTTACACCCGATTACGGGTGAGGAAGGGACACCCGATGGAGTCCGTGTTCGGGCACCAAATGAAGGAAGTGGCCCAAAATGGGTCACTCACGACCACCTATATGCCTTCCCAAAAAGCGAAGATTCGGTCAGACAGTAGAGAATACAAACCAATTAGTTTATTGCCTATATGCTGCAGCGGAGCCCAATCTGATCAGTCTCCGAAGAGGACTGCCGAGGGGTCTGGCCTCCCTCCACATGGTCACATCAGTTATACAATTTGCACACCTCTAGAGACCCGCCCAAACTGGAATTTTCCAGCTTAGGCCACGGTGAACAATGGAAGGCACATAAGATGGGCTGTGCCACTGTGCGAAGAACATGTTTTCTCAGTCTCAAGGCCATGCAGCAGCTCTCTACCATGTAAAGCTGTGAGAACGAGTACATCTAATGGCAGAAATATGTAACAATGAACAGTACATTCATTAGGACAGCGAAGCTCGAACCTTGAGGAATACAAGCCAGAGGGGTGGGGTAGCCTTCTTGTAGAGGCAAGCATTACAGGGACAGACACTCGATCTTGGTTATGAAACAACATGGCACCGATAAAGATGGCACCATGCATGCTAACTTAAAAATAACAAGGGTTCAAACGTAGAAATAGAGCACTGTAATCACATGCATTACTGGAATTACATTTCAAATCCAACAGCCGCCATGATGAAACAAACATAAACATGAAAGAGGCAGCCTGTGAAGCGGCTGCCATGATGAAACATCTAAACATGAAAGCGGCAGCCCATGAAGCAGCTGTCATGATGATACAAATCTACACATGAAGCGGGTACCAGTGGAACTTTACCTGCAGGAAGCTGTTTCCTGTGCGTGGTTCCTCGGGGCATCCTCCAGCATTATGAGGCAGTGTTTGCTCCTCCGCCTGTGCTACCCTTATGCCCAGAACTGCACTGCTATCTCTGCCGGTGCTCTTGAGCTACAATTATCCGGGCAGCCCTGGCAAATGAGCCTTCCGCTTTTGTCCTGCTCTCAGGGCATCTGGCGTGGCTCCTAAGGTGGGCTGCGTGCTACGGGCGCGGCGTTACAAAAGGAAGTGTGGCGCCTATACATATTAAATTAAGTGGGCGCCGTGTTTAATGGTGAAAGTGGGCGCCGGGCTACATCATCATGCGTGGTGCCCCTGGACATAAAAGTAAGCGGCGCCATGATAGAATTTAAAGTGCGGCGCCCTGTATATTAAATTAAGTGGGTGCCGTGCTACAACATTAAGTGCAGCATCCGTGCAGGTTAAATTTACGCACACCAGGCGCCATGATAATACAAATACATACACAAAAGGAGCGGCCCGTGAAGCGGCTGCCATGATGAAACAAGCACAAACATGAAAGCGGGTGCCGTGCTAGGCGCTGTACTGATACAATATCCCTAACACCAAATAAAGGAAGTAGTCCCTAAACCAAACCCCTAAACATCTAGTAGCGAAAGTAAACTGTAGTTGGTCTGTGCTGCCTTCTATAAAACGGAAGTGATGCCTAGGGAGAACCAACAAGTAACGAGCTAGGAAACAAGAGCAACATAAGCGTTAACCAATGGCAAGCAGCAGGTGGGACTAATCTCCGTATACTGATTACACCAGGCCTTTCAGACAGCGCATGCGCGCTGCCTAGGCTCGACCTAAAAAATGATTGTTTATGTGCAGGTAGGGGGACCTTCCTGCATATACACAATAATAGGCAATTTGCTGTTTCTATGTGTGCGCCAAAAGGCAGTACAAATGGAAACAGCAAAAACGAGGAGAAATAAAGCATTTCTCCTCATTTTGCCTGTTTAAGACCAGGTGTTCCCTGGTCTTAATTTTGGCGCTGCCTCCTATTTACGCTGCCCTTGTAAATAGGGGGCAGCGTCAAAATCAATGGGTGCTGCGGTGGAACACCCACCACAACACCCATTGCCCTCCCCTTTTACGCTAAATACAGTGTGAAAGGGTGCCTTATTTACAAGGCAGCGTTAAGCCACGTTAAGTGAGGCGAGGCCCCTATCGCCACCCCAACGTCACTGTAAGTGACATTGGGGTGGCGACAGGGGCTTGTAAATATGCCCCTCAGTTTTTCTCTGGAAAAAGTAACATCTTACTCATTTCGCACGTCACCTCAATGAACTTCATCCTGGCATGTAAGTTGAGGTTGTGCATTTCTGGAGTGAGGTAACTCATACCTTGAGTAGCAAGGCATCTAGCTCAGAAATGGGTAGTATCATATCACTGCAGACAGTATTCAAAATACAAAGGGAGGTTTAGGACCTTGTATTCACTCTTTGCAGGACACAAAAAAAGTATTAAGGAAGGGAAACTAGCTGAGAAAGAGATAACAAACTGCCAGGTACTACAGTGCATTCATTTTAAATCGATATTAATTAACAACTTATATGATGACCTACATTAGTAATATTATACCCTTTCTTGTAGGAACTCGAGAGACCCGGGAGTCTGAGATTAAATACCCCACCAGCTGCCCTGCATAACGTGTATTTGTAAAGCGCATGTTCAATCAAGGGTATCTTGGCGCTGAACAAAAGATGTTTATTGTTATCCAACTCAATGGTAGTCATTTTATTGACCTTTGAAGGATGAAAGGCTGAGTGGACTCACTGGGATTTGAACCAGGGACCATGAGGTTGAACACAGGCCCTTGCAGTGGACGCATTAGTCCACTGAGCCACCAGACCCTATTGCCCCTTTATATTGAGAAGCCCATAAGGGATCAGAGTATTCCAGGGCAGAGGTGGGCAAGTTAAAGAAAGCCGCATTACATGAAATTCATGGCACTTTTGCTGACGAGTTTGAGTGTATCGCGAACACTGACAAAAGCACTTATGAGTAGGGGCGTGGCTTGATGTGCAGCAAAGATGGTTGCCTTTCTTTGAGCTCTGCAGCATATTTGGTGCGAACGCTCGAGTTGTAATGTTTGACGGGTGATTTTCAATCACCCTTTTTTGGGCGGCGGAACACGGAGGAGCATTTTGTGGGCCCTGGAAGGCGATTTTGTGCTCGGGATTCGCTTTGGAAGACCGCGATGCATGTTGTGCTCTTTCCTCAGCAGAGGCTCGAAAATGGCGGTCGATGAAGAAAACTCTGTCACGGTGAGTGGTTCCTGCTGACAGGTTTAAAGGTCTGTCAATGAAGTGCAGAATCGGCGATTAATATCTACCGGATACTGCTGATTGGTAACTGGGATTTCTGCTATGTGATACACCTTCCACATGACCAACAAATTCTCAGTGACTTTCTTGCTCAAAATGGCAGCGCCAATGCTTTTCTCCTCAAGATTACTTCCAGCGCTGGTCTGTATCATTTGGATATCACATCTCTCAATATCTGCCACATTTTTCTAAGGTTCCTAAACATCTTGGAGTTTGCTGCCTTTTTTATTGTTCTCTATTATTTGCTTGTCGAACATTGCTTAACACACACTGTCTATCTGTCCTGCTCACTACGTGCTTGATACCTCACAAGTGATTTGTAGTGTGCAGATGCCCAATGGTGCAAGTGGTCCATTTCACTTATGGTTTCTGTCTTTTCCTCAATGGAATATGTTTTGGGCACAGAATGCACTCAAAAAGACTTTGGGGCTGGCTAGCAATATAGAAGGAGAATTCAAATTTTCCCCATAGCAGTCAGGTTGCATGTATCAGTTTCAGTGGCTCATCATTTGAGTGCATCTCTAGGAATATATTAAGGATGGCAAGCCTACTTTCTCTTTCCACGGCTGTGTGCATCTAAATACATCTTTTGACTGATTTAATTCTCTTCAGATTATTGATGTGCTTTTATTACCCTGCATATTAATTTCTGAATGATATCATGGTCCTTCCACTGAGGCCCTTCCACTGAGGCCCTTCCACTAAGGTACTACATTTGTCAATGCTGTAGATACCTGGTCTTGGAGACCACAGCGCGTGAGTGCTTAGGAACATACCGTTCTTAAACATCATACTTTGAATTTTCTGTATGCAGGAGATGGCATACCTTGGTCCTAACTTCAACATACATTTCTATTGTCCACACGGGCATATCCAATGGCGGAAGGTACGTGTGGTATTGTAAAGGACAGATATTCCAAGGGAAACCTGAAATGTTCCAAACATTCTCCACCTATCACGGAATCACCGTTTAAAGGCAGTCCGAATTCTGCTTCGACTCTAGAGGCTATTCTACTTAAGCTCAACACGGTACATGATATAGCTCAAAGCACCAAAACCAATACTGATCTACTTCAAGTTGAGGTGGCAGGGATTCGTAATGACTTTAAAGAACTATCAATACGTGTGTCTAATGCGGAAACAAGAATAAGTAATGTGGAAGATTACATGAAATAACAAGCAAAACACATCCAGGAACACTCTATCTTATCTCTAAGGAGAGATCTAACGGAGCAGGAAGATCGTAATAGGAGAAGTAATCTCCGTATTTTCGGGATGCCGGAGGGGATTGAGAATTCTGCTTCCCCAGTGATCGACTTCCTGATATCCTGGATCCCAAGTTTACTGCAACTCTCTTTCAAAAAAGTCTTTGAAATAGAACGAGCTCACAGTGTTCCAACTTTTGAACCAAAAAATATGACGTCCCCAAGACCACTCATTTTCAAACCACCGTGACACCAACACACAGATCAAATTCAAGCACAAATGAGGAAGATCAAGCCGATTCAATGGGAGGGTCACAAAATTTCAATTTTGCAGGACTATGCCAGAGATACCGTAATCCGTCAATAGGGTTTCCTTAATCTGAGCAGGAGACTTGCTGACATGGGAATCCCATACTCTTTCTCAGGTCCCTCAAGATTCCGGATAACCTTCAAAGGCCACTCGCAGATCTTTTTATGAACCTGCAGACCTCTCAACTTTTTTGGATAATCACTCTGAATCTTTGATGGACGTGGACTCTCTACCTGGTACTTCACGGTCCTAGCCGCTCAGATGGAGCTGACCTGCTCTCTAAGATTCCACGATAAACCAAATCCTTTTGTCGATCAATAGCATCTGGTCCAGTCTTTGCATATCCTACTAATTACAGGTTCTTATGTAACTTTATCTAAATAGTCTAGGTTGTACCCATTGTGCCTTGTACAGCACTTCTTCTGTGAAAATACCTGTTGTTAATTCTTTGATTCATTTTGTAACCTACACATGTCTGATTTAGACATTTAATATATTGTTATGTATTACATGTGTTGAGGTTAAACCAGTTTATGGCTACACTTCTTTAGGTGCTTTCTATGTGCTGGTATGAGGTGGGGGGTTCACTAGGTATGGTCTTTCACAGGCACATATAACTATTTGAATTTTGTCTGTCATGACGTTATTTTATCAGTGTGACTATTATTGAAATATTGAAGAAAATGTTCTAATTGTTCAATACGTTGATGTTAATTTTTCAACATTGCTTGTTCATATACCTCTTTTGATAGCTTATCTTATTATAGGTAAGTATTCTGTCCTTTGATCATTGTACAGATATTTTTGAATGAAAAGTTGGCTTCTCTATAGATATTTATTATATACTTGTCACCAAAGAATAACTCTGACACTTCAATATGGATGCTTGATATGTGTAACTACTTTGCTCTGCTTCCAATGCTGTGGTCAGTATCGGCGCAATCTCTAATGGTATCTCAGATCGTTGGTCCTATGTGCTGCTCCAATTAAATGTTATGTCATTGTGATGATGCACCTTCAAAATGTGTTACATATAGTTACATATAGCCTTATGCCATATAGCCAGTTTGCGATTATATTGTAGTATAATATTGGAACTCATATGAATGTTCGTAGTTGTGGGGGCAAGCATATAGGTCGAAATATATGTTATAATTATTATGACTATTTTACTTATTGAATGTCATCCTTTTATATACGTGTTCTTCACATCACATTTAACTATTTAACATTTGCTTGATGTTACACCCCTGATACATGACTGATTTGATCACGCAAACCTTTGGTTATGGCACTTACGATGGCAATTCTTGTTCCGCTGTTTCTCCTGTTCTTCTGATACTCCCTGATGGAGTCATCTGTACCGGTTATGGCAGCTGTTGCTCACCCACGTTTGCTCTCCCATGCAATATGTCTCTTACAGACATCCTCTGGTGGGAAAGGGCTTGGGTGTTGCTCTTGATATATCTGGAGAACATTTGAGCCCTCTTGGCTTTTCTCTATATTTTATCCTTCCCCTCCCCTCACACTTTACTAATGGGATATCTGCTTCATTATCTCTGCTCCTAATATATCTTATGGCTTACACTGAGCCCCTTACTCGGATTTGTATTCTGTTCGCAAACCTTGTATACGAATGTCTGGTATAAACGTAGTTTCTCTTAATGTTAAGGGTCTGAATCAGCCGGTAAAAAAGGGCCAAGATTTTAGATTATTGTAAGAGTCTGTCTGGTGATTTAAATTTACTGCAAGGACCCAATATAGGCTTTAAAGAAGCCCTTCTTATGAGAAGAGAATGGGTGTTGGATGTAACGTGCTCTGAAGCTACTGGGAAGAAAAACGGGGCTATTATTCTTATCTCTAACAAATCTGGCTTATCCATAATTTCAGCTGAACATGACACTAACAGGAGATGGCTACTTACAAGACTGACTGATGGGTCTGATGATTTATATATCATGACTTTATATGCTACAAATGCAGATGATCCTAACATCTGGCGTGCGATAAACAAAAAAAGTTGCCGATATTCCACAAAATTCTAAAACAATTGTTGGAGGAGATTTTAATCTTCCTTTGGATCCTATTTTAGATAGGCACTCTGCATTTAAATTTAGACCTCCCAGGGCACATAAACAACTACTTAGTATGTGTTCTTCACATCATTTTTTGGATGCCTGGAGACACCATAATCCTACGGGCAGTGAGTTCACGTTCTTCTCTTCACCCCATTCAACCTTTTCTCGTATCAATTACATTCTTGTTGATGCTTCCCTTTTAAAAAATACAACGAATTCTATGATTCACCCAATAGTTGTCTACGACCAGGCAGCAATTTTGTTATCCATGCTTAGCCTTACAGATACAAAAGGGAACTGTACTTGTCATCTAAAACAGAAATTTTAGACGATGATGCTGAGGTCAAAGAACTCAATAACGAGATTGATCGTTTCTTCGAAGAAAACAAATTATCAGTTGATTCCCTGATAATACTTTTAGATGCGCTGAGGTGTGCTATAAGGCGTCACATCATTAAAAAAATGTTTAAACAAAAAGGCGACATTAGGAGAACTCTCCAATCTTTAGGTGATGAAATTAAACAGAAAGAGAAAGTCTATAGACCTTCTAGCAATACATCTCTTCTTTAAGATATTAAGCAATTAAAATGTTCTTTTAACTCCATAGTTAGCAAAAGAGTTTATCTTGGGGTGCACGCTCAGAAAGCACGTCAATTATTGTTACGAAATAGAACCAGTAAATTGTTAGCGTCTTTTCTTAAATATCGCAATACTAACACCACACAAATTACCCATATTACTGATAAAAATGGCTTGAAAAAGTTTCATAGCCAAGAGATTCTTGAAGTCTTTAGAGATTTTTATGTAAAGTTGCATACCCCACAAAAGCATTGACCTAAACCATCTTGCCAGAAATTTTTCAGCTCTCTTCCTATCTCTACTGTATCTGATGAAGACAAAGATAATTTAGGTAAACCAATTGAAATGGAGGAGATTATTAAGGCTATTACGGCTACTCGTTCTAGGAAAACTCCTGGCCTGGACGGCTATCCCATTGCCTTCTATAAGAAGTTTACTTCCTCAATCATCAAATATGTTAAGGAAGTTTTTGACCACTATAGTTTGTCGCGCAAAGTTTCAGGTACCGCCACCAAAGCCACTATAGTAGTTATACTTAAGGAAGTCAAAGATCACTCCGACCCAAAGAGCTTCTGTCCCATCTCTTTATTGAATATGGAAGCAAAAATGTTCACCAAAATTCTAGCAAATAGATAGGAAAGTCACATTCCCAACCTCATCCATGGCTCACAAACAGGTTTTGTTAAGGGTAGTGTAGCAATTAAAGAAGTGTCGTGGACAGCTCTTGTAGTTGGTAGTTTATTCTCCAAGTTACATCTTAGTAAGTTCCAATGTAAGCTCCAATATATGCCCCACCAGGAGCAGCCTCCTTGCTGCTCAGCCCATCATCTCCAACTCCCACTTCCTTCAAGTACAAAACATTCATAACATTCTAATGACATCACATTGGCTGAGCATCAAGGCAGAGAACAAGGACAGGGAAGGTGCATTACTTAACAAGCAGATTACTACACATCTTCCCCCTTATAATGATTAAACAAAATCAAACAGTATACACATATATAAACATAGGAAAAGAGGATAAACATTTCAGAAATAAACGTAATAGAACACAGTACTAATATGGGAAGAAACTCTCCTCATGTAATAATAGTAAGAAAAATGTAACAATAGTAATATAAGTAATAAATTGCCTTACCTATGTAATAATAATAATAATGTAATAATAGTTATAGTAATGCAGTAATAATAATGTAAGTAATAAACAGTGAGATAGAAATCGTAAACGTAAACAAATAGCAGGACCAGGGAATATCACATGCCCTCTACTGCACGCACTATAATATACCGTATACTTACCCCTACTGCATACTTTCGAACTCACACTCCCGCAATAATACTCTGTTCACATTGTGCATTCCCATGCAGTACCAGTAACAAATAATAAAGGAAGACACTTCCCTGTGACATTAAATATCAAATCAGACTTTAACCTCACCCTATAAACCATTGTAAAGGGGAAATCCACCTCCCTATAAACCACACACACACACAGTAACCTCCCAAATCATTGTAAAGGGGGAATCCACCTCCCTATAAACCATTGTAAAGGGGAAATCCACCTCCCTATAAACCACACACACACAGTAACCTCCCAAATCATTGTAAAGGGGGAATCCACCTCCCTATAAACCACACACACACATTAACCTCCCAAATCATTGTAAAGGGGAAATCCACCTCCCTATAAACCACACACACACACAGTAACCTCCAAAATCATTGTAAAGGGGGAATCCACCTCCCTATAAACCACACACACGCAGTAACCTCCCAAATCATTGTAAAGGGGAGGTTCAGTAACCTCTGTCCATTGCCGGTTCTGGGACCTTTGTCCCCTCTGGTACTGGTTCTGAGACCATTGTCCATTGCCGTTTCTGGGACCTTTGTCCCCTCTGGTACTGGTTCTGATTCTGGGACCTTTGTTCCCTCCTGGTTCTCGTCGTGGGACCTTTGTCCCCTCCTGATGCCGGTTCTGGGACCTTTGTCCCCTCTGGTACAGATTTTGTGACCTTAGTTTCGTTAAAATTCTGGTTCAAGTTCCCTGGTACAGAGTCACGCCAACGTGCATGTAGCATAAACAAGATGTTGGTATGTTGAACTGGGCAAAATTACTCTGCAGGACTAGATGACCATAATCAAGAATGGTTATGCACTTATATCCAATTTGAGATAAACATCGACTTCACAGAAAGGTGTGCACATCACCGTGAAATGTGCACTTGTGACAACTACAAGACTCCAGGAATGTACAGTTCGTGCATGGAGTCTCAGATCATAAGAAATAAATAGAATAAATACCTCAGTTTCCATGTCTGAACTGCCATGGTATGTACTGCAAATGAGTTGAATGATGAAAACAGATTGCGGAAAGGCAGCTAGTAACAACGATGCAGGCGCCTGAGGATGAAACGCCCGATGAGGGTCTAACCTGGATCGCATTGCACTAACGAACTTTTCTTCGTTGAAAATGCACACCCCAAGATGGCCACCGGACGTTGCGTGATGACGCAATGACATGAAGACAATCACTGCACCGCTAACTTGCGCTTGGCTGATTCTATACATGACGTAAGGACAAGTTGCACTTGTACGCTCACCATAGAACTTGTCCACGAGGCGTTGAAGAGATGCATGCGTATGCACGTGGATTGAAATTTTAAATGTCACATGTGTAACGAACACATCTGGGAAATTTATGAGGCGTCTTTAAATCATGCCTTTAACGGATATCCCCGCCGAAACCCCCAACAAGTCCACTCAATTTAACACGTTCCTAATAGTGCACAACACTGTCACATTATTCACGCTTCACACCGGGGCCCGATCTTTGACCCCGATTACGATATTTCAAGGTGTGAAGCCTCAAAGTGCCAACCCCATGGCGTGATCAGTACTTTATAACAGGGGTACGATCTTTGTCCTCACTTGGCACTTCCAAAGTGCAAATGCACCATCTAGTGGACAAAAATGTATATGCAGGGAGAAACACAAGCAGACCACCAATTAATTCACGATTGTGGCGAGAGACTAGTGAAGTAGATGCTTCTTCTTTTCTTTTCTTCGGCTGTCTCACAAATGACTTTGGGCACTGTCACAGGTCCAACAATGCCCGTCAATATTACAAATGAATACCACATCCCCCGGGGCTCGATTTTCGCCCCTGATCAACACTTAAAAACGGGAACCAATCTGTGCGGCCATTCACGCTAATAGTAAGTGTGAATCTTGAACCGGGGCCCGATACATGCTCTCACTCAGCATTTCCATAATATAAATAGGCCAGCAAATAACTCACGGTTAGGGCGAGAGATGTCTCAGGAACTTGTTTCTTGGTCATACTTTCAAAACAGGACTGCAGTTACTCTTTACAGTCTCACACACAGGCGGATCTGGCACCTTGAAATTTTTAGGGCAACCGTTATCGGGGTCACTGGTGGGGCGGGTGCCAGACAGCTTAAATAGTTCAATGTCTTTAGTCATATTAGTACCTTAAGTCCCTGTAGCCTTCTTTTCTCCACGCGTAAGTTCTTTTTCTTTTAAATCGTCGCCAATGTAGCAATTAAAGAAGTGTCGTAGACAGCTCTTGTAGTTGGTAGTTTATTCTCCAAGTTACATCTTAGTAAGTTCCAATGTAAGCTCCAATATATGCCCCACCAGGAGCAGCCTCCTTGCTGCTCAGCCCATCATCTCCAACTCCCACTTCCTTCAAGTACAAAACATTCATAACATTCTAATGACATCACATTGGCTGAGCATCAAGGCAGAGAACAAGGACAGGGAAGGTGCATTACTTAACAAGCAGATTACTACAGGTAGGTGTAGTATCTGCACTGCATCCTTCACAGCCTCTGATTTGTTCCTGTAGAATGTTCATATTGTTATGATGCATTAGAATGTTCCCTGACTCCCTGATGTCAGTTGAGAGCTGAGGCTGAGCGGGTATGAACCTGCTCCTGGTGGGGTTCATTGGATCCATCTTGTTCACTTCATATTCATTCTCCTCAAATGTACTTACCTGGAATAAACCTGATTATCTACCCCTCGGATTGAATACTTGATTCATTACCCATCACTACAATTTGGCGACGATCTGGGCGTACTTCAGCTTACTACTATAAGGACTGTCAAGACCGGGAAACTACTAGGTAAAGAATTTCGTTTTCATTCAATTATTTTTCACAAGCATACTGGCACCCCAACTTCAGAACCCCACCAGTGACCATTCAACCGGTCGCCTTCATCCTTAAGTGCCAGTCCCTGCTGAAACTTACTTCTTGTCATCTAACTTCTCATACAATTTCTGGAGGATTCCCCTACCTTCCTGATTTTCCTGCTATATTTTATGGAGGATTTCCCCTGCTTTTCCGCTTGCTTAGCCACGTTCAAGAAGCCATGATTAAACTTGAACATTAGTAATTTTTCTTCAGTAAAGTGATCCCATTACACATGGTTCAAGTGCTGTAACAGTGTTCGATGTGTGCATCAAGGAGATTCATGTGCCAGCGCTACCACCTTTATTTTCGTGGTTTGTGACATTGGGTTTATTATTTTATTTTACATTTCCCACATTGTTACAGAGCGCATTGGCCTTAGGCAGTTTAACCGCTTCTTGACATTTAAAAGTGCCCCGAGCATTCTAGCTCGTGCAGTCTTACCTTTCTTCTGCTGTTTGACGCCGTCTGTGACGCATACTGAGCTGATTTCTGGTTACCAAGGATCATTGGTGCATTTTGACGCCGTGAGTCACCCGGCGCAGCGTTAAAATACGTGCCGCCATTTTATGCTTAAAAGGCACTGGTTTCACGTTTGCAATGCCTTCTAATGTTCTTTTGCCAACCATTCTGCCAACCACGTTTCTACTTGGCAATTTGAACGTCGTCTTCATGCAGCATTGTTTATTTTGGTTTACGATGTCGTCTCCTTCGATTCACACCAGTTTTTTTTTAAGTTCATGAGGCACACCGTCAACCTTCTTCAAGAGCAACGAACTAAACTTCAAGGTCAGCATTTCATGGATGATTTCTTTCGTGATTCACTCAAGTATTTTCTTCTACCGCATTGACTTACTACATGTGCTAATTTGATTTAACAGCGCCATCTACTGGTTTTCTAGTTGAATATTCAATTTGGTTAATATTCATGGATTCACCATACTTGATCTTCGTCCTTCAAGCATATTGATCATCGTTTAGTTGGACCGTTTCCATTCTAGTGCCCCTTTCCGGACAACGGTGACTACATTTATTATTTTCTTTGAGGGACATTTATTTTGTAACACCACTGCACCTTTATTGTACACATGCATTAATTCCTGCCACCATTCAACTTATTGGGTGAGAGTTCGCTCACCAGTGGAACATTTATTTACAGCACAAATTATTTACTAATTGTTACTAATCTTTTATTCTTGTTCATGCATGATTTACAATTTCTTTAGTGCAACATAGTGTTAAATATGTTATGTGGTACGTTACTTTTATGCTCAAATTGATTACTTTTTATCCAACATGCTACGTGTGCGGGTATAATTTTCTTAAAGTTACTGATATTCTATTATATTCTTATCTTAATAACTTTGCGCATTGTTTTTGATTCTACATTTCAGTTGTTCAACTCTTATTTAATGCGCAGTTTCTATGCAATTGTGTTTCATAATGCTCTATATTTACACGTATTACATGTGAGTAGATTTACATTATCTACTATTTCCGGTCTCATATTTCATGTGCTGCCGTCAGTTTTCAAGGTACCTACTACTTTCCTTACTTTGCGCATTGTATTATTTTCTGAATTCAGTTATGCTACTTTCAATTTCATGATGCTTCATGTTTTCATATGTTCATATGTTAACTTCTTCTAACAATTTCTTGTGCGTAGACGTACGCTACGTGAAATTTTGTTATTATGCTTATTACTCATCAGTTTTGATGTTCTGTGCACGGAACGCTTTTAATTGATGTTTTGATTATTATGCCAGAATTTCACCGTTTTTTTTAATGGTTATTCTTTCTGGCAATTGAGGTTTTCCTCTTTTCGTGCTCCGTTAGGTGTTAATTTTCACTTTTCTTCTTATTGTTATTGGAGATTCTTATTGTTTCTCCTTTGGGAGCACTTTCTTGTTCATGTATATCCTTTTCGTGATTATACCTTTCACAATTTCGTTGGTTGGTTCACAATTGCACCGGTCTGGCCAATTGGTGTGTTTGGCGATACCGTGAACTATGTGTTTGGTGTTCACATCCTTGTCATCTCCTTCTCTTTTGTCTTTTAAGGAGAAGATGTGTTCTCTCTTGTCATTTAAAGAGAAATTCTCTTGTCTTTCTTATTTCTCCTTCCTTTTGTTTGCATTCCTTCTTTTATCCTTTATATGTTTAAAACCGTACTTCATAATTTACCTTTTATCCTTTATATGTTTGAAACCGTACTTCATAACTTACCACCTTTTCACTTTTTCACCATTACTCTTTTCTCACTTCTTTTATTACCTTTTGTATTTAACTCTTCTTCTTCTTACTTACCTGGTTGCTACTTTTCCTTTATTGTTCATTGTTATTTTATTGTTATTTATATGTTTCCACCTTAAACTTCTTTTTAATACTGTTGTAAAAAAGGGAGATGTGTAGTATCTGCACTGCATCCTTCACAGCCTCTGACTTGTTCCTGTAGAATGTTCATATTGTTATGATGCATTAGAATGTTCCCTGACTCCCTGATGTCAGTTGAGGGCTGAGCGGGTAGGAACCTGCTCCTGGTGGGGTTCATTGGATCCATCTTGTTCACTTCATATTCTTTCTCCTCAAATGTACTTACCTGGAATAAACCTGATTATCTACCACTCGGATTGAATACTTGATTCATTACCCATCACTACAGTAGGCTTGCATAGGATAATATTCGCACGTTCTGTCACATTTTAGAAAAAGCAAAACTTTCTTCATTGCCATCTGCGGCGATCGCCCTTGATGCCGAAAAGGCATTTGACAAGGTGTCTTGGCCTTTTTTACATAAGGTTTTAGAGTCACATAACCTTGGCAACTTCATCAAGGAATGAGACAAGGGTGCCCGCTTTCACCCACACTCTTCCTTTTATCTATCAACCAACTTCTCCACATGCTTAACTTGAATCCTGAGATCAAAGGGTTCCAATTTTGAACAAACAATCTTAAAACGGCTGCTTATGCAGACGATGTTCTTATTTTTGCAGAAGATATTGGATCAGCGATCCCTTCTATATTTAATATTATATGTGATTTTTCAGTAGTCTCTGGCTATACCCTTAATAAGGAGAAAACTGAAGTGTTCCCTCTGAATCTATTGTGTCTTCCCTCACACTTAGGAGATTCAGGCCTTAAATGTCAATCCATACGCATTAAATAGCTGGGGATCTGGTATTGTAGGGACCTTACAGATACTGTACTCTACAATGAATCTTATACAATAAATAAGGTGAAAGATCTCTTGTCGTCCTGGTCACCTAAATACGTTTCCTGGTGGGGCAGGTTACAAGCACTTAAAATGATGATAACTCTAATGATTAATTTTCTGTCTTCTATGCTGCCCGTAAAACTTTCATCATCTTTCTTCAATGAAATTGACATACTCACCTCTAGGTTTCTATGGAGCGATAAGAGCTAGAATTTCCTACAAATGTCTTAGGAAATCACTCGCATTAGGAGGTTGCAATCTCCTGGATTGGAATTTATACCAATTATCCTTCCTAGCAGCCCAAGGAGCAATTTGGTTTCAATCAGACTCTCATTACATCCCACCGTGGGTACATATAGAACAAGATTTGTGCTTTCCTTTTAGCACATTCTCTCTTCTCACAGCGTCAAGATTTACAATGGCACATTCTCAACGTATTCGTTCTGATACGGTTAGTGCTTTAAAATACCTTGATAGACGACTTTCAAAATCCAGATAGGCATCATTATGGCTCAATCCTAAGGTTGTTACTGACATTGAATCTAGTACGGCCTCTCAGTGGGCTTCTAAAGGTATCAGATTAGTTAGGGACCTCTATGATCTTAATCATAATCCTCTTCCTTTTCCCTCCCTGGCTAAAAAGCATAACCTTAGCAACATGATTTTCTATTCTTTTTTTAAACTCAAAGTTAAACTCTCTAAACTAGTCCTTTATACAGACTCGGTAGCTGTCTCACTTCTTACCCTGTGGCTACGCCCGGGCCAAATAGGCTCCAAAATCTATACATTTCTTTCTGCCCCACAGACTTCTTCACAACCCACAATTACTTGTGTTAAACGGTCTCACCACATGTCTTCAAACACATTTCCCATGATACCTGGCAGCTAATTGAGAAATTATCCCTTGCATAACAAAATTGCTCCATTGCTTATTCAATCCAAATTTTTCACAATGAATCTCCTACATTGGACTCCTGCGCACCTATATAAATTGAAATTACGAGATAACGATTTGTGCTCGAATTGCAATCTAGAACCGGGCACTCATCAACCCATGTTTTTTAAATGTACGCTATTAGACTGTTTTTGGGTTCCTATACAGAAGCACTCATCTATAATCTTTAATGCACCCGTCATTCTCTCCTTTCCTATGATTATGATGGGTCCATGGGCTGCAGTTGCTCCCTTACCCCTTGTATACATCTGGAATTATTAGATTTGCTCTTATCCATTGCAGTCAAAATCATACTCACAGAATGGAAATCTTTTTATCTCCTGTCGTATCACACTTGGTGGGCATGGGTGTCTTATCTCCGAAGTGAGGGGCAAACAGTCTACACCTCAAATTGCTAGCACTGTCTGGCGTTCCTTGAATAACTACATGGATTTGTCTGCTCGGGGTCTAATGGCTCAGCATCCTTTTAGGTCCTTTTATTGAATTCATTAACATAAGTGAAGCAGATGCTCCATTATACCAGCCCCCCCCAACCTTCACTCCTATTCTTCCCCTCCCCCCCTCGTTTCATACCCCTTTGTGTATACCTTATTTATCAGGCGATGAACACTTTGCCACACATGACATTATTGTTCTATATGGTGGTCTTTGATCTGAACTCTCTACTATGGGATGATAGTTATTATCTAATGGCTTTGAATTATTTGCTTTCGGTCACTATGTATCTGGTCATATTCATATATTAATTTTGTCCTACCATCAATATAATAGGAGTATTCTCTGTCATGTGACTATGTTTAACTTTTTACTTGTACGCATCAATTTTGGCATCTGTGTATCGCAATTTACCTTGATTGTATTTCTTTTCCCCCAAATACAATAAAATACTTGAACAAAAAAAAACACACTTATGAGTAAGGGAGTAGGACTCTTTCACATACTCTTATATGCCTCTGTGAATCCGCCCGAAACATCCAACTCCCTACTAGGTAAAGTGCAAGAGGGCCTCAACCTTTCGGTTGTACTAATTGTATATTGTATTGTATTTGCATTTATATAGCGCTTTCTATCTCATACGAAGCGTCAAAGTGCTTTTTCGGCGAGTAGCACGCTACTCTGGAACCCATAAAGGAGTAGTGGTGAATTAATATAGTAAAATATGAAATTAATTTGAGTGGTGGACATGTTAGTCTGTTATTTTTATTGAGAGGGATAGTGGCGGGATAGAAGAGGGAAGGATTTAGAAATCTTTTTGTTTGTTTGTTTTAGAGCTCATAGCAGTAGGAGGAAGCTTGGGATGAGTAAAAGGGAGGAGAAGGGGGGGGGGAAAGAGTCAGAGGGAAGAGTCTTGAAACGCTTGTTTTAGGGGAATCAGAATAGTTAAAGAGGTATGAGATGATGCAAGGAGGGGTAGAGTAGGAAAGAGTCTAGAAAGGGTTATTTTGAGGATCATAGTAGTGGTATTGTGTTTGGGATGAAAGAGAGTGGAGGAAGAAGATATACTGATAGAGGTATAGGGTAAAAAAATAGGGTAGTGCATTGGAAAGAGTAGTAGAATGAGGTTTGAGATGAGTCAAGAGAGTTGAGGTAGAGGATATATTGAGAGTGGTATAAGGTGGGAAATAGGATAGTGCATTGGATATGCTAAATTAGAAGAAAAGTAATAAATATATATATCCATAAGCACATGGAAGGTATATAGATGCATAAAGGAAGGTAGTATATGTAGATTAAAGATGCATAAAATAAACTCCAGCTTTCAAGCGTTGTTGCACTTAAAAATATTATTTATTTAAATATATATATATATATTTTTGCATATATATATATATATATATATTGTAATTCAATAGTGAAGCAATTGTAGATAAATAGTTATGATAAAAGATTTACTTATTTATGCAGTCACATATACATGTTAAAACATAGAAGAATGTAACAAACAGTAAACTGTACATATGTTAAGTAGAACTAATGAATATCTATATATTTTTTTTAAATATAATTATTCTACACGTTTATACAAAGCAATACACATATATAGGTATATATTTCAAACGAAAATTGACGTGAAGGACGGCTCAGTCAGGCGAGTCGGGGCTTGGTCAGCGACGTCACCACTTATACATAGCAAATGGAATTCGCAACATAAGATCCACAGATAACCACCTTATCTTCAGAAAACTACTCAAGGGTTGGCTCTTCCCCACATAATCACCATACGCAAACAGAAATATACAGCATATCTCCCTGTATATAAGCATTTTATTTGTACTATAGATATGTACTTATATAGCAAATGGAATTCGCACGCTTCCATTGTTCGAAAAACAAGCCACTCCAGTCGAGAATGGTGGAAATAAGATTTTAATTCAGCAGATAGTCCATTATCATAGCATGACGCGTTTCAACCCCATCGGGTCGTAATCATATGCAGTAATGAGACGAGCAGTTGCTTCAGACTTTTAAATATCATGCGGCTTTAAACAGTAAGGAAGGACTTATATGCAACAGTTCTAAAGGCATAGTAACCTTCAGTTCTTTCACGGACTCCAATGCCCAAAATACTTTGCAAGTATAAAGATAACATCAATGCGTCCTTCCTTTTAGTACCGATTTCTTCAATGCTTTCTTTGCAACAATAAACAAAAGACTGTACCCTCTTCAATCAATCAATCAATCATGTCACTTATAAAGCGCACTACATACCCGCGAGGGTCTCAAGGTGCTGGGGGAAGAGGGGGGTGGTGCTGCTACTGATCGAAGAGCCAGGTCTTGAGGAGTCTTCTGAAGGCCAGTAGGTCTTGGGTCTGTCGGAGGTTGGTGGGGAGGGTGTTCCAGGTCTTGGCGGCGAGGGGAGAAGGATCTGCCGCCGGCGGTCGTTTCCGGATGCGGGGGACTGTGGCGAGGGCGAGGCTGGTCGAGCGGAGCTGGCGGGTGGGGGTGTAGAAGCTGAGTCGTCTGTTGAGGTAGGCTGGTCCGGAGTTGTGGAGTGCTTTGTGTGCGTGGGTGAGGAGCTTGAAGGTTATCCTCTTGTTGACAGGGAGCCAGTGCAGGTCTCTCAGGTGGGGTGTGATGTGGCTCCGTCGGGGGATGTCGAGGATAAGACGTGCAGAGGCGTTCTGGATGCGTTGCAGCCGTCTCAGGAGCTTAGCGGTCGTTCCTGCGTAGAGGGCGTTTCCGTAGTCCAGCCTGCTGGTGACGAGGGCCTGGGTGACTGTTTTTCTTGTTTCGGTGGGGATCCACTTGAAGATCCTGCGGAGCATTCGGAGGATGTTGAAGCAGGATGAGGAAACGGCGTTGACCTGCTTAGTCATGGAGAGGGTGGGGTCGAGGATGACCCCTAGGTTGCGTACGTGGTCGGTGGGTGGCGGGGCTGTTCGCAGTGATGTTGGCCACCAGGAGTCGTCCCAGGCTGAAGGGTTGGAACCAAGGATGAGGACCTCCGTCTTGTCCGAGTTCAGCTTCAGGTGGCTGGTCCTCATCCATTCGGCGACGGCCTTCATTCCTTCGTGGAGGTGGGCTTTGGCGGTGTGAGGGTCTTTGGTGAGGAGAGGATCAGCTGGGTGTCGTCGGCGTAGGAGATGATGTTGAGGTTGTGCTGTCGGGCGACGTGGGCGAGGGTGCCATGTAGATGTTGAACAGCGTTGGGCTGAGGAGGAGCCTTAGGGTGCGCCGCAGATGATCTTGGTGGCCTTGGATCGGAAGGGGCGAGGCGGACGCTTTGTGTTCTGCCGGAAAGGAAGGATGTGGTCCAGTCCAGGGCCTTCTCTTGGATCCCGGTGTCGTGAAGGCGTGTTCGTAGTGTGTGGTGGCAGACCGTGTCGAAGGCGGCTGATAGGTCCAGGAGGATGAGGGCTGCTGTTTCTCCGTTGTCTAGCAGGGTCCTGATGTCATCGGTGGCGGCGATGAGGGCGGTTTCGGTGCTGTGGTTGCTGCGGAAGCCGGACTGGGAAGGGTCCAGGATGTTGTTCTCCTCGAGGTAGCGGGTCAGTTGTTTGTTGACGATTTTCTCGGTGACCTTCGCGGGGAACGGGACCAGAGAGATGGGTCGGAAGTTCTTGAGGTCCTTGGGGTCTGCCTTGGGTTTCTTGAGTAAGGCGGTGATCTCGGCGTGCTTCCAGCTTTCCGGGAAGGTTGCTGTCTCGAAGGAGATGTTGATTATTTTCCGGAGATGGGGCGCGATGGCTGTACTGGCTTTGTTGAAGATGTGGTGAGGGCACGGGTCTAGCGGTGAACCGGAGTGGATGGTGTTCATGATCTCGCTGGTGTCCTCGTCGTTGATGTTGGTCCAGGAGAGCAGGCGGTTGGTGGTTGTGGGGGCAGTGGTCTCGGTGGTTGCCGGGGCGGTCGTGGTGTTGAAGCTGTCGTGGATGTCGGCGATTTTGCGGTGGAAGAAGGTGGCCAGTGAGTCGCACAGGTCTCGCGATGGCTGGATGTCGTTGGTGTTGGAGCTGGGGTTGGAGAGTTCCTTCACGATGTTGAAGAGCTCTTTGCTGTTGTGTGCGTTGTTGTCTAGGCGGTCTTTGAGTGAGGCCCTTTTGGCGGATCTGATGAGGTGATGGTGACTGCGGGTGGCGCTCTTGTGGGCGGCGTAGCTGTCCGCTGTCCGTTCGTGGAGCCAGATCTCCAGTTTTCGGCATGTTCGTTTGGAGGCCTGGAGGTCTTCGGTGAACCAGGTGGCTTTCTTGCTGGTGTGGCTGTTGGGCGGATTCTTGAGCGGGGCGAGGGTGTTGGCGCAGTCGTCGATCCACTGTCTGAGGTTGCGGGCGGCGGTGTCGGGGTCGGAGGGTTCGGCGGGTGGGCTCAGGGGCGAGGTTGTGGTTAGCTGGTCTTCCGTGACTCTGCTCCAGCAGCGGCGAGGCATTTGTTCGGTGCGGTGGTGCGTGGTGGGCTTCATGTAGGTGAAGTGGATGCAGTGGTGGTCAGTCCAGTGGGGTTCGGAGTTGTGGTTGAAGGAGACGTGTGGGCTTGCGGAAAAGATGGAGTCTAGCGTGTGGCCGGCGGCGTGGGTGGAGTGTAGTCACGAGCTGTCTGAGTCCGAGGTGGCGGAGGTTGTCGATCAGGGTGGTGGAGTTGGTGTCCTTGTTGTTCTCGAGGTGGAAGTTCAGGTCCCCGAGGAGGATGTAGTCCGTGGAGGCGATGGCGTGTGTGCTGACGAAGTCAGCGATGGAATCGCTGAACTGTGGTCGAGGTCCGGGGGTCTGTAGAGGAGGGTTCCTCTGAGGGGTGGTGTTGGGATCGGTGTGGATCTGGAAGTGCATGTGTTCGGCGGTGCTGAGGGTGTCGTCAGTGTTGGTTGAGACTCTGAGGGTGTTCCTGTGGGCGATGGCGATGCCTCCTCCGACTCCGTTGAGTGCGGTCCCTGCGGGTGATCTTGTATCCGTCCGGGATGGCAATGGCGATGTCGGGGGCTGAAGCGGGATTCAGCCAGGTCTCCGTCAGGAATGCGACGTCTGGGGAGGTTGAGTCGAGAAGGTCCCAGAGTTCGATGGCGTGTTTGCGGGCGGAGCGGGTGTTGAGGAGGATGCATCTGAGGTAGTTGGGTTCTTTCCTGGGCGGTGGTTTGGCGGGGCGGGTGCTGGCGAAGCTGCAGTTCCCGGCAGGTGAAGAGCCCTTGGGTGCGCTTCGGGGTGGCCTGGTAGCAGGCGTGATCTTTTCCGGGGTTGAGTGCGTGGAGGGTGCTGGCGTCGTATCGGCGTCTGTTGATGTGGCGGGCGCGGGGATGCCCGGACCAGGGGTCTGGCGCTGGGCGCGGTCACGGCGCGGACGGGCGCAGGCGGGCTTGCCTTAGGCGCGCCCGCCTCGCACGTCCGCTGCGCCGCCGACCGCAGCGGCCGCCATAAATGGGGAGGTGGGAGGGAGGAGCAGGGAATGGGGCACCGAATGGGCAGTGAGGCGGGGCCGCAGGGCGCAGCGGCGGAAACAGGCACAGAAGGAAAGCGAGCACAATCAGGGCATCAAGGGGGCACAGAAAGGAAAAAAAAATGAGCACAATCAGGGGCAGCAAGGGGGCACAGAAAGGAAAAGCGAGCACAATCAGGGGCAGCAAGGGGGCACAGAAAGGAAAAACGAGCACAATCAGGGGCAGCAAGGGGGCACAGAAAGGGAAAAAAAAGCGAGCACAATCAGGGGCAGCAAGGGGGCACAGAAAGGAAAAACGAGCACAATCAGGGGCAGCAAGGGGGCACAGAAAGGAAAAACGAGCACAATCAGGGGCAGCAAGAGGGCACAGAAAGGAAAAAAAACGAGCACAATCAGGGGCAGCAAGGGGGCACAGAAAGGAAAAACGAGGCACAATCAGGGGCAGCAAGGGGGCACAGAAAGGAAAAACAGAGCACAATCAGGGGCAGCAGGGGGCACACAGACGGAGCTGTGTGGTGGGGGAGCGACCTACCAGTCAAGGTCAGGGGTCGCTCTCTTCACCACGCAGCGGCCGCCATAAATGGGGAGGTGGGAGGGAGGAGCAGGGAATGGGGCAGCGAATGGGCAGTGAGGGGCGGGGCCGCAGGGCGCAGCGGCGGGAAACAGGCACAGAAGGGAAAAGCGAGCACAATCAGGGCATCAAGGGGGCACAGAAAGGAAAAAACAGAGCACAATCAGGGGCAGCAAGGGGGCACAGAAAGGAAAAAACGAGCACAATCAGGGGCAGCAAGGGGGCACAGAAAGGAAAAACTAGCACCATCAGGGGCAGCAAGGGGGCACAGAAAGGAAAGAAAAAAGAAAAAAAAAAACGAGCACAATCAGGGGCAGCAAGGGGGCACAGAAAGGAAAAACGAGCACAATCAGGGGCAGCAAGGGGGCACAGAAAGGAAAAAAAAAAAACGAGCACAATCAGGGGCAGCAAGGGGGCACAGAAAGGAAAAACGAGCACAATCCGGGGCAGCAAGGGGGCACAGAAAGGAAAAACGAGCACAATCAGGGGCAGCAAGGGGGCACAGAAAGGAAAAAAACGAGCACAATCAGGGGCAGCAAGGGGGCACAGAAAGGAAAAAACGAGCACAATCAGGGGCAGCAAGGGGGCACAGAAAGGAAAAACGAGCACAATCAGGGGCAGCAAGGGGGGTACAGAAAGGAAAAAACGAGGCACAATCAGGGGCAGCAAGGGGGCACAGAAAGGAAAAAGCGAGCACAATCAGGGGCAGCAAGGGGGCACAGAAAGGAAAAAGCAGAGCACAATCAGGGGCAGCAGCAGGGCACACAGACGGAGCTGTGTGGTGGGGAGCGACCTACCAGTCAAGGTCAGGGGTCGCTCTTGGTACCTCATATGGAATATTTCCACCATTCTCGACTGGAGTGGCTTGTTTTTCGCACAACGGGAGGCGTGCGAATTCCATTCGCTATGTAGAAGTGGTGACGTCGCTGACCAAGCCCCGACTCGCCTGGCTGAGGCGTCCTTCACGTCAATTTTTGTTTGAATTATATATTAAAGGGGGATGCCCGCCGGCTGCCTTTGATCTGCTAAGGAGTATTTGACAGACTTGGGGCCACTGCCCACGGAAGGCTACGTCACTGTGAGAGCGGGAGGACTGCCAGCTGAATATCTTTTGAACATTTTGGCGAAACAGCCAGAGTTTGCGGAGGTACTTTTCCTTGCACTTCGAGAAGGGGGATCTATATTGAGCTTTAAACCAAGCACAGATTGCTGTTATGAACTAACGAGTACATGAGAAGTGCTTTGGGCGAAAATTACAAATAATATTGCCACTTAGCCCTACACGCAATTATTCCATATGAGGTAACAAGAGGGTACATTCTTTTGTTTATTGTTGCAAACAAAGCATTGATGAAATCGGTACTAAAAGGGAGGACACAGTGATGTTATCTTTACACTTGCAAAGTGTTAGACCTGGCACCATTGGCGTGGGTCTCCCTTCCATTTTTCGCTGTTGTCTCCTCCGTTTTGCTGGTGTTAGATGCTCTGGGCGCTGTGCCACTGCCATTCAGTGCCACAGCGCGAATGCCCCCTGTGTAAATATGACATGTGAATTGGTATATCCATGATTGGCTTATTTGGTTTACCTGTTACTCCCTAGTAGCGTGGCCTGTGTGTGCCCAGGGCTGGTAAACCAAATGCTGCTGGTGGGACTGCAGCGCCGGTTTGCGCCACCCACAGAAGCAGCTTGTAAATGGTGTCTCAGACCTGCCACTGCAGAGTCTGTGTGCAGTCCAGAACTGCCATCTTGGCTGTGAAGTGCACCCACTTCCCAGCCCCTGAACCTTCCCTTGGCATCATGTAAGTCACCCCTATGGTAGGGTGCATTGTATGTGTAAGGTAGGACATGCCTTGGTGTGTGTAGCATGTCCTGGTAGTGAATTACACCCAATTTCGTTTTTCACTACTGTAAGGCTACCTGTTCCTCATAGGCCAGAATGGGCAGTTTGACTATTACCTGCTATAGTCCTAACTGACCCCAGGAACATGGTAGAAAAACGAATTTAGTATGCCTGAGCTCAGAATATTAAAATACATCTTTTAGTGAAGTTTATTTTTATATTCTGTGTTTGAAAATACCACTTTTAGAAAGTAGGTATTTTCTTGCCTAAGCCTTCCAGTGTGCTCTGCTGTTATGTGTATTGGCTGTCTGGTTTGGAGGGACAGGGCAGGCTGAGTCAGACCTGGGTTGAATAGAGAGTCTGCATTTGGAGTATGGGGAGGGTGGCGCCTTGACCTGAATAGGGCTGTGCCTGGCAAGGTGAATGCTGGCTCCACCTCCTACTGTGCGTCTGATGGCATACCCCCTCTTTCTGAAAGGAAAGATGCAGCCTGGTAAACAAAGTGCTCCAGGACTGAGCAGAACTGGTTCTGGCTGGGTTCAGTGACTTGTAGCTTCTGAGAACAAAGACTTTTGGGTTATAAATATCTGTGCTGAAACCCCTACAAAGTGTGTTGCTCCTGGATATCAAGACGAACCTCTGTCCGTGTAACTGAAGGAATCTGCAGGAGGTGACTTTCCTTGTGCTTGTGTGCTGTTTCTTGGATTGGCCTGCAGTGGTTACCATTGTACTTGGAAGAAGAGGGAAAAGGACTTTGAGAGAACTTTTATTAATCTTGCTAAAGCAATCACCCAAGGGCTAGGAGAGAGCTAGTCTCCTGTTGAAGTCTCAGGCACATCAGACTTCACCACCAGCCTCCTGATTCCTCCCAGCGAGGATTTCTATCTGCAGGTGAGGCTCCTGTGAGTTCCAGGGCCTCTAGTTCTACTACGAGAAGAGAGTGCTGAAATCGTCGCTAACGCACGTTTGCGAGCCGCCGCAGCCGAAAGCGCCCGGAAAATCATCGCGCTGCTGCCACTGAGTGCTTGCAGCCAAGATCGACTCATCGCACGTTTGCGGGCCGCCAAGTGCTCGCTAACTCAAAGATCATCGCACGTTTGCGGGCTTCCAAGTGCACGCTAACTCCAAGAGATCATCGCACCGAGATCATCGCTTCACGACATCGCATCGCGGACGCCGGGCGTCCGCCATTTTCATCGCATCGCATCAGGATCGTCGCTCCCTCGCGGAGCTCATTTCTTCGCATCGCAACCTGATCGCACACGCAACAGGATCGTCGCATCGCCTCCTCCCTCGCGGCAAGGAGTCATCGCATCAACGGCCTAGCGTGCAGAAGTTTGTCGCATCGTCTCCGCACGCATCAGCAGATCGGCGCATCATCCTCCTTCGCGGCAAGGATTTATCGCATCGCCGACCTCGCTTGCAGAAAATGATCGCTACAGCTTCTTTGCGACAATTTGTTGGTTTTTGCTACGAAATCCAGGTACTTTGTAAGTAAAAGGGTCGCAGAGACCCCTGCTTTGAACTGAACTCCTCTTGGCACACTTTGAACTATTTTTGCAGCATTTCAAGAGTAATCCTATTTTACAGTATTGTGGCTTTTTATCGTTATTGGTCTTGTGTTAAGTCTATATATAAAGATACTTATTTTTGATAACTACTTGTGTGGTGTCCCTTTGTAGTGTTCCTCACTGTGTTACTGTGTATGGTCATAAATGCTTCACACACTGCCTCTGAGATAAGCCTAGCTGCTCGTGCTAACGTTACCACAGTGTTGAGCAGGGGTTATCAAGGGTGTGGCTCTCTTACCTGACTTAGGAAGAAGGATCCCTACTTGGACAGTGGCCAGCCATTGCCAACTAGAGACCCCATTTCTAACATTGGTGGACAGCGGTGAGGATCTGGACTTGCATTTATGATCGCATACAGTAATTATAGTGTACACTACTAGTGAGTGCAGACCATAACGTAACCACATAAGTTTTGAGGTTTTTCTGATTCTATTTTTGATTAATATTGCCAGTTATTGCTACAATGGGCAAGCCCAGATCCAATGCCTCGGAGGATCTCTCCTGGGAAGAAGAGAAATTAGAAACCTACAATGCCAAGCAGCTCAAATATTTTTGCAAACGCTTCACAGTCCCTATCACAGGTCTCACTAAAAGGGAGGATTATTACAAGGCGCTGAAGGCCTGGCTAGAAGCCAGGGATGCCCCTAAGAATATGGGAGGGCCTGTGGAGGGGGAAGAGCATGCAGGAGAGCAGCAGGGTGAGGTCGTAGATTTGGTGGGAGATAAAGCAATTTCCAGCCCGGGCACTAGTGTGTCTGCCAGGGGTCTGTCCCCAGAAGAGATGGAGGACAGGGAGAGAGATAGGCGGCATAATATGGAGATGGCTAAGCTTAAAATGGATGGTCTCAAGGACCTAGAGAACAAGAAGTTAGAATTTGAGATTATGAAAATGAAATTTGAGCATGAGAGAATATTGAGGGAGTTGGAGATTAAAGCAAAGAGTGTAGAGATCTCCCCCTCTGGTGGCAGCATACCTGTAGTGCATACTGAGAATAGAGTGTATATACCCAAGGAGGTTATTAAGGATTTCCACAAAAGTGAAGATATTGGGCAATGGTTTGCAGCTTATGAATTAGCCATGGTGTCCCACCGGGTCCATGAGAAGGATTGGGGAGCGGGGTTGTGGGGACGCTTTGTGAGTGAGGGGAGGGATACCTTGTTGGACCTGCCCCCAGAAAGTCAGATGGTTTATTGGCCTACATGAAGGGAAGCTTTGATGACCCGCTATGGTTTGACCCCCTGAGATGTATAGGCAGAGGTTTAGGACCTGCTAGAGGGTACCACGTGGGTTGAATATGTGTCTTTTTGCAGAGCAATGGAGCGCTGGGTAAAGGTAGCAAAGTAGAAACTTTTGAGCAGCTTTATGGATTTAATTGCATGGGAGCATTTATCTAGTAACTGTTTTCCTGAGCTACGCCAGCACCTGATTGATTGCAAGCTGACTAACCTAGGAAGCTTGCTGAGGGGAGGACCGCCGGGTTCGCTAAGGGTCCAGTGGGAGACTTCGCCAAAGGTGGGCAGGGTCCCCAGCAGAGAAGTGGGGGGACAAGGGTAAACCGAGGAGTTCCAAAGAGAGGCCCTGAAGTAATTCCCAAGGGAACCAAGCAGTGGTGTCCCAGCCTCCCCAAGAGAAGAAGCCAGTGCCCCCGACAGGTAGGCCTGTTCAGAGGGCCCCTTTCTTGTTATAAGTGTGGTCAAGTGGGCCACAGATACTATGATCCCCAGTGTCCTCAGAGGGATACTAGTGCTCCACCCCGTGCACCACCCCGCCAGCTTGCTAGTGTAGCCCGGGGAGGAGATGGGTGCCCAAGGTGAGTGGGATCCCGTAGAGTTGACCCTTGTCTCATTAGGAGACTTTGAGATGGTCCCTAAGCCTGCACTGCCTGATAACACTAAAAAGTACAGGCAGTGGGTGACGATCAATGGCCATAGGGTGGAGGCTCTAAGAGACACAGGAGCCAGTATAACGGCTGTCAGCTCCCGGTTGGTGTCAAAGAGCAGGTTGTCCCCATGCATTCTACCCAGTAGTGTCCGCATACAACTCAGAGAGCCAAATGTGAGGTGGCTCAGGTTCCCTTTGCAGTGGGGGTCTCAGGAGCTCTTCAGGTGGCTGTGAGGCCCGCCATGCCTGTGAGACTGTCTGTTGGGCAATGATTTAGAGAACTCCCCGTGGGCTCACGGTGGAGAGGAAATCTCACTTAGGGATGTTGGGTCTGCCTGAGTGGGCGTGTGCTACCACTCGGTCCACGGCAGCCAAGGAGGGTGGTGAGAAGGACCTGGAGCCTGAGAGTATGGCCCAGATCCCTGCCTTAGAGAGAAGGGGGCGGGGCGCGGCTGAAGCCGACCTTGGTTCCCCACGGCCCAGGAGGGAGCAGACCCTGAGGGGGATGCCCTGGAGCCTGGCGGGGAGCAGATCACCGAACTGGGGGACCTGCCTGAGCTGACCCATTGGCAGCAGGAAGGGGACCCACCAGGGAGGAATTTTGTGAAGCAGCAAGGAGTTTGCCCTCTCTGGAGGGTATGCGGCGACAGGCTGCAGCCCAGGCAGCAGGTGACATGACTGGTTCACATCTGATTTATTGGGAGAACAGTCTCCTGTATAGCGAGCCTAAGGCTGCTGAGCCGGGAGTCAGCCCGTGTGCTGGTGGTACCCCGGAGTGCTTCAGAGCCTTCCTACTGGGGTTGGCTCACGACATTCCATTGGCAGGACATCTGGGGCAGACCAAGACCTTTGAGAGGCTGGCCACCCACTTTATTGGCCCCAGATGCGCAAGAGTTCCAGACACTTATTGCAGGACATGTGAGACTTGCCAGGCAGAGTGGGAAGAGTGGGGGAAGGTCAAGGCCCCACTCCAGCCCTTTCCAGTTGTTAGTACCCCATTCGAGCGAGTGGGCATTGACATTGTGTGGGGCCTCTGGACCCCAAGACAGCCATGGGCAACAGGTTCATCCTGGTCTTGGTGGACCATGCCACCCGGTACCCTGAAGCCATCCCGCTCAGGACAGTGACGGCCCCGTGGTGGGGCGATGCACTGATGGGGATTTTCTCCCGGTGTGGGGTTCCCCAGAGAGGTGGTGTCTGACAGGGGGACCAACTTCATCTTCCAGTACATGAAGTCTCTGTGGAAGGAGTGTGGGGTAACTTATAAGTTCACCACTCCTTACCACCCCTAAGGTAATGGTCTGGTTAGAAAGGTTCAACCGGACCTTGAAGGAGCATGATCATGGGCCTAGAAGAGCCCCTGAGGCGTAAGTGGGACGTCCTCTTGCCATGTCTGTTGTTTGCCTACCGTGAGGTGCCACAGAAGTCCTTAGGGTTCAGTCCCTTTGAACTGCTCTATGGCCATCCGGTTAGAGGACCTCTGAGTCTGGTCAAGGAAGGCTGGGAGCAATCTCCCAGAAACCTCCCAAGATGTATTTAGCTACATGTTGGCCTTCAGGAACCAGACTCGGCGTTTCAAGAAAAATTGCTGAGGCAAATCTGGAAGCCAGCCAGGAGGAAATGAAAGCGTTGGCACGACCAGAATGCCACTCTGGTCGAATTTCAACCTGGTCCAGAAGGTTTGGGTACTGGCCCCAGTGGAGCCTTGTGCGCTCCAAGATAAGTGGACCGGTCCATTTGAGGTGGTGGAGCGCAAAAGTCCAGTTACCTACTTGGTGGACTTTCAATCTCCCAGGAACCCCTTGCGGGTCCTGCATGTGAACTCGCCTGAAGCCCCACTTTGAGAGGTCTGAAGTGGGCATGCTTCTTGCCACAGATGCTGGGATGGAGGAGGAGAGTGAGCCTCTTCCTGACCTCCAGTGTGCAGGAGAGAAGGATGGGTCAGTGGAGGGTGTGGTCCTCTCCACCACACTGACCCCTGAGCAGCAGAGAGATTGTCGCCAACTGTTGGGGCAATTTTCTGATTTGTTCTCCCTGGTGCCTGGTGTCACTGATTGGTGCGTCCATGATGTGGACACCGGGGACAGTCCTCCTGTCAAGCACAAGGCTTACAGAGTGACTGACATGGTCAGGGCTTGCATTAAGGAGGAGGTCTCCAAAATGTTTGCCCTAGGGGTGATTGAGTCCTCTAGCAGCCCTTGGTCCAGCCCGTGGTTTTGGTACCAAAAGCTGCAACGCCTGGTGCCACACCTGAACTTAGGTTCTGTGTGGACTACCGAGGTCTCAATTCAGTCACGAAGACCGACGCAGCACCCCATCCCCAGAGCTGATGAGCTCATAGATCGGCTAGGGGCTGCCCGGTACCTCAGCACGTTTGATCGGACGTCTGGGTACTGGCAGATCGCCTTAACTGATGGGGCAAAAGAGGTCAGCATTCTCCACACCAGATGGGCACTACCAGTTCCGTGTAGGATGCCCTTTGGGATGAAGAATGCCCCTGACACCTTTCAGAGGTTGGTCAACCAGGTGTTGGTTGGGCTGGAGGATTTCAGTGCCGCCTACCTGGATGACATTGCAGTGTACAGTTCCTCCTGGGAGGACCACTTGCAGCCACCTCTGGGGAAGTGTTGATGGCGCTGCGCAGAGCAGGCCTCACAATCAAGGCCAGTAAGTGCCAGATTGGGCAGGGTTCTGTGGTGTATTTGGGACACCAGGTGGGGAGTGGCCAAGTGGCGCCCCTGCAGCCCAAGATTGAAACCATCCTGGCTTAGGAGCCCCCAAGGACCCAGACCCAGGTGAGGGCCTTCTTAGGACTCACGGGTTACTACAGGAGGTTTGTCAAGGAGTATGGCAACATTGTTGCACCCTTGACTGAGCTGACTTCCAAAAAGCAGCCAAAGATTGTGAACTGGACTGACACCTGTCAGAGAAAGCTTTTGATGCCCTCAAGACTGCCATGTGTACAGCACCCGTACTCCAGGCGCCCGATTTTGCTAAGGAATTTATTGTCCAGACAGACGCTTCCAGAGCATGGGGTGGGGGCCGTTCTGTCACAGATAAATGAGGAGGGACTAGACCAACCTGTAGCCTTCATCAGTAGGAGGTTGCTTCCACGGGAACAGAGGTGGAGTGCAATTGAGCGTGAGGCATTTGCTGTGGTCTGGGCACTGAAGAAGCTGAGACAATACCTGTTTGGGACTCACTTCCGGGTTCAGACAGACCACAGGCCCCTCAGATGGTTGATGCAGATGAGGGGTGAGAATCCCAAGTTGTTGAGGTGGTCCATTTCCCTACAGGGTATGGACTTCACGGTGGAACACCGCCCTGGTACAGAACACGCCAATGCTGATGGTCTGTCCAGATTTTTCTCGCCTTAGTGATGAGAACTTCCAAGGGGATGGGTAGTTCTCCCACATTTTAGCTGGAGGGGACACGTGTTAGACCTGGAACCATTGGCGTGGGTCTCCTTCCATTTTTCGCTGTTGTCTCCTCCGTTTTGCTGGTGTTAGATGCTCTGAGCGCTGTGCCACTGCCATTCAGTGCCACAGCGCGAATGCTCCCTAATAAATATGACATGTGAATTGGTATATCCATGATTGGCTTATTTGTGTTTACCTGTTAGTCCCTAGTAGCGTGGCCTGTGTGCCCCAGGGCACAGTAAACCAAATGCTGCTGGTGGGCCTGCAGCACCGGTTTGCGCCACCCACAGAAGCAGCTTGTAAATGGTGTCTCGGACCTGCCACTGCAGAGTCTGTGTGCAGTCCAGAACTGCCATCTTGGCTGTGAAGTGCACCCACTTCCCAGCCCCTGAACCTTCCCTTGGCATTATGTAAGTCACCCTATGGTAGGGTGCAGTGTATGTGTAAGGTAGGACATGCCTTGGTGTGTGTAGCATGTCCTGGTAGTGAATTACACCCAATTTCGTTTTTCACTACTGTAAGGCTACCTGTTCCTCATAGGCCAGAATGGGCAGTTTGACTATTACCTGATATGAGTCCTAACTGACCCCAGGAACATGGTAGAAGAACGAATTTAGTATGCCTGAGCTCAGAATACCAAAATACATCTTTTAGTGAAGTTTATTTTTATATTCTGTGTTTGAAAATACCACTTTTAGAAAGTAGGTATTTTCTTGCCTAAACTTTCTTCCAGTGTGCTCTGCTGTTGTGTATTGGCTGTCTGGTTTTGGAGGGACAGGGCAGGCTGAGTCAGACCTGGGTTGAATAGAGAGATCTGCATTTGGAGTATGGGGAGGGTGGCTCCTTGACCTAAATAGGGCTGTGCCTGGCAAGGTGAATGCTGGCTCCACCTCCTACTGTGCGTCTGATGGCAGACCCCCTCTTTCTGAAAGGAAGGATGCAGCCTGGTAAACAAAGTGCTCCAGGACTGAGCAGAACTGGTTCTGGCTGGGTTCAGTGACTTGTAGCTTCTGAGAACAAAGACTTTTGGGGTATAAATATCTGTGCTGAAACCCCTACAAAGTGTGTTGCTCCTGGATATCTCTGTCCGTGTAACTGAAGGAATCTGCAGGAGGTGACTATCCTTGTGCTTGTGTGCTGTTTCTTGGATTGGCCTGCAGTGGTTACCATTGGACTTGAAAGAAGAGGGAAAAGGACTTTGAGAGAACTTTTATTAATCTTGCTAAAGCAATCACCCAAGGGCTAAGGAAGAGCTAGCCTCTGTTGAAGTCTCAGGCACATCAGACTTCACCACCAGCCTCCTGATTCCTCCCAGCGAGGATTTCTATCTGCAGGTGAGGCTCTGTGAGTTCCAGGGCCTCTAGTTCTACTACAGAGAAGAGAGTGCTGAAATCGTCGCTCACGCACGTTTGCGAGCCGCCGCAGCCAGCGCCCGGAAAATCATCGCGCTGCTGCAGCTGAGTGCTCGCAACCAAGATCGACTAATCGCACGTTTGCGGGCGCCAGGTGCTCGCTAACTCCAGAGATCATCGCACCGAGATCATCGCTTCCGCGACCTGTCGCAGTGCAGGCGCCGGGCGTCCGCCATTTTCATCGCATCGGGATCGTCGCTCCCTCGCGGGCCTCCGTTTCTTCGCATCGCAACCTGATCGCACACGCAACAGGATCGTCGCATCGCCTCCTCCCTCGGGGCAAGGAGTCATCGCATCAACGGCCTAGCGTGCAGAAGTTTGTCGCGCGTCTCCTGCGCATCTGCAGATCGGCGCATCATCCTCCTCGCGGCAAGTTTATCGCATCGCCGGCCTCGCGTGCAGAAAATCATCGCTACAGCTTCTTTGCGACAATTTGTTGGTTTTTGCTACGAAATCCAGGTACTTTGTAAGTAAAAGGGTCGCAGAGACCACTGCTTTGAACTGAACTCCTCTTGGCACACTTTGAACTAGTTTTGCAGCATTTCAAGAGTAATCCTATTTTACAGTATTGTGGCTTTTTATCGTTATTGGTCTTGTGTTAAGTCTATATATAAAGATACTTATTTTTGATAACTACTTGTGTGGTGTCCCTTTGTAGTGTTCCTCACTGTGTTACTGTGTATGGTCATAAATGCTTCACACACTGCCTCTGAGATAAGCCTAGCTGCTCGTGCTACGTTACCACAGGGTTGAGCAGGGGTTATCAAAGGGTGTGGCTCTCTTACCCTGACTTAGGAAGAAGGGTCCCTACTTGGACAGTGGCCAGCCATTGCCAACTAGAGACCCCCATTTCTAACACAAAGTATTTTGGGCATTAAAGTCCGTGAATGAACTGAAGGTTCCTATACCTTTAGAACTGTTGCACATAAGTCCTTCCTTACAGTTTAAATCCGCATGATATTTAAAAGCCTGAAGCCTGAAGCAACTGCTCGTCTCATTACTGCATTACACGATGGGGTTGAAACCAGAGGTGGCTGGTGATATTTGAAAGTGGTGGGGCGTAAAAGTTGGGGATGAATTTTACGTAGCGAGCGAGTGCGGCCGACATAAGAGGTGTTCACTGTTCAACCCATGCATCATTCACCCAATCATCCCCATTAATTTATCCATGTTTCTATCATCCACTGTATTCATCTGTTCATCCATCCATCGGTCCTTCTAGAGGCTGATCCATTAGCTCATCCATCCATGTATCCATTCACTAGAAAATCTTCCACTCATTTGTCCATCATTTGGAGCATTCATTCATGTACACATTCACTCATCCTTCTGGACACACTCTCCTGTAACTCTTCTGCCCTCATTCATCTATGTATCCTTTCACCACTGGTGAATAACCAAACATCCAGCCATCTTCAGACAACCTCCCTTCCATCCATCCATCCATCTCAATGAAAGTGTATATTTGCTTGTCTGTATTTGAACCACGTTCTCAATTAGCCTGTTACGCCAGACAAGCGGAAACACAATATTGTATCGAATCACAACACTATTCAGATATATGGTGAGATCTTAGCATTATGAAACCCTTTGCGGAGCGATCGATGGAGACTGAATATGTCACGGTAAAGATGATAAACAACGTTTGAGAGCTTACCTACTTATTTAGGAGACCGTGACGACCTGTCTACCTCCACCCAGACTGTTTGGGCTGCAGCCGGTAGCAGCCTATATATGCAGTGGGATTATGGAGAGCCAGTCAGAGCAGCCAGGGGGATGGGGCAGAGAAAGTGAGAGAGAAAAGCGAGGGAGGAGGAAAGAGAGAGGCGGAGTAAAGAGAGGGAGGAGGGTGAGGTGAGTGAATGAATGAGGAGATAGAGAATACAGTCTGGGGAGCAGGACTAAAGGAGAGAGACCTGGGGAAGAGGCAGGTGAGAACAGGCCAAGCAGCCACTGAAAGGGAGCACGGAGTATGACAAAGGAGATGAGCGGGAGCATGAGAGAGTTGAGAGGAAGGGGAGCGAGAGGGGCAGATCAGGTTACACCAGAAGCAACACTCTGAACATGGACACAGGACAGCCCAGTCACAGAGGAAGCGAGAGGGGGTAAATTAGAAGGTGGCAGAAAAGGAGACAAGGAGTAGGAGAGAGTGAGGAAGAAAGCAGTGATGTGAAGGTATCGATTGAAGGAGACTGATGGAGAGATTTGTGAGAGAGGGGCAGGCAAGAAAGAAGGGACAAAGACAGGTGGCCAGGGACCCAGAGGGGTGGAGGAAGGAAGAGATAGCTACGAGGAGAAACAAAGTGCTAGGACGGCGAAAACCATAAAGGAACAGACAGTGCATGACTGCGGAGAGTAAAAGAGACATGAAAACACGAATGAACATTCAGTATGCGAAGAAGTGCGACTCCAAAGATGTAGAAATTACTTCACGGCGGCCGGCAGGACCTCAAACTGCACGGCCATTGCCCAACAAACGAAACCAACGTGCGCCACCAGGGCCAGGGCCCCTAAGCCCTCCCGCCCCAAACAACTACCGCCACGGCCCACAGCACAAAATCAAAGTCACCCCCAGCCTGGAGTGACGTCAGTGTCGTCTCGCAGCAAAGCAGGCAGCAGACGCAGAAGGCAAAAGCAAAACACTAAAATAAACAACAACTGTGCCCTGTAATTAATTAGGAGGTTGTTGTGGGGTGGAGTCGTGACTCGCTTTCACGTAATCACTTACCTTTGTCACTCATGATGTTCTCGAGCAGGGCTCCTCGTCGTGACCAGCCTGCTGCGTGAGGAGGGGCTGCTCGAGAGTCTTCGCCGGCAGCCTGTCCTGTAATCGCTGTAAATGTAATAAAGATGCGGTCGAGCAGTGTGGCGGCCTAACCAGATTTAGCCTGAAGACCGATTTCATGCTTTTCTCTACCCCTTCTGTCCTTCTCGAGCAGAAGAATCCCCGATGTCTCTCTGTCACTCTCTCCCACTCCTGTGTTCGCTTCTCCTATTCATTTTGACAGGTCTGCTCTCTCCTTAGCCATGCTCTCCTACGCCCTTCATGCGTTCACACTTTCTGCCTTGTGCTTTTCTTGTACCATTTTCGTTATAGCTCCTCCTTCCACTCTCTTCTTTTCCTTCCCTCATTTCTGCAGTCTGATCTTTCGTTTCTTATATTTCCCGAGCCGTCACCCACTTTCTCTTCCTCATTATGCTCCCTTGTTTCTATACTATGCCGCCCGCCAGGCGCGGCTCGCCGGGGAGGAGCTTGCAGGGGGTGGGGGGGGTTGTGTTACTGCCAGGGGCCAGGGATTAGAAGAAAAAATGAAAATAAATCCTACCCGACTCTGAGAGGTCCGCGTCCGCCCGCCTCGGGTCCGACTCCGTTTGGCCCTGCCTACAGCCCCTCTCAGCCAATCCTGGCGCTGCAGGCCAGTGCCAGGATTGACAGGGCCACGATTGCCTCTCGCCCGCCTGCCCATTAGGAGACCGAGGGTTGAGCCCCTCGCTCTCCTAATGGGCATGCGCTTATCCAGTGCACACACAAGTGCGCATGACTGGGCACGGCGCGAAAATTGGTGCCCTTGCCCACTCATGCGCCGCTTGTGCTGCAGTGCTGCCTGCTGCCCCTGGTCCCTCTGACAATCATGTCAGTCAACATGACCCATGGGACCGCCCACCCCCTTCCAGACTCTGAAGGGGTGGGCGGTCCCAGCGTACATGATTGTCAGTTCTCCCTCGGCTCTTTGAACTTAAGTAAACTGATTCAGTTTGCTGAGGTTCAAAGGCATGAAAGGCAGCTACAGCAGAGAGCTCGCTCAGCGCCCAATGGGCGCCACCGCCCTGGTTGACAGCTGCGTCATGCTATGATAATGGACTGCCTGCTGAATTAAAATCTTATTTCCACCATTCTCGACTGGAGTGGCTTGTTTTTCGCACAATGGAAGCGTGCGAATTCCATTTGCTGTATAATTACATATCTATTGTACAAATAAAATGCTTATATACAGGGAGATATGCTGTATATTTTTGTTTGCGTATGGTGGTTATGTGGGGAAGAGCCAACCCTTGAGTAGTTTTCTGAAGATAAGGTGGTTATCTGTGGATCTTATCTTGGGGGGGTAAAGAGTTCCATAGTTTGGCTGCTTGAACAGAGAAGGATGTGCCACCCATGGTTTTTTTCTTTTATCTTGGGATTTTGAGGCCAGGTGCCACTCTAGAGCCAAGGTTGCTTTGTTGAATGTGTTTGCTGATTTTGTTCCTGATGAAGAGCGGTCCCATTCCATGTATGGCTTTGTGGGTGATACAAAGCAGCTTGAACGTGGATCTTCTGTTAACCGCTAACCAATGCAGGGCTTACAAGGCAGGGGAGATGTGGTCTTGCTGTTTTATATGCAAGAGTAGTCTGTCAGACGAGTTCTGAATCAGTTGTAGTCTTTTCATGGTTGTTAAAGGTGATCCATGGTAGAGACTATTGGCATAATCAATTTTGGACAGAACAAGGGAGATGGAAGCCTGGACCTTGTGTGGAAATCCCAAATGGGAAAGATTTGTCGCAGAGTTTTTAATAGTAACAAAGCTTGATCTTGCTAGTTTGTTTACTTGGTCATTCATCGATAGCTTGGAGTCCATGGTCAATCCGAGGTTTCTTACTTCCTTTGATACTTTAGGCGGTGTTCCCAGATCAGCAGGCCACGCGGCGAGCACATCATAAGGTTTCCAATCACTACACTGGAGTATTCCCGTTTTGGAAGCTTTCAATTTGAGATGGCTCCACGTCATCCATTGATCCACGGCTCTGAGACAACAACTGAAAATTGGTGAGTTTCCAATGTCTTTGGGGCATTCCAGTTGAAGGAGTATTTGCATGTCATCTGTATAGTTATAGCAGGTGAGGTGATTGATCAGTGCCGGTAATGACTTTCATCCAAGATATTGAAAAGCATGAGGCGAGAGGATGAGACGCTTGAGGGACCCCTGCTTTGTGTAGTACGGTTTGGATGGGGAAAGATGGGGGTATGGATGACGTTGGTTCTGTTGCGAAGGTAGGATGCGATCCGGATCTCAGAGCAGTCCCCTCTATGCCGACGCAGTAGGAGGTCTTTCCCCATGGTTGACCATGACACTCTGATACAAAGGCCGCCCGAGAGGTCCAAGAGAAGGGGCGCCGGCAACCCCATTGCAGTCGACTGTGTTCAACAGAGGTCATCCCAGATGGCAAGGAGGGCAGATTCTGTGCCTCTTCCTGGGCGGAAACCTGTTGGAAGTCTGAAAGTATGGCATTATCTTCAATGGATTGTGACATCTGGGCAAATGCTGATCTTTCTATCAGTTTGCCCAGGAAAGGTCCATTTGTAATCGGTCTGTAGTGGTCAGGGTTCTGCGGGTCCAAGTTTGTTTACTTCAGTAGTGGGCGTATGTATGACTTTTTGAGTTCTTCTGGAAATATTCCGTAGTTAAGGAGTTGTTGATGATTCTCCTTACTGGAGTGGCAGCAGTGGTTGTTAGAAGAATTGTCTTGAAGGTTTGCGGTGGACACAGGTCAGAAGGGCTGCCGACAGGCCTGCTTGCTTTGTCCAGGTCCATAAATTCATTGTGTGAAATGTGTTGGACGGAATGGAGAGGCTGCGTTAGAGTATTCTTGGATTGTTGTTTGGCAAAAGGGTCGGTGCTGGTGCTTGTCTTAAGTACGAGTCCAATGTGTTTGCTTTGTCCTTGTATTGATTTGCCAGTTTGTCTGTGAAATCTTTAGTAACGGGATGAGCGCCTTCTAGGCTATTTGGTTTACGAAAATCATTGAGAATTTTAGAGAATTCTTTTTTAGCACATTTATCATTTTGAATTCTGTCTGAATAGTATCTTTTCTTCGCTTTTTTGATAGATGACTTGTATAATCTGTTAATTTTCTGTAGGCGAAGTTTGTCTTGATTGGCGTTTGTTTTGAGCCAGCCACGTTGCAGCTTATTAATTTGTTGTTTTATCTCTTTATTTCTCCAAGGTGCTTGTTATCTTTTGTTGTTTTGTCGGTTTTTTAATGGTATCACGATATCAAAAGCTTCCTGTAGCCACTCATATAGTTTTTAACAGAATTTATTGTTTCTAGATCTGTCCTGGATGTTAGTTGTGTTTCTAAGTGTTCCAAATGGAGTTTGTTCCAAGGTCGACAGGTGGATGCATTTAAGGTGGTTTTAGATGCGTCGCTTAGTGTTGGTTTATGTTGGGAAGCAATTAAATGGTGGTCTGACCATGTGACCGGAGTTATTGTTTGAAAGGTAACTAGTTCAGTATTAGCAAAAATGACATTTAGGATATGTCCAGCGATGTGTGGGTTTGTGGACAATCTGATGCAGGTTCAGTGTGTCTAGGCCAGCGATGACTGTTTTTGGATGGGGCATATTGGGTTTTTCAAACCAAATGTTAAGGTCACCCAGAATGCATAGGTTGGTGTGTAGTCATTAGGTTTGAAACTGTGTCTGGACGTATGTCTGGGAATGTTGCATTGCTAGGTGGAGGTGTATAAAGGAGCAGGAAGTTACAGGCGGTAAACGTTGTAGGATTGAATCTGGTGAAAAGGGCTCACAATCTTTTATGGAGAAGTCGTCAACTTTAGTGATATGTAGTGTTTGCCTGAAGACAACAGCTAGGCCACCTCCTTTTTGCCTAAATGATTTTGGGTGATCGTTTGATAGCCTAAAGGAACGGCTTCATGCAGGACTGGAGCCATATCATCTCCCAACCATGATTCAGTTATGAATAGTATGTCTGGTTTTGCATCAGGTAGAAGGTTGTGGATGTGATGTTTGTTTTTAGAGAGCGATTTAGCATTTATTAGTACACAGTTCAGAGAATGTGCTTTGGCGATAGTGTGACTTTGTTTTGTAGAAGAGGGAGCAGTATTTTGTGGGCTTGTAGCAGGTGTGTCCCTAGCATTGGTATTAGGTATAGAAGGATAGCAATTGTGAATCTGTTCTGGATCGTGTTCCTCGTCCAGCAGGCTGAGAAGGCATTTTGATGGGTCTGCGCGTGTAGGTGGTGGAGACGGTGTTTGAGAGTGAGTTGTTGTTTTGTGGTGTAACCTTGTTGTGTAGTAGACATGGAGAAACGAAGTTGTGAGGTGTGGCACGTTGCCTAATTTGTTTGCATCTGTTTAGGGCGGAAGGTGTACGAGTTAGGGGTGTCGATGCAGCATATGGGCCACGTAGTAAGGTTCTAAATTGTCCAATGGATGAGAGGTGGTTAAGAGTTGCTGTGTTGCCATATATGTGTTAGTTGTGGTAGAAGAAAGAAAGCTCGGTATTGGAGTTTGTTCATTTGTGTACTTTGAAAGGCAGGTGTGTTTGTAATGGTAAGTATTATGACTTATGAGGTGTTGCCCTTGAGAGATTTTGTCGTTCTCGTGTGCGGGATATGTTTTGTTTTTGAGGAGTAGTGAAATGAGGTGCTGATGTATTTGTTATATGAGATGGATTTGTTTGTATAGTATTGTTTGTCAGGGAAAGTTGTTCGGTAAAGGGGGTGGTGATGTGTTTTTGAGTATAGTGTATGTTGTGTGTAAGAGGGGATGAAGTAGAGTTAAGAGTGTTTGTCTTAGAATTGTTTGCTGTAAGAGGTAATGTGTGTGGTGCAGTGGAATGTAAGGATTGTGTTATTATGGTAGAAAGAAGAGGAGGGTGTTGGTTGAGAAATGATGGAAGGCTGAGTATAGGTTTGTTAGTGATAAAAAGGGGTCTGTTGGGAGTAATTAGAGCAGGGAGTGTGTGTCTGGATGGGATATGGTTAAATATGTTGTGGATTTGGGTTGTGTTAGTGATGAGTGGATTGGTTTGTGGTATAGGATAGAGTTGTGTACTGTTTGTAGGTGATGGTGGAAATGTGCAGTAGCTGGGATAGAAGGGTGTATAGGCTTGATTTCTGGAGTTTTGAAGTGGGTGCCGAGACATTGAATTTTGTATAGGGTTAGTTTGTAGTAAATGAGTAGAGTACATGTGCTGTGAATGTGTTACTCTGTGGATGTGGGTGGTGTAGGGTGGGTGCTGGTGCATATAAATTTCCTACTCCCGACCAGTTTAGAACAGGCAATTGCCCTTGTCCTCTCTGCTTAAACCCGAAACCTATCCACCAATCAGATCACTAGCCCTAAGCCCTACATCAATAGAATCACTGACCCAGGAACCAAACAGTACCCTCAAATACCCAACCAATGAGAACACTAACCCTAATCCAATTGAAACATCAGATGCAACCACCAATTAGTGCACACATGTAGGGGCCGATTCACAGAACTAATCTGAGACAAAATCCTAAACTTACTACTTTTGGTATTCACAGAAGGCATTTAGTAGTAGTATTAAAGTTAGTAGTCATAACTTTACTACTACTAAATGCCTTCTGTGAATACCAAAAGTAGTAAGTTTAGGATTTTGTCTTAAGTTAGTAGTAGTAAAGTTAGTAGTCCTGACTTTACTACTACTACTAAATGCCTTCTGTGAATACCAAAAGTAGTAAGTTTAGGATTTTATCTCAGATTAGTTCTGTGAATCGGCCCCGTAGTATCCAATGGCAGCCTACATTAGGTCCCTGCGACCACAGGCAATGTTTGCTGGCCAGGAAGCTGGAAGCTGCTCCTCAATTCAGAATCTCCTAGGAGACAGACCAGGTCAATCCACACTTAGGAGTTTGGCAGGTAAGGGCTTAACACACTTTGCCCTCTAACAATACTGTTTGTACAAAACTTTACTCACTCTTCTAGCCAAAAACTCAGGTGCACAATCCCTAAAAACTGTTTAAACAGCTCACATGAGATTACTGATGTCTCAGAGCACCCTCTATTCCCTCTCCGATGTATAATATCTCTGTTGCTTTCCTCGAACATTCCCATTTCTGAGGTCTTGAGCCAATTCACAAAGGCATGGAGGAGAATGTAAAAGTACAAGAGTACTACTTTATGTACTAAAAAATGCCTTTGAGAACAGGCCCCTACGTGTCTTATTTAGGGGAATCCATCAGCCCTCAATCTTTTGTATCTAAAAAAACAAGCAAAAAGTAGAGAAACTAATGTAATTAAAGGGTCTCCAGTTTGCCACATGGAGCGGGGGTGGGGGATGTCTGGGGGTCAGCCGTTCAGTTGGAAAAGAAAATGCAAGATTAAGAAAACTTCAGAGGCGCCATGGCAATAAAAGAGGTTTTAAACTGTGCACATTTACAGGGTAGTTTTAGAGTGCGGCAGGTGTGCTGCCAAACAACTGACGCAGCTGCATAAGCAGGCCCTTCCCAAGCCCATTTTTAGTCTGCCTGGAATAAAGTTACCACACACGTTGGCAGGGCTTTCTTTTTTTGCCTACACCAATTCGGTGGGGAAAAAGTGGCATTTTTTGTTTTCCAAATGCAAACCTCTTTGGAAAAGACACCTCTAGGCTGCGAGGAAGCTAATGTCAGGATAATATTGTGCTCTGTTTCTGAAGCTTCCTTTCACCTCTCCAAGTCCAGGGTGTTTTTAAGTCTGCAGTCGTTGTGACACTGTTCTCTGAAGGGTCAACTTCCACAAGTGTTTGAGGAGTATCGGACATTGGATGAGACACAACTGCCTAAAACTCAACACAGAAAAAACAGAAGTCCTGATCTTCGGGGACAACACCTCTCTGTGGAACGACTCCTGGTGGCCTTCTGAACTAGAACCCTCACCCACACCAAAAGACCATGCCAGCAACCTCGGCATCGTCCAGGACAGCAAACTCACTATGAAAAACCCCCCCTCCGCCTGCTTCCTCACTCTTCACATGCTCAGCAAGATCTTCAAATGGCTCCCGGTCAACACCAGACAAACCGCCACCCAAGCCCTAATCAGCAGCTGGTTGGACTATGGGAACATACACTATTCAGGAATCAACTAACACCTCCTGAAGTGACAACAGACCATACAGAACTCAGCAGCTAGACTCATCCTCGACCTCTCCAAGCAGACCCACATCACCCCTCATCTCAGGAAGCTCCACAAGGGTCCCCATTCAGCAGGGATGCCACTTCAATATACTGATCCACACATACAGAGCCCTACACAATCAAGGACCAGCATGCCGCAACCACCGCCTGCACTTCCACCAACCCTACAGACAACTTCAGTCCCCCTCCCTTCACCTCGCTCACACCACCTCGCATACGGCAAAGCTGCAGCAGAAGTCGGTCCTTGTCCCTCCTTGCAGCAAAGTCCTGAAACGACCTCCCTCTCCAGCTCCGGGCCTCACCTTCGCTACTGGAATTCAGGAAAGGACTCAAGACCTGGCTCTTCAACTTACCGGCAGCAAGATCCTCAGTGCCTGAATACTCTCGTAGGTGATTAACTGTGCTTTACAAGTTGTGATTGATTGGAAGGCACTTCACTCCACACGTTGTGCTGCACAACTTTACAACATGTGTAATACTGGCTTTCCAGGCCTACGGGCAAGCGATAGTTTGAAAGCGAAGTTGTGGCGACAGGAGGGCACAATCAGTTTACAACAGATGCCACAGAATTGTGTCAAGTGGCCACACCCCTTCCACTGGATAACACAACCCTTACTATAAGTGCCTGCCCTTCCCGTTATCCACATCTATTCTGCTGGACTTTGTGCCTTGTTGACCAACAGGCGTCACCGTATTTTAAAGTACATGTGTTTCGTACTAGTAATCAGTTCCACTTATTTGACAAAAGACAATGTGAATCAAACACAATCAAGTAAATGATAAACATGGCAGGGAACCTCAATTGTAATATACATCAACAGAAATGTATTGAAAGAGTTAAGTGTTTAGAATACATATAGCAAATCAAAAATAGTGCAAGATGGTGCAGTGGTCTTGTGCTTTTATGTCCAGATTTGTATAATTAAAACAGATACAACACAAGAACCAATGTTGTACAATACGTCACTTTAGAATCCATGCATGGGTCATGAGCAGAACTATTTTTAAATGGGAGGGTCAACATCCTGTCCCAACTTAACCATTTGGGAGGGGGCACTTCCAGTTTATGTGAATTGTATTGTGAAACTCTTTTGCTTCTAATCATTCAGTAGTGCGTGGAGGGGGCTATCCTGCAGGGGCAGTCAATCTGCCACTGAGCATAGCCGTCAGTAGTTCCCAGTGGGGGGTTGGCGCTGCACCCAAAAAGTACAGGAGACCTGTGCAAAAAACATGTAGACAGCCAATTCCCCACTGCGTGCTGCCGGGCCCTGCAGCCAACTCCTCATGGGCAGTCAACCCCTGCATGCCCCTAATTGTCCTACTGCACACAGCCTTTAGCCATGTGCAGCAGGGGCTTGGCCCACAGGGTTTGACCTCCTGTCAGATCCTGAACCCAACCACCACAAGCAACCTGAACCGAGCCCCATGGGCAACTTGCGAACAGCCCTCCACAAACAACAGCATCACTTGTACGCAGGTTCTGCTCATAGACCAGGCACTTCTAACCATTTAAAAAAAATTCTGGTATAGTGGTACCAAGTTGGAACAGTGCTATCACATAAGAGGGTCTTGCTGCATACTGTGGTTCCTGCACCAAACATATATATTTTTTTCATTTTAACCTCCGGAAGGGTTCCTTTGCCCCCATGTAAGCCTGGGGCTTAGCGTGTACTCACCAGGTTGCCTTATGTGCCCCTTTTTACTTTTTTTTCTTCAGGACTTGGGAACAGAGTCCTGTAATGATAGCCGCAGCATTTCTTTCAAGTTGCAGTCATCTCATTGTTTCGCTACTGGGTTTCTCTTTCCGGATTGGCGGTACCAAAATGGCCACCGGAAGTGAAAGCTCCTGCAGCCAATCAGAAGCAACTATTTGAAACAAAGTAAAAATAGTATCACGGAACCCAACCCGAGCACCTCTTTATACACTAATTTCTCAAAAACGGCTGAACGGATTTACACGAAATCACAACATGCATGCTTTCTGAATAAAATTCTACCTTTGGTCCAAGTCTGGTGTAATTCAATTCAGCTGTTTTTTCTGTATCGGACAACAAACTTTCCCAATGGAAATTGTAGTTTTGGGAGAACCTCCACCCTCTTTTTTCATGGCACCTGCTTGACGGATCAGCGCAACATTTTCCATGAAGAAGCCAACTTAGATTAATTTTTGTTAAGTTTTGTGCAGATTTCTGAAACGCCGCCTAAATTATTAAGAAAACAAAAAATGCCTTTAATATGGAAAGTCTGACCTTACTATACCTATATTATGTTAGGTTATGTGAATTTGTAGTGCGTGACTAATCACCGATGAGGGTATCCAGCTAAAAAAAAAGTTGCTTAGTGCAAGTGTGACCAGTGCACAGTATATAGCCACACACTCGATATGTTACTTATCCTATAAACAGGACCACTGGAATTATGCGGCATATTTTAGTCATTTATGCGGCAAGAAAAGGAAATTGAGCTGCACATTTAACAGTACGTCATTATTTATATTATTTTGTCATTTTTCACTTGTTAACTGTGTCTGGCCAATGATTGCACCTTATTAGTACTAGTTTAATACCCAAATTTAGCAATAAGCAACAGGAAAGTGCAGCAGATAATGGATTATGTGGCAAATGCGGCAAATCTATCATTATGCGAAAAACACCCCGGCCGCACAATCGCATAATCCAGTGGCCCTGCCTATAAGCATCTGCTTGTGAGATGTAATGTTGGTGATTCACATGCTCTGTATACTCTTGCCATCTACTGTTGGGCTCGGACATGTGTTACTTGTTTTTCTTTGAAGAAATCATTCAAGTTACGAGGTATAGTGATTCTTCCTATGACTGGTGTTGCATATGGGCATCGGCTACATTGTTAGATTGTTTTCTACATGGTGGGTGAAGAAGATGATAGAGCATAGAAATACAAAAGTGAATGACCATGGAAAAGGTGAAAAAGAAAAGAACATCTTCGACAACCAGAGGTTTACTGGGAGGAGGATGGGCACATGTGAATCTACATCACTTCATGCCATGAACAAAGGCTTAGAAGAAAAGTAACATTCTTTTTGTCTCATGTGTAGATGTTGATACGCATGCTCTGCATAGACTGTAAAGCAATACTCTCCTATGTGGTGGCTAGCCAGAGGATGTTGCAGAGGACTGAAAATGTTTGTAGCACAGCTTGGCCAACCTTTGCTTGTTGGCTTGCTCAGACCTCCACACAGTAGTGTCTAGTGAACATCTGTGGAGTAGACCATGTAGCTGCTTTACATATGTCACCTATGGGGATATTGCCAAGGAAGGCCATTGAAGCCTCCTTGAAAGTGGAGTGCAGTCTGGGCAGGGCAGGCATTTGCTTTTTGTCCTTAGCGTAGCAAGTTTGAGTATACTTGACAAGCCATCTGGCTCTGCCGCCTTTAGACAGGGCATGTCCTTTGTGTGGTTTGGTGTAAGCGACAAAGAGTTACTGAGTTTTATAAAAGGGCTTGGTTTTGTCAATGTAGTACATGAGAACACACTTGACGTCTAGAGAATAGAGGGCCCTCTCTGCAGCAGAGTCTGGCTGTGGGAAGAAAACCAGTAGCTCAAAGGTTTGATTAAGGTGAAAGGGAGATACCCCACACCTCCTTAGGCAGAAACTTTGGGGCAGTGGCGTAACAAAAACTGATGGGGCCCCCCTGCAAGGTGCACAGAGGGGCCTCCGCTCCGGATTTAATCCGGAGCTATCAGACTGGAGTACTGTGCTGAGGGGCCCCCCTGCAGCCCGAGGGCCCCCCTGCACCGCAGGGGCTGCAGGGGCCTGTGTTACGCCCCTGCTTTGGGGCGGTCCTAAGGACAACTGTCATATGAACATGGAAGAAGGGCTCCTCCAGGGTAAGTGCTTGGAGTTCGCTCACACACCTCAAAGACGTTGTAGCAACCAAAAAGGCGACCTTCCAAGACAATAACTGCAGAGGGGAGAGGTTTAAAAGGAGGGACCATGAGTCGAGTATGTATAGGCTGTCTGGTTTTAGGTTTAAACCTATAATAACTGATAAGACCCCACCGAAAGGGAAATAGCCCTCACCAGTGTAAACATATAAACACTGAAAAAAACACCTGCATAACCACAAATTAAATGCCATTCAAAGAAAGGAAAAGGAGAGTAAAAGAGTCATTTGTTTTCGTCCTGAAGGAGCCAATACAATGTAACTTTGTTATACAAGCTGGCAGCAAGAAAGACTGGGCTAACATTATTCTGCTTTTATTTTGTTGTTGAGGGATGTCACTAAAATATTGTTTCTTCTTCCTTTTGATTTTGCAGTTTTGCAGTCTGGGTCTAAAGATGCAGGGTTTAGAAGCATGTTTTAGGTCTTGTTTAATTATTTTATAAACTGTAGAGAATCAGGAAATATCAAAATCATATTTGATATTTTGGCTGTGTTAGATTCTATCGCTGATAGGTAAAATGGCTGGTTTCATAAGAATCGTTCCCAATATGTGCCATCACATTTACCCACAGAGAATGGGTAAAAACCCTTGATACATCAGCCCCCAGTTTCTAGTGAGTCAGTATTGATAGTAGGTGAATTGCCAACACCTCAGGCTTTAAACATTCAATGCAAGGTACAGTGACAAGTACATGTGAAAAGAGTGCTATCGCCAAGCATCTGGGATAGTGGTGAAAACATGACAGGATGGAACATGGAACGCAGTGTCACTTGAAATGCTGCTGCAAAAAGGTTCTTTCTAAGTTCAACAAAGATTGGAGTGATATTGTTTGTTTGCAGTGATTCAGCTACGTATATGAAAAAGTTGTGTGTTGACCTGTCAAGATCGATACCTGAGCTGAAGTGCTTCCCTGTAAAATATCCTTGCCACTTGTTAGATGGTATGCTGAAAGCATCGTTACAATCTTCAGAGTTAATGAAGAATGCTATTGACTTTGTAGTGCATTCTGGTGCACTGTTTTGTTATGCACTGGAACTAGAACACAAATATTTCTCATTTTGTGCTTTGTGTGGCATCAAAGAAAGAGTCATCCCAACTGTGTCACTTAGCTGATGGTTCTCAGTCCAAGGGGCTGTGAATGCTATATTACCCATGTGGCAACCGTTTACAAAATCTTTGCTGAGTGGTGATGCCAAAGGCAAGAAATGTGAGGATCTTTGCTCGCAAATTGATAGTGATGTGAAAAAAAGTACATTCTACTGAATTCTTAGATTTTTACAGGAAAACATAACTGCTGTAGTGGACATAATAAAAAAACTAGAGTCTGAAAACACTCGTCTGCCAAGTATTCAGCATAATTGCTGTAGATGTGAAACATCTTCTTGCGAGTAGGCTGGGCGACACCGTTAGTGACTTTGGCACTGCAACATGTTCCATGTTAGAGTGCTTGCCACTTGGTAAACAAAGCAATGTTGAAGAGCAATTCAGGAACTTTTATTTTACAATGTATGAGAAACGGCTTGCAATGATGCATAGAAATGTCCCTTCACCAACCATGGCATTTGAAGTCAATGAAACCTCACTGTGGTACACTGTACAAGTTCTAGATCCCTTCCGTAAAGGTGAATTTTCTCTGTAGTTTCAAAAGTGCTGCTTCATTTTTGACCGCTTCAATAACTTGGAGGGCATAAGCGCCCAGTTCAACGCAAATGTTGCAGAACCTGCCCAGAGAATTGCAATCTTTAAGTGCACCAGTATAGGCATGGAAAGCTAGGTCAGTGGCCAGAGTTAGCAAATTGTGTACTGGCTGTTTTGGCATTGCCCGTCTCAAGTGCCAATGTTGAGAGGGCCTTTTCACAGAAAAAAAAGTTGACATGGGAAGGAAAAAGCGAGTGCACACGACCATAGACTCATTGAAGAAGTATTGTATGGTGTACTACAGTAAGTTTGATTTGCAAAACTTTATTTGGACCTCATATGCATTGTAGGTACACTGTCTATATACCATGCATTATCAGTGTAGAAAGCAAGCAATAATAAAAGCAAAACGTTCCATAAACACCGGAAAAACACTGTTTCTGTTGTTTTTAATGGCGCGAAAAAGTGTAACCACTGATAACCACTGTTTTTTTAAGGTATTGAAATCACTTGAAAACACTGGAAAAAACCCCACCTGAATTTACCAAAAATAGAAACTGAAAACAGGAAAGCCTAAGTATGTACTATATTGAGGCTCCAGGCAGGGGCCGGAGGTACCTTGGGTGGGTTAACACATTTGAGCCCTTCTATGCAAGCTTTGATGATGGGGACTCTGAACAAGGAAAAACGCTCTCTATTTTGTAAGTAAGCAGTGACTGCAGACAGATGAGGGCGTAGTATGGAAGTGTAAGCCAGGCCCGATGTCTGAAGTTGAACAAGGTAGCAAACTATGCCTTGGACTGCCGGTTTGAGTGGATCCATTTGATTTGAAATGCAGTAGCGGGCAAACCTTTTCCAGTTGACCCCATAGCAGGCCCAAGTGGTGGGTCTTCAGGCCCCTTTAAGGATATACATTCTGCAGGCAGATTAAGGTAACCGAGTTGTAGGACCTCAGGAGCCAGATCTCGAGATTGAACTGTCTGGGGTTCGGATGTCTGATGGCGCCTTGGTTCTGCGTGAATAAGTCTGGCCTATTGGACAGTTTCATGGTGAACCACTGGCAAGTCTAGAAGGGTCGAGAACCAGGGTTGTCTGGCTCACATGGGAGCCACCAGGATGAGGGTGAGTGACGTTTGACGAAGCTTCCGAACCAGGTGTGGAAGAAGTGTGAGAGGCAGAAAAGTGTAGGCAAATACCACTGACCAGTTCATCCATAGAGCATTGCCAATGGACTGTGTGTGTGGAAACCTGGAGGCGCAGCTTTAGCATTTTGGGCAGTTGCAAATCATGTCAGGAAACCCCCAATGAAAGAAGTACAGGAGTAGGACTGGAAGGCAAATTTGCTAGGGGATGTATCTGCTGGTGAAGTGCCCAACGCCAAATGCCCTGTTGCTGCTGGGAGTGTTTGCCTGCTTTTTCTGAAGGTAACACGTGGGTTTTATGTTGTCAGTCCAGAAGAAGGTCTTGAGTTGCAGCTGGGTGGGCAGCTGCTCTAAGTAATTGATGTGGAAGCCCTGCTGGTTGGGGGCTCACATGCACAAGATGGTCATATGCTGCAGATGCACCACCCCCGCCCCACCCTGTAAAACATCTGTAGTGATGGTCACCTGCAGAACTGACTCTGGAAAGGGCTTGTGCTGCAACAGGTTGTTGTTGCTGTTCCCCCCCCACTGCAGCAAATGATGGGTGCCAGCCTGTGTAAACACGGGGTCCCCCCAATGACCCTCAACTTCTGGCCATTGTGCTGCTAGGCACTCTTGTAGAGGACGCATGGTAAAATCTTGCAAGGGGGCTACTGCAATACAGGAGGCCACTATGCCAAAAAGGGACGTCTGTTCTGACCATTAAGTGGTGATCGGGCTGACAAAGAGGCAGTAACCGTTGGACAGCTTGGATGCGTGCTTGGCTGGATTCAGCGTTCCTGGTGACTGTGTTGAGAACAGCGCCCAGGAAAGGCTGGACCTGGAGGGGCAGAAGGGGAAACTTGACTGTATTGATAGTGAAGCCTAGATTGTTTCGAGGGTCTACGGTGGTCTGAGTGTGGGAAAGACAATGTTGTCTGATTGCACTCTTGATTTGCCAGTCATCCAAGTAAGGGACAATGTGGATGTTGCCCCTTCTGAGATGTGCGGCTAACAGGACAAGGCATTTTGTAAATACCCTATGGCCATAGTTACCCTAAAGGGAAGCACCTTGAATTATTAATGCTGGCCACTTACCACAAACCACAGGGAGTGGCGGTGAGCAGATTAGATGGGTATGAGGAAGCATGTGTCCTTCAGATCGACAGCGGTCATGAAGTTGCCTTATTGCAGCAGAGGGATGACATCATGTATAGCGATCATATAGAAATGTTCTGACAGGATGTATTTGTTGAGTGGCCTCAGGTCGAGTATGGGCCTTAGAGTTCTATCTATTTTGGGTATGAGGAAGGAGAGGGAGTACATTCCCTTGCTGGTGCTGGAGGGGTGATACAGTTTCTGTTGCTCCTTTGAGAATGAGCGCCAGCATGTCTTCTTGGAGGCGCTGATGTTCTGCAGAGAGGGTGTGTGTGTGTGTGTGGGGTGAGATGTTTGGTGGGGATGCAGGGAGCTCTAGACAGTAGCCCTGTTGTAGGATGGAGAGGACTCACTGGTCAGAGGTGATTCCTTCCACCCGACAGGTGTAATGCGATTGGGGAAAGAAAAAGTCACTGCTTTGCTAGGGCAGCCCCTTCGGATGCACCGCCTTTGCCTGTGGCCCTGGTGTCGTTACCCCTGTAGTCCCATCTAGAGTAACCCCATATTAGCTACTGCTAGTAAGTGGTGGGTGGACCTGGGGAGGTGGTTTTAGTAACTCCCCCCCCCCCTCCTGTACTAAGTGATGCGAAAGGAGCCACGGGGAGAGGGTTTCTGGAGAGCACCCATTACAATGACTGTCAGCATCTTTTTTAATCTTTTCAGAATCTGATCCATCTGTGGCAGAGACACAAAGCCAAGTGTGGCACCTAATGAGGACACTCAAGTTGGTCCAAGTCGCAGTACCAGCTGCGTCAACGGTCCCTCTGGGACCAGATCATGGCCATGCTGCCTGTATTGGTCAGGGGGGGTGGAGACGTTCCTCCATTTCGATACCGTAGGCTTGGTCATAGTGAGAGAGCAACCCGATTGAATTTGCAATACTCCATTGTGTTGCCAACTGCGCAGCGACCCTCTTGCCTGCTGCATCAATATTCTTGCTTTCTCTAGTGGGGTGGAGTGCCACCAGTTCCTTGGGCATTGATGTGTTTACACTCTGTGTAGACCCCCAAGGAGTTTGACGGAAGCTGTCCACGCAAGTTGGGGGGGAGAGAGGCTTTATATTTTTTACCGGCCCTTTGTGTGACGATCCTAGCTTTGACGGGCACCTTAAGGGTATCTGATGCAGTTTTGAGCATGCACTTGAGCATGGGCATGAAACGACAGGGTACACTGCTTGGTGGGCAGTGTCTCAACCAGGAAATCTTCCTGGACAGTATGTAGATCAACTTTGTGGAAGATGGAAGCTCTATGCATTACCTTGCAATACAGGTAGCATCGTCTGGAGGGGAGGGATTGGTAGGATAGAGACCCAGATATGTGTCCTCCAGGGAATTGACATTATCATCATCATCCTACGGTCAAGGACATAAGGGGCCTCATAGGGGGCTGCAAGGGGCTGTCCCCTCCATAAGACGAATGTGGAGAACCCTCTGGGAAAGGTGGTGGAGGTGGCACACATGGTGGTGGTACCAGGGGATGGAGGGAGGAGACGGTTGAGGAGGAGGGACTGTGGGACAAGCTGGCAGTGTGCTAGTGCCCCTGTCCTGATGTTTCTTACGCTTGGGAGGAGGTCTGTCTCCAAGGCAAACTGCACCTTGAAAGTGAGTTTCATGTTTCTTAGAAGGTGATAACCTGGTAGAGATGTTCCCAGGCTGTGGATGGATATACAGTGTCTCTTTTGGTGTGAATCCAGCTCCTTCTGGGGCCGCTGGAGTATCAGATGCTCCAAATCCTTGGAACTCTTAGGTGATGGGGGGTACTTGGCCGAGTAGGACTCCATGTCAAAGGACTCTTCTGATGTCTTGGCGCCAAGCTGGGCTTCAGGGCCGATCGAGGTTTCATATAGGACCTGAATGGAGTTTCACTGCTGAATCAGTGCAGGCATCGACTGAGTTATCAGGGCCAAGGGTGGTCAAGGCTTTTAAGACATCTTCAGTGGAGGGAGCAGTATCGCCTTTGAGTTCTTTTGTCGGTGCCAACAGTGATCTGCAGGAAGTGGGGGAACTGAGACATGTTGATGGGTCTCTGGGCTCAGAGCCTGCCCCCTCCTTCCGCTTGGGGAGGTGCTCGGCCTCTGCAGGGTGACGATATGAAACCAGAAGGTGGGAGGCTGTATTCACGGTCAAATACTTCAAGACCTGCTGAGCCTCGATTCTGCTGCTCCTTCATCTCAGATTCAGACATGGAGCTGGCTTCAGGGCTGAACCATAGAATCTGGGCTGCGGATGGGCCACCGCTGATTCCACCTCGATGTCCTGCTCACTGAAGAAGTCAGGGGTATCATCTCCTTCCTGGCACTGCATTTTTTAGTGTGCAAGTCTCTGATTACACCTGTATTTGAGAATCTTCTTGGAGCGGAAGGCTTTTTCTAGCCAACGGGGGAGGATATGCCAAAGAAGTCCGACGAACACCATGAGGTGTCGATATGGAGCTCGATCGGTAAAACGTCTGATGGAGAAAAACAATCTAACAATGGAGCCAATGCCTGTTACCAGTCATAGGAGCAGGCCCTATACCTTGTGACGCGAAATACCGCTTTGAAGAAAAACAAGTTGCACACATCCGAGCCCAACACTAGATGGCAGAAGGATGTGTCGCTACAGCAACACATGTCCAGAAATACAAAGATATAGATAGATATTCAAAGTTTTTCAACCTCAATTTCTTGAAGACTGACAGATTTACACCAAATCACATAAAGCATGCTTTCTGCACCAAGATCCAACTTGCTGCTAAACTTGCTGCAATTCTGTTTGGCTGTTTTGGTTGTAGCGCTTTTTACAAATCCCTATGGAAACTGCATTTTGGGACACACACCCCCCCTTTTCTTAGCCCCCACTTGATGGATCACCCCGAAACTTCCCAGTAAGGAGTGGGGGTCAAAAGAACACTTTTTTGGAAACTTTTTATGAAGATTCGTCAAACGATGTCAAAGTTATTAGCAAACCAAAAAAGTAATTTCCAATAGAAATATAGTCCCAACTACAACTACCGAGACAGCCACTGGCAGGCAGGAAGGGAGTGAGGCGGGGGGAGAAGGGAAGGGAAGAAGGCAGGGGGAGAAGGGAAGGGAAGAAGGCAGGGGGGGAAGGGAAGGAGGCAGGGGGAAAGGAGGAATAGAGATTTATCATGTCCATGAAAATAAGTTAGGTCCATCAAACCATGTACCTGTGCAGATACAAATATATAAAACACGTAGGGCTCTTTGAAAAGATCACAGCATATTAAAACGTTTGATAAAACATGGTTTATAAAATGCAACGGTTTAGAGTATAAAAATACGTCTAGAAAAGGAACAATTGATGTGATCCTCTGGGCGCCAGCGCTCGTCGGCTCTCCTTTTCCAACAGGACATCTCTAGCTCCTAGAAGCCCCGATATACGTTCACAACCACAGGAATGTGTTGGCTAGAGTTTGAACATACATTAACGTTAACATTTCTGGCGGGTTTCATGAAAACAGACATTCTTCATAAACAGTTTGCTAGTGGGTGCTGTAAAAACATCATCTGTTATTTCAAGTATTGTTAGGATGAATGAAAACAATTAAAAGTGACATTTTAATCCGGAGTTGAAAAATGCACTTGCCTGCGCTAGTTAATAAACCTAACACCAGAAGTACAAGCTTGACGCCAAACATACAACGCTCAAATATGTGAAAGGGTTTGGAAAAACACAAACCATTTCCAAGGTCGCTTAAGGTGACAAGAACACATTGTCAAGTCTCTGCTGCTTCATCACAAAAACCCAAAATGGTCTGTGAACTAATCTGTGAGAAAAGGCCTCCTGCACAACATGTTCTCCTCCAAGTGGTCGCTTAAAATGATGCCTGCACTCAGTGCAGACAGTCCGAGGGAAGCAGCAATACATTTATTTAAAACCTCTCTGTAAGAGCCATATTTACATACACAGCCAACATGTATCAAAAGGACCCTGAGAGCAATTTTTGATCCAATAAAACTTTTCAAAGTCATGGAGCGCCCAATAGCAGCAAATCATGATATATTCAGATGTGCAAATTAATCACGTGAAGAAAACACTTTGCAAACAACCCTGATTGGGGACAGCCCACAGTTTTCACGAAGTATCCCAAAACCTGCCCACTATGGGTTTGTACAACTAGGGATAGTGAGTCTGTTGTTATGGACACCATTCTGCAGTATCATTTTGGTGGTTGCATTTGGAACCCTAGCCAACCTGCAAGAGTTTAGTCAGCCTGACTCATTTAAAATGCCAATTGACATATTTGGCTTCATTGGTCATTCAAGCCCATGCACATTGCAGTGATGCGCCCTTAACAGGTTTCGTTTCACACCATATTGCTGACCCCAAAGTCGATGAAATTGATGGACGTGATCAGATCTGTGTCAGTGGGGGTCATTGACCAAAGTGTGAGCCATATGATTGGAGAGGATTGTCCATATGGCTAAGACCCTGCATATTCTGTGCTGCTCGGGCAGTTGATCAAAATGGCCGCGGCCTTGCAAGATCTGTGCCGTTAGGGAATGGGGGAAGGCCGAAAAATGGTGGCAAGAGGAGTACGTCTCCTGGGTGGCTTGTCCAGACATCGAAGACACTCTTGTTGGGTGGTACCGCCTGCAGCATGCTGTCCAAATCCATTGGCGCAGGGGGTCGATGGCTGTGTTGTCCAGCGCTTCGATGTGCAGGCATGACCCCCCAGTACGCAGCTGGCTTGTAGGAGTAATGAGGTAAGCCAGGCAGGCTGGAGAACTGAAAGAAGGGGTGAGCGCTTGGTGGGGCAACAGCATTGGGTGGCACACACTTGGTGTAAGACGTTGGCAGCTCCCATGGCATAAGGGGAGCACTTTTGGGAGGCTGTGATGGCGCTTGGTCATCTGTGTCCTCAGAGTCGGACCTGGAGCTGCTGCTGACCCCGTTCTCCACCCGGGGGCGCTTTGTGGGCCTCTTGCAAGGCTGCATTTGCTGCCTAATGTTCCTGGACTCCTTCTCGTCGTCGGAGACCGAGCTAATGGAGGAGATGGTGGACAGGCTGGAGGAGGACGAGAAAGTTCTGGGGTCCACCGGTGTGCTGTAGGTATAGCCGAGGCTGCAAGATGGCCGCCAGGAAAGAGACGGGGAGTAAAGGTACTGGGTAGGGATCCAGACATGATCATTGGTGCTGAAGCCATTTCCGGTGGGCGTATACTGCTGAGACTCCGTCGACTGGGGGCTGCTTTCAGACGCAGGAGATTTCCCTGGAATACTCATGCCTTCCAAGCCCTGTAGCAGAGAATCGATCATGAAGGAGTTATTGGTCTTGCCAACACTGACATGGGGATGGTCATTTTCAACCGGACATGGGGGCGGGCCAGGCGGAGCTTCATGTTGTTGCATCAGCCCTTCCAAGTTGTACCTCTCCCCGTGGAGGATGTAGGGTGCAAGGTCATCGACTAGGATGGTGCAGCCCTGGCGAGCAATAGCGGTGTTCTGCAGCTTGAGGGCTTCCAGGGGGATACGGGAGACATCCACAGCCCAGAAGTTCCCCTTCAACTGGGGTTTCCCTGGATCCTTCAGCACCTGGAAGAGACCAAAGACAGGTAATTAAAGAGGGAGGAAAAGTACACAAAACATGAATCAGTCCTCCTATGCAATGGTTGATGCTGCAACCCAATGTAGAGACCTGTGTCTCTTAATGGAAGTCTGGTTTGCTACATAGAACATTCCTGCAAACAGTAGGACATGATGTGTGAACATTTAGTTGTAGGGGGTCACCTTTCCTACAGTATGAATAGGAGATGAATGCTGGCGGTGTAAGGTTTTATACAGTTCATGTGAGCTGTAGGCCTTTGAAGACGCGACACATATCTCCCACTGAAGGAAAGATGAGAGAAGCAATGGGTGCAACGGAGCCATCTGGTGTAAGATGTCACAATAGGTCCCAAAACCCCAGCGGACGTCAAAGAAGGAAGCATTCTAGAACGCCTACTGTTGGCGATTGTTGCCCACGCAGGACTGGGAGGAGAGAACGGGGTTTCTTCTGCACTGGATGGCCACTTTAGGGGAGATTCACAGCTCGTGCTGCACTACGATTGGTGAACTTTCCATGACATCAAAGATAAGAAAAGAGTGAATTGTTCAGCATTATCAGAGATCCGACCAGACCTCAGAAGTGTTAGGAGGCGCTTGTAGGTACTGCCCATGGGCCAACTGTACAGGGCTCTGGCTGAGCCAGGCCGGACATGGGTGGCAGGGTGATCTGCGCCATCCTTCGGGAGGTACCTTTAGAAAGGGACCTCCTCCCCCTTCTGGGAGGGTGCGGGGGAATTCAAGCCACTTGAAGACAGTGTAAGTTTGAAGGACTGTGGGCCCTGTGAATAGGAAAGATGAGAATCTAAGTGACTGGGTGCAGACCAAACAAATGAACGTCTTACATTGATCCCCCCCAAACTTTCCAAACCTACATCATTCAACAAAGGAGCACTTAAGAGAAAGTTTCAGGAAGGGACCGGGAATGACCCTAGAAAGGAGCGCGCTGTAGTGCTGCGAAGTCCACCATCGGAATATAGAGCAGAGATGGCTGCTGGGTGTGCGCAGCACAGAGGTCTCTCCCATCCAGTCACCAGGGCCTGGCCTTCTAGACAATTCTTATATACAATTACATAATGTACAATATCACAAATTTGTCTGTGTGTTCAGAATGTTATTATATATGTGATGTCCATGTGTGTTATTAACAGATGTACACTGGGATATCACACATGATGTAATGTGGTTGTCTTTGTGCACGAGATGTTTGATGTTGGAAACAGTACATGGAGGAGGAGGGAGTTAAGGTTGAGTGCCACAGGGGGTTCACACCAGGGTTAAGGCAGTACAATAACTTGTAAACTGCTCGTCTTTTGAGATGGTCATGTTATACGTCACCAGTTAATTATTTTTTTTAATTACTTGTTTATTTTGGTTCAGTTGGCCAATACTGTGCCTTTTTAAAACAGGGAAATGTTAAATTTAAAAATCAGTACGTGAAATTCTGGACTAACATTTAATATATTTATATATTTAGGAAGGTGGGGATATAGTAAAACACATTCTGGTTCATCAAAAATATATTCTGCCTCTAGAACGGCGAGATGTTGAGGCTTTTACCTGCAAGGTACAGCAAACAACGGACCCTGCTTTCAAATAGAATGCCCAGGCTTCGCTTAGTTGTTAGAAGAGGTTTTCTAAGCAAAGGGTAAGGGTGAAGCACTTCAGTGTGATTTGTCATTATTGTTATGTTGTACATGCCTCGTGTTATGTTGCACATGCCTCGCGCTGTCTCCCTGGCCGTGAGCACTTGCCCAAGGTTCTATGACGTCCATCTGTTCTGGAATAGAACCTTGGGCATGGGCGGCGGTTGGGAGGACAGTTGAGACAGATTTCTTGTACCGAGAGGACACGCATTCCGGTGTCAGGGCATTTACTGAATAAAGACTATTTATCTTACCTGCTACGCCTCATTGGTCTTTACAAATTTGGCGACGACCTGCCCTGACACCACGACGGACCTGCTGCGCACCTTGTGCACTGCTGCCTGCCTCGTTATTGCTCCTGTGGGGGTGTGCATCCTCTCAGCGTTTCCTGCACTGTTTCCAGTTTGTTGTTCTGCTGGTGCAGCGATTGCCTCCAGTCCTCAAGGGACTCTGGCTTCTTCTAATACGCGGTGAGATCTGCACGATTTGCTGCCCTACCTCAGTGCTGTTGGTCTCACCGCTGCTGTTCCTACGCCGCACTTTGCCTTCTTTCGCCCGCAACACACAGGCTTACAGCTGGTTGTTGCACTTGGTGCGCTTGCTTGACACTACGCTTCATTGGCGCCTCCCCTCAGACTCCTCACGTCAGGCCTGGCTGCGGAACTAGAATTACCTGTGACGTCACTGGAACGCACGTACGCGTCAGCCATTTTAGATTGGGCTACGCGTCAAATACGTGGCGGCCATTTTATGTAACACTTTGCGTTACCAACGAGCACATTTCTCCTCATCAGTGATGCGCACACTTTAAAGCGCATCCAGTTATTTCCTGGAAATTCCAATTTGTAACACACCGTGTTACCAACATATTTGCCAACTGTACATTACACTGTGTATGTAACACGCTGTGTTACCAACATTTGTGGGTTTTCCTTCAGTGATGCACACACTTCCAAGTGCATCTATTTAGTATTATTTATTCCTACAATTTTTATTGTGACTACTTCAACTTTCAACTTAATTAGACTGTCAGCAATTTTATCTTCTGTGCCATTTCAAGAAAGGTTACATATTCTACTGCCCTTCTGTGTGCCATCAGGAAATCATTCAATTTTACGCAACCAGTTTTTCGATGCTAAGCGTACAGTTCTAATCCTATTCGCTGATACGCACAGCTTTGATTTTTTTTTATGGTTGCTTCATCTTCATTTGTAACTCGTTTGGTGAATCATTACTCGCTGATGCACACAGCTTATCAGTTTTTATTCTCAGGCAGTCCTGCCTTGTCCTCATTTTTATCTTAGAGCTCTACAGCTACCTTGGAACATTTCTTTCTTTCTCTTTTCATTCCTTCACTTAATCTTCACTTACCTTTTCTCTTTCCGCTATGACTTCAGGTGATATTTGGAACCTCTCTCCTCCACAACCTTTTATTCCCACGTCAGGTGATCCCTCTCTCAAGTGGGAAGAATGGTGTGAATATTTTGAGAACTACATTTCTACCTTCAACACGACGAAGATCTTACTCCAGAAAGGAAGAAGAAAATATTACTACACTGTTTAGGAGCACAAGTAATGAAAATTTACAATCGTATCAACAAGAAACCCAGACCGGCGGACCAAAGTGATGTATACACCAACGCACTTGAAGATTTGTCCAACTACTTTAAACCTACAGTGTGTGTATATCTGTTGATAGATTTAAAATTTTTCATCGCAAACAAGGAACTGAAGAAATTGTTGAGGATTTCGTTGCTGCACTCAAAAATGTAGCATTATCTTGTCATTTTAGCACACTAAATGATGAATTTATCCGCGATCAAATGGTGATGCAAGCTGCAAATCGCAACATCCAAGAGAAATTGTGGGCAAAAGGTGAATCATCTCTCAAGAAGTCATCGACATTGTCAAAAGTGCAGAGTTGACAGGAAGATGCGCCAAAGCAGTCTTGTCGGAAGAAAAAAACAAAACCGGTGTTGAGGAACAGCAGACGGTCGCTAGAGTCAGGAACTTTAAAGCTGTGACACAAATCTAATTAAGATACTAATTCTCAGAAGAAGGATTTTAGTCCCAAAACTAAATTAGCAGGAGACAGGAAATGTTTTAGGCGTGGTAGCAAGTTTCACCTAGCAAATGATAAGAAATGCCCCGCACTTAAACAAAAGTGTTCTAAATGTGGTATTATAGGGCATTTTTTTCAAAATGTTTCAAAGTAAACCGAAAAGAAATGCAAATGTGAAATTTGTTGTACCAGAAGACTATGATGATATATATTCTTCTGATGAGGATGACATGAACCTATTTGTCTTACAAGTTGATGAACACATGCTAAATGTGAATGGTAAAAGTAAGAAACCAATGTGTGATTTAAATATCAGGGGTGTTGAAATCTCCATAGTAGCAGACTCCGGTTCACCATATACCATTATTAACAAAAAAAATGTGGGTAGGAAAATTTGTACCAGTCATAGGAAAACATTTAGTCAATCCTGACATCTCTCCCAAGACGTTCACTGGTGAACCCATCGATGTATTAGGATACAGGAAACTGTGCTTTCAATTCAAAGACAGACAAATGTTGGGTAAATTGTATGTTTCTGCTGTTGGTCCTTCAGTACTTGGTTGGATGGACCAAGGAAAATTGGGCATAATTTTAGATCCTAATTGCCCAGATCCTGTGTTATCCGTACAATCCGAGGATGAATATAAGAACATCATTGTTAAAAGGTATCCCAGAGTTTTCTCAGATAACATTGGAAAATTAAAAGGTTTCCATCACAAAATTCAACTAAAAAAAAATGTGGTTCCATGTATCCATAAGTCAAGGAATATTCATTTCTCCATTAAAAGGGAAGTTGAAGCTGAGCTACGCAAATTACAGAAATCTGGCATAATTGAACCTGTTGAATCAGCAGAATGGGTCGCACCCTTAGTGGTTGCTAAAAAACCTAATGGCAAACTCCGCTTATGTGTGGACCTCCGATATCTCAATAAAAACATCTTCATTGATCAGTTCCCCTTACCAAAAATCAGCAAGATGTTACACATTTTTTGTACCGAGAGGACACGCATTCCGGTGTCAGGGCATTTACTGAATAAAGACTATTAATCTTACCTGCTACGCCTCATTGGTCTTTACAATTATCTAAATGTAAGCAAGATTACGCTTAGATACCAGTTAAATCGAGCAAAAGAAATACCCCCCTCCACCCAATTGAATGAAATCTGTTATTCACAGGAATTACGCCATATCTGCTGTATTACATTGCACCCTGAAACAGGGGTTGCTTTTTGTGCACTAAAAAGGACCAAAACGTGATTGATATATATATCAATCTCTCACACACACACAATCCTTTAAAATCATACGAAAACCAGTCCACCCTGGACTCATCACCTACTATCTATAGATCATGCCCCACCATCACATAATTTACAGGACCGTGAATATAATCTGAAGGCACATCCTCCCTAGAAGAGGCCTGTTGCATAGTAAACCGTACTGCCTACAACTGCACATTGGCATACGTCGCTCCTACAATATATTCTTGCCCCACCACAAATAAAACACACCTGGCATGTAAGATGCCCATTACAGGCTCACTTACACCAAGCAGGCGCCATCGCACCAAGATGCTCATCTTCTAATTTTCATTGCACCGATAAGCTAGCATCGTACCCTGTGTGAATGTATCTCAGATATGGTTGCAAAAAGCAGTCAAAAGGCTTATATCCCAACACATCCATTCCTATCAGCCGATCTCAGGTTCATAAAACTCTATTCATTTGGGATCCTGATACTACTGGTATTTACTACACTTTGAAGCTGAAAAGCTGTGGCGCTATGAGCAGTCCATAGATTTTACTATTATCAAATTCTACAAACACAACCCCCATCTCTACCAGTCACGACAGTAGGTACCGACTGCACATGGTCTTCCGTCTTCACCTCAGAGTTTCCATACCAAGGCCAAGTCCACCAGTCTTACCTTTCGGAAGCAGTCGTTGGAGGATAAGTTGTGCCTGATGGAGTCTTTCCAACCCTGGTAGTCTCCTTTAAATAAAGGGAAGAGGGTGCTGATCTCTTTCAGTATCTGGAAAACAAAAATATATTTTAAAAAACACACTTTAGAAGGCTGACCGGTGACTACAAAGCTGGGTGTGCAGAGCTTGGAGGGATCTGCAAGGCTGACGGGTGATGGTGTTTGTATGTTAGCCTCACATTCAGAGTCAAGAGTTCACTCCTTCCATCATTTCTGCAACATTTTAACCTGGTTATACAAGCAGGGAGGGAAAGAAAGACCACAGTGTGTAGAACGCAAGTGTTTAGCAGAAACATAATTGCCATTCTGTAACCGTACCTACCAGAAGATGACCGAACACCCGACGAGCGAGCTGTACTTCGATGCAGTGGCATTCACAGACTCATGGTGCCCTTTAGAGTTGTCTCAACTGAAGCCCTGTCCTAAGTCAGCAATGCTCCTGCCCTGCCAACCTCATGGCTCTCTCGCTCTGTTTAGAGTCGCTTACGGTTTACAGCAGTAAAGCCTCTGCTGGCTCCAGATCCACCAGACCGTCGGGTCACATAGATGGCCACCCTCAGATTAGATCTTAGATTTCTGTGCCCCTGACTAATATGTTTTACATGGCAGCCCAAAATAAAAGAATCACTCAATAACCACCACATGCATGGAAAAAACTGGTGTTGGCCCATTCTTTTTTTTTGGTATTCAAGTACAAACTCATGCTTTGGAAATTTGTTCTTAAAAAACAAACCATGTTCTTGTTTGGCAGCCTCAAACATGGTGGACACTCAAAGCTGCAGTCTCTTCAGCAGATCAGACATAAGGGCAGGTTCAGTGGAGGCGCACAGATCCCTGTCTACCTCGCGGGGAACGCGAAATACAGCCACCAGGGAAGGGAAGGTCACAGCCTCTCTGCAGGGTCTAAAAGAACCCCTTAGTAACATATTAACAAGACCAAGATGCTGATTGTAATTTGGCGCTGGAGACCCCGTCCGCCACACAAGTGAAATGTGGACAGTAGACATAGGCGGACAGAACTGGCGATGCTATTTGCAATGGGGCCGTCTGTGTTACACTATGGGGTTTCTTTGAAACATTGGACGGATGTCAAAAAGGCCTTTTGGCACCGACACCAGGGTAGAAGTGGAGAACTTTCAGAGTGGAATGGCTAAAGAAACATGTTTTCAATGGGCTAAAATACCTCAAATGATGTGCAATGTCCCACATTAACAGTGGGATGTAGTTACAAAATGATTTTAAAAAACACAACACATTTTAAAACTGTTAACTTGCTTCCCTGAGTGACTATAGACAATACACACACCCCAACTCTCTAACCTTGGATCTTTCATAGATTCACATAGTTGAATAGTCCCCATCATCAGGCTGGGAAATACTTGGAAGTCAGTGTTACTAGGGCAGTGTCCCATACGCTCAAGCAACACCGAAACAAGCAGGGGGTGAAGGGGCTCAGAGCCCAAGCTTCAAATTCCCACCGAGGCTGAGCTGTGCAGCTTTTCTCCCCAAGTCATACTGACAGGAAGGGAATCCTCAGAGCTCTGCTTTTCTCTTCATTCCAGCACTTGACTACATTTTTGGTGTTCTTCACTGAGCCTTGGGGCCCTTCTTGCAACCATCTCAACAGGTAACCAGATTCCTAACCTCTTTCCATCTGGATGGCTGCGCCCTTGGAACAGTGTCCAGATGGCTGGCACTCCATCCAAGCTAGAGCCTTACTCAACCCATGCCAATCCTGTGGGGCCAGGAAGATGTGCAATGATCAACTCAATGAAGGCAAAGAGGTGCTCAATTTCCCAAAATGTCAATAACTAGACTCTTAACAGCAGAGCAGCGGAGACCTCATGTATCCCCAGTGGGTTGTTGTCAGGCGTGGATTCATCGAAAAGTGTGGCTCTTGCTAAAGCTAGAAAATGAAGGCTGGAGCAGGTCAGAGCCTCGTCTTTTGACCCCAACTGTGAAACCCTCTGTGTAGATTGATAAACTTTAGAGAAGGCAATAAAATAAAAAATAAAACCTAAGACCAGCACAGGCACTTCACAGCATCTCCTCGGCCTGCCACTTCTAAGATGCCACCTAAATCAATGACGAAACCCTTATCGAAACTGCAGGCGAGCCCTTGTTCTCTAAGCGCAGTCCAAGTCCACTGAGACTCCTCAATGACTACGCTGTCTATGCCTGCCGCCAAGCATGCCTGGATGATGACAAGATCACCATCCTGGGCGCCAAAGTCATACCTTGAGCATAGTCAATAGTAAACCAGACTGTAACCTCATTGACTATCACTGCGTCGTTGATGGTGACAACTGCTTCAACTCGGTCAATGGCCTCATTGTCGATGACTTCGATGCAGACCTTACACTCCATGGCTCCGGTCAATAGAACCATTGTTGAAGGCACCTTTGCTGACGGCTATTTTTCCAGTGACGCCTCAGAGTCCTTAGGCCTATAGAATGCTCTTCAGAAAGGCTATCTCACCAATAAAGACAACAGCTATACTTCCTTCACCTGGCTCAGCGGACTGAGATCATGCAGGAACCATCTTAGGTTCAGATTCTCCCATGGCAACGATGGAGACACCCTGATGTACAGACAGCTAGTGTTTGGCGAGACGCGGGTGCTCCCTCAGAGAGACACCCTGATATACAGACAGCTAGTGTTCCACGGAGACACAGGTGCTCCCTCAGAGAGACACCCTGATGTACAGACAGCTAGTGTTCTGTGAGACACAGGTGCTCCCTCAGAGAGACACCCTGATGTACAGACAGCTAGTGTTCTGCGAGACACGGGTGCTCCCTCAGAGAGACACCCTGATGTACTGTTAGATTAGGCCTGTTGATGCTTACGCACCAACGGGATGCCCCATTTTCTTCTTCAACTCTCTTTTACATGGTGATAGAAACTAATCTTTTGCTATTTCTGAGAATTGCCCTTTGCCGAGTTTCGTTTCTGCAATAAAGAACTGTTAGTGCCAGCGCATAGCTTTCCCACTAGATAAAGGCCTCTCCCACCTGTCTGGTAGTTTGATCGCAGCTCAGGGTGCAACGGCCTTGGACTGTGCCGAGTTGTGTAGATACGGGAGCAGAAATCTCGGTTTTTTGTATTTTACTGTCCAGCTGCATCTGCCTGGAAAATTCCACTGTGGGCGTGTTCTTAGCCGATCATGAAATGTACATAATGTATCTCTATGATTGCCGGTGTTCAGTTCCCTCTGTAGCACTCTCTAGAGATTGTGCAGACGGGGCTCCGCTCTGAGTGTATACAAATAAATAGTTATTGGTGTATATTCTCCACTGTCTCTCCAACTCTTCATTTGGTATGGAAGGCTGAGAGGTGGTCTGCAGTGACCTGGGTGGCCCTAAGCGGGTCACTTCCTTCAGTACAGACAGCTGGTGTTCCACGAGACACCCTGATGTACAGACAACTAGTGTTCCATGGAGAGACGGGTGCTCCCTCAGAGACAGTGCAGTGTAGAGACACAAAGAGCTCCACAGAGCAGACACCTCCTTCGAAGGTAGAGACCACTGTACACAGACCTTCTGAGTATCCCTAACGCGGACGGCTTCGTCCATTGAGAGACTATTGTGCCCCAAAGCAGCCAGGGCGCAGCATAGGCCCCCTGCGGTGGAGGGGGGCCTCCAACCAATCCAGGGCCGTCCCAGTAAGCCAAGGGCCAATGAATATCTGTGAGGGACAGGAGACTCCGGGGTCCCCTCATGACACTCTCCAGGGCAGCTGCTAAGGCCTGCTTACTCGGCAGAAACCCCGGAGCACCGACTCCGAGGTGGATACAGAGTTGAGGAGGAGCTTCTGAGGACCCTGTGTAAGTGGGGCTGAAACAATTTTCAGAGTTGGGGTGCTGCCATCAACGTTACATCACTGAACTCATAGGGATTGGGAAAATTAGGAGAAGCAACATATAACGTGTGTAGCAAATGTGTCACACGTGTTCATCAGGAGAGTGGTATGGGTGTGGTATGTAGCTGGTGGTGCACTTGTCACAGCACCGCAAATATATTACAACAGCACTGTGTGGTACCGCACTGTCATTTACAGAGAGCGCATCTTCCATTTAGTTCGCCGTGACATTTGCGCCGACGTGCAGTTTTACTGCTGGAACCAAGTAAGGCACAAACAGCAGATAAACATTGGCTCAAAAGCCACGCGTTATCATCTGTGCATCGCTAAGTTAGGTGTTTGTTTAGATCCTATTAAATCTTTGTTTACATTACACTACAGAATTACAAAAATGTGCTACACTTGTGCTTTCCTTACTGGTGATATTTTGAAATATTTGTACAGTTCATTTACAGGTATTTAAATTGTGTTGTGTGTTAGAAATATCCTTTCACACTTCCTGTACCCCAGCAAGACTGTCACATGGTTCACTTTAGAAAACCCTCTCACTTTGCAAGTGAAAAAGAAAACTAAACACCAACCCCCGTGTTAAAAACATAAGCAGCAATTTGTTATGGCGCAAAGCTAGGCATGACCTGTGCCCTCGAAGCCCAGGAAACTTGGCACGATAAAAATAAAAAATGTAAAGCCATTTTTATTGTTCTCCCACTTTCTGAACCTCGACACTTATTTTTGGGGTGCTGCTGCACCCCTACTTCCAGGGCCCATGCCCAGTGTACGTAGTTTAATCCTGCTCCGGAGGTGCCCCCTCTTTCAGTGACACGCGGCGGCCCCCCTCTCTTTGCTGTCACGTTAGTGTTAGAAGGGGCCTCCGCCCTCTCTTCCATAGACGCATGGAACGTCACGCTTTCTCCGGCTCTCTCCTCCATTACTGAAGTTACTTTCCAGGCCTCAGCTCAGTCCCGTGCCGGTCACGGTCTCAGAACAGCCTAGCTCGGTGGCACACTCTGCTCTGCTTGTGTTCTTCAGCACACACACACCGCTCTGCTCTCCGTCTCCTCGGCGCAGCTCTCACATTCCATTCCATGGGCCTCACTTTCTTGACCCGTGGCGGTCTCATCAGCCCCTCTCTGTGACTGGGACCCCGCGGGGAGCTTCTGCTGCTGATACCGCCGTCTCCAGAGCCTGTAATCTCGCCTGTCAGCTCCGATCTCACCACCTTATCACTACCTTTGTACGGCGGACTTAAGTCGAGCAGTGTGATCCTTGACACAATGGCCGGCCCAGGATCCAATCCCGCTAAGACTCTGAGAAGATGTACCTCGGGCCTGAGCCGCCGCCCCCCGCTGCGCTCCGCAAGAGGGGATTTAAGGGACGTCTTCAAGCGCGGGGATGATGTGAAGCGAGACGGCAACTTTCATCCTCTGGGCTCCGCAGCAAGGCGCAACCCCCTCTGCTACCTCTGGGCTGGATGGAAAACCCGACAGCGTCACCCGGGGCAGAAGCACCCGAGTCTACAGAGGGGAGCGGGGTGTTGTACCCCCTCCCCCCCACCCCGAGTCTAGGGGAGCTGGGTGTTGTACACCCCCGAGTCTACACAGGGGAGCTGGGTGCTGTACACCCGAGTCCACTGAAAGGAACTGGGTGTTGTACACCCGAGTCCACTGAGAGGAACTCAGTTGTACACCCCCGAGTCTACACAGGGAAGCTGTGTATTGTACACCCCCGAGTCCACTGAGAGGAACTGGGTGTTGTACACCCCCGAGTCTACACAGGGGAGCTGGGTATAGCACCCCCCCCCCCCCAGTCTACACAGGGGAGCTGGGCGTTGTACACCCCCGAGTCCACTGAGGGGAGCTGGGTGTTGTACACCCCCGAGTCTACACAGGGAAGCTGGGTATTGTACACCCCGAGTCTACACAGGGGAGCTGGGCGCTGTACACCCCCGAGTCCACTAAGGGGAGCTGGGTGTTGTACCACCCCCCCCCCCCAGTCTACACAGGGGAGCTGGGTGATGTACACACCCAAATCTACAGAGAGGAGCTGGGTGTTGCAAACACCCAAATCTACAGAGAGGAGCCGGGTGTTGTACACCCCAGAGTCTACAAGGGATGAGCTGGGTGATGTACACCGCCGAGTCTACATAGACAGCTGGGTATTGTACACCCAGAGTCTACACAGGGGAGCTGGGTAATGTACACACCCAAATCTACAGAGAGGAGCTGGGTGTTGTACACCCCAGACTCTACAAGGGATGAGCTGGGTGATGTACACCGCCGAGTCTACATAGAGGAGCTGGGTGTTGTACTCTACCGAGTCTACACAGGGGAGCTGGTGCTGGGTGTTGTACCCCCCCAGTCTACAGAGCGGAGCTGGGTGTTGTACACCCCCCGAGTCTACACAGAGGAGCATGGTGTTGTAAACACCCAAATCTACAGAGAGGAGCTGGGTGTTGTACACCACCCCGAGTCTACAAGGGATGAGCTGGGTGATGTACACTGCCGAGTCTACATAGAGGAGCTGGGTGTTGTACACTGCCGAGTCTACATAGAGGAGCTGGGTGTTGTACACTGCCGAGTCTACATAGAGGAGCTGGGTGTTGTACACCGCCGAGTCTACATAGAGGAGCTGGGTGTTGTACACCGCCGAGTCTACATAGAGGAGCTGGGTGTTGTACACCGCCGAGTCTACATAGAGGAGCTGGGTGTTGTACACCGCCGAGTCTACATAGAGGAGCTGGGTGTTGTACACCGCCGAGTCTACATAGAGGAGCTGGGTGTTGTACACCGCCGAGTCTACACAGGGGAGCTGGTGCTGGGTGTTGTACAAATTTGGGAGACAAACCTTGTAGTAGGTCTTTAAAAAGTGTGACATTTCCCTTTTATTTGATTGGTTTCACAGCGAGCTAAGCTAACAAACACCCAAGTATATTATACAAGTAGGCTGGCATCACAGGCATGTCTGAGATAGCATAGATGAATTATTCAAAAGAAAAATCCTGTATTATCTTTATTTATATAGATATCTAAGAATATAACGACATAATTAATATTTCACACTGGCCCATTTTGAAGCTGGATATTATGTCCTAGACATTAGTGTAAGTCTGCCATTCCCACCATTAACATTCATTTTATACGTCTTTTATTGTCAAATTCGGAGCCAACAGCTTTGCTCATTTTGCAAAATTCTCTTATTTTCCAATGAGTTGCCCAAAAGCAAGCCCCTTTGACAATTTTTATTTTTGCCTCCTATGTACATACATCCAGATAGTACTTTCCACTTATATTATGGTGTGTTCTAACTTTATAATCTTCTCCTTAATTAAATCCAGTCTGACTTTTTTCTTGGAGATAATAACAATTGTTACCCCTCTGGTAGTTGCTTCGAGTGCATCCCAAAAGATTTGAGGCACTGAGCGTGTGGCCTCATTTTCCCTCTATACAGAGAGTTGGTAGGTTTAATTTAATCCAGAGATATCCGATCCCGCCTTAGGTCTTCTTTCATTCTGAACATTCTGCGGGTGCTGCAATTCACAAAATATATACAGGACACGGACATACAAGCATGATCTGTGATGTGCACAGGTTCCATTCTCTGGCTATACAGGATATAGTCTTTTCTCGAGTAACTTCGATAGGGTATAACAAAAATGTAAGCCCCCATCTGTCCCGATAAAGCAATCTCCACCCATCTTTATGTTACAGATCTTCGAAGTTAACCATTTGTTTATACAACTTAAAGGATCTGAATTTATATGAGGACAGATTGAAATCCCCACCCAAAATGATGCCCGCCCTATCAGGTGCATTCAAGATTTTCTGAGCAAGAGCAACCCAGAATTCTGGAATCTCTGACATTGTTGCAAAGATATTTAAGCATAAAGGTTTACTCCATTTCTACATAATCTCATGACAGGTAAGCCCGGGCGGTAGACTCGGTTCCGTTCGCAGAGTTTTCCGCACTCCGCGGGGCACGCAGAGTTCTGAAAAACTCTGCTCCGCATAGCGGAGCAAAGTTTTTATCCTCACTCGTGCTCCCCAACGTCAAGTTGGCAAGTGTGAAAAATCCACCTCCCGGCTAGATTCCTCAATGCGGGCGGTCGCGGCCGCTCGCGTTGAGAAACCTTCTGTTCGCATTGAGAAAGTTGCCGCTCGAGCATCAGAAAAGAAGCAGTGCCTTCTTGCGATGCGCATGGTGCCATTTGCGTTGATTTTCCAATGCAGGACAAACACCCGAAGCTGAAAATCCACGCAAACAGGCGTGACCAAGCGCACTCCGCCGCTTGCGGAACTCCGCGTATCGTAGCAGAGTTTTTTTTAGCGCTGCGCGGAAATCCACCCAGGCTTAATGACAGGCCAACGTTCCTCTGAATGAGCCTCAGGGGAGATTAACTCCAGCCTAGACCATTTAGGTATTAGTGTTTTTATCACATTCCGCTTCTGTAAACAAGGTGAAAATATCATTATTTCTACCCACCAATTCCTCATCAGCACTCTCTACCCCACATCCGCTTGGGAGGTCTAAAGGAAAACAATATCACCTTTAAGCCAGCAGCAGTAATCTATTACTCTCTCCCTCTTTACTCAATGGTTTAAACCTTCAATACTTTAATGAGTAATTCTGTTGATAGAATAGATGGAGGAATTGGGCTAAACTTACATCCCCAACCTATTACTTCGCCCCATTCCCCAATGGCTAATGGAAATAATTTCAAAGGTAATACCAACAGAGATGGCCAAGCAAGGGCATTATTTTGGACTGTCGCAGGTTTACGGAAGAAAATAACAAATCCCCTCTGGTTAGGCTTTGTAGAGAAATGTAATATTCTTTGTTTCCAGGAGACCTGGGCAGAGGGCCCTGTGCACATTAGTGGGTATAAGACATATCATACTGCAGCAGTACCATCGGTACATGGGAGACCTAAAGGAGGGCTAACCATGTATGTATCAAACTATATGAACATGAACAGGATAAGCCTGCCAATGTCTGATACCCACTACCAACGTATTATCATTGAAACAGACAAACATCACTGTACAGTCGTGATAAATTTTTATAATAATGCTCTGCCGGACCACATTTTGGGGGTTTTGAGGAAAAGGAGTATAGATCTTAATGTATTAAATCGATCCGTAAAAAACACAGTTCTTTGGCGTGGAGACTTTAATAGTGGGTTGTGTGCATTTAAAGGGGGAGGGGGGAAATTGTGGTATACTCTCCGTCAAACTATGGGGATTGTTTAAATGAGATCCTGTTTAGGTTTGATTTAGGCTTTGCTAACGATTTATGTACTCCTCGGTGCCTTTTGATTTTACGTTTAATGAGAGAGGCATGAAATAAATTATTGATTATATAATCATCTCAAATAGACATCTAACTAGACTTAAAGGCTTTAAAACACAGAAATGCTTTAAGTGACCACTTCCCCGTGAGCGTAGCCATTCAACTGCCAAGAAAGGCGATAAATGCTATGGGCAAGTCCACACACTTGGTGCTGTTGGACTGCAAATGTGTCTAGCCGACTCCTTCTAGCATTGTGCGAGTTAAGTTAGCATTTGCGGCACCATTTTGTCTTTAGCCGCCATTTTGTTGTAGGATTGAAAGTACGCATTTGTCTCATCTAATTGTCTGCCTCAGCGAAAAGTTGCTTCCAGTTACTTCTCCTTATCGTATTCAAGGTTGAATCCTAATGTACTAATGAATAGCTTATTCTGCCTTCGCATGCCTTTCCTCTACTGTAGCCCTGCTCCCACACTAGAGAGCGTTGAGCTTGAACAAGACAACCTTGAAAATGTGATAACATGTACTCGTTCTGCAGGTGGTAGCTCATCCTTCTGTACCTCCTTTGTTCATCAGTGCCCGAGCTGGAAAATTCCAGTCTGGGCGGGTCTTTAGGGGTGTTGGAAATGCATATTATGTTTTACCAAGTGTTCTGAAGTCAGTCCCCTCGGTAGCATCTAAGGAGGCTAGTCTGACTGGACTCTGCTGGAGCGCAATTACTAATAAATAACTTGGTTTGTATTCTCTACTGTTTCACCGACTCTTCATTTCTTGTGGAAGGCAGAGAGGTGGTCGAGAGTGACCCGGGTGGCCTTCCTTCAGTTGGCGCCCGAACAGGGACTCCTTCGGGCTGACCCATCTTCGCCCGCGGACGGGTGGAGAGGACGGGGCCACGTCGGGTCGGATGGGCGGATCGGGGATCCCTGCATGATAGAGCCTATTACTCACAGGTGCCCCGCCTGTCTGATTGGGCGGTGCCTCGCCCAGCGGTCATCCCGGCTGGGGTCCTGAAAGGCGAAACCCTTGGATCTGACCGTTTGGTCCAAAGAGTCGGCAGTGGAGAAAAACTTTGTTCGACCTGTGTGCACCAGGTGAGTTTGCGCCATTTTGAATGATCTTGGGTATGATCTGAAGACCATTTCTTGGTTTGCTTGAACTTGGTAGGTCTGCGGACTGTTAAGATACTGAGTGCCTGCGGACACTCTGCCAGGCAACATAATGAATTTGGCTTACTCTTGAAAATGCCTGGGGCTTGAGCCTGTCACTTTGGTGCAGTCTGAGGACTGACTCTTGGTTTCCTTTGTTTGATGCGTTCTGAGGACCAACTCTAGTGAACGTGTCTTCTATTAAGATGCCTTGTTTGAGCAAATTGTGGTGCCGTTGTTGTTCTGCTGAGGCTCGACTGGAGGAAAGACAACCTGCACCTCCGGAAGGCACCCCGAACATTGATATGTACGTTAAGCACAGCATTGGCCCTATTATGTTTAGTACATTGTGGCACAAATATACGAGGGACAATGCCGAGCTGCAGTGGCCACTAACAGGTACCTTTGAGGAACAAAACTGAATTTCCTGCTGGATAAATTGTTCGCAAAACGAAGTAGACAGTCGATGTTTGATTCTCTTCAGGTATGACAAAAGGAAGCTAGGCAAAGGCGCATGAGGAGCAGAAAAAGAGGCCCGGAGAGGGAAGATGCAGACAGTGACTCAGAAAGCAGTAGCATATGCTAGAGAGAAAATAGAAAAAGGTATAGAGTGTGCCGATAGGAAGTTTCGATTGCAATGTGACAAATCTTATGTCGCCCGAGAGGAAGACGATACATTCGTGGAGGAGCTGTTAGATGCTCGACCTCCACCTCCCTATGCCCCGCAGAGAATATACCCTGTTGTCCTGACGCCTCAGTCTTCCGCCCCTCCTGCTTCCACCTCTGGTTCTTCTGCTCTTGACCTGGCGGCTACGGCACCTCCTTCTGCTTCTCTAGCTTCACATGCCGTGGATGCAATGACTAAGTCTCCCTGCTACGCCTATCATTTCCGCTTATGCTCTCTCCATCCCTCACACCCTCAACACAGCCATTAATAACTTTAGTGCCTGCCCCATCATCTATTGTGTCTTCCTCAAATGTCTCTTCCCAGACATTGCTGAGTATAGGGACGCCGGTGCGTGAACCGGATGAAGGGAATTGGGCAGCAGCTCGAGAACAAATGGGGCGGGTGCTGATTCGATCTGATGTGGGGAATGAGGAGAAAAAGATGGTGGCTGAGCAGGCCGCACAGTGGGCTCGGAATCCGATTTACAGCGTGGCGGATGTGTGGAGTGTGGTGAAAGATTATGAGCCGTTTGTGCAGCAGCATGCCCTAAAGCATATGTCGGCCACACTAATAGGGCTGTGGGAACAGTGTTTCAATAGTGTCGCATCTCAGATAATTTATTACATCCGGGACCGTGTGTATGCTGCAGACATGGCTCCTTACGACGTTTTTAGTAATGTTGCCACACTGATTGGCTATTGAGGTAGGTTACAGCAGAAAAGCCCAACAACAGAGTCCCAGTTTCCGATGAGGGAAGTCCATCCTATTTTTCACCCTGAGATACCGGAGCTGCGTAATCAGCATGATGCCGTTATCAGGCAGCGAGTAGAGGCTCACTTTCAAGAACAATGGGTTTACACTCCATGGAAAAGGGGTGAGGTTTTTGCTCTTCAGGGTCAGTTGCCAAACCCTAGGAAAAATCTGACTGCATATTACAAAGAATTGACAGAGGCCGCCTCGTCAACAGTGATGACGTTGGCCGATATTGAGATGTTTTTTGGTTTGTTGGTACAGGTGGATATTTGGAGACAGGTGCATACACAGGGCCACGTTGTGGAGTTGGGTGGCACTTGGGACGAGATCAGGGCTTGGGATAAAGCGAGGAAGCCTGGTGAGAAGCCTAGGGCTGAGATACTAGCTCTGCCGAATCGTATTATTACTTTCATGCATTCCCTCATCCCACCTAGACGGGTAGATTGGGACAAGTTAGCAGCATGTTGTCAGAAGAAAGATGAAAGTGTATCTGATTTTTTTTACTAGGTTCGAAGGTGTGTTTTTGGATTTCAGTGGGTAGGATTTGTTATTAGAGGGAGGTGTCGGATTGTTCGTTAACAGATTTGTTACGAACCTGCTTCCCGAGATCGCGACTCAGTTGCAGGCTTCGGAGAGCACTTGGACTAAATCCTCCCCTTCAGTGATATTGAGTATGGCCCAGTATTATGAGCATAGGGAGAAGGAAAAGGTGGAGAAGAAAAATAAAGAGTTGAAGATGAAGGTGTTGATGCAGCAGGCCGCTAGGGGGAACGGTAGAGGGCGTGGCACCGGTCCGGCCCGACAGTTGCCCCGCAGTAGCAGACATAGTGCACCCGTGGGGCCGAACCAGTGTGCGTATTGTAAGGAGAAGGGACACTGGCAAAGTGAGTGCCCGGAGTTGTTACAGAAAGTTGCGGCCCCCAGAGGACGGGGTCCCCGCGTACGGGGTCATGGTGGAGGTGGTCGTGACGAGGTTCAGGCAGATGAGTCGTCACAGGGTCGCTCTGATCAGAACCATTTTGATGACCCTCAAGGAAGACAGTACTATCACGATGATTATGATATGGACGGGTGACAGGGATGTCTTACAGCTAGGACAGCCAGGGACAGGGTGAAGGACCAGTTCAGAAACCTGTAGATCAGCGTGGTCCTTATGTCACAGCGGACTTGCACGGCTCGGTTAAAAGGTTTTTGGTGGATACAGGTGCAATGAATAGCTCCGTTTCTCGTTCGCTGGTCCCCGGGGCAGCTCTGTCTAGCCAGAATAATGTTTCGATAGGCTTCTCAGGCGTACCGGTTGTGAGCCCCATGTCCAAACCCCTTGCTCTTACTATTGACCCTTTTACCATAGATTCGCCATTCTTATTGACAACAAATTGCGGAGAGAATTTAATGGGACTAGATTTGAAGAAGCTGCATGCAACAATTTTTTGTTCTCCGGATATTGACTATATGACGATAGGACCAAATGTGGCTAGTACCAAGCAGTGTTTTTCTAAAGATGTGCCGCTCCCTGCTGAATTCAAAGATGTGCCGCCCACATTGTGGGTTACCGGTGATTCGGACGTAGGGTTGTTGCAGATACCTCCGGTCTCTATTAAGGTCAAAGACAATGCTGTGTTGCCTCGTATTCCTCAGTACAAAATGGCGCAGGCAGGGGAACGAGCTCTATTGCGGATTATACAGGATTTGATTAAGTCAGGAGTTATTGAGGAGACAGCAGCAAATGTGTATAATAGTCCTATTCTTCCCATTCTTAAGAAGGTACCCTTGGATTCCTCTGATGCTCATCCTGTTTTGTGATTGATTTGCGTGAGGTTAATAAAATAGTGGTTCCTCAGTTCCCAGTGGTCCCCGACATCACCACCATTATGTCGATGATTCCTTCCACTGCCGAATTCTTTTCTGTGATTGATTTGAAAAATGCTTTCTTTAGCATTCCCATTCATCCAGATAGCAGGCACCTTTTTGGATTTACTCTGGCCGGCAGAAGTTTCCGATTCTGTCACGCTCCTCAGGGCTAAACTGAAAGTCCTAGCATATATAGTCAAGCTTTAAAAAGCCAATTGGATTCCCTCACACTTCCTCCGGGTAATATATTACTGCAGTACGTAGACAACCTCTTAATAGCTTCTGACACTGAAGAAGGTTGCAAAGATCAAATTATTACTACATTTGGCACAGCACGGACATAAAGTGTCCCTTTCAAAGTTTCAATATTGTCAACAGGAGGTCACCTACTTAGGTCACCTACTGTCGAAGGAGGGACGGAGACTAACACCTGAATACATTAGTGCTATTCTTAAAATGACCCATCGCGTATTGCTCTGCTCCCAAGACTCGCTTCCAGGTAATTCCTATCCTTGCCCTGACCCTGCTCAAGCTTCCGCATAAGGCACTTTCACAGCCTTCGTATTAGCTGGACATCTGCACATACTTTGATCTAAACCGTGTCACATACTTTTTTGAATGTGCACCAATGCTACGCATCGCCGTTAATTGCTTTTTTGCGCTGATCACAGGTGCTTGCTGCCTATTGAACCCTTAGTCACTTCTAGTTTCGTGGTCAGTACACTTCATTGGCACTTACAGTGAAATAATGTCGCACTTGAATGAGTATGCTACACACCGTTTAGTAAGCACATCGACGTTGATTGCATGATATCTGTGCTCCTTACCGCTTGTTCTTCACTTATAGAACTCACATTCCTTAAGAGACCTAGTGCTAGTTGTCGCTGACGCGCGCTTTCTTCTAACATAGCCCTCACTAACTCTTATTTCCTATCTTGGTTTCCCCTTTTCCTTCCATATCTTTATTTTCGTGTTGTTTTCATATTTAGTTAATTGCAGGCAAAATGTTTTCAGGCACTAATTTGCAAGTCCTGATGATGATCCGATAATTGTGTTAAGGATCGAAACGCCGTCGACAAAATTGTTAACCTTATACACTGTTATTTATTAGTTACATTACGTGTAAAGGTGACCTCCTCTTATTGCTGTTTGTTCCATTGTATTGATTTGACGCAGACAAGTACATGCTGCCTGAGCCTTCTCTTGTTTCCTTTGTGATGTGAGTTTTTGGGATACAGGCTTGTGTCCTACTGTTATTTAATTTTATGTTGCGTATATCTATAATTGCATATTAAAATTGCCTTGTTCCGGATGGAACAATGGTTACAATATAGTACCGATTGGGGCTATATTTATTTGTTTCCAATCAATTGACTACACAGGGACCACTGTCTCTTAAAATAAATTGTTAAAATGACCATCCCTAAGACTCAAAGGGATGTGCGAGCCTTCATCAGCATTGCTTTGTACTGTCGCCACTGGATTGCTAACTATTCTTTATTAACAAAGCCGCTGTTGCAGCTAACCACTAAAGATGTGCATGAACCCTTGCCCTGGACGCCTGAATGTCAACAAGCTTTTAAGCATTAAAAGTTGCGCTTTGCTCTGCACCGGTGCTGGGCACCCCAGATTATACTAAGCCGTTCGTGTTGTATGTACTCTCTGTTTTAGCACAAGCCTTTGGAGGTAAGCAGAGGCTGCGTGCTTATTTTTCCGCTTTGCTTGATAACATCGCAAGAGCCCTCCCGAGCTGTCTAAGAGCGGTCGCGGCCGTGGCAGTCTCTATCCGACAAACGGTGGGGCTCATCCTTGATACTGATCTCACAGTTATGGTACCCCATGCTGTGGACACACTTTTGATCAAAACAAAGACACAGCACCTCACCAGTGCACGTTTGACCGGTTATGAATTCACCCTCTTTGCACCACATGTCACTATTAAAAGATGTGCCACTCTGAACCCAGCCACGTTACTATCCCTCTCTTCTGAAAGTGAGGGCAGAGATATACATGATTGTATTTTTCGAACAGAAGAGGAGACGAAGGGATGGGTAGATCTGACTGATGATCCCTTATCTGACCCACAAGGGGAACTATATGTCGATGGCTCTTGTTTTAAACTACCAGATGGCACTACCACCGCAGCGTATGCTATTACTACACTATTACTACGCTGCGTGCTGTAGTTGAGACATCACGTGTTCCTTATCAATCGGCCCAAGCTGCAGTACTAGTTGCTCTCCTTCGAGCTTGCAAGTTAAGTAAGGGACTGACTGTCAAAATTTATACTGACAGCCAGTACGCCTTTGGGGTTGCTCATAATTTTGGGCGGCTCTGGGCGGAGAGGGGATTCTTGACCTCACATGGGTTAAAAATCCAGAACGGCCCACTGATACACAGGCTTTTGTCAGCTCTGACACTTCCCAAAAGACTAGCAATAGTGAAGTGCAGTGCCCCCAAGGCAATTACTGATGATGTGGGGAAGGAAAATGCGTTTGCAGATCATACAGCGAAGGAGACAGCCAGATCTAAGATGAAAAGAATGTTTGTGGCAGGTCCTGCTAGATGGGTACCCGACGGTGCAATGTTCGAAGATCGATTGGAGAATGTTAAAGAGATCCAAAGCGAGGCGACAATTGAGGAATTAGCAATATGGCAGGAGAGAACAGGACGTTTAGACAAGGAAGGGTGTTGGACTGATAAGTCAGAGAAGCAGAGATGGATGTTACCAGATGCAAATGTTCTGCCTGTAGTCACAATGGCGCACGGGCCAGCTCACATTAGTGCGAAGGGAATATGTACGTTGTTAGATCTTGTATGGCAGAACGATAACATCCCTAAGGTAGCTGCTCATCTGGTGAAGTACTGCATGATGCATAATCCTGAAAGAGGCACCCCTACACCCTCTGGTAACCTTGCACCACCTTCCTTTGAGGTTCTCCAGATGGATTTCATCTAAATGGAACGAGTCAACAATTTGAAATATGTGTTAGTGGTTGTTTGTGCGTTCAGTAAATGGATTGAAGCTTACCCCACTAAAGAGAACACAGCTATGGTGACGGCGAAGGCACTCTTAAAAGAGTACTTCCCGCGTTTTGGTTTGCCCCATTTGATTTGGAGTGACAATGGAAGTCACTTCAACTCAAAGGTTATCCAGCTGGTGTGCGATGGTTTGCACATCAAGCAGCAATTCCAAGCAGCAAACCATCCCCAATCGGCAGGTTTGGTTGAGAAGTACAATGGTACTCTCAAGCTGAAGTTGGCAAAGATCAAAGAAAGCACAGGATTGCAATGGCCAGATGCGTTACCCCTAACCCTGTTGTCCGCAAGGGGGACAGCCCACTCTAGAACAGGATTATCAACATACGAGGTCGTATTCGGCTTCCCGGCAAACATCTGGGGCGTCCCACGACCCCGTCGTTTTTCTGAGACAGAATACCCTTTGCTTGTGGACTACTTGTGCGAGTTGACTAAAAATGTGCATTCTATTCACCAACAGATTCACGCGGCTCTACCGCCAATACCTGAGGGGCCAGGTCACAATTTCTGACCCAGTGATTACATCTTGGTGAGGAACTACCAGAGGAAGGGAAGTTTGGAGCCGCATTGGAAAGGACCTCTGCAGGTCCTCCTCGCCACCTGGACGGCAGTGAAGGTGGACGGCCGGAAGCATTGGATACATTTGTCTCACTGCCGGAGAGTCCCGTTACCCCTCCCCTACGACCAGTGGGTCCTGGACGGCATGGGGGACCACGAGACAGAGAAGGTACCACGCTTCATCCCTTTTTCTGATGCTCGACTGAAATGGGTGCAAACGGAGGAGGAGAACGATGCTGCCTTGAATGAGGCGGCCCCCCCAGAAGTAAGGGCTGCCCAGGATCCTCCTCCATCTGGCCCACAGGAGCTTGAGTCTCAGTCCCTTGGCCCCTCTGAATTTAAGATCCTTTTCCGTGATGACACAGTGCCTGGAGTGGCTAGGTACAATTTACGCCCCAGACGGAGGGACAGTGCACCAAAGGAAAAGTCAGATTAGTAGGGATGGACTGCATGGATGAAGAATAGGGTGCATGCACCCTGTCTGCGGTACCAACGATAGATTAGGGACAGGGAGATTGGTGCATTGTCCGAGACACTGGACAGGAGAAGTTGAGGGTGTCTTCCCAGGAGGGAGGGTGCCCTATCCTGAGCGACGTGGACTTCTTCAGAAAGGGCTGCGATCGCGCAGCTCCACCGAGAAGTGCTCAATAGCACCACCGTAGATGAACAGTAGGAGTCTGCCAGCGAGGCTCTGACGGATGCTGGGTTTTGTACCTCTCTTCTTTGTTTTATCATCGTTGGCTCCATTGTATGACCTTTCCTCTGGTAGTCTCTGGTAATCCGATAAATTTTTTTTTTTTTTTTTTTTTAAAGTACCCATTTGGCCGCCTAATTATGGAGGATGAACAGCCCTTGGCAGCCCCACGTTTTGAGCAAAGTGGTCCTGGTTGGTCTAGCTGGTCTACTAAAAGCAAGGATTGCTGGGTTTGCGGCTTGCTCCCTTCTGTGATGCATAAAAATGATTTATTTATGTCCCTACCCGTCTCTTATTTAGGGAGTTGTGAGGCATGGTTTCAACTGTTTACCATGGTGTATATCCATTTCCATGCTGATGCAATGAATAGGACTCATGCCGGTTATGAGACTGTGTTAGAATATATCCGTGTACACCAGGGGTTTACTCCAGGAGAACAAGGGGCCCCTGATACTTTGCATCCAAATGCCTGTATGAATATTTATGGAGTCAAAAAGAATGTAACGTGGCTCCAAAATGAAATGATGGATGTTCAAGATTTTAATGTCACTGAATACTTCAGGTCTTTTCAGATGCGTAATATTACTCAGGACAAAGCAATGCCAGTGCCAATAGTTAACACAACAGCTAGTTTCTGTGTCCAAGGTTTCGGGAGTGTTAAAGTGGGAAGGAGTATTTGCAATTATACTTATGACTTGAGCACGACCAATAGTCCACCTTTACTGCCACCCCATAATGTAAATTTTGTTTGTGGGTCCCAGGCTTATGTATGGCTTCCCAGGGGGTGTTCTGCTATATGTTATGTCTCTTTCCTCCTACCCCCAGTATATATCGCACCGTCCAGTTATCACAGGGACCATCGATTGCAGCGTAGGAGCTTACACTTGTCCCGAGTTAGAAGGGTTATCAACACAGAAGACCTAGATCAAACAGACACTACTCTGCAGCAGTTTACTGATGCTATGAAGGGTATTCTGCCCTTCTGGGGTCCTATGTCCAATAGCCTGAACATTCGCAGACTCACAAGGGTTGTGGAGGGAGTTATTAACACCACGGCAGGAATACTGACCAACATTACAGCTGAGCTTCAGGCTACGAGACTTGTTGCCCTTCAAAACCGGATGGTGTTAGACGTCATCCTTGCTGATCGGGGTGGGGCCTGTCGCGTCATTGGTAGTAGTTGCTGTGTGTACATACCGGACCATGCTCCGAATGCATCAGATATTCACCAAGAGAATGGCACCTGGTCCCTTTCTAGTTGGTTCCGGGCTTGATAGCATCTTGGGGTTGGAAAATACTCCTTTTCCTAGTAGCCATTGCGGGTGTCATTTCCACTTGTTGTCTGTGTATTAATTGTCTTCCTGCCTGCTGTACATATTGTGTTAGCAAGTTAACACCTACACCCAAGGCCCCAGGGCATGATACTAAGCCCTCAGCTATGATGATGCAAGCTGTCCATGATTTAATGAATATAGATGAGGGTATTTTTGAATATTAGCAATATGTGTATTGTCCTGCGTTAATGATTTTCTTATTATGCTAGAATAGACAAAATTGTTAGCAAATGCTAAAAGGAGGGTCTGTTGGAGTGCAAATGCGTCTAGCCAACTCCTCCTAGTATTGTGCGAGTTAAGTTAGCATTTGAGGCGCCATTTTGTCTTTAGCCGCCATTTTGTTGCATGATCGAAAGTACGCATTTGTCTCATCTAATTGTCTGCCTCAGTAAAAAGCTGCTTCGAGTTACTTCTCCTTATCGTATTCAAGGTTGAATCCTAATGTACTAATGAATGCCTTTCCTCTACCGTAGCCCTGCTCCCACACTAGAGAGCATTGAGTTTGAACAAGACAACCTTGAAAATGTGATAACATGTACCCGTTCTGCAGGTGGTAGCTCATCCTTCTGTACCTCCTTTGTTCATCAGTGCCCGAGCTGAAAAATTCCAGTCTGGGCGGGTCTTTAGGGGTGTTGGAAATGCATATTATGTTTTACCAAGTGTTCTGAAGTCAGTCCCCTCGGTAGCATCTAAGGAGGCTAGTCTGACTGGACTCCGCTCGAGCGTAATTACTAATAAATAACTTGGTTTGTATTCTCTACTGTTTCACCAACTTCATTTCATGTGGAAGGCAGAGAGGTGGTCGCGAGTGACCCGGGTGGCCCAATTCGGGTCACTTCTTTCAGTGCAAGATATAGCGTTGAATAAAATCAGTGGTTATGCCCTTTGGTGGTCGAAGGTGGACCCAGTAGAACTCACTAAGAATATAGTGTGTAAACATCAATCAGCCTTTATAGCCTGTCTTGATGAGGCGACCGCTCATCCCGAAATTTTAGAAGCATATGCACTAATCACTAGAGGAATTAAGGATGACATAATGGAAAATAAAAAGGAACATAAGAGACCCCAAGGTTGGTTTAATGCTAGATGCACGAAAGCATGCACGAAGCTGAAGCATGCTCTACAAAAAACACCAAGAAATAGTGGTGAGATAAAAGAGTGTAGATGGGGAAAACAGACAGGCCTTGAAAGAGCGCAAGGTGGATGCCGGGGGTGGGGGGAGGGGGGAAGCATGGACATCCCTACATGAAGCTACATTGGCCAGATATAACACTGCCTTTTGGCGAGCGGCCAACGCTCCCTTCCTGGTACCTGATGATATCCCCACTATAGAAATCGCAATTGGAGAAGACGAATGGGTGAAACACTACTCAGACATGTACAAATCCACATAAGACAAGCTAGATGTTGTAGAAACTCAACCAGCCCAGGGATCAACTGCTCCAAGGGTGTGCCCAATAGATCGTCACATCACTTTAGATGAGGTAAACACTGCAATTAAGTCTAGCAAGGGAGGTAAAGCACCTGGACCCGCTGATGTGCCCGTAGATCTATTTAAAGCCAATTTGCTGCTATGGGCACCACTGCTGACCCAAGTGATAGAAGCTTGTTGCTCTTCAGGGTTCATTACAACATGTTCAGAATCACTCCTGGTACTGATCTTCAAGAAAGGGGATCAACAGAACCCTGCCTGTTATCGGCCAATATCACTCCTTGATTCTCCGATCAAGGTGGTGGGGCGCATAGTACTTAACAGACTTCAGGATTGGTCCAAGGACAATAACATATTATCTGAGATGCAGTTTGGTTTTCGGGCTGGCCTTGGTACGGTCAAGCAGGGATTAAACCTAAATTTGTTAATCGGAAAGTTTGTAGTGGCCAAACAGGGCAGACTATATCTGGCCTTCGTTGACCTAAATGCAGCTTTCGATTGTGTAGAACAGGATAAATTATGGACCATACTGGCCAATGTGGGCGTGGAAGTCCCACTCCTACATATTCTGAGACAGCTATATGCGAACATGAGAGCTAGGGTACGCTATGAAGTAAAAGGCGAATGTGCGGCTTCATTCGCCGTGGAAAAGGGGGTAAGACAGGGCTGTGTTCTGGCACCTTTCTTATTTACGCTTTACACCAATGGATTGGGACAAGCATTGGTGGATCAGTGCCAGGACTTGCCACAAATTGACAGCCCCCCTATACCGGCCCTCCTCTACGCTGATGATGCCGTCTCAATATCATACACACAATTGGGCTCCAACGGGTGTTGACCTGTTTCACCGCATATATGTAGAATTTGGGTCTCCGAGTAAACATTTCAAAGACATTTATTATGAAGTGTGGAAGAGGGAGCACTAAGTGCAGAGACATATATATATATAGACAATAAAAAGATAGAATCCACAAAGACATTTCCCTATTTAGGCATCCTTTTCGATCACAAGGGACCATGGTCCCAGGCAGGGAAATCCAGGAAGCTATTATTCCTGAAATCTACAGCTGCCCTAGCAAATTTTGCAAGGAAACTGGGGAAAAGACTTCCCGAGGAATTGCTAAGCATATATAGTGCGAAATGCATTACCACCGCCATATACGTGGCGGCTATATGCGGCTATACTGATGCCCAGCCCCTACAGATGGTGGAGAATGCCTTTCTAAGATTTCTTCTAGCCGTCCCAGGCAGTTCTCCCACATATATATGTCATGAAGAGTTGGGGTTACCCTATGTAACCGATTTAATCAAATTCAACCAGTTCTTCTATGGCACAGAATATGGACCAACATGAAAAACAACTTTAACAGGGACATCATAGGAGATTGTATTAGACTTAATCCCATGGCTGAAATATATAAAAGATTTTATGCACGATTTAGGACATCCGGAATACTATGAGGACCCAAGCTCTACACTCTCTGTTACTAGAAAAGGATTTTAAAAGAGTGTATGACTCTTTTAGAGACAATCAGATTTTCTGCAGAAATAGGGAGGCCAACAGTCCAGTCTAATCAATTGATACAGACTACATACGATATGCAGCCTTACCTAAAAAAATAAGAAAAGAAAAAAATTCGGAGGGTATACAGGATAGATTTGTCCTGACCTGATTTAGGCTTGGTATCTTCCATCGATTAACATATTTTCCTGCAATGAATGACTGGTCAAAAACGCTAAGTAAATATCCATGTGATGTGTCAGTGCAGTCCACAATACATGTGGTACATTTTGTAAATTCTACTCAGTACAAAGAAAGAGGTGAATTTTACCAATTTTAAAAATACTTGGTTTTAGACAATGTCGTCAAGCATTATTGTTTTTGCAATTTTTAAACAATGAGGGGTTTACCATGTTTATAGCAGGATTTTTAAGGAATGTAATTGGATGCAGAAAAACTAGGATATAAATTTTAATTATGAATGTTTTTAGGACAACTGTATAAGATTGGCAGTCTGATTAGATAATTGTATTTGTAAACACTTGTGTTTTTATTAGATATGAAATATGTATGACAAATACCTGATGTTATTGTTCCTGCTTTTATGATTTTTTGTAAATAAAAAAAAATAAAGCATATTGAATTGGATTGAAACCTTTGGTGTTAAGAGTGAGAACATTTAAAGTACTCATCATGTTATGTTATTGAAGTTTATAACGCGCACAGATACTCCTGGGAGTGTCCCGGCGCGAACCTTGAGGTGCAGCTAAAGAAATCGCAGATTAAAACAGAAGTGTTTTGAGCTGTTTTTTAAAAAGACTAAGATCATGAGTGTCAATAAATAATAAAATGCAACAGGTGACTTCCTAGTGTCACAGATGTGGCTAAGATCTACTAAGAGTGTTTCTCTTTTTTTTTTAGACAGGGGAACACTTCATCACAGAGGACTGGCTCAATTTTCGTGGTAAAGTATATGCAAAGTTGCTAATGCACACGTAGAAGCGACAAACCTGAAGCTGATAAATGTATCGAACTACCGATTGAAGAAATTCCAAAGGGATAGAAAAGCCATAATCCCTAAGATTTCAAAATCTGCCCACAACCCTCTCCTACACTATACTTCTAAAGGTACCGCCAGAAATCAGCTTCCTCCTCCAGTTATAAGTTCAATACATTAAATTGCTCTAATACGAAACTGCCATATCATGAATGGAGAACAGAATTACAACATCAAGTTGGTAAAATCAGTTACACCATGTAAAAAAGCTGAAATCGGCTCAGAAAACCCACAATTATAAGTGGATAACAAATTAGGTAGATCAACACAAACTCCCTCTATATCTCAAGAAGGTATACATGCCAACCGGCACACCGGGAAAAACTGGTTCGTAAATAACTATTGTGGAAGCAGTTCAGAATTATTACCAAAAGGGTTAATTCTTACATGTGGGTTACAAAGAATGTGAAATCAGAGACATAGTCAACAGCTCATCAACTCAAGGCACAAACACTTCTTAGTCAAGTGGCCTTCTCAGATTCTGGAACGCTGGCAATAAAAGTCTAAAATGCTGGGAGCTCATGAAACACTAGATTCGCCCACCCCCCGCCCCCTCTTGTGCAACACCCTAAATCTGGAGGGATCCACTAAATAAACCAGGAAATTCAATTCCTTCAACTTATTCTGAAGGGCCAGAGAGCCCTTTCACCTTGAACTGGTCCCTGTACATGAGTCTACGAAATGTCTTTTTTTGCGCTTTACCAGACGACATTTTTATGTTTTCCTCATACCAGATAAAATGTGTTCCACACTGACATCGCAATGGCTTAAAGATCACAACTCTGGGAAACGTCATGAATTTGTTTGTCTGATGGTATCCTGAACATTCGTTTGATGTGTAGGGCACGGGGATCCAAGCTTTCAGTTGTTCTCGCCATCTTCCACCCCAAAGGCAGGCCAAACATTCTAAGGTTGTCTCTCCTATTGGGATCTTCCAGATCATCAATCTCTCTCCAAGTCAGTAGACTTAGCAGTAGATTGATACCAATATATTTGCAGTTACTTATTAGTCATCTGATCTACATGCATGAGGTCTTTGCTAATTTTTGTGACACGTACTAGATGATGGAGAGCAGCAGGTTTCTTTAGCATTAAATCCATATTTACGCCCTGCCCAAGATGAGAAAATTGGGGCTGGGAGGTCAGCTTGGATTCCTTCGAGGCTTGCCTTGGATATTTTGGATTACGCTATGTTCAGACGCTTGAGGCTGTTGCAAGCACTGCCTTTGTTAAAAGCAAAACAATAATCATGAACATTACCTGCGCCATCTTGTCTGGTGGAATTCTATGTGCACATAAGTTGCAGTCATTTTAATCTATCACAGCCATTTTGTACTCTGTTGGTCACCTTTGTTTCACCCTGCCCTTACTAGCATCCCTCTGACCGACCTGGTATGTGTGCTGGGGGCTATAAACTCTATTGCCACAACAAACCTCAGCGCCACTTGCTGCCACAAACTCGTTTTTCCTCTCATCTATGTTTTCAGGCAAACCTTTGGACACTCTACCCCTCACTGCACCTAGTTACACAAACAGGTTCCAAACACCAAAAGACTCTTGCAACATGATTTATTGCACTGCAAACAGCAAGACTTGTTGTTACCAACAATGGGACCTGTTTTTATCAACAGAACGGACTCTTAGATCTGGCCGGTCTCACATGTTTTAGACCCTGAAGCAAGGTCCAGCTGCAAGATAAGATTGTCTGTTTGACCTGGGTGGGAAGAGAATTACTGTTGGGCTTGTGTGACAACCTGCCCAGGGCGGGGACCCCAAGCTTGTGTAACCATGTTAATGAAACAATTGCATTGTGTCAAACCTGTATAAAAAGGAAGAGCCAAAGGAGTATCAGCAGAACACCTCCCTCAGACATCCCGGTGTCTCAGTTGACGTGATCTCCTCATGAGAAATAAACATTTTTCTTGTCTTCCAGTTTCCAGCGCTTGCCTCATTATTTTGATAGCGAACCCAAAGTGAATTAAAGGTGGAACCCTGCACCGGGCAGCATTGAGGGTCTTAGAAGACTCGCTGCCTTTCACAAATTGGCGCCCAAACGTAGGGGCCCATCAGCGACGCGTGGGTCCGGTAGAGAGGTCCTAACGACGGAGTGAACGACTAAACGATTGGGGTATACCTGCCTGAGAAGACCCTTGCCTGGCTGCCGATCGACTGAACTTCACCGGTTCCGAACAGACCTCTCTCGAGTGACCTGCGGTCCTGACTGGGACCTTAGAGGAACGCCGCATTGATTGTTGGAGTGAGAGGACAACCAGGCGCTGGAAGGGGAAGACGAAGAACTGTCCATACGGTCCGGGTAAGGTCGTGAAAAAACGACTTAAATTGATTGATTGAATAGTTTGATTGAAATACTAGAATTCCTTTTGATATTGAGTTATTTACGACATTTCCCTGCTTGCAAACAACGAAGAATAGGAATATTCTCTCTCTTTGCAGGCAGCGAAGGACAGGTAGTGCAGACTTTTTGTCTAAATTGATTGATTGAGATATTTATTTTGACCGATAAATACGTCATGCCTGTTTTCTCTAGATTGTTTGATTGTAATTGTTTTAGACCCGACCGTTCGTTAGAGGTCAGTCAGCCGGCACCGCCGGAAGGGCCCCCTAACAAGGACATGTATGTAAAGTATGGATTAGCCACCGTAGCTTATAGCAAACTATGGCATAAATACACTAGGAAGGACCGGGTAAATCAGTGGCCACTGACGGGATCTTTTGATCCCGCTAAAATAGAAACGTTAGAATTAGCTCTCCACAAAAGAAAACTAGACCAGCCACGTTTGACAGTTTTGGTTTATGGCGAAAAGAGGCAGCTCAAAAGAGAAAAGGGACGAAGCTAGACAAGATAAAGAAACGCAAAATCAGCTTACCAAGCCTGTAAAAGATTAAAAGAAAAACTAAAAGAAAAGGAAAATCGATAAAAAGAATCAAAAATATCAGGTCAATGCCCTGTTAGAACGCCTCGACTCTTTACCCCAAGTTACCAGCAAAACAAAGGGTAGATGATGATTTATTGTTAGGTCCCCCAATCATATACATGCCACCCCTTACGCCCCTACTCATCCCGTTGTACAACGCCAGGACCACCAAAGTATAGCCGGAGATGGCACGATCGCCTCAGTCTCCACCGCCTCTGCTCCCACCGAGTCACCCACACCAAATGCCTCATCAAAGGATATAGAATGAAGGTGGGCTTCGCATGGGGCCTTCTTTCTGATCAGAGTATGTGGATATAAAATAAAGTCTGTATTTCTGCGCTGAGGCACTAACACTGGCTACAAAAACTGTTTCTTCACAACACACATCAATTTTTCATGACTTTTAACGTGTTCCCAGTCATTAGATCTGTACCACAGAGACTCTTCAAAGACTCGAATTATCTCAGTATACAAGGCTGCAAAGCACCATCTATGACGCTGCAGTCACGCCTCGGCTGCCCTCGCCCACCTGGCATCTGCTGCCCCCTGGTTTCACTCTGCAGCAGGCTTCCACCTCGGAGTGTTTGGTCTCTGCCGCAGGTGCCTGTAAGGGGAGCCCCTTTGGTTTTGCTATGTAAGGGGAGCCCGGCTCCTGAAACGGAGGCAGAACTAACATTCCTCTCACATGAGCCACTGAGAGTTCACTGCTGGGGTCAGATACTGCACCTCACAGCTGCTGCCCCAGGCGGTGCGATGAAATGTGCCCACTGAATCACTTGCCACTGCCAGGGGTTATGATCTGGCTCAACAATTAGTGACCACTCGCCCTCTGCAGCTGTTCTGATGCACCAACAACGGCATGATGAAGGCACGCCCCAGCCCGAGCACGTGCCCTCGAGCTCATATTACATAAACCCATTGTAGCCAAGCACCGTCAGCCAGGTCTGGTCTTTTGGCCGTCCGCGCTTTGCATTCTGGGTTTTGTAGTTTTACATTTATCATTATAAGTACAGGGTTCAAACACCCAGCACACAAAGTGTCACACACAGCATTTGACAACTTTAGAAACTATGCAGTGGTTAAAAAAAACACTTTTGCGTTATTTGGTTCCTATGAAAATTTCTATGGGCTGGAACAAAGAATTGTTTTTAAAATTATTTATTTGTGGTTTTTTATAATAGAGTACTTGTAAAGCACTATTATTAGCCACCACTAGATAGCTTTGGAGCGCCTGGGATCAGATATTACTACGGTTAGGTAGTAAGTCGAAGACATACTCATAACAACAAAACTAAAAAAAAACTAAAAACGTGCAACCTGTTTACAGATCGTAAAAACCGTAGACAATAATGCAGAGATAAACGCGGGAGGGCATCGGCTGGTTTTTAGGCGTATAACCTGGAGGTCTGCACCTAGTCACGAGGGCATAAATATTACTGCATTCCATATCAGAGATCTATGGCTTGCACATCTATCGCTAAAATAATTATTTATGTTTAATGAAGATATTATTAAACATCCTGGTATACAAATGGCCCTTTAAAAAAAAAAAATACAACTGGAACAGAAATATTTTGCACAATTTCTGAAGCATATCTGCTAAAAATAAAAAGTGTACTTTTGTGTTTCTCGTTATGTAAATACAGTAGAAATGTTGTGAAATCACTAAGCCCAATACTGCTGCCAGAAAGGATGCTAAAATGGTGCAAATTACGTTTCTCTCTTGTTCGGCACCAGTGCAAAGTTTCTGTATTATGACAATTACTGAAAAGCGGAGCAACTGAGGAACAGAATGAAATCAGTAAAAGTGTGAGAATAAATCCCAGCTCATCCACTCAGCCTTTCAGTGTCACCAGGCACTCGCCAACTGTCAATAGCGCCAAGACACCATCTTGGTGAATGTGCACTCTACACAGACTTCTTTTATATCATGTTACACCTCATTGGCCTCAAATGCCTGGTGAATTAATGCTGTAGGGTCATTGTTTACAGGCCCTGTGTAGAAGCCACCAGACATCCTGAGCCACTTTATGGACACTGGAAAACCCAATGCCCGGTTTTGTTAGGAGCTGGTAGGGGCAGAGGGGCGAGGGAAATAGCAAGTGGTCAGAGAGGAAGAGGACGTGGGAGAGGGTACGCGAGTGAAGCAAGCGAGGAAAGGCCAGGAAGAGTGAACACATTTGACCATCCCAAACAGAATCAGTACCAACAGACAGATTATGACAATACGTACGACTTTGCATAGGACAGCCAGGGGCAAGGGAGGGATCCAGTCGAGCTCTATGTTGATCAGCAAGGCCCTTATGTTACCGCTGAGGTCCTGGGCACAAAGTCGCCATTTCTGGTAGACACGGGAGCAACACGTAGTGCACTATCCAAACGACTGATTCCAAGGGCACTCGTCAGGCTCACATGTGACCTCAATAGGATTTAACGGTACGCCCTCCACCAACCCTTTGTCCCGACCGATATGTAGACGACATCCTTCTAGCAGCGGATACCATACCAATAGCGTCACAGCCACCATCAAACTACTCCATTTTCTTGCTGAGAATGGTCACAAGGTCTCCCGAAAGAAATTGCAGTTCTGTAAATCACAAGTGACCTATTTGGGTCACCTTTTATCCAAAGAAGGGAGGAAACTCACGCCTGACAGAATCCAGACAATTCTAGACACCCCGTCCCCAAACATCAGAAACAAGTCCGCTCTTTGATAGGTCTCACTTCATTTTGCCGACAGTGGTTACCGAACTTTAGCCTCATTGTCAAACCCCTTCTCTCCCTCCTAGCTAAAGCCATCCCCTCACCGCTCCCCTGGACCCCCGAATGCCAGTCAGCCTTTAAAGAACTACGCAATGCCCTTTGTTCCACGCCTGTCCTAGGAACCCCGGATTACTCCAAACCATTCTTCCTCTACACGCACGAGAGGGAAGGATGTGCATTGTCTGTCCTAAAACAATCAATTGGTCACAAACAACGCCCTTGTGCATATTTCTTTGCCACCCTCGATCCAGTAGCCAGAGCGCTGCCAGCGTGCCTGCGCGCTGTGGCAGCTGCAGCAGTATCGATACGCCAGAGCGAAGGAATAGTACTCTCCAATCCAGTCACTGTTTTAGTACCCCATGCAGTCGACACACTACTAAACCAGACCAAAACCCAACACTTGACTAGCGCCCGACTGACAGGATATGAGTTGACCCTGCTAGCACCGCACATTACCCTAAAGCGATACACCACCCTCAATCCAGCCACACTGTTACCCCTACCCGAAAATGATCCTAGCGTGACTCCACTACACGACTGTGTGACACTAACCGATGAACAAACAAAGAGTAGAATAGATCTCAGAGACACCGCCTTTCTAGAACCAGATGGAGAACTATGGGTGGATGGTTCATGCATCAAACTCCCCGACGGCACCACCTCAGCTGCATACGCTGTCACCACAGCCCGAACCGTTCTGGAAACAGCCCGTATTCCCCAACGTTCAGCCCAGGCTGCAGAACTCATTGCCCTCACACGAGCATGTATCTTAGCGACTGACATGACAGTTAACATATACACCGACAGCCAATATGCCTTCGGGGTGGTTCACCATTTTGGGATCTTATGGAAAGAAAGAGGGTTCCTGACTTCACACGGTACACCCATCCTGCATGGAGATTTAGTCTCCGCCTTGACGCAAGCAGTCCTCCTCCCCAAGAAGTTAGCAGTGATAAAATGCCAAGCACATAGGAAAGTGACTGATCTCATTGGACAGGGAAATGCACTAGCAGACGTTACTGCCCGAGCCACGGCAGGAGACAGAACTACGACACGAATGTATGTGACCAGGTCACAAGCTGAACGGTGGACTGACGCTAGGACCACTGTAAGGGACATGCAGACTACAGGCACACAAGACGAATTGACCGAGTGGGAAAAGGTGGGACTAAAAGACGAGGAAGATTGCTGGAGAACTAAAGACGGAAATAAATGGCTGTTACCCAATGCCTACCTCATCCCCATATTGACCATGGCACATTTACCAGCACACATAGGCTCCACCCCCATGATTGAACTAATCACCAGAGTATGGCATAACGTCAAGATAGCAGAATCTGCAAAACGCATAGTGCAACAATGTATAGTCTGCCTACAACACAACCCAGGGAAGGGGACAGTAGTACCACGGGGAGGGTTTGGAGTCCCTGACCACCCCTTTGAAATCCTTCAAATGGATTGCATTCAACTAGAGAGATGCCTTGGTCTAAGATATGTCCTGGTGGTTGTGTGCGCTTTTAGCCAAACACTGACTGACCCCGTATGAGGTTGTCTTCGGCAGGCCTATGAGCATTTGGGCGGCACCAAGACCCACCTCCATTAACGATGTCCCGAACATATTAATGTCGGATTGCTTGCATAAATTGACAAACGAGCTAACAATTATCCACCAACAGGTGCAGCAAGCCTTGCCTGACGTATCCAGGGGCCCGGGACATGAAATAAAGCCAGGCGACCATGTATTGATTCGCAACTTCTAAAGAACGAAGAATCTGGAGCCTAGGTGGACGGGCCCCTGGCAAGTCCTGATCACCACCCGAACTGCCCTCCGAGTGGAAGGAAAACGAAACTGGCTGCATGCCCACCACTGCAAACGAGTCCCTCCACCCTGGCAACCTGTGAAGGGGTGGAGGTGCAAGAGGAAGTACTCAGCGAGAGACCGACCAGCTCTGAGTTGCTACCCACAAGAAGACACCCTCGAACTATCAGAATTTCCCGACCCCACGGTGCCATCCAGGAAAGGGTACAACCTAAGATCGACGAAAGGAGGGAGCTCCAACGACCAGGCCACTAACCAAGTCAAGGTCTCAGATCGGTAGCACAGTCAAACAACGCTACCAGGAAAGCGCCAGACAAACGTCTGTGGTCCTAACAGTTGTTGAGCTCCTCGAAGATGATGGAAGAAACTGAACACCTGCAAAACCACCGCAAAGACACCAAGACTGCTAACCTGCACAGCACAAAGACAATTGCACTTGTAGCCGCATTTCTCACCTGTCTCCTGCTAATGGTCGCACTCTGGATCATTGAAGAGAATGCACCTGCATACAGAACATTGTCACCCACCATGCAACCAACCACCAAGAAAGAACACTACCTGGTATCACTACCGCCACATCTCCGAGAACGACGCAAAGAATTCTGGAATAATTCTTTCGTGCAGATGTTACACCAGCACAATCTTGCCACCAATGCTACCAACTGTTGGGTCTTTGGGCTGTTACCCCTAACAGAGCCACATTTTCCTACCTGAAGAAAAGAACTGCTGCAACACTGACTGTGGCCCTATCTGTGGTGAACGTCTCTGGCCTTGTATGCATTGAAGGCCGTGGGACTAAGAATGTGGGTCGCAGCACCTGTAGCATTGTAAGGACTTTGAACACTGCCAACCCCCAGCTCTTGTTGCATCACCCAATATGTACTTTGTTTGTGGAACCAAAGCCTACACCTGGCTCCCAAGAAACTGGGGGGCACGTGCTACATCGCCTTTGTTTTGCCACCAACCTACACAGCCCCTGCAGAGCATCATCATCAAGGATCAGAGACTTGGACAATTGGAAGTTGGCTTTGGGGCATCTTGAAGGAGTGGGGTTGGAAAATATCAATGATTCTCTTGGTCCCAGTATTGACAATATGTGGTTGTTGTTTGGGTATACACTGTATACCACCTTTGTGTTCTCTTTGCATAACTACCTTGCACCCTAAGACTATGGACACTCAGCTAACAAAAATGAGAGTAATGTATGATCAAGAGATACAGGACATTATGGAGATCGAAATAGACTGACAAGCTGGCTAGTTATGTTCAAAGGGGCCACTGTTAAAAGCAAAACAATAATCATGAACATTACCTGCGCCATCTTGTCTGGTGGAATTCTATGTGCACATAAGTTGCAGTCATTTTAATCTATCACAGCCATTTTGTACTCTGTTGGTCACCTTTGTTTCACCCTGCCCTTACTAGCATCCCTCTGACCGACCTGGTACGTGTGCTGGGGGCTATAAACTCTATTGCCACAACAAACCTCAGCGCCACTTGCTGCCACAAACTCGTTTTTCCTCTCATCTATGTTTTCAGGCAAACCTTTGGACACTCTACCCCTCACTGCACCTAGTTACACAAACAGGTTCCAAACACCAAAAAGACTCTTGCAACATGATTTATTGCACTGCAAACAGCAAGACTTGTTGTTACCAACAATGGGACCTGTTTTTATCAACAGAACGGACTCTTAGATCTGGCCGGTCTCACATGTTTTAGACCCTGAAGCAAGGTCCAGCTGCAAGATAAGATTGTCTGTTTGACCTGGGTGGGAAGAGAATTACTGTTGGGCTTGTGTGACAACCTGCCCAGGGCGGGGACCCCAAGCTTGTGTAACCATGTTAATGAAACAATTGCATTGTGTCAAACCTGTATAAAAAGGAAGAGCCAAAGGAGTATCAGCAGAACACCTCCCTCAGACATCCCGGTGTCTCAGTTGACGTGATCTCCTCATGAGAAATAAACATTTTTCTTGTCTTCCAGTTTCCAGCGCTTGCCTCATTATTTTGATAGCGAACCCAAAGTGAATTAAAGGTGGAACCCTGCACCGGGCAGCATTGAGGGTCTTAGAAGACTCGCTGCCTTTCACAAATTGGCGCCCAAACGTAGGGGCCCATCAGCGACGCGTGGGTCCGGTAGAGAGGTCAAAACGACGGAGTGAACGACTAAACGATTGGGGTATACCTGCCTGAGAAGACCCTTGTCTGGCTGCCGATCGACTGAACTTCACCGGTTCCGAACGGACCTCTCTCAAGTGACCTGCGGTCCTGACTGGGACCTTAGAGGAACGCCGCATTGATTGTTGGAGTGAGAGGACAACCAGGCGCTGGAAGGGGAAGACGAAGAACTGTCCATACGGTCCGGGTAAGGTCGTGAAAAAACGACTTAAATTGATTGATTGAATAGTTTGATTGAAATACTAGTATTCCTTTTTGATATTGAGTTATTTGCGACATTTCCCTGCTTGCAAACAACGAAGAATAGGAATATTCTCTCTCTTTGCAGGCAGCGAAGGACAGGTAGTGCAGACTTTTTGTCTAAATTGATTGATTGAGATATTTATTTTGACCGATAAATACGTCATGCCTGTTTTCTCTAGATTGTTTGATTGTAATTGTTTTAGACCCGACCGTTCGTTAGAGGTCAGTCAGCCGGCACCGCCGGAAGGCACCCCTAACAAGGACATGTATGTTAAAGTTTGGATTAGCCACCGTAGCTTATAGCAAACTATGGCATAAATACACTAGGAAGGACCGGGTAAATCAGTGGCCACTGACGGGATCTTTTGATCCCGCTAAAATAGAAACGTTAGAATTAGCTCTCCACAAAAAGAAAACTAGACCAGCCACGTTTGACAGTTTTGGTTTATGGCGAAAAGAGGCAGCTCAAAAGAGAAAAGGGACGAAGCTAGACAAGATAAAGAAACGCGAAAATCAGCTTACCAAGCCTGTAAAAGATTAAAAGAAAAAACTAAAAGAAAAGGAAAATCGATAAAAAGAATCAAAAATATCAGGTCAATGCCCTGTTAGAACGCCCTCGACTCTTTACCCCAAGTTACCAGCAAAACAAAGGGTAGATGATGATTTATTGTTAGGTCCCCCAATCATATACATGCCACCCCTTACGCCCCTACTCATCCCGTTGTACAACGCCAGGACCACCAAAGTATAGCCGGAGATGGCACGATCGCCTCAGTCTCCACCGCCTCTGCTCCCACCGAGTCACCCACACCAAATGCCTCATCAAAGGATATAGAATGAAGGTGGGCTTCGCATGGGGCCTTCTTTCTGATCAGAGTATGTGGATATAAAATAAAGTCTGTATTTCTGCGCTGAGGCACTAACACTGGCTACAAAAACTGTTTCTTCACAACACACATCAATTTTTCATGACTTTTTAACGTGTTCCCAGTCATTAGATCTGTACCACAGAGACTCTTCAAAGACTCGAATTATCTCAGTATACAATGCTGCAAAGCACCATCTATGACGCTGCAGTCACGCCTCGGCTGCCCTCGCCCACCTGGCATCTGCTGCCCCCTGGTTTCACTCTGCAGCAGGCTTCCACCTCGGAGTGTTTGGTCTCTGCCGCAGGTGCCTGTAAGGGGAGCCCCTTTTGGTTTTGCTATGTAAGGGGAGCCCGGCTCCTGAAACGGAGGCAGAACTAACATTCCTCTCACATGAGCCACTGAGAGTTCACTGCTGGGGTCAGATACTGCACCTCACAGCTAGCTGCCCCAGGCGGTGCGATGAAATGTGCCCACTGAATCACTTGCCACTGCCAGGGGTTATGATCTGGCTCAACAATTAGTGACCACTCGCCCTCTGCAGCTGTTCTGATGCACCAACAACGGCATGATGAAGGCACGCCCCAGCCCGAGCACGTGTCCTCGAGCTCATATTACATAAACCCATTGTAGCCAAGCACCGTCAGCCAGGTCTGGTCTTTTGGCCGTCCGCGCTTTGCATTCTGGGTTTTGTAGTTTTACATTTATCATTATAAGTACAGGGTTCAAACACCCAGCACACAAAGTGTCACACAAAGCATTTGACAACTTTAGAAACTATGCAGTGGTTAAAAAAAAACACTTTTGCGTTATTTGGTTCCTATGAAAATTTCTATGGGCTGGAACAAAGAATTGTTTTTAAAATTATTTATTTGTGGTTTTTTATAATAGAGTACTTGTAAAGCACTATTATTAGCCACCACTAGATAGCTTTGGAGCGCCTGGGATCAGATATTACTACGGTTAGGTAGTAAGTCGAAGACATACTCATAACAACAAAACTAAAAAAAAACTAAAAACGTGCAACCTGTTTACAAATCGTAAAAACCGTAGACAATAATGCAGAGATAAACGCGGGAGGGCATCGGCTGGTTTTTAGGCGTATAACCTGGAGGTCTGCACCTAGTCACGAGGGCATAAATGCATAAATATTACTGCATTCCATATCAGAGATCTATGGCTTGCACATCTATCGCTAAAATAATTATTTATGTTTAATGAAGATATTATTAAACATCCTGGTATACAAATGGCCCTTTAAAAAAAAAAATACAACTGGAACAGAAATATTTTGCACAATTTCTGAAGCATATCTACTAAAAATAAAAAGTGTACTTTTGTGTTTCTCGTTATGTAAATACAGTAGAAATGTTGTGAAATCACTAAGCCCAATACTGCTGCCAGAAAGGATGCTAAAATGGTGCAAATTACGTTTCTCTCTTGTTCGGCACCAGTGCAAAGTTTCTGTATTATGACAATTACTGAAAAGCGGAGCAACTGAGGAACAGAATGAAATCAGTAAAAGTGTGAGAATAAATCCCAGCTCATCCACTCAGCCTTTCAGTATCACCAGGCACTCGCCAACTGTCAATAGCGCCAAGACACCCTCTTGGTGAATGTGCACTCTACACAGACTTCTTTTATATCATGTTACACCTCATTGGCCTCAAATGCCTGGTGAATTAATGCTGTAGGGTCATTGTTTACAGGCCCTGTGTAGAAGCCACCAGACATCCTGAGCCACTTTATGGACACTGGAAAACCCAATGCCCGGCTTTGTTAGGAGCTGGTAGGGGCAGAGGGGCGAGGGAAATAGCAAGTGGTCAGAGAGGAAGAGGACGTGGGAGAGGGTACGCGAGTGAAGCAAGCGAGGAAAGGCCAGGAAGAGTGAACACATTTGACCATCCCATACAGAATCAGTACCAACAGACAGATTATGACAATACGTACGACTTTGCATAGGACAGCCAGGGGCAAGGGAGAGATCCAGTCGAGCTCTATGTTGATCAGCAAGGCCCTTATGTTACCGCTGAGGTCCTGGGCACAAAGTCGCCATTTCTGGTAGACACGGGAGCAACACATAGTGCACTATCCAAACGACTGATTCCAAGGGCACTCTTGTCAGGCTCACATGTGACCTCAATAGGATTTGACGGTACGCCCTCCACCAACCCTTTGTCCCGACCGATATGTAGACGACATCCTTCTAGCAGCGGACACCATACCAATAGCCGTCACAGCCACCATCAAACTACTCCATTTTCTTGCTGAGAATGGTCACAAGGTCTCCCGAAAGAAATTGCAGTTCTGTAAATCACAAGTGACCTATTTGGGTCACCTTTTATCCAAAGAAGGGAGGAAACTCACGCCTGACAGAATCCAGACAATTCTAGACACCCCTGTCCCCAAACATCAGAAACAAGTCCGCTCTTTGATAGGTCTCACCTCATTTTGCCGACAGTGGTTACCGAACTTTAGCCTCATTATCAAACCCCTTCTCTCCCTCCTAGCTAAAGACATCCCCTCACCGCTCCCCTGGACCCCCGAATGCCAGTCAGCCTTTAAAGAACTACGCAATGCCCTTTGTTCAGCGCCTGTCCTAGGAACCCCGGATTACTCCAAACCATTCTTCCTCTACTCGCACGAGAGGGAAGGATGTGCATTGTCTGTCCTAAAACAATCAATTGGTCACAAACAACGCCCTTGTGCATATTTCTTTGCCACCCTCGATCCAGTAGCCAGAGCGCTGCCAGCGTGCCTGCGCGCTGTGGCAGCTGCAGCAGTATAGATACGCCAGAACGAAGGAATAGTACTCTCCAATCCAGTCACTGTTTTAGTACCTCATGCAGTCGACACACTACTAAACCAGACCAAAACCCAACACTTGACTAGCGCCCGACTGACAGGATATGAGTTGACCCTGCTAGCACCGCACATTACCCTAAAGCGATACACCACCCTCAATCCAGCCACACTGTTACCCCTACCCGAAAATGATCCTAGCGTGACTCCACTACACGACTGTGTGACACTAACCGATGAACAAACAAAGAGTAGAATAGATCTCAGAGACACCGCCTTTCTAGAACCAGATGGAGAACTATGGGTGGATGGTTCGTGCATCAAACTCCCCGACGGCACCACCTCAGCTGCATACGCTGTCACCACAGCCCGAACCGTTCTGGAAACAGCCCGTATTCCCCAACGTTCAGCCCAGGCTGCAGAACTCATTGCCCTCACACGAGCATGTATCTTAGCGACTGACACGACAGTTAACATATACACCGACAACCAATATGCCTTCGGGGTGGTTCACCATTTTGGGATCTTATGGAAAGAAAGAGGGTTCCTGACTTCACACGGTACACCCATCCTGCATGGAGATTTAGTCTCCGCCTTGACGCAAGCAGTCCTCCTCCCCAAGAAGTTAGCAGTGATAAAATGCCAAGCACATAGGAAAGTGACTGATCTCATTGGACAGGGAAATGCACTAGCAGACGTTACTGCCTGAGCCACGGCAGGAGACAGAACTACGACACGAATGTATGTGACCAGGTCACAAGCTGAACGATGGACTGACGCTAGGACCACTGTAAGGGACATACAGACTACAGGCACACAAGACGAATTGACCGAGTGGGAAAAGGTGGGACTAAAAGACGAGGAAGATTGCTGGAGAACTAAAGACGGAAATAAATGGCTGTTACCCAATGCCTACCTCATCCCCATATTGACCATGGCACATTTACCAGCACACATAGGCTCCACCCCCATGATTGAACTAATCACCAGAGTATGGCATAACGTCAAGATAGCAGGATCTGCAAAACGCATAGTACAACAATGTATAGTCTGCCTACAACACAACCCAGGGAAGGGGACAGTAGTACCACGGGGAGGGTTTGGAGTCCCTGACCACCCCTTTGAAATCCTTCAAATGGATTGCATTCAACTAGAGAGATGCCTTGGTCTAAAATATGTCCTGGTGGTTGTGTGCGATTTTAGCCAAACACCTACTGACCCCGTATGAGGTGGTCTTCGACAGGCCTATGAGCATTTGGGCGGCACCAAGACCCACCTCCATTAACGATGTCCCGAACATATTAATGTCGGATTGCTTGCATAAATTGACAAACGAGCTAACAATTATCCACCAACAGGTGCAGCAAGCCTTGCCTGACGTATCCAGGGGCCCGGGACATGAAATAAAGCCAGGCGACCATATATTGATTCGCAACTTCCAAAGAACGAAGAATCTGGAGCCTAGGTGGACGGGCCCCTGGCAAGTCCTGATCACCACCCGAACTGCCCTCCGAGTGGAAGGAAAACGAAACTGGCTGCATGCCCACCACTGCAAACGAGTCCCTCCACCCTGGCAACCTGTGAAGGGGTGGAGGTGCAAGAGGAAGTACTCGCGAGAGACCGACCAGCTCTGAGTTGCTACCCACAAGAAGACACCCTCGAACTATCAGAATTTCCCGACCCCACGGTGCCATCCAGGAAAGGGTACAACCTAAGATCGACGAAAGGAGGGAGCTCCAACGACCAGGCCACTAACCAAGTCAAGGTCTCAGATCGGTAGCACAGTCAAACAACGCTACCAGGAAAGCGCCAGACAAACGTCTGTGGTCCTAACAGTTGTTGAGCTCCTCGAAGATGATGGAAGAAACTGAACACCTCCAAAACCACCGCAAAGACACCAAGACTGCTAACCTGCACAGCACAAAGACAATTGCACTTGTAGCCGCATTTCTCACCTGTCTCCTGCTAATGGTCGCACTCTGGATCATTGAAGAGAATGCACCTGCATACAGAACATTGTCACCCACCATGCAACCAACCACCAAGAAAGAACACTACCTGGTATCACTACCGCCACATCTCCGAGAACGACGCAAAGAATTCTGGAATAATTCTTTCGTGCAGATGTTACACCAGCACAATCTTGCCACCAATGCTACCAACTGTTGGGTCTGTGGGCTGTTACCCCTAACAGAGCCACATTTTCCTACCTGAAGAAAAGAACTGCTGCAACACTGACTGTGGCCCTATCTGTGGTGAACGTCTCTGGCCTTGTATGCATTGAAGGCCGTGGGACTAAGAATGTGGGTCGCAGCACCTGTAGCATTGTAAGGACTTTGAACACTGCCAACCCCCCAGCGCTTGTTGCATCACCCAATATGTACTTTGTTTGTGGAACCAAAGCCTACACCTGGCTCCCAAGAAACTGGGGGGGCACGTGCTACATTGCCTTTGTTTTGCCACCAACCTACACAGCCCCTGCAGAGCATCATCATCAAGGATCAGAGACTTGGACAATTGGAAGTTGGCTTTGGGGCATCTTGAAGGAGTGGGGTTGGAAAATATCAATGATTCTCTTGGTCCCAGTATTGACAATATGTGGTTGTTGTTTGGGTATACACTGTATACCACCTTTGTGTTCTCTTTGCATAACTACCTTGCACCCTAAGACTATGGACACTCAGCTAACAAAAATGAGAGTAATGTATGATCAAGAGATACGGGACATTATGGAGATCGAAATAGACTGACAAGCTGGCTATTTATGTTCAAAGGGGCCACTGTTAAAAGCAAAACAATAATCATGAACATTACCTGCGCCATCTTGTCTGGTGGAATTCTATGTGCACATAAGTTGCAGTCATTTTAATCTATCACAGCCATTTTGTACTCTGTTGGTCACCTTTGTTTCACCCTGCCCTTACTAGCATCCCTCTGACTGACCTGGTACGTGTGCTGGGGGCTATAAACTCTATTGCCACAACAAACCTCAGCGCCACTTACTGCCACAAACTCGTTTTTCCTCTCATCTCTGTTTTCAGGCAAACCTTTGGACACTCTACCCCTCACTGCACCTAGTTACACAAACAGGTTCCAAACACCAAAAAGACTCTTGCAACATGATTTATTGCACTGCAAACAGCAAGACTTGTTGTTACCAACAATGGGACCTGTTTTTATCAACAGAACGGACTCTTAGATCTGGCCGGTCTCACATGTTTTAGACCCTGAAGCAAGGTCCAGCTGCAAGATAAGATTGTCTGTTTGACCTGGGTGGGAAGAGAATTACTGTTGGGCTTGTGTGACAACCTGCCAGGGGCGGGGACCCCAAGCTTGTGTAACCATGTTGACAAAACAAATGCATTGTGTCAAACCTGTATAAAAGGAAGAGCCAAAGGAGTTATCAGCAGAACACCTCCCTCAGACATCCCGGTGTCTCAGTTGACGTGATCTCCTCATGAGAAATAAACCTTTTTCTTGTCTTCCAGTTTCCAGCGCTTGCCTCATTATTTTGATAGCGAACCCAAAGTGAATTAAAGGTGGAACCCTACACCGGGCAGCATTGAGGGTCTTAGAAGACTCGCTGCATTTCACACCTTTAGTTATTGCTGTATTTAGGCATGGAGTGGTGCAGTGTCAGTAAGTCACTGTATTAAGCATAGAATGGCGTAGCATGATCTCTATACCACAGTCCACACACTGGTAAGACTCAACCAAGGACAACAGTAAAGTGGTCATGTGCAGCGCAATATTGTGGGACAAGCTTTGTTTCCTCGTCCCCTCCCTCTGAAGTGGGGATGCCCAGCTCAGGCACAGTTCCTTGGTTGATAACCATGAAACCAGCTCAGGGGTCCTGACATGCTGTGGATCCAGGAGTTGTTTAGATATAGTGCCTGACCACCACCTTGGAAGAAGAACTCTTTTATGCGATTGCTAGAATCACCTGTGGAGCGGTCTTTTGCTGCGTCTTGGATGGGCATTTAGGGTTAGTGCCGACATCACTCACTACCTTTCTACAAAAGAGGGTTCCATGCCCGTGGGAACAGAGGCAGTATGTCGGTATTCCACTTTGGGAGACAAGAACACTGTGGAGCAGCTAGGCAGCCATCTTCTCTGGCACAGACCACACCTGTCCACCTAAAAACTGAACTGAATGTCTGTCAGACCCCATGTAGACGCCCTCTTCTCTACCGCCACCAGGCCCCATCTTTAGGTCTATGTCTCTGCTGTCCGTCAGATCTCTTCTTTTGTAATCTGGATCCATCATGGAGGCTCCATCCCCTCACGCCCCCTTAGGAAGAGAGGATTCTCACAGTTGACTTGCCTGTGGTCATTATGGCACCGAATCAGCAGAACCTAAAACAACTTTAGTTCTCCCGAGCCTCTGATTCTAGACCGTACATGGGACCGAATGTCGCTCCATACTGTGCTCTTGACGTTTGCCATTTTTGAAATACTGTATGTACCTCGATATCTTTCTGGTGGAACTTGCCGAAATCAGGAGCCCCCATTATGGTGGAAGTTCCATACCCATTATAGAAACAATTGTCGCTCACACCTGGGGTAGGAAAGAAAACAGTTACAACTACTGACAATTCTCAAACATCTCTGCTTGTTCCTTCCTTTCACAGTATTTGAATTGAATGGAGGTCTGCATTACGTCTTTGACATAAACCAACATGGCAGAGCATACCTGGGGATCAGCTTCTTCGAAAGTGAAAGCTCTGGGGTCCATGTTACTTGTGGGGTCGTAGTAACTCAGGCCCGCTAGCCATCATAATCTCCCAACCCTTTCGATTATATATCTGAGCAATCACCATGACGCCATATTGAATACATGCCCCAAGAATGATCCAGAGGCAAAAAGATAGTACTGTGCATCCATTAAAGCCAAATACGGATGTCTATGGCTGATTATTATGCCTCTAAAATCATGGATAGTAATAACCCCTCAAAGACAATCTTTTACCTTCATAAAGACTTGAAGAAGCCTAACTCAGGAGATAAACCTCCCATCACTTCAAACACCCAGTGGGATGAGTTGGCTATCGATTTCATTACCAAGGCAGAGAATATTTATAAAATAAAAATCAACAAGGAATGGTAAAGCAAAGGACAATGAAAGGTCGAAGGACATTGTGAACTGTAAGGAAGGGATAAGCCCCTTGGCTCCCTCATTGCTCTCTTTCCCTTTACTATCACAGTCAGAGACGGAGATCATAAGTAATAAAATTAAATCTGGTTCCTCAGCTAACCCTACGGAACCTGATCAAATTTGTAAATTTCAAAAACATCTCCTTCCAACATGTGGTGAACTGATTAATCGATCATTGGCTACAGCAACAGTACAGACCGCATGGAAGCATGCCAAAGTTGCGCCCCTGCTGAAGAAACCTTCTTTGGATGTATCCAAACCAGAAAATTTCCGCCCCCTTTCTCGTCTCCCCTTTTTGGCTAAAGCAACTGAATCATATGTCAAATCCATCATGACGAAATTTAGAGTCTAATGAGATATTGGACTCCTCTAAGAATGGTTTTAGATCACTCCATAGCACCGAATCCGCCTTGGTGGCGGTTACGGAACATCCACGGAGCTTGTTTGATGAGGGAAATTCTGCAGCCTTAATTCTTCTCGACCTTAGCGCCGCGTTCGACGCGGTATCTCATGAGATCCTGCTCCAACGCTTGCAGGACATAGGGGCTGGTGGCGCTGTATTTGCCTGGATAGCTTCATTTTTGGATGGCAGATGATTTCAGGTTACTGCACCCCTTACTGCTCTCGGGAGTTCGCGGTCCATCATGGTGTTCCACAGGGATCGACACGGAGTCCCACGATCTTTAATATTTACATCCAACCTCTTGCAGTGGTGGCGAAAAGCAGAGGACTGTCATTAGCATCTTATGCTGATGACACTCAGCTGGTCATTTCCTTTTCCAACAAATCCAACCACAACCTAATTAAATTTCAGGATGATATGCTGGCTATAGCGGAATGGATGTCAGCCAACTGTCTGCAGCTCAATGCCAGCAAGACCGAAATTTTGTTGTTGGGAAGAGACAAACATCTATGGACAGACCAGTGGTGGCTTTCGTAATGGAGTCTGTGCCCCCGCCAAAGGAGGCGGTAAAAAACCTGGGCGTATGGGTTGACAGCGCATTGACCTTTGAAGCCCAAACTAAAGCAGTAGCAGGGGCTTGTTTTGGGCTTATACGCAGACTCAAGCCTTTGTTTGGGTTTTTTGACCCACAAACACGTCAGATCATAATGCAAACCATGATCCTGTCCAGATTAGACTGCTGCAACTCCTTGTAGCTAGGTGCAAACAAATCTGGGAAACAGCGTTTGCAGAGGGTACAAAATGCAGCAGCATGCACTCCCTTTGCGCTCCCTAAGTCTTGCTAGTATCAAAACGCATCCCCAAATTACACTGGTTGCCGGTGGACAAGAGAATTCATTTCAAGACCCTATGCATTGCCTACAAAATTTTCATCCACCAAGCACCCCATATTCTATCAGATCTGCTCTCACCTTATACACCACGCTGCGCTCCTTGGAGTTGCATCTAGCTTGTGTCCCTCGAGTCCAAAGAGCTAAGGGGGGGGCGGTCTTTTAAAGCACTGGCATCAGCCCTCTGGAACTCCTTACCTGTGACCATCAGGAGTATCCAGAATCATGCGGCTTTTAGAAGAGCCATAAAAACCGGGCTTTTCCTAGTCTAGCAGGTGCCTCTCACTTTTCTCCACCCTGCAATGCTATTTCTGGTTTAGCGCTGGGACCCCCTGTTGCTGGGGCAGCTACGAGCTTTATAAATGTAATTAACATAACAGAAGCTGCCCTGGCGATTTCCCTATCGTCTCGCCTCGATATACTACCTTCAGGCACCACAGTACCCCCGTTTTACAGTCATGGCCTGATGCTGTTACTGGTTATGGCATTATGCTCCCAGTTGTCCGTTTTTTCTGAATTTTACAGATAAATACAGACAGAAAGCAATGTGTTTCCTGTGTTTATCTATTTTTAAAAACTGAAAAATACTTTTTGTGATGTACCTTCCATGCTGTCTTTTATGAATTCCTGGCACAAACAGAGCAGATAGACAGCTTGGGGAGTTTAAAAAAACAGGATGAGATTTCCTTAAATACAGGCATATATTAATATATATTTGTAGTATAAAGCTAATGTGCACCTGTGGGTGTGGTGTTTTGTTATACGTGGCTGCTTAATTTGCTAAAACGTGATAGGCATCCATTTATGAGTGAGCATCTAAGAGTTAAATAAATGTGGAAATATACCATTTTACGACTCCATTTATTCTCAAAATCAATATGGATAAATGCCAATAGGATGGCCCAAAAATAAATATTAAAAAATATAAAACGGAAATGTTAAAAAAATAAATACCATAAAACCGGAAGCCCTAATTATAATACACGGGATCCTGCAATCCCTGTATAAAAGCGTTCTTTAATTTCCTTATTACATGAGATTTGTGGCTCATCTAGTCACCTGTAATAAAGAAATGAAGTAGCTGCTCAAGCGTAATAATTTATTACAGTTTTCTAATGTCACAATGCCTGCTGAGGAGCCACAGTGAAAGGCAGAACACAGAGCATAATTAATTAAAGCTACAACTTCAACAAGCATTGGCATAGCCAATAGGTCTCGCCTTTGGGACCTTATAAGTGTTTAGCCATGCAACAGTTGATGTTGTTGCACCAAGGATATTGTGCTGGATAACTAAATACTTATAAGGTCCCAAAGGTGAGACCTATTGGCTATGCCAATGCTTGTCGCTGCCCCCCGGAAAAACAAATACAGAGGCAGTGCCCAGACACCTCACAAATACAGACAGCACTGGCGCACGTGGCATAGACCCCCCCCCCCACCCCACAAACACAGAGGCAGTACAGGTGGACATGGCATCGCCCCCCACAACATCTTGACAAACAAATACAGAGACAGCACTGGCGCACGTGGCATAAACACACTCAGGCATACAGACAGACACACACACTGGCACACAGACATACGCACTCTGACAGACACACAGTGGCACAGTTGCGCGCAAACACGAACATATATAAACAACCATATAGGAAGACACATACACAAAAACAAACGCACACACAGATGGGAACACAAGCAGACACAATGAATGCGGACACACTGATAGAGGCAAACACAGAGGGACACACAGGCAAACACAATGAAGGCGGACACACTGATAGAGAGACACACAGGAGTAAGCGAGCGCTGCTGGGAGGGGAGCAGAGGGGGGTGCAGGCAGGTGGGACAGTCAGCATGCTGAGAGTGAGTAGAGAACAGTCTCGGAACTGGACGGCAGCAGAAGGGGAGGGGATAGCAGAAATAAAGAGCAGGCTGTATTACAGGTAGAAGGGGGAGACTCGGGCTGCAGTCCGGGAGGGGCAGAAGAAACAGAGAGAACGTCTGAGGTGCCAGGATATTGGGGCAGAGCCGGGCTCCTGACGCTCCACGGCTTGTCAGTGAGGTACAGCTGGAGTCGAAGTATTTCAGGGCCTCATGGCTGACCATAGAGCTGGAATGGGAAGTAAAGCAGGGCCTCTCAGCTGGGGATAAACCTGGAATGGAAGTGTGCACGGCCTCTCAGCTGATCGGGAAGCAATGTAGAGCCTTTCTGCAGGAGGACGACCTGGAAAGGGAAGTGGTGCAGGGCCTCTCAGAGAGGGGACAGAGGGCGGTGAAGGGCCTCTCAGAGAGGGGACAGAGGGCGGTGGTCTGCAACTCCGTGGAAAGCTCGGGGTCCTAAATACCCCCAGAGACCGAGAGGCGGAGGTCGTTAAGTTTCAGGCACAGCAAAAACAATAAGTTTGCCGGAGGAAAGGGAGAGAGTCCCTGTGCCGATGGTAGCTACACATGGTGTCTACGAATAGGGTGTTTCAGGTAACTTATAAAACGAAATCTGCTATTTGGGAAGGACATTGGTTAAAAGTGTGTGACGCGGACAATGCGTATAGCAATTAGCGGTATACAGTGTAAGCAGGGGGCTTCGTGCACACCTCGTGCAGCACAGGGTTGTGATTGAATGTAGCATACATCGAGAAGAACAGTTAAACTGAGCTTATTGTATGCAAACATATGTAGAACGTAACACTGCATAGATTGTGTATCAGTGACTCTGGAGCTCAGATACTGCCTTGGTGACGTCACAGAGGCTCTGCCCCCTACCGGGCAGAAGCGCAATGCAGAAATAAACACGGCTTTAGGGGTGGCGTGAGCTATTCTCACCTTTCGATGCAGCCTTTGCCTGTTGCTGGTTCCGTGACAGTGCAGTGCTCTCTGTGCCCCCAGCCTCTCCCTGCTGCTCGCAGCCTCCGCCGCTCCTATCCACTCAGCGCCAGCTTTGGTTGGGAAGAGTTGCACGCACTGACTCTGGAGCTCAGGCACTGCCTTGGTGATGTCACAGAGGCTCCGCCCCCTCCCGGGCAGAAGTGTGATGCAGAAATAAACACGGCCGGCCAGATGGCCCCCATAAATCACAAGACAGCAATAAAAAAGACGAGCGCGTGCAGCGTGCTGAGCTGACCACACCCTTGTGCATCGTGCCTGAAACGTGCGGGTAACCACAGGGAAAAGTCCATTGTGCACGAGCGTGTGGTCAGCTTTCAAAAGCCCACTACATAAAGACTTCGCCAGAGGCAGCGCTTGCACGCTACTCTAGGCTCGACCTAAAAAGGAAAACCAAGCGTGGGTTTTACTTCTTATACATTGTCTAAAAAGCCATACGGATCCTCAGGAAGGAGCTATATATGGCAAAATGTTTTTTTTTGCTGACCGTAAGTAAAATATAGGCAAGATATCATCTGAAAGTTTCTTTAATTTCTGAGCTACAGCATTTTTAAACTAAGTTACATTAAACTGATTCTAATCGTTTTTCCCAACAAATGGCTGCTTTTTATAGTGTGCTAAAGTTTGCACGAGATTCCTCGTGTCTACAAAGATCCCATCTCTTTCATGTGATAAAGCAACACACGAAGGACTCAGTTGCCAATAAGGGGCGTGTATATGTAATGGATATTGTTACAACGCCTCGTTGAGGGTAGTAAGCGCTATATATACATACAATTACCGTTGGAAGAACATGAGGTAAGTGGGTGGCAGGGCTGGCATTAACACTGGTGGTGCCCTGTGCAACAATGTCTTTTGGCACCCCCCCAATGGCCACCTCTGCCACAGATATCCTCGCTAACACCCTTTAACAGTGCCCCGCAAGTCTCTATAACCACGGTCTCTCAGATTCATTTAGTTTATAGCACCGCTCATACCAGTGTAAGGTGTCAGAGCACTTTACATCACACACACTTTGCACAGAGACAATCATATGTGTGTAATCAGTGTACAGGAAATGTTACATCAGACAGGACTACATGGGCTAGTGTAGGAGTGATATGTCATCGATACTGGTAGGCAGTATAGTTTAAGAGTCCTTATTCTGGAAAAGCACACATTCTTAATTTAAAATGTAACACCATTGTTAGGGGTTCTCTTTAATAATAAGAATTGTTTTCTACCCAAAGGAACCCTTTGGGAAGATTAGGATGATGAAAGACTGGGCAAAAAAAACATATAGCGATAACATATACCTTGCAGTTTGCATGCTGCTCTTTGATGACTGTTAATAGCTCAATGTTCTACATTAGGATTTTGACTTATAAACGACAAGTAACAAAAGGATATCTCTTACAGAAGCAGCAACCCACTCACCTATTTACATTACATGCACTTTATCTGTATAGTACACGTTCTTAGCAGCAGGCATTTTAACCCTCTGCGCTACCTTTCCATGAGTCAAAACTTCCACTAGACAAACCTCTGGTCTCTTTCCATGAAGACGATTAATTACCAGAGTTATCTTGACATTGTAATTGATGCTTGAAAATTGCTGGAGGCCAGGAACGTGGCGGCAGGTGCTTTTTAAATGATAATATACTTGCAAAAATGAAGCCCCCACCCCAAGTCAGCGCCCGGTGCGGTGGCACCGATCGCACCGCCCTAGAGCTGGCCCTGGTGTGTGGGGTAGATTATAGGCAATGGGTTAATGCGCCTGCAGCAGACCTTAACGTGCTGCCGGCTCCGCGTTTCATTTGCCCAGGGTCTGCAATTGGAACATCACTCGCTAATAGCGCCCCCCCTACACTTATTTGTAGCGCTAGGTACCCCAGTGGTTGGGCGCTGTATACAAATAAAATGTCCGCATTGCGCTCTTTCAAAAAGCAAAATATTACTTCAGGCCAAACCTCGAGGTGGGGTCAGGGAGGAGCCTTTAAATGAAAAAATCAGTAATAGCCACCCCGAGGCCATTTACCCTTCCTGACTACCCCTCCAACCCCGATTCCACACAGCAACCACCAAACCGTGATACTGCCACCCGCAGCCGGCGGGGGAGAGGGGCGTTAATAGGCGCTCTCGACGGCGGGGGCCCTTTCACATTCTGCACCACAATGGGCGGCCGCTCACCTTGTACTTCAGAGACAAAGGCAGGGCCGTTGGGATAAGATGGGCGGGCTGGGACTGGCTCCAGACACTGTCCTATGGGCACTAAAAACATGTTTCTGCCATGTGATGGAGAGGCTGGCTGTGGGACCGTCCTATGGGTACTGAAGACATGTCTGTGGCATGTGATGGAGGGGCTGGCTGTGGGACCGTCCTATGGGTACTGAAGACATGTCTGTGGCATGTGATGGAGGGGCTGGCTGTGGGACCGTCCTATGGGTACTGAAGACATGTCTGTGGCATGTGATGGAGGGGCTGGCTGTGGGACCGTCCTATGGGCACTGAAGACGTGTGTGGCATGTGATGAAGGGGCTGGCTAAGGGGACCGTCCTATGGGCACTGAAGACATGTCTGTGGCATGTGATGGAGGGGCCGGCTCTACACACCGCGCTATAGGTACTGAAGACATATCTGTGGTATTTGATGAAGGGGTTGTCCAACAGGCACTGAAGACAGGACGTGGCATGTGATGGAGGGGCTGGCTCCACAGACCGCCTCATGGGCACTGAAGACAGGTTTGTGACAATCGACTCGAGGGTGGGTAAAGAACCTTTCCAAGGTCTGCACAAAGGAATATTTATAGGGCGCTGAAGATGCCCCCCCCATGTATTCAATGCAGAAAGCGGTGCTTAAAAACATGCTTTCATATTGTGAGCGACAATCCCTGAAACCTCCTCTCATGCACAAGTAGTTGGGATAGAGACCGTGCATCATAGTTAAAAGGGCCGGATCCAGAGCCGAATTTATTCAATTAAGACTGAAGAGAAAGGGGAAAGCTGGAAACCCCGAAATTCATGCGAGCAGAGGAGCACACATGTGCAGGCGGATGGCCGTTCGCCAGGGCTGCCAAGTGATGCCATGTCACGCGACACCCCCAGCCCCTTCTGGCTTTTACCTAACAGCACTTTCGGACTTGAAAGCCCAGCTCGACCATGCGGGGCGCCCGGGAAAATAAACTTAGCTAATATCGGAGAGTGAAACTACAAGTCCCAGAATGCAAAGTAGCGTTGACTGAAAGCACGACTGATTGAATGTGTCACATCGTGGGGGCAGTTATGTAGCCCCCGATTGTAGGTTTGTTATCTAGAACTCTGCGGAGGTTGCAAGGACCAGCTTTAATCAAGCAGTTGCCGGGCAGCACAGGTGTGAGCTGGTCCTACGTCACGAGAGTGACGTTCGGTCACAGGCACCACGCATGCGAGCCACCATGGATCCATACTCAGAGAGCAAGGAAAGGAAAAGTACAGGTCCCAGCATGCTTCGTACGGCTTCTTCTGTCTGTTTTAATACATGTAATGCCTCATTCCACATTTCAATCTGTGTTGTGCCCAACCCAGAGACTCATTCCGCCAAAGTTACAAAATGTCCACATTTTGTCGTTAGGAAAACGCCATACCAGATCAGGTAGCCAAACAACACCCCGCCTGCAGACTGTGAGAAAGTTGTTTCACATTTTCTGCAGCCCTTTGAACAAACACACACACCTGAAAATGTGGTTTTGTGTCACATCCTTTTTGGTCTCTTCCCTAATATCTGGGGGTGGTGCAGCCCCGCAACCTTCTACTTTCAGTGCTACTGGGAACCGGGGTGCGCAACAAACTTTTTTTTTTTTTTTTTATTCGCCTTGCGGAAAGTAGTTATAGGTAAAAGCTTGACCTGCCATCGGGTTACCCCAAGTGGCCCAAAACGCAGAACGCGCTCGTGTTCTGTACGGGAATGTTAGTTGCCAGCTCCGCCTCTTAACATGAAGAACGCTGAAAAGAAGAGCGCATTCTTTGTCAGAAAGGGTTCACGTTCAAGGGAGATAGACAATAACGCCGAGGCCTAGCGGGAGCAGGCCCGGGGGCTGAGGCTCTGTGTGAACTAACTCCCCCGAACATAGGGGCACGGACTTGTATCCAAAGAGGCGCCAATAAAGGGTGTCTTGAAAAAGATATGGCCGTGTTAAAAAGTGGGATGTGTTGGGTAGCATGAGCGCTGTGAGTGGGTTAAGGCGGGAGGGTGTAGTGTAAGGACCCAGATTCCTTTTGCACAAATTACACTCGGTGTCTTGGGAAGAGGGGGGTGCATCGCACAGTCACCAGGGCACTGTTACCAATACTTGGCTTTCGCTTTAAAACAGGATTCTGGGAGTTGTAGTCCACATAAGTTAAAGAGAAGCGCTGGTATAGACTGGCCTGAAAACAATGGTTTCGAAAAGGAAAGCGGCGTCCTGGTGACAGTGCCCTGGAAGGGGTGAGAGCTGGTTAACGCAGCCTATGTGACCCCGGAAGGGGGGGCTCGGGGTTGCGGTGTTAGCATGCAGTGAGCCTAGTGGCGAACAAGTCATAGGAGGGGGCATCTTACCTGGGACAGCGTCAGCCTCTTCTCCGGGGAGTTCTGGATCACCAGCGCGATCATGGCCAGGTAGGAGTAGGGGGGCTTGGCGTGGCGCCGGTAGTTCTTCTTCCGTTTTACCTTCTCCTTCTGGCCTTGCTCCCCCCGAGCGTGGTCCCATTCCGCCCCCGAGCCCCCTCTGCCCAGGGTCTCCTTCTCGGAATTCAGGACCTCTATTGGTGCCTGGTCCACTTCATTGCACACGGTGTGGGGGGAGCCCCCGGCCTCTGGGGGCAAGGGAAGTCCGGGATAGGGCCCCTTGGGCACGCCGGAGTCCCTGCCCTGGGCTGCTACTGGCCCCATGATGCCCGGGAGCTGCTGGGGCCCGGGCGTACTTCTGGGCCCAGGGCGCTAGGTTTCTGCCGGGCCCCGGGCGCACTTCTGTGCCCAGAGCGCGAAGCCTCTGCTGGGCTTCGGGTGCAGTTCTGGGCCCAGGGAACTAAAGTTCCGATTCGGCCAGGGTGCCAGGAACCGGTGCCGCTGCTTGCTCCAGGATGCTAGGTTACTGTTCAGTCCAAGGTGTTACACCTCTCATGGCTTCATGGCGCTATACATCTGCTACGATTTGCTGCAGGGTGCTGGTTTACTGATTGGTCCACGTCTTTGCCGGACCCCGAGCTGCTGGCTTCATGGTGCTAACCTTCTACTACCTCTTTATCCAGGGTGCGGCGCCTCTGCAGGTCCCGGTGCTGCTGGCTTCATGGCGCTAGCCATCTGCTACTGTTTGGTCCAAGGTGTATGGTCCCAACGTGGTGCGGGGAGCTAATCCCGTGCTGGGTCGAAGGGATGCTTGTAAACGCTGCTGCTTAGTCCAGGACTGAGCACTTGCTGCTGAAGCCAGGCCTCTGCTGCTAGTCCATGTTGCTGGGGCGCTTGATAACGCTGCTGCTGAGACTAGTGCTAAACCCTTGCTGCTGGCTTCTTAAGCTTGGCTTCAGCTGCTGCTAGTCCGGGTTGCTTGGCCCCTACTATGCTTGGCCTCTCAGGCGTCCAGGCTGCTTCAGACCTGTTCCAGGCCTCGGCTAGAACCAAAGTGCGCCCCAAGCCTCGGTCCTCCTGCCTCTCTGAAAGTTGGGTCATGCTTACTACGGATGTTGGGATATGTTGAAGGAAGACCCCTCATGCTGCTGCAACCCCAGGGCTTTGTTATGCTGATGACCCCACAACTGGAATCATAGATTGGTGGCGCGCAGGGGTGGGGGCTTGTTGGATAAACAACGCCTTTGAATCTGGAAAGCGCCCCGTGATGGCCAGGTTAAACTCTGGGCATCAAGCGCTTTGATTGGAGGAGGGGGGCGTCGAGGCAGGGGGTGGAGCAGGGCAGCCAGGGATGGAGACAGATGCTCCAGGCCTTTCTGTGGACAGGGCAAACACCAAGGGAAACAACACACACTGTTTGTGTCGAGGTAGAACAACACTAAAATAAAGGCAAACAAAGGGCGCAGGCAGCAGATTACACCCCAAATCCGGGATCTGGGGGATTTACGCAGGGATTTGGGAAGGGGGTGCAAAGACATGAAGGGGTGCCCTGCAGGGGGTCGCCATCTTGTTTGTGCTGGCATTAGCACGACCTTCTCTGAGTAGAAAGGACTCTGCCTCTTATCAGGAATCAGTCTCGGCGTGGGGGCGCCTGGAAACCCTCCCTGGAAGAAAGAACCCCTGGGTGGGGGCGGCGAGGAGGCATAGAAACCTGGCAGAAATGGAGAGGGCGGTCAAGAAACCTCTGAATAGATTTGCAATAATCAGGAATACTTTGTGGTGCCATGCAGAAAAACTTTTGTTTTCTGACCTACATTTATTTGCCACATCGATGCATCCTGGGACTTGTAGTTTATTCAAAGCCATTCGAGCTTCACGCATGCGATGAGTTGTAAAAGGAAAGTCAGGAACCGGAGCAGCCGAGGCTGCGTGACGTGGAATTAACCTACAGTGCCCTGAAACCGAAGCTAAAACGCAGACATGTATGCACCATCTAACCAGAATTTTTCTTTTTTTGTTTGCAGATTTCATATAGCGCGAACTCGACCCGAAGGTATTGGAGCGCTTTACATGAGCACCGATTACGTTAACACAAGGACACATTCAGGCACGGGGAGATTAAGTGATTTGCCCAGAATCACAGGATGTGGACGCGACCCCGAGGCTCGAACCTTGGTATCCAACACCAAAGTCGGCAGTCTAGCCGACGGACCACAACCTCTCCCCTGAGTAGGAAGGAATGCTGCCGGACATGTTTCTCGGCAGTGTGTGTGAGGCCAGCGATCTAATATATTAAAATAATGCCCCCTGCACCCCACATACAAAATGTAATACAGTGCATGTTACATTTGAAAAATGCAGTGGTATGAAACCCTGTATTGCACAGCGAACCTTGAAACATGGGAATATTTCATTGTTCACTGTACAATACGGCTTTCGACGTCATAATGACAGGCCTCAAACCACTTTACAGGGGTTTTCCGTTACCTGTGCGTCTAGAATTATGCGGCATGGAGGACCAAATAACCCTGCAAACGCCATACAAAAACAAACAGAATTCACATGTGCTTCTAGAATTATGCGGCATGGAGGACCAAATAACCCTGCAAACGTCATACAAAAACAAACAGAATTCACATGTGCTTCTAGACAACAAACAGTAGTAAAAAAGCTGGGTTCATTATCTGATCCATGGCTAGTGAAATACAGTAAAGGCCGGGCAAGTCAGAGGAGGAGACTGCAGCGATTCGGCCCCCAGAGCCAGCAGCTGTCACCCCTAAATCCTGAACAAATGGGCGCTGTGTTATCTGGAAAAGGCGACAGCCCTCGAGAAATGTCACATTGCAGCGTCGAGGGAGGCTGACGGGGATGACTGATGGAGTGAAGGGAGAAGAGGCGGTAATTATACCCCCCTCCCGCAGTTTACTGTCCTTCCTAAAATTACCATTTTCGAGAACCACACTTTACAATGCTCATTTACAATAAACCTTATGTCAGCATTTAAGATGGATGGCTGTGCGTTTGCTTAGTCCGGGCGTCTGATTCAATTGAGCTCTTCATCCTTCCAAAGTCGATACACTGGCACGAAGTAATTCGATACCGTAAAACCCATTAAATAAAGCGCTTAGTAAAAAGAAATTATAGTCCAAATCGGTATATAAACCACATTTTTATATTGTTTGTGGTTACCTTTCTTCAAGTAACTGCTGTGTATAATATCTTATTAACTGGCACAAGATAGTGACATAGCGGTGACGTGTATATTTTTAAATTCCCGTAGGTCGTCTTGGTTGGTCAACCGAGGTGCCCCAAAGTCGGGTGTCACACCTTACACCAGCCCCGTTTCTTACCCAGCAGCATGCTGCGATTCTTATGTCATACTCCTAGCTGTAAAGAGAAAACTACGAGTCCCAGAATTCTGTTTGCTAATAGCCAATAATGGCGGGCGGTGTTACATCAGACTGCTGGGTGCCTCATGTTGTGACAGATGTGATTAAGATTCTGGGAGCCCCATGTCCTGCCATCGTTCCTCAAAACATTATTTTGAGAGCACAGCACATGCCAGACTGGCTGTAAGCAGGTGCTGCGATCCAAGGGCTGACCTTTGACCTTTTAAGTTCAACTGGATGTTCATGTCCAGCAGCATTTCTGCATTGTGAGAACAACTCAAAAACATGACTAGCAAAAATAATTATATTAAAGGGAAAGATTTCGTTGCAATTATTCTGGTCAGAGGGTTGGTTGCTATGAATATATATTTATTGTTTTAAAGATCATCTTCTGGTATATTGGGGTAACATCAGCGCACAAGTGTTTCACCCCCTTATGCACAATAAGCCTGGGTAGGGCGTCCAGATAACTCTATGGCAGCGCGACACAACTTTGCATTTTCATTGAGCCAATTGGCCCAACACAGCTCATGATGGCATGTAAAAACAAAGAGCAAGAATGGAAACGTGTCTCCTGTGATGGAGCCTTCTGGTCGCCCTAAACATGGGACTTTTTTAAGACTTAAATATAGTAGGGATCTGGTCCGCCCCGTGAGAGCCCGGGCAGGAAATTGTCCAGTCGGTATGGGTGGAGAGCTTCTGCAACCAGGCTGGTCCGTCTGTTCATGATCTGCTGAATGCCTCGCCTGGTTTTAAGCGTGGCTAAAGGTGGTACACGGCTCTCCGCCGCTGGCACATTCTCCCACTGAGCTATCTTTCTAGTTTGGGAGTATTAGCATTTTAATGCAGTTCTAAGCCATGCATGCTTCACCCGCTGCGAGGATTGGTTTGCCCAGGCTATATGCTGTGGAAATATGGAAACGAAATTCACGTCTATGGGATGTGGCATTCAGTTCCCAAATGTATCGCCTCGTCAGGGGTTGGTAGTAAGCGCTGTATAAATAAAAAAATAAGAAAGAAAAGAAAGACTCCGGAACGGACCGGCTGACCAGTGACACTAAGAGAACAGTTAAAGTTTACTCTAGCCATTAAGTGATAAGCATAGCTTCAGGAGGAGGGATTCAAGAGAAGGTATTTACAATCAATCAATCGTGTCTTGTATAGCGGCTAATCACCCGGGAGGGTATCCAGGCGCTGAAGGTGTCTAGAATTAAAGGAGCGCACCCTTTAATTCAGGAACGTGTTTGATCCGCTGATAGCCGAAAAGCTGTATATGGCACTTTCAGTCAGATCTTTAATATTTTAGCGAACTATATACATTAAAAGTGAAACTACAAGTCACAGAACTCAACTTGCTGCTAGTGCTAGCTAAAATAAAAAGCCAGGCTTAAGTTGTTAGCCATATAGTCAGAATTCTGCGACTGTCCCAATTCTAGATGTGAGGTGTTCCAATTCTGGCTTTCCAGGTATGTACCTCTTTACAAACTGATTATTGTGGTTTTGCTTTATATATATATAATCAGCTTAATGTAGCGCTAACTTCGTTCGAGGGCATTGGAGCGCTTTACAAGAGAACCACACTACGTTCACACGTTCTGAGGGGCAGGGAGGCTACGTTTTCGTATCCAGTAGGGCAGGATGCGAACGTAAATTAGGAAAGGTTGAATGAATACAAATGTGCCCCCTCCCATGTCGAGTTGGCCTGTGCAGTAGTTCCTAGTAACATGCGCTAAAGCTTGGGTTCTGCGCTAAAGCTTGGGTTCTATATGGGGCCTTGATGTCCCATTGGACCGGAAATGGGCAGGCTGCATGCGCTTATCTGCCATTAAATCCTGGTTTCTGTAAATCCGGGTGAGCCCACCTCCCCTTCGCGGGGACACATACACTATTGCCCAGTAAGTGCCCCGCTATCAGGGTAAGTGGCTGCCCCCTGGGGAAGGGCGGGGGGGGCTCTTCCAGCCCCTTTTGTCGCAGCACAGCCAGAGGGTGCGGCGTGAAGAGCTGTTAATGGGGCAGTGGAAGCGGCTTCAGGGGCGAGAAGAGACCCATCGGCTGACAACGACCCTGAGCGTGGGGTCCATGTTGACGGGGCAGGGCAGGCTGTGGGGTCCATGGTGGCGGGGGCAGGACAGGCCGTGGGGGCAGGGCTGGGGGCCATGGTGGAGGGGACTGGTCAGGCCATGGTGGCGGGAGCAGGGCAGGCCTTGGGGGCAGGGAAGGCCGTGGGGGCCACATCGTTGCGGGTGCAGGGCAGGCTGTGGGGTCCATGGTGGCGGGGGCCGGGCAGGCCGTGGGGGCCATGTTGGAGGGGTGAGGGGGGGCAGGGCAGGTCGTGGGGGCCACGATGGCTGGGGCAGGACAGGCCTTTGGGGCAGCCGTTGAGGACTCTCGAAATCATCCAATGTGCGCAGTAGATAGCGGCACGTGGGAAGTTGTGTATTTTCCCCAATCGGTGTGTTTTAGGCGCTATAGCCGATTTATTGACGTTGATTGTCCCAACCCTCCCTTTCCTCTAATTCTCGCTCTCTTTCTTGTCCTCTCCTTCTGTCTCTCTCTTTAGCTTTACATCGACGCTTCCTCGCTCGCTCCTACCCTCTCTCACGACCTCCCATTTCTTTCTCCTTCTTTGTCTTTGCATCTCTCTCTCCCTCCGTTCTCTTTCTGTATCTTACTCCATCATCTTCCCTTTATATTCCACTTCCTCTACGTTTCTCTTTCTTTCTTCTCACACTTTCTCTTTATTTTGATCCCTATATTTTATTTTACATATGTTGTTGTGGTAGTTGCTTATTATGAAACAGCAGATTCATAAAATAATTAGTTTTTTTACTAAAACATTTTAAGTGCATTAACGAGAAGAACTAAGTGACAGATATCAAAACACTTTACGAAAGATGTAAAATCTAGAGCAAACACAGGCGCAGAACAAAACACACAGCAAAACCCACGCATCAGGCAACATAATAGCTTTTTGGGAGAAAACCACCCCATCCCTAAAGGTTGCACTTTCTTCCTCAGTCCCATATATTTTCCTTTCCTTTGTCTCCGTTCCTCTGTTTCAGTTCGCCTGTCTCACCAAAAGGCTTTGAGTCTATCGTACAGAGTGCATAAAGTGCTAGGCAAACACTCAGCATAACTTAACTAAAAAAACACACTCACTCACTCACCCTCTCTCTCCCCCTACCTCTCTCTCTCCCTCTCTCTAAATATCTCTCTCTTCCCTCTCCCCGTCTCTTTCCCTCTCTCTTCCACTTCTCTCTCTCTCTCCTTTTCTCCCTCTCCTTCTTCCCTCTCTCTCTCTTTTCCTCCCTCTCTCTCTCTCTCCCTCCCTCTCTCACTTTCCCTCCATCTTCCCTCTCTCTCCCTCTTCCCTTCCCTCTTCCCTTCCCTCTTCCCTCTTCCCTTCCCTCTTCCCTTCTCTCACTCCCTCCCTCTTCCCCCTCTCTCGCTCCCTCCCTCTTCCCCCTCTCTCGCTCCCTCCCTCTTCCCCCTCCCTCTCTACCTCCCTCGTCCTGCTCTCTCTTCTCCATCTCTCTCCCTTCCCTCTCTCTCTCTTTCTCTCTTCCATCTCACTCCCTCCTCTCGATCATTCCCTCTCTCCTTTCCTCCCTCCCTCTTCTCTCTCCTTCCCTCTCTCTCTCCCTCCTCTCTCTCTCCTTCCCTCTCTCCTTCCCTCTCTTCTCTCTCCCCCCCTCTTCTCTCTCTTTCCTCTCTCTCTCCTTCCCTCTCTCTCTCCTTCCCTCTCTTCTCTCTCCCCCCCTCTTCTCTCTCTTTCCTCTCTCCTCCACCCTCTCTCTCTCTCCTCATATACAAAGAGTCTTATGGACTGCACCGAGGAAAGCAAAATAATTAGAGGCGGCCTGAACCCTATAACGAGTGACCAACGTGTCAAGAGAGGCCCAGATAGCTGCCCTGCATATCCACAGAAGGGAAACTCCTTTATATTCAGTCCACGAGACAGCCATTGCTCATGATCCTGAACCGGAAAAAGAAGGAGAAATCGAAAGGACTTATGGGTCAAGCAAATGACAAATGTTACCATCCACTATGGTGGAAATGGAGGATTTACTGCCCTGAAGGTCCAGTCCAAAAGCATCGAGTAAGAATTCGTTTTACAGAACGAGTGAGCTCTGGAAACCCGAACTGCCCGTCCCAGGTTCAATCAGTGGCGGCTCCTCCGCTAAGGCGGAGGAGCGTCGCCCCACTGCCATGAAGCAGCAAAGAAAGGGGAAAAAAAGCTAATAACCTAATGTTATTATCATTTTATTTTGCCCTCCTGCTGCGGCAGCTTTGCATGAGGGGGCGGGGCTGCAGAGCAGGGGAGGAGTGGTAGAACTGTCCTAAGTGAGCAATGACTGTTTGGTCGGCCCTCTCAGTCTGCCCAAAACAGTCATGCACACTTTCCCTGTTCTCCATGCAGGCTGCGTTGCAGCCTGCATGGAGAACATGCCCACCTCTCCAGCCCCTGACTGAGCGCCTTGTCATGGCACTCAGACCAATCACAATACTGCATTGCAGGATTGTGATTGGCTGCAGTGAGCGTGGGAGCCCTGGTGCTTCCTGTTTCTCACAAGAAGCTAGGAAGAGGATGGGACGGGACACAGGAGAGGCGGCGGCGGCAGCCACCCAGCCGGGAGGTACGTTTTTTTTTTTTTCTTACCCGATTTCCCACCCCTCCCCCCCATCCCCTTTGCCCCCACCCGTCCCACTGCTGCTTCTAGGTAGTAGCCACGACTGGGTTCAATAACTTAAACCTAGCCCAGCTGGGTCTGTACCATGAGAAGGAAACAAGGGAAGCACTTTTTCCTTTCCGCTAACCAATCCAAGATGGCTGACAGGAAGTGTTGGGGAGAGCTTCCTTCCTGACAGGTATATAAAGCTGAAACCTGTGGAACACAACGTGCCACAACTTCCGGAGTACTTTCCATTCCTTTCATCACCTGCTTGTTTCTTTCCCTATTTTCCTAGCAGATTCCTGAACTTCCTGCCTCCTTGGTCTCTAGTCGGTCCTTCAGTCTGTGTCTTCCTGGATCTTCTCAGCCTGTTCATCTTCATTCTGAAAGGTTTTCTGCCATTTGTCATTTTCTTTCTGTTTAGGGGCTCCTGCTGGGTGACACCCTCTGCATGGTTAGTTTTAAGCACTGGACAGTACCATGGCTACTGGAAGGGGTCACCCATATCTCTGGCGGTTGTATGTCAGAACCACATATGTGTTTATCATGCATGCTTCTACTATGTGTGCAGTGCAACAAACACGTTTACCATGCATTCCTTTACTACGCAAGTCATTGCAACGACTTGCTTTAGGAAAGCGCTAGACTTTGGAATAGTATAATTTACTATTCCAACTCCAGTCCGCGCAACAGTAGGGAAGGTGTCGGACTTAAAATCCAATACCAGTCCAACAACGCGTTCCTTAAAGCAAGTCGTAATGACTTGCATTGTAACGGAACGTGTGGTAACGATGTGTTCGTTGTATTGCCTGCGTTATATAGGCACTGCATGGTTCCGGTTGCGTGCTAAAGGCTGTTCCCCCATCTCTGGCAGTTCCACTGGAAAAAGAAGAATCCACAAGGTTAGTGTCCAGCCGTTGATAGGATCAGTCCAAGGAGAGCTTCCAACTCACCCAAACTGCTGGAGAAGGAGGAGATAGCCACTAGGAAAGCAACCTTAGGGGTCAAATATTCCTAACCTACCATCTTCAAAGGGTTCAACAGGTGAGACCAGCATATCCCATGTACTCTAGGTGCAGACAGTGCAAAGTACTGGAGAAGATGAGAGACAAACCCATCTGCCACCTCCAAGCCTCCCCATGGATCCACGGACACCCTGAAAGTAGCCACATAAACTCATAGGGAAGCGCTGAAATTTACAATGCAATGCTTTATTTCAGTGGATGTGCCTGTCTCCAAAACTAGACTCCCTGCACCTTGGCACCCAAGATGTGAACTTTGCAAGCCAGCTTGCTGAACTGACGCTCTAGATTTTTCTTTCTAGAGAAGGCAATTTATTCATTCTTTGGGGCTCCGCCAGGCACTTGCTTACATTCTTGGTGAGAATTTAGTCATGGAACAATACTAGAAAGCATATGCATAGCAGAGTATATATTAGGCTCCTGTCCTTACTTGGGCAGTTTAGCTCCATTGCCAGTGTCTGGGGGATCCTCATCTCAGTGATTTATGTGATTCACAAATTATTTTTGTTTGCAATAAACAGACTCAGCTGAAATATAAGGCAGCATTTTCTTTGCTTGATCTTGGTGCATAGGCTGGGAATCACTGCCTCTTGGCCGGGAGCGGTGACCGGCAGCGATGGTTGGCAGAGGGGACCAGGCCTACCCACGACAACACAAGGCGCCAAGGTAAGACAGAGGCTTTTCCGTGAGGTGGACTTGGGTAAAGGATGGCCCAGTGCTCGGCTTGCAAGTCGGGTCAGATGGTCTAATTCAGTTCAATTTTGAAATATGAGTCTGTTTTGTTTTTATTGATTAGTCACTAGGTCCTTTTTTGTTACTTCAAATTTTGAATGCAAATCATTTGGGTTAGGGATTATTTGAAGAAAATGGTTGGACAGGAAAAGGGGGAATAAAAGAGCTAGGAGATAAATTTAGGCATCTAGGCTTGGGTGCAGTTCGCAGAGTTACGCTATGCGGAACTCTGCGAAGTGACCCAAAAACTCCGCCGCGCTATGTGGAGTTTCGCAAGCGGCAGAGGGCTTTACATCGCGATGATTTTTAGCACCGGGTGTTTGTCAAGCGATGTAAAATCAGCACAAATAGCACCATGCACAGCATAAGAGGGCACTGCTTCTTTATGCCGCTGTAATGTTGAGTTCAGCCATGGGGACAAAAGGGGGGATGAAATGTCCCCCCGGGTATAGGTCAGAGAAAGTAAGCAGGTGCCTCTGTCGTGCTCGCACTCTAGTGTATGTGTCTTGTGGTGCGGCGAGCAACAGGTTCAGTGCTAACAGCATTGACGGGGCATAGAGAGTATTGTGTTTGACGCGTCTGCGCATGCCTTCCCACACCCAGCGCACGCACTCCATGTCAACGATCCCCACCGGATGTTTATAGCGGTGGTAGGCAGCTGTGTGTAATGGCCAAGGAGAGGTGGCATCCACCTTTGCTGCTATGTGAGGTTCTTATCTTATCTTATCAAGTATTTGTAGAGCGCAAGTACACCGGTTGGTTTCTTGGCGCTGATTGCTAGGGGATTGGCCAACCTGGAGACAGATCATTCAAAAGCTTGGATAAAGAGCCAGGTTTTGAGGCTCTTCCTGAAACTCAGTAAGCTAGCGCTTGACCTGATTTCCAGGGGGATGGAGTTCCATAGACTGGGGCAAGAGTTGCAAACCTGCAACCCCCTTGGCGCTTTAGCTTAAAGGTAGGGACCGTCAGCAGTTGGAGCTGTGCCGAACGGAGGTGGCGTGAAAGAGTGTAGCGGGAGATAAGATTGTTTATGAATTTAGGGCTCTGGCCGTTCAGAGATTTGAACACCAGACAGCCCACTTTAAAGATGCAGCGCTGGGGAATGGGGAGCCAGTGCAGTTTCCTAAGAAGGGGGATGCATGTTGCCATCTGGGTTGTTTATATACCAGTCTGGCTGCTTGGTTCTGAACCATTTGCAACCGTTTAGTAAGGCCAAGTGGTAGACCAAGGTATGTTGCATTGGCATAGTCTAAGCGTGATATTACCAACGCCATCAGCACCTGTACCAGAGCTGCCTGAGTCAGAAGCCTACTTATCTTCCTAATTTTGCGCAGCTGGAGGAAACAATAGGAAATAACGGTACCTACATGCGATTTTAAGGAGGTCATTACCAATGGTGACCCCTAGACTTTTCACTGAGGGTGACGGAACTGGGGGGGGGGCCTAATTCGTTTGGCCAGTACTGTGGGCCCCAGTGGTTATGGGCGCCACCTGTCAGGACCAGTTCGGTTTTACCTGGATTTAATTTTAAGTGGTTGTGGTCCATCCAATGACGGATGAATGTCATAGTGGATTGAAAATCAGAGATTGACTGGGGAGAGTTGTCGATAGTAAACATAAGTTGGAGGTCGTCGGCATAGTTGAAGGTGTCCACCCTTCTTTCCTTCAGACATCTAATCAGAGGGAGAAGATTGAGGTTGAATAGGTGCGGAGAGAGCGCAGAGCCCTGAGGGACCACGCAAGTGGTTTTAAGTTTAGGGGCAGTGAACTGGCCAAAACGGACTGCCTGAGTGCGATTTTCCAGGAAGGAAATCATCCATTTAAGGGCGAGGCCCTGAATGCCTGCCTCTCTGACACGGTCTGCCAGTATATTGTGGTCGACCGTGTCAAATGCGGCCGAGAGATCTAACAGCACCAGGGCCTGAGGAGTACCTTTGTCCGCCTTTTCTCGTAAGGAGTCCAGAACTGCCAATATGACAGTTTCTGTGGAGTGGGCTGGACGGAAGCCCGCTTGGCGTGGGTCAAGGAACTCGGATTGTTCCAGAAAATTGGACATGCATTTAGCAACGTGGGCTTCGAGTAACTTGGCCAGATAGGGGAGCAAAGAGATTGGGCGGTAGTTACCCAGCATCTTGGGGTCTGCACTAGGTTTCTTAAGGAGAGGGACCACTATAGCCTCCTTGAAGGAATTAGGTACAACGCCCTGGGACAATGAATTGTTAACTAGTGCAAGGGCTGGGGCCGAGACGGTGGAGAAGGCCATTTTTAAAATATGAGGGGGACATTGGTCCATAGGGGAGCCAGATCTAACTTTTGCTAATAGGTCACCCAGGATAGCTGTGTCAACTGGCGGAAAACAGTTAAGGGAGTGGGGGTTTCTGGGCAAGGGGGGGATAGCCTGTGGTGACGTATGGGAGGGGATACTGGCTTTGATATCAGCAATTATATCAATGAAAAATTTGTTCAGGGAGTCGCAGAGATCCTGTGATGGGATGGGTTTACTAAGAGTTCTCTCACGATTGGACAATTCGTCTACGATAGTGAAAATTTCTTTGGATTTATTGTTAGCGGTTAGGATTCTTGAAGAAAAATGGGCTGCCTTAGCTAAGGAAATTGCCTTTTTGTATTCCTTCAGGGCCAGTAAATAGGTAGTTTTTTGGGCCAACGAATAGTCCAGCCTCCACTTTCTTTCAGATTGGCGGAGGGAGAGTTTCTGTTGTTTTAGATCGGGGGGAAACCACTTTTGCGCCTCATGGTGACGGGTCAGTCTGATTTGTTTAAATGGGGCATGTTCATTGCTAGCTGCTAGAAGCCAGGCCGAGATATTCTCCACATGGAGGTTGACATCGGGCGTAGGGTGAGGAGCTGTGTTGACCAGCGTTGTGATAAATACGGCATTATCGATGGCATTCCATTTCCTCGCCATACCCCCTGCAAATAGGGATTTTACCGGTGGTCAGATGCAGTAGAGTGAATTTTATCAAGCGATGGTCAGACCAAATGCACGGTGTGACGGATAGATCAGATATCGCCAGGTTGGTGGTCCAAAGTTGGTCCAAGGTGTGACCTTTTAGGTGGGTGGCAGAAGAGATCTGCTGAGTGAAGTTCATGTCTTCCAACGATTCAGTCAGCTCATTGGAATGAGGCCCTCCTTGAGGATCATTAGCCCAATAGTTGAAATCGCCTATCAGGAGAATTCTGGCATGATTTGTAACAAGGTGTGCGATTTGTTCTCCCATAGATTGGGGGAATAGGGGCATGTGTTGAGGGGGCCTATAGAGTAATACACAGATCAGTGGTGCCGATTCGGACTCAAGTTTGATAACAATATTATCTGCTGCGGGGATGCAGAGTGGGGTAAGGGCCGTGAAGGTCAGGCTCTTGTGGATAATAGCCGCCACTCCGCCGCCCACCTTGCCAAAAGGATGGTTTGTTTGCAGGATGTAGTATTCATTGGGTAAGGCGGCTAAGATATCGGGCGAGGATTCGGGAGTGAGCCAGGTTTCGGTGAGCAGGAGGATATCAGGTTTGTCTGAGTCTAAGAGGGTAAAGATTTCTAGCTGGTGTTTAACTAGGGAGCGAGTGTTAAGATAGACTATTGCTAAAGCTTTAGGCTCCTGAGTTTTTCCTTTTTGCAAGTGGAAGTGGTGTGTGGGTAGTTTAAGCTCAGGGAACGAGCCTCGCTTCTGATGTATGCTGTTGTGTAGCAAACATGCTATAGTCTTAGGATCAGGCGAAGGTGCAATAGATTGGAAAGTTTTAAGTTCCTGGGAAGTGTATTTATAGATTTGGGCATGGTAACAGGGCCCTGGGCTCGTCTGGGCGCGGACGGGCGCAGACGGGCTTGCCTTAGGCGCGCCATCGGCGCGCCGCCGGCATTTATGTCAGTCGGAATCCTGCATCCTACCCATCAAGCTTCGGCTATCGTGATATCACTCTCCCATTGTGGAACCCTTCTATGAAGCACGCTCAACGAGATCCCACACCTAGATGATCGTTGCGCGGCCCCTTATCCGGCGCGTTCACTTTAAATTTTCAAGGTCGCCGTTGCCAGGTACAACTACCCCAGGATTTGCCGCACCGTGACACCGGTTCCCAGCGATCCCACATCAAGAGGATCCTTACTCACTGACGGCTTCCCGCTGAAAGTGCCTAGTTTCACTTGCGCTTCTTGCACATCGTTTCCAGTACTTTCGACTACGGCTCTCCCTTTCCTTGAGAGTCTGGCTAATTATTTTCAGGCTTGCTTATGTTTTAGTCCTGATGATGATCCTTGTATCTCGTGTATGGATCGAAACGTCGTCGACACATAAATCACCTTATACACTACTCTGAAATGTTTATTTTTGTGTAAAGGTGTACCAACACGATTTGTTGGCTCAATTGTTTAATTCCATATCTAACAAATCCATAGCCCTGCCTGAACTTCCTTTTTTGTTATCTAATTGTGTATGCTTCCTCTCCCTCCTTTTCTGTTGATGCAGTGAGGGCACAGGCTTGTGTCCTACTCACTTTATTGTTTGTTTAAAGTATTTTATAAATTGTTGTTACATTAAATATTGGACCTCTGTCCGGCTGGACACGTCATTTAACAATATAGCACTGATTGGGTCTATATTTTTATTGACCTCCTGTACTTCAGATTTCCAAGGGACCACTGTTCTTCTAAAATACATAACCCCTCCTCTGGCCCACGTGATCGGACACCGGGGAGGAGGCAGGAAGATGCTGGGGCGCGCTACACTATCGGCGCTTAGATTCGGTAATGTACAATTTCAGGATATTGGTTCCCACACAGATTCAATTTCATACAGTTTTTAAAAGTTTTAAAAGTTAAACGAATGCAATTTGTTGCAGCTAAAAAGACGCTGTTTCAGGATGGCGGCCTCTTACCTAGAGTGCCCGCTCCCGCGTTGCAGCTGGCATTTATGTCAGCTGAATGCCTTAACCCCTCCTCTGGCCCACGTGATCGGACACCGGGGAGGAGGCAGGAAGATGCTGGGGTGCGCTACACTATCGGCGCTTAGATTCGGTAATGTACAATTTCAGGATATTGGTTCCCACACAGATTCAATTTCATACAGTTTTTAAAAGTTTTAAAAGTTAAACTAATGCAATTTGTTGCAGCTAAAAAGACGCTGTTTCAGGGTGGCGGCCTCTTACCTAGAGTGCCCGCTTCCGCGTTGCAGCCGGCATTTATGTCAGCTGAATGCCTTAACCCCTCCTCTGGCCCACGTGATCGGACACCGGGGAGGAGGCAGGAAGATGCTGGGGCGCCCTACACTATCGGCGCTTAGATTCGGTAATGTACAATTTCAGGATATTGGTTCCCACACAGATTCAATTTCATACAGTTTTTAAAAGTTTTAAAAGTTAAACGAATGCAATTTGTTGCAGCTAAAAAGACGCTGTTTCAGGATGGCGGCCTCTTACCTAGAGTGCCCGCTCCCGCGTTGCAGCCGGCATTTATGTCAGCTGAATGCCTTAACCCCTCCTCTGGCCCACGTGATCGGACACCGGGGAGGAGGCAGGAAGATGCTGGGCGCGCTACACTATTGGCGCTTAGATTCGGTAATGTACAATTTCAGGATATTGGTTCCCACACAGATTCAATTTCATACAGTTTTTAGAAGTTTTAAAAGTTAAACGAATGCAATTTGTTGCAGCTAAAAAGACGCTGTTTCAGGATGGCGGCCTCTTACCTAGAGTGAAACTGTACTGTGTACAGCCAGTAGTGTAAGTACTGGGCTTGGGCGCAAAGTGCATAGACGTGTAAGTCGGGCGCCCCGGACCTCCCTGGTGAAATGGGAGAGTCAGAATCTAGCAAAACCAAAGGGGATGATGGACGGAGTGTTGAACATTGCAAGCACTCACCCCCAGTCAACTGATCTGGGTTTAATCCATCATCATTCTTTAGCTCACTCCGCCACCCCAGTTCAGACATGGCCATATCCAAATCAGTCTGACCCTGTGCCTCATGGGAACAGTCCAGCCCGAACTGCCAAGCCATGTCTTCCCTGGACCGGAAACAAGCATCCTGGGACCGGTTTCTGGCTTACAGCCGTCATCAGCCAGGCTATCTTGAATCCAGTGGCAAAGTGAGCAAGGGACCCACGTCTGGGCATACCCTGCCAACTTAGGGCGAACATAGCAAAACCAAAGGGCATGATGGACGGAGTGTTGAACATTGCAAGCACTCACCCCCAGTCAACTGATCTGGGTTTAATCCATCATCATTCTTTAGCTCACTCCGCCACCCCAGTTCAGACATGGCCATATGCAAATCAGTCTGACCCTGTGCCTCATGGGAACAGTCCAGAATCTCCCATGCTTTGCAAGGTTGCTTACCAGCCCACGTGAAGAATATGAGATTGGAGTGCAGGCGCTTGAAAAAATAGGCAGTGAGGGGGACCGGCACATTATTAAAGAGATAAAGGAATTTGGGCAGTACTACAATCTTGGCTATCGCCAAGCATCCTGTTAAGGAGAGGGGGAGTCTGTTCCATGTTGGGATTTTCTCTCCGAGCCACGTCGTGGCCCTCCCAAAGTGTTCCCTTCACAATTCCTCAATGTCTCTGCTCAGCGAAATTCCCAGGTAGTGTGAGAAAGTGCCCTCTTTTTGCATGGTTGCCCCCACTTTTTGCTGAATTGCTGATGTGCTTTGACTAAGTGTGCCCTGGGCTCCTTCTAATCAGATACCCAGGGCCTATGTTTTCTCCCTTAAACTGCATTGAAGCCTCAACCCAATTGGCATCTCTGGCCACAGGCCAGCCCCTGGTAAATGGTACCACAGGTACCCAGGGCACTGTGACCAGAGAAGGCCTCTAAGGGCTGCAGAACGTAGTGTGCCATCCATAGAGGTCCTGTACCCTTACACTCACACACTGCCTTTGCAGGCTGCATGTCTTGGTGCAGAACAAAGTGAAGAGTCAACATGGCACACATCTCTGTATGCCATGCCTACAACCCACTGCCCTGGCATAGATAAGTCACCCCTCTAGCTGGGTGCACCGTACCAGTGGTGAGGGTACAGGTGCATGAGCCCTGTACCCCTACAGTGTCTAAGGCCATTCTTAGACATTGTAAGTGCAGTGCTGCCATTAAGAGTATATGGTGCTGGGAGTTTGTCATTACGAACTCCACAGCATCATAATGGCTACACTGAAAACTGAGAAGTTTGATATCAAACTTCTCAGCACATTAAACCCACACTGATGCCAGTGTGGGATTTAATGAAAAATCCACACAGAGGGCATCTTAGAGATGCCCCCTGAAAACTAACCTACCACTAGTGTCCAGGCTGAGTGGCTGCTTTCAGCTGCCACCACCAGACATGTTTCTGGACCCCTGGGTCCAGAGCCTGCTGCTCTCTGGGGCCTGAAACAATGCACATCCTGGGACGAGGTGCCAAGCCTCCTCCCCCAGGATGGGCAGGGTTCACGAAGGGGAAGCTTCAAAGGCTTGCCGCCTTTGTGAGCTTCCCCAGGCCACTTGCTGCTTCCAGCAACTGGTCCCCACTGGTTCTGACCCCCACTTTGGGCGGGAGAACCGGCGGGAAAAACAAGTGAGGAAGAGAGGTGTGCCCACCTCTGCCAACTCCACCCCTCAGGTGGGGGAGGCAAGGTGAAGCACAACTCTCAGTCCCTGCCATCTTGCAGATGGGGGGACTCAGATAACCAGGGACAGGCTCATGCCCCCCTCCCATTGGAGGGTGGCATAATAGGGGGTGTACCCACCCCAGGGAAGGGACCCATTGATCCCTGCCTTTTACCTACCTGTAACGTCCCTAAATCTAGTATTTAGGGGCAACCCTGAACCTTGGTTCCTCAGACAAGAAGAAACTACAAGGAGAAGAAGAAGAAGAAGGACCGAACAGCCGGTCAGCAGCTAACAAGAGGAAGACGCCCACTGACTTGGCCCCAGCCCTACCGGCCTGTCTCCACCTCGAACCTGCTCCTGCGAAATCCCGGTGTGTCCTGCAGCCAGCAACCTCGAAAACTCCAGAGGACCTGCCTGCCTTCAACCCCAAAGACTTTGTCTCCCGTGAACACCGGATTTGTTCATCTGCAACCTCTGGCTCCGGCCGGACACCGCGAATCCGCCCCACTCTGCACCCGACGCCCATGGCCCAAGTTCATGTAGTCCAACACCAAGAGGAGGTCTCCCCGGTGATCCTGACCCGAGATGCGGTGACCCCTGACCTGCCTCAAGCCTCCAGCCTCCGCCTGCAGCCTCAAACCGGAAGGTCCTCCCAACTGCGACCAGGAGCTGGTAAGAAGATCCGACCCTAAAAGGCACCCCTGCACCCGACGGCCTTGCGTGGCCCAACCAATGGTGCCTAACTAACCCCCAGAATCCCAACTTACCTCTCCAAGTGGTGGTCGCACCCAGAAGACCTTCGTCCCCGAGCCTGCAGTATGTTTGCAAACCGGAGACTCCCCGTTGAAAGCTATAGGGCACCCAATGCCAAAACAGCACTCTGCACCCGGCCGCCCCAGTGCCGCTGAGGGTGCACCTTTTGTGCTGGCTTGAACCCCCATTTGCCCAGAGCTTAAGTCCAGGAGCTTTGCTCCCACAACCCAGTGGCCTGCTCGTAAGCAGCCTCCAACCGGAGGCCCCCTATCCCCCATTGGATAACATTGGGCCTCAGCACTCTGCACCCGGCTGCCCTAGTGCCGCTGAGGGTGTAACAAGAGTGCATCCTTGACCCTGGGGGACCCCTGAGTCTACCCCCAGAATACCAACTCCCACAACCGAATACTTACCTTTGAACTGATAACCCTATTTTCCTCCATAGGATAACATTGACTGTTTTTCTATGAAAAGTTTCTAAGTGTGGAGCTGGAAAATCTAAGAAACCCTTTAAAACGAATTAAATAACAAAGACGCTTTTACTTACCTGTTTACAGGAAATGTCCTAGTGCAGTATCCAGGTATACTGCACTGTGTAAGAAAAGTAATCTGTAAAGTAATCTACTTGACATTCTACTAAAAAGCCAATACAAAGTATATGTACAGTATATCAAAAGCATTGCATTACTAGTAGCTCTACTGTAATCAAATCAAAGTGTATATACAATTGCATTTCAAACTGTTTACAAACTGCATTACTACTGTAAAGTATTTATTGCTTACCTGTGCCAGCCTTGCTTGGTTCTAGAAAATAAAATAACTAAAAGAATATTTTTATACAAAACCAATTGGTCTGAAGTTCAGTCTTTGAGTGTGTGAATTCATTTGCTGACTGAGTGTGTACAACAAATGCTTAACACAACCCTCTGATACAGCCTTACTGCTCGACCACACTACCACAAATAGAGAGTAAGGTGCTATCTACATTTACCTCTGCCAACCTTTGGGGTACCACTGGACTCTGTGCACACTATACCTCACTTTGGTATAGTTTATACAGAGCCAGCTTCCTACATTGGTGGATCAGCGGTGGGATATATAACTTTGCATTTGTTGGACTAACTTGGTTACCACCTGATCACACAACAGAACTCTTAAATTGTCTTTAGAATTCTGATTTTTGAATTTGGCAATCTTTTTGCAAAATTACTAAAAGTCTTGTTAGGGCCTTGGTTAAGTCCCTTTAGAATTTTAGAAAAAAAAGTCACTTTAGCTAGGGATAAGAGGGTTTTTTTTGTCCTCATTGTGCAATAAACAGGTTGAGATGAGATATGGGGTTCTCGCGTATGGGGAGCCGTGTCTACCGTTCTGTTCCAACCTGGCCCTTCCCCAGGGCATACACCTTCAAATGAGATGTTTTTAGTGGTTGGGGGTATTCTATCGGCCTCATGGCCCCCCTTCCGCACCTCGTCCCACTCTTCCACTGTGGGGTGATATACATGCGCCATCGCAGTTCCCACTTTCTCATATTGCTGTTTTGCTTAACCATTGGACTTTTCGGTTTTCCTGAGCACCTTCTATTCCACCGTCTCATGACCTCCAAAGTTGTTCCCATATATCCCAAGACCCTATCCTCTTGCTTTGTACTCCCACCCAATCTAACTTGTTTACCCTTTGGACTGATGCTAGCCATTCTGCTTGTGTTGGCGGAATTTGACATATCCATTTAATGCAGATCTCCCGTCTAGCCATTAACATTAGTACAAAAAGTAAGTTACTCTGTTTTTTACTCAATCTAGGTCCTCCCAAATTAGCATTACCATTTTCACCTCAAACATAACTAATTCTAGGCTTACCTCTATATTCTGATGTAGAATTTCCAAGAGGATCTTACCCACATCGTTCCAAAATCCCTGTAGTTAGGGGCACTGCCGAAACATGTGGATGTCGTCTGCCCTTTCCTCTCCACAGTTGGGGCAGCTTTTCACCTCTCCCTTGTTCAATTTTGACAGTTTCTTCGGCATCCAATATGCTCTATGCATTGTAAACAAATGTTTTTTTTTGAGAGGTGCAGATTTGATAATATACCAACATGAAGACATTGATACTTGCCATAAATTCTGTACATCCAGCGTCGGCAGCTCTTTCCCCCAAATGTCTGTGGGTAAGGTGAAATCCTCTTCTCCTGCTGATATAAACGACAAGTACCAAGTCGCTACTTCCTTCTTCATTACTATATCCCCTTGTAATTTCCTCTCTATGTCTCTATTTCCTGCACCATCCTTCCCTAATGTCTTTGTCCAACTCATCAGTTGATAATACTTAAACTTAGAGAGTGCCCCATTAGTCAATACTGACAGTTGGTCCCATCTGGTTATTGTATTTTCTGGTATTAGCTGACCCCACTTCGTTATCCCCCCATCTCTCATGGGTGTTGATAGTGTGTCTTTCAAACATTCCGGTGTTCCTGGGGAATTCCAGACTGGGGCATGTTCACTGTAGTAGGGAATTTTCCACAGGCGCCTGATTTGATACCATAGCCTGGCAGCAGACCCTAATATCTTTAGTTTCACTTTAAAAAAATAATTTGGGTGTCCAAATTTATATAGGCGATTTCCCCCTCCCCCTCCCCCATGTTCTTTCTTCCTCCTTATCTTTTCAAGGCAATTCTGACCCCTTTTGAGGCCCAAATAAAGCTGCTTGTCTCCCTGTAACCTGTTAAACCACTCTCTCCTAAATTCAAAAGGTATGGTGTTGAAAATATAAGTAAATTTCGGGAGGATCATCATCTTTACAATATTGGAGCGGGCCAGGAAAGATAGCGGGAGGCTTTTCCTTGCATTAAAGAGCTTTCTAGTTTCCGCTAGAACTTTATTGAAGTTTAAGTGGGCGATTTTCCCTATCTCTCCCAGTATCTGGATGCCCAAATATCTTATCTGCTCCTTTACCAGGGGGTTATTGCTCTGGGTGTTCCACTCCATAATTTCCGTTTTCTGTTAATTTACCTGGTAACTTGAGATTTTCCCAAACTGTTCAAGTGTCTCTGTTATTTTCGGGAGTGAGCCTGTCAGGTCATCCGTAAATAGCATTAAGTCATCCGCGTAAAGGGCTACCTTCTTATCCCATTCCCTATACTTAAAAGAGGTTATCAGATGATTTGACCTGAGGGCGTTTGCTAGTGGCTCGATATATAGATTAAATATCAGTGGGGAGAGTGGACACCCCTGTCTGGTACCTCTTCCGATAGTTATCTTCTTGTGAGACTCCCGTTTACTAATACTCTAGCAGTGGGATTTTTATATAAAGATGTTACTGCACCTGCGAAAATACTCCCCATGTTGTATATTTCAATTACTTTGTGCAAAAAAGGCCAAGTGACCCTGTCAAAGGCCTTTGCGGCATCGAAAGTGATCAGACAGGGGTATCTTTTCCTGAGTAGCCACATCTATTGCTCCCACTAGTTCATGCATCAACTCCTGAATCTGTCTGCCCCTTATAAAACCTTTCTGGTCCTCATGGATTATTTTACCAACAAACTTGCCCAGTCTCTTCGCCAAGATTTGGGTGTAGATTTTATAGTCTCTATTTAGCATTGATATTGGCCTGTATGGTTCGCACCTCTTTGGGTCTTTCCCTGGTTTTAGAAAAATACATATTGTTGCCTCTTCCCAGGACTTGGGTAAATCCTGTCCTCTTAAGTACACTGCATTAAATAACTCCGTCAGTCGGGGCGCCAGCTCCTCTTTCAAGGATCTATATATTTCATTTGGTAATGCATCAGGACCTGCTTCTTTTGCTTTTTTTAACTCTTTCATCACCCCCGTTCTTCCGCTGTTATTTTCGCATTTAATTCACATCTTTGCTCTTCCGATAAAGGCTGCTTTAACAAGTTCTTGAGATAACCCCCTATTTGGTCTTCAATGGCCAGTGTGTCATCTGTATATAAGTATTTAAAGAATTTGTTAAACGCTCTCTCAATCGCTGTATCTTCCATCCTGGGTTCTGTCTGATTTTCCTCCTGAATATATAAAATCTTGTCATGACTTTGTTCTGTCTTGATCTTCTAGGCTAACATTTTACCACAGCACTCCCCATATTCGTAGTGTGCAAGCTTACTTGCCTCCCATTAACCCTTGGCTTTCGCATCTAAAATACTGGATAATTCTCCCTTTTTGTTGTTCATTTCCATTTCTATTTTGTCCCTTTCCTGTGCTATGTTCTCCTTCTCCTCTCTAGGGATTGTATTTCCTTCTCCAGTTTACTGATCTTATTCTTAGTTGGTCAGTGATCACCCTTGGTCAGTGATCAGCTCTTCCCCCGCAGCTCCGCTCGTCAGCGCTCTGCCCACGGTCCCCACAGGCAGGGTTCGAGACCTCCCCCTGCTGGGTCCCGATTTTTCATTCTCTCATTTTATTTATTTCTATTGCTCCTCTCCCTCTTGGCTCCTTGCTGAGTGTTGCCCGCACCCGGAATGCTTCCACCGCGTTTCCTTTTTTTCCCGCCGTAACCCGCCCCGCTCCCGCCTCCCAGCCACATGCCCCTCCCCTACTTAAATGCCGACCGCTGCATGGAGCGCGAGCTAGACCCCTGACACTTGGTCAGTGATCAGCTCTTCCCCCGCAGCTCCGCTCGTCAGCGCTCTGCCCACGGTCCCCACAGGCAGAGTTCGAAACCTCCCCCTGCTGGTTCCCGATTTTTCATCCTCTCATTTTATATTATTTCTATTGCTCCTCTCCCTCTTGGCTACTTGCTGAGTGTTGCCCGCACCCGGAACACTTCCACCGCGTTTCCTTTTTTTCCCGCCGTAACCCGCCCCGCTCCCGCCTCCCAGCCACACGCCCCTCCCCTACTTAAATGCCGACCGCCGCGCGGTCGCACCGCTGGTGCGCCAAAGGCGTGCCAAAGGTAAGCCCGTCTGCACCCGTCCGCGCCTGGACCGCACCCAGCGCCAGACCCCCTGGCCCCCGCGAGCGCCACAACACCCGACGCCACTACGACGCCAACACCCTCCACGCACTCAACGCCGGCCGATCCTCCACCTGCTTCCAGGCCACCCCGAAGCTCACCCACGGACCCTTCAACTGCCGAAATTGCAGCTACACCTGCCAGCGCACACCTGCACGTCCTGCCCACCCCACCAAAGCAGACCACAACCATCTCGGATGCATACTACTCAACACCCGCTCAGTCCACAAGCACGCCGTCGAACTCTGGGACCTGCTCGATTCATCCTCCCCGGACGTCGCCTTCCTGACGGAGACCTGGATGAACGCCTCCTCGGCGCCCGACATAGCCATAGCCATCCCGGATGGCTACAAGATCACCCGCAGGGACCAAAACAACAAACCAGGAGGAGGAATCGCCATCGTCCACAGGAACACCATCAGAATCTCGACCAACACCGAAGACTCCCTCAGCATGGCCGAACACCTACACTTCCAGATCCACGTCAATCAGAACACCACCCTCAGAGGAACCCTCGTCTACAGACCCCCGGGACCCCAACCGCAGTTCAGCGACTCCATCACCGACCTCATCAGCACGCACGCCCTCGCCTCCACAGACTACATTCTCCTCGGAGACCTGAACTTCCACCTCGAGAACGCAAATGACAGCAACTCCACAACCTTGATCGACAACCTCGCCAACCTCGGACTCAAACAGCTCGTCACGACACCCACCCACTCTGCCGGACATACCCTCGACCCCATCTTCTCTGCCAGCAACCACGTCACCTTCAGCCACACCACCGAACTCCACTGGACCGACCACCACTGCATCCACTTCTCCTTTGAGAAACACACCGCACACAACCAACCGCAACGAATCCCACACCGCAGCTGGAACAAAGTCACCGAAGACCAGCTTATCACCACCCTCGCCCGAGGCCCTCCTTCCGAGCCCTCAGACACCAACGCAGTGGCCCACAACTTCAGACAATGGATCGACGACTGCGCCAACACCCTCGCCCAGATCAGGAAACCCTCAAACAGGTGTACCGACACGAGAGCCATCTGGTTCAACGCCGACCTCCAGGCTTCCAAGCAAGCCTGCCGAAGACTCGAGAAGCAGTGCGCCACGACTAGACACCAGACAACCACGCAGCCCTCAAGAACGCCAGACGCAAGCACCACCAACTCATCCAATCCGCCAAAAGGACCTCCTTCAAGGAGCGCATCGACAACAACGCACACAACAGCAAAGAGCTCTTCAACATCGTGAAAGAACTCGCCACCCCCAGCTCCAGCTCCAATGACATCCCGCCATCGCAAGAACTCTGCGACTCCCTGGCCACCTTCTTCCACCGCAAGATCGCAGACATCCACGACAGCTTCGACACCCAGACACCGACGACAGGCGCCGACACCCCCGACTCAACGCCCACCAAACACACCGACCTCCTGCTCTCCTGGAACAACGTCAACGACGAAGACACCATAAAAATCATGAACACCATCCACTCCGGCTCACCTTCAGACCCCTGCCCCCACCACATCTTCAACAAAGCAAGCTCCATCATCGCACCCCAACTCCGGAAGATCATCAACAGCTCCTTCGAGACCACTACCTTCCCGGAGAGCTGGAAACACGCCGAGATCAATGCCCTACTCAAGAAACCCAAGGCGGACCCAAAGGACCTCAAGAACGTTCGACCCATCTCCCTGGTCCCATTCCCGGCGAAAGTCATTGAGAAGACCACCAACAGACAACTGACCCACTTCCTTGAGGAGAACAACATCCTGGACTCCTCCCAATCTGACTTCCGAAGCAATCACAGCACCGAAACCGCCCTCATCGCCGCCACCGACGACATAAGGGCCCTGCTGGACAACGACAAAACCGCAGCCCTCATCCTCCTGAACCTCTCGGCCGCCTTCGACACTGTCTGCCACCACACCCTGCGCACACGCCTCCACGACGCAGGGATCCGCGACAAAACTCTGAACTGGATCACCTCTTTCCTCACCGGCAGAACCCAGAGAGTCCGCCTCCCCCCCATTCCGATCCGAAGCCACCACGATCACCTGCGGCGTACCCCAAGGATCATCCCTCAGCCCGACCCTTTTCAACATCTACATGGCACCTCTCGCCAACATCGTCCGAGCGCACCACCTCAACATCATCTCGTACGCCGACGACACCCAGCTGATCCTCTCCCTCACCAAGGACCCGGTCACCGCCAAATCCAACCTCCACGAGGGAATGAAGGCCGTCGCAGAGTGGATGAAGACCAGCCGCCTGAAACTGAACTCTGACAAGACGGAGGTCCTCATCTCGGCTCCACCCCCTCTGCATGGGACGACTCCTGGTGGCCGGCCACGCTGGGAATGGCCCAGACACCCACCAACCACGCTCGCAACCTGGGGTTCATCCTGGACTCAACGCTCTCAAAGACCCAGCAAGGCAACGCGGTCTCCTCCTCCTGCTTCAACACCCTCCGCATGCTCCGCAAGATCTACAGATGGATCCCCACCGAAACCAGAAGGACAGTCACCCAAGCCCTCGTCAGCAGCAGGCTGGACTACGGCAACGCCCTCTACGCGGGAACCACGGCCAAACTCCAGAAAAGACTTCAATGCATACAAAACGCCTCCGCACGCCTCATCCTTGGAATCCCTCGCCACAGCCACATCACCGCCCACCTGAGAGACCTCCACTGGCTCCCAGTCAACAAGAGGATCACCTTCAAGCTCCTCACCCACGCTCACAAAGCACTCCACAACGCCGGACCAGCATACCTCAACAAACGACTCACCTTCTACACCCCGAACCGCCAGCTTCGCTCCGTGGACCTCGCCCTCGCCACCGTCCCACGCATCCACCGAACGACCAGCCGCGGCAGATCATTCTCCCACCTCGCCGCCAAGACATGGAACACCCTCCCCACCCACCTGCGACTAACCCAGGACCTGCTGACCTTCAGGAAACTTCTCAAGACCTGGCTGTTCGATCAGTAGCTGCTTCCTCCACCCCCCCCCCTCTAGCGCCTTGAGACCCTCACGGGTGAGTAGCGCGCTTTCCAAATGTTTGATTGATTGATTGATTGATTAGTTCTTTTATGCCGAAAGGCAGCTAAACTGATTAGTTTCCCCCTTATTACTGCCATGTATGCGTCCCGCATAACCTGACATGAGGTCTCGTTTGTGTTGTTAAAAAAAAAATATGTTGGTTTAAATTTTCAAATTTTCTATTACTTCTGGGATGAGGAGCATAGATCTATCCAGTGTCCATCTCGGCATAGTCTGGGCCTTCTCAAGACATACTTCCATCTGAACTGCTGAGTGATTGGATAGATGTGCCGGCAAGTGCTCCACTTTCTTAGAAGTCTATCCTAGAAGAGTGACCGTGTTTTTTGTTCTTTCAGGTGAATTTTTGTGTTTTTGTTCCTTTCTCTTTCCATATATCTACCAGTCCTAAGTCTTCAAAGTAGTGTTTCAGCCATCCCCTCATTCTAGGCAAGTTTGAGGTGTTCCTTGCTGGCATTCTGTCTTTCCTTAGATCTATTATCAGATTAAAATCTCCACCAAGTATGACATGTGCTGAGACATCCAAGAGATGCGTATGCAGCGCCTGCATTGCAGCAGGGTTCTCCACATTGGGACCATATTATCCTGCTAATGCATACGTTTTACCATACATGCGTACTTTCGCTACGGCCCATCTCCCTTTCAGAGCACAGCTGGCCGCCTCTATTGTTGCTTTTGCTGTTTTCTTAAACAGGATGATCACCCCCTTCACGCAGCATGCCTGGTCAGTACAGATGTATGGATCCACCCAACTTTGCTTCTTCATTATCTCCCCCCACTCTGCTTTTAGGAGATGCGTTTCTTGTAGAATTATTATTTCGCTTTTTATACATTTTAAATACACTAAGATTTTTTGCCTTCTACTTCTGACCCGCAATCCATTACATTCCAGGTTAGGATGTTAACTCCCATTGTCTAAGAAAGAGGGCATTCTGGTTTCCTCCCCCCTTTTAGCCCTGTCTCTCCTGTTTTATGCACATGTCGGATACATTTTTTTGTCTTTTTTCCCCACATGCTCCCCCACCCTTTGTGAAATCATTCTTGCAAAAACCTTTCCCAAACCCCTCCCTAGCCCTTACCCTCCCATGGAGAACCCTCCTTTTCTTTTTTTGGCGAGATATTCTCGCCCTTTCGAGGCCCCTGCTCTCAAGGCATTCATTACACTTTTTGCGCCTTAATCTTATTTATTAGGGATTCTACTTCCTTGGTGTCCCTCAAGTTATGCATCTAATTTCCCCACATTATTCTGAGGGATGCGGGAAAGCGCATCTGGACTGACGCCCCCAGAGATCTCAACTCCTGCATGTATTGCCCTAGTTCCCACTGCCTGTCCTGTGTTGCTTTCGAAATATCTGATCTTATTCTGAAGGCCCACTCACCCTTTGTGTGGGATCCGGCTCTTATTGCCTCACTTAAAATTCTTTCCTTCAGGGTGTATGTTCTAAAATTTACTAGGATCGTCCTAGGGTTTTTTCTTGGTTTGCCTTTCCCAAACGGATCCCTGTGTACCCTTTGGATGTCCTCTGCCAGTATCCCCGTCACTACCCACGGAAAGAACTCCTTCAGGAGGTTGATCACAAAGCTTTTGGTGTCTTCACCTTCTTGTCCCTCCGGGATGTTCAGAAGTCTCAGATTATTACACCTTGCCTGGTTTTACCATCGATTCAATCTTCCCTCTGAGATCCTTCTCATTTGCTTTCAAGGTCTGTATCTCCTCTTTATTCGTTTCTACTCTCTTCCCCAGCTCATCCACAGTGGCTTCCACTGTGGTGATTCATTCCATTATGGTATTAATTTTTGCCTCTAAGACCTCGCAAGCTCCCTGGATTCTGACCTGATTTTTTTCCGAGGTAGCGAAATTCGCCCTCATTTCTGAGATCAATGTCTCGATCAGTCTTTCCGTTCCCTTGTGTTCTTTCGTGCTCTTTTGTTCTTTTGTCGGGTTTTGCCCTGCGACTCGTGACGCTGCGGGCCTTTGGGTGACTTCTTCCCCGATCATTCCGTCTGTTTCTAGCCCCTGAAATCTATTGCTACTGAGGGGTATATCTGCCACAGAACTGACCTCCGTCATCCTTAAGTCTTCTCTTTTGTCCCCTTGTTCCCCTGTGTGTGTTATTAGGTCGCTTGGGAGATTCTGTTTGACCTTAAAGTATGAGCGGAGCGAGGGGGTGATTTTCACCTTTGGACCTACTGCTCTTGCTCGGGTTGATGCCGGGGTAGACTCCAGGGTTTGGGGAGGTGTACCCTGTTTGCTGTTCCTCTCACTACTCTGAGGAACTGAAGCAATAGACTTACGAGTTATCTCTGTGATTACTGATAGACTGGGCTCCAGATTTCTACTTCTCAAACAGTATCTTATCCCCCTTTTCTGGCTGAGCTCTTGTGGCTGCTCCTTCTGCGTGCCCCAGGCTCCCTCTTCCTTCCTCCCTCTACCGTTTTGCAGAAATGTCAAGTCCCGCCTGAGGCTATTTCCCTCTGCTCGGTCACTTACCCGGTTTGCTTGCCCCCTGCCTCGATTGCCTGACTTGTTGTTCTGGCCTCCTCTTGGTGTTCTCTTCCCCCTGTGCGAAAAGATTAGGGCTGTTGCCGCGCTGCTGTTTCCAACGCTGCTACCAGTGTTGCTGGGGCTGACTATCGCTTTGCCCTGGAAGGAGACCCGGGCGGCTGCCTTCCTGTTATTACGAAGGACCGTCACTGCTTCAGCCCACACTGTGCTCGCCGGGATGCCGGGACCTGGTGACCGCGGCCATTTCTCCTGTTTGCCGGTTTCACCGCCAGTATTGCCGCTATCCTTCTGAGTTGCTGCTGGAAACGGGGATTTTACCATGCAAGTTACGGTACTGTGGGACATGCTTTTGTTTTCGCTATTGTTACTCCGTCTTGTCCATTCGCTTTATGCTGTATTTTTTTAAGATTCTGCCTAGAGAGCTCGGGAGCTCCCGACCGGACTCCTCAGTCGGCCGCCATGTTCTCCTATCAAACTTCGCTAGTGCTCTCTCTCACTACAGCCGGGATAAAAGGGGTTAAAAGTTTTTTAACTATGTCTCTTAACAAGAACCCAGCTTTTAGTGAAGATAACCACAATGACATAGAGGACCAGGTTGAGGAGCTTGACCTCACCCCTTACCTTCACTTGTCTTTCAAGGAGGTAAGGTCCCTATGTAAAATTAAAAACATAACCATGGGGTCCCATCCCACCAGACAAAAGCTCCAGGAGCTGTTGGCTGGGTATGCTAAGGACCACCCATCTGAAAATGGTGAAGACCAATCAGATGAGGAAGAAGATGGAGGGGATGAGGATGCTTATCACCCCCCCCCCCACTTCATAGGGAGAGAAGGGCCCCAGTGGCCCTGAATCCAAAAATAAACCTCTCAGTACCTAGAGCCCACAGAGGTGGATCAGGCACTACTGAGGACATTGAGGACAGTGTCAATGAGGAGGACAACCTGCTAGCAAGGTTTACCAAAAGATTGGACATAGAGATCAGACTCCTGGCTCTAGAGAGAGAGAGCAGGGATGGGCCTAGCACCCATCAATGGTGGCAGCAATTTACTTTATAACGATAAAGAGCAATCTTATGATCCTAAAATCCCCAAAGGGATTGACCCTAAATATGAAGAGAGTGATGATATCACAAAATGGTTCACAGCCTTTGAGAGGGCCTGTGAAATGAGAAAAGTGAAGAAGTCACACTGGGGGGCACTCCTTTGGGAACTGTTCTCTGGTAACTGCAGAGACACTCCTGACCCTTTCTGGGGTAGATGCTGGGTCTTATGACCTCATGAAGAGAACTCTGATTGAGGGATTTGGACTCACAACTGAGGAATATAGAATTAGATTCACGGGGCTCACAAAACCCAAAACCAATCCTGGATTGACTTAGTAGACTATTCAGTTAAAACACTAGATGGTTGGTTAACTGGACACAATGTGCATGATTTCAATGGACTTTACAATTTGTTAATGAAAGAGCATATTTTAAGTAATTGCACTAATGAAAAGTTACATCAGCATTTGGTAGACCTAGGTCTAATTTCTCCCCAAGAATTGGGAAAGAAGGCAGACCATTGGGTAAAGACAAGGGTGACAAAAACAACCACTGGGGGAGACCAAAAGAAAGGGGTTACAAAACCTCCCCAGGGGAAAGGGGGTGAGAATCCCCAAGATAAAAAGCCTGAGTCTTCAAAAGGGCCCCAAAAACCTGCACAGGGGGGGTGGGTCCCAAAACTCTTCCCAATCTGCTAATAAGTACAGGGGAAAGAACTTTGATCCTGCAAAGGCCTGGTGTAACAACTGTAAAAAGTTGGGACACTTAACTAGAGATGCTACTTGTCCTAACAAGAAGCACCCTAGTCCTACTACAGCTACTCCTGGTGTAGCCAGTCTCCAGATGGGATCAACAGTGTGCCAAGAGCAAATCGGGTTGCACAATGAAGCAGTTCTAGCTTCAGAATGGGAAGTTGAGTTTGCCAGTTTAGCTGTGTGGCCACCCAACTCAAAAAAATATTTGCAATACCCTTGGATTAATGGAACTAGGATAGAAGCTCTGAGGGATACAGGTGCCAGTGTCACAATGGTGAGAGATACACTGGTTTCCCCTGAGCAATACTTGATTGGGAGAACTTACCCAGTCACCAATGCTGACAGTGTTACCACTAACCATGCAATGGCTATGGTGACATTAGACCGGGGAAGGCGGGGGGTGGGGAGGGTTTACTGGCCTGAAACAGGTAGTGGTCTCTCCAAAGCTTCTGGCTGCATGTCTGCTTGCAATGACCTGGAAACCTCAGCATGGGCTGAGGTTGAACTGAAAACCCATGCAGCAATGCTGGATATCCCTGAGATGGTGTGTGTAAAAACAGGAGCACAGAACAGAAAACAGGGTGAAAAAGAAGTGTTGGAGCCTGAAAGTATAGTCCAACCTTCCAAGAGAAAAGGTAAGAAGACTGGGAAACCAGCTTCTGTACAGCAAGAGGATCAGCAACTCTCTCCTCAGGGAGAGGACTTGGACACTACAGAGGGAACTGAGCCCATGGAGCTTGACCCTTACCAGGTTGAACTCTTGGGCCCAGGGGGACCCTCTAGGGAAGGGCTGTGCCTTGGACAGCAGGACTGTCCAACTCTTAAAAGCCTGAGGCAGCAAGCTGCTACCCAGGAAAAAGGAGAGGTCAGTGGTACCCACAGAGTTTATTGGGAGGAGGGACTACTGTACTCTGAGGCCAATGACCCCAACCCCGGAGCCACTAGGAGAGTGGTAGTGCCTCAGAAGTACAGGGAGTTCTTACTAACTTTAGCTCATGACATCCCCCTAGCTGGACATCTGGGCCAAACCAAAACCCGGGAAAGGCCACTTTTACTGGCCCCAGATGTCTCAGAAAGTAAAGGAGTTTGTCGGATCCTGTGTCACCTGTCAAGCCAGTGGCAAAACAGGTGGACACCCAAAGGCCCCCTTGATACCACTACCTGTGGTTGGGGCTCCCTTTGAAAGGATAGGTGTGGACATAGTGGGTCCACTTGAACCTCCCACAGCATCAGGAAACAAATTCATTCTAGTGGTAGTGGATCATGCCACTAGGTATCCTGAGGCAATTTCCCTTAGAACTACTACAGTTCCTGCAGTATCCAAGGCCCTCATTGGTGTCTTTACCAGGGTAGGGTTTCCTAAGGAGGTGGTTTCAGACAGAGGTTCCAACTTCATGTCTGCTTACCTAAAACACATGTGGAAAGAGTGTGGAGTGCAGTACAAGTTTACTACACCCCATCACCCACAAACCAATGGTCTTGTTAAGAGGTTCAACAAGACTTTGAAAGGCATGATTATAGGGCTCCCTGAAAAACTCAAAAGGAGATGGGATGTCCTCTTACCATGCTTGCTTTTCGCCTACAGAGAGGTGCCTCAGAAGGGAGTAGGGTTTTTCCCCTTTGAACTTCTGTTTGGCCATCCTGTTAGGGGACCAATCTGTCTTGTAAAAGAGGGTTGGGAGAAGCCTCTCCAAGAACCAAAGCAAAACATTGTGAACTGTGCTTGGCCTAAGGTCCAGAATGGCTGAGTACATGGAAAAAGCATCCAAGAATCTTGAGGCCAGCCAGGAGCTTCAGAAGCCCTGGTATGACCAAAAAACTGCACTGGTAGAATTTCAACCAGGGCAAAAGGTGTGGGGTTTGGAGCCAGTGGTACCAAGGGCTCTCCAGGACAGATGGAGTGGCCCTTACCCCATCTTAGAAAAGAAAAGTGAGGTCACCTACTTGGTTGACCTGGGCACAAGCAGGACACCCAAAAGGGTGATCCATGTGAACCGCCTTAAGCTTTTCCATGACAGGGCTGACATCACCATGCTGATGGTGACTGATGAGGATCAGGAGACAGAGAGTGAACCTCTCCCTGACCTCCTCTCATACCGCCCCAAAGATGGGTCAGTGGATGGAGTTGTCTTTTCAGACACCCTCACTGCCCAATGGCAGACTGATTGCAAACAAGTCTTGCAGCAGTATGCAAAGCTCTTTTCCTTGACCCTTGGTCGGACAAACTGGTGTACCCATGATGTGGACACTGGTGACAGTTCACCTGTCCAAAACTAAATCTATTGACACTCTGATCAAGTCAAAGAAAGCATCAGTCAGCAAGATGCTGGAGTTAGGGGTTATTGAACCCTCTAAGAGCCCCAGGGCCAGCCCAGTGGTTCTAGTCCCCAAATCTCATCCGCAGGGTGGAAAGAGAGAAATGAGGTTCTGTGTGGACTATAGAGGGCTCATCTCTGTCACCAAGACAGATGATCACCATATCCCAAGAGCAGATGAGTTGGTAGACAAATTGGGTGCAGCCAAATTTCTAAGTACCTTTGACTTAACAGCAGGGTACTAGCAGATTGGCATGGCCCTAGGAGCAAAAGAAAAGACATCATTCTCCACACCTGATGGGCATTATCAGTTTACTGTTATGCCCTTTGGTGTAAAGAATGCCACTGCCACCTTCCAAAGGTTGGTGAATCAAGTCCTTGCTGGATTGGAATACTTTGGTGCAGCTTATCTAGATGATATTGCTGTCTTTAGTTCCACCTGGTAGGATCACCTGATCCACCTTTGGAAGGTTTTAAATGCCCTGAAAACTGCAGGCCTAACTATCAAGGCATCCAAATGCCAGATAGGGCAGGGAACTGAGGTGTACTTGGGCCACCTTGTTGGTGGAGGCCAGGTACGACCCTTACAGCCCAAGATCCAGGCCATCCTGGACTGGGCAGCTCCAACAACCCAGACCCAAGTCAGGGCATTCCTTGGCTTGACTGGGTACTACAGGAGGTTTATGAAGGGATATGGGTCCATTGTGGCTCCCCTCATGGAACTCACCTCCAAGAAGATGCCCAAAAAGGTACACTGGACAGTTAGCTGTCAAAAGGCTTTTGACACCTTGATGGAGGCAATGTGCTCAGCACCAATTCTCAAAGCTCCAGACTATGCCAAGCAGTTCATTGTGCAGACTGATGCATCTCAGCTAGGGATAGGAGCGGTCCTATCCCAGACCAATGATGAAGGCCAAGACCAACCTGTTGCCTTTATAAGCAGAAGGCTTCTCCCAAGGGAGCAGCGTTGGAGTGCCATTGAGAGGGAGGCCTTTGCTGTGGTTTGGTCCCTGATGAAGCTGAGACCATACTTGTTTGGTACTCACTTCCTAGTTCAAACTGATTACAGACCTCTCAGATTGCTAATGCAGATGAAAGGTGAAAATCCTAAACTGTTGAGGTGGTCCATCTCCCTACAGGAATGGACTTTGTAGTGGAACACAGACCTGGGACTGCCTCAATTCAGATGGACATTCCAGGTTCTTCCACTTAGAAAATTAAGACTCTCTAGGGAAAGGTTAGTCTCATCTTCTTTCATTTGGGGGGGGTTGTTTGAGAAAGTACCCTCTTTCTGTATGATTGCCCCCACTTTTTGCTGAACTGCTGATGTGCGTTGACTGAGTGTGCCCTGGGCTCCTGCTAATCAGGTACACAGGGCCTATGTTCTTTCCCTAAAACTGCATTGAAACCCAAACCCACAGGTCAGCCCCTTGTAAATGCTGCCACAGGTACCCAGGGCACTGTGACCAGGGAAGACCTCTAAGGGCTGCAGCACTTATTGTGCCATCCTTAGAGGCCCTGTACCTTTACACTCACACACTGCCTTTGCAGGCTGCGTGTCTTGGTGCAGAAGAAAGTGAAGAGTCGACATGGCACACATCCCTGTGTGCCATGCCTACAACCCACTGCCCTGGCATAGATCAGTCACCCCTCTAGCTGGGTGCACTATACCAGTGGTGAGGGTACAGGTGCATGAGCCCTGTACCCCTACATTGTCTAAGTCCGTTCTTAGACATTGTAAGTGCAGTGCTGCCATTAAGAGTATATGGTGCTGGGAGTTTGTCGTTAAGAACTCCACAGCACCATAATGGCTACACTGAAAACTGAGAAGTTTGGTATCAAACTTCTCAGCACATTAAACCCACACTGATGCCAGTGTGGGATTTAATGAAAAATGCACACAGAGGGCATCTTAGAGATGCCCCCTGAAAAACGACCTACCACTAGTGTCCAGGCTGAGTTGCTGCTTTCAGCTGCCACCACCAGACATGTTTCTGGATCCCTGGGTCGAGAGCCTGCTGCCCTCCCAGCCTGAAACAATGCACATACTGGGACGAGGTGCCAAGCCTCCTCCCCCAGGATGGGCAGGGTCCACGAAGGGGAAGCTTCAAAGGCTTGCTGCCTTTGTAAGCTTCTCCAGGCCACTTGCTGCTTTCAGCAACTGGTCCCCACTGGGTCTGACCCCCACTTTGGGTGGGAGAACCGGCGGGAAAAACAAGTGAAGAAGTGAGGTGTGCCCACCTCTGCCAACTCCACCCCTCAGGTAGGGGAGGCGAGGTGAAGCACAACTCTCAGTCCCCGCCATCTTGCAGATGGGGGGACCCAGCCAACCAGAGTGAGACAGAAGCCCCCCCCTCGCACTGGAGGGTGGCAGAATACGGGGTCTACACACCCCAAGGAAGGGACAGTCCAGTGGAACCCCAAAGGTAGGCAGAGGTAAAATTAGATCCTATGAAGGAAAATAGAGTTATCGGTTCAAAGGTAAGTATTGGGTTGTGGGGGTTGGTATTCTGGGGTAGACTCAGGGGTCCCCCAGGGTCAAGGATACACTCTTGTTACACTACACCCTCAGTGGCACTAGGGCGGCCTACTCACTTTGGTATAGTATATACAGAGCCAGTTTCCTACATAATCCATTCTTCCAATGTTCGTAGATTCCAGAGCCCCAATAATACGAATGTTATTGTGCCTCGAGTGTGCCTCAAGGTCTTCGTTCTTAGCTTTAATGTGTTCCAGGATTTTATCCATGCACAAGAGTTGTTCACTGGATGTAGCATGGCTGTCCTCCGCCTCCGAGACTCTTGTTTCCAGGTTTTTAATCCTATCCTCCTGTATATCAACTTTCTCCTTCATTCGATGTAGTCTAGTCGCCATGAGATCTAGTTTAGCATCAATGGCGAGGAGGCTAGTTTTCACATCTGCTAGGATCAACTTCAAGTCATCATTCTGGCTTTTCCATGTGCTGCGTCATCTGGTACCTCCTTGTGAGCCAGGTCCCGACCAACCTAGCTTGCACGCTTCCTGCCCTCGAAGGAGAGCTTCGACTGGAACATGTTGTGCTTCCCTATGGTGGCGGGTAAGTATGGGGACAAGCATTGTCCAGAGTAGGCCAATACGTCAGGGAGGGCTGGGCCCCCCAGAGTGTGGTATGACAGCTTCTAAGGGAAAGAAGATCTTAAAGCCCGGTGTTGCCAGCAGCTGGAGAGGTAGGTACGTCGCAGACAAGGGAACTGCGGAGTAAATTTGCAGCATCCGAAGATGAGTTCACTTGTTGTCTCAGATCCTCAATTATGGTGTGGCCCAGCCACTCCCCTGAGAGGCTGTCACAGCCGGGGGGGGCATGAGCAGGCCAGACAGCTACCAGGAAGAACCAGGGCAATAGAGCACCCACAGGTGCTTCAAGGTGAAGGCCGATAGGAGCAAGTGAGCGCACAGGTTAATACCAGCTGCAGCAATCAGAGGAGAGACGGACTCAGGGTGCACATCGGGCATCTCCAGGCAGCATGGCCCTTCAAGTAGGTCTCGGGCCTCTGAGTCTCCACCCCGCTGGCCAGTTCGCTATCGGGAGTCCCGTGGGCTCCCAGGCACTCCTCCCCCTGGACACAGCGCCTCAAGAAGTCCGGGGTGTGCAGGTGGGCCCAACAGCTAGGCCAGAGAGTGGACAACAGTCCCAGTCATGGTGGTCCAGCTCACCTCAGCAGGGGGGGGGGGGGAGTCTCCACCCAACCGCAGGCCCCCGGCACCGCAAACCAGCCCAGGTCGGGCCCGCCGTTCCTCTCACTGCTGCGGGCCCAGCCAGCCCAGATGCAGACCCGCCCCGGCCTCGTGTAGCCGGATAGGCCTCCTCCCCCTCAGGATCCGGGTTGCACCACGGCCGCGGCACCGTAGAGCGAGCTCTGCCGCAGGGCAGTCCCAGCCGACAGCCGGTGGTAGCCATCCGCTCCAGCCAGCTGCGTGGCCGCCACAAAACGATAGATGACGCCTGGGATGGTGCCGCGGCTCACCGTCCGTCCCCTGGCTCCACCGGCCAGGCCGCAGCCAGGCCCAGCCACGGCCCGGCTCCAGACCACAGACCCCCACAACTCTAGCGGGGCGAGATAGTCCGGGTCTCGGATAGGAGCCAGGATGAGTCAAAGGTGATAAATGTGCCCAACCTAGAAGGAAAATGTTGTACTGTGATTATGTAACTTTGTTACCGTTCTCGCGCTCAGCTGGTGGCATGTGCGAGAGCGGTGTTCTTTGTTCTTTTCTTTCCTCACCGCCCTCGCGCCTCTGCTCCTTGCGGGCGCCGGGACGGATTGTGCATTCTGTACTCTATTATTGTTCAAACATGTATCTGCGCGCAGATGCTTGTCTCCTGCGCACAGATGCATGTTTGCATTCAAACGTTGTCAACTTTATTTATACAGCAGCTCCATTACAGTTTAGTCAGTTTGCCTTTCTTCTGTCTCCTGCTGACATGCTGTTGTGGGCTCCGTTGTTTCAGACTTACTGGATTAAATTCTTGGATATCTTACCTGCAGTGTCTGTTCATATTTTATTCTGCAACTGGTACTTTTCCCTGTGACAACCTGTACCACATTTTGGTGACGATTGGACATGAAAACGCGCAACGGAGTCCAGAGTTATTCAATATTATTCTCACTGCCTTTTCTATTCTTCAAAAAACTGGCTGCACCTTCTCTTACCCTTCAGCTGCTTTGAGGCATCCTTCATGTTGTGTTTTACCGCGCTCTTGCCTAGGGTGCTCTTGATCTCCTTCTGGATCTCTTGCTGGCACTACGTCTTCCTGGCATTTCAATTTTATCATTGCTGCTCAGTTGTTCCTGAGTTGTGGATCATTTACTGGAGCCATTTTATTCCGGCTTACTTTGGCACTCATGGATTATTTATGACACCTTTTGGAATCAAACAGCGGTGACAGGCACACCTTGTGAGTATCCTTGCCTGTCTACTGTTGTGTATCAGGCTTGTGCTTGGCTCTTCTGCGGTGACATGCACACCTTGTTTGAAGAAAATACTATTGCTGATCTCCTTAGAACTCAACTCTCCACCTCATTTGCATTTGTTTTCTTTTCTTGCTTTTCCTCTCAACTTTGTACTTACCCGTGCTTCAGTACCATGGCTTCTTCTTCCACTACTCCAAATGCATTGGCTCATTTAGCTTTATTCTTGGACCGTCCTGGCAAACCTCCGTTGAAGTGGGTGCTTTGGATCAGTTCTTTTGAGAATTATCTAATTGCTGTGGGTGCGGATGAGTATGTTCCCAAACGGAAAGCAGCCATTCTCTCCAGTTATTTAGGACGTGAAGGTCAACAAGTGTTTGATAACTTACCCAGAATACTTTCACCCACTGATGAGGAGGATGAATGGGATGTTTTTCTTGAAGCCAAAGCACGCCTACAGAAAACGTTTAGCGATGAACCAAGTATTCTTCTTGAATGCTTTAATTTTGTGAAGAGAAGACAAGTGATTGACGAATCTATGGAAGATTATATGTCTGCTCTGAGATATTTAGCGACTAACTGCAATTTTGGACTTGCATTAGATATTTACTTACTTTGTTTATGGTTGTTGCTCAAAGAAAATTCAGGAAAAATTGTTATCTTATAGGGATCCGTCTCTTAATGACGCATTAACAGTAGCAAAGAGCATTGAATGCTCCATGGAATCTTCTCGTGTCATGGGTCCGGAAGCAGTGTCTTCTACTGCTCCTGTGGCTGTGCATAGTGTAGAAGATTCCATTCAGGTCAATATTGTGAAATCCAAGGACAACATTTCCAAATCTGGAAACAAATCTGTTGTTTACTGTTTCAGATGTCGGTCTAAATCCCACATGGGTAATTTTCCTCAGTGTCCAGCAGCTGGTAAACGTTGTGTAAAGTGCAAAAAGGTGGGTCATTTTCATAGTGTGTGTAGGATGGGCAAGATTCAGACTAAAATTAATAGTCAGGAAGCACCTGTGGATATTGAAACCTTGGATTTATCCAATCGATTGCTCAGTCTTAAGGTACTACAAGTCTCTGAACCCGAGATTAAGGATCCTATTTGTCAAGTGACCATAGGTGGGAGACTTATTTTAAACATGTGTGATTCAGGTGCTCCTATCATAATTATATCTGATATTTTGTTTTACTCCAACTGGGGTAGTGGTGCACAGTTGCAGATTTCTGATGCGCGGGCCAAAGCTTAGGGAGAACAAGAGATTGACCTGTTGGGATTTTTCAATGACTCCATAACTTGTTTAGGTAGATCTGTTATTACGAAGATATATGTTGCGAGAAAAGGAAGATCTATTGTGGGATGGAAGGATCTAGCCAAGCTGTGAATTTATTTAGTTCCTGGTGGGGATCCTCCAGTTAAGGTCTCTGACATTCCTATAGCATCTGTCCATTCTATTGCCCATGCATTGTGGAAAGAAAAATTTCCTGCTGTCTTTCTTTAGCAGTTCTTTAGGTTGTGTAAAAAATTATTCTCATACCATTGTGCTAAAGAAAAACTCCATTCCTGTGTCTCGCAAAACCCGCCCTGTTCCTTTGAACATCAGAGATGAACTCAAATCCCTTCTTGATCAGATGATTTCTGAAGGTGTTATTGAAAAGGCTGAAGCGTCTGAATGGGTCAGTCCCATAGTCCTCGTGCGCAAAAAGGACAAACGCATTAGGCTGTGTGCTGACTTGCGCAGTCTTAACAGATGTATTGTAGTGGAGTCATCCATTACCCAGGATTTATGATTTATTGGCCAACATTGGTTGTGCACAGCACTTTTCTCTGCTTGATTTGAAATCGGTCTATCACCAAATTCCTGGGCAGACTGACTCCCAACTATTTACCACCTTTGTTACCCCTTTTGGGGCATACAAGTTTACCAGACTGCCGTTTGGTCTTGCTTCCGCCGCCAGTGATTTTCAAAGGCTGATGGACACTATTTTGGAGGGCATTGTTGGAGTACAGGCCTTCCAGGATGATGTGCTCATCTTTGCAAAGACACTGGCTGAGCATGATGCTATCCTCAGTGAGGTGCTTTGCAAATTCACTGAGTATGGCATTACTTCAAGATCAGACAAATGTCAGGTTCAACGTTCAAAAGTTTGATTACTTGGGTCATTCTATAAGTTCTGAGGGTATTTCACCCAAACTCTCACTTATCAAGGCTATTCAGGATGCTCCCATCCCCAGGGAGAAAGATTCTCTTCGCTCATTTCTAGGACTGAGTGAATATTACTCCAGATTCGTGGATAGTTATTCTTTTACGGTGCAACCCCTGAGGGATCTATTGAAGAAAGGTATAAAAGTCATATGGAGTGATGATGTGCAGTTCGCTTTTGAGACTGTGAAAAAGTTAATCATATCAGCACCTGCCCGTGCTCCCTTTCAGGCTGACAAAGAGTGCATTGTGACTGTAGATGCCAGTCAGATTGGTTTAGGTGCTGTACTTTCTCAGGTTATTTAGGGCAAAGAACGCACCGTTGCTTTTGCCTCACGCTCCTTCTCCGTAGCTGAATCTCGCTACAGCACCATAGAGCGTGAGGCATTGGCATGTTCAGGGGCAGTAGAAAAGTTTAAAATGTTTCTATGGGGAGAATATTTCATTATGTTTACTGATCACAGACCCTTGCTACATTTGTTGAATGGCAATGGCACTGGGAAAGCCTCCTCCTGCTTAGTAAGGTTGTTATCCAACTTGCAAGAACACAATTTCACTTTGAGGTATATTCCAGGTGGGAAAAATGTAAGAGCAGATTGTGTTTTTAGATTGCCCATTCAGGATGATCCCACAGAGTGTGAACAATGAGGAGTGTGTTGTTGCATTAGTAGACAAAGTTGTCTCTAATTCTGGTCTCATTTCGCACAAAAACGGGTTAGAGGCTGCTGCTTTGGACCCGGTTTTGGTTAAACTTGCAAATTTCATGGAAAATGGTTGGCCTAAGGAGAGGTGCGTTGCATCTTCATTACGGCCTTTCATTCAAATGGCTGATGAGTTGGCATTTGTTGAAGGAGTGCTTGTGAGCGGTGATCGCTGTGTGCCACCTTCTTCTCTCAGATTGTCTCTTATTAAGGAGGCACATGGAGGACATTTAGGGGTCTCCAGTACATGTAAGGCATTGAAGCAATTCTTTTGGTGGCCATCTTTAGAAGCACATGTGGAGAAATTTGTTGAAGATTGTTCAACTTGCTTAGTTTCTGATAAGCATTGGAAGAGACATGAAACTCCTCTCATGCCTGTTCCTTTGCATGAAGAGGCTTGGAGCAAGATTGTGTTGGATTTTGCAGGCCCATTTGAAATATTACCTTCTGGACAACGTTTTTTGATGGTGGTTATAGATTATTTTAGTAAATGGGAGTATTTTAAATTCACTCCGCATCCTGACACTATGTCTGTTATTTGTTTTCTCAGAAGTATTTTTCTTATTGAAGGGGTACCAAAGGAGATGGTTTCTGACAACGGGACACATCTGTGTGTACATTTTTGGAAGAACAGCACATCAAACACATCACCACTGCATTTTATTCTCCATCTGTTAATGGATTGGGTGAGCGCATGAATCACTTTCTCAAAGAAGGCATTCAAACTGCTTTAACCATGGGGTGGAATGCTAAGGAATTCCTAGTTAAAAAACTTTGGTCGTATTAGCTCACCCCGCATAGCACCACAGGAGTCTCGCCTTTTCTTCTTTTGAGAAAAAGGTTACCCAGATGTTCCCTTTGTCCGGAATGAGTCAGGAATATGAATAAGCAGAAAACTAATAGGTTGTTGGAAGGGGTGACTGTTCGTGTTGCCAAGAAGCAACTGCAGTCTAAGCTAGCTTTTGACCGCAGTCATAAAGTGCGTACTTGTGAATTAGCGGTTGGTGACTTTGTTTTGGTAAACATCCCCAACAAAATAAAGAAGGGTGAGTCTAGGTGGTCTGTTCCTGTGGTGGTTGAAAGAGTTTCGAAGGGGTCAGCTTTCTTGAAAGGCAAAGGTTGGTGGAGCAAAAGGGATTTGGTGAAAGTGTCTAAAGAGCAAGCTAAACAGGCATTTGCAATGCAATAGGTCTCGCATTTCCGAGAGTTTGAGCTATTGGCATTGTAAATGAGAATGCTAATAGCTTAAACTCTCGCAAATGCGAGACCTATTGCATTGCAAATGCTATTTTTGGAAAAGCACTCCATGCCACGCTTTCACGTTAATGGCGGCCACACCGCTTTCTTTGGGCCCGGTTCGTCTAAAGAAAGGGATGCAGCCGCCATTAAAGTGAAAGCTCGGTATGGGGCGCTTTTACAAAAAAAAGCATCTGTTTGTCAAGTTGACAACCAAATGCTTTTTTTTTGTGAAAGAGCCCAATGCCGCAGTTTCACTTTAATAGCGGCCACACACCTTTCTTTAGATGAGCCGTGTCTAAAGAAAGGGGCATGGCCGACATTAAAGTGAAAGCGCGTATGGGGCGCTTGTAAAATAAAAACTGAACGAATTGTAAAAAAAAGGAATGCGACCGCGTTTGGGCCGCAAAAAACAAGCCAAAGGCACGGCAACCACTGTATCAGTGTGGCATGCTGTGCTAGGAAAACAAAAAGTGTTGGGAGACAGCGTGTCCTGCCTCGAACAGCAGGCAGGATCAAACTATTTAACTAAATAGTGCTCAGAGGCTGTAATTGAAGCCTACCGAGTAACAACACATGTAACAGGGGGTGTCCTGATGGAAAGTTACAAAATGAGACAAGGTGATACTAAGGAGGGACTACTAAGCCTATTGACCAATGCAAAGCCGCAGTTTACAAAGGACAATGACACAAGCCACCGAAAAATATGGACGGAGAGTGGGCAGAGCTTCAAGTCCATACCTGAAAACAGCATGCCTCGCAGAGCAGCGCATGCGCTGCCCAGGCGCAGCCTAAAAATGAATGACACATGATGGAACGTAACAATGCTACAGAGTATCCACGCACACAAGGGAGCAGAATGAAGGACACGTGATGGAACGCAGTAATGTTACAGAGTATCCACAGACAAGGGAGCAGTATGAAGGACACATGATGGAAAAACAGCAATGCTACAGAGTATTCACGGACACAAGGAAGTCGAATGAAGGACACACGATGGAATGTAGAAATGCTACATAGTATCCACAGAGACCAGGGACGAGAATGAAGGACATGTGATGGAGCGCAGAATGAAGGACATGTGATGGAATGCAGCAATGCTACAGAGTATTAAAACAATATAAAAAATAAATATCCACAATTTGTGATTCAGGACGCATAATTTTTCTTTGGCTTTATAGCAGCAATGATATAGCTAAGTACAGAAAAGCGAATATCCAGTGAAGCTAAAGATTGCAGGTTTCCCAGCCCTTCTTTATGTGAGGTAAAGTGCTTGTGCAAAAGAATCAGGCGTAGAAATCAGGCTCTTAACATGCGGTCCAAAGTGCAAAATTAGCATAAATTGTAGAGTAGATTGAGAGGAGATGGCATCACATGGGCAGCATAGAAGAGAAGCAAACCAGGAGATGGCCAAGGGAAAGGCAACTAAGTAATGGACCATATTTAGTCTTAACCTGGTCAAGCGAAATCAATGCTCAGTATTCATAAGCCAGGCTAAAAAAGGTTGCATGCCTGGGACATTAAAGATTTGCATATACTATTAATTTTGCCCTTATCAAGGGACCGCTCGTTTCTGATTTCCTCCCACTGTACTAATTCATTTCCAGGAAATTTGCACGAGGCATGTGCGGTTGGTCAGTAAAAATTAAGCATCATTAGCATACCGCTCAACTTAGCCTCGAAGGAGGAAAGTCAAACTCCTCTAACTTATCTTGACTGTCGGCCACTCAAGAAAGATGCCTCTAAAGGGTTTAAATTGGATCGCCTGGCATTTAAATCATCCTAATCATCGAAAAAGCCAGTCATCTTTATTCACTAAAACAGGACCCCCCGCAAAAGCATCTGATCTCGTCCTTTTGAGAGACCCAAATGGTTGAGCAGTATGTGGAGTGAGACTGAGATAATCTCCATTCTTAGAAATCTGAATCTCAAGCAACAGCCAAGACTCTCAGATGGCGGTTGCTTCCCTTTGTGCTGATATGAGGCAGCATCTTGTCCAGCTGACGCAGCTGTATTGCACGCGCCCTGTGACCACCACCTCCCAGAGCCCATCTTGTGGACCATCTCCATTTAGGGAGCTTGGTGACCAAGAAAATGCTTTATGTTGACCCCCAACAAATAAGACGATGATAGCAGGAAAATCAAATATACCACTGGAGAAGAAAACAGGCATTCATGGGTTAAGAGTCGACACTCTAATAAGCTCCAGCATAGCATTAAGCCATTACTTCCAGCCACGTTACCTCATTCATTTCTTTTTGTTCTTTATATGACTGCGCATTTCTCTGCATGTCTGCTCGCTCTTCTATAAGTGTATGTGTGTGTATCCAATTGTTCTGTGACTCTGTGCATGTGTATTTGTTCTTATTAAAGAGTGCATGTGTGTGACCCATTGTTCTTGTCTGTGTGTGTGCAGGTCTATCTGTTCTTATAAGCGTGTATGTGTGCATGACCAATGGTTCTTGTATGTGTGCATGTCTACTTGTTCTTATACAAGTGTGTGTTCACATGTGCAAATTTACTTGTATGTGTGTCAGTGTGCATGTCTTTGTTTTATAAGTGTGCATGTCTGTTCTTGTGTGCATCTGTGTGCATGTCTATTTGTTCTTGTGTCTGTGGGCATGCCTATTTGTTCTTGTGTATATGTGTGTGTCCGTGTGCACATCTGTCTAGTCTTGTAAAATTGTCTGGGTCTGTGTGCATGTCTATTCGTTCTTGTTAGAAATTGGGGTCTCTAGTTGGCAGAGGTAGGTACCTTTGTCCAAAGAGGGGCCCTTGCTGCTAGTCAGGGTAAGGGGGATACACTTTTAAAATAACCCCTGCTCACCCCCTTGGTAGCTTGGCACGAGCAGACAGGTTATCTCAGATGCAGTGTGTAAAGCATTTGTGAACACATAAAGTAATACAGTGAAAACACTACAAATGGACACCACACCGGTTTAGAAAAATAAGTAATCTTTATCTAAATCAAAACAAGACCAAACGACAAAAATCCACAATACAGTTATCAAGATATCCTCAAAAATAGGTTATTCACTCAGTTAAAGTTTATAGCAACAAATAACTCCACCTGGAGTTACTACGACGTTGTGACAGATAAAAATCCCAAAGTACGCGCGGAACGCGAGGTGCGCGGGATCGGGCACGGAGTCAAGCAGACCCACAAAGAACAGTAACTTGGAAACAATGAAAGCAAAGGTGGTGCACAGCGTCGGGCAGGTGATGCTTCATTGGCGCCGAGCGGCGTTGGTTCCTTACAACCCCAGGGGAGGTGAAGCCTCGGTTCCTTACTGCGGTGCAGGGGAGGTGAGACGTCGGTTCCTTACAGTGTCGGGGAGGTGATGTCATGGTGGCGGTGACGCGTCGGTTCGTTACGACGGTGCGGTGTCGATGGATTCAGGAGTCACCCATGTCGAGTATCGGCTCTGCGTTGATGAAGCACCGGTGTCGGTGAAGTCGGGGCTGCGGTGCGAGTTGGGATGATGCGTCGTGGACGTCACGAGCGGTGTCCTCGGCTCCGGTGCAGGCAGCGGCCTCAGCGACAGCTTTGGAGTCAATGCGGCACGGTGTCAGCAGGCGTCGGGCCTACGGTGCAAGTCGGGGCGGTGCGTCGTGCTCTTCACAAGCGGTGCCCACGGCTTCGGTGCAGGTTACGGCGTCGGTGTTGCAATTTCTTTCTGTGGCAGCTGAAACAGCAGTTTCAGATGCAGAGAGACAGAAGAAATGAAGTCTTTGTGCCCCTGAGACTTCAGAACTGGAGGCAAGCTCAATTTCAAGCCCTTGGAGATCTTTTCCTCAAGCAGGTGACAAAGCAAACAGCAAAGTCCTTTTCTCCTTTCCTTGGCAGCAGGTAGCCACTGCAGGCCAACCCCAGACAGCAAACAGCACAGGGGCAGTATTCCTCCTCCGCTTCTCCGGCTCTTCTCCTTGGCAAAGGTTCCTCTTGATTCCCAGAAGTGATCTAAAAGTCTGGGCCCTTCTTTTTATACACCAAAATCCTTTGTTCTCTGAAGGCAGAGAGTGTCTGTACCCAGTTCTGTCCTCACTGTTGCAGCTTCCTGGCAGGAGGTGGAGACAGCATTGTTGAAGGAAGACCAGGTCCATTCAGGTGAAAGGAAATCTCCTCTCCCTACTCTAAATGCAACCCAGGTCTATTAAGCCCAGCCCTGACTCATCAGACGTCTGAAGCCGCTGCCCCTCTCCAGCCCCTGTCAACCAAAAGCCAGACATGCAATACAGAAACCTAGCAGAGGCACACTGGATGGTTAGGCAAGAAAATAACTACTTTCTAAAAGTGGTATTTTCAAACACAGAATGTAAAAATCACCCTCATTAAAAGATGCACTTTAACATTCTGAGTTCAGGCATACTAAACGTTATTTTCCTACCTTGTTCCCAGGGCCAGTTATGTTTATAAGATGTTATAAACAAACCCCCCATTCTCTCCAATGGGAATAGGTAGCCTTGCAATAGTGAAAACGAAATTGGCAGTAATTCACAATCAGGACATGCCACACACACCACGGCATGTCCTGCCTTTCACACACAATGCAGGCTGCCCACAAGGGTACCTTGGGCCTACCTTAGGGGTGACTAATATGTAGAAAAGGGAAGGTTTAGGGACTGGCAAGTGGGTGACTGGCAAGTGGGTGCACTTATAACACAGCAAGTCGACATGGCAGTACTAGACTGCACACAGGCTCTGCAAATCCAGGCCAGAGTTAAATTTTACAGGCTGCTTCTGTGGGTGGCACAATCAGTGCTGCAGCCCACTAGCAGCATTTGATTTACAGGCCCTGGGCACACACAGTGCACTGTACTTGGGTCTGACTAATAAATCAAATATGCCAATCATGGAATCACTAATCCATAACAACAATTTACAGGAGAGCATATGCACTTTAGCACTGATCAGCAGTGGTAAAGTGCCCGGAGTCATAAAACCACCACCAACAGGTCAGAAAAAATACAGGAGGAAGGCAAAAAGTCCTGGGATGACCCTGCAAAAAGGGCCAAGCCCAACAGTTCTCCTATGTGTGTGTGTGTGTGTGTGTGTGGCACCTGTTTGTGTATGCATGTATTTCAATGAAGGTTTTTGTGTGCACAGGGTAGTGTCTGTAAGTATCTGTGTGTCTACTTGTTCAAGTGTGTGTGTCTGCATTTCAGGTTGTGGGCACGTGCATATGGGTCTGCATTTTCCTGTGTGTAAGTGAGGGAGGGGGTAGGATACTTGAATCTGGAATGTTGGAAGACGTTTGTTTGTGCATGAGAATCTATTTGTTCCTGCGTGTGCATCTGTGATGTTTGTGTGTTTGTGAGTGCCGTCTGCTCATTAGTGCGGGTGTGAAAGCGTGCCTTTTCATATGCGTGTATTTATTTTATTTATTTAAACAACTTCTAGAGCGCACAAATACCCTTGGGTGTCTCGGCGCTATGGACTGTAAAGATTAGCGGAGGACCGGTTACCTATTGTTCAAAGAGCCAGGTTTTGACCTGTTTCCTAAATGATAACAATGTAGGACTGGTCTTAATTTGTATGGGAAGCGAGTTCCATAGTTTAGCTGTAGCCACTATAAATCTTCTATCACCCCAGTTAACTTTCTTGGTTCTGGGGATGATCAGAAAGGTTGGCATCTGCTGAACGCAAGGCTCTACTAGGCGCATATGCTAGAAAGGCTTTTTCAGGTATTCGGGTCCTGCATCATGCACTGCCTTGTAAGCGATACACAGCGCCTTAAATTTAGTTCTATTTTTTTATGGGCAGCCAGTGAAGCTGGCGTAACACTTTAGTAACTGACTTAAACTTTGGAGTACCTGTTAGTATCCTGGCGGCTGCATTCTGAATCAGTTGCAGCCTACTTAGAACTTTTTCTTGAGCGTTAACTAGCAGGCCATTACAATAATCGACCTTTGACATAACCAGAGCACTGACGAGTGTTTTACCAGTATTAATTGGGATGAAAGGTAACAGTTTCTTTATCGTCCTTAAAACATAAAAGGCTGAAGAGACCACTGAATTAACATGGTGTATAAAAGACAGGCTGTCATCAAATATAATACCTAGGTTTCTGGCCTTCTTAACAGGAGTGGGGGGTAATCCCATCTCAACTGGCCACCAGGTTGGAGACCACCCCGGGGCAAGGTTACCAAACACCATTACCTCGGTTTTCTCAGAGTTAAGTTTAAGGCAGTTATTTGCCATCCATGAGCTAATGGCCAACATACCATCATGGAAACTCACTGCCACCGCCTCTCCATCTTTATGCACTGCCAGCACCAGTTGCGTGTCCTCGGCATACGACGTAAGACTCATCCCAAAGGATTTTATTACTCGTGCCAAGTCCGTCACATACATATTAAACAAAGTCGGACTTAGCGACGATCCTTGAGGGACTCCACAAGGGAGAGAGAAAACTGATGAGTGAAAAGTACCCATACTGACTGACTGGGTTCGATTGGAGAGGAAGGAGGCCAGAAGTGCTTTAGCCTTCCGTCCGATGCCTATGGCTGAGACACGGTTGATCAAAGTGACATGATCAACCGTGTCAAAAGCTGCTGATAGATCCAAAAGCACCAAGACTGCAGCACCTCCTCTATCAAGTACCATTCTAATTTCTTCTGATGCTTTAATGAGTGCCGTCTCCGTACTATGGCCTTTCCTAAAGCCAAATTGTGTGTCATCTAGCAGCTTATTCTCTTCAATATACTGCGCCAGCTGGATGTTCATAATTTTCTCGAAAATCTTTGCTGGAAAAGGTAGACGTGCGATAGGTCTATAATTTTTGGTCTCTCCCGGGTCAAGATTACTTTTTTTTAACAGTGGCTGAATGATAGCCTTTTTCCAAATGGACGGATAAGTGCCTGAGCAAAACATGGAGTTGCAAATGTTCGCTAGATTCATGCCTATCAGGTCCGGGATCATGGACTAGCGGGGGGCATGGGTCAGACGGGGAGCCTGATTTAACTGTGTTAACTAAATCAGTAATCTGTTCCACCGACACTGGTCTAAATTCCATAAAAATGGGTGTATCTCTGTCTCTATTATTATCCACCAATTGATTCCGGCCCGCTGTAGGGGCGGAGAAATTGGAATATATTTGGCCTACTTTGTCTTGAAAGTAGCTGGCTAAGGAATCACAGAGTGATTGAGAAGCATCCTTAGTGGAATTCACCACTGGCCCTGTCAGATTGGACACTACCTGAAACAGTTGTTTGGTTGAATTTTGTGCGGTTTCAATTTTTCTCGTATAATAAATACTTTTTTCTTTAATTATAAGATGTTTGTATTTTGTCAAAGCCGCCTTATAACGTATTTTTTCAGTGTCGTAATATTCTAGGCGCCAGTGTCTTTCTTGATTTCTACACTGTTGTTTTTCCAATCTAAGTGCATCAGTAAACCATGGCGCCGAGGGAGTCTTTCTATTTTTGGAAGCTGTTTTGTAAGGTACTAATCTGCTAAATGTATTTTGGAGCCATTCAGTATAATTATTAGAGGCCAGTTCAGGGTCTGGCACAGCTTCCGGTTGTGAGTCTATTAAGTGTTGTTTAAGATTGACTTGATTAATGCTATTCCAGGCCCTAAATTGCTTAGAGGGGTTAGAGCCTGTGAGCATGTGGGTGGGCTGAGGTATCGTGATGTCAAATAATATTGCACAATGATCAGACCATGTCAGGGGAAGTATCTTCCTTATAGAGATTTGGTCATTGTTTCAGAACAAACCGTCTAGTGTGTGCCCAGCTGAGTGAGTAGGCATCATCACTTTTTGAGAAAGTCCTAGTACCTCTAGTTCTGAACTGAGGGCTATAGACTCTCTATCAGTGAGGGCCTCCAAATGGAAGTTAAAATCTCCCAGAATCGTGAAATTTGGTTCACCCGCCACCGGTTCCAGTAGGTTGCCTATGGCTGATAGGAAATCTCCCCTGGGGCCTGGTGGACGGTATAAAAGGGTTCCCTTGAAGGACTGTTGTTTAGTAAGCATTATATTAAAATTAAATGCTTCACAGACTGCGGTGGTAATCACCTCAGTCCTAACTGAAAACTCATCTCGATAGATGAGTGCTAGTCCTCCTCCTTTCTTCCAGGTTCTATCACATCTGTAGACCGAGAAGCCTTCAGGAGTAGCAATACAAAAATCTGGGCCAGCTGAAAGGTCAGCCCATGTTTCTGTAATGAATAAAAGGTCCAGATTACATTTATCTAATAATTCTGCTATCTCGTATTTATGTTTAGGGAGAGAGCGCGCGTTAACCAATGCGCAATGGATCATATCCTTCTTTTTAGGGTTTTTGGGATTGTCGAATTAAATCCCATTTTCATGGGGTCTATGAATATCCTGTCATAAGCCTCTAATCTAAACCCACAGGTTGGACATGAACCTGTGATATCGTTAGAGGGGGTTTCCAAATTAAAAAGTGGACAGACCTGCTTACAATAATTACTGACACCACGAATGGCCATTAATTGCTTGCTGGAATATAATCTTACCTTCCTCTTACCCTCTGGTCGGCCTGGACCAGAGGTCCTGACCCTAGGCCCGATCCAGGCGCGGACGGGCGCAGACGGGCTTGCCTTCGGCACGCCGGCGGCGCGCCCGCTGCGCGACGGCGCCATATGATTACTTTATAGTGTGGGAGGCGGGAAAGCCTGGCCGATCGAAGAGGGCCTGACAACTAGAGCGCCCACCTCTCCACACTGAGCCCAGGAAGTGAGGGTAGAATGAAAACTGTCTCCACCTCTTCTCCCTCCACTCAATCAGCCCGAAGAGCTGCGGTGGACCGGGGAGAGGGCGGAAAGGGACAGAAAAGTGCAAGTATGCCAGCAAAATAGTTAAAAGACAACACAAATGTAGGCAGCAGCGAGAATTCAAACAGGTAAAATGTTTGCAGTAAAAACGTTAAAATAAGCGTTTACAATAAAACGTTAAAATAGAGCAATAGAGCGCGAAGCCTCTGCGCTAACCAGTTTGTGTTTCTAAAATGGCGTTGGCACTTGAATGCGCAGCCTTGTTTCTGCGCGTTTCTTGGTGTTTAGTTTGACAATGTTTCTAACTTGTGTTTAAGACTGTGGTCAGTCCATACCTAGTCCGTTATTGTGGATTTACAAAGTCCTTCCAATGTGGAATGCTATCCAGACAGCCAAGCTCTGAAAAGCGAAACACTAAAAATAAGCGCGTTCACAGCGTCACAGGCCTTGTGTCAGAGAGTCCACTGCAGCTTTGCTAGTATGAGCGCCAGACACAAACAAGCTGGTTAGCCTGGAAGGAGAAAATAAAATTAAAACAGAGGAGAAAAAGGAGCAAAAGAAAGAGAGGTAAAACACGGAAGGGGGTAAAAAACAAAAGGTCAAATGATGAAATGAAAATGGAAAAGGCATGTTGTTTGGTAAAAAGTAATTATGAGGTAAGTGCAGGGAAAAGTGGGAGAAAGGAAGGATCCAGAGCCGTGTCAGAGGCAGGGGACAGGAACAAACCGAGCCAAACAGGAGCAGAGTGATTGGCGACAGGAAGAAAGCCAGGCAGATGGAGCCTGTGGAATGGGAGATGGGCACAAAGTGAGACAGCAAGTGATAGAGACAGGGGACACAGTGAGCAACGAGTAAACAGGAGTGAGGGGAGGGGTGAGGGAGAGAGCAGAAGGCGACTACAGAAATAATAAATTTGCACCCCCATAATAGAAGATACCGCTCACCATGCTGGGCTGCAACAATTGTAAATAAGAAAAGATTTAGAGAGACCCAGGGGGAAGTGGCACTAAAGCTGAAGATTTCCAAAGATGGACAGATAGTGTTAATGTCCGCTCCGTCTTTCGCAGCACTCCCGGTTCTTCCCCCGCCCTCTCCTGCTCCGGGGTGAGGTCACAGGCGAAGTGCCTGGAACCAGTCTGGATTACAGGGGAAAGCAGCGAGGCTGCAACAATTGTAAACAAGTGCCCAGTGCAGTCTGGATCAGGTAGTGGCAGCGACGCTCCGGGCTCCGGCTATGTCTGGAGAAGCCTCAGATTAAGGTGTTGCAGTATATGATTACACGTTTGCAGCACAACTGAAACCGTGCGTGTGTTGCTCAAGGTGCTAGACAAACAATGAGATGAATGGCAGAGAAAACAAGCAGAAGGGGTGCAAGAGCAAATCGGGCGCCGTGCTGAAACATAAACCACGGTGCCCATGCATATAGCTGTGTGTTCCTGCACGACGCCCCCTTGCAGGGGAATAGCAGTCCGCGACGGCAACAGGCGGAAAGCAATAATTAAAAAGGAGTTCTCTCAAAGGAGATAAGGATGATTGCGCAAGAAACCTGTGCTTGGCCGGTGCTCCTCAGCCTTAAACGGAAGTGAGGTATCGACCAAGCCAACACGTTAGGAGGTAGGTAAGAAGAGCGACAGTGGTGTGAACCTATGGCAGCAGAAGGCAGGATTACACTCAGTTCGAGTGATTCCAACAGGTCTTGCAGACAGCGCATGCGAGCTGATGCTCGACCTAAAAAATAACATGCATAAAAAGGAGGGAGGACTATGATTATTTGGATTTCTCTGGAACTGATACTGTAGGTTCAGCCTCCAGCAGCATTTTTTCTGATCTCCAAGTCAATGGTAATAGTATGGAAAAGTCAGGCTTCTTGCTTCCCACTGGTAGTGGTTTTGAGGCAGGTTCACCTTTCGGTGTTCGCAATGTGGGCATGCCTTCTAAGTTCAAAGATTTCTATGTAGACTAATCTCTTTTTATTTTCAGCATCTCTACTACTGTTGTTTTATCTTTTGTGACTGGGAAGGTGTTGTACTATGATTATGTAACTTTGTTACCGTTCTCGCGCTCAGCTGGTGGTATGCGCGAGAGCGGTGTTCTTTGTTCTTTTCTTCCCTCGCGCCTCTGCTCCTTGCGGGCGCCGGGACGGATTGTGCATTCTGTACTCTATTATTGTTCAAACATGTATCTGCGTGCAGATGCTTGCCTCCTGCGCGCAGGTGCATGTTTGCATTCAAACGTTGTCAACTTTATTTATACAGCAGCTCCATTACAGTTTAGTCAGTTTGCCTTTCTTCTGTCTCCTGCTGACATGCTGTTGTGGGCTCCGTTGTTTCAGACTTACTGGATTAAATTCTTGGATATCTTACCTGCAGTGTCTGTTCATATTTTATTCTGCAACTGGTACTTTTCCCTGTGACAACCTGTACCACAGAAAATTATTGAATATTTCACTTCGGCCAGCAGGGCCTCTCTAAGGAGCAGCCATCTTGAGAAAGCTGCTTTGCTAGGCTCCCTTAAAAAGTATCCTTTAGAACAAAACACGACCTCTCATAGGAGAAACGGGAGATGTCACTGATATTATTTGCACTAATATTAGTGAGCTGCTGCTGCTGTGTTACTTTATTGAAAACACAAGTCACTGTTCCGTAACACAAGATGTAAATACGTTTAGAATTTGGAACAATGTGCCTGTGACCTGGCCAAAGAGTGCATGAAATAGTTGACATTGGTTCATAAATCCAAAGCTGTTCCCGAAAAGAGGCCCCCAAAATATGTTTCGCCAAGGGCCCCTAAAATCCTTAAGATGGCAGGCCAGGCAGCCACAAGCAGGGGCAGCACAGCTAGAGTGGGTGTAATGTTGGGCCTCAGGCCCGCATGGTCATGAAGGACGAACACAGACACGAGGTATTATGGTGTAGTAACTGGCCTCAGGCACGAGCCCCCGGCCCCTTTTATTGACAGGATCACCTGACTGGTGATGCCTGTGGTGGGTGGGTGTAAAGTGTGTTACATTAGCGGGCGGAACACTAGACCGTGTCTAGCTAGACACTACATCCCCCCCACCTTAATGAAAAGAAAACAAGGGAACAGAAGTCCAACCTAGAAGAAAAACAAACAAACAACAAATAGCACTAATTGAGATTCTTCAGGCCATCAGCCAGGCGTCACTGGAGCCTTGGACCGCATGGTCATGATGTTTTAGTTGGCCTTGGCGAAGTGTTTTAGACCGGCCTGGTCTCGCAGTGTCGAAGTCTATGTACAAAGTCCAGCATCAGTGCACTAGGAGTTGTGGTGGTGTCCACTCTGGAAGATCTCTGTGTGTGAGGCCTTCCTCTCCTGGTTTTCGGGTGACCGGTCTTCGACTGTGACCTCCATGCATCCTGTGTGTGTCGAGGAGCTGCTGCCGACTCATTTCTCCCATTCGGACTCCCATTTCACGGGAACTCCGCCGAGACCCCTTGCCCCTGGATTTCCACGTGACCACGTGGGCTGTGCGGGCCTTTGCGTAGGCCGCGCTTAGGGGTCGCTGCAGAACTCCCCTCCGGGCCACAGCCTAGTCTTGCGTAATCCCAGGGGTGGATCTTCCAATAGCCGGGTGCGCTCTACTTCGGTATGCTGCAGGTTGACGGGGGCACACACACACGGTTCCTGGGTGTCTCGCTCATGGAACTCCGGTTATCTGGAGTGTGTGGATTCACGTTGGTGGTGTGATGCTCCTTGGTGGTGGTGATGAACGGTGGTTGTTTCTCAGTTGGGCAACAGGCGGCGGTCTGTTGTCTTGGGTGAGTTTGTGGAGCGAGAAGGACTGGAAGGGACTTCGCAGCTTGCCTTTATCTTGCTGAGGTTGTCTTTCGCCAGTGTCATCTGCGGTGGGACACAGGGATGTCGTCTGATTTATCCCGTTGGTGTTTGGGACTGCATCGTTGCGCGGGGAAACGTTGGAGATATACTCGCTTCGCGCTGGTGGCTTACGTTTGGTTCTCCTCGTTGGGCTAACTCTAGGGACGTCGGTCTGGCTTCAGGACTGGACGGTCTCACTGGGACGCTTTGGAGAGAAACTCTGTTTGCGCTAGCTGTGACTTCCAGTTGGGTCTTCTCCGCGGGCTGTCTCTCGGGACGTCGGTCCGGCTGGTGGCTGTCTGGTGTCTCTGGGTGCGCTCCTCCGGTGGTGGTACGAGTCTTCTGCCCTGTCGCTCTGCTCCTTTCCTCCTGCACGCCTGTGGTGGTCGTTTGCCCTGTGGCGCTGTGCCACTGTTCCTTCTCTCTCTCCGCGGAGTGGCATCATGTCATTCTCTTCTCTCTCATTCGACCAGGATCTCACTTGGAGGTGGCGTCCTGCCCGCGGGTCTCATGTTGGTGTCACGTGGACCTCGCTGGGCACCCAGACGGTCTCACCTTTCTTGTGAGCCTGTCTCAGGTTTGTCCTGTCGGTAGGACTTGTACTTCCTCTCGGGAACTTTCATTGGACGGTCTCATCTTTCCTGTGGACCCGTCTCCGATTTGTCCTGTCAGTAGGACTTGTACTTCCCCTTGGGAACTTTCATCGGACGGTCTCATCTTTCCTGTGGACCCGTCTCGGATCTGTCCTGTCAGTAGGACTTGTACTTCCTCTTGGGAACTTTCATTGGACGGTCTCATCTTTCCTGTGGACCCGTCTCAGATCTGTCCTGTCAGTAGGACTTGTACTTCCCCTTGGGAACTTTCATCGGACGGTCTCATCTTTCCTGTGGACCCGTCTCCGATTTGTCCTGTCAGTAGGACTTGTACTTCCCCTTGGGAACTTTCATCGGACGGTCTCATCTTTCCTGTGGACCCGTCTCGGATCTGTCCTGTCAGTAGGACTTGTACTTCCTCTTGGGAACTTTCATTGGACGGTCTCATCTTTCCTGTGGACCCGTCTCAGATCTGTCCTGTCAGTAGGACTTGTACTTCCCCTTGGGAACTTTCATCGGTCGGTCTCATCTTTCCTGTGTACCCGTCTCGGATCTGTCCTGTCAGTAGGACTTGTACTTCCTCTTGGGAGTTTCCATTGGCACCATCTTTTGTTCGGGGACACCGCAGTGGTTCTCCTTGATGCCTTCTGCATGCCTCCTTCTCTTCGAGGAGGTCTTGCTCTCCTGGGCGCTTACCCATGCAGTCAAGCTTCGGGGTGCGTCTGTCGCGCACCTCGGACTTGGCGCTCTTCGGCCTTCTTCGGGGTAATTGTGATCCTGGTGGTCTGTCCTGCCACCTCTTCGACCTCTTCCTGGTCGCTTCTGTTTGGCGCGCTTCCGACTGCCTCTTTCGTTTTCTCCGCTGGATGTGCTTACTGCGCATTCTGTTCAGTCTTCTGTTCCCTAGACTGTAGCAGCTGTTGCTTGCTTGATTGGTGTTGTATTTTCCTCTTCAACATCTACGTATGGAGTTGCCTCTCTCTTTTTGCAGTCTCTGCATGCCCTGGCAGTCTTTACTGTGATCTCACTATGGTGCACGGTCTTTCCCTTGGCGCTCTCCTCCCATCACTTGGGTTGCTTTCTCTCGCACTGTGCCCTGTGGGAGCTTCCTCTAGCAGGGGAAACCACTGCAGTAAGGGAAGGGCTGCCTTCTCACCTCCTACCGTCACACAGTCCCCTTCACTTTTGCCTCAATTGTTCTTTATACTGTAGCAGCAGGCAGACTGCCTTTCTGTGCACTCTCCTTAAGCATTGTTTTTACACACAGGCAGTCTTCAGTGTGTTCACATGCAGGACCGGCAAAGTGTGTTCCTGTCAATGCTGCCGTTTCTTTTCTTTCGCTGGTGTCGTGCCACTAGATGGCACTGTCTCTTTATTTTCACGTTCGACCGCTTTCTGATGCTGTGGGCTTCCCGTGCAGTCAATGCCCACGTTGAGCAGACGTGACTGGGGTGGCCGTGCACCACAGGAGGACTCAAACCTTCTTGCAGTAAGTTTAAGTTTGATTATATATTCTGGCAGCCTGTTGTGGTTGGGTGTTTAATGCTGCCCCACTCTAGGTGCGGTGTTTACGGGCAGGCCCTCGTGCTGAATCCTTCCTGCCGTGGCCACTTTTCTGCCGCGCCGGGGGTCTCGGGTCATGCAGGAGGACACACTGCACTGTCAGTGCATGAGGGGAGGGGCACCTCTACTCCCTCCGGACTTCTCAGTTTAATTCCTCAGCGGCGCTGGCTGCACACAGTCACTCTGTGTAACCTCCGCCCCTCGCAGCAGACCCTCTAGCCGTACGGGCTGCGCGGGGGATTGGATCTGCGGCCTCGGACTTTCCCGTGCATGCGGCACGCCTCAGCACTGCAGGCGGGACATGGAGGCCGAAGGTTGCCCCCAATACACATGCTGCCGGAGGCCCTTTTCTTCATCCCTCCCCCCCGCAGCAGCTTCACTCAGTTCATACGCTGCGCGGGGTGGGCTGGAGCTGGCTCCGGAGACTGCTGGCTCTCTTCCGGGCAGTTTCTCTTCCTCGCGGGGGCAGGGGAGTGGGCAGCTACTTCACTCTCCCTCCTCATCGCGGTAGGCTCACCTTCTTCCTCAGATGCGGGGTGGGCTCCCGCAGACCTTCTTCTTTCCTCGGGGCCCTTCTCATGCCCGCAGGCCTCTGGGCATGTCTGGCGCCGGCTCGCAGAGGGGTGCCCTCGACATGGGCAACACTTCCCCTCGCGCCGATCAGCTGAGCTGCTGCACGCACGGGCACATCCCACCCTCGTCGCCAGTGTAATGTTGGGCCTCAGGCCTGCATGATCATGAAGGACGAACACAGACACAATGTATTATGGTGTAGTTATTGGCCTCAGGCACGAGCGCCCAGCCCCTTTTATTGACAGGATCACCTGACTGGTGATGCCTGTGGTGGGTGGGTGTAAAGCGTGTTACATTAGCGGGCGGAACACTAGACCGTGTCTAGCTAGACACTACAGTGGGCACAAGAAAGCACAGCGAGTGGCAGCGTGTCAAGTGGCGTTGTGTAGCGTGAGTAGCACAAGGACTATACAAGAGGCACACATGAGAAAACACCACCCTTGGCATGGTCTTGAGTGCCTAACCAGTGCCTCATAATTTCTAGAAGTACACCCAGGCAGTTAGGTGCACAGTCTGACTACCACCCAGGAAAGTCTGTCAACGATTCAGTAGGCGAACCTCGTCCCCAATGGTGATGGCTGTGATGATTCCAATTTTCATTCTCCTGTGTACCCAGATGCCCTTCCACCCTTGTGCCAGCAGTCTTCTCCTGGAGAAGGGGGTACAACCATTACACATGTCACCTGGCCTCTTTCAGACTTTCTGAATATTACTAGGCGGTTCCCCAAAATCTGAGAAAACAGAGAAAACTTTAGGGAAGAACTGTAAACTGTTTTTGAGTATTATAACCCTAATTGGGCTGAGGATAATCAATTGTTGCACTTTATTATGCCCGGAGAAGTCAAGGCAGGTTGATTAATAAGGCCAATTAGCCATGAGAAACTGCTATGGACAATACTGCCTTCTGTATTGCTAGAGACGCTTTGTTAAACGCTATCACAAAAGTGTGCCCTAAAAAAACAGATTAACAATTGTAAACAAAATATTGGTGAGGCTCGCACTGATTTCATGGGACTGATTGGAAGACATATTTGACCGCCACTCAGGTACTGTGAATACGGCGAAAACATCACAAGAGACAGTGAGGGTAGACTTTATTCAAAGTTGTTACAGAAAGTACAAAAGTAATTAACCCCAAAATGCATAGGTTGGCAAAATAAGAATTTAACTGAATTGGTATATGTGGGAAATCATTCTGTAGTTGTTGAAGAAAGAAAGAAAAAAATACAATGCATCAACATTGATATCTTTACAAATGTAATGTTTACAGCATACTGTAAGGGGGAGGTGCAGATGGGGGCAGGGTGGAAAAGAAGGTAGAAAGGTGATAGGTGTGAAGGATGAGGATGGAGGGAGTCCGATCCTCGTGGTTCTGAGCCTGTGTGTAAGTGTGGGTCGAAGGTGAGTCTATAACGTTAGTTTCTTTTCGCTTCTCAAATGACATTCTTTAAGCTTCCACCTGATAATACGATGAGTTTTTTTCACTGTAATTCTTTATGGTAATTTTCTAAATGCTACAGAAGGAACAAAGTGAAAAGAAAAAACATCATCCTGATAACATACATAGGAAACACAATGACTTAAGAATGACTTGGGCTTTGTGTTTTTGTCCTGTTGGTCTCCTCTGATGATGTGCTGGTGTTGTCTGTTGTCTAATGCAGTTGTGGGTCCATCTGTCTGCTCATTGAACAGTGAAAACAAGTGCTCGACTCAAAGCCTCTAGAGCCGGCTGCAGTCCTGTTCAGCCAGTGTTTGCTGCTGTGGGGAACGCTCATAGAAGTCTAACATGCAGGTAATACAAAAAGAGCCAGCAAGCATCAAAACATTTTAAGTGCAGTGTGCCATTTCAATGGACCAGTCCTCCGCCATCTGATGAGTTGGAGCATGTGATGCTAAAATCTACTCACTTCCATGTTACATTTGTACACTTTTCCTCAATGCCCTATGTGGCAGACAGGACACATGAACAAACTTGAAACTTCAGATAGATGCTAGCGAGCAGGGGCCTGGTCCTTCTTGTGGGAAGAATGTAGGGGACCTCGAGCAAAGTTACAGCAAGCTGCGGAAAAGGCCGACTTCACTATATCTGCAGATTCTTGCGAAGTGATGCAAACTTCAGAATGAGGCTCTGCTTACTCAGGCAGCCAGGCAAAATGTGCAGGGTACAACACAGGATAGCAAGATGGCAGCTGTTAGAAATGGGGGTCTCTAGTTGGCAGAGGTAGGCACCTTTGTCCAAGTAGGGACCTTTCTTCCTAATCAGGGTAAGGCGGATACACTTCTAAAATAACCCCTGCTCGCCCCCTTGGTAGCTTGGCACGAGCAGACAGGCTTATCTCCGAGGCAGTGTGTAAAGCATTTGTGCATGCATACAGTAACACAGTGAAAACACTACAAATGGACACCACACCAGTTTAGAAAATAAGCAAAACTTTATCTAAACCAACAAGACCAAAAACGACAACAATCCAACATACAATACTGTAAACATAGTTATTGTGAAAAATAACCTTTGAATTGCAGAAATATCGTGAAAACACAGTTCCTCTGACTCGGTAGCTCTGTTCGGGGCTACCGCGATACTGAACACGACAGAGTCTAACAATTCCAGCCAACCGCGTCGGTATGGGTCAGCTAAAGCGTCGACAGACTCGGAAACAGCACCTTTCTTGTTGCGGCCAATGTGCCGATGCGAGTCGTTCCGGGCAACCGTCGCGGTTGTGATGTGGAGATGGAAGCGTTGAAGCATGCGGTGTCATCACAGCTCGGTGCAGGCAGCGGCTCGTTGACGGAGTCAGTGAGACCAAGGCTTGCTTTGCAGGGTAAAACACACAAGATGATGGACGGAATGTTGCACATTGGCAAAACATTCACCCCCAGTCACAGATCTGGGTTTAATCCATCGTTATTTTGCTCACCACGCCACCCCAGTTCAGACATGGCCATATGCAAATCAGTCTTGACCCTGTGCCTCATGGGAACAGTCCAGCCCGAACTGCCAAGCCATGTCTTCCCTGGACCGGAATCAAGCATCCTAGGACCGGTTTCTGGCTATCAGCCGTCATCAGCCAGGATAGCTTGACTCCAGTGGCGTAGTGAGCACGGGACTCACGTCTGGGCATACCCTTCCCACATAGGGCGAACAGCAAAACACACAAGATGATGGACGGAATGTTGCACATTGGCAAAACATTCACCCCCAGTCACAGATCTGGGTTTAATCCATCGTTATTTTGCTCACCACGCCACCCCAGTTCAGACATGGCCATATGCAAATCAGTCTTGACCCTGTACCTCATGGGAACAGTCCAGCCCGAACTGCCAAGCCATGTCTTCCCTGGACCGGAATCAAGCATCCTAGGACCGGTTTCTGGCTATCAGCCGTCATCAGCCAGGATAGCTTGACTCCAGTGGCGTAGTGAGCACGGGACCCACGTCTGGGCATACCCTTCCCACATAGGGCGAACAGCAAAACACACAAGATGATGGACGGAATGTTGCACATTGGCAAAACATTCACCCCCAGTCACAGATCTGGGTTTAATCCATCGTTATTTTGCTCACCACGCCACCCCAGTTCAGACATGGCCATATGCAAATCAGTCTTGACCCTGTGCCTCATGGGAACAGTCCAGCCCTAACTGCCAAGCCATGTCTTCCCTGGACCGGAATCAAGCATCCTAGGACCGGTTTCTGGCTATCAGCCGTCATCAGCCAGGATAGCTTGACTCCAGTGGCGTAGTGAGCACGGGACCCACGTCTGGGCATACCCTTCCCACATAGGGCGAACAGCAAAACACACAAGATGATGGACGGAATGTTGCACATTGGCAAAACATTCACCCCCAGTCACAGATCTGGGTTTAATCCATCGTTATTTTGCTGGGTCCCGTGCTCTCCATGCCACTGGAATCAAGCTATCCTGGCTGAAGAGGGGTGAAACCCCGAAACCGGTCCTAGGATGCTTGTTTCCAGTCCAGGGAGGACCTGGCTTGGCAGTTCGGGCTGGACTGTTCCCATGAGGCACAGGGTCAAGACTGATTTGCATATGGCTGGGTTCAAACTGGAATGGCATGGTGAGCAAAAAACGATGGATTTAGGCCCAGATCTCTGTACTGGGGTGAATGTATGACATTGTTCTGCATTCTGTCCATCAACTGTTGTTTTTGCATTTGTCACCCCGAGTGGGACGGGTATTCCCAGACGTGGGTCCCGTGTTCTCCATGCCACTGGAATCAAGCTATCCTGGCTGAAGAGGGTGAAACCCGAAACCGGTCCTAGGATGCTTGTTTCCAGTCCAGGGAGGACCTGGCTTGGCAGTTCGGGCTGGACTGTTCCCATGAGGCACAGGGTCAAGACTGATTTGCATATGGCTGGGTTCAAACTGGAATGGCATGGTGAGCAAAAAACGATGGATTTAGGCCCAGATCTCTGAACTGGGGTGAATGTATGACATTGTTCTGCATTCTGTCCATCAACTGTTGTTTTTGCATTTGTCACCCCGAGTGGGACGGGTATGCCCAGACGTGGGTCCCGTGTTCTCCATGCCACTGGAATCAAGCTATCCTGGCTGAAGAGGGGTGAAACCCCGAAACCGGTCCTAGGATGCTTGTTTCCAGTCCAGGGAGGACCTGGCTTGGCAGTTCGGGCTGGACTGTTCCCATGAGGCACAGGGTCAAGACTGATTTGCATATGGCTGGGTTCAAACTGGAATGGCATGGTGAGCAAAAAACGATGGATTTAGGCCCAGATCTCTGTACTGGGGTGAATGTATGACATTGTTCTGCATTCTGTCCATCAACTGTTGTTTTTGCATTTGTCACCCCGAGTGGGACGGGTATGCCCAGACGTGGGTCCCGTGCTCTCCATGCCACTGGAATCAAGCTATCCTGGCTGAAGAGGGGTGAAACCCCGAAACCGGTCCTAGGATGCTTGTTTCCAGTCCAGGGAGGACCTGGCTTGGCAGTTCGGGCTGGACTGTTCCCATGAGGCACAGGGTCAAGACTGATTTGCATATGGCTGGGTTCAAACTGGAATGGCATGGTGAGCAAAAAAACGATGGATTTAGGCCCATATCTCTGTACTGGGGTGAATGTATGACATTGTTCTGCATTCTGTCCATCAACTGTTGTTTTTGCATTTGTCACCCCGAGTGGGACGGGTATGCCCAGACGTGGGTCCCGTGCTCTCCATGCCACTGGAATCAAGCTATCCTGGCTGAAGAGGGGTGAAACCCCGAAACCGGTCCTAGGATGCTTGTTTCCAGTCCAGGGAGGACCTGGCTTGGCAGTTCGGGCTGGACTGTTCCCATGAGGCACAGGGTCAAGACTGATTTGCATATGGCTGGGTTCAAACTGGAATGGCATGGTGAGCAAAAAACGATGGATTTAGGCCCAGATCTCTGTACTGGGGTGAATGTATGACATTGTTCTGCATTCTGTCCATCAACTGTTGTTTTTGCATTTGTCACCCCGAGTGGGACGGGTATGCCCAGACGTGGGTCCCGTGCTCTCCATGCCACTGGAATCAAGCTATCCTGGCTGAAGAGGGGTGAAACCCCGAAACCGGTCCTAGGATGCTTGTTTCCAGTCCAGGGAGGACCTGGCTTGGCAGTTCGGGCTGGACTGTTCCCATGAGGCACAGGGTCAAGACTGATTTGCATATGGCTGGGTTCAAACTGGAATGGCATGGTGAGCAAAAAACGATGGATTTAGGCCCAGATCTCTGTACTGGGGTGAATGTATGACATTGTTCTGCATTCTGTCCATCAACTGTTGTTTTTGCATTTGTCACCCCGAGTGGGACGGGTATGCCCAGACGTGGGTCCCGTGCTCTCAATGCCACTGGAATCAAGCTATCCTGGCTGAAGAGGGGTGAAACCCCGAAACCGGTCCTAGAATGCTTGTTTCCAGTCCAGGGAGGACCTGGCTTGGCAGTTCGGGCTGGACTGTTCCCATGAGGCACAGGGTCAAGACTGATTTGCATATGGCTGGGTTCAAACTGGAATGGCATGGTGAGCAAAAAACGATGGATTTAGGCCCAGATCTCTGTACTGGGGTGAATGTATGACATTGTTCTGCATTCTGTCCATCAACTGTTGTTTTTGCATTTGTCACCCCGAGTGGGACGGGTATGCCCAGACGTGGGTCCCGTGCTCTCCATGCCACTGGAATCAAGCTATCCTGGCTGAAGAGGGGTGAAACCCCGAAACCGGTCCTAGGATGCTTGTTTCCAGTCCAGGGAGGACCTGGCTTGGCAGTTCGGGCTGGACTGTTCCCATGAGGCACAGGGTCAAGACTGATTTGCATATGGCTGGGTTCAAACTGGAATGGCATGGTGAGCAAAAAACGATGGATTTAGGCCAAGATCTCTGTACTGGGGTGAATGTCTGACATTGTTCTGCATTCTGTCCATCAACTGTTGTTTTTGCATTTGTCACCCCGAGTGGGACGGGTATGCCCAGACGTGGGTCCCGTGCTCTCCATGCCACTGGAATCAAGCTATCCTGGCTGAAGAGGGGTGAAACCCCGAAACCGGTCCTAGGATGCTTGTTTCCAGTCCAGGGAGGACCTGGCTTGGCAGTTCGGGCTGGACTGTTCCCATGAGGCACAGGGTCAAGACTGATTTGCATATGGCTGGGTTCAAACTGGAATGGCATGGTGAGCAAAAAACGATGGATTTAGGCCCATATCTCTGTACTGGGGTGAATGTATGACATTGTTCTGCATTCTGTCCATCAACTGTTGTTTTTGCATTTGTCACCCCGAGTGGGACGGGTATGCCCAGACGTGGGTCCCGTGTTCTCCATGCCACTGGAATCAAGCTATCCTGGCTGAAGAGGGTGAAACCCCGAAACCGGTCCTAGGATGCTTGTTTCCAGTCCAGGGAGGACCTGGCTTGGCAGTTCGGGCTGGACTGTTCCCATGAGGCACAGGGTCAAGACTGATTTGCATATGGCTGGGTTCAAACTGGAATGGCATGGTGAGCAAAAACGATGGATTTAGGCCCAGATCTCTGTACTGGGGTGAATGTATGACATTGTTCTGCATTCTGTCCATCAACTGTTGTTTTTGCATTTGTCACCCCGAGTGGGACGGGTATGCCCAGACGTGGGTCCCGTGCTCTCCATGCCACTGGAATCAAGCTATCCTGGCTGAAGAGGGTGAAACCCCGAAACCGGTCCTAGGATGCTTGTTTCCAGTCCAGGGAGGACCTGGCTTGGCAGTTCGGGCTGGACTGTTCCCATGAGGCACAGGGTCAAGACTGATTTGCATATGGCTGGGTTCAAACTGGAATGGCATGGTGAGCAAAAAACGATGGATTTAGGCCCAGATCTCTGTACTGGGGTGAATGTATGACATTGTTCTGCATTCTGTCCATCAACTGTTGTTTTTGCATTTGTCACCCCGAGTGGGACGGGTATGCCCAGACGTGGGTCCCGTGCTCTCAATGCCACTGGAATCAAGCTATCCTGGCTGAAGAGGGGTGAAACCCCGAAACCGGTCCTAGAATGCTTGTTTCCAGTCCAGGGAGGACCTGGCTTGGCAGTTCGGGCTGGACTGTTCCCATGAGGCACAGGGTCAAGACTGATTTGCATATGGCTGGGTTCAAACTGGAATGGCATGGTGAGCAAAAACGATGGATTTAGGCCCAGATCTCTGTACTGGGGTGAATGTATGACATTGTTCTGCATTCTGTCCATCAACTGTTGTTTTTGCATTTGTCACCCCGAGTGGGACGGGTATGCCCAGACGTGGGTCCCGTGCTCTCCATGCCACTGGAATCAAGCTATCCTGGCTGAAGAGGGGTGAAACCCCGAAACCGGTCCTAGGATGCTTGTTTCCAGTCCAGGGAGGACCTGGCTTGGCAGTTCGGGCTGGACTGTTCCCATGAGGCACAGGGTCAAGACTGATTTGCATATGGCTGGGTTCAAACTGGAATGGCATGGTGAGCAAAAAACGATGGATTTAGGCCCAGATCTCTGTACTGGGGACAATGTATGACATTGTTCTGCATTCTGTCCATCAACTGTTGTTTTTGCATTTGTCACCCCGAGTGGGACGGGTATGCCCAGACGTGGGTCCCGTGCTCTCCATGCCACTGGAATCAAGCTATCCTGGCTGAAGAGGGGTGAAACCCCGAAACCGGTCCTAGGATGCTTGTTTCCAGTCCAGGGAGGACCTGGCTTGGCAGTTCGGGCTGGACTGTTCCCATGAGGCACAGGGTCAAGACTGATTTGCATATGGCTGGGTTCAAACTGGAATGGCATGGTGAGCAAAAAACGATGGATTTAGGCCCAGATCTCTGTACTGGGGTGAATGTATGACATTGTTCTGCATTCTGTCCATCAACTGTTGTTTTTGCATTTGTCACCCCGAGTGGGACGGGTATGCCCAGACGTGGGTCCCGTGCTCTCCATGCCACTGGAATCAAGCTATCCTGGCTGAAGAGGGGTGAAACCCCGAAACCGGTCCTAGGATGCTTGTTTCCAGTCCAGGGAGGACCTGGCTTGGCAGTTCGGGCTGGACTGTTCCCATGAGGCACAGGGTCAAGACTGATTTGCATATGGCTGGGTTCAAACTGGAATGGCATGGTGAGCAAAAACGATGGATTTAGGCCCAGATCTCTGTACTGGGGTGAATGTATGACATTGTTCTGCATTCTGTCCATCAACTGTTGTTTTTGCATTTGTCACCCCGAGTGGGACGGGTATGCCCAGACGTGGGTCCCGTGCTCTCCATGCCACTGGAATCAAGCTATCCTGGCTGAAGAGGGGTGAAACCCCGAAACCGGTCCTAGGATGCTTGTTTCCAGTCCAGGGAGGACCTGGCTTGGCAGTTCGGGCTGGACTGTTCCCATGAGGCACAGGGTCAAGACTGATTTGCATATGGCTGGGTTCAAACTGGAATGGCATGGTGAGCAAAAAAACGATGGATTTAGGCCCAGATCTCTGTACTGGGGTGAATGTATGACATTGTTCTGCATTCTGTCCATCAACTGTTGTTTTTGCATTTGCTTTGCAGGGTGACACCGTGCTCGGTGACGTCTGTGCAGCGTGTAGCAAAGTGGTGCGGAGTGCAGTGCCCACAGGACGCGGTGCAAGCAGCGGCTCGTTGACGGACTCGTGAGACCAGGTTTGCATTGCGAAATGAGACGGTGCTCTCTACGGTGCCTTCAGGAACGGAGTCTGCGACAGACTCGGTGACGGAGTCGACTGCTCTTTTCTTCTGCGGCGACTGGTTGGTCTAGGCCCTCCTCATTTAGCTGTGAAAGCACAGCCCCCACACCATGCTCTGAACCATCTGTGTGCACCACAAATTCCTGTGAGAATTTGGGTGCCTTGAGCACAGGCCCCGGCACATGGCAGATTTCAGGGCATCAAAAGCTTTTTGGCAGGCGTCAGTCCAGTTCACCTTCCTGGGCTGCTTCCTGGAAGTCGGCTCTGTCAAGTGGGCAACAATGGAGCCATAACCCTTGACGAATCTCCTGTAATACCCAGTGAGTCCTAAGAAGGCTCTCACCTCTGTCTGGGTCTTATGGGGTTCCAAAGCCAGAATGCTATCAATCTTGGGCTGTAGGGGCCCCTCCTGGCTGCTCCTTACCTGGTGCCCCAAGTACACCACTGAACCCTGCCCGATCTGGCACTTGCTTGCCTTGATCGTGAGGCTTGCCCTCTGCAGCGCCTTCAACACTTTCCAGAGGTGGTGCAGATGTTCCTCCCAAGTGGCACTGAACACTGCGATGTCATCCAGGTAGGCGGCACTGAAATACTCCAGTCCAGCCAACACCTGGTTGACCAACCTCCGAAAGGTGGCAAGGGCATTCTTCAACCCAAAGGGCATCACCTGGAATTGGTAGTGCCCGTCTAGCGTTGAAAATGCTGACCTCTCCTTTGCCTCATCAGTTAAGGCAATCTGCCAGTACCCAGACATTGTCAAACGTACTGAGGTACTTGGCAGCTCCCAACCGATCGATGAGCTCATCAGCTCTGGGAATGGGGTGTGCATCAGTCCGCGTGACTGAATCGAGCCCACGGTAGTCCGCACAGAACCGGAGTTCTGGCGTGGCACCGGGTGCGGCAGCCTTTGGGACCAAGACCACTGGGCTGGCCCAAGGGCTGTTTGAGGGCTCAATCACCCCTAGCGCTAACATCTTGGAGACCTCCTCCTTGATGCAAGCTTTGACCCTGTCAGTCACTCTGTACATTTTGTGCTTCACAGGAGGACTGTCCCCAGTGTCCACATCATGGACACACCACTGAGTGACACCAGGGGTCAGGGAGAATAGAGTAGCAAACTGCCCCAACAGTTGGCGGCAGGCACTCTGCTGTTCAGGGGTCAGGGCGGGGAGAGGGTTACACCATCTACTGACCCATCATGTTCCTTGGCAGACAGGAGGTCAGGAAGAGGCTCAGTCTCCTCCTCCATTCCAGCATCTGTCGCCAGGAGCATACCTACTTCGGACCTCTCCAAGTGGGGCTTAAGGCGGTTCACATGCAGGACCGGCAAAGGGTTCCTTGGAGACTGCAAGTCCACCAGATATGTGACTTTACTCTTGCACTCCACCACCTCAAATGGCCCAGTCCACTTATCTTGAAGCACACACAGCTCCACTGGGGCCATGACCCACACTTTTTGACCAGGCTGATACTCGATCAGAGTGGCATTCTGATCATACCACCGTTTCATCTCTTCCTGGCTGGCTTCCAGATTAACCTGAGCGAGTTGCCTGAAGTGCTTAGTCTGGTTCCTGAAGGCCAGCATGTAGCTATATACATCCTGGGGAGGTTTACTGGGAGCTTTCTCCCAGCCTTCTTTGACCAGACTCAGAGGTCCTCTTACAGGATGCCCATACAGGAGTTCAAAGCGACTGAACCCTAAGGACTTCTGCGGTACTTCCCTGTAAGCAAACAACAGGCATGGCAAGAGGACGTCCCACTTACGCCTCATGGGTTCACCAAGACCCATAATCATGCCCTTCAGGGTCCGGTTGAATCTCTCAACCAGCCCATTTCCTTGGGGTTGGTAAGGAGTGGTGAACACTTGTAGGTAACACTGCACTCCTACCACAGGGACTTCATATACTTGGATATGAAGTTGGTAACCCGGTCGGACTCCACCCCTCTGGGGAATCCCACACGGGAGAAAATCCCCATCAATGCATGACCCACCACGGGGCCGTCACAGCTCTGGAGAGGGATGGCTTCCGGGTACCGGGTGGTATGGTCCACCAAGACCAGGATTAACCTGTTGCCCATGGTTGTCTTGGGATCCAGAGGCCCCACAATGTCAATACCCACCCTCTCAAAGGGGGTGCTGATTACAGGGAAAGGTTGGAGAGGAGCTTTGCACTTCCTCCCACTCTTACCACTTGCCTAGCAAGTCTGGCAAGACCTACAATGCGTGTCAGAGTGCTTGCGCATTTGGGGCCAGTAAAAGTGGATGACAAGCCTTTTAAAGGAATTGTCTTGCCCCAAATGCCCTGCCAAAGGCACATCATGAGCCAGACCCAGTAGGAAGGCTTTGATGCGCTGGGGTACCACCAGCACACGAGCTGACCCAGGCTCAGCGACCTTAGGCTCCCTATACAGGAGACCATTCTCCCAGTAAATCCAATGTGAGGCAGACTGATCACCTACTGCCTGGTTTGCAGCCTGCTGCCGCAAACCAACAAGTGAAGGGAATTCCTGCTGCTCCTTGCACAATTCCTCCCTGGAGGGGCCCCCTTCCTGCTGCCAATGGGTCAGCTCAGGCAGGTCCCCCAGTTCTGCCACTTGCTCCCCTCTAGGTTCCAGGACATCCCCCTCAAGGTTTGCCTCCTCCTGGACCGTGGGAACTTCGGGGGCCGGTTATCCACGCCGCCTGCCTCTTCTCTTTCTGGCAGGCACGTGGGCCACTGTTTCAGGCTCCAGGCCCTCTTGATTGCCCTTACCGGCTGCCATAGACCGGGTGGTCACACACGCCCACTCAGGCAGACCCAACATCTCTAAATGAGACTTCCTCTCCACCTTCTCCCAAGGGGAACTCTCCAAATCGTTGCCTAGCAGACATTCAACAGGCATGGCTGGCCTCACAGCTACTCTCAAGATACCTGAGACCCCCTCCCCCCTCCCACTCAAAGGGAACCTGTGCCACTTTGCAGATGCACTCAGAGTTGTCAGCTGCAACTATTGGGCAGAATATGTTGGGGACCACCTGCTCCTCAGACACTAGCCGACAACTGACAGCTGTCACACTGGCTCCAGTGTCTCTCAGAGCTTCCACACTATGGCCATTGATGGTCACCCACTGCCTGTATTTTGTAGTGTTATCAGGCAGATGAGCTCTTGGGACCATATCACTGTCTCTAAAGAGACCAGGGTCATCTCTGTGGACCCCCACCCCTCCTGGGAACCCGACTCCTCCCCCAAGGCTACACTAGCCAACTCACGGGGCGGAGCACCTGTGGGTGCAGTAGTGGCTTTCTGGGGACACCTAGGACCCCCTATGAAGTGGCCCACCTGACCACAAGCAAAACATGTCCTAGGGCCCTTCTGGTCAGGCTTACCTCCCTGGACCCATGGCTTCTTTTCAGTCGGAGGCTGGGAACCTTTCCCTTGGTTCCCTTAGGAATTACTTTGGGGCCCTTTTTGGAACTCCTTCTGTTTACCCTTGTCCCCCCACTCTTCTGCTGGGGACCCTGCCCACCTTTGGCGGAGTCTCCCACATGTCCTTTTTGGACCCTGGTACTGACTAACCCTGGGCGAAGTTCGCGTAGCCGCGCTATGCGAGGATACGCGAAGTAGCACAAAATTTCCGCAACGCTACGCGAGCATGCGGAGTTGCTTGTTTCCGCATGCTCGCGAGATGTTTTTGACGTTCGGCAACGCGGATGACATTTTCGGGGGAAATATCGCGCAAACTTCACCTTGCGGTCGCCAATGGGTGCGGCCATCTTGTTTTCCTATCTTTTGCATGGTTCTGGGGCCTGTTTTTCAATCCCTCTCCAATCTTTTCAATCCTTTGTTTTTTACACTGTTTTTCTGATCTTTTTTTATTTATTATCTATCCCTCTCTGTCCCTAAGTGTATATTTTGCGTTTTATTTCTACTTTTACTGCATTTTTTAAAAACTTTTCTACTGTTTTATATTACTTCCTTCTTTACTCTCCTACTTCTTCCCCTAACTTTATTTTTTACTGCTAAATTTTCTTTTCCGCACCCCGCCCACCCCAGAACCATGGCTAAGGGAAAGGGTACCGGCTCCAAGGGCAAGGCGCCTGCGCCCAAGAGCCGCCGCCCGCCTTGCGGCAGACTGCACCCGCCAGGGGTGCAGGCCCGGTCCCTTTTCAGCGAGGCGGAGGTGGCCGCCCTTGTTTTTTTTTATGCAGCGCCACCTCCCCTTGACCTTGGCAGCAGGTGGCAGGTCTGGCTCCGGGTACACTACCCAGGAGGGTCACCACCGGTGGGCGAGGGTGCGCCGGGCAGTGTTTCGCTGCTCTGGGGTCCGGCGCACCCATAACCAGCTGACCCACCGGTGGTCAGACATCTTGGACCGGGAGCAGGACCTGCTAGGTGTCGAGGTCGTGGGGCTTGGTGAGTAGCTAATACTAGTAGTATTGTGTGTTCTCTAGACTGTGTTACTGTTATTGCGAATATAATTTTTTTCCGAATAGCAAGAATGCTGCTGCTTACATTGCAGGTAAATTAAGTTTAAAAATCTTCTGTGATTGTTATTCTTCTAGACACAGGTGCTCGGCGCTACTAATCTTACTTGTTGTTTGCAAATTTGCGCTTGCTTGGGCTGATTATGTAAGAGTTTACTTTAGAGAACTTAAGTTAGGTAATGCTAGAGAGACTCTAGTCCTTCCTTTGTCCTCCTGTCACTAAGATAGTGGTGGATGGGTAGTTTAGTTACTTAGTTACTTAGTATTAGTTGGTAATTTTTAAGCGGTCTGCGTGACGCATCCTGTGTCACGTCACTTGCTGCTGAGTGCTGCTTACTCCAGTCCTTAGTAGAACCTTTTGTAGTTTGTTAGTGAGTGAGTAATAGGCTTAGCAGAACGTCAGCAGCAACCAACCAACAATTTGGTGTATGCAAAAATGTATGCATGCGTCCTCCATCTATGCATTTTGAGGACTAAAATAAATGGAAATGCAGACTTATTACACAATTGGCCTGTCTGGAATAGGTGGGCTAGGTCAGGTGGTACTTAGGCTTAGGATGCTGGAATCAGAACAGAATGGAACACTGGATTAGTGTTCATAAATAATAACTAGACGGACCGCGAATCCCGCGATACTACTAGTCGATCAGATTAGATAGGTCAATTTTACTGCAATTGTTGTTTCCAAAAATGTTTTTTGGAGCGTTTTCTAAAATATTTTTTGTTTCACACCAATCATCAATGTTTGTCTCTTTCTTTATTGTATCTTACATGATCAGCACCCAGGGGCAAGAAGACGGGGTCGGAGTCGGCGGGAGCTGGACAACAAGACTCCTCCCAGGGCCAGGACCGCTCCTCTACCGAGGGCTCTGCTGCTGGCCCCAGTAAGTTCTCTCCTCCTGTTGTTCATATTAATAATTATATTTCCCTAACTTTTACTGCACCTTATTTTTTCCGAACTATTATTTCCGTTTCCTAATTCAATTTTACCAGATCTTCTTCGATCTAGACTATCTGTTTCTAAATTCTTGTTATCCCTGCCTCTAACTGCCTCTGCTCTGACTCTCTGTACTACTACTATATTAGTCTGTCTGTAGCTAAGCTTGCCCAGTTGGCCACTCTTTATTTTTATTTAAAAGGTTTTAAAACTCAGATTCACTAATAGCTCTAGCCACTGAGTCCAGTCCTTTGGGTTGTCCTCTTCTAGTCTTCTTAATCTTGATAGGCTTTGACAATTCCCACCAACAAACTGCCCAACCAGATATTTTACTATTTTTGATAGGATAGGACATACTCCTACTAGTGTCTACTGTACTCTAGCACCCGATTTGTACTAGTGATGTATGTGGAATATATATAACTATTTTTTCAATCTTGCTAGTGAAAAAGAATAAATGGGGGGAGGCGTATATGGCATCTAAAAAATGTGTAATGTTTTTTCTAGGCGTACCGACCACCAGTGCCGGGGCCAGCGGCGGGGCAGGCGATGCCAGCCAGGAGGGAGCAGCGGATGCAGCAGCTGCCACAGGGGTAATTGAGGCAGCAGCAGTGGCGGGCGGTGGTAAGTTATACTTATATTCCTTACTTATTGACAATAGTTACACACTCGCTGCAAGGGTGTACAGTGTATGTTGAGACTGAGAGACTAAGTTGTTGTGAACAACGGTTAAAGACACCCTTTACTTAGCATTAGAGCAATAGCATTAGCGGTGGGAGTAGTAGTTGAGTAACTAATGGCCTTTTCTATCTGACTTCAACTCAGCTGGGAAAGTTTTAATGGAGAAGACTAAGAGTCAGATGACCTTGATGGATGAGTTGAACGAAAAGGGAAAGAAGGATGGAAGGAGGAAGGACGGGCGAGATGTAATATATATGACTGGCAGAGAAGGATACGTGCCACGTGGGATGCATGCATAGGTAGCTGATAGGAAGGAATCAGATGCATGGGTGGTTGAAGGATGGGTGGAAGGTGAAAGAAAAGATGCCTGCCTGGGTGGATGAAACTGTATGGGTGATAGCAAGAATCCTCCGGGGTGTTTCATGGGTCAAACTCAAAGGCAAGCAAGGAAGGACGCATGGGTGGTGGTTTAAAAAAAAAAAAATGTTTGTTGTTGAAGCAAACTAAGGTTTGTTGAGAGGTTAAGAAGAATGATAGACATGTTTACTTTGAATGGATGGATGGCTGGATGGTATTCATCATAGCATAGGTGGAGACTGTCACTGGATGAAGAGTCTTTGAACAGAATGTGAAAGGAAATAAACCGCGCCAGAGTAGCAAAGCCAAGGAGAATAGAAGTTGTATGTTCAGAATACTCCCTTGACTCACAGTAGTTTGCAAGCACAGCATATATTTTGTGTATGTATGTTATCAAGCGCCTCCCTCTGACTCCGAGGCCCACTCACTACCTATGTTAATTTATTTTCGACTGTTTCAGCCTGCCATGGGTGGCCTATCGGCTGCATGGTTACACAATCAATCAAAACAAAGTACCTCATGTCGTCCCATACATATATATAAGCAATGATCATTTGGATAAGATATCATCTGCCTTGTTGTAGTAGTAGTCAGGGCAGGGTGAAAGTGAAATTGAGCAGTTACCCTGGCCTTGATGTAAGAGTTAATAAAGATATTGCCACTTTTTAACCCTTTATTTATATCTATTGATTAAAAGTGATGTGTTACATATTGTGTTTCATTTTTTAAATGTTTTGTATAAATATCATTTGTTTAGACAATATGAGAAGAAATTATTAAAATGGTAACAACTTTGAACATATTTTTTCTGTCTTCCTTGGTTTTCTTAATGTTACAGATACTGTGTATATTGTTTGCTTTATTGACATTGCCTAGGAGTTTTTGTTACTACCACTTGATGTAACAGTGCCACCCATAATAGAAAAAATAAGATGATTGTGTAGTCAGCTTCCCCACCTGCAGACAGTAGTAAATAAAAATAACGTGAGTCTACGTCACGAGTATGTTTGTCTTGGGCGCAAGTGGACTGAGCTGGCATGCCGGCTGCAACAAGGTTACTTAATTTAGCTAAACAAGAGAGAAGAAGAAAACTGGTGTACCCGAGTCCATAGATACCACAAATGTTATGTCATGTGCTTGCTAGTGATACTGTGCCACTATGTGTAGAATTAATTTTGTGTTACTATTTTGCTAACAGTATTGGTTACAATAGTCTTTTTTCTTTTTTGATATAGCTACTCCTTCCAAACCAAAAGCAGCAAAAAAAACAGACAGGAAGGAGGTGGCAGCCATGGCCCGGCGCCCGAAGCTTGAGGCCATCCAAAATGAATATCGGCGGCTGGTGGCTCTGGCGGAGGAGAAGGAGGAGGCGGCAGCAGCTACAGCCTCCTCCAATGCCCCGGGCCCCAGCCAGGGCCCTCGAGTGGTACGGCGCCGCGGTCTGGCAGCCGCCCACCGCACTTCATCCAGCACTGCTTCCCCTCCCCTGTGGATGCAATTGCCGAGCATTTAAGCACCGCATGCTCTTCCGAATGGTGCGCCTAGAGGAGCAGGTAAAGGAGGTCCTTAAGAGACAGCGAGCCCGCCGATAGACTGAGATCCCGTTGGATTGCCCCTTTTTTATTCTTTTTTTTGGTTGGTGGGCATTGGGCTACATTGGGGAAAAGTTGGGGTTTATATTGTTTATGGACAATTTTATTTTTGGACTCTATCTTTTTGGACAATGGTTGGGGTTAGCGAGAGGGGTGGGTCCGGTGTTTTTTTTTTTTACAATAGTTTATTTTTGTTAGGGGATTAAATTATTTATACTTAAACTTTACATACGATGTAAATGTTTTGTGGGGGGGTTACTCTTTTACGTCACACGGTTTCCTTCCTTTCCTGCTGCAGGGCCGCAGCCAGTTTTTGATTTAAATAATCTGCCAATTTTGTAACACACGAACAGATAGATGCGGTACCCTCACTGAGTGACTTGTCCTACTAATACTGTCAGTCTCTCCTCCTAGTCTATGCAGTCTGCAACTGGACTCAAGGGGGTGGGTGTGTGAATTAATGAATTAATTTCCATTATTAATTATGCCTCCCCCAAACTTCTTCTCTTACCTGTGATTGATGTTTAAAGTAAACTTGGGCACAGCGATGGCTGCATGGTGAAAATAGTTTGGTTTCCCAAGATGCCATGGTTGCAGTGGTGGTAGTACAGTATACACTGGCAGTAGCATTTGCAAAAAAAGAATATGAGACAGTCAGTCGCCTGAGAGAGACTAACGAAGGGGTAGTAGAACGAAGTACAGTACACAAGAAGACTGCCAAACAAAAAAGCTTAATAATGATGATTAGCAATGCTAAAGTAAAATAAAACATAATGGTGGCGGGGATAGCATAGTACAACAAGTTAGAAACTGTAGTTGACTCGAGTCACTCGACACAAGCATAAACTTTAGTGCTGTAACTTAGGAGGGGGATGATGAATCCAATCGATGCCGGCAATTAATTATGATGGATTATGTTCCTTTGGAAAAAAAATTGACTTGCAAATATCTTGAGCATGGGGGGCATTGGCAAGCAGAAGAAGGTCCTTGCCCTGCCTTGATTGAAATTGAATTAGTTTTACTTTCACCACATCCGCCCCAGCAAGTGTGTGATCAATTAGTGGTGTAAATTTAATTTAGTCACACCTCAATATAAATCACACAGACCGGGGGAAGAGGGTTAGGGTTTGATGAATGGTTGGGAAGGGGTATTTGAGGGAAAGGTTTGACAAAGACAAACACTACACATGGACAAAAGAAAACATAATCTTGGCAGACGACCATCATATTCATAAATCTGTTAAGGGAGAAAAACGAAATGCATGCATGATGATGACTTGATGGTTAATGATAAGTAGTACTAGACTAGTAGTACAGGGCAGCAGTATATTATTAATTATTATTATTATGCAATTGCCTTGCCTGTCTGCCCTCAGAGAGACCCAAATTACATACAGTTTATCTTCTGTTGTACTGGGCTTCCTTTTAAACCTAGCAAAGAAAATTAAAAAATAGCTGTAGGGGTCAATTATAAGCAAAGAGCAAACATAACATAAACAACAACACACAGTCATAATGATTGAAGAGAAAAAAATGAATCAAATTAATTAAAAGATGATGAATGATACTGTCTAGGTTACTGTTATCCTGGTCAAATTGGGGAGTTGCATCTCAGCATTCCTCTTGGTCCTCCCTTCCATAGACGCTCCGTCCATCAATCTTGGGTGCCACTGCCTGCCTGGCGGATGGGTATGGTAAGAGTGAGTTGTTTTTCCCCGTATGGCACAAGGTAATGGCCGGCCTGTATGTGTAGATGGAAAAAAAAAAGGGATATTGAAAAACCAAGGAGAAAAAAAATGCATAAATTACTGAGGAGTGCAACACAAGAACACTTTCAGAGGCGGCATGGCTAAATCATGTCTACTCTGTTTCCAGCCTTAACCTACAACAACAACAGGAAGAGCAGGCCCACGGCACCCACCCAACCTCCACTTTGCTTAGATTTTGTTTGACTGAGCCAGACAGAGCACACATATACAGCAACATAGCATTTTCCAAATTAAGTAACTAAATCATTCAAAGCACCGCTGTCAATCATGTTAACCACTTAACTACACTTGACTCGACTGAGTCGACTCCACCACTACACAGACATGTAGGTCTGCTGTTGTTGTTGTTGACTTGTTTACCTTTTATGCCACTTCATGAAACACGGCCCGAGTTATTCCATCAATCATCTCCGATCCAACTGACTGACTGCGAAGAGTACTGGTCATCAGCATCATGGTGTAGTGTACAGAGTGAGTCCATCCAGATTCCATATTCAAAAATGCAATGGATCGGCCTGCAGTAGAAGTACAATTTTGTTATTAAACAAGAAGGGAAACATTGACTTGAGTCACTTTTAGTGTGTAGATTAAATACTAGTACACTTTGACTTCATTCATGCACAACAACAACACCACAAACACCAATCACTCAGAGTCAGGGTCCAATGCATGCCATCATTACCTGTTCCTTCTCATCTTAAGTTAAGGGGCAGTCCCTCTCGGCTCGGAAAGGAGGATAGCTATAGGCATCATGTTCCACTTCTTTTGGAGGGACTCGACGAAGCAACATTTCTTGTATTATTCTCCATCCAATGTCTAGCTTGAGGGAAATGGATTTAGGGCGAGTCAGGAGGATGGAGCAGGACTCGTAGGAGTGGACTTAAATGCACACAGCTGCAACTCCAATATGTCAATAAAAAGAGAAGACGGTGGTGATGGATTTGTTGTGATTCGAACCAGAAAGACAGAGACACACACAAATAATAAAAGTAAATAAGGAAGAAAGAAAGTAACAAGTTGAAAGCCTAGTTGTCAGGGAAGTATAGCTCGTCCTCAAACTCTGGTGGTTCAACCAGAAGTAGGTAATCATCTAACACACTACTTCCGTCACCTAAGTCGCTGTCCTCATCTTCCTGCTGTGATTCACGTATTTTGTAATTCGGTGGTATAAAGTGCTGATTCATTTTGATCATGGTTAACCTCTCCACGTTTCTGGGTGAGAGACTGGTCCTATTCACTGTTACAATGGCACCAGCAGCACTGAAAACACGCTCAGAAGAGATACTTGCGACAGGGCAAGCCAGATAGTTTATCGCCAGCCTGCTGAGCACTGGCCAGTGGCGCATTTTCCCATACCAATACACCAATGGGTTTTGATCAATGAAGACCTCTCTTGGGTCATCCAGATAGGCCTGGACCATCTGCTCAATGCTCAGGGGTGCTCCGCTTTGCTGGGCCTCTTTTGCCTTTGCATCAGCACTGGACCTAACAAGCCCTTGCTGTAGATGCCAATCCTGTGCCGATTTTACTGGCGCTGATGATCCTGTTCGTGCTGTTGTTGATAGTGTTGGTGACTGCTATGAGCCAAACGCACTGCCCTCAGGCTCTGAAGTTGAACTTGGCGCCGGATGCCCTGCTGCAGTAGTTGTTGTGGGTTGGAGTAGCGGGCCTTTAGCAGCCGTTCATTTTCCAAGTCCCTGGCTGCCTTAGCTATCCAAGTTTTGTACTGGGCAACATCCACTTCTGAAAAAGGAATTAATGTCTTAGTGTTCAGTGCTGATTTGTACCGTGGATCCAGAATTGTGGCACAAATGTAATATTTGTCTGACACAATGCTAGTTTGTACCCTTGTATTTTCAGCTAAGCGAACGGCTAAGCTCTCCACCAACTCATATGCTTCTTTTTTTTCCTCGACACCTGGGTACGTTTCAGACACCACCTTCAGCTGTTGGTCTAGCATGTGCAACAATGGGATAGCTTGGCCCATAGTACAGTCCTCCTTGCTGACTTCACGTGTGAAGAGCTCGAAAGGAAGTAGCATCTCTGTCAGGCATTTAACTAGGCCCCATTGGTCCATCTCAACGGTCATGCCTTTCACAGTAGCACCCCCTAGTCTTTGCATGACATAGTCATTGATTGGTCTGTACTGATCAAACAGACGATCAAGCATGTAATAAGTTGAGTTCCAACGTGTTGGCACCTCCTGGCTGAGTGCTTTGACTGGCATTCTATGCTCACGTTGAATGATCCTCAGCTGCTTCCGGGCTTTAAAAGAATGGCTGAAATGTGTGCATATTCTTCTGCAGGTGGTCAGTAAGTTGCTGACTCGGTCTTCTTTTTTTCAGAAAGTCTTGAACAATGATGTTAATGCAGTGCGCCAAACACAGGACCCTGAAATAGCCACCAGTGTGCATGGCCTTAACTGTATTACTGCCATTGTTCGTGGCAACAAAACCAATGTTAAGCCCTCTTGGGTGCAGCCATTCAAAGACCTTGCTGTTAAACGCTTCCAAAATGTTTGCAGCAGTATGAGATTTCTCCATGGCGAACATGGCTACAGTTGCATGTTTCCGAGTGGCATAAAAAATCTCAGCAGTGTCAACACCTGCAGATATCTTTTCTCTAACCCCCACAAAAGAGATCCAGTGTGCAGTGATGCACATGTAATCAGTGGCTTGGCAACTGGTCCACATGTCGTTGTCAGGTGGATATTGTGAACAGCACTCTGCTGCAAAGCTTGTCCAAGCAATTCAAGCACGTCGTGATGTAGTGCTGGAACAGCAACTCTGGGGAAACGGACCGGCTGGGAACCTTCCATTTTGGGCAGATGGCTGTCACAAATTCCAGAAAACCCGCCCCTTCCACAAAAGAAAAAGGGAGAAGGTCCAGCGCTAACATTTTCGCCAGCTTCACACTGTACAAACGTGCCGTTGGGTGGTTGCGTTCGTACTGCCCCTCCGACCTAAAGATGCTGACAATGGTAGGCTGGATTGTTTTCCTTTCTGGTGCTGCTGATGCAGGTGACTTCTTGAACCCAGTTAGGCTCAACGACTAACTTCTTTTCATTGCTGTACTCTGTTGCCTTGGTGTCTCAGCCTGACTCTTACTACGGTGCCACTGAGATGTTGCTGAGGCTGATGAGGATGTGGGCGGTACCACTGCACTGCTGGGATCAGGGCTACTTTGTGTACCAGAGAAAATGTCTCCCTCTTGTTCACCGTCCACCGCGATCATATCTTCTTCTATTTCTTCATCCCCACCAACAGCAATGGGTGCAGTTTTACTTTTTTGGCCGCTAAGGTGCACCTCCCACTGGATCAAGTGGTGTTTTTTCAGTTGGGTTGTTTGGCCTTCGGTACCATAGTTTGTTCCAAGCTTACCCCGACTCACACCTTGTCGACAAATTGAGCATATAGCAACGTTCTCCTCCTTACTGCTAACCGAAAAGAAGTCCCAAACTGGGGAGGTGAACTTTCTTGCGCTGCTGGTGGTGCCACTTGCAATGCCGGATGAACTGGAGGGTGTGCCTGGAATTTGACTCTGTGGAGTGCCAGTACCACTACCTACTGAGGTGGTGGTTGTGCTGGATGTAGGTCCCTGCCGGGTCTTTGCAAATGCAAATATGGAAGCTGGAGGTCGTGTTGGTGTTACCTGTGTTGGTGGTATCCGTGCCACATCCCTCACAGCAACTTGGGATGGGGTAATAATGTCGGTATCCATCTCCACTGGGATGGGAGTGATGTTCATGATGACTGGCTCGTCATCATCCTCCTCTTCTACATCTACCTCCATAACTCTAAGGCTTTCTGGAACCTTCCTTTTCCCTAGCCTTGTCGCGTGGCGTGCCTCACTCTCAGACTGAGATGGTGGCTTCCAAGTGGCATCTAGATCATCAGAAGGGGGCTTGAAGAAGAAGTTGATGGACTAACCCTCCTTTTCCTTGCTGGGGATCTGCAAGACAATGGATCTTCTGAAAGAGTGGCTTGCTCTTCTTCTTCCTCTGCAGGAAGCTCGATTTCCTGAACTGCCCCTACTTCGGGAGGAACAACTACTATTGTGGGCGGTGGTTGTGGCTGTTGTTGCGGCTGTTGTTGCCCACTTATCTGCTGAGTTTCCTCCTGCGTTGATTGGGTAGTACTTTGCGATAATGATAAGTCAATTTCAACATCACTGCTCATTGGCGTTTGCCCAATTAGACTGGCTGCCTCTGCGACACTCATGGACTTGGGCCTAGGTTGGTGGGGTGGGCCCACTGATGCGGAGGTGCTGCTCCCAGCTTGGTCCCCGGACACCGCTGCTGCAGGTGTAATTTTTTGTTTCCCAAAAAACATCTTGGACGCAACACCAGTCTTGGTAAGTGCCACTTCCTTCTTCTGTTCCTTCTTCTCACTGGCAACTTTCTTGGTACTGGAGGACCTGGTACCTTTCTTTGGGGCCATCTTCTTCAGATGTCAGCAGGACGCAGTTGCACCAGTTGCAAAGATGTCTGTGGTCACACGTCATGTGACGTCGTGCGCAGCAGGACTTCTGTCTGGCAGTACAACGGGTGATGATGACACCTCCTCCTCAGTCTTTTGTGCACCTAAAAGCAAAGAAGCCAGAAGAACATCAGTGAAATGTTGCATTTGTTGTTGTGGTTCAATTTCTACTAGTACAAACAAACAAATATAATATATAACTTATTGTGTGGTGGTCACACTTGTTAGTGTTATATTATTAAATTTTATTAACTCAGTTATTAAAAAAAAAAAAACAACAGTGTAGCCATTTGTGAGACTTTGACAACAAGGGCTTTCATGGTATACTGTGTACACTAAGGAAGGATAGGAAAGAAGAAGAACAAAAATACAAATGTAATGGAAGTGGAACCTGTTTGGCATTAATTTGCGCATCACGTCATTCAGGGAGCTGCAGCTGACAAAGGGGATGGAAGCAGAAAGCCAAGAGGAACAAAGGAAAGACATGCAGGCCTATATGGCAAAAGCAGCACACTACTAAACTACACCACAAAATGGCCACCAGCCACATGGTCACTCACAGTCACAACAAGCAGGAGGTCTGGAAAACAATGAACTCAAGCAGGCCTATAATGGCCAGGCAAAGGAGGCATGCTAAACAACACAGCTTTAATGCAAAAACGAAAATCCACAGGGCTAAACAAGGTTTGCAAGTTACACAACAACCACACCACACACACACATCCAACAAAGGCATTTATTTAACACACACCAAAAAAGTGAAATACCCCCCCAAAAACACATTTTGCAATTCTATCCAATGCCATCCATGCCCTAAATGATGTTTAAATTCAACAGACACCACAGAGACAGTTGTTTCATGCACCCATGAGTAGCTCTGGGCCTACTGGCTACCCACTATAAATTTTAAAAAACTGATGAAAAGTACAAAAAATTGTAGTTGCAACTTGCAATGCCCCAATCAAACAAACAACACCAATTCTCCAACTTACTTGTAAAATCTCAAATCCAAAAGTCCTCAAATCCAATGATATATGATGCAGCAGACACAAAGAGTGATCCTTCAAGCTCCAAATCCAAATGAAAAGTGAACAGGACATGTACAAAGCACTGGGAGGAGCTTGCTGGACAGGAACAGGAAGTTGGAGACTCTGGGGCACTTCCTTCCCCTTAAAAAAATAAATAAAAAAAGAAAAAGGACTCCTTGCACAAAAAAGTACAGCCAAATGTCAATCTGAGGAGTTTTTTCATCCAAATCATCATTTTCGAGAAGGTTTTATGCTGCTCGAGAGATATTCTTCTCCAGATTGCAATTTCTGCATGTTCGGCATTGCGAGCTTCACCGAACTTCTGCCGGATGTCTGATGGTGCGTCCGAATGACGTGTTCGCGATCGCACACTCTCGCGGGATCGCGCGGCCGGCTACCAAAATCTTGTGGCGCACACGAACGGATAGGGAATCTCGTCGGCGAACGCAGGGATCCCGGTAAGTTGCTACCGCACGCGCGAAAACTTATTTTGAAAGTGCAAACAAGGAAAAAACTTCGCTACGCCACGGATCGCGGAGTTTTCGGTAACTCCGCGTTCTACGCGGAACGCGGAGTTGCCGAAAATCCGCAAACTCCGCGAGCGGAGCAGATTTTAACGCCCAGAGTTAGTACTGACCCAGCGGTCCGCCTCCAAAGCAAGCTTCCTGGGGTCAGTCAGCCTACTGTCAATCAAGTGCTGGCGTAGCTCTGGAAAACAATTATCCGACAAGTGCTCCCATGCAATCAAATCATAGAGCCCCTGAAAATCATTTACCTGGCTACCCTTCACCCATCCATCCAGTGCTCTGCAAAAATAGGAGACATACTCCACCCAAGTGCTTGACTCCAGCTTCTTACAAGCCCTCAACTTCTGCCTGTATAGCTCTGGGGTCAAACCATACCTCCTTATCAAGGCTTCCTTCATGGAAGCATGGGACATCTGATTATCAGTGGGCAAGGCTAACAACGTGTTCCTCCCTTCAAAGAAAAAGCGGCTCCACAACCCCGCTCCCCAGTCTCTCTCAGGGACTCTGCGGGACCTCATCGCTACCTCATAAGCCTTAAACCACTGCCCAATGTCCTCACTCTTCACAAAGTCCTTAAATACCTCCTTGGGGATGTACACCCTCCGTTCTCTAGGCACTGATGGTGTGCTGCCACCATGGGGATTGGACTCTATACTTTTTGCTTTCAGATCCAGCTCCCTCAAACCTTTCTCATGCTCCCTAAGCATCTTCTTTTCCTCCATGGCCAATCTCTGCTTTTCTAACTCCAATTTCTTACTCTCCATGTCACTCTCCTTCCCCAGCCTGAGCTTAACAAGCTCCCTCTGATGCACCCTATTTCTTTCTCTGTCCTCCAACTCCTCTGGAGACAGACCCCTCGAAGAAACACTGCTGCCATCCTTGGAAGGTACCCTCCCCCCTGGCAGATTCAACAGCCCCTCCTGCTGCCCATCCAAATTTTCTGCCTCCACCAGAGTCTCCTCATCCTGCCCACTGGCATTTCTGGATTCCAACCAGGCCCTCAGCGCCTTTTGGTATTCATCTTTTCTGGTGAGGCCTTTCACAGAGATTTAAAATTTCTTGCAGATGGCTTTAAGCTGAGACACAGTGTAGGTTTCCACCCTATCTTCTTCAAATTCAATATCAATAGATGCAATGGATGCTGGCTTGGTCTTGATGAAAAAATTGGCAGTTCTTAAGTTGCAGAAAATCCAAAGAGAGAAGTTCAGTAATAAAATGTGGTTGCCGTATGGTCTGCACTTTGCTAGTAGTGTACACCAATCACTGTATGTAAAGCACAAATACAAGTCCAGATCCTCACCGCTGACCACCAATGTTAGAAATGGGGTTCTCTAGTTGGCAGAGGTAGGCACCTTTGTCCAAGTAGGGACCCTTCTTCCTAGTCAGGGTAAGGGTGATACACTTCTAAAATAACCCCTGCTCACCCCCTTGGCAGCTTGGCACGAGCAGACAGGCTTATCTCAGAGGCAGTGTGTAAAGCATTTGTGCATGCATACAGTAACACAGTGAAAACACTACAAATGGAAACCACACATAGTTTAGAAAGATAGGCAAAACTTTATCTAAACCAACGAGACCAAAAACGACAAAAAACCAACATACAATACTGTAAAAATAGTTACTGTGCAAAATAACCTTTAAATTGCAGGAATAACATGAAAACACAGTTCCTCCGACTCGGTAGCTCCGTTCGGGGCTACCGTGATACTGCACACGACAGAGTCTAACAATTCCAGCCAACCGCGTCCGTACGGGTCAGCTAAAGCGTCGACAGAATTGGAGACAGTACTTTTCTTGTTGAGGCCAACGCGCCGATGCGAGTCGGTCGGGGCAACTGTCGCCGTTGCGATGTGAGATGGAAGCGTTGCAGCGTGCGGTGTCCTCACAGCTCGGTGCAGGCAGCGGCTCGTTGATGGAGTCGGTGAGACCAAGGCTTGCGTTGCAGGGTGAGACGGTGCTCGATGCAGTGCTGGCAGGTCACGGTGCGGTGACGGAGCCGGTTGATGTTCGAGTCGGGCAGCGACAGAGTCGGTGACGTCTGTGCAGCATGTAGCAAAGCGGTGCGGAGTGCGGTGCCCACAGGACACGGTGCAAGCAGCGGCTCGTCAACGGAGTCGGTGAGACCAGGGTTGCGTTGCGAAATGAGGTGGTGCTCTCTACTGTGCCTTTAGGACACGGAGTCTGAGACGGACTCGGTGACGGAGTCGACTGCTCTTTTATTCTGCGGCGACGAACCAGCGGAACCAGAGACAATGCCCAGAAGGATGGTGAGGTCTTTGCTATTCCTGAGCCCTCTTGAACAGGGGGCAAGCTCCAATTCAAGCCCTTGGAGATACTTTCTGAAGCAGGATGCACACACAGTTCCTCTCCTTGGCAGAAACAGCCGATGCAGGCCAACCCCAGGCAGCACACAACAAAGGGGCGGTACTCCTCCTCCAGTTTCTCCAGCTCTTCTCCTTGGCAGAGGTTCCTCTTGAAGTCCAAAAGTGATCTCAAGTTCTGGGGTCTGGGCCCCAATATTTATACAGCAAAATCCTTTGTTCTCTGGTGGCAGAGAAGCCCTGTGCTCAGTCAAAACCAGTTCTATCCTCCCTGGTGCAGCTTCCTGGCAGGAGGTGGAGACAGCAATGTGGAAGGCAGACCAGGCCCATTCAGGTGAAAGGAAATCTCCTCCCCTACTCTAAATGCAGCCCAGGTCTATTCAGCCCAGCCCTGTTTCATCCAGACTCTCTGGAGCCACTGCAGATCCCCAGCCCCTGTCACTCCAAAGCCAGACAGTCAAAACACATCCTAGCAGAGGAACACTGGATGGCTAAGCAAGAAAATACCTACTTTCTAAAAGTGGTATTTTCAAACACAGAATGTAGAAATCACCCTCACTAAAAGACGCACTTTAACATTCTGAGTTCAGGCATACTAAACTTTATTTTCCTACCTTGCTCCCAGGGGTAGTTATGTTTATAAAATGTTATAAACACACTCCCCATTCTATCCTATGGGAACAGATAGCCTTGCAATAGTGAAAAACGAAATTGGCAGTGTTTCACTATCAGGACGTGCCAAACACACCAGGGCATGTCCTACCTTTCACATACACTGCACCCTGCCCACAGGGGTACCTTGGGCCTACCTTAGGGGTGACTAACATGTAAGAAAAGGGAAGGGTAGGGACTGGCAAGTGGGTGCACTTGCCAAGTCGACATGGCAGTACTAGACTGCACACAGATACTGCAGTGGCAGGTCTCAGTTACATTTACAGGCTGCTTATATGGGTGGCTCAATCAGTGCTGCAGGCTTACTAGCAGCATTTGATTTACAGGCCCTAGACACACACAGTGCACTATACTAGGGACTGTGAGAAGCTGGGTTTCTGTTGCAGTAACCCCCCCACTTTTTGCCAGACTACTGATGCACTTTAACTTGATGTGCCCTGGGTCCCTGCCAATAAGGTTCCCAGGGCCTGTGTTCTTTCCTCAAAATTAACCCAAACCCAATTGGCATCTCTGGCCACAGGTCAGCCCCTGGTATATGGTACCACAGGTATCCAGGGCACTGTGACCAGGGAAGACCTCTAAGGGCTGCAGCACTTATTGTGCCACCCTTAGAGGCCCTGTACCTTTACACACACACACTGCCTTTGCAGGCTGCGTGTTTTGGTGCAGAACAAAGAAGAGTCGACATGGCACACATCCCTGTGTGCCATGCCTATGACCCACTGCCCTGGCATAGATCAGTCACCCCTCTAGCTGGGTGTCCTATACCAGTAGTGAGGGTACAGGTGCAAGAGCCCTGTAGCCCTACAGTGACTAAGTCCATTCTTAGAGATTGTAAGTGCAGTGCTGCCATTAAGAGTATATGGTGCTGGGAGTTTGTCATTACGAACTCCACAGCACCATAATGGGTACACTGAAAACTGAGAAGTTTGGTATGAAACTTCTCAGCACATTAAACTCACACTGATGCCAGTGTGGGATTTAATGAGAAATGCACTCAGAGGGCATCTTAGAGATGCCCCTTGAAAAACGACCAGCCTCTGGTGGGTTCCCTGACTGATACACACCAGCCTGCCACCACGAGACATGTTTCTGGACCCCTAGGATGGGAGCCTTCACTCCCTGAGCCCAGAAATAAAGCCTTTCCTGGGCGGAGGTGTTCACACCTCCCCAGGCCAGGAAGTGCCATCTGTGGCAGGGGAGCTTCAAAGGCCTGGCAGCCTTTGTAATGTGACCCCCAGCCTCTCCTACTATCAGGAGCAGGCCCCCTTCCTGTCTCCCCTCCTTTTCGGCGGGAAGACAGGCGGGAAAAATTAGCCAGCCCAAAAGGTGTGCCCATCTCTGCCAACCCCACCCCTCAGGTGGGGGAGGAGAGGTGAAGCCCACTCTTCAGTGCCCGCCATCTTGCAGATGGCAGGCACTCACCTATCAGGATTAGGGATTGTGCTCACTACCCCACGTGGGGTGGGCACACTAAGGGTGTAGTCAACCTAAGGTCAGTAGCTCATTGGCTACTGACCTTGAGACCCCTAAAACGCCCCCTAAATGCAGTATTTAGGGGGCAGCCCTGAACCAAGAAGGCAGACAAGAACCTGCAAGAAGAAAAGAAGAAGGACCGAACAGCCGTGCTGAAGCTAACAAGAGGAGGATGCCCACTGACTTGGCCCCAGGCCTACCGGCATCTCCCCACTTCGACCCTGCTCCAGCGAAATCCCGGTGTGTCCTGCAGCCAGCAACCTCGACAAACCCGGAGGACCTGCCTGCCTTCAATCCCAAAGAGACTGTCTCCTGTGAATACCGGATTTGTTCAAACAGACTCCAGTTCCGCAAGGATCCGCGGGTCTGCACCACTCTGCACCCGGCGCCCACAGCCCGAGTTCGAGTGGCCCAACACCAAGTGGAGGTCCCCCCCGGTGATCCTAATCCAAAATTTGGTGACCCCTGACCTGCCTCAAGCCTCCAGCCAACGCCTGCAGCCTCAAACCAGAAGGTCCCCCCAACCGCAACCAGGAGCTGATAAGAAGATCTGACCCTAAAATGCACCCCTGCACCCGATGCCCCACGGCCTTGGGTGGCCCAACTGACGGTGACTAACCAACCCCCAAGATCCCAACTTACCTCTCCAAGTGGTGGTCTCACCCAGAAGACCTTCATTCCCGAGCCTGCAGTGCTTTGCAAACCGGAGACTCCCCATTGAAAGCTACAAGGCTTCCGACGCCAAAACAGCACTCTCCACCCGGCCGCCCCAGTGCCGCTGAGGGTGCATCTTTTGTGCTGGCCTAAACCCCCATTTGCCCTGAGCTTAAGTCCAGGAGCTTTGCTCCCACAACCCAGTGTCCTGCTCGTCAGCATCCACCAACTGGAGTGCCCTATCCCCCATTGGATAACATTGGGCGTCAGCACTGCACCCGGCCGCCCTAGTGCCGCTGAGGGTGTAACAAGAGTGCATCCTTGACCCTGGGGGACCCCTGAGTCTAACCCCTGAACACCAACTCCCAAAACAAAGTACTTACCTTTAAGCCAACAACACTATTTTCCTCCATAGGATAACATTGACTGTTTTTCTATGAAAGGTTTCCAAGTGTGAAGTTGGAAAACCTAAAGAAATTCTTTAAAATTGTACTAACTAACAAAAACGCTTTTACTTACCTGTTTACAGGAAATGTCCCAGTGAAATATCCAGGTATACTACACTATGTAAGAAAAGTAATCTGAAAGTAATGTACTGGTCATTTTACTAAAAAGCCCATTCAAAGTATATCTACTGCATTCACAAAGCATTGCATTTCTCAGTAACAATACTGTAAGTCAAAACAAAATCCATATACAATTACAATCCAAACTGTATTTTTACTGCAAAGTATTTATCACTTACCTGTGCCAGGCTTGCTTGGTTACAGGAAATAAACTAACTAAAAGAATATTTGTATACAAAAACAATTGGTCTGAAGTTCAGTCTTTGAATGTGTGAATTCATTTGCTGACTGAGTGTGTAAAACAAATGCTTAACATTGTCCTCTGATAAAGCCTTACTGCTCGACCACACTACCACAAATAGAGAGTGAGGTGCTATCTACTTTACCTCTGCCTGCCTTTTGGGTTCCAGTGGACTCTGTGCACACTATACCTCACTTTGGTATAGTATATACAGAGCTAACTTCCTACATTGGTGGATCAGCGGTGGGATATACAACTTTGCATTTGTTGGAATAACTTTGTTTCCACCTTGAAGGAAGTGACCCAATTAGGGCCACCCGGGTCCCTTGCGACCACCTCTCGGCCTTCCATACAAATGAAGAGTTGGTCAGACAGTAGAGAATACAAACCAAGTATATGTTTATTCAGATACACTCGAGCGGAGCCCCGTCTGCCCAGTCGCTTAGGGGTGCTGCAGAGAGGACTGCGTTCAGAAAACATGGTGATACATTATGTACAATTCAGAACCAATGAAGGCACGCCCAGACTGGAAATTTCCAGACGGAGGCAGCTACACAAAGGAGGTACAGAAGGATAAGTTTTGATCCTGAGATTAGGCACACATTATCTCTATGCCAAGGTCGTTCTGCCTGCGCCCAATGCTGGACTAGTGGGAGCAGGCCTCTATCTAGTGGGAAAGGTATGCACTAATAAGAACAGTGTATTCATTAGTACAGCAGGGCCCAACCTTTACCAATTACCAAAGCTGCTTCTCGCAGGGGCAGAGAGAGAGATTAGTTTCGCTCATGGATCAAAATGGCGGCCAAACATAAAATGGTGAAGCGAATGCTAACTTATGCAGAACAATATATAAACAACACAGCTAAGACATTGTTATTCTAACAGACCCTCCTTTTAGCAGAAGCTAACAACTTTATGTTATTATCAAGAAACGTACAATATGTTGCAAGGATAAGAAACATCACTATAAGCTGGTGTTCTCATAATCACCATTCAAAGACACACTCATCGATCTGCATCATGTCGTCAATGTCCTTCTGCAACATGATCGCAGCACTAGTATCATGAACTGATATTTTCTGTTTAGGGGTGAGAACATTTACACAGTAGGTGCAACAAGCCGGGAGACAGTGTTCATACAGGACTTTGAGGACAATGTACCGAGGGTCCCTGCTCCTGCTGGTCCTATGGGAGTAAACCCTTGATAAAAACGTAAATGCTCTACCGCAGTGTGAGAATCAGAAGGTGTCATACCCAGAGTAGAGAGTTAGAATTGGTAGTACACCAGCAGAAACAATTCGAACCAACCTTTACAGCTACCAATATACGACAGTGGCATGGACAACAAATTGTCACTCCTATGACTGACTGAAGGGAGCAACCCACAAACCCAACAATTAGTTGTATTGGATATGTTATGAGCTTGATGCAACATTTGTATAAAAACATTATCGGTGTAGGACAACCTATGCGCTGCTTTGTGGAGCCAAAGTGACAAAAACATGCTTGGGAGGAGTGGGTGTTGTACCAACCAAGGAATGTACAGGATATTTCTCCTCTAGAAACCAGGATATTCCAAGTATTATTATTAGCATAATCACAACAATTAATATGCAAACTATTTTACTCTTTGTTGACCAACCCCACGCTAAGCGCGGTGCTGCAAATGGCTATTCCTCCTCCTCAATAGGTCGACCAAACGGATGCATTGTAGAACAAGAAGAGGAATGCAATAAAACTGATAGCAAAGGTAAATGTTCCCAGTGTCTGTCAGAGCCTCACTGGTACAGGCTCCTATTGTTCGTCAACGTTGGCGCTCTTCAGCACCGGCGGTGGAGCTTGCTCAGTCCTAAGCTCACAATGAATCCCACGTCGCTCAGGATAAGGTACCCCCTTCCTAGGGAGCACGTTCTGTTTATCCTGTCCAATGTCAAAACAGTGCACCAATCTCACGACACCCTGAACTAACACCGTTGGTACTATAGCAAAGTAAACTTCAAATCAGAGCACTCAAAAACATCAATACAATTTTATATAATTGATAGTCCACTTTTAATCCATGTTCAGGCACATAGATTTCGGTCCAAATCTTCACATCAATTTTGTGTAGATGTCGTTTACAATTGTTTCCAAAAGGAAGGCAATCCAAGTCAATTTTTCCACAACGTTGAGCAGTTTAAGAGCCAATTAAGAAACAAATAGCCAACCAGCCAACACGTGTTTCGTCGGTTGGTCGTACACCTGGACTTCTTCAGGGCTGTGGGCATTAAATAAACCAACTCAAACAATTGTTTTCTACATGAATTATGTTTACCCTCACCAATAATGGTGTGTAGAAAAAGAGTGGAATAGGTGCCCATTTCAATCAAAAAAATGCACCCAAAGTCCTAATAGAATTCTCTGCGTGCACATTAACAGAGGAAACAACATACAGTGCACAAAAGGAAAAATATAGTTGTTTGTGTGCACACGTACATGCACATATAGTGTATATACAAATGTACACACAAAATAGTGAAAAGAAAAAAATATCAAATACTAAAATGTATGTGAGACGGAGAGAAAAAGCCAGACAGTATCAAAAATCACCAATACCGGAAACAAGCATCCTGGGACCGGTTTCAGGGCATCACCCTTTATCAGCCAGGCAGTTGAATTGTTCTGCATTCTGTCCATCAATTGTTCTTTTTGCATTTGTCACCCCGAGTGGGACGGGTATGCCCAGACGTGGGTCCCGTGCTCTCCATGCCACTGGAGTCAAGCTATCCTGGCTGATGGGTGAAATCCTGAAACTGGTCCTAGGATGCTTGTTTCCAGTTCAGGGAGGACCTGGCCTGGCTGTTCGGGCTGGACTGTTCCCATTGGACACAGGGTCAAGACTGATTTGCATATGGCTGGGTTCAAACTGGAATGGCATGGTGAGCAAAAAAGATGGATTTGGGCCCAGATCTCTGTACTGGGGTGAATGTAAGACATTGTTCTACATTCTGTCCATCAATTGTTCTTTTTGCATTTGTCACCCCGAGAGGGACGGGTATGCCCAGACGTGGGTCCCGTGCTCTCCATGCCACTGGAGTCAAGCTATCCTGGCTGATGAGAGGTGAAACCCAGAAACCGGTCCTTGGATGCTTGTTTCCAGTTCAGGGAGGACCTGGCCTGGCTGTTCGGGCTGGACTGTTCCCATTGGGCACAGGGTCATGACTGATTTGCATATGGCTGGGTTCAAACTGGAATGGCATGGTGAGCAAAAAAACAATGGATTTGGGCCCAGATCTCTGTACTGGGGTGAATGTAAGACATTGTTCTGCATTCTGCCCATCAATTGTTCTTTTTGCATTTGTCACCCCGAGTGGGACGGGTATGCCCAGACATGGGTCCCGTGCTCTCCATGCCACTGGAGTCAAGCTATCCTGGCTGATGAGGGGTGAAACCACGAAACCGGTCCTAGGATGCTTGTTTCCAGTTCAGGGAGACCTGGCCCGGCTGTTCGGGCTGGACTGTTCCCATTGGGCACAGGGTCAAGACTGATTTGCATATGGCTGGGTTCAAACTGGAATGGCATGTTGAGCAAAAACGATAGATTTGGGCCCAGATTTCTGTATTGGGGTGAATGTAAGACATTGTTCTGCATTCTGTCCATCAATTGTTCTTTTTGCATTTGTCACCCCGAGTGGGACGCGTATGCCAAGACATGGGGCCTGTGCTCTCCATGCCACTGGAGTCAAGCTATCCTGGCTGGTGAGGGGTGAAACCCAGAAACCGGTCCTAGGATGCTTGTTTCCAGTTCAGGGAGGACCTGGCCTGGCTGTTCGGGCTGGACTGTTCCCTTTGGGCACAGGGTCAAGACTGATTTGCATATGGCTGGGTTCAAACTGGAATGGCATGGTGAGCAAAAAAACGATGGATTTAGGCCCAGATCTCTGTACTGGGGTGAATGTAAGACATTGTTCTGCATTCTGTCCATCAATTGTTCTTTTTGCATTTGTCACCCCGAGTGGGATGGGTATGCCCAGACGTGGGTCCCGTGCTCTCCATGCCACTGGAGTCAAGCTATCCTGTCTGATGAGGGGTGAAACCCCGAAACTGGTCCTAGGATGCTTGTTTCCAGTTCAGGGAGGACCTGGCCTGGCTGTTCGGGCTGGACTGTTCCCATTGTGCACAGGGTCAAGACTAATTTGTATATGGCTGGGTTCAAGCTGGAATGGCATGGTGAGCAAAAAATCGATGGATTTGGGCCCAGATCTCTGTACTGGGGTGAATGTAAGACATTGTTCTGCATTCTGTCCATCAATTGTTCTTTTTGCATTTGTCGCCCCGAGTGGGATGGGTATGCCCAGACGTGGGTCGCGTGCTCTCCATGCCACTGGAGTCAATCTATCCTGGCTGATGAGGGGTGAAACCCCGAAACCAGTCCTACATTGCTTGTTTCCAGTTCAGGGAGGACCTGGCCTGGCTGTTCGGGCTGGACTGTTCCAATTGGGCACAGGCTCAAGACTGATTTGCATATGGGTGGGTTCAAACTGGAATGGCATGGTGAGCAAAAAAACGATGGATTTGGGCCCAGATCTCTGTACTGGGGTGAATGTAAGACATTGTTCTGCATTCTGTCCATCAATTGTTCTTTTTGCATTTGTCACCCCGAGTGGGACGGGTATGCCCAGACGTGGGTCCCGTGCTCTCCATGCCACTGGAGTCAAGCTATCCTGGCTGATGAGGGATGAAACCCCAAAACCGGTCCTAGGATGCTTGTTTCCAGTTCAGGGAGGACCTGGCCTGGCTGTTCGGGCTGGACTGTTCCCATTGGGCACAGGGTCAAGACTGATTTGCATATGGCTGGGTTCAAACTGGAATGGCATGGTGAGCAAAAAAACGATGGATTTGGGCCCAGATCTCTGTACTGGGGTGAATGTAAGACATTGTTCTGCATTCTGCCCATCAATTGTTCTTTTTGCATTTGTCACCCGGAATGGGACGGGTATGCCCAGACGTGGGTCACGTGCTCTCCATGCCACTGGAGTCAAGCTATCCTGGCTGATGAGGGGTGAAACCCCGAAACCGGTCCTAGTATGCTTGTTTCCAGTTCAGGGAGGACCTGGCCTGGCTGTTCGGGCTGGACTGTTCCCATTAGGCACAGGGTCAAGACTAATTTGTATATGGTTGGGTTCAAGGTGGAATGGCATGGTGAGCAAAAAAACAATGGATTTGGGCCCACATCTCTGTACTGGGGTGAATGTAAGACATTGTTCTACATTCTGTCCATCAATTGTTCTTTTTGCATTTGTCATCCCGAGTGGGACGGGTAAGCCCTGACGTGGGTCCCGTGCTCTCCATGCCACTGGAGTCAAGCTATACTGGCTGATGAAGGGTGAAACCCCGAAACCGGTCCTAGGATGCTTGTTTCCAGTTCAGGGAGACCTGGCCCGGCTGTTCGGGCTGGACTGTTCCCATTGGGCACAGGGTCAAGACTGATTTGCATATGGCTGGGTTCAAACTGGAATGGCATGTTGAGCAAAAAAACGATAGATTTGGGCCCAGATTTCTGTATTGGGGTGAATGTAAGACATTGTTCTGCATTCTGTCCATCAATTGTTCTTTTTGCATTTGTCACCCCGAGTGGGACGCGTATGCCAAGACATGCGGCCTGTGCTCTCCATGCCACTGGAGTCAAGCTATCCTGGCTGGTGAGGGGTGAAACCCAGAAACCGGTCCTAGGATGCTTGTTTCCAGTTCAGGGAGGACCTGGCCTGGCTGTTCGGGCTGGACTGTTCCCATTGGGCACAGGGTCAAGACTGATTTGCATATGGCTGGGTTCAAACTGGAATGGCATGGTGAGCAAAAAAACGATGGATTTAGGCCCAGATCTCTGTACTGGGGTGAATGTAAGACATTGTTCTGCATTCTGTCCATCAATTGTTCTTTTTGCATTTGTCACCCCGAGTGGGATGGGTATGCCCAGACGTGGGTCCCGTGCTCTCCATGCCACTGGAGTCAAGCTATCCTGTCTGATGAGGGGTGAAACCCCGAAACTGGTCCTAGGATGCTTGTTTCCAGTTCAGGGAGGATCTGGCCTGGCTGTTCGGGCTGGACTGTTCCAATTGGGCACAGGCTCAAAACTGATTTGCATATGGGTGGGTTCAAACTGGAATGGCATGGTGAGCAAAAAAACGATGGATTTGGGCCCAGATCTCTGTACTGGGGTGAATGTAAGACATTGTTCTGCATTCTGTCCATCAATTGTTCTTTTTGCATTTGTCACCCCGAGTGGGACGGGTATGCCCAGACGTGGGTCCCATGCTCTCCATGCCACTGGAGTCAAGCTATCCTGGCTGATGAGGGATGAAACCCCAAAACCGGTCCTAGGATGCTTGTTTCCAGTTTAGGGAGGACCTGGCCTGGCTGTTCGGGCTGGACTGTTCCCATTGGGCACAGGGTCAAGACTGATTTGCATATGGCTGGGTTCAAACTGGAATGGCATGGTGAGCAAAAAAACGATGGATTTGGGCCCAGATCTCTGTACTGGGGTGAATGTAAGACATTGTTCTGCATTCTGCCCATCAATTGTTCTTTTTGCATTTGTCACCCGGAATGGGACGGGTATGCCCAGACGTGGGTCACGTGCTCTCCATGCCACTGGAGTCAAGCTATCCTGGCTGATGAGGGGTGAAACCCCGAAACAAGTCCTAGTATGCTTGTTTCCAGTTCAGGGAGGACCTGGCCTGGCTGTTCGGGCTGGACTGTTCCCATTAGGCACAGGGTCAAGACTAATTTGTATATGGTTGGGTTCAAGCTGGAATGGCATGGTGAGCAAAAAAACAATGGATTTGGGCCCACATCTCTGTACTGGGGTGAATGTAAGACATTGTTCTACATTCTGTCCATCAATTGTTCTTTTTGCATTTGTCATCCCGAGTGGGACGGGTAAGCTCTGACGTGGGTCCCGTGCTCTCCATGCCACTGGAGTCAAGCTATCCTGGCTGATGAGGGCTGAAAGCCCGAAACCGGTCCTAGGATGCTTGTTTCCAGTTCAGGGAGGACCTGGCCTGGCTGTTCGGGCTGGACTGTTCCAATTGAGCACAGGGTCAAGACTGATTTGCATATGGCTGGGTTCAAACTGGAATGGCATGGTGAGCAAAAAAACAATGGATTTGGGCCCAGATCTCTGTTCTGGGGTGAATGTAAGACATTGTTCTACATTCTGTCCATCAATTGTTCTTTTTGCATTTGTCACCCCGAGAGGGACGGGTATGCCCAGACGTGGGTCCCGTGCTCTCCATGCCACTGGAGTCAAGCTATCCTGGCTGATGAGAGGTGAAACCCAGAAACCGGTCCTAGGATGCTTGTTTCCAGTTCAGGGAGGACCTGGCCTGGCTGTTCGGGCTGGACTGTTCCCATTGGGCACAGGGTCAAGACTGATTTGCATATGGCTGGGTTCAAACTGGAATGGCATAGTGAGCAAAAAAACAATGGATTTGGGCCCAGATCTCTGTACTGGGGTGAATGTAAGACATTGTTCTGCATTCTGTCCATCAATTGTTCTTTTTGCATTTGTCACCCCGAGTGGGACGGGTATGCCCAGACATGGGTCCCGTGCTCTCCATGCCACTGGAGTTAAGCTATCCTGGCTGATGAGGGGTGAAACCCCAAAACCGGTCCTCCTAGGATGCTTGTTTCCAGTTCAGGGAGGACCCGGCCCGGCTGATCGGGCTGGACTGTTCCCATTGGGCACAGGGTCAAGACTGATTTGCATATGGCTGGGTTCGAACTGGAAAGGCATGTTGAGCAAAAAAACAATAGATTTGGGCCCAGATCTCTGTATTGGGGTGAATGTAAGACATTGTTCTGCATTCTGTCCATCAATTGTTCTTTTTGCATTTGTCACCCCTAGTGGGAAGCGTATGCCAAGTCGTGGGGCCCTTGCTCTCCATGCCACTGGAGTCAAGCTATCCTGGCTGATGAGGGGTGTAACCCAGAAACCGGTCCTAGGATGCTTGTTTCCAGTTCAGGGAGGACCTGGCCTGGCTGTTCGGGCTGGACTGTTCCCATTGGGCACAGGGTCAAGACTGATTTGCATATGGCTGAGGTCAAACTGGAATGGCATGGTGAGCAAAAAAATAATGGATTTGGGCCCAGATCTCTGTACTGGGGTGAATGTAAGACATTGTTCTGCATTCTGTCCATCAATTGTTCTTTTTGCATTTGTCACCCCTGAGTGGGACGGGTATGCCCAGACGTGGGTCCTGTGCTCTCCATGCCACTGGAGTCAAGCTATCCTGGCTGATGAGGGGTGAAACCCCGAAACTGATCCTAGGATGCTTGTTTCCAGTTCAGGGAGGACCTGGCCTGGCTGTTCGGGCTGGACTGTTCCCATTGGGCATAGGGTAAAGACTGATTTGCATGTGGCTACGTTCAAACTGGAATGGCATGGTGAGCAAAAAAACGATGGCTTTGGGCCCAGATCTCTGTACTGGGGTGAATGTAAGACATTGTTCTGCATTCTGTCCATCAATTGTTCTTTTTGCATTTGTCATCCTGAGTGAGACGGGTATGCCCAGACGTGGATCCCGTGCTCTCCATGCCACTGGAGTCAAGCTATCCTGGCTGATGAGGGGTGAAACCCCGAAACCGGTCCTAGGATGCTTGTTTCCAGTTCAGGGAGGACCTGGCTGTTCAGGCTGGACTGTTCCCATTGGGCACAGGGTCAAGACTGATTTGCATATGGCTGGGTTCAAACTGGAATGACATGGTGAGCAAAAAATCGATGGACTTGGGCCCAGATCTCTGTACTGGGGTGAATGTAAGACATTGTTCTGCATTCTGTCCATCAATTGTTCTTTTTGCATTTGTCACCCCGAGTGGGACGGGTATGCCCAGACGTGGGTCCCGTGCTCTCCATGCCACTGGAGTCAAGCTATCTTGGCTGATGAGGGGTGAAACCCCGAGACCGGTCCTAGGATGCTTGTTTCCAGTTCAGGGAGGACCTGGCCTGGCTGTTCGGTCTGGACTGTTCCCATTAGGCACAGGGTCAAGACTAATTTGTATTTGGCTGGGTTCAAGCTGGAATGGCATGGTGAGCAAAAAAACAATGGATTTGGGCCCACATCTCTGTACTGGGGTGAATGTAAGACATTGTTCTACATTCTGTCCATCAATTGTTCTTTTTGCATTTGTCACCCCGAGTGGGACGGGTATGCCCAGACGTGGGGCCCTTGCTCTCCATGCCACTGGAGTCAAGCTATCCTGGCTGATGAGGGGTGAAACCCAGAAACCGGTCCTAGGATGCTTGTTTCCAGTTCAGGGAGGACCTGGCCTGGCTGTTCGGGCTGGACTGTTCCCATTGGGCACAGGGTCAAGACTGATTTGCATATGGCTGAGGTCAAACTGGAATGGCATGGTGAGCAAAAAAATAATGGATTTGGGCCCAGATCTCTGTACTGGGGTGAATGTAAGACATTGTTCTGCATTCTGTCCATCAATTGTTCTTTTTGCATTTGTCACCCCTGAGTGGGACGGGTATGCCCAGACGTGGGTCCTGTGCTCTCCATGCCACTGGAGTCAAGCTATCCTGGCTGATGAGGGGTGAAAGCCCGAAACCGATCCTAGGATGCTTGTTTCCAGTTCAGGGAGGACCTGGCCTGGCTGTTCGGGCTGGACTGTTCCCATTGGGCATAGGGTAAAGACTGATTTGCATGTGGCTACGTTCAAACTGGAATGGCATGGTGAGCAAAAAAACGATGGCTTTGGGCCCAGATCTCTGTACTGGGGTGAATGTAAGACATTGTTCTGCATTCTGTCCATCAATTGTTCTTTTTGCATTTGTCATCCTGAGTGAGACGGGTATGCCCAGACGTGGATCCCGTGCTCTCCATGCCACTGGAGTCAAGCTATCCTGGCTGATGAGGGGTGAAACCCCGAAACCGGTCCTAGGATGCTTGTTTCCAGTTCAGGGAGGACCTGGCCTGGCAGTTCAGGCTGGACTGTTCCCATTGGGCACAGGGTCAAGACTGATTTGCATATGGCTGGGTTCAAACTGGAATGACATGGTGAGGAAAAACCGATGGACTTGGGCCCAGATCTCTGTACTGGGGTGAATGTAAGACATTGTTCTGCATTCTGTCCATCAATTGTTCTTTTTGCATTTGTCACCCCGAGTGGGACGGGTATGCCCAGACGTGGGTCCCGTGCTCTCCATGCCACTGGAGTCAAGCTATCTTGGCTGATGAGGGGTGAAACCCCGAGACCGGTCCTAGGATGCTTGTTTCCAGTTCAGGGAGGACCTGGCCTGGCTGTTCGGGCTGGACTGTTCCCATTAGGCACAGGGTCAAGACTAATTTGTATTTGGCTGGGTTCAAGCTGGAATGGCATGGTGAGCAAAAAAACAATGGATTTGGGCCCACATCTCTGTACTGGGGTGAATGTAAGACATTGTTCTACATTCTGTCCATCAATTGTTCTTTTTGCATTTGTCACCCCGAGTGGGACGGGTATGCCCAGACGTGGGTCCCGTGCTCTCCATGCACTGGAGTCAAGCTATCCTGACTGATGAGGGGTGAACCCCCGAAACCGGTCCTAGGATGCTTGTTTCCAGTTCAGGGAGGACCTGGCCTGGCTGTTCGGGCTAGACTGTTCCCATTGGGCACAGGGTCAAGACTGATTTGCATATGGCTGGGTTCAAACTGGAATGGCATGGTGAGCAAAAAAACGATGGATTTGGGCCCAGATCTCTGTACTGGGGTGAATGTAAGACATTGTTCTACATTCTGTCCATCAATTGTTCTTTTTGCATTTGTCACCCCGAGTGGGACGGGTATGCCAAGACATGGGGCCTGTGCTCTCCATGCCACTGGAGTCAAGCTATCCTGGCTGGTGAGGGGTGAAACCCAGAAACCGGTCCTAGGATGCTTGTTTCCAGTTCAGGGAGGACCTGGCCTGGCTGTTCGGGCTGGACTGTTCCCATTGGGCCCAGGGTCAAGACTGATTTGCATATGGCTGGGTTCAAACTGGAATGGCATGGTGAGCAAAAACGATGGATTTGGGCCCAGATCTCTGTACTGGGGTGAATGTAAGACATTGTTCTGCATTCTGCCCATCAATTGTTCTTTTTGCATTTGTCACCCAGAGTGGGACGGGTATGCCCAGACGTGGGTCCCGTGCTCTCCATGCCACTGGAGTCAAGCTATCCTGGCTGATGATGGGGTGAAACCCCGAAACCGGTCCTAGTATGCTTGTTTCCAGTTCAGGGAGGACCTGGCCTAGCTGTTTGGGCTGGACTGTTCCCATTAGGCACAGGGTCAAGACTAATTTGTATATGGCTGGGTTCAAGCTGGAATGGCATGGTGAGCAAAAAAACGATGGATTTGGGCCCAGATCTCTGTACTGGGGTGAATGTAAGACATTGTTCTGCATTCTGTCCATCAATTGTTCTTTTTGCATTCGTCACCCCGAGTGGGACGGGTATGCCCAGACGTGGGTCCCGTGCTCTCCATGCCACTGGAGTTAAGCTATCCTGGCTGATGAGGGGTGAAACCCCGAAACCGGTCCTAGGATGCTTGTTTCCAGTTCAGGGAGGACCTGGACTGGCTGTTCGGGCTGGACTGTTCCAATTGGGCACAGGGTAAAGACTGATTTGCATATGGCTGGGTTCAAACTGGAATGGCATGGTGAGCAAAAAAACGATGGATTTGGGCCCAGATCTCTGTACTGGGGTGAATGTAAGACATTGTTCTGCATTCTGTCCATCAATTGTTCTTTTTGCATTTGTCACCCCGAGTGGGACGGGTATGCCCAGACGTGGGTCCCGTGCTCTCCATGCCACTGGAGTCAAGCTATCCTGGCTGGTGAGGGGTGAAACCCAGAAACCGGTCCTAGGATGCTTGTTTCCAGTTCAGGGAGGACCTGGCCTGGCTGTTCGGGCTGGACTGTTCCCATTGGGCACAGGGTCAAGACTGATTTGCATATGGCTGGGTTCAAACTGGAATGGCATGGTGAGCAAAAAAACGATGGATTTAGGCCCAGATCTCTGTACTGGGGTGAATGTAAGACATTGTTCTGCATTCTGTCCATCAATTGTTCTTTTTGCATTTGTCACCCCGAGTGGGATGGGTATGCCCAGACGTGGGTCCCGTGCTCTCCATGCCACTGGAGTCAAGCTATCCTGTGCTGATGAGGGGTGAAACCCCGAAACTGGTCCTAGGATGCTTGTTTCCAGTTCAGGGAGGACCTGGCCTGGCTGTTCGGGCTGGACTGTTCCCATTGTGCACAGGGTCAAGACTAATTTGTATATGGCTGGGTTCAAGCTGGAATGGCATGGTGAGCAAAAAATCGATGGATTTGGGCCCAGATCTCTGTACTGGGGTGAATGTAAGACATTGTTCTGCATTCTGTCCATCAATTGTTCTTTTTGCATTTGTCGCCCCGAGTGGGATGGGTATGCCCAGACGTGGGTCGCGTGCTCTCCATGCCACTGGAGTCAAGCTATCCTGGCTGATGAGGGGTGAAACCCCGAAACCGGTCCTAGTATGCTTGTTTCCAGTTCAGGGAGGGCCTGGCTGTTCGGGCTGGACTGTTCCCATTGTGCACAGGGTCAAGACTAATTTGTATATGGCTGGGTTCAAGCTGGAATGGCATGGTGAGCAAAAAATCGATGGATTTGGGCCCAGATCTCTGTACTGGGGTGAATGTAAGGCATTGTTCTGCATTCTGTCCATCAATTGTTCTTTTTGCATTTGTCGCCCCGAGTGGGATGGGTATGCCCAGACGTGGGTCGCGTGCTCTCCATGCCACTGGAGTCAAGCTATCCTGGCTGATGAGGGGTGAAACCCCGAAACCGGTCCTAGATTGCTTGTTTCCAGTTCAGGGAGGACCTGGCCTGGCTGTTCGGGCTGGACTGTTCCAATTGGGCACAGGGTCAAGACTGATTTGCATATGGGTGGGTTCAAACTGGAATGGCATGGTGAGCAAAAAAACGATGGATTTGGGCCCAGATCTCTGTACTGGGGTGAATGTAAGACATTGTTCTGCATTCTGTCCATCAATTGTTCTTTTTGCATTTGTCACCCCGAGTGGGACGGGTATGCCCAGACGTGGGTCCCGTGCTCTCCATGCCACTGGAGTCAAGCTATCCTGGCTGATGAGTGATGAAACCCCAAAACCGGTCCTAGGATGCTTGTTTCCAGTTCAGGGAGGACCTGGCCTGGCTGTTCGGGCTGGACTGTTCCCATTGGGCACAGGGTCAAGACTGATTTGCATATGGCTGGTTTCAAACTGGAATGGCATGGTGAGCAAAAAAACGATGGATTTGGGCCCAGATCTCTGTACTGGGGTGAATGTAAGACATTGTTCTGCATTCTGCCCATCAATTGTTCTTTTTGCATTTGTCACCCGGAGTGGGACGGGTATGCCCAGACGTGGGTCACGTGCTCTCCATGCCACTGGAGTCAAGCTATCCTGGCTGATGAGGGGTGAAAGCCCGAAACCGGTCCTAGTATGCTTGTTTCCAGTTCAGGGAGGACCTGGCCTGGCTGTTCGGGCTGGACTGTTCCCATTAGGCACAGGGTCAAGACTAATTTGCATATGGCTGGGTTCAAGCTGGAATGGCATGGTGAGCAAAAAAACAATGGATTTGGGCCCACATCTCTGTACTGGGGTGAATGTAAGACATTGTTCTACATTCTGTATATCAATTGTTCTTTTTGCATTTGTCATCCCCAGTGGGACGGGTAAGCCCTGACGTGGGTCCCGTGCTCTCCATGCCACTGGAGTCAAACTATCCTGGCTGATGAGGGCTGAAACCCCGAAACCGGTCCTAGGATGCTTGTTTCCAGTTCAGGGAGGACCTGGCCTGGCTGTTCGGGCTGGACTGTTCCAATTGAGCACAGGGTCAAGACTGATTTGCATATGGCTGGGTTCAAACTGGAATGGCATGGTGAGCAAAAAACGATGGATTTGGGCCCAGATCTCTGTACTGGGGTGAATGTAAGACATTGTTCTACATTCTGTCCATCAATTGTTCTTTTTGCATTTGTCACCCCGAGAGGGACGGGTATGCCCAGACGTGGGTCCCGTGCTCTCCATGCCACTGGAGTCAAGCTATCCTGGCTGATGAGAGGTGAAACCCAGAAACCGGTCCTAGGATGCTTGTTTCCAGTTCAGGGAGGACCTGGCCTGGCTGTTCGGGCTGGACTGTTCCCATTGGGCACAGGGTCAAGACTGATTTGCATATGGCTGGGTTCAAACTGGAATGGCATAGTGAGCAAAAAAACAATGGATTTGGGCCCAGATCTCTGTACTGGGGTGAATGTAAGACATTGTTCTGCATTCTGTCCATCAATTGTTCTTTTTGCATTTGTCACCCCGAGTGGGACGGGTATGCCCAGACGTGGGTCCCGTGCTCTCCATGCCACTGGAGTCAAGCTATCCTGGCTGATGAGGGGTGAAACCCCGAAACCGGTCCTCCTAGGATGCTTGTTTCCAGTTCAGGGAGGACCTGGCCCGGCTGTTCGGGCTGGACTGTTCCCATTGGGCACAGGGTCAAGACTGATTTGCATATGGGTGGGTTCAAACTGGAATGGCATGGTGAGCAAAAAAACGATGGATTTGGGCCCAGATCTCTGTACTGGGGTGAATGTAAGACATTGTTCTGCATTCTGTCCATCAATTGTTCTTTTTGCATTTGTCACCCCGAGTGGGGCGGGTATGCCCAGACGTGGGTCCCGTGCTCTCCATGCCACTGGAGTCAAGCTATCCTGGCTGATGAGGGGTGAAACCCCGAAACCGGTCCTAGGATGCTTGTTTCCAGTTCAGGGAGGACCTGGCCTGGCTGTTCGGGCTGGACTGTTCCCATTGGGCACAGGGTCAAGACTGATTTGCATATGGCTGAGGTCAAACTGGAATGGCATGGTGAGCAAAAAAACGATGGATTTGGGCCCAGATCTCTGTACTGGGGTGAATGTATGACATTGTTCTGCATTCTGTCCATCAATTGTTCTTTTTGCATTTGTCACCCCTGAGTGGGACGGGTATGCCCAGACGTGGGTCCTGTGCTCTCCATGCCACTGGAGTCAAGCTATCCTGGCTGATGAGGGCTGAAAGCCCGAAACTGATCCTAGGATGCTTGTTTCCAGTTCAGGGAGGACCTGGCCTGGCTGTTCGGGCTGGACTGTTCCCATTGGGCATAGGGTAAAGACTGATTTGCATGTGGCTGCGTTCAAACTGGAATGGCATGGTGAGCAAAAAAACGATGGCTTTGGGCCCAGATCTCTGTACTGGGGTGAATGTAAGACATTGTTCTGCATTCTGTCCATCAATTGTTCTTTTTGCATTTGTCATCCTGAGTGAGACGGGTATGCCCAGACGTGGATCCCGTGCTCTCCATGCCACTGGAGTCAAGCTATCCTGGCTGATGAGGGGTGAAACCCCGAAACCGGTCCTAGGATGCTTGTTTCCAGTTCAGGGAGGACCTGGCCTGGCAGTTCAGGCTGGACTGTTCCCATTGGGCACAGGGTCAAGACTGATTTGCATATGGCTGGGTTCAAACTGGAATGACATGGTGAGGAAAAACCGATGGACTTGGGCCCAGATCTCTGTACTGGGGTGAATGTAAGACATTGTTCTGCATTCTGTCCATCAATTGTTCTTTTTGCATTTGTCACCCCGAGTGGGACGGGTATGCCCAGACGTGGGTCCCGTGCTCTCCATGCCACTGGAGTCAAGCTATCTTGGCTGATGAGGGGTGAAACCCCGAGGCCGGTCCTAGGATGCTTGTTTCCAGTTCAGGGAGGACCTGGCCTGGCTGTTCGGGCTGGACTGTTCCCATTAGGCACAGGGTCAAGACTAATTTGTATTTGGCTGGGTTCAAGCTGGAATGGCATGGTGAGCAAAAAAACAATGGATTTGGGCCCACATCTCTGTACTGGGGTGAATGTAAGACATTGTTCTACATTCTGTCCATCAATTGTTCTTTTTGCATTTGTCACCCCGAGTGGGACGGGTATGCCCAGACGTGGGTCCCGTGCTCTCCATGCCACTGGAGTCAAGCTATCCTGACTGATGAGGGGTGAACCCCGAAACCGGTCCTAGGATGCTTGTTTCCAGTTCAGGGAGGACCTGGCCTGGCTGTTCGGGCTGGACTGTTCCCATTGGGCACAGGGTCAAGACTGATTTGCATATGGCTGGGTTCAAACTGGAATGGCATGGTGAGCAAAAAAACGATGGATTTGGGCCCAGATCTCTGTACTGGGGTGAATGTAAGACATTGTTCTACATTCTGTCCATCAATTGTTCTTTTTGCATTTGTCACCCCGAGTGGGACGCGTATGCCAAGACATGGGGCCTGTGCTCTCCATGCCACTGGAGTCAAGCTATCCTGGCTGGTGAGGGGTGAAACCCAGAAACCGGTCCTAGGATGCTTGTTTCCAGTTCAGGGAGGACCTGGCCTGGCTGTTCGGGCTGGACTGTTCCCATTGGGCCCAGGGTCAAGACTGATTTGCATATGGCTGGGTTCAAACTGGAATGGCATGGTGAGCAAAAAAACGATGGATTTGGGCCCAGATCTCTGTACTGGGGTGAATGTAAGACATTGTTCTGCATTCTGCCCATCAATTGTTCTTTTTGCATTTGTCACCCAGAGTGGGACGGGTATGCCCAGACGTGGGTCCCGTGCTCTCCATGCCACTGGAGTCAAGCTATCCTGGCTGATATGGGGTGAAACCCCGAAACCGGTTCTAGTATGCTTGTTTCCAGTTCAGGGAGGACCTGGCCTAGCTGTTTGGGCTGGACTGTTCCCATTAGGCACAGGGTCAAGACTAATTTGTATATGGCTGGGTTCAAGCTGGAATGGCATGGTGAGCAAAAAAACGATGGATTTGGGCCCAGATCTCTGTACTGGGGTGAATGTAAGACATTGTTCTGCATTCTGTCCATCAATTGTTCTTTTTGCATTTGTCACCCCGAGTGGGACGGGTATGCCCAGACGTGGGTCCCGTGCTCTCCATGCCACTGGAGTCAAGCTATCCTGGCTGATGAGGGGTGAAACCCCGAAACCGGTCCTAGGATGCTTGTTTCCAGTTCAGGGAGGACCTGGACTGGCTGTTCGGGCTGGACTGTTCCAATTGGGCACAGGGTAAAGACTGATTTGCATATGGCTGGGTTCAAACTGGAATGGCATGGTGAGCAAAAAAACGATGGATTTGGGCCCAGATCTCTGTACTGGGGTGAATGTAAGACATTGTTCTGCATTCTGTCCATCAATTGTTCTTTTTGCATTTGTCACCCCGAGTGGGACGGGTATGCCCAGACGTGGGTCCCGTGCTCTCCATGCCACTGGAGTCAAGCTATCCTGGCTGGTGAGGGGTGAAACCCAGAAACCGGTCCTAGGATGCTTGTTTCCAGTTCAGGGAGGACCTGGCCTGGCTATTCGGGCTGGACTGTTCCCATTGTGCACAGGGTCAAGACTAATTTGTATATGGCTGGGTTCAAGCTGGAATGGCATGGTGAGCAAAAAATCGATGGATTTGGGCCCAGATCTCTGTACTGGGGTGAATGTAAGACATTGTTCTGCATTCTGTCCATCAATTGTTCTTTTTGCATTTGTCGCCCCGAGTGGGATGGGTATGCCCAGACGTGGGTCGCGTGCTCTCCATGCCACTGGAGTCAAGCTATCCTGGCTGAAGAGGGGTGAAACCCCGAAACCGGTCCTAGTATGCTTGTTTCCAGTTCAGGGAGGACCTGGCCTGGCTGTTCGGGCTGGACTGTTCCCATTGTGCACAGGGTCAAGACTAATTTGTATATGGCTGGGTTCAAGCTGGAATGGCATGGTGAGCAAAAAATCGATGGATTTGGGCCCAGATCTCTGTACTGGGGTGAATGTAAGACATTGTTCTGCATTTTGTCCATCAATTGTTCTTTTTGCATTTGTCGCCCCGAGTGGGATGGGTATGCCCAGACGTGGGTCGCGTGCTCTCCATGCCACTGGAGTCAAGCTATCCTGGCTGATGAGGGGTGAAACCCCGAAACCGGTCCTAGATTGCTTGTTTCCAGTTCAGGGAGGACCTGGCCTGGCTGTTCGGGCTGGACTGTTCCAATTGGGCACAGGGTCAAGACTGATTTGCATATGGGTGGGTTCAAACTGGAATGGCATGGTGAGCAAAAACGATGGATTTGGGCCCAGATCTCTGTACTGGGGTGAATGTAAGACATTGTTCTGCATTCTGTCCATCAATTGTTCTTTTTGCATTTGTCACCCCGAGTGGGACGGGTATGCCCAGACGTGGGTCCCGTGCTCTCCATGCCACTGGAGTCAAGCTATCCTGGCTGATGAGTGATGAAACCCCGAAACCGGTCCTAGGATGCTTGTTTCCAGTTCAGGGAGGACCTGGCCTGGCTGTTCGGGCTGGACTGTTCCCATTGGGCACAGGGTCAAGACTGATTTGCATATGGCTGGTTTCAAACTGGAATGGCATGGTGAGCAAAAAAACGATGGATTTGGGCCCAGATCTCTGTACTGGGGTGAATGTAAGACATTGTTCTGCATTCTGCCCATCAATTGTTCTTTTTGCATTTGTCACCCGGAGTGGGACGGGTATGCCCAGACGTGGGTCACGTGCTCTCCATGCCACTGGAGTCAAGCTATCCTGGCTGATGAGGGGTGAAACCCCGAAACCGGTCCTAGTGTGCTTGTTTCCAGTTCAGGGAGGACCTGGCCTGGCTGTTCGGGCTGGACTGTTCCCATTAGGCACAGGGTCAAGACTAATTTGTATATGGCTGGGTTCAAGCTGGAATGGCATGGTGAGCAAAAAAACAATGGATTTGGGCCCACATCTCTGTACTGGGGTGAATGTAAGACATTGTTCTACATTCTGTATATCAATTGTTCTTTTTGCATTTGTCATCCCCAGTGGGACGGGTAAGCCCTGACGTGGGTCCCGTGCTCTCCATGCCACTGGAGTCAAACTATCCTGGCTGATGAGGGGTGAAACCCCGAAACCGGTCCTAGGATGCTTGTTTCCAGTTCAGGGAGGACCTGGCCTGGCTGTTCGGGCTGGACTGTTCCAATTGAGCACAGGGTCAAGACTGATTTGCATATGGCTGGGTTCAAACTGGAATGGCATGGTGAGCAAAAAAACGATGGATTTGGGCCCAGATCTCTGTACTGGGGTGAATGTAAGACATTGTTCTACATTCTGTCCATCAATTGTTCTTTTTGCATTTGTCACCCCGAGAGGGACGGGTATGCCCAGACGTGGGTCCCGTGCTCTCCATGCCACTGGAGTCAAGCTATCCTGGCTGATGAGGGGTGAAACCCCGAAACCGGTCCTCCTAGGATGCTTGTTTCCAGTTCAGGGAGGACCTGGCCCGGCTGTTCGGGCTGGACTGTTCCCATTGGGCACAGGGTCAAGACTGATTTGCATAAGGGTGGGTTCAAACTGGAATGGCATGGTGAGCAAAAAAACGATGGATTTGGGCCCAGATCTCTGTACTGGGGTGAATGTAAGACATTGTTCTGCATTCTGTCCATCAATTGTTCTTTTTGCATTTGTCACCCCGAGTGGGGCGGGTATGCCCAGACGTGGGTCCCGTGCTCTCCATGCCACTGGAGTCAAGCTATCCTGGCTGATATGGGGTGAAACCCCGAAACCGGTCCTAGGATGCTTGTTTCCAGTTCAGGGAGGACCTGGCCTGGCTGTTCGGGCTGGACTGTTCCCATTGGGCACAGGGTCAAGACTGATTTGCATATGGCTGAGGTCAAACTGGAATGGCATGGTGAGCAAAAAAACGATGGATTTGGGCCCAGATCTCTGTACTGGGGTGAATGTAAGACATTGTTCTGCATTCTGTCCATCAATTGTTCTTTTTGCATTTGTCACCCCTGAGTGGGACGTGTATGCCCAGACGTAGGTCCCGTGCTCTCCATGCCACTGGAGTCAAGCTATCCTGGCTGATGAGGGGTGAAACCCCGAGACCGGTCCTAGGATGCTTGTTTCCAGTTCAGGGAGGACCTGGCCTGGCTGTTCGGGCTAGACTGTTCCCATTGGGCACAGGGTCAAGACTGATTTGCATATGGGTGGGTTCAAACTGGAATGGCATGGTGAGCAAAAAAACGATGGATTTGGGCCCAGATCTCTGTATTGGGGTGAATGTAAGACATTGTTCTACATTCTGTCCATCAATGGTTCTTTTTGCATTTGTCACCCCGAGTGGGACGGGTATGCCCAGACGTGGGTCCCGTGCTCTCCATGCCACTGGAGTCAAGCTATCCTGTCTGATGAGGGGTGAAACCCCGAAACCGGTCCTAGGATGCTTGTTTCCAGTTCAGGGAGGACCTGTCCTTGCTGTTCGGGCTAGACTGTTCCCATTGGGCACAGGGTCAAGACTGATTTGCATATGGCTTGGTTCAAACTGGAATGGCATGGTGAGCAAAACAAACGATGGATTTGGGCCCAGATCTCTGAACTGGGGTGAATGTAAGACATTGTTCTGCAATCTGTCCATCAATTGTTCTTTTTGCATTTGTCACCCCGAGTGGGACGGGTATGCCCAGACGTGGGTCCCGTGCTCTCCATGCCACTGGAGTCAAGCTATCCTGTCTAATGAGGGGTGAAACCCCGAAACCGGTCCTAGGATGCTTGTTTCCAGCTCAGGGAGGACCTGGCCTGGCTGTTCGGGCTAGACTGTTGCCATTGGACACAGGGTCAAGACTGATTTGCATATGGCTGGGTTCAAACTGGAATGGCATGGTGAGCAAAAAAACGATGGATTTGGGCCCAGATCTCTGTACTGGGGTGAATGTAAGACATTGTTCTGCATTCTGTCCATCAATTGTTCTTTTTGCATTTGTCACCCCGAGTGGGACGGGTATGCCCAGACGTGGGTCCCGTGCTCTCCATGCCACTGGAGTCAAGCTATCCTGGCTGATGAATGGTGAAACCCCGAAACCGGTCCTAGGATGCTTGTTTCCAGCTCAGGGAGGACCTGGCCTGGCTGTTCGGGCTGGACTGTTCCCATTGGGCCCAGGGTCAAGACTGATTTGCATATGGCTGGGTTCAAACTGGAATGGCATGGTGAGCAAAAAAACGATGGATTTGGGCCCAGATCTCTATACTGGGGTGAATGTAAGACATTGTTCTGCATTCTGCCCATCAATTGTTCTTTTTGCATTTGTCACCCAGAGTGGGACGGGTATGCCCAGACGTGGGTCCCGTGCTCTCCATGCCACTGGAGTCAAGCTATCCTGGCTGATATGGGGTGAAACCCCGAAACCGGTTCTAGTATGCTTGTTTCCAGTTCAGGGAGGACCTGGCCTAGCTGTTTGGGCTGGACTGTTCCCATTAGGCACAGGGTCAAGACTAATTTGTATATGGCTGGGTTCAAGCTGGAATGGCATGGTGAGCAAAAAAACGATGGATTTGGGCCCAGATCTCTGTACTGGGGTGAATGTAAGACATTATTCTGCATTCTGTCCATCAATTGTTCTTTTTGCATTTGTCACCCCGAGTGGGACAGGTATGCCCAGACGTGGGTCCCGTGCTCTCCATGCCACTGGAGTTAAGCTATCCTGGCTGATGAGGGGTGAAACCCCGAAACCGGTCCCAGGATGCTTGTTTCCAGTTCAGGGAGGACCTGGACTGGCTGTTCGGGCTGGACTGTTCCAATTGGGCACAGGGTAAAGACTGATTTGCATATGGCTGGGTTCAAACTGGAATGGCATGGTGAGCAAAAAACGATGGATTTGGGCCCAGATCTCTGTACTGGGGTGAATGTAAGACATTGTTCTGCATTCTGTCCATCAATTGTTCTTTTTGCATTTGTCACCCCGAGTGGGACGGGTATGCCCAGACGTGGGTCCCGTGCTCTCCATGCCACTGGAGTCAAGCTATCCTGGCTGATGAATGGTGAAACCCCGAAACCGGTCCTAGGATGCTTGTTTCCAGCTCAGGGAGGACCTGGCCTGGCTGTTCGGGCTGGAGTGTTCCCATTGGGCCCAGGGTCAAGACTGTTTGCATATGGCTGGGTTCAAACTGGAATGGCATGGTGAGCAAAAAAACGATGGATTTGGGCCCAGATCTCTGTACTGGGGTGAATGTAAGACATTGTTCTGCATTCTGCCCATCAATTGTTCTTTTTGCATTTGCCACCCAGAGTGGGACGGGTATGCCCAGACGTGGGTCCCGTGCTCTCCATGCCACTGGAGTCAAGCTATCCTGGCTGATATGGGGTGAAACCCTGAAACCGGTTCTAGTATGCTTGTTTCCAGTTCAGGGAGGACCTGGCCTGGCTGTTCGGGCTGGACTGTTCCCATTAGGCACAGGGTCAAGACTAATTTGTATATGGCTGGGTTCAAGCTGGAATGGCATGGTGAGCAAAAAAACAATGGATTTGGGCCCTGATCTCTGTACTGGGGTGAATGTAAGATATTGTTCTACATTCTGTCCATCAATTGTTCTTTTTGCATTTGTCATCCCGAGTGGGACGGGTAAGCCCTGACGTGGGTCCCGTGCTCTCCATGCCACTGGAGTCAAGCTATCCTGGCTGATGAGGGGTGAAACCCCGAAACCGGTCCTAGGATGCTTGTTTCCAGTTCAGGGAGGACCTGGCCTGGCTGTTCGGGCTGGACTGTTCCCATTGGGCACAGGGTCAAGACTGATTTGCATATGGCTGGGTTCAAACTGGAATGACATGGTGAGCAAAAAAACGATAGATTTGGGCCTAGATCTCTGTACTGGGGTGAATGTAAGACATTGTTCTGCATTCTGTCCATCAATTGTTCTTTTTGCATTTGTCACCCCGAGTGGGACGAGTATGCCCAGACGTGGATCCCGTGCTCTCCATGCCACTGGAGTCAAGCTATCCTGGCTGATGAGGGTTGAAACCCCGAAACCGGTCCTAGGATGCTTGTTTCCAGTTCAGGGAGGACCTGGCCTGGCTGTTCGGGCTGGACTGTTCCCATTGGGCACAGGGTCAAGACTGATTTGCATATGGCTGGGTTCAAACTGGAATGGCATGGTGAGCAAAAAACCGATGGATTTGGGCCCAGATCTCTGTACTGGGGTGAATGTAAGACATTGTTCTGCATTCTGTCCATCAATTATTCTTTTTGCATTTGTCACCCGAGTGGGACGGGTATGCCCAGACGTGGGTCCCGTGCTCTCCATGCCACTGGAGTCAAGCTATCTTGGCTGATGAGGGGTGAAACCCCGAAACCGGTCCTAGGATGCTTGTTTCCAGTTCAGGGAGGACCTGGCCTGGCTGATCGGGCTGGACTGTTCCCATTAGGCACAGGGTCAAGACTGATTTGCATATGGCTGGGTTCAAACTGGAATGACATGGTGAGCAAAAAAAGGATAGATTTGGGCCCAGATCTCTGTACTGGGGTGAATGTAAGACATTGTTCTGCATTCTGCCCATCAATTGTTCTTTTTGCATTTGTCACCCCGAGTGGGAGGGGTATGCCCAGACGTGGGTCCCGTGCTCTCCATGCCACTGGAGTCAAGCTATCCTAGCTGATGAGGGGTGAAACCCCGAAACCGGTCCTAGGATGCTTGTTTCCAGTTCAGGGAGGACCTGGCCTGGCTGTTCGGGCTGGACTGTTCCCATTAGGCACAGGGTCAAGACTGATTTGCATATGGCTGGGTTCAAGCAGGAATGGCATGGTGAGCAAAAAAAACGATGGATTTGGGCCCAGATCTCTGTACTGGGGTGAATGTAACACATTGTCCTGCATTCTGTCCATCAATTGTTCTTTTTGCATTTGTTACCCCGAGTGGGACGGGTATGCCCAGACGTGGGTCCTGTGCTCTCCATGCCACTGGAGTCAAGCTATCCTGGCTGATGAGGGGTGAAACCCCGAAACCGGTCCTAGGATGCTTGTTTCCAGTTCAGGGAGGACCTGGCCTGGCTGTTCGGGCTGGACTGTTCCCATTGGGCACAGGGTCAAGACTGATTTGCATATGGCTGGGTTGAAACTGGAATGGCATGGTGAGCAAAAAAACGATGGATTTGGGCCCAGATCTCTGTACTGGGGTGAATGTAAGACATTGTTCTGCATTCTGTCCATCAATTGTTCTTTTTGCATTCGTCACCCCGAGTGGGACGGGTGTGCCCAGACGTGGGTCCCGTACTCTCCATGCCACTGGAGTCAAGCTATCCTGGCTGATGAGGGGTGAAACCCTGAAACCGGTCCTATGATGCTTGTTTCCAGTTCAGGGAGGACCTGGCCTGGCTGTTCGGGCTGGACTGTTCCCATTGGGCACAGGGTCAAGACTGATTTGAATATGGCTGGGTTCAAACTGGAATGGCATGGTGAGCAAAAAACCGATGGATTTGGGCCCAGATCTCTGTACTGGGGTGAATGTAAGACATTGTTCTGCATTCTGTCCATCAATTGTTCTTTTTGCATTTGTCACCCCGAGTGGGACGGGTATACCCAGACGTGGGTCCCGTGCTCTCCATGCCACTGGAGTCAAGCTATCCTGGCTGATGAGGGGTGAAACCCCGAAACCGGTCCTAGGATGCTTGTTTCCAGTTCAGGGAGGACCTGGCCTGGCTGTTCGGGCTGGACTGTTCCCATTAGGCACAGGGTCAAGACTGATTTGCATATGGCTGGGTTCAAGCTGGAATGGCATGGTGAGCAAAAAGCGATGGATTTGGGCCCACATCTCTGTACTGGGGTGAATGTAAGACATTGTTCTGCATTCTGTCCATCAATTGTTCTTTTTGCACTTATTTAATACCGAGTCACTGCCATTATTAAGTGGTGACTGGCAACTCTTCATGACTGACCCAGACTAAAATAAGTTTATTTCATTGTCTGGTCAAACAGCATAATAGTCAATTAAGAAAATGTCAAACTCGCTATCGGATACCATCCATTAATGTATCCTATCCTTGTAATACGGCTACCATGTTCTAATAAGGGCAGCGTCACTGGTTACGTGTGTTCTATTTCTATATATGTTTAATTAGTCTTACTAAACATCATATACCTATAGGTAGTCCTTCACTTGTTTACCTCCTACCACAGAATCTACATGGGTATTAAAACCCCGTATCCAATCACCCATAGTGAGACAGAGAAAACAGAGAACACCCAGCAAATACGTAAAATGTGAGGTGAAGAAAATACCAAGGGTCTTTGTAGCACAATATTTAGTAGAGCATTACATCTTTAGTAAACAGTGTGTACATTTTCTCAACAAAGATACCGATCTTAAGTAAACATTACATTTGAAGCAAAACATTTTTTTATAAAACAGAATATTCTCCATAGCTACCCTTGCATATGACTTTCATGTACACTCTAATACTCTCACACATGATTATTAAAACATAGACAATCTTTTCATTTTCAAATTTCACATCATAGAGGAATGTTAGATGTTCTATTCCACTAAGAAGTACTGCATCTCATTATCTATATTTAAACCCTGTTCCACAGCACGCAGTTTTATTATCCATGAGGCTTCACATCGTCTAAGTTGTAATTCTCTATTACCCCCACGGATGTTGCTCTTTACATGATCTATTGCATGAAATCTGAAACTATGTACATGTCTCTGCGTGTTAGTATCCATAGCATGCATCACAATCAGATATTTATAATCATTGTTTTTAAGTGCCCTAAAATGTTCAGCGATACAGTCTTTTAAGGGTCGTATCGTGCTTCCCACATATATTTTCAAACATGTACAAACAATCACATACACTACAAATCTTGTTGCACAGTTTATAAACATGGGAATCATATAGTCACCTGTGTCGTTAATGTTAAAACACATGACTTTATCCACTGCCCATCTACACACATTACAATGGCCGCACTTGTGAAAGCCCTTAATATGATCACTAAGCCAATTACTCTGTCTAGTAGGTAACGGGTAGCTAGGACTGACCATATTAGCAAGTGTACGTCCTCTCCGAAAAGTCAAACCAGGTTTATCTGTCAAATAAGGGGCCAGTAATTTATCTGAGGTCAAAATATGCCAGTATTTCCGCAAACTACTATATAGTTAATTAGTGTCCGGGTGAAAGTTCGTCACAAGTCTCATCTTGTCACTAGATTTAGACCCTTTACAAGAGGCCTGTTTGGTTTCAATGTGCTGTTACGCGGTAAGCTCCACGCTCTTTTGGCCGCTCTTGTAACAACTGGTTCTTCATATCCTCTCTTAAGGAATCTAGTACTGATATCTGTCAAAGTAAGGTTAAAGTCTACATCCTCACTACAGTTTCTACGAGCTCTGACCATTTCCCCAAAGGGGATTGAATTAATCGGAAACTTCGGATGGCAGCTAGATGCATGCAGTAAAGCATTGCAGGACGTACTCTTCCTGTACATACGACTGCATATTCTGTTCCCCACTATATATAGTTCCACGTCAAGAAAAACAATACTTTCATGACTATACTGGTAAGTAAATGACAGATTCCACTCATTGTTATTCAGATACGTAAAAAATTCCAGAAGCAGTTGTCGTGTGCCTGTCCAGATCAACAGGCAATCGTCTATGAATCTGCCCCAAAAATATATGTATTCCACCCACTTGGCCCCCATGGTACCCCAGATCCTCTCCGCCTCAAACCGCCCCATAAAGAGGTTGGCATAAGACGGAGCGAACCTGGAGCCCATGGCAGTCCCCAGTAGTTGTCTGTACCAATTCCCATTGAACAGAAACACGTTGTTTTCTAGTATCAGTTTAGTCATACACAGTAGCATTTCCGTATGTTGTAAGAATTCCACCGGTCTATTACGTAAAAAGTATTTTAAAGCTGCTATTCCCAAGTCATGTCTTATTTTGGTATACAGGGAGACCACGTCCATTGTTGCTAATATCATACCTGGTTCCCATACCACATCTGACAATTGGTTAAGAATATGCTTTGTATCCTGAATGTGAGATGGTAATTTCGTCACTAGAGGTCTTAAATAAATGTCTACAAATTGGGATAGCCTTTCCGTGGGACCCCCAATACCGGAGACAATTGGTCTCCCCGGGGAGGTCACTGGATCTTTGTGGATTTTTGGGAGTGTATACAAACACGGAAAGCGTGGATGTTCAATCCTCAGATATAAATACTCGTCATGGTTAAGGAGACCTTGCTCCTGCCACAATCTAAGATCTTTATTTATTGTCGTCATTGTCATAGCAAGCGGATTCATATTCAATTTCATATAGTAGATGGGGTCATTAAGTTGTAACAAAACCGATTGGTCATAATCCACTCTATTCATTAGGACAATATTGCCCCCTTTGTCCGCTTCCCTAATGATAAGATGCTTGTTATCTTTTAAAGACTTCAATGCAGTATGTTCCAAATATGTAAGATTGTCATATTTAAAACCTTTCTTTTTGCATCTCTCTGTTTTGATCTTTTTATCAATCTCAAGTGTCATAGCTTTATGAAAGATGTCAATACTATTCCCTGTTGCAAGTGTGGTGTCCATTTTGATTTTGATCTCAGACCACTGTCCATACATAAATCAGTGTTACGTTCCAAGTCTGAAAGTAATTTAGTCAATGTAATTGGGTCTTGCTCACATTCTGTAAGTGTTACCAGTGTATGAGTGCCATATACATCTTGAATAGTTAAATTACTCATGTTGGGACTCACAGTCGGATACAATTCTTTCTGTGGATTTATTGCAAAAAACTTTTTCAATTTCAAAAGTCTCACAAATTTGTACAAATCTATTTTCACTGCATACCAATCACATTTTTGGACTGGACAATAACCCAAACCACGTTTTAACAAAGACAGCATTTCGGTCGTCAAAACCACATCAGATAAATTCACAACATTGATTTCCTCACAATCAGGGACATTTTGATGAGTATTTGTTACTTTCTCCATGAGCGTGTCTGCATGCCCCTTCTTTCCTTTTCCACTCCCCTTCCCTCTTGATCTTCCCCTGTTTCTTGATCCCGATTCTCTGTTGCCCATTCTTATCCGCATTACTTCCTTTAAAAAAGTATTCTCCGTAACCTGATTAGATGTACCCTCCCCGGGATCTTCGCTTTCACTACTGGAGAGGTTACTTGATGGTGTGGAGGTTCCACCGTTATGGGAAGAGCCATCATTTTTGTCAGTAGGAGTATCTTTTTTAACTAGATATTCAAACTTTCGTTCGAAAGTAAAAATTCTCCCTGAGTTATAATCGATCTCATCACGCTTAAGTTTCCTCGCTTTCCTTTGCTTGATTTCATCCTGTAATTTTGTTATGATATCTTCCAATATGGCATAGTTTTTCTGCGTAGCTTCAGGCAAAATAAGTGCTTTAATCTCCAACTCAAGTGCACTAATATCTAGGAGTAATTTAGTTATTTTCCTCTCCGCATTCTAAACAAGTATATTAATCAGATTGTTGGAACTATTGGTTAGTTCTTTTTCCCATTGGAACAGCAAATCTGCCTCTAAATCATCATAGGTAGGAAAAATATGCGACCTAAGGCCACGAGGAATCCTATTCAGCCTCAGGTATTGCTTTAGGGTGGCTGCATCCCACCATTTGGACATTTCTGCCCTCTTCAATTTTTCCAGGTGTATAAACTTATCTCTAAGGCCCTCCTTTCTATTTGGATTATTACCAAGAGCTTTTCCTACCGTAATGCCTGAACTCAAATTCTTAAAGAGATCCTCTGCAATTTTATCTCGATTCATTTTAATATTCGTATTCACCCCTGCGGCTGCCCTCAACAACCTGTCATAAACTTTAGTACATCGATATGGTAACCAGGTGAAAAGCAAGCAAAAGGGCGCCCTTTTGCTTGCTTTTCGCCTGGTTACCATATGTCAAGAGTCTTACTTGAAGTTTCCCAGGTACTTTACAGGAGCAGAACGTTGCAAGTTCCCTATGCCTCTCAGAGTTTCCCTCCACGCTCCCACAGGTTCTTCCTGGGGAGAATGCAGGAACTCCCGGGGGGGAAAGGGGGAATGGACAGAGAAGAGACAGCCTCGTCTTCTATACTGGTGTCGTCTATCAGCTGCTACTCTAAGTTGCTTCTTGCGCTGTTTTGAGATTAGACACTGTAAAACAAATGACAAACATTACTAAGATCTTTACTAGGGTTAACTATTACTGTATATTGGAAGGGGTGGGAGCACACTGCTGACCTCCCAGCACAGTTCGCCCCTTAGCATTCTGGTAAATGCAGTTTGTAGTGCATGCTTACTTGGTATTTTGCTGGAGTGTTCCACCAAAGTTGGTGCAGATTAGTGCTGTCATCTCTAGACACATGTGTTTCTGGATTTTATCCGTCATCAGTAGAGATCAAAAACGATTTTCTTCTGGGGTTGCTGAGCAGGCTGCCACAATTCTTACAGGTCTCAGTACCTCTCACAGGCGCACAGAGGTACTGAGACCTGTAAGAATTGTGGCAATCTGCTCAGCAACCCCAGAAGAAAATCTTTGGGAGGTCAGGTCAGCAGTGTGCTCCCACCCCTTCCTATTACTGTATATTATCCAATACCAATTGTAACATACCCCCTAGAGACTGGGCTATAGCCTCTCTTCTTAATACTGGAGTTTTTATGATGTGCTCCTTAACGATGTTGTAATAACGAGACTATCCTGTTGGGAAGCAATCACTAGAGTAACTAATGTACAGTTTAATAACTATTATGCTTTTCTATCTTATATTGTAGTTTGAACTATTAACTTTTCTTTTCTCTTATATGCAGGTGGAATCTCTGAAGCTGTTTTACTCGACAGGAATATAGACACTGGTAAGTTTCCTTTCTCTTTTATTTCTAATTAACTACTCAGAATACTCACTAGATTATTGCCTTTCTAAATAACTCTCAGAGCACGGAAAGTAAGCAGGCTATTTGGGTTTCAGCAATTGAAACTAAATATCAAGACAAATAAACAACTAGTACTGAGTTTATATATATATTTTTGAATTGGCTCTCAGAGCTGTACTTGCGTGTCAGGAAACAGGCTCGACAAGTCTTTTCTACACAAGAACAAAGTCAAGAATTGAACTGCCGGACTATAACAGCTCGTAACTCTTTCTTTCTTGGAACTCCTTGAAAACCCGTCGCGTAGCGTAAATAAGACTACCGACGGTCACTAAACGAATTCTCTAAACTACTCTCTCTCTGAAGGGAACGCGGACGAAACACCAAGAGCTGTTACTTCAGTAACGGCCTCGGTGAAGTGCGCACAGCTGAGGGTGAGCGCGAGCCTCAGCTGTGCTTCAGACCGCGCGCTTACTGTGAAAAGACTGGAGCGCTAACCATTGCGCGTCCAGCCATCTTAAGGGAACGTGCATTAACCAATGCTGACCAGGTCTGGCCATAACGATTCCCAAGGGAATTTGGGACTTCAATTCTAGTCTTTAGTCTACAACCAGTTATTGCCCCCACAAATTGGCGTTTGTGTAGTTTAGTACCTAGGTTCCTGACAGTACCCCTCCGCAAGGGGGATTCCCCAGGTTTGGCCTTGTGGGGATTTTGTTCATGAAAGGTCCTCACTAATCTCGGGGCATTCACAATAGAACATGGTTCCCAAGACCTCTCCTCCGGACCATAGCCTTTCCAATCGACTAAGTAGTACAGTTTTTTGTTCCTCCACTTAGAATCTAGAATTCTTTTAACCACAAACTCCTCTCCATTTTCAGTTTGAACAGGCTTGGGAGGTTTTCTGGGCCGGAGATATGGTGAACATTTCTTCAATAAGGAGATATGAAAAACTGGGTGGATTCTCAGTTGAGTAGGTAACTTTAATCTATAGGTTACTGGATTTAGCTTCTTTTCTATTTGAAAGGGACCTATAAAGCGGGGTTGAAATTTCCGATTTCCTTTTAATTTCAAATTTCTTGTGCTAAGCCACACCTTACTCCCTATCGAATAATCATCTCCTAGCCTTCTCTTTCTGTCAGCATAATGTTTGTACAACTCTTTAGATTTCTCTAACTTCTCCCTAGCTGCCTCACGAGTCTCACTTAGATGTTGGACCAAATTCTTAACTGATGGGACTGAAATCTCACTAGTACTGATCATGAGGTTTGGGTGTCTACCATAGTTTAAATAGAATGGAGAATGGCCTGTAGAGCTATTTTGGGAATTATTGTGTGCAAATTCTGCCGCCCAAAGGAGATCTAACCAGTCCCCTTCCTGATCTAACAAAAACAGCCTTAAATACTGCTCAACCTCCTGATTAGCTCTCTGTCTGTCCATCTGTCTCTGGGTGATAGCCGGTGGAGAATCTGGTTTCTATGTTTAATCCTTTAGTAAAAGCCTTCCAGAAATGAGACAGGAATTGAGTACCTCGATCAGAAATGAGGACCTTGGGGATTCCGTGTAATCTCACTACATGCAAACTGAACTGTGTAGCTAAGTCCTTAGCACTGGGAATGTCTTGCAAAGGAACAAAATGAGCCATTTTGGTAAAGGTGTCAACAAAAACCAGGATCGTACTGTAGCCCCGGCTGGAGGGCAGGTCTACAATTAGATCCATGGTCACTGTGTGCCAGGGATAAGGGGGCGTAGGCATAGGTTGTAGTAACCCCTGTGGTAACTGCCATGTGGATTTTCCCTGTGCACAAACTCCACAACCCAAAACATATTGCTTGATATCCTTCGGCATATTGGGCCACCAAAATTGTCTCTTTATCAACTCTTCAGTCTTGTTTATTTTCCGTATGACTGACTATGGGGCCAGAAGAAAGGTTTGTTCCGTCCACTGCTCTCACGGCTTCACTTCTACTTTTTCGAATGGCCTGCAACCCGATCTTCGAAGCGAACTTCAGATCACAAAAATTTCCGGTAGCTCCAGAGTCTATCATCACCGTAATGTCAGTTTGGACCATAGTTCTGTAATTTAGAGTGACCGGGAGGGTCAAATGCGGCGCTGCAGATTGTAATGTGTTTGCTAACTGATGTGTGCCGGGGGTTGTGATTTCTCTAGCATCCACCAGTCCAACCCCTCCTACTGGTGGTGCCGCAAGTTTTCCTTCATCCGGGTCTTCGGTTTCTTCGAACACACCTTGACAAAATGCCCGCTGGTACCACAATACATACAAAGATTGTTCAATCTTCTTTTTTCCTTCTCTTCTTTTGTAAGAGGACCATGAACCGCTCCGATTTGCATGGGTTCTACAGTTTGGTTGCCTTCCACAGTTTTGGCAACTTCTGACCTCATCCGATCAAGGAACACTTGAGCGAAACTCTCTTCTTTTTTCTCCTCTCCGTCTGCCGATAGTCCAGTTCTAAGACCAAGTCGATCAGAGTGGAAACTTCCGTTGGTCTATTGGGTATTTGAGACAGGGCATCCTTGAGTTCATCTTTCAGGCCCCTGTAGAATAACGCAGCTCTTTTATTTTCTGGCCAGTCAGTTTCTACAATGAGTTTATTGAATTGAGCCAAGTACGCCACTAGTTCCTTGTTCCCTTGCCTCAATTCGAGTAGCTCATTATCTGTAGCTTGGGCTACCTTCCTTCGGTCAAATATTCTCAAGAACTCCTTGAACTCTTCAAAATCATACAGGATGGCAGAGTCTTTAGAGACCAAGGGTAAGGACCAGGCTGCTGCGTCACCACTTAAATACGATAGGATGAAGGCCATCCGGGATTGTGCATCAGGGAAAATGGCGGGACAGCACATAAAATGGAGGGAGCATTAAGTAAGAAAAACTTGGGCCTTTTGTGGGTCTCCACTAAAGCGTTCTGGGGGGGCTAGTGGAATAACTGGGGACAAGGAGTGCACCACCTGAGTGGTAGTTCTGGGGTGGGAAATAGGGGTGGAGCTAGTAGCCTGCGAATCCTGCGATAAGGCTGCAAAACTAGCACCTGAGAAGTAACCATCCATTTTAGCCGCTAAGTCAGTAGTTTCTCTTCTAGAGGCTATAAGGTCTAGTCTTAAGCTTCTGTTTTCCTCTCTGGCCGCTATCAACTCCTTCTGAATTGCTTCTAAAACTCCGCCCAAATTCTTTAGGTCTAACCCCTCAGCCATTCTGCTCAGGTGAGTGAAAAATTTGTGGGCACTTCACTCTGTCAAGAGTCTTACTTGAAGTTTCCCAGGTGCTTCACAGGAGCAGAACGTTGCAAGTTCCCTATGCCTCTCCGAGTTTCCCTCCACGCTCCCACAGGTTCTTCCTAGGGAGAATGCAGGAACTCCCGGGGGGGAAAGGGGGAAGGGACAGAGAAGAGACAGCCTCGTCTTCTATACTGGTGTTGTCTATCAGCTGCTACTCTAAGTTGCTTCTTGCGCTGTTTTGAGATTAGACACTGTAAAACAAATGACAAACATTACTAAGATCTTTACTAGGGTTAACTATTACTGTATATTATCCAATACCAATTGTAACATACCCCCTAGAGCATGGGTACTCACAAACCTTCTCTCGGGGGCCAAATTTACAGTGTGGTTTGTGGCCGAGGGCCGCACCGGTGGGGGCGGGGTCAGTGGGGAAAGGGGGTGGGGCTAGAGCAACAAAAAAAAAAACTATGACCATGAGGTTGAACACAGGCCCCTGCAGCGGACGCCTTCGTCCACTGAGCCACCAGACCCGGCATACACACCTCTCTCTCTCTCTCTCTCTCTCTCTCTCTCTCTCTCTCTCTCTCTCTCTCTCTGTCTCTCTGTCTCCCTCCCTCCCTCCCTCCCTCCCTCCCTCCCTCTCTGTCTCCCTCCCTCCCTCTCTCTGTCTCCCTCCCTCCCTCTCTCTGTCTCCCTCCCTCCCTCTCTCTGTCTCCCTCCCTCCCTCTCTCTGTCTCACTCACTCTGTCTCACTCACTCTGTCTCTCTGTCTCCCTCCCTCCCTCTCTCTGTCTCCCTCCCCTCCCTCCCTCCCTCTGTCTCCCTCCCTCTCTCTGTCTCCCTCCCTCCCTCTCTCTGTCTCCCTCCCTCCCTCTCTCTGCCTCCCTCCCTCCCTCTCTCTGGCTCCCTCCCTCCCTCCCTCTCTCTGTCTCCCTCCCTCTCTCTGTCTCCCTCTCTCTGTCTCCCTGTCGCCCTCCTCCCTCTCTCTGTCTCCCTCTCTCTGTCTCCCTCCCTCCCTCCCTCCCTGTCGCCCTCCTCCCTCTCTCTGTCTCCCTCTGTCTGTCGCCCTCCTCCCTCTCTCTGTCTCCCTCTGTCTGTCGCCCTCCTCCCTCTCTCTGTCTCCCTCTGTCTGTCGCCCTCCTCCCTCTCTCTGTCTCCCTCTGTCTGTCGCCCTCCTCCCTCTCTCTGTCTCCCTCCCTCTCCCTCTGTCTCACTCACTCTCCCTCTGTCTCACTCACTCTGTTTGTCTCCCTCTCTGTCTCTCTCCCTCCCTCTCTCTCTCTGTCTCTCTCCCTCCCTCTCTCTCTCTCTGTCTCCCTCCCTCTCTCTGTCTCCCTCCCTGCTTGTCCTATGTATTCACCAGGTGGCAAAAGGTAGCGTTCAGGGTTTGACAGTTGTCATGTTGGTTGAATAGAGCTTCCGCGTCCCTAAGGACTACAATATCAGTTAAGAATAGAAGCATCTGTTAATTACAGCGCCAAGAAACGGCAGACGTTTCTGTCAAATAAATTAGCATTATTGTATAACAGAAGTGAGGAGAAAATAAAAAAAAAAATACAGTAAATTGGGGATCTTTCTGTTTGGACATATCAGTGGCCTGTACTCTGTCCAGTCTAAGCCACCCTGAGGAGCACTTCGAAGCGCTGGGAGGAACAGAGGTACGCTGAGCACCGACAGTGGAAGAAGGGGCCTTGAGGGTGACTGAGGATGTATGAGCTGCCAGCGTGACAGAAACCAGGCATTGGAGTTAAGAAAGCTGGGGCTGTATAACGAGGGACAGGCGTCTGTGCAAACATGACTTGGCGTCCCTCCGTTGGCAGACGTACACTCACGTCTCTGTGATTTATACCCTAATCACCAGTTGTACACTGTCGTGTGTGTCGGCCTGCGCTGAGACTGCTTCCCGGGCACACACAGCCGCACCCGAGTACTTCACAGGTCTTTAAAAGACCATTCACTTGTTAATGAGGCTTTGTTGTATGTCACCTCTTCTTAGCGCCCCTGCATCTCCACTCAGTCAGAGTGGAGATGCAGGGCCGCTAAGAAGATGTGACATACAACAAAGCCTCATTAACAAGTGAATGGTCTTTTAAAGAAAAAACACAGGTACAATGTCTGCAAGGTCCACGGGCCGCCAAGGAAGGCTTGACGGGCCGCTGGCGGCCCGCGGGCCCTACTATGAGTACCCGTGCCCTAGAGACTGGGCTATAGCCTCTCTTCTTGTTACTGGAGTTTTTATGATGTGCTCCTTAACGATGTTGTAATAGCGAGACTATCCTGTTGGGAAGCAAACACTAGAGTAACTAATGTACAGTTTAATAACTATTATGCTTTTCTATCTTATATTGTAGTTTGAACTATTAGCCTTTCTTTTCTCTTATATGCAGGTGGAATCTCTGAATCTGTTTTACTCGACAGGAATATAGACACTGGTAAGTTTCCTTTCTCTTTTATTTCTAATTAACTACTCAGAATACTCACTAGCTTATTGCCTTTCTAAATAACTCTCAGAGCACAGAAAGTAAGCAGGCTATTTGGGTTTCAGCAATTGAAACTAAATATGAAGACAAATAAACAACTGGTACTGAGTTTATAAATATATTTTTGAATTGGCTCTCAGAGCTGTACTTGCGTGTCAGGAAACAGGCTCGACGAGTCTTTTCTACACAAGAACGAAGTCAAGAATTGAACTGCCGGACTCTAACAGCTTGTAACTCTTTCTTTCTTGGAACTCCTTGAAAACCTGTCGCGTAGCGGAAATAAGGCTACCGATGGTCACGAAACGAATTCTCTAAACTACTCTCACTCTGAAGGGAACGCGGACGAAACGCCAAGAGCTGTTACTTCAGTAACGGCCTCGGTGAAGTGCGCACAGCTGAGGGTGAGCGCGAGCTTCAGCTGTGCTTCAGACCTCGTGCTTACTATGAAAAGACTGGAGCGCTAACCATTGCGCTTCCAGTCATCTTAAGGGAACGTGCATTAACCAATGCTGACCAGGACTGGCCATAACGATTCCCAAGGGAATTTGGGACTTCAATTCTAGTCTTTAGTCTACAACCAGTTATTGCCCCCACAAATTGGCGTTTGTGTAGTTTAGCACCTAGGTTCCTGACACCATATCGATGTACTAAACTATAGCAAAGTACACCCTGACTTACACAGTCCATCCCTAACTAATATGACTTCTCCTTTGGTGCACTATGAGGGTGCAAATTGTACCTGGTAACTCCAGGCACAGAGGGGTCAACAAACAGCGGCTCCTTATTGTCTCGAATTTCTGGAGGGACCGCTGCATTTAGCGCGTCATCATTCTCTGCATTCGTTTGGGTCCGCGTTAAATTTGCGTCGCTGAATGGGACGAATTGAGGCACCTTCTCACACTCAGTGTCCCAAACTCCATCAGCGACCCATTGGTCATAGGGCAAAAGTAGAGGCACTCGTTTGAAATGAGTACCATGGATCCAGTTCTTTCGGCCAGCGACCTTGACTGTAGTTCTGGTGGCTAGAAGGACCTGTCCAGGTCTCTTCCAGCGTGGCTCCAAACTCTTCTTCTGCTGAAAATGTCGCACCAGAATCCAATCACCAGGCTGAATGTAGTGTCCGGGCCCCTCTGGTATATCTGGCAGAGTGTCCCGGACCTGTTGGTGAATAGAACGAAAATTTTCAGTTAACTGGCACAGGTAGTCTGTCAACAATGGTACTCAGTATCGGAGAATCTACCAGGGCGCGGGACACCCCAGACATTTGCCGGGCGTCCAAACACGACCTAGTAGGGTGACAATACTGTTCTAGAATGTGCTGTTGTTCTTGTTGACAAAAGAGCTAATGGTAAAGCATCTGGCCACTGTAACCCTGTTGTCTCCTGAATCTTTGCTAACTTCAGTTTGAGAGTACCATTGTACTTCTCAACCAAACCTGCTGTTTGCGGGTGGTTTGCGGCATGGAATTTCTGTTTTATGTGCAAACCGTCACAAATGAACTGTATGACTTTGGCATTAAAGTGACTTCCATTATCACTCCAGATCAAATGGGGCAAGCCGAAACGAGGAAAAAACTCCTTGGTCGAACCATGCACATCCGCACTAACGTACGGACCATGTTGATCTACAGGTATCAGAACTGGTTCCTCACTTTGTCCCTGGCTGTCCTAGCTGTAAGACATCCCGGTCACCTCATCCATGTCGTAATCATCATTATAATACTGTCCTAACTGAGGGTCATCAAAATAGTTTTGATCAGAACGACCCTGCGGGCCACAGCATTCTGGGCCCTGTCCTGACCACCAGCTCCACGACCCCATCCACGAGAACCTCGTCCTCTCGGGACCGCCACCTTCTGCAAAAGCACAGGACACTCGCTACGCCAGTGTCCCTCCTCTTTACAATACGCGCACTGATTCGGCCCTAAAGGTGTGGTATTTGTAGGCCTGCTAGTGCGTGGAAGCTGTCGGGCCAAACCACCACGTCCTCCACCATTCCCCCTAGAAGCCTGCTGAAACAACACTTTCGTCTTCAAATCCTTGTGCTTCTTCTCCATCCTCTCCTTATCCTCATTTTCCCTGTGTTCATAATACTGCGCCATATTCAAAATAACAGAAGGGGAAGATGTAGACCAGGTGCTCTCTGAAGCCTGTAATTGGGTCGCAATCTCAGGATGTAAATTGGAAACAAATCTATTAACAAGCAATCGAACGCCACCTTTGATCGACAAATCCTGTCCACTATAGTCTAGAAACACACCTTGAAACCGAGTGAAAAAATCAGACACACTCTCATCTTTCTTTTGACGGCAAGCCGGTGTCCCAGTCAACTTTTCTCGGAGGTTTAAGAGAATGCATATACGTAATGATACGGCCGGGCAAAGCATGTTTCTCTTGTCTAGGCTTATCACCTGGCTTCCGTTCCTGATCCCATACTTTTATTTGATCCCAGGTACCACCCAATTTCGCAACATGATCCTGTGTGTGCACTTGTCTCCAAATATCCACCGGAACTAGTAAGCCAAAGAACATTTCAATATCAGCAAGTGTCATCACTGTAGAAGAGGCAGCTTCAGTCAGTTCTTTATAATAAGCAGTCGGATTCTTCCTAGGATCAGGTAACTGAGTCTTAAGAGACAAGACTTCACTCCTTTTCCACGGAGTATAAACCCATTGTTCTTGGAAATGGGCCGCTGCCCCTGGTCTAGTAACAACATTATGCTGATCCCTTAGCTCTGGTATTTCGGGATGATAGATAGGATGAACCTCCCGCATTGGGAACTGAGATACTGGGGTGGGACTCTTCTCAAGCAGTCTACCCCGATAAGCAACCAACATCGCAACGTTACCAAAAACTTGACCAGGCGCCATATCAGTAACATATTCATGATCCTTAATATCATATAGAATCTGCGGTGCTGCATCGTTGAAACACTGCTCCCAAAACCGATCAAAGTTGCCAACAGATGCTTAAGGGCATGCTGTTGTACAAAAGGCTCATAATCTTTCCTCACACTCCACACATCTTCCACACCATAAATGGGATTCTGAGCCCACTGGGCAGCCTGATTAGCCGCTACCTTTTTCTCTGCATCTCCCATCTCCAATCGCACATATGGACCCATTCGCTCCTTGAACTTCGTCCAGTCTCTATCCTCAAATCCACGTACTGGTGTCCCACTACTCTGTAATGTCGGGGAATGGAAGAACACAGTGGGAGTGATCACAGAGGTAGTAGGCACTAACGTCGCTGCTGGCTGTGTCACAGGTGTAAGAGCTGGCGAAAGAGACGCCGAAGCAATAGGTGTTGCAGGAGTACTAACAGTCATAGTTGCCACAGACGGCGAGGACAAAGAAAGGACAGGAGGTGCCATGGCCGAGGCAGTCCGATCAACAGTAACAGAAGCAGAAACAGCAGAGACAGAAGAACCGCGTACCTGAGCCTGTGAGGGAAGAGCGGGATACATCCTCTGTGGGGCATATGGGGGCGGGGGTCGAGTATCTAACAATTGTTCCACAAACGTATCATTTTCGTCTTGGGTCACATAAGAATTATCAATATTCAATCAAAACCTCCTATCTTCACGTTCAATTCCTATCTCTTGTTTCTCTCTATCATGTGCTACAGTCTTCTGAGTCAATGTTTGCATTCTCCCTTCCGGGCCTCCTTCTCTGCTTTCATTCGCCTCTGTTTAGCCTCCTTTTGCCACGTTCGAAGAGAATCAAACATAGACAATTTTTTGTTTATCAAAAGTGCCCATCAACGGACACTGCAACTCGGCATTGTACCTCGTATATTTATGCCATAGCGTACTAAACATAATAGGGCCAAGGCCATGCTTCACATACATATCAAAGTTTAGAGTGCCTTCTGGCGGCGCTGGCTGACTTTCTTCCAATCGAGCATCTGCAGAGCGACAACGACAACAAGAAACCAAAAACCTACTAAATCCAGGCATTTTCATAAGTGGGCCAAATTCGTTATGTTGCCTGGCGAAGTGTTCACAAACACCTCGTATCAAATCAGACCGTACCAAATACAAACCAAAATGGTACCATATCCACAAAGAACCAAAACAAACTCACCTGGTGCACACAGGTCAAACAAATGTATTCTCCACTGCCGACTCTTCAGGCCAACCGGTCTGATACAAGAGTTTCGCCGTTCAGGACCCCAGTTGGGATGACCGCTGGGCGAGGCACCATCTGGCGGGACAGAAGGGGCAGCTGCGAGTACAGGAACTCTCTTGTGCAGGGATCTCTGGTCCGTGCGTCCAACCCGACGGCGGCCTCGACCTCCCCACCCGTCCTCAGGAGGGGATGGGCCACTCGCCCGATGGGGTCCCTGTTCGGGCACCAACTGAAGGAAGTGACCCGATTAGGGCCACCCGGGTCACTTGCGACCACCTCTCAGCCTTCCATACAAATGAAGAGTCGGTCAGACAGTAGAGAATATAAACCAAGTATATGTTTATTCTGATACACTCGAGCGGAGCCCCGTCAGCCCAGTCACTTAGGGTGCTGCAGAGAGGACTGACATCAGAAAACATGCTGATACATTATGTACGATTCAGAACCAATGAAGGCACGCCCAGACTGGAAATTTCCAGATGGAGGCAGCTACACAAAGGAGGTACAGAAGGATAAGTTTCGATCCCACGACCGGGCACACACTATCTCTATGCCAAGGTCGTTCTGCCTGCGCCCATTGCTGGACTAGTAGGAGCAGGCCTCTATCTAGTGGGAAAGGTATGCGCTAATAAGAACAGTGTATTCATTAGTACAGCAGGGCACAACCTTGGAGAAAAGGAAAATTACCAAAGCTGCTTCTCGCAGGGGCAGAGAGAGAGATTAGTTTCGCTCATGGATCAAAATGGCGGGCAAACAAAAAATGGTGCTGCGAATGCTAACTTATGCAGAACAAAATATAAACAACACATCTAAGACATTTTTATTCTAACAACCTGATCACACGACAGAACTCTTGAATTGTCTTTAGAATTCTGATTTTTTCAAATTGGCATTTTTGCAAAATTACTAAAAGTCTTGCTAGGGCCTTGGTTAAGTCCCTGTAGAATTTTAGAAAAATAAAAAGTCACTTTAGCCAGGGTTAGAGGGGTTAGAAATCTTTTTTTAACAATGTCTCAAAACAAGAACACAGCTGTAGTGAAAATAACCACAATGTCATAGAGGACCAGGTTGAGGAGCTTGACCTCACCCCTTACCTTCACTTGTCTTTCAAGGAGGTAAGGTCCCTATGTAAAATTAAAAACATAACCATGGGGTCCCATCCCGATAAACAAAAGCTCCAGGACCTGTTGGCTGGGTATGCTAAGGACCACCCATCTGAAAATGGTGAAGATCAATCAGATGAGGAAGAAGATGGAAGGGATGAGGATGCATTCCAACCCTCCCCTCTTCATAGGGAGAAAAGGGCCCCAGTGGCCCTGAATCCAAAAATCAACCTCTCAGTACCTAGATCCCACACAGGTGGGTCAGGCACTACTGAGGACATTGAGGACAGCCTCAATGAGGAGGACATCCTGCTAGCCAGGTTGACCAAAAGATTAGACCTAGAGACCAGACTCCTGGCTCTAGAAAATGAAAGAGCAGAGATGGGCCTAGGACCCATCAATGGTGGCAGCAATTTAAAAAATATTAGAAAAGGAAGGATCCTATGATCCCAAAATCCCCAAAGGGATGGTACCCTAAATTTGAGGAGGGTGATGATATCACTGTGAGAAGTTGGCCTGGCATATGCTGTCCACTAATTATAGTGGGCACCTTGCACCAGTCCAAATCGACTCTTATGGTAGGTAGGTTAAAGACAACCTTATTGAAAGCTATCCTAGTGGTAGCTATGGAGAGCAGCCTTCAGGCTAAGTCTTGAAGGAATGTAAAGCAGCTTGTTTTACCAGTCTATAATCTCTTGAGTGACCAAATGAAAGAGCACCACACCAGGTATATATTCAAAATATATGTATTTATTACTAAACCCACCCCTCTAGTCTCTTTATGAGGCTAGAGTTCGAAATACATAGGTTATAAGATCTTAAATCACAGTAATAGCACAAATACACGTTTGGGCCCTAGGGGCGTACCAAACCATATACCAATAAAGTGGTATGCGAACCACGACTGAACTAGACACTAGGCCTAGAGCCTCTAGAAGTGCTTGGACCACAAGGAACCACCCAAGGTAGTGACACAGGGGACCCACGGGAGACGCGTGCAGTGTAAATACACAACCGCGATACGCCGTTAACTTCTATGGAGAAAGTCGGGATCGGGAAAATAGAGGAAAGGGACACTTAAAAGAGGACTAGGACAAAACCCTTTGAGATCTAGGACTTTGAAGAGTCTCTACCCACGGGAGCACCGGAGTACTCGTGTTACCTCACCCAGGGAAGCCGGGTGCATAGGTGCCTTTCGGGGTCGGGTTTCGTCGTCGGTTCTTATGGCGATCTGCTGCAAAGTGCTGCTGGCGACCAGGAGAAAAGTGTCCGGGTGGATCCAAGAGTGGATCGGAGTTCTGAAGAACCTGAAAGCAGAGGGGACAGAGTCTGGGTCACTAGCCAGTGACCAGGGAGGCGATGGACAGATGCCCACCGATGTCGAGTGCTTCAGATTCGATGACGGTCGTCTTGACTCTTCAGCCACGAGGTCCGGGAGGCGTTGTCGGCGACCAGGAGCAGGATTCGGGCTGTTGCTCGATGTCTGTCGAGTGCAGAGGTGTCGGCGACCAGATTGGACCCAACAAGCCTTGGCAACGGCAAGTCTCGAGTAAGATGTAGATCGTCGATGATGCAGACCAGCAAGGTCTGGGGAACTCACCCAGCGAGGGTAAGTGAGGGCAGGCCTGGAGCAACCAGACTGCCAAGTAAAGAAAAGATTGGCCTTCGTTAAGGGCTACTAGCCAACGGGCTAGCGACCGCGAAGGAGCCTCGTGACGCCGCACGTGGAGCTGGCTTACAGGACACTCGTGGAGTGGGGGCCAGTGATCTTCAGTGCAGGTGGTGCTGGAGGCTAGGGCTACTCGGAGCCCAAAGCACGACTTCTTGGGAGACCCAGAAGATGGTGCACTTGCAAATGTGCTCGGTGTCCAGGGGTCACGGTCTCAAGTCACCCACGATAGCCACGGGCCTCAGCTTTGCTGGGGACTCAGGGTAGCCTCGGGGAAGTCTGAGAATCCACCTCTGGTGATGCGATGACTTCGGCGTCCGGCAGGAGCTTCAGTGATGCGAACCGGACAGATGCTTCTTTGGTGCCTGCCAAGCAGGGGAGTCACTCCTTGACCCCAAGGGAGATTCTTCAGTCCTCTAATCGTGAGTAGAGCGTCGAAGGTCCAGGATTCTGTTTCAGAGTTTCGTCCAGGTATAATCTAAAGTCCTAGGGACTGGGTTCCTACCTTTATTCTAAAAATAGGGGATGGACTACTCTGTGGCCCCACCTATGGGTGGGTCAGGGCAGAGGGGTGGCTACACCCCTTTCCCTTTGTCCAGTTCGCGCCAAAGCAGGGGCTGCAAGCCCCTGATCCGGTTTGAACTGGGGTATGCACAGGGACACCAAATGTGCCCCCAGTGCAGGACTTCAAAGCACCCGAAAGTGCTCCCGCCCAGCCCCAATACACATTGTCCTGTCTGGGGAGGTGGTCACACCTCCCTGGGACAGGAAACCTATTGTCCAGGCCTCCCCTGCCGGAGTTTCGTCCAGCAGCAGGAGGCCAGACTCGTGTCTGTGGCAGCAGCATCCATTTTGTGATGCCAGGCTCTGGAAAGAAGTTACCGGACTCGTCAGAGTTAACATGCCTTTCCCTCTAGAAGGGTGGAATGCTACCCCCGCCGCCAGGATTGGCGGGGGTAGTATTCCAAGATGTTTGACACCAAACACGACATGTTTAGGTGCAGCCATTCCATAGTTAGCATTTTACCGCGAGGATATAATGCGTTTAAGAGTATATGGTCAGGCTGCACTACAAACAGCATCAGAGATGGTCTCCGAACGCTGCAGAGGGGCCCTGCTCATGCAGGGGCACCCTCTCACATAGGAACCATGCACTCTGCCTTTAGGATTGATAAGGCCTGCCTTAGGAGTGACTTATAGGTTTATATGTGTGTATGCATTTAGTGATATAGGTAACCTATACCACAGCAAGGGGTGCATGCACCACCTTACCCAGGCTGCAGTAGCAGACCTGTGGTGCCAGTTTGGATGGCCTACCAGGGGTGGCATAATACATGCTGCAGCCCCTGGCAGGCCTCTGAGGTACCTATGCCCTTGGTACATAGTATACCATATACTAGGGACTTACAAGGGCACTCCAGATCCCAATCAGTGATGTGCCTAAGGCACATGGAGACCCTTTTAAAGAGGAAACAGCTAGGCTGGGGTTCTGAATAGCAGGGCCCCAGCCAGACTAATGTCGAAAACCAGTGAAGTATCAGCAAAAAGTGGGGGTACCCCTGTGAAGCAGATCCTACTCTCCTACACAACCCCCCCAAACGTAGGGACATTAAACTAACCTTGCCCAGTTAAGTCTTCATGTTCTAAGTGGAAATACCTAGAGAGTCCATCTGCATTCGCATGGTTACTCCCAGGCCTATGTTCCACTGTAAAGTCCATCCCCTGTAGGGAAATGGACCACCTAAGCAGTTTGGGGTTTTCACCCTTCATTTGTTTTAGCCATAAGAGGGGCTTATGGTCTGTCTGAACCAGGAAGTGTGTACCAAACAAGTATGGCCTCAACTTCTTCAGAGCCCAGACCACAGCAAAGGCCTCCCTCTCTATGGCTGACCAACGTTTCTCTCTAGGGGTCAGCCTTCTGCTAATAAAAGCTACTGGCTGATCCTGACCTTCTTCATTCAATTGTGACAGTACAGCCCCTACCCCCAATTCAGATGCATCAGTTTGAACAATGAACTTCTTGGAGTAATCAGGACTCTGCAGAATTGGAGCAGTGCACATGGCCTGCTTGAGGTCATCAAATGCCTTTTGACAGCTAACTGTCCACTGAACCTTTTTGGGCATTTTCTTAGAAGTTAAGTCATTCAAGGGTGTCACTATTGATCCATACCCCTTGACAAATCTCCTATAGTACCCAGTCAGGCCTAAGAAGGCTCTCACCTGAGTCTGGGTAGTGGGAGCAGTCCAGTCCATGATGGTCTGGATCTTGCTCTGCAAAGGTTGAACCTGGCCTCCACCCACAAGGTGGCCCAGGTACACAACCTGACTCTGCCCTATCTGGCACTTAGTGGCCTTGATAGTCAGGCCTGCCTTTTGCAGGGCCTGTAAAACATTCCTGAGGTGGACCAGGTGATCCTCCCAGGTGGAGCTAAAGACAGCAATATCATCTAGATAAGCTGCACTATAGGCTTCCAGTCCTGTGAGAACTGTGTTCACCAACCTCTGGAAAGTGGCAGGTGCATTTTTCAGACCAAAGGGCATCACCACAAATTGATAATGCCCACTAGGGGTTGAAAATGCTGTTTTGGGCTTTGCAGCATCAGCTAGTCTGATCTGCCAGTAGCCAGCTGTTAGGTCAAATGTGCTGAGATATTTGGCAGAGGCCAAAGTATCTATGAGCTCATCTGCCCTGGGTATTGGATGGGCATCAGTCCTAGTGACTGCATTGAGGCCTCTGTAGTCTACACAAAACCTCATCTCTCTTTTCCCACCACTGGTGTGAGGTTTAGGTACTAGGACTACTGGACTAGCCCAAGGGCTATCTGAGGGCTCAATCACTCCCAATTCCAACATCTTCTGGACTTCAGTCCTGATACAGTCCCTGACATGGTCAGGTTGCCTATAAATCTTGTTTTTAATAGGCAGACTGTCCCCAGTGTCCACTTCATGAGTGCACCAGGTGGTCTGACTGGGTGTCAGTGAAAACATATGTCTAAACTGATTGAGGACTTGCCTGCAATCAGTTTGTTGCTGGGTAGTGAGGCTGCCTGCCAAGGCTGCACCATCAACTGACCCATCGTCAGGGTTCTGTGAGAGCAGGTCAGGGAGTGGGTCACTCTCTTCCTCCTGCCCTTCATCAGTAGCCATGAGCAAGCCCATGTCTGCCCTGTCCACATATGGCTTAAGTCTGTTGACATGGAGAACCCTTTGGGGACTCCTGGGTGTTCCTAGGTCCACTAAGTAAGTGACCTCACCCTTCTGTTCAACAATAGTGTGGGGTCCACTCCATTTGTCTTGGAGAGCTGCTGGGGCCACTGGCTCCAACACCCACACCTTCTGTCCTGGCTGGTAAACAGTCAGAACAGCCTTTTGGTCATGCCAGGCCTTCTGCAGTTCCTGGCTAGCCTCAAGGTTTTTGGTTGCCTTTTTCATGTACTCAGCCATCCTGGAGCGGAGACCAAGTACATAGTCCACTATATCTTGCTTTGGGGGCTTGAGAGGTAACTTCCATCTTTCCTTCACCAAGCACAGTGGACCCCTCACAGGGTGGCCAAACAGAAGTTCAAAAGGGCTGTAACCAACCCCCTTCTGAGGCACCTCCCTATATGCGAATAAAAGGCAGGGCAAGAGTATGTCCCATCTACGCCTAAGCTTTTCTGGGAGCCCTTTAATCATGCCCTTCAAGGTTTTGTTGAATCTCTCAACTAAACCATTGCATTGTGGGTGATAGGGTGTGGTGAACTTATAAGTAACTCCACACTCCTTCCACATTGCTTTTAAGTAACCAGACATGAAGTTTGCACCCCTGTCTGATACTACCTCCTTAGGAAAGCCCACTCTTGAGAAGATTCCCAGGAGGGCCCTTGCCACCACAGGTGCTGTAGTGGTCCTGAGGGGAATAGCTTCTGGGTACCTGGTGGCATGATCCACTACCACCAGGATAAACCTGTGCCCAGAGGCTGTTTGGGGATCCATGGGACCAACAATGTCAATCCCTACCCTCTCAAAGGGCACCCCCACCACAGGTAGTGGTATCAGGGGGGCCTTTGTAGTGCCACCTGCTTTGCCACTGGCTTGGCAGGTTACACAGGAGCGACAAAACTCCTTACTGTCTTCAGACATGTGGGGCCAGTGAAAGTGAGGGACAATTCTGTCCCAAGTCTTGTTCTGGCCCAGGTGTCCTGCTAAGGGAATATCATGGGCTAGGGTCAATAGGAAGCCCCTGAACTTCAAAGGTATTACCAACCTCCTGGTAGCACCAGGCTTGGGGTCTCTACTCTCTGAGTACAGGAGTCCATCATCCCAATACACTGTATGGGGACCACTAGCTTTCCCAGCAGCCTCAGCAGCAGCTTGCTGTCTGAGGGGTTCAAGGGAGGGGCAGCTCTGCTGCTCCTGGCTCAGATCTGCCCTAGAAGGTCCCCCTGTCCCCAAGAACTCAACCTGTTCAGGTTCAAGTTCCTCTGGGACAGTTCCTTCTTCAGGGCTGAGATCATCCCCCTCAAGGGACTGATCTTCCTCCTGAGCCAAGGGGAAGGCACTGCCTTAACCCTACTACTCCTCCTCTTGGAAGGCACTTGGTCCATTCTTCCAGAATCCAAGGCCTGTTCAGTTTTAGACAGTTTAGCTTGTGACCTGGTCACAGCAAACACATCTGCAGGGATCCCCAGCATTTCTGCATGGGTCCTGAGCTCCACTTCTGCCCAAGCAGAAGTCTCTAAGTCATTGCCAAGCAAGCATTCGACTGGTAGGTTTGCACTTACCACAACCTTCTTAAGGCCAGTTACCCCTCCCCAGGAGAAGTTAACAACTGCCAGAGTATGGTCTGTTCTGACATTGCTAGCATTGGTCACTTGGTACATTTCACCAAGCATAACTTGCCCAGGTAGCACAAGGTCTTGTGTCACCATTGTGACACTTGCCCCTGTGTCCCTAAATGCCAAAGCCTCTCGTCCATTGATTAAAGGCTGTTGTCTGTACTTGCCCAGATTACTGGGACTCACAGTGGAGGTCACATCCATGCCTCCATCACAGACTAACACAGCCTGAGTCAGTTCCCTGACTAAGTCAGAGCCCAACTCAGTTCCCAGGGTGAACCCTACTAAACCCTTTGCTGGAGCACCTCCACCAACTGTACTAGGGGGAACAGGTGCCTTAGGGGCATTGGTGGGTGCTGGACTGGAGTCTTTGGACTTGGTGCAATCACTGGTCCAGTGGGTCTTTTGCTTACAGACCTTGCACCATGGTTTTCTTTGGCCTTTACCCTTGGTAGACTGGGAATCCCCACCAGAAGAAGATTTTGGGGGCCTGATGAAGACTTTTGATCTTTACCCTTCTCCCCACCCTTGTCAGAGTTCTTAGCATCTTGCTTCTTGGTTTCCCCACCTTGGTTCTGTACCTTCTGCTTCACCCTGGTTCTGACCCATTTGTCTGCCTTCTTTCCCAATTCTTGGGGAGAGGTCAGATCAGAGTCAACCAGGTACTGATGCAACAGCTGGTTTTGACAGTTATTAAGAATCTGCTCCCTCATTATCAGATTATACAATCCTGAGAAGTCACACACCTTACTGCCCATCAACCAGCCTTCCAGAGCCTTGGCAGAACAATCCACATAGTCTACCCAGTCTTGAGTCTGTGCTTTTTGGGTGTCTCTGAACTTCAACCTGTACTGTTCAGTGGTTAGGCCAAACCCATCAATAAGAGCACTCTTCAAGACCTTGTAATTGTCAGCATCCTCCTCTCTAACAGTGAGGAGCTTGTCTCTACCTTTGTCAGCAAAGGAGAGCCACAAGATTGCTGCCCACTGCTCCTGAGGGACCTTCTGTACTTTACAGGCCCTCTCTAAAGCAGTTATCCATTTGTGGATATCATCCCCACTCTGGTAGGGAGGGACAATCTTGCTCAGGTTTCTATGGTCATAGGACCTTTCCCTATCTCTAGGGACATGGCTGCCACCATGGGACTCTAGTCCCAACTTTCTTCTCTCTTTAAGGAGATCTAGGGATTCTCTATCTAAAGCCAATTGCTTCTTCCTGATCTCCAGTTGAGTTTCCTCATACTGGACCAGTCTCTTTCTTCTCTCATGAGAGGATTCCCTCCTGTGAGAAGAAACAGAGCTCCCTATTGAGGTGCCAGAGTGGTTAGACTCCTGAGAAGGAGACCTAGACTTTCTGAGCACACTCATAATCCTTCCTGGGGGACAAAGGTGTGGTTCTCCAGATCCTCCTCTTCATCTTCCCCAGAAGGGATTGGGTTCTCCAGGTCAGGGTCATTGTCACCCTCCTGGTCAGTTTCAGAGGGGGCTGGGGGTAGTAGTACCCCTGGCCCCTTCCTCATCTGCTGGCCCACCCTCTGCTCCTACCCCTTCAGTCTCTGAAGACTTACTAAGATCATAAGCCACCAACAACTCCTGGAGGTGTTGGGTGGTGGGACTTTGGCCTGTCCTTAATTTCCTCACGTTACACAAAGCTCTCAGTTCCAAGAATGGGAGTGTGTCATACTTGGAGGGGAAGCTCAATGGCTTCCTGCAGGGCATCTTTGGATCCTGCTTTTAAAGACATTACTAGTGTGGTGTGGTGTATGCACTACCTACTCTAGTGTGGCCTACTAAACTCTCTTGAGTTGTAGAAAGGGTTGTGCTATCCCTTAACACACAACTCTAAGTTCAGTAGAACTTACTGATATTCTAAGCTTAAATTATATGTACCTTAGGTACCTTTAGTGGTTTTCAGTTGATCAATTCAATTGAGATTATCTGGTAAAACAATAGCAAGCTGGAATCCCACACGCTGCACACCAATGTGAGAAGTTGGCCTGGCATATGCTGTCCACTAATTATAGTGGGCACCTTGCACCAGTCCAAATCGACTCTTATGGTAGGTAGGTTAAAGACAACCTTATTGAAAGCTATCCTAGTGGTAGCTATGGAGAGCAGCCTTCAGGCTAAGTCTTGAAGGAATGTAAAGCAGCTTGTTTTACCAGTCTATAATCTCTTGAGTGACCAAATGAAAGAGCACCACACCAGGTATATATTCAAAATATATGTATTTATTACTAAACACACCCCTCTAGTCTCTTTATGAGGCTAGAGTTCGAAATACATAGGTTATAAGATCTTAAATCACAGTAATAGCACAAATACACGTTTGGGCCCTAGGGGCGTACCAAACCATATACCAATAAAGTGGTATGCGAACCACGACTGAACTAGACACTAGGCCTAGAGCCTCTAGAAGTGCTTGGACCACAAGGAACCACCCAAGGTAGTGACACAGGGGACCCACGGGAGACGCGTGCAGTGTAAATACACAACCGCGATACGCCGTTAACTTCTATGGAGAAAGTCGGGATCGGGAAAATAGAGGAAAGGGACACTTAAAAGAGGACTAGGACAAAACCCTTTGAGATCTAGGACTTTGAAGAGTCTCTACCCACGGGAGCACCGGAGTACTCGTGTTACCTCACCCAGGGAAGCCGGGTGCATAGGTGCCTTTCGGGGTCGGGTTTCGTCGTCGGTTCTTATGGCGATCTGCTGCAAAGTGCTGCTGGCGACCAGGAGAAAAGTGTCCGGGTGGATCCAAGAGTGGATCGGAGTTCTGAAGAACCTGAAAGCAGAGGGGACAGAGTCTGGGTCACTAGCCAGTGACCAGGGAGGCGATGGACAGATGCCCACCGATGTCGAGTGCTTCAGATTCGATGACGGTCGTCTTGACTCTTCAGCCACGAGGTCCGGGAGGCGTTGTCGGCGACCAGGAGCAGGATTCGGGCTGTTGCTCGATGTCTGTCGAGTGCAGAGGTGTCGGCGACCAGATTGGACCCAACAAGCCTTGGCAACGGCAAGTCTCGAGTAAGATGTAGATCGTCGATGATGCAGACCAGCAAGGTCTGGGGAACTCACCCAGCGAGGGTAAGTGAGGGCAGGCCTGGAGCAACCAGACTGCCAAGTAAAGAAAAGATTGGCCTTCGTTAAGGGCTACTAGCCAACGGGCTAGCGACCGCGAAGGAGCCTCGTGACGCCGCACGTGGAGCTGGCTTACAGGACACTCGTGGAGTGGGGGCCAGTGATCTTCGGTGCAGGTGGTGCTGGAGGCTAGGGCTACTCGGAGCCCAAAGCACGACTTCTTGGGAGACCCAGAAGATGGTGCACTTGCAAATGTGCTCGGTGTCCAGGGGTCACGGTCTCAAGTCACCCACGATAGCCACGGGCCTCAGCTTTGCTGGGGACTCAGGAGTAGCCTCGGGAAGTCTGAGAATCCACCTCTGGTGATGCGATGACTTCGGCGTCCGACGGGAGCTTCAGTGATGCGAACCGGACAGATGCTTCTTTGGTGCCTGCCAAGCAGGGAGTCACTCCTTGACCCCAAGGGAGATTCTTCAGTCCTCTAATCGTGAGTAGAGCGTCGAAGGTCCAGGATTCTGTTTCAGAGTTTCGTCCAGGTATAATCTAAAGTCCTAGGGACTGGGTTCCTACCTTTATTCTAAAAATAGGGGATGGACTACTCTGTGGCCCCACTTATGGGTGGGTCAGGGCAGAGGGGTGGCTACACCCCTTTCCCTTTGTCCAGTTCGCGCCAAAGCAGGGGCTGCAAGCCCCTGATCCGGTTTGAACTGGGGTATGCACAGGGACACCAAATGTGCCCCCAGTGCAGGACTTCAAAGCACCCGAAAGTGCTCCCGCCCAGCCCCAATACACATTGTCCTGTCTGGGGAGGTGGTCACACCTCCCTGGGACAGGAAACCTATTGTCCAGGCCTCCCCTGCCGGAGTTTCGTCCAGCAGCAGGAGGCCAGACTCGTGTCTGTGGCAGCAGCATCCATTTTGTGATGCCAGGCTCTGGAAAGAAGTTACCGGACTCGTCAGAGTTAACATGCCTTTCCCTCTAGAAGGGTGGAATGCTACCCCCGCCGCCAGGATTGGCGGGGGGTAGTATTCCAAGATGTTTGACACCAAACACGACATGTTTAGGTGCAGCCATTCCATAGTTAGCATTTTACCGCGAGGATATAATGCGTTTAAGAGTATATGGTCAGGCTGCACTACAAACAGCATCAGAGATGGTCTCCGAACGCTGCAGAGGGGCCCTGCTCATGCAGGGGCACCCTCTCACATAGGAACCATGCACTCTGCCTTTAGGATTGATAAGGCCTGCCTTAGGAGTGACTTATAGGTTTATATGTGTGTATGCATTTAGTGATATAGGTAACCTATACCACAGCAAGGGGTGCATGCACCACCTTACCCAGGCTGCAGTAGCAGACCTGTGGTGCCAGTTTGGATGGCCTACCAGGGGTGGCATAATACATGCTGCAGCCCCTGGCAGGCCTCTGAGGTACCTATGCCCTTGGTACATAGTATACCATATACTAGGGACTTACAAGGGCACTCCAGATCCCAATCAGTGATGTGCCTAAGGCACATGGAGACCCTTTTAAAGAGGAAACAGCTAGGCTGGGGTTCTGAATAGCAGGGCCCCAGCCAGACTAATGTCGAAAACCAGTGAAGTATCAGCAAAAAGTGGGGGTACCCCTGTGAAGCAGATCCTACTCTCCTACAATCACCAAGTGGTTCACCGCCTTTGAAAGGGCTTGTGAAGCCAGAAGGGTGAAGAAAACTCACTGGGGGGCACTCCTTTGGAAACTGCTCTCTGGTAAGTGCAGAGACAGACTTCTGACCCTTAGTGGGGCAGATGCTGGGTCTTCTGACCTCATGAAGAGAACTCTGATTGAGGGATTTGGACTCACAACTGAGGAGTATAGAATAAGATTCAGGAGGGCTCAGAAAACACAGAGTCAGCCCTGGGTGGAATTTGTAGACTACTCAATCAATCAATCAATCAATCAGGGAATTGTAAGCGCGCTACTCACCCGTGAGGGTCTCAAGGCGCTGAGGGGGGGTCCGCAGATCTGTTTAGCCGAAGAGCCAGGTCTTGAGGGTCTTCCTGAAGGTGTTCAAGGAGGGGGCGCATCTGATGTCTGCCGGTAGCTCGTTCCAGGTCTTGGCTGCAATGTGAGAGAAGGATCTTCCGCCTGCTCTGGCTCTGTGGATGCGCGGGGTTTCGGCCAGTGCGAGGTTGGAAGATCGGAGGTTTATTTTGGGTACGTGGAAGTTGATTCTGTCGTTGAGGTATTTGGGTCCGTTGTTGTGTAGGCATTTGTAGGCGTGAGTGAGGATTTTGAAAGTGACTCTTTTCTCCACGGGGAGCAAGTGGAGACTTCGTAGGTGTTGGCTGATGTGTTCGTGTCGGGGGATGCCGAGGACGAGTCTGGTGGCGGTGTTCTGTATTGTTTGGAGTTTGCGGAGTAGGGACTTGTTGATGCTGGCATAGAGTGCGTTTCCATAGTCCAGTCTGCTGGTGATGAGTGCGTGGGTGACTGTCTTCCTTGACTCAGGGGGGATCCACTTGAAGGTCTTGCGGAGGGTGTTAAAGCAGCTGGAGGTGACTGCGTTGACCTGTCGGTTCATGGTGAGTGATGAGTCGAGTACGATGCCAAGGTTCTTGGTGTGGTCTGAGGGGGTAGGTGGGCTTCCAAGGGCGGTCGGCCACCAGGTGCTGTCCCATGCAGAAGGGGTGGTACCGAGGAAGAGGACTTCTGTCTTCTCGGCATTGAGCTTCAGGCAGCTGTTGGTCATTAAGACTGCAACGTCTTGCATTCCTTTCTGGAAGTTGAGTTTGGCAGTGGTGGTGAGGGAGAGGATGAGCTGGGTGTCGTCGGTGTAGGATATGATGTTGAGACCGTGTTGTCGGACGATGGCTGTGAGGGGGTCCATGTAGATGTTGAAGAGGGTGGGGCTCAGTGATGAACCCTGTGGGACTCCGCAGGTGATTTTCGTGGGGTCGGAGAGGAAGGGTGGGAGTCTGATCCTTTGGCTTCTTCCAGTGAGGAATGATCGGATCCAGTCCAGGGCTGTTCCTTGTATGCCTGCGTCGTGTAGTCTGGTGTCTAGTGTGCGGTGGGAGACGGTCTCGAAGGCCGCTGATAGGTCGAGTAGGATGAGGGCTGCGGAGTGGCCTTGGTCCAGGAGTGTGCGAATGTCGTCTGTGGCGGTGAGTAGGGCGGTCTCTGTGCTGTGGTTGCTTCGGAATCCAGATTGGGACGGGTCGAGGACGGCGTTCTCTTCAATGAATCGTGTCAGTTTCCTGTTGACTGTTTTCTCTGCAACTTTGGCTGCGAAGGGGAGGAGCGAGATGGGCCGATAGTTCTTGAGGTCGGTGGGGTCAGCTGTGGGCTTCTTGAGCAGGGGTCTGACTTCTGCGCGCTTCCAGTCGTCTGGGAAGGTGCCTGTTTTGAAGGTGGTGTTGATGGTGCGTTGTAGTTCGGGTGCGATGGCGGCCGCAGCTCTGTGGTAGATGTGAGGGGGCAGGGGTCGGTGGGGGCCCCGAGTGGATGCTTTTCATGGTCGAGGCAGTGTCTTCGGCCGTGATCGGTGTCCAGTTGGAGATGGTGGGCTGGCTGGTGTTTCTGGGGGGCGGGGGGCCGTCTGTGGCACCTGGTGGATGGTCGATGAAGTTGTCATAGAGGTTTTTGATCCTGAGGTGGAAATAGGTTCCAAGCTTGTCGCAGAGGTCTTGGGATGGTGTGATGTCTGTAGCTTCGCTGCGTGGGTTGGTGATTTCCTGAATGACACTGAAAAGTTCCTTGGAGTTGGTGGAGTTGGCCAGGATTTTGTTGTGGATGAAGTTCCTCTTGGTGGCTCTGATCTGGTTATGGTAGTCCGTCAAGGCGTCCTTGTAGGTGGTGTGGTTTTCGGTTGTCTTGGTGTTTCTCCATTTCTTCTTCAGGTGTCTGCAGGTGCGTCTGGCTTCTTGGAGAGTGGTGGTGAACCAGGCGGCTTTCCTGGGGCGTTGTCTGTCGGGGTTGCGTAGCGGGGCGAGCTCATCTGCGCAGTTGAAGATCCAGGTGTGGAGTTCTCTGGCTGCGTTGTTTGCGTCGTTTGCGTCAGGTGCCCAGGTGTGGTTGTCTCGGGTGAGGGTGGAGTTAAGTTGCTCGTCGGTAACCTTGCTCCAGTTCCTTCGAGGTGGACGTGGGGCTGGCTTGGGTGCCTTGGGTTTGTTGATGGCGAAGTGTACGCAGTGGTGGTCGGTCCATGGCGGCTGCGTTGTGTGGCTGAATTGGACGCTGTTTCCTGCCACGAAGATGGGGTCGAGGGTGTGTCCTGCTCTGTTAGTCGGTGTGTTGACGAGTTGTTTAAGTCTGATGCTGGTGAGGTTGTCACGAAGGATAGTGGAGTTGGGGTCGCTGGGGTTGTCGAGGTGGAAGTTCAGGTCTCCAATGAGTATGTAGTTTGCTGAGGCGATGGTGTGGGGTGCGATGAAGTCGGTGATGGTGGTGGCGAAGGGTGTTCGGGGCCGGGGGGTCTGTAGATGAGGGTTCCTCGGAGTGTGGCTTTGGGGGTGGTCTGGATCTGGAAGTGCAGGTGTTCGGCGGAGGGGAAGGTTTCGCTGTAGGTGGTGAGGCGGAGGGTGCTCTTGTGGGCGATGGCGAGGCCCCCTCCTGGGTGGTTGGGGCGGTCTTTCCTCTGGATCTTGTATCCGTCTGGGATGGCGGTGCTGATGTCGGGGCGGAGGATGCGTTGGTCCAGGTCTCTGTGAAGAAGGCGATGTCGGGCGAGAGAGAGTCGAGTAGGTTCCAGATTTCCATGGCGTGTTTGTGTACGGAGCGTACGTTGAGGAGGATGCATTTTAGGGTGTCCCCGGTGCTGGCGTCGGCGGTGTTGGAGGCCAGGGTGGCGGTGAGGGTCTGGCGGCAGTGGAGGCAGGAGAACTGGCCGTGGGTCGTGTTCGGCGAGGCCTGTTTGCATTCTCTAAGTCTTCCAGGGTTGAGTGCGAGGAGGGTGGTGGTGTCGTAGCGATGGGTAGTGGGAGGTCCAGAGTTCCTGGCGCTGGCCGCGGTCGGGTCACGGACGGGCGCAGACGGGCTTGCCTTTGGTGCGCCAGCGGCGCGACCGTGCAGCGGCCACCATTAAGTAGGGGAGGTGGGAGGGAGGAGGGGCTGGGAGGCGGGAGTGGGGAATTCCGGAGGGGAATTCCAGGGGGGGGAGGGGCCACAGGGGCAGCAGCGGCGAAAGGAACAGGCAGGCACGAGAAAATAAAAACAGTGGTGAAATTAGAGCAAGACACAGATGGGCACAATAACAGTGGCACAACAGGGAAAAATTAAGAAAAAAACGGCTGAGAAAGGTTACGGTGGTTGCAGGCAGTCTGGTCCCAATTGGAGCGGCAGCAGGCGCAGGAGCAGGCAGCAGCCTCGAACCTCCCAAGGAGGAGGTCGGGGTCTGGAGGCAAGAGATGGCACAGCGGAGCTGCGGGGAGAGAGTGGACCTAGACCGAGGGTCAGAGGTCTTACTTAGTTAAGACACTAGATGGCTGGTTGACTGTAAATAAAGCGCAAGATTATGATGGTCTTTATAATTTGTTTGTGAAAGAACACATATTAAGTAATTGCATTGATGAAAAGTTGCAGCAGTATCTGGTAGACCTAGGGCCAATTTCTCCCCAAGAATTGGGAAAGAAGGCGGACCATTGGGTCAACACAAGGGTAACTAGGACGTCCACTGGGGGTGACCAAAAGAAAGGAGTTACAATACCTCCCCATAGGAAAGACAGTGTGCCTCTTAAAGATAAAAGTAAGGAGTCCCAGGTAGCCCCCTAAAAATCTGTCCAGGAGGGTGGCCCCAAAGACACCTCATAAACTAAAACTGTGTACCAAGGTAAGAGTTGGGATCCCAACAAGGTATGGTGTCACAACTGTCAAAAGGCAGGACACCACACCAAGGACACTAGCTGTCCTAAACAAATTACAGCCCCTAGTGTAGCTCTAGGGGTTGCCAGTGTAGCTTTGGAAGGTGATTCCTCAGATGAGGAAGTCCTCCTAGCCTTCAACTGGAAACTGGGCCCAAAAGGTGAGTTGCAGATTCCAGAGGGGAGTAGACACTTCCACCACCTACTGGTGAATGGAATCCCAGCCACTGCCCTGAGAGATACCTGTGCTAGTCACACTGTGGTGCATGACAGGTTGGTTCTCTCAAACCAGTATGTCCCAGGGGAGACACAAAGAGTAAGGGCTGCCCCAGGGGGTGTCACTGTTAGGCCTGTGGCTGTAGTGCTCCTAGAAATAGCTGGGTCCCTTAGATGGAGAAATGTGGTAGTCAGTAAAGACCTCCCCCTTGATTGTCTCCTTGGGAATGACCACCTAGAGGTTGGTCTGAGCCAAAGGGAGGTACTGATCCAGTGCCAGACCTCACGCAAGAAACCTGGGGGGGGCTCAACCTGCAGTTGGTGCAGCTAAGCCCCAAAAGAAAAAGAAGCGACAGTGTAGGAAATTTGGACAACTGTTAGCCACAGTTCCAGTGGGCCAGGGAGATTTGATCCCAGTAAGGGAGAACTCCAAAATTGGCACTGGTGAAGGCCCCCCTAGCCAACAAAAAGACCTGACTAGTCAGGCAACTGTCCAGCCTGAGTTGGTGGCTCCTCAGCTGGCAGAACAGAGGGTGGAAGAAGGGTGTTCACAACCAAGTGCAGTGACCCCCTACCCTAAAACTGCAGATAGGCCACCAGCACCCAAAGAAGCCTGTAAGTTAGCCCCTTCACCTGCCAGGGAAGAGCAAAAGGTGTGGTTCTGGGCACTGACAGCTGTTAGTAGCCTCTGCTGGGTGTTAGCCTTCATGGCAGAACTGTTCTTGGCATGGTGGCCTAGCCCCCTGCCAAATAGCAAGTTAGGCTCCCTGACCCTATTGGTCATGGTGGGGTTGCTCAAGCTGTGGGTAACCTCTGTGGGTAAGCTGGGCTTTGCCCTAGCTGAACTAGAACTTGCCGAGGTATGCACCTCTGAACCCAAACTAAAAAGATGGGGTGAAGACACTAAAAAGCTAGGAAAGGAGCATTGGGAATTAGGTCCTGAAACTGTTGAGGTAGGCCAGCTCCCCAAAGGAACTGACCTGGACAGAAAGATGTAAGGCAGAGTAGGCCCTGCAACTTTCAACCCACTTCCTCTACTCTTCCTCGCCTGAAAGACTAGAAAGACTCTCCCAGGTTTGGCTGAGTCTCCTGGCCTTTGGGCCGGGGGGAGGGGGCTTGTGTGAGAAGCTGGGTTTCTGTTACAGTAACCCCCCCACTTTTTGCCAGACTACTGATGCACTTTGACTTGATGTGCCCTGGGTCCCTGCCAATCAGGTTCCCAGGGCCTGTGTTCTTTCCCCAAAACTAACTCAAACCCAAATGGCAGCTCTGGCCACAGGTCAGCCCCTGGTATATGGTACCACAGGTACCCAGGGCACTGTGACCAGGGAAGAACTCTAAGGGCTGCAGCACTTATTGTGCCACCCTTAGAGGCCCTGTACCTTTACACATACACACACACTGCCTTTGCAGGCTGGTGCAGAACAAAGTGAAGAGTCGACATGGCACACATCCCTGTGTGCCATGCCTACGACCCAATGCCCTGGCATAGATCAGTCACCCCTCTAGCTGGGTGCCCTATTCCAGTGGTGAGGGTACAGGTGCATGAGCCCTGTACCCCTACAGTGTCTAAGTCCATTCTTAGACATTGTAAGTGCAGTGCTGCCATTAAGAGTATATGGTGCTGGGAGTTTGTCATTACGAACTCCACAGCACCATAATGGCTACACTGAAAACTGAGAAGTTTGGTATCAAACTTCTCAGCACATTAAACCCACACTGGTGCCAGTGTGGGATTTAATGAAAAATGCACTCAGAGGGCATCTTAGAGATGCCCCCTGAAAAACGACCAGCCTCTGGTGGGTTCCCTGACTGGTACACACTGGCTTGCCACCACGAGACATGTTTCTGGACCCCTAGGGTGGGAGCTTTCGCTCCCTGAGCCCAGAAACAAAGTCTTTCCTGAGCGGAGGTGTTCACACCTCCCCCAGGCCAGGAAGAGCCATCTGTGGCAGGGGAGCTTCAAAGGCCTGGCAGCCTTTGTAATGCGACCCCCAGCCTCTCCTGCGATCAGGAGCAGGCCCCCTTCCTGTCTCCCCTCCTTTTCGGCGGGAAGATAGACAGGAAAAATTAGCCATCCCAGAAGGTGTGCCCACCTCTGCCAACCCCACCCCTCAGGTGGGGGAGGCGAGGTGAAGCCCACTCTTCAGTGCCCGCCATCTTGCAGATGGCAGGCACTCACCAATCAGGTTTCGGGATTGTGCTCACTCCCCCACGTGGGGTGAGCACACTAAGGGTGTAGTCACCCTAAGGTCAGTAGCCCATTGGCTACTGACCTCAAGACCCCTAAAATTCCCCCTAAATACAGTATTTAGGGGGCAGCCCTGAACCAAGAAGGAAGACAAGAACCTGCAAGAAGAAAAGAAGAAGGACCGAACAGCCGTGCCGAAGCTAACAAGAGGAGGACGCCCAATGACTTGGCCCCAGCCCTACCGGCCTGTCCCCACCTCGAACCTGCCCCAGCGAAATCCCGGTGTGTCCTGCAGCCAGCAACCTCAACAAACCCGGAGGACCTGCCTGCCTTCAATCCCAAAAACTCTGTCTCCTGTGAACACCGGATTTGTTCAAACAACAGACTCCAGTTCCGCAAGGATCTGCGAGTCTGCACCACTCTGCACCCACAGCCCGAGTTTGAGTGGCCCAACACCAAGAGGAGGTCCCCCCGGCGATCCTGACCCGAGATCTGGCGACCCCTGACCTGCCTCAAGCATCCAGCCGAAGCCTGCAGCCTGAACCAAAAGGTCCCCCAACCGCGACCAGGAGCTGGTAGGAAGATCCGACCCTAAAAGGCACCCCTGCACACGATGCCCTACGGCCTTGGGTGGCCCAACCGACAGTTCCTAACCAACCCCCAAGATCCCAACTTACCTCTCCAAGTGGTGGTCGCACCCAGAAGACCTTCCTTCCTGAGCCTGCAATGCTTTTGCAAACCGGAGACTCCCCATTGAAAGCTAAAAGGCTTCCGACGCCAAAACAGCACTCTGCACCCGGCCGCCCCAGTGTCGCTGAGGGTGCATCTTTTGTGCTGGCCTAAACTACCCATTTGCCCTGAGCTTAAGTCCAGGAGCTTTGCTCCCATAACCCAGTGGCCTGCTCATCAGCAGCCACCCACCGGAGGCCCCCTATCCCCCATTGGATAACATTGTTTATGTTTATGAGTTTTGTAGAGCGCATAGCTGCGCAAGGGCTTCCCAGCGCTACGGAGCAGGAGAGAGCGGGTACCAGTGACTCAACCTGGGAATAGCCATGTCTTCAGTTTTTTCCTGAAGGCAATCTCATCTGTAAGGAATCTTAGTTCTATAGGCATGGAGTTCCAAAGTTTTGGCACCAAATGCGTGAAAGATCTTCCTCCCCATCTGGATCGCCTAATCCTTGTAGTTTTGGCCAGGCGATATGAAGAGGATCCTAGGGCTCTTTCCGGTGTGTAGGGTGTGATCACGGCACTGAGTAAAGTTGGCCCTTTGCCGTTCAAGGCCCTGTGTGCTATGCACAGTGCCTTGAACTTGACCCTGGCCTGTACCGGCAGCCAGTGGAGTGTTTTCAGAGCCTCTTTCGCTGATTCATATCTAGGTATACTTCTGAGTAACCTGGCTGCTGCATTTTGTACCACCTGCAGTCTATTCAACAAGTATTTGGGTGACCCCAGGAAGAGAGAGTTCCCGTAGTCTAGGCGCGAGACCACCAAAGACTGTATCACTGTTCTCTGGGACTCCTCTGGGATGAGGTCGAGAATTTTCCGGAGCATCCGCAGAATTTCAAAACAGGTGGCAGCTAGTTTCCTGGCTTGAGTTTCCATGGTGAGGTTGTGGTCTATCCACACTCCTAAATTTTTTATGGAATTTATATGCACCGGTGGACATCCCAATTCTTTTGGCCATTCAATGGTGACTTGTGGTGGCAGATTATTACCTAGGAACATGAGTTCCTTTTTGTCCCCGTTTAGTTTTAGCTTGCGCTTGTCATCCAGCTCGCTACCCTTTCCATGCAGGGAGACACTAGGTTGTGTTTCGATTTGGGTTCCCCTGCCACAGAAACTACCAATTGTGTTTCATCTGCATATGATACGATTGACAACCCAAATTCCTGGACAATCTCGGCCAGGGGTTGCATGTACAGGTTGAACAGCGTAGGGCTGAGGGAGGAGCCCTGTGGCACACCACATGTGACCTCTAGACTGTCTGAGAAGTGTCCGCATTCTGTGGTCTGAAAGGGTCTGTCCTTCAAGAATGATACTATCCACCTTAGCGCGCTGTCTTAAATCCCTGCTCTCTCTAGTCTAAGAATGAGTGTTTTATGATCCACCGTATCAAAGGCTGCACTCAGGTCGAGCAGCAGGACGGCAGCAGCACCTCCTTGATCAAGGATTCCCTTCAGTTCTTCTGTGACCAGTAGTAGGGCAGATTCGTTGCTGTGTGCTGGTCTGAAACCCATTTGGGTCTGGTGAAGTACCTCATTCTCCTCTAAGAACTGGGACAGCGTGTGGCTGACATGCTTTTCAGCCATCTTTCCTTAGATGGGTAGGAGTGAGATGGGGCGGAAGTTACCCAGATCTTTTGGGTCTGAATGTGGCTTTTTGAGCAATGGTCGGACTATGGCGTGTTTCCAGGATTTCGGCACTTTCCCTTGCATGAGGGATAGAGTGAGTAACTCTGTGGCAGTTGTCAGGATAGTGTCTCCCCCCTGTAACAAAATATGAGGGGGTATTGGATCTATAGGGGACCCTGATTTGATGCCTTGTAGGATCTTAGTCGTAGTGTCTTTATTTATCGCTGGAAATTCCTTTAGTATAGGTCTCGCTGTGTGCCCAATAGAAGCCTTGGTGCCTTGAGGGTCTGGGTTATCTCTACTCCCTATCATGGAATTGTAGATGTTTTCAACCTTATTTTTAAAAAAGGCTGCCAGTTCATGGCATCTCTCTTTAGAAGAGGGTTGTGGAGAGGCATCCGGTTCTATTGACGTGAGGGATTTAACCACCTTGAAAAGTTCTCTAGAAGAGTGAGTGGCTGAGTTTATTTTTTCCTGGAAATATCTAGCTTGGGCTATCTTGATTTCATTGTGGTAGTGTCTGATCTCTTTCTTATACTGTGTCTTTATGGTGATGTCATATGATTTCCACCAGGTTCTTTCAGTTTTTTTACAGGCTCTTTTCAGGGATGCAAGATGGCTGTTAAACCAGGTTGGTTTCCTTTGTATCTGGTTTGTTCCTGTACTTTCTTTCTTACTACAGTGCTCTGCCGCATTAGTGAGCCATTTGTCCCAGATTGAATCTGCTATCTCTACATACCCAGTCATTTTGGGGGTATGTCTCTCTAGAGACTCTATCAGCTTTTCTGGGATGGTTCTAGTCCATTTCCTACCTCATTTGGGCGCAATGTACCCTGTGTTTTGAAGGTGCATGTTGGCCATTGATAGAGGGATGTAAAAATGGTCTGACCAAAGCACTGGTGTCGTGGAGGCTGATTTTAGTTTGGGATCATTGGTGAATATTGCGTCTAAGATATGCCCTTTTTCGTGTGTTGCTGACTGCACCATCTGGCCCAGCTGCATGGCGTCCATGTCTTGGATAAATCTATTGGTAGTGGGGCCATTCTGTTTATCTAGGTGGATGTTAAAATCGCCTAGAACTGTTGTTGCACTTTTGGAAGTGATACACTCTGCTATGAGGTCTGGGAGGTGTTCCAGGAAGGTATTGCAGGGTCCCGGTGGTCGATAGATGAGTATCCCTGAAAAGGTTTGGGTGGGTGATAGCCTAATGCTGAACAGTGTAGTGTCACAGTTAAGGAGGGGTTTAGGTGTGGTAGTACAGCTGTGTATGTCTTTATATATAATGGCTATTCCTCCTCCAGTTTTTTCCACTCTGTCCTGTCTGTTTATGTTGTAACCTGACGGAAGTGCCAGTGTGAGATCTGGCGTAGACCATTCTTTAAGCCATGTCTCCGTTACAAATAAGACATCCAGTTGTTCTTCCTCAATTAAACATCTAATTTCAATTTTATGTGCTGGAATGGACCTACAGTTTATTAGCCCCATTTTCCATCTTACTTTTCCCTTTATTTCTGTTGGGGACCCCTTTAGACCGACAATTTCCTCCCTCACCGTCCATTTGTAGTGGGAGCATGTGAAATTTCTCCCTGTCAGGTATTGGGGTGCAATTGAGTGGTTGCATAGTGGGCTGGAAGCCGGTCTCAGCTGTGTCAATTCTTTTGTGTCATATCTTATCGCTCCCTGTGTGTCTGAGTTGTGACAGGCAGGGTTCCTGGCCCCTGGCCTCGGCCAGACGCAGACGGGCGCAGACGGGCTTGCCTTTGGTGCGCCTTTGGCGCGCCAGCGGCGCGTCCGCACCTGCATTGGATTAAATAGGCAGCCCTGCAGAACAGCTAGAGCGCTGCCTGCCCAGCCGTCCCCAACGGGAAGTGCCCAACCGAAAGATATGAAGTGTGCTCTCTGCCCGCCGTAAAACGGCAATGTAGCCGCGACGGACCGGAGCAAGAGACACGGGAATCTAGCAGTGTAAGAGTAAGTGCCCTTAAGTATGGATGAAAGTCTTTACAATAATACACAAATCCACTCCAACCAATTTGCAAAGTTAAAATCGTTAAAAAAATATCACCGTTTAAATGCCAGTTAGCGAGGCGCCGGCAGTCTCAGCCCCTGTCCCTGGGCCTCAGCACTCTGCACCCGGCCGCCCTAGTGCCGCTGAGGGTGTAACAAGAGTGCATCCGTGACCCTGGGGGACCCCTGAATCTAACCCCAAAACACCAACTCCCACAACCTTTAAACCGATAACACTATTTTCCTCCATAGGATAACATTGACTGTTTTTCTATGAAAAGTTTCTAAGTGTGGAGTTGGAAAACCTAAAGAAATTCTTTAAAATTGTACTAACTAACAAAAACGCTTTTACTTACCTGTTTACAGGAAATGTCCCAGTGTAGTATCCAGGTATACTACACTGTGTAAGAAAAGTAATCTGAAAGTAATGTACTGGTCATTTTACTAAAAAGCCCATTCAAAGTACATGTACTGTATTTACAAAGCATTGCATTTCTCAGTAACAATACTGTAAGTCAAAACAAAGTGCATATACAATTACAATTCAAACTGTATTACAACTGTATATTTACTGCAAAGTATTTATCACTTACCTGTGCCAGGCTTGCTTGGTTCTAGGAAATAAAATAACTAAAAGAATATTTTTATACAAAAACAATTGGTCTGAAGTTCAGTCTTTGAGTGTGTGAATTCATTTGCTGACTGAGTGTGTACAACAAATGCTTAACACTAGCCTCTGATACTGCCTTACTGCTCGACCACACTACCACAAATAGAGAGTGAGGTGCTATCTAACTTTACCTCTGCCTACCTTTGGGGTTCCACTGGACTCTGTGCACACTACACCTCACTTTGGTATAGTATATACAGATCCAGCTTCCTACAGGGACTGACTAGTAAATCAAATATACCAATAATGGAATCAGTAATCCAGAACAACAATTTACAAAAGGAGCACTTGCACTTTGGCACTGAACAGCAGTGGCAAAGTGCCCAAAGTATCTAGACCAACAAAAAAGAAGTCCAACACACAACAGAAACACAGGAGGCAATGGCAAAAATACAGGGGAAACCCACGCCAATGGTGCCAGGTCTAACAGCAGCTAATTTAAAATGAGTGTTAATGTGCAATAATGCTTAGGCTCAGGGATATTATAGGCAGGTGTAAAAAGAAATTCATGTTATTCTAGACAGCAGGGTATAATTATATATATACGAAAGGTATGCTCTCAAATCTAGGTGGCAACATCTCCGCAGGAGAGAGACATCTGTCTGCTGATCTCAAAGCCATCAGTAAGTTACCCCATCCAGTTACTGTATCTCAAATGCACACTCTTCTAGGACTCTTCTAGGATTGCAAGTTACTACTTATAATAGTTTTTAGGATACATTTTAGGATCTAGAAAAGAAAAAAATATCCCTCTGAACCTTTGCCCTTGGCCACGGAAGCAGAGCAAACCTGAAAATGCCAGTGTTTCCTTCCACTCGCAAGAGGGACACCTTTCCCCTGGGAGTGCTGACGCAGGATCATGGTGAGAAAAACAAGCTGATTGTTGTCTTCATGCTGGGGTGGCTGGGTTGCGTCCATGCCTGTGTGCTGTAGCAGCCGCTCCTCATCTTGTTGAATTGTCTGAAAATATAGTCTTGGGTTCACCCCTCACTGTAGCTGTGACTTATGCTGTGGGTGACTGTTGCTCACAAACTGAAATGCAACTCTTATCAATGTGAAGATTGTTGGCATATGAGATTTTGTTAGTTTCCACCCTGCATACGACCTTGCTAAGATGCCCAAACCCAGCCTCATGGCCTCATCTACGCGTTTTTGCCATAGGGCAGCACAGCAGGCCTTGCTGCTGCACTGCCCTACGGCAAAAGAAAAGGGCAGGAATGCGCCGTTTCTAAAAGGAGAAACAAGGAGAAATAAAGATATTTCTCCTTGTTGTGCCTCCCTTATGCCTCCCCTGGGGAGGCGTACGTTTTTGGAGCTGCCTCAGAGTTACAATTCCTCGTAAATCTGGAGCAGTGTCAAAAAGCCATGGATGTTGCCGGGAACGCCCCCAGCAACACCCATTGCACGCCCCTTTAACGCAGAAAACTGCGTTAAAGAGAACTATATTTACAAGGCAGCATTAAGCCAAGAAAAGTGGCCACGGAACGTCACAACAAGTGACGCACCGGCGGCACACCGGGCTTATAAATAAGCCTCTCAATATTTACCACTACAGGTTTATTCTGCTCAGATTGCTGAACAAATGGCTCTTACCTGTGATTGTATTCGACTAACACAGAAGAATGTCACTATTCTCATTGACTCAAAATAGGAGTTTGGTGTTGCCCATAATTTTTGGTCTTTTGTAGTCGCAAATGGTTTTTCTCACTTTTTCAGGCACTCCATGAAGAACAGATCTTATTTAAAACGTCGCTTTCTTTATAAGGGAGGCGCAATATGCTGACCTACCCTAGAATGGGCACTTCATTCCTGAATGAGATAACAACACCACTTGTAGATCTGATTGTGCCTTTACCAAACCAACAGCTGCTGGCTCCTGCTATCCATTGAGCATTGGTTTGCAAAAGAAAATGTCAGCATTTTCATGGGTCGTTGTGTGTGTGTTGTGGCAATCCCCAAGTGTACAGCTCCAATTCCCTTAAATCCGCATTCTCCCAATTGAATATGACTAAAAACTTTCTTCCCTTCAACAAGTAACATCTATAATGTATGAGAGGGGGGCGTGACCAAGATGGCGACTGGAGCAGATGCGGCTTAGGGAGCTCTGCAGCCCGCTTGTAAAATATCCTGAATAATCCTGACCTGCTGTCGGCACCTCCCGCTAATACGGAGGGGTGAAGCTGACACCGGAGGGCTGAGAGCATTCCTGCCACCCAGAAACCACGACCCGAGGCTGACCAGGCCTGCCGGGCCTTGGGCGAAAGCAGCTGATCCGACTGACGTGAAAGGTGACACCCCCGCCCCTCGGTCCCCTGGGAGGTGATACGAAGTACCCTGACTTGGCGCCCGCCCCTCCCGAGTCCTATTCACAGAGGACGGGAGTGGCGCTGCGGGCTGGCCCGGCCATAGGAGTAGCGCCGGGGCCTGGTGTGGCCTGCATGACGGAAAGTACTCGGACGAGAGGAGACATGCCTCACCTGCAGCGAGATCGATGCTGACCACACATTGAGGCCAAGAGGTGCAGAGGAGGCAAGCCCAGCGGTTCCGACGCCATGGCCTTTGTGGAGTGAGCCCTCCCCAGGGGGCGGAACGGCTGGGACTCAGCGCTGCACTGAAGAGACCGAGATGTGGAGGAGGCGGCCCGTGTCTGTCCCCGAGCCAGGACGAGTGGGGTGAGGCAGCCCGGCGGTCAGATGAGCGAGCTCTGGAGGATCTTGCGGGAGACAGCAGGAGCAGAGCCCGGGACATGTGAGTGGACATGGGCACAGAGGTGGTGCACCGTGCCCCCCATCAGTGGCGGCGCCCCCTCCGCCCCTGCAGAGCAGTTATTTGCAGCGTGGAGGGCCTCCCCTCCGGAGTGGCGCAGTCAGGGCACTGAGGTGGCGGGCTGAGAGCTGGGCCTGCTGGTGGAGCGGCGCTGGGGTTTAACTCGGCCTGCCGAATTAAGGCCTTGAAGAAATGGAGCTTGAAGGGCATCGCTAGGGTGCAGACTGATGGCGCGAGGAGCAGTGCCCAGGGGACATACGAGAGGCGGACCCAGGCACCTCAGCATGCGGAGGTGGGTGAGGTGGGCCCCGGGAGGCTACGCACCTGCATAGAGATGCTGAAACGTGGAGTAGGTGGCCCACAACCTCACCAGGCCAAAACACGCAGCTTGCAGGGCCCCACCTGCATAGAGATCACCGGTGCAGGGAACAGGAGGCCATACGATGCATGAGAGGTGAACCTAAGTGCCCCCCAGCACACAGGGATGAGCGGAGTGGGTCCAGGGAAGCGGTTTGCTTGAAGCCCTGCACCCACACAGAGAGGCTGAAGCATAGAAGCCTACAACTTCACCAGGCTGAGTCGGGACAAGTGGGGTGAGGCGGCCAAGCTTGGCAGGAGGAGTGGTGCCCCTGGGGGCTCCCTTCTCCCCCTCACCTCCCCCGGCCTGGATCAGGTGGGATAGAGCCCAACTAGATCCTGGGATAATCACGGTGGACACAGGCACCAGACGATTCACCTTCCCCTGATGCTGGGGACATGCGGGCCCGTAAAGGTGAAGTAAGCACAGGAAAGGAGCGTGCCCCTCAACTGAAAAGGAGCACATAGCCCAACCAAACTTTACCACGACGTCTTATGGGGGTTCGACCAAGATCACAGGAACAGAGACAGGCATCCACCCTTCCTCCCTCCCTCTGAAAGTGTGTGACCAGGTGACAGGCACTCAGATTACGCCGGGAGCTGGGCACCGCACCAATATAATAAGGCATCCTCACCTTGTAGAAGGCTGACAAGTAAGGGGGCATACAGAACTTGGATATAACTGCTTGGGCGCTGCTGAGGCCAGTGCAGCTAGTATCCTACATTATCTCTGGGATTCATAGACAGCCCACTGACCCCCCCCGGTGTAATGAGAATCATAGGTTTGCGGACTACACACAAACAGGAATGTAGGGACACGGTGAGCGCCCTATAGCCCGGTAAAGAGCTGTACCATGGGCAAGGACAGACCTCAGAGAGGGGTGCAACAAATGAAAATGGATCACTACACAGCTCCTGGGGGGCCCCCCGAGACCAGACCCTCCGTGGGGAGCACCACCAGGGGATAACACCGTACAGCCAGAACCCACTAGGGCCCAAATCCTTGCTACTATAGAAGCTTCCAGTGCAGCCGTCCAGGCAAAAATAGACGCAGTGTCTCTGGACGTCGGACTGCTGCGGACCGACCTTCGCACAGTTGCCCAACGCTCTCTGGTCACAGAACAAAGTGTCAGTGAACTGCAGAACAAAGTTTCTACATTAAAGGCAACACTAACATACCTATCACTCAAAACAGCAGCCCTGGAACGCCGGAACGAAGATGCAGAGGGGCGCTCCCGAAGGTGCAACCTGCGATTTGTAGGATTTCCAGAAGGTGCAGAGGGAAAAGAACTGGAACTCTTCCTGGAACAATGGATCAGGGATGCACTCCCCACAGCGTAAATTTCCTCGATATTTGTTGTGGAGTGGGCACACCGAGCGCTGGTGGCGCCAACGCCACCGTGTGCCCAGCCCAGGACCCTGATAGCAAAGATTTTAAATTACAGGGACTGCATCCTTGAGGCAGCTAGGCGTGAGGGAGATCCCGCCTTCGGAAACCAAGTAATCCGTATATTTCCAGATTACACCCATTTGGTGCATCAACAGAGAGCGTCATTCATTGGAGTGAAACAGAAACTGCGGGCCATGAACCTCCAGTACATGCTCCTCTGCCCCGCTTAGCTGAAGGTTCTCCACGAGGATCAGGCTCACTTCTTTACAACCCCAGAGGCAGCCTGGGATTGGCTAGAGGTCCATGAATACAAGAGGACAATCTATAGGGGGAGAGCAGAGGGGAGACCCTCAAATATCCCCAAGGGGGGTGGGGGGAGCAATAGCCGCAACAGAAGGTCCAAAAAACCCTCCCAATCAGCACGAGTGGTTGTACGCGGGGACGGATCCCCGGTATTGGAAAGGACAGACTCCGGCAGTGAGGGTAGAAGGTCTCCTAGAATAGACCAATCGACACAACAAGCCGAACGAGAGGCTGCAAAGGCCTTAGTGGAAGTAGTAACAGTCACAGGCTCTGATGCTAGCATGGGTGACTTCGTTGAAGATACCCCACAGCTGGGAGGCCCTTGAACTGGCCACACTCCGGGATAGCATATAAGGGAGGCTGAATAGGATACAAAATTAGAGAACATGTGCTATCATCAACAGTACTCCTGTCCCGTATGGTACTGCACGGGGGTGGTGTCTACCTCCTCCACCCTGAAGAGGAAGGAATGGACTAAGATGGGCACCGCTATAGGACGCTTCTCCCTCCCCCCCCAAATCTCTTTTCAACTCTTTTCTGAATTGCTGTTTCCTTCTTTATCTTCTTGTTCTCATTCTTTCTCTATTACTGTTTTGTAGAACTGAGTATTTTTCCTGTCTGGATGTCACATTGGTGTGAAAGTGGGAGTTTTTTAATTGATAGCTGTATGCGTGGGTGTGAGTGGAGACCGCGGTTGGGGAGGTGCTACTGACGGATGTATAGTAAGTCCGAGAAGAGCACTATCCCTGGCCTGGCAGGAGACACATAGTGGATGATTGTATGAAGATTGTATGTTGGTATGATGAGAGCCATGATCTATATGAGGAGTGTGTGTGTGCTGCTGATTATGTTCCTTTGTTCATGTGGTAGGATAGATGATGATTATTTCCTGGTGAAGGAGTTAGGGTTGCAGGATTGGAGAATATATGGGGATGCACTTTTTGTTGATTCAGTGTCTACCCGGGGGTGGGTTGTTTCAAATGTTCAGTTTACAATTTTGTCTGGCGGCAATGGTGGCAGAACAACGACTGTATATGCAATGGGCAGGGCAGGCACAGACTGGGAGATATGGGGCAGTATAAAATCATAACATGGAATGTGAGGGGGCTAAACTAGTTTGTGAAATGCTATAGAATACAAACATACTTACGGCGACAGGGCACTCAAGTTGCGATGCTACAAGAGACACACCTGTTAGACACCAAAACACAGAAACTCCACAAGAAATGGAGAGGACAGTTATTCACATCCACATACTCTACATATGCTAGGGGTGTGGCAATCTGGGGGGCCCCACAGGTTCCATTCAAATTACAGAAATACGAGGCGGATGTGGAAGGCAGATATGTGATAGTGCATGGTGAGCTTGATGGTGTGTAGGTATGCCTGGCGAACATATATACTCCAAACATAGATAATGGTGAGTTCTTTAGTGCCATAGAGAAGTTACTCCTCCCTTACATTGTAATGCCATTAATATGGGCAGGAGACTTTAACTGCATACTGGACAGCTCACTAGACAGGCACCCACCGAAACAGCACACTAAACCTCACATGTCTACTGATCTGAGGGAGGTGATGCACCGACTACATTGCATAGATATTTGGCGTGAAATACATATGGGTGAACGGGGTTATACCTGTTACACACCAGCGTGCGAGGTGTATAGTAGGCTCGACCATTTCCTGCTTTCTCGGGAGGCATGTGGAGCTGTAACACAAACTGAATTGCTTGGCCAGTTTCTATCAGACCATGCCCCAGTACTGCTGGAGTGGGGACCTGAGAGACACAGGCCGAGGGTACCACTGTGGCGCTTACAACCCGCTACGTTGCGTGTCACGATATTCTGAGAGGAACTCAGGGAGGCCGTTACAGGTTACTTTGCCACAAACTGGTCGACCACAAACACCAGCGGTGTGGAATGGGACACTTTTAAAGTGGTTACCCGTGGGGTCTGTTTGTCTAGAGTGGGGGGCACAAGAAGGTGGCTAGAACAAGTATTGACAGTTGCATAAGAGAGATTGACCAAACTCCAACACGAAAGGCAGGCGTCAGAAGTAGGCTGCAATTTACTCCTGCAGGCACAGCGATGAGCCGGGGAGGTATGGGGCAGACGGACTGCCTGGTCCGTCGCGAATATCGTCAGTTGCTCCATAAGGAAGGTGACAGGTTGGTCAGGGAGGTTATTGGCGTGGTTACTGAAACGGGAGCGCCCTTCCTCTCTTATACTCACATTACGACGCCCTGATGGAACCATGGCCACCACACAGGCAGGTATCAACTTAGTACTGTTCAATCATCTAGCCGAGATATACCGTGAGGTGCCGGGGGCGGCGCAGCCTACAGGGGGGGGGACTATCTCCCGGACGTCCCTCTCCCTCGTCTCACCGAGGAGCAGAGTGTGGAACTGGAAGCAGCACTCCAAGTGGAGAAATTACAGGAGGCAAATCACCGGGCCCGGATGGAATTCAGGTAGAATTCTATCAGACATACGCAGATGTGCTGCTCCCGCGCCTACTGGAGACCCTACAGGAGGCAAAAAGGATAGGAAGTCTACTGCGATCTATGCTGGAGGTGCAGATAGTCATGCTCCCTAAACCTGGCAGAGATGCAAATGATCCAGGCGCATACAGACCTTTGTCAATGCTGGGAGTAGATGCTAAATTACTTGCTAAAGTCCTGGCCATGAAACTGAGCAGAGTTGTAACCTTCCTGGTGCACGAGGACCAGTGCAGGTTCATACCGGGGAGAGGAACACACATGAATATACAATGGCTGTCTCATGTCCTACACTTGGTGGCCGATAGTGAACTCCGGGCTGCGGTGGTCGCCCTAGATATTGAAATAGCCTTCGATACTTTGCGATAGGGATACCTTTGGGAGGTACTGAGGAGAATGGGATTCAGCAGGGAATATATCGCCTGGGTCAGATTGCTCTATCATCAACCGAGAGCCCGAGTGTGAAATGGGGGTCAGGTATCAGAGACGATACAAAATTGAAAGGGGCACATGGCGGAGGTGCCCGCTATCACCACTACTTTTTGCGCTTGCGATGGAACCCCTGGCAATAAGGCTGAGGAGGGATATGGCACCATGGGGCATAACAATAGACGGCCGCACGCATGTGATTTCCTTGTACGTGGACGACGCACTTGTATACATTCGTCAGCCAGAAGAGGCAATCCCAGTACTTGGGGATACTGACCTCCTTTGGTTCGACGTCCGGCCTTCACATTAATCATCAGAAATCAATACTATTCCCGCTAGCGGCCCTTGCACGTGTAGATGCACGGGACCTCCCTGAGGTGGGATTTTATTATTTTTTATTTTTTTTATTTTACAGAGTTTTATATAGCGCGAACTTGACCCGAATCGGGTATCAGAGCGCTTTACATAGCACCAGTTGCATTACATGAGGACATTCATTTTTGTTAGGCACGGGGAGATTAAGTGATTTGCCCAGAATCACAGGATGTTCAGCGTCATTGCTGAGACTCGAACCCAGTTCCCCAGATTCGAGGTCGACTGCCCTAGCCGTTAGGCCAACTCCTCTCCTCCTTTTGATTGGGAAAGTGACCACTTCAGATACCTAGGCATTCAGGTAGCCCACCAGCCAGAAGCCCAATACGCATTGAATATGGGTAAAGTCCTCACAGGACTGAAAGAGTAGATTAAATTCTGGAATAAGCTCCCTCTCTCGGTAATAGGGAAAGTGGCCGTAGCAAAAATGGTGATGCTGCCCCGCTGCCTGTACATATTGCAGAACTCCTTTTGTAGTATTCCGAAGTCCACGTTTGATACTCTGAACAGTCTCCTAATCTCACTGGTGTGGGTCGGGGGACGGAGTAGAGTTAAACTTGAGACGCTTAAATTAGACATGGATGCTGGGGGTCTGGGTCTCCCAGACTTTAGGCTATACTATATAGCGGGATCACTGCAGTACGCAGCACAGTGGTGCATGGAAGAGCGCATGGTGGAGAAGGAGCTGCTAGGGGAGTGGGGTGATGGGTCAAAACAGCTGTGGTTCCTTATTTATTTTTTTTAAATCTGTTTTTATTTGTTTGACATGAGTAACATAGGTATGACAGACAACATACATTCGGTTTTCTATTATGTACACAGTTCTCTGTTGTGTGTTGGCATACAGGTCACGAGTCTGAATTAATTTAAAACATTTCACAATATCAATGTCTATGTCGTTCTTAGCCCGTCGACCGAGTAGATCCATCTACTCAGTGCCATCTAACTGATCAGAGGTCGTGCATTGGTTCAGATATTTTTGCCGACGTATCGTTGTGTATAGTTCTTATAGTTCATACCGTATAAGCTGTGAAACAGTTGTTAAAGTTGATACAACGTTAAAACAATATTGCAACATTAACAGCAGCCATATTGTGGACCGACACAGTCCCCTCGCTTCCATTAAGTGTTTCCCCCTCCCGAGCACCTCAATTGGAAATATCCCCCCATTTATATTTCTTCACGTTTTTAGCCATCTCATCTTCGTCCCATGTTATGTGTGGAACCCTACGGTATGGTCTGCACAGGGTATCGACCTCCGGCCATTATTCATGTCTCTCCTGCTCGGGTTGACCCTCCATATTGTCCCCATCCCCATTTTGTAAACTGTGGTATAGTCCCTCCCATCTATCTGCTATGGGTTCCCTTCATAGTCCCAGTGTTTCTTCTCTCCGGATTGCAATTCCCTCTGCCTTGGCCCATGCTAGCAGGGAGTATCGCCAGGCCTGTATGTGCGGTGAGTCCCTTGCTTTCCAGCGTTTGGTCAAAAGCCGTTTAGCTACAACGAGTCCCAGATCGAGGAACCGGGATGTAACTTTTGTGGCTGGGGTTCTCCTGAAGTGGTGGAGTAGGGCTACAGTCCATTCAGGGGGTAAGTCGCGGCCTGTACATTGCTGTAGGGTTTCCCAGATTTCGCGCCAATATGTGTGTATGTTGGGACAGCTCCACAGCATGTGTATCAATCCTGCCCCCAGTGCATCGCATCTAGGGCACGCTGCATCGTTTCGGTTGAAGTATTTATTTATCAGCTCAGGTGTGAGATACGCTCTATGGACAATGAATAGTTGTATTTGTCTAAATCTCATATTCCTGGGTATGCACACTGGGCTTCTGAGGATCTTCTCCCATTCCTTATCTGCTAGTTGTCGCCCCAGATCCAGTTCCCACTTTCGGCGGAGCGGATCTAGGCTGATCGCTACGTGTATTCGGAGTGACGATGCAAACCAACGAACCAGGTGTCTTCCCCGTCCCATAACATGAAGATATTGTATTGTGAGGTGCTGCTTCGGTTCCTCGGTTATGTCCCTCCAGCTAGCTACTAACGTCGCCAGTAATGAGCGATGCATGAGGAACTGCCCTGGCGGCAACCCTTCCTCCGTCACCAAAGATTCATATGGTATTAGCGCCCCGTCTCTGTACAAGTCCCCCAAGGTCTGTACCTCCGCTGCCCCCCACTCCGCTAGGGCATTGGCGGAGAGCACCCCCAGCCCGCTAGGGGAGCCCTCCAAGGGTATTGCAGGCGCATACGGGATAATGTGCCTAGTAAGATATAAACACCTACGATAGCACCTGTATGCCACTGCCAATAGCAGCGGCTTCGGCCTTTTTTGTCGGGCAGCAGGGTGGAATAGGTTACTTATTTGCTCCAATGTGTGTGGCGGCAGCGTGGTCGCCGTGTCATCTCTGTCCCTGTCAGCGAGCCATCTGGCAATCCATTGTAGTTGGGCAGCGAGATAGTAGTGCTCGAAACAGGGCACCGCCAGGCCTCCCTTGTCAGTCGGTAGGCACAGCTTTGCCAGTGCTACTCTGTGTCGCGCAGCCCCCATATAAAATCTCTAAGCGTTTTAGTGAACGCAGTGAAGAAGGCAGCCGGTACGTAGAGGGGCAGGTTTACAAAATAGTACAAAAGTCTGGGAAGGATCACCATCTTGGTCAGGGCTACTCTGCCTGTTACCGTCAATGGGAGCGTCCCCCAGAACTTCATTTGCGACCGGACCGCCGTCACTGCTCTCCCCAGATTACCATCTAGCAGGTCTTGTGGTTGGCGATATACCTGGATCCCCAGGTAGCGGAAGGTGTTCTCTTGCCACTTTACCCGCACGCCGCCTAGCTCGTAGTCTGGGTCGTGTAGTCCCTCCCGGAACGCGTAGAGACAGGATTTATCTACATTGACTCGGAGCCCCGAAATGTCTGCGAATTCCTGTAGGATGTCCGCCAGTTGCGGCGGTATGTTATATACGTCACGTATATAAACCAGTAGGTCGTCTGCATAGAGGGATACATGGTGCACCGCATCTCCCAGAGGTATACCCTCCCCCACTATGGCTCGCAGCCTCATCGCCAACGGTTCCATGGCCAGCGCAAACAGTAAGGGCGACAGGGGGCAACCCTGTCTGGTACCCCTGCACACTGGCACAGCGTCGGAGACATACGGCCCCAGTCGTACACGGACCACAGGGGATCTGTAGAGCAGGTCGACCATCCGGAGGAAGTCAGGGCCCAGTTCGTATTGCAGGAGAACCCCCGCTAGGTATCCCCATTCGAGGCTATCAAATGCCTTTTCCAGGTCCAGCACTAGGCATCCGGCCCTGGGCCAGTTCCGCGCGCTATCTGTGGCCACTCTGAAAAACCGTCTAAGGTTTAGCGAAGTGGACCGGTTGGGGACAAAACCATTTTGATCAGGGTGCACCAATGTCGGGACCACTGGTGCCAAGCGTTCCGCCAGGATTTTGGCGAGGATTTTACAATCCACGTTAAGCAGCGCCAGGGGTCTATACGATCCTAGAGATGTGGGGTCGCGGCCCGGTTTTAACAGGGACACCAGATACGCTTCTCGCATTGAGGGAGGCAGCGCGCGTTCCTCTAACGCTTGGGTGTACAATTTATGCAGGGGCTGCACCAAGGACTCGCGGTAGGCTTTGTAGTATTCGGCCGGTAGTCCGTCCGGGCCTGGCGTTTTCCCGGATGCCATCTTTCCTATCGCGTCTCCGATCTCCTCCAATGTAAGAGGGTCATTGAGTGCGCCCTGTTCAGTAGCTGAGACCACGGGTAACTGGGTCGATTCTAGGAATCTCTCCAGGTCGGTAGCAGAGCATTGTCCTCGGGAGCGGTACAATCGCGTATAGTGGGCCGTCATTGCCTTCTGTATTTCACTTTGTGTGTGTACTAAGGTGTCATCCGGCAGTCGTATGGCGCTAATTGGTGACCGCTTCTCCTCCTGAGCTAACAGCCAAGCAAGCAAGCGGCCAGCCCGGTCCGCCGAGGAGTGAGTGCGTGCCGGGTGAGCCGTATAATTGTGACATCGCAGCCGTTCCAACAGTTCCGCATGTTGGGTGCGTATCTCCGCCAGTTGAGGTGGGCACTCACCCCCTTCCACCGTCCCGCCCTCGCACTGCAGCAGCTGTGTTTCTAGACGGGCAAGAGAGAGCGACAGCTGTCTGTGTATATTCCATGTGGCCCCTAAGCAGTGTCCGCGAACAATTACCTTAAGGGCATCCCACTCCACGAGAGGACTGCTCGCCGTGTCTTCGTTGAGTTCTAGATATGTGAGTATAGCTGTCCCTAGTGAGGCGCAAAATTCTGGGTCTTCTAGCGCGGCTACTTGAAGCCGCCATGTGGGTATAGGGGGCCGGTCGGCTTTCCAACCTAGTTGGATCCGTAATGGGTTATGGTCTGAGTGTGTCCGCCCCATGTATTCTGCCTGCATGACTAGTGGGAGTAAGGACTGGGACCCCACCACCCTGTCCAACCGCACATGAAGGTCATGTACCGCCGAGTAATGAGAGTATATGCGCGTGTCGGGGTGTAAGACGCGCCATACATCCAACAGTGCCCAGTGTGCAAGCCAGTCGGTGAGTGTTTGCGCATTGGAGGTAGCAGGCGTCTTGTGGAGGGAGGGTAAGACCTGTCTAGGTTCACGTTGAGTACCGAATTAAAGTCTCCTCCCAATAGCCATGGGATCCCAGCATATGGAGTCAGGGCCAGTGACAATCTTGTCAAGAAGGATGTCTGATCGACGTTCGGGGCATATATCGACCCTATCAGTATTGGTTGGCCATTTAGTGTCCCCCGAACCAGAGTATACCTTCCTTCCTGGTCAATTACTGTGTCGTCGCTGACAAAAGGGACCCCCGCCTTCACCCAGACCAGTGTGCCTCTCGCATGTGCAGAATAGGTTGTGCCATATATCTGCCCTCTCCAGCGTCTACGAAGCCTCTCAAGTTCTGTCTGCGTCATATGTGTTTCTTGCAAGAGGGCTATGTGGGAGGAGTGTCTTTGGAGGTATGCAAATATGGAGTATCGCCTCGAGGGCGTGTGCATACCTCGTATGTTCCACGTAACTACGTTAGCTGTTGTCATCGCTAGGGCGGTAGGGTCGTCGCATCAACCAGCGTATGATATTTGTCAGCGTGTCTCGGACTGGGGTGTGAAAAAGTGTGTCAGTCAGCTGCAGTGAATAAAGAAACAGTATCCTTTGGACCCAATGTCACACTCTAATATTCAACCAGTCAATATATTCCATTCAAGCCGATACTTCTTCGCTCTTGTCTCACATACACACTTGAGGGAATATTGCCATATAACTCCCACAGAGGGTCATGAACCATAAAATATACAAAGATGTACAAAGATATATAGATCGATTTATTATAAAAAACCAGTGTATCAAAAAAGACGTTAAAAAACTCAAGGGCAATGAAACCCTATACTATATAAACACAATACATTGCATGATAAATAGACTGAAATCACAAAGGTTTCAGAGCAAATAATCACATGTTAAAATACCATCCATTAAAAAGAACAAAAATAAATAAATCTGAATTGAAAACTAATTTCCTAACATCCTAGATTGATGCCATGTTTTGAGGCTAAAAATGGTTTTGTAGTCTTCCAAACAGGTCTATAGCACACCGTTTATAAGACCTCCAACTAACCGCTGAAGGACGAGGATCGCATGTGACGATAACCGCGCTACCTACCCTAATGTTAAAGAGGGAGTTATAGAGGACGACAAATTGAAATAATTCGCCCAATGACAACAGTAATTCTGCTTCCATTTTTAAGGAGCTTTCTTGAGAACCACTGATACATCAATAAATTACCTGTGGCGGAGGTCTTATAAACGGTGTGCTATAGACCTGTTTGGAAGACTACAAAACCATTTTTAGCCTCAAAACATGGCATCAATCTAGGATGTTGGGAAATTAGTTTTCAATTCAGATTTATTCCCACCAATTGAGAACGGAATAGTGAAGATAAGTAAAGATATTACATCACATTATATCCGTCTAGTACTTTTTGATACGATTAGTTCTGCCTATGGGAGGTGGTGGTTAAATTGATATTGTTTATTTGAGAAAAATTCGTTTTAATTAAGGAGAGTAAAATTGGTTTGGTCTTGAAAAAGATGGTTTAAAAATTCATCCATCGAAACGCGTCGACGCTCATCTAAATACACAATCTGTTAGAAAGGCGGAGGTCTATGAGTAACACATACCAGGATCTATGCCTCAAATATTGGTGTAAAACAGATGTGTAAAAAACTAATGATAAATTGAACCTGTCTGTGATATGTACTCTCTTTAAGTTGTTTTATTTTTGTTCTTTTTAATGGATTGTATTTTAACATGTGATTATTTGCTCTGAAACCTTTGTGATTTCTGTCTATTTATCATGCAATGTATTGTGTTTATATAGTATAGGGTTTCATTGCCCTTGAGTTTTTTAACGTCTTTTTTGATACACTGGTTTTTTATAATAAATCGATCTATATATCTTTGTACATCTTTGTATATTTTATGGTTCATGACCCTCTGTGGGAGTTATATGGCAATATTCCCTCAAGTGTGTATGTGAGACAAGAGCGAAGAAGTATCGGCTTGAATGGAATATATTGACTGGTTGAATATTAGAGTGTGACATTGGGTCCAAAGGATACTGTTTATTTATTCACTGTATAGTGCCCTATTCCTTTGGCAATAAGGGGCACCTCTTTGTCTTTTATCAGTCAGCTGCAACCAGACCTGTGGGTCAACTTTAAACATTTAACTCGTGGGGCGAACTTCACAAGGAAGTCTGTCCAAACTTAGCACTACTTAACAAGTATGAACTATTACTATATACTGCCTGGTGGGGTCGTGTATTTGAACAGTGTAGCAGTTTGATTACCCCCCTTTGCTGCGTATAGTGAGAACGCCATCCAGTTAATTGCTCGGGATAACGTGTTGAGTTTGCCCCAGGCGTGGGCCTGGGCATCCTCCCCCATGGTCTGATTGTGTCGCTACAGGAGCACCCGCAGCGCGGTCACACATATTATTTGTTACCTTCTGGGTAGCCATCTATAAATGTCTGCCGACCTCCAGCGCTCAGCGGCCTCCCCCCTCCCCAGCGCCCCACAGAGACAGTTCAGTTCATAAGCATCATTGCACTTGCGTGGGCACCCCTCAGCGTTTTCCAGCATCCCAGCTTCCCATCAGATGATCCCATCAGCGGTCTGGGGGGTTACCACTGGCAGGCCAGCATCGTCTGATAGCACGGTGGAGGGCGATGACGCCCCACTGGCCACCGAGGAGTCTCGTCTGCTTGCTCCCAGATGCTCTTTACCACGTGGCGTTCCGAGTGTCGCAACCGCTTCCAGTACCTCACGTCTCTCCATTCTGCTTCTCTCAGGGCTTGGGGCCGCCGCTCCCGGTTTAGCGTAGCGTGGTGTTCCGCGTCGTCCCCCTCGTCGCGGCCTTCTATTTGTGGTTCCTTCGCCATCTGATCCCGATGGTCTTTTTCCCGTCCATAGGCCCGACCCTTCGAGCCAATCCCATGCCTCTGCGGGGGTGTCAAAGAATCGGGTCTCCCCACGTGCAACCACTCTCAGCCGAGCTGGGAAGAGGAGGGAGTATGGCAGCTCCAGTGCTCGTAGTTGGCGCTTTACTGCCATGTAGTTGCTTCTGCGGCGCTGTACCTGGGATGTATAATCGGGAACATCATGACTCTGGTGCCATTTACTTTGAGATCCTCCAACTTTCTGGTTTCACGTAGCACCGCATCTCGGTCCCGGTAGTTGAGGAGTCTAAAGAGGAGTGGGCGAGGCCTGGCGCCCGGTTGTGGTCTCTGTGTTGGCACCCGATGTGCCCTCTCCACAACAAACTGCTGTGACAGTGTTCCTGGGGGCATCAGTCCCCTCAGCCAGGTCTCAACATGCTGCTCCGGGTTCCTCCCTTCCTCACCCTCCGGCAGGCCCACCACGCGGATATTGTTGCGTCGGGAGCGTCCCTCCGCATCTTCGATTCTATCTTCCAAGGCATGCATGCGATCCATCATGTCTTGCAGCGCCGCAGCATGGCTATGGGTGACTGGTTGGAGTTCTCTGATTGCCTGTTCGTGAGTGGCCACCGTTTCCGTCAGTTTCCGGTGGTCCGCATGTAGGAGCGTGAAGTCAGATGTCACTTTATCTATTCGGGATTCCAGGGATGTCCTGGTGTTGTCGAGCGCTGTCCCGATTCTTTCTACTGCGGCGAGCACCGTGTCTAACTTGGCGGCCATCGCTTCGGTCGTTGGCTCCGTCGCACCGTCTTCACGTATCCTGTCGGCTTCCATCCCCCCTGTTCGTAGTGGCCCCTGCTGGATTTTCGCCCGCATTCGGCTGATCACAAGCTGCTGCGCCGTTAGCATCCGCCTTCGGATCAATGCTGTCCAATCTTCTTCCGGGCGGGACCGTTATTCCTTGAGCCCCAGCGGTATATCACCACTCAGTTTACAGAGGTTTACCCAGCCTCGTCGTCAGGCTGCAGTCGCTGTTCTTCGGGTGACCACCACGCAGTTAGCCGCGGTGAGTTTCCTCTCTTTTGCAGCCCCCGCGTAGGCGCCCAGTTTCAGTGATTCAACCCAGAAGTGGCATCCTGTGTCAGTTCTTGGGACTGGCTGTCTGTGTATTCTCTAGGGCACCTCGGATGTCATCAGATGCTCTCTAGTTCCCCCGCTGGCAATGCTCGACGGAGAGCTGGTCTGCAGGCCTTCCCCTCATTAGGCGCCCGTTTCACTGTCTGTGGGGTGATGCGCCCTCTGTCATCTAGTGTGCTTTCACTGTATGCTGCACAGTCTCCTGCGGTGTCGGCATCCCGGTCCCCTGCCACACTGTCCTCTCCCCGTGGCGCAAGGGGGGGGGGGTAACCTGTCCTCGGAGTCTCTATGCTCCTCGCTGCCCGCTCCTCATCAGCGACGCGGTGATCCGCTTTGTGCCATCCAAGCGCGGCGGGGCATTAATCAGCGCCCAGGCCCCTCAGTATTCATGGCGGCCCAAGAGCCGCTCCTCAACCCGGCCGTCTCCCAGTACCAACAGGGGTCAGCGGGCGGCAGGGCGCCCGGCGGGCCTTTCCTCGTGGCTCCCCTCCACGGGCCCAACGGTAGCAGCAGGTGGCTCACGCACTACCCTGACCTCGCCGCAACAGGCTCACCTTCCGTGCGCGCTTCCCCAGTCCAGCACAATCGGAGCTCAGCTAGGCCCAGCCTCCGCCGTCCCCCGGGGGGCCCCCAAGCAGGCCGCAACGTGGTCCGCACCGCCGTCTCCCGCCGGGTCGCAGCGCGACCTCACCGTAGGTAGGGCAGTCTCGTAGCAAGCTGGAGTATCTTATCTGTTGCCAGCCATCTAGTCAGCACCGCCGTCACAGCGGTAGGAGGCCTCCTCTCGCCTACGCTTGTCGCATCCCGTTGTCAGCCGCTTCGGGCAGGGCCCAGTAGGCGGCGGACGCCACGCGATTCCCTGTCAGCGGCCCCCGTTCGCAGCTGCACCTGGGGGTATGGCAGCAGGGGGTCCGATCTTCGCCTCGGTCCACTGGCACTGCCGCGATCTCGCTCCGCGGGTTTTTTCATGTGCGTGCGACCTTTTGCCGTCGCACGATCGGGTCCGGACTCCGCCCGGGTGCAGCGCGGCAGTAGGCGGGCCGCACCTCGCCTCTCAGCCGTTACGGAGGTCGGAGGTACGAACACGGTGATTTTCGTGTTCCCTCTGTCGCAGTGTCGCCTCGCCGCCTCGGACCCTCAATATAGCTCCGAGGATGGCGCTCGTCAGGAGAAATGTGGCGGATAACCAGGGGTTATATGCAGTAGCGATACAGACTCGCGTCCACCATGATGGCTGGTTAGCCACGCCCCCCACAGCTGTGGTTCCTTATGATAGGCCCCCAAGAACTGCCCACATATAATACTGCGAGTGGCAGATGTCTGGGAAAAGGCAGTCACCTTGGTTCTCCGTAGGGCTCCTTATGCCGGTGCGCTCAAACTCAAATGGCTACAAGGATTTCAAAATATTCAGACAACCATGGACATCACGAAATGGTATGAAGGGGGATGTGTAACGGCAGGAGACATGTACCTAAATGGAACTTTTCTAACATTCTATGAGGCAAAAGAATGGTTCCAAATTCCAGAAGGTCACTTCTTACAATATGTGAAAAGTTCGTGCACGGTCCGCGAGATATGGACCACGTTCCCGGAGGAGCCACGGGAGTCGCGGACGTTAATAACACTGCTGGATCCGGGGTCCAGCAGAGGGCTTATGTTATGTTATAATACACTTATAACGCGCACAGATACTCAAGAGTGTCCCGGCGCGGGAAGTGACCATAGCCGTGTGAAGCAGGGATTTAAATGGGCAGATTAAAAAGAAGAGTTTTTAGTTGTTTTTTGAAGAGCCTAGGATCCTGGGTGTTCCGCATATACAAGGCACTGAAGGTGGATCGTACGGTCGACCTATCAGCAGCCAGATGGAGATGGGAGGCGGCCTTACCGCTCCCACTGACGGACGGTGAGTGGAAAAGGGCATTAGCACAGGTGGCAGAAGCAATTAGCAATGCCAGGTTCAAGCTTACTCTATTCTATTATTTACATTGCACATATCTGACCCCACAGCGTCGGGCGCAGTTCATTCCTGGACTAACTTCAGCCTGTCCACAATGCAGCACAGACCCTGCTACATTCCTACATATGACCTGGAGTTGTATACGACTGCAAATGTATTGGAGTCAGGTGACACAAACTCTCCGCACCGCAACAGCAGTGCGAATGGAAGTTTCCATAAAGCAGTGCTTGTTAGGTGTCCTTCCAACGCCAAAAAAAGGGACGCGGACACAGCACAAGTTTGCTCATTTGGCCCGGTTCTGGCAAAATGTTGGATAGCAATACACTGGATCCTCTCTACTCCCCCTGCGCTGGATAAATGGAGAGGGGATATGCGGGAGTGGGGTGTGGCCGAAGAGTGTTGCCTCAGGGCTGTGAGAGTGAATGAGAATGCAGAGAGAGACCTAACAGAGTGGGGACAAATGTTGGTAGGAATGTCCTTGACGGCAGACCAGAATGATGACGAGGTCGCACTTACACAATCCCCGAACCACACCTCACCGGCATCCAGTGCAGGAAACGTGAATGGCCCTCTCACCCAAACACCAAGTCAGATACACCAGTCTACCTGAAAAAACAAAAGAAGACAAAAAATAAAAAAAATGTTTTACTTACACTTCATACACAAGGGTTGGGCGAAGCCACCAGTCGCTGCCAGAAGTTTCTAATGTTTCTTAGTTAATTTATTGTTTCTTTTAACTTTTTGCTTTTCTCTAATCCATAAAAGATTGATGTGCATTGCTATGTATAGTACCCCACTGGGTGAGTGGAGATTGCTGAACACCGTCATGGGTAAATATGGTTGACATATTGTAACATGCATATGACGAACTCTGCTATGTGATACGATGCAATGTCATTAATAAAGACAAGTTTAAAAAAATAATGTATGAGAGGAAACACATTTTATTTAAATTTGTATTCTTTTATAAAAAGCTATATATTCTCGCCGATGTCTGTTCAATAGTAATCAAATTTAAATGTATACAATAAACTAATTTACTACTACAGTGGCAACTCAATGTGGACGGGACCCTGCTGTTTGGCCTCTGCCTGACACTCTGTGGCTGCCCCCCCCTGAAATCCTGGGAGGCATTAGAAGTCTATTCCTGTGGTGGCTTGCAACATAAAGGACAAAAGTCAGAATGTAAAATCTTTGGCCAGGATGAGCTGGTTTGGTGTATCCGACCTGCATTCCGAACACACACAAATTGCTCATGGGTCCCAGACATCATTGCCACTTTGTGTTTCTTAGCACCATTTTAACGTAAAACTTTAACAGTTCATATCTCTGGGTCCCCTTTGTAGGTTTTTATTATTTTTGTGTCATTCTGTTTATTAAATTTTACTCTATTTTTCTAATTTGATTTTAAACTTTTATTGTGTTGTATTTTGACTTTGTTACTATTTTGGTATTTTGGTAGAAGATTTAACCTGTTGACAAACATCACATTGTCAAACATAATCTCTGACCTGTGTTTATAATCATGAAACTACCACAGAAAGAACTAGTTCCTTACGTGTATGTGGAATAACACTTGGTAGGGTTAATCAAATTGAAGATCCTTTCTGCTTAAGGACGGAAGCCGTCACCCATCAGGCATACTTCATCATCTGGCCCCTCCTGGCATCTCTCCTAAGGGAAAGATGCAAGCCACTACCCATCTATGTAAAGGGGAGCTTGGGGGATGGACGATAAGCTTTGCCAATGGTATGGTCTGCACTTGCAAAGGTGCAGAGGGGAATAATAGGCTGGGAGGGAATAAAACTACCTACGAGGTAGAGTAATTGTAACCTGTAGTGGTATCATAGAAAATACACGGATAGTTCTACCAACAATTTGAGGTTGACATGTTTCTGCCCATGTCAACCCTCAAGGGAGGTGTCAGTGGCATTCATCAGGACTCACGTCGCCCTCTCTGCTTTGTCAAAGAAGCTTAAAGTGTGAAGATTAAATACTACCCGCTCTGTAAAGTTATTAGATGTCAGCCATTCGCCTAAGTGATGCAAACTGTAGGCCTGCAACAAGAGGTAATAGACTCACATCTTCAGTTCAGACAGTACACAGAAAATCAGTAGTAGGTGTGACTTAGGAAGTGTGTACAGTGGTAAAGTGAATACACATGTGTGAAATACTCTAAGGTCATGCTGATATATTTCTCTCACCAATATAATTGTATATTTTCACTTTATCCCTGAAGTTGGAGTGAATAAGGCTTGGACCTGCTAACACACATACATCCCAAACATGTGAATCTCTGGCTGAGACAACCAACTAATATCACAAATAAATTGTTTCTCTCATGTCATGGGCTAAAGGTACCTAACTCGTCAGCCTCCTGTGTAGTGCCACACACTCAAAGGAGTGAAGACATTATAATACAGGATGGAAGGTAACGAGAGAATTCATCATACACAGTAACAAGGAAGTCTGCCCAAATCTCTGACTTTCCGCACAAATCATTATCATCATGAGGGTATATCTAAACACGCAAGGTGATGCATCTCATCATGGTATGTACTACTAATGCGCTTTGTATATACCGCTCTTAAATTTTACACTAACAAGCTCAGAATATAGGCGTCCTTACCTAGATGCTAGTATGCCCCGACATACTAGCATCAGGAAACCTCTCCGTCCCACGTGACATGATAACTTTACAATGCCGCTATTTGTCTGGGAAATGATGTCCTGAGGAAAGGAAGCCCTTATTTTTAACCCTGAGTGGCTGAGCTGATCAATTGTGCAAGTGCAAACTAAATTTAGCTCTCACTTGGTGGCATCCCTGTCGACAGCAGCCTCGACGATGACGACAAAACTCCGCATTGCAGCTTCCTCGCTTATCAAAGCCGACACATCACATTGGCTGCACAATGCATCCCCAAGACTGGTCTTCATATCATAATCTCTGCTGAATTGATCCTCGGCATCGACGCATCAGGATCTCACATTGCAGCCTCGCAACATCTCAGAAACAGCGCATCCCCTCTGCTGCACAATGCATCCTCGACCCAAACCCACTCAATGCTCTGCAACCTCAGATTAAAGTACTTTTATTCAGCGGGCCCAACTGGGTCCCTGTATCCAGCCCGTGCTCCATCGCAGTCGACCTTCTTGAATTTGTCTCGGTCCTCTGCGAGCAAATATCTCATTTTAGCGCTTTATGCTTCTTAGCAGTATTTTTACTTAAATCCTTTAACAATCATTACCATTCTGGTCTTTTAATTGTATCATGGTTCCTCAAATTATAACCACCCTGGCTGCATTCCAGTGTTACTGGAGATTTAGTCTGTCTTTCTCTCTCTTTATCCACTTTACCTTCCCTTACATGTTTTTACTCAATGGAACCTTCAATGTTGCTTTTGGGTTTCAAAGATGGTTTAATGGCACATGTACACAATGTATCAAGGCCCACGGAGGTATAAACTTCAGAAATTATTCTCGATAATTCCTGTTCACGATCTTGAACTGGAACTGCTGAAAGCCTCTGGGGTATGGCCAGAGCCGACACTTCTCCCTTAATATTGTTTAGGATGAAAGTTTCCTCTTAACTTCATATCCAAGGCTAGAGCCAGTGCAGCCACGTGCTCATTCTGTACTTTTAATACTTCAGGGAGAACTGCTAGTGAGGGTCTGCCATGAGTGTTTGTGTATATGCATGCAAATATACTCAGTGCTCAATTTGAGCCGGTGGTTTCCAGTGCTCGGCACCGGCAATTAATTGTCAACACCGGCGCTTGTGACAGTCTGCCACAAGGTGGCACTGTCTGGCTAATTTAGAGATGACTACAACAATAGTCAATTATTAATTCAATATACATTAAAAATGACTATTATCTGCTGCCCAAGCCAATCTTTTAGCTCTGGGGGCCTGTAATAGTCCGAATTGTCACACTTGTAGGAGTTTGATGGTTAAAAGTTGTGTTGTTAGTATCACTGGCAGCATGGGCAGGGGCAATGTGCGGTGCAAGCTGCAGTGGCCTCCTGATGAGAGACCTGGCACTTATTTATTTAAAAATTAAGCACTGAATATACTTCCCCAGGAGTTGTACTCCGCTTCAGGTGGCACTATTCCAAGGGGATGACACATAGTCAATATTCTATGCTTGTATTGAGGTGTCATGTGATGGTAAACCGCTTCCAACTGGTAGATCTTGTCCAGAAGGTAATTCCATTACAGAAAGTGGCCATCTTCCCTCTCACAGCATTTATTGTCTGTGGACCGATTGCTTGTACGGTAAGCTGCCCCTGCACTACTGGTCAGCCAGAGTTGGCCTAGTGTTCGCGGTTCGTATCACATATTGTATAAGTTTCCTGTATAAAGAAACTGTGTAATTTACGATTCCTACAATGTCAGCGAGTAGTACGGTATCGGAATGAGGAAAGGGAGTACATGCAGCTAATACATGCCATGTTGCCACTTCATTACTCAGAAGACCCAATCTAACATTCCCACATGTGTGTGTGTGGAGCAAACCAATGCTGGTGCTCTTGGTAAGTCAAAGCTGTAGGAAAGTGACCCTTTTTTGACATGTTCACCCCCAGTTTTTGCCTGGTATTTGAAGTAATTTTGACTGGAAGTGCACTGGGTTCCTGCTAACCAGGTCCCCACTGCCAGATCTCTTTCCCAAAACTGTGCAATTGTACCCCAATTGACAATGCCTTTAGCACCCTTTGTAAGTCAATAGTAAGTTGGGCAAGTAGCTAGGGCAAGTAGGCTAAAGAGGGTCCCTAAGGGCTGCAGCATGTATTTTGCCACACTAAGGGACCCCTCAACAAACACCCAGAGACTGCCACTGCAGGCTGCGTGTCTTAGTGCAGATCAAAGTGAAAATACGATTTGACACACATCCCTGTGTGCCATGCCTGCAGGCACTGCATGCAGAATAGGTAAGTCACCCCTGTAGCATGCCTTACAGCCCTAAGACAGGGTGCACTATATTACATGTGTGGGCATAACTGCATGAGCTGATATGCCCCTATGCTGGTCAGTTCCATTACTGCCAGTACAAGTGATCAGGGAAGCCATTTTAATACATGTGCTAGACACTGGTGAAAACGAGTTCCCCAGCTACATGATGGCTTCACTGAAAACAGAGCAGGCCTGGGCAGAGCTTGCGGAGTTTCACACTGCAGAATTCCACGGAGTCATTGAAAAACTCTGTGGAATTCCGTGGAGTTATGCAGGCTAACACGGACATGTTGGACCATCCCTGTTGTTTTGTGAAAGAGGGGGAACATTGAGGCCTCTTTCTAAAACACTTCGCGTGCCGTGAATGCATTGCAAACACTGCAATCATGCAGCTCAAATTCAATATCAACACAGATTTGTTAGAAGAACAAAGGTCGTAATGCACAATAACTACATGTGGTTCACATTATTTCCATCCATCAATTTTTTTGGCTGTCTTCATGAGTGAAGTAGTTTTTAGGGTGTTAGGCTACCATGAACATTCTGACCATGTTAGAAAAGTTCATATTATTCTTTCTGTTGGTGTCATGCATTAGTGCTGTTCTAATTATATTCTGTGTGGTTATTACTCTGGCACTAAGTGATAGAAGGAGACTGTTGAAATAAACAGTGTAGTGCTTATGTGTGCTATTCTAAAGACAGAATTTGGGTTTGAATTCAACTCCATCACTGACCCCTTCACAGGACTGTTAGTAACCCAGAAAGCACAGACACCTTACCGACAGGTATGTCAAGTGGAATTGTGTGGGGCTACAATAACCTGGACTTTCACATTCAAGCTTTGGTGCGCTGGACTATGTTCAGGCACCTGTGGGTGAGAAAGCCAAACCTTGTAGAACAAGGCCAGAGTCCTAGTTTACGCAACATGGCGCCCAACGTCAGCATTCAGATTGTTTTGGACCTTTGAGTAGTCTTTGAATAGGCACACACAAGAGAACCATCATTACAAATACACAGAGACTTCCTTAGTAATGATGGCTACATCCTACACGGAATAAGGTAGCACTGAAAATAAACTGTAGGTTTGATAGGGTTGACTCTTAAAAGGTTAATCTCCATCAGTGGTTTTCTTTGCTGTTGAATCTCATATTTTATTGAATCTGTTTAATTAGAATGGTGGGAGTAAATTGCAGAGAGGCAGTTACACAAAATATGAAGAACAGAGGTGTCCCCGGTGCCGTGGGGGAAGGGGGGGGGAGAGTTACATTTGTAATAGCTGCAAACACAGCATATGCCTTTAAAATGTTTTACTCATGGGTGGCGTTTGAGGCTGTAGACGCTACCTCTGGGCAGTTCCATACGTATATACTGGCAGTACTGCCTGCACAATATTGGGCATTCCAGTACTTAGAGATCCCTTTTGTAGGAAGCTGGCTCTTTATATAGTATATTATAAAGAGGTATACTGTGCAAAGAGTCCAGGATTTCCCTTAGAAGTGCACAGGGGCTAACTCTAGCAATCCTAAGGTGCTCTTCTAGGGGGTAGTGTGGTCGAGCAGGCTTAGGCTTATCAGAGAGGAGTGTTAAACATCTGCAAAATACACACACAGTCAATAAATGATGCACAGGACTCAAGAAGAAGATCCACATCCATTTTTAAAAGCAACTCTTATCTTTATATAACTTTTGCCACCAAGATCATCAAAATCAGGTAAGTAAGTTTTGAGTTCGGAATTTTTAAAGGTTTGAAAAATTAACACACTGCAATTTCTGAAGCGGTAATGTTACCCCAATGGAGGAAAGACAAACACTGCATACAGATACTTCACAGTGACTTACAGGACAAATCTCCTGGACTTTGTCAGATTTTGAAACGTAGATATCAGGACCTTGTAGCAGAATTGTGTCACCATAGGTGTTAGCAAAGTCGTTGTTTGGATTAATTGATACTTTCACAAGTTCTGTGAAAGATAATGACATGCGACATAAGGGCGAAAGGCAGACGGGCTAACTTAACATACTCAAAATAGAGTCTGACTTTGGGGGTTTTTATGACACAGCAAGCAAGGAGGGATATGATCCAGAGTGGAAACGATCACAAAGTAACTCATAACAAGGAACACACAAATTACTGTAAGACACCTACCAAGTGTTCAAAATGCAGAAGGGGATTTACTCGGCAGGATCTTCTAAAAGAACCAAAAGAGGTTTCTAAATGACACTGTTCTGCATTGCATCTTCCATGGTTGTGGAATTCCCCATTGACACCTCTTCACAGACAACAAAAAAATACCAAGACTTAGCCTCCAGATACTTCTAACCAGTGACAAAGGGGAATGCCCAACGGATGGACTGTTCAGGGATGTTTCGCTATGCTTTCCCTCCAGTTCCACTGAAACCAGCAGTCATCATCAAGCTGCCATACTCATGGGCCAGGATGATCCTACTAGCACTGGAATAACCCAGGCCATGTTGGTTCATTGAACATCTTCATCTGTTTGAGTGCCCATGCAGAAGGTTGCCCCCACGCTATGAGACCCGCACGGGTGAGTAGTTGCGCTTCACCAACCCCTGATTGATTGATTAATAAAAACTGGGGGCCTTATTTATGAAACGTGTCGCATCGCTGGGGTGATGCAGCGCTCCTTGCGACATCATGGATGCGCTGTATTTACTGTACAGCACACCATGTCGCAAGGATTTACAGATACACCAGGAATCCTAACGTATCTGTCGGCGCAAAAATGGTGCATTGCTGGAGTGTGTCTGGAAACAGACGCAACTCCTTCAATGTGTCATTTCACATGGGGCAATCCCCATGTGAAAAGGCCTGCGTCACTGTAGGACTTGGCCTTTTTGGCTAAAGTTCCCTAAACTTTTTGCTTTCCCCCTAGACCGTTTTCCTGACATAGAGTTGCCAATTTAGATGCTTTGGGTACTTTGCCACTGCTGATCAGTGTCAAAGTACAAGTGTTCCCTGTGTACAGTGTAATGGTAATTGGTTGGCCATGATTGGTATGTTGCCTTACTAGTAAAGTCCCTAGTGATGTGCACTGTGTGTGCCAGGGCTAGTAATGCAAAGGTGCGCGGAGAAGGGAACTCAGGCCTGCAGTGTAGGGCCTGCGCGCAGTTTGCTAAGTTAGCATGTTGTCCTGACAAGTGCAACCACTTGTCAGTCCTTACTTTCCCTTTTGCGTACACAGTGGGCACCCCTGTGGTAGGTCCCGGGTAGCCCCTGGGCAGGGTGCAGTGTAAGTAAAAGGCAGGACATATACTGAGGTGTGTGTTATGTCCTGACAGTGAAAAACACTCCATTTCGTTTTTCACTGGTGAAAGGCCATCCTGCCCATAGGACAGAATGGGGGAGACTGGGTATTGTGTTTGTTAGCCTAGTTTCCCATAAGTTTAAAATGGAGAGGTGAAGTTTAGTATGTATGAACTCACAGTGTCATAACACATCTTTCTATGAAAATGGTTTTGTCACTGTGTGTTCAGAAACCACTCTTTTAGAAAGTGGCTGAGTTTGTGCTTTAAGCATTTCTGTGTGTCTCTGCTGAATGTGGATTGACTGTCTGGATCTGAGAGGGGAGAGGAGCTGGGGGAGGTCTTGACCCAGGGAGGGGTTGAGATGGCACCAGGCTGACCTGCATCTGGAGAGTAGGCGAGGAAAAGCACCGGTAGGTGAAGAGGCCTGGGTTGCGGCTATAAAACAATTGACCCATCTCCTGCTAAGTGATTAAAGATCCAGACCCCCAGTATCAAAGGGAGAGAGGTGACACTGGGAGGGAGACACCCAGAACTGATTTAGGCAGGGGTCAGGGACCCCTGAGCACAACGAACTTCAAAGACATTTGGGGGTATAACTATGAGAGCTGAGACCCCTGAACGTTGGAATAGAAATGGATTGAGACTGAAAAGGCTTGGACCCATTTCGTGGTCAAGAGGAACCTCTGCTAAGGAAGGAACAACTGAAGAGACTGCTGGGAAGGACCAACCCTTGCTTCGTGATCTGGGGCTGGTCTGCAGTTTGCTGTTTTAACCAAGGAAGAGGCTGTTGGGACTGTGCTTTGTGCGCTGGGTCCCCCTGCTTGAAGAAGACAGTGCTTTGTGCTGTGTCTTGTTACCCCAAGGGCCCGAGGTGAGCTGGCTCCCTGTTTGGAAACACAGGAACATAAAAGTTTGCGGAGAAGTTTCAAGCGACGCGGTGGGCACGTGTTGTGGCAGCTTGAGACCCTCGGAAGGTGTGCCCTGTGATCTTGGACACACGGAGGAGAAGTGAGACTCGGACGCGCTGGGTGCATGTTGTGGTGCACAGGAGGCGTTCAATCAATCAATCAGGGAATTGTAAGCACGCTACTCACCCGTGAGGGTCTCAAGGCGCTGAGGGGGGCGCAGATCTGTTTAGCCGAAGAGCCAGGTCTTGAGGGTCTTCCTGAAGGTGTTCAGGGAGGGGGCGCGTCTGATGTCTGCCGGTAGCTCATTCCAGGTCTTGGCTGCAATGTGAGAGAAGGATCTTCCACCTGCTCTGGCTCTGTGGATGCGCGGGGTTTCGGCCAGTGCGAGGTTGGAAGATCGGAGGTTTCTTTTGGGTACGTGGAAGTTGATTCTGTCGTTGAGGTATTTGGGTCCGTTGTTGTGTAGGCATTTGTAGGCGTGAGTGAGGATTTTGAAAGTGACTCTTTTCTCCACGGGGAGCCAGTGGAGACTTCGTAGGTGTTGGCTGATGTGTTCGTGTCGGGGGATGCCGAGGACGAGTCTGGCGGCGGTGTTCTGTATTGTTTGGAGTTTGCGGAGTAGGGACTTGTTGATGCCGGCGTAGAGTGCGTTTCCATAGTCCAGTCTGCTGGTGATGAGTGCGTGGGTGACTGTCTTCCTTGACTCAGGGGGGATCCATTTGAAGGTCTTGCGGAGGATGCAGAGGGTGTTGAAGCAGCTGGAGGTGACGGCGTTGACCTGTCGGTTCATGGTGAGTGATGAGTCGAGTACGATGCCGAGGTTCTTGGCGTGGTCTGAGGGGGTAGGTGGGCTTCCAAGGGCGGTCGGCCACCAGGTGCTGTCCCATGCAGAAGGGGTGGTCCCGAGGACAAGGACTTCTGTCTTCTCTGCATTGAGCTTCAGGCAGCTGTTGGTCATCCAGACTGCGACGTCTTGCATTCCTTTCTGGAAGTTGAGTTTGGCAGTGGTGGGGTCTTTGGTGAGGGAGAGGATGAGCTGGGTGTCGTCGGCGTAGGATATGATGTTGAGGCCGTGTTGTCGGACGATGGCTGCGAGGGGGGCCATGTAGATGTTGAAGAGGGTGGGGCTCAGTGATGAACCCTGTGGGACTCCACAGGTGATTTTCGTGGGGTCGGAGAGGAAGGGTGGGAGTCTGATCCTTTGGCTTCTTCCGGTGAGGAATGATCAGATCCAGTCCAGGGCTGTTCCTTGTATGCCTGCGTCGTGTAGTCTGGCGACTAGTGTGCGGTGGGAGACGGTGTCGAAGGCCGCTGATAGGTCGAGTAGGATGAGGGCTGCGGAGTGGCCTTGGTCCAGGAGGGTGTGGATGTCGTCTGTGGCGGCGAGTAGGGCGGTCTCTGTGCTGTGGTTGCTTCAGAATCCGGATTGGGACGGGTCGAGGACGGCGTTCTCTTCAATGAATCGTGTCAGTTTCCTGTTGACTGTTTTCTCTGCAACTTTTGGCTGCGAAGGGGAGGAGCGAGATGGGCCGATAGTTCTTGAGGTCGGTGGGGTCAGCTGTGGGCTTCTTGAGCAGGGGTCTGACTTCTGCACGCTTCCAGTCGTCTGGGAAGGTGCCTGTTTTGAAGGTGGTGTTGATGGTGCGTTGTAGTTCGGGTGCGATGGCGGCCGCAACTCTGTGGTAGATGTGAGGGGGGCAGGGGTCGGTGGGGGCCCCGAGTGGATGCTTTTCATGGTCGAGGCGGTGTCTTCAGCCGTGATTGGTGTTCAGTTGGAGATGGTGGGCTGGCTGGTGTTTCTGGGGGGCGGGGGGCCGTCTGTGGCACCTGGTGGATGGTCGATGAAGTTGTCATAGAGGTTTTTGATCTTGAGGTAGAAATAAGTTCCAAGCTTGTCGCAGAGGTCTTGGGATGGTGTGATGTCTGTGGCTTCGCTGCGTGGGTTGGTGAATTCCTGAATGACACTGAAAAGTTCCTTGGAGTTGGTGGAGTTGGCCAGGATTTTGTTGTGGATTAAGTTCCTCTTGGTGGCTCTGATCTGGTTATGGTAGTCCGTCAAGGAGTCCTTGTAGGTGGTGTGGTTTTTGGTTGTCTTGGTGTTTCTCCAGTTCTTCTCCAGGCGTCTGCAGGTGCGTCTGGCTTTTTGGAGAGCGGTGGTGAACCAGGCGGCTTTCCTGGGGCGTTGTCTGTCGGGGTTGCGTAGCGGGGCGAGCTCGTCTGCACAGTTGAAGATCCAGGTGAAGATCGTTGGTGAAGAGTGCCTGGTCAACATGTGCATCGAAGGTGAAGTGAGTCTCGGACGCGCTGGGTGCGTGTCGTGGTGCACCGCAGGCGTTGGTGAAGAGCGCCTGGTCAGCGTGTGCATCGAAGGTGACGTGAGACTCGGACGCGCAGGGTGCTTGTCGTGGTGCACCGCAGGCGCTGGTGAAGAGCGCCTGGTCAGCGGGTGCATCGGAGGTGAAGGGAGTCTCGGACGCGCAGGGTGCATGTCGTGGTGCACAGAAGGCGTTGGTGAGGAGCGCCTGGCCAACGTGTGCATCGGAAGTGGCGTGAGACTCGGACGCGCAGGGTGCGTGTCGTGGTGCACCGCAGGCGCTGGTGAAGAGCGCCTGGTCAACAGGTGCATCAGAGGTGAAGGGAGTCTCGGACGCGCAGGGTGCGTGTCATGGTGCACAGGAGGCGTTGGTGAGGAGCGCCTGGCCAACATCGGAAGTGGAGTGAGTCTCGGACGCGCAGGGTGCGTGTCGGGGTGCACCGGAGGCACTGGTGAAGAGCGCCTGGTCATCGAGTGCACCGGAGGAGAAGTGAGGCTCGGACACAGTGAGCGTGTCGGGGTGCGGCCGAAGGCGTTGGTAAAGAGCGCCTGGATATCGGGGCACCGGAGTTGGAGTAAGTCTCAGTGAAGCAGTGTGCGTGCTTTGGTGCAACCTGGGACTGTGGAGGTGATCGGCTGATCATCGTGTGCACCGGAAGAAAGTGAGTCTCTGCAGCGCGGTGTGCGTGTCTTGGTGCCAACTGAGACCGCAGGAAGGAGCGCCTGGTGAGCGTGCACTCGGAGTCGACGTGAAGTCCCATCAGCGTTGTATGTGTGGCTTCGTGCCCGAGGAGACCCGGAGGGTGCTGTGGTGAACGTGCACCCGGAGTAAAGTAATCTCAGGGGCATGGGGTACGTGTGCCCTGCGGCCGCCTGAGACCTACCTGATAGTCGCGGCCCGGACCGGCAGCCCCGGAGGAGCTGAGCTGCCAGGCCGAGCCGCTGAGGCCCATTGAAAAAGTTCTACACGGAAGGCCCAGTTCGTTGAAGGAGGAGAGGAGAGTGGGGTCGCGCCCCCAGGTAACGTGGATCACTGCCTGGGCGGGGCGCGGGCTCGGAGGGACACTCTCTCGGCCTCTCAGTCCTTCTGGCGGCGTGAGCCTTTGATTTGGCTCAGATTGGGGCCCGTACTGCGTTCAGGAGTAGCGGTACTGGGGCCAGAGTGAGAAGCTGTACTTTATATCATCGTTGATATGTGTGTGGGGGGGCAACTGTTATCGAAGAGGCTGACTGTCGTAATACACATTGCCAATATTGCTGCTAACGAACTGCCGGACTGTCTTATGACGCCTGACATTATTTCTGCATAACGAAGTACACGATTGTAGCGCTACGCATTGCATTATTTCTCCATTGCAAAGTACAGGATTGTAGCGGCCCGCATTGCATTATTTCTTCATTGCAAAGTACATGATTGTAGCTACGCATTGCATTATTCCTTCATTGCAAAGTACATGATTGTAGCGGCGCGCATTGCATTATTTCTTCATTGCAAAGTACGTGATTGGGGTGTGACGCATTGCATTATTCCTTCATTGCGCAGTACTTGATTGTAGCGGTACGCATTGCATTATTTCTCCCATTGCAAGGTACCGGGGTGTATCGTTACGCATTGTATTATTTCTCCTTTGCCCAGCACAGGATTGTATCGTTACGCAGCGCACTATTGTTTGTCCATTGCAACGTGTGTGATTCTAGCATTGCGACCAGCACAGCATTTTGAAAGCGGTGGTTGGGATTTGAACCTACCAGCCAGCCGGAACGAATATTACCCTTTATTACATGTTGGCTTATGTATCGTGTGGTCTGATCGTATATCTGTTTACATAAAGTTTATACTCGTTTTATCAAACTCGTGTGGAGTCCATTTGTGGTGTCACCAGTGGGTTGTTGTGAATGTGGTTGCACATACTGTACACTCGTGCCTTGGAGATAGGCCTGGCTGCTCGTGCCAAGCTACTAAGGGGGTGAGCAGGGCTATCTCAAACGGTGTCCTTACTTGCCTAGCGTTGAGTGAGGAGTCCCGGGTCTCACATTTGGTAACAGTGGTGCGGGACGGGGACTCCGGCTTCCAACAGTCACCCTTTACTCCTGCTTCAAGCAGGGATTTGACGCAGTGACGTCGTAGAAGTGGCGCAGTGAAATCTCATAGATTTCACTGCAACACTTCTACGAGCCTTTTCTGCGCCGGAACGCCCACCCTGCATACATTATAGCTGACACACGTATAATGTAGCGCAGGAGTTTACAAAGTGATGCATCTGCCTAGATGCATCACTTTGTGAATATGGCACAGTGTGGCACATTTCTTATGCCGCCGCAGCGTCACAAAAAGTCACAGATTTGGGGACTAAATTCTGCATCCCAGTCTACTGATTGTTACATTTTGCATCTGGGCTCCTGAACTAATTCAATAAAGACACTTGAATTTTCCTCAGGAGTGTATGAACATTCTGAAAGGGGGCAAATGTCCATTCACAAGAGGTTTTTATGCCTTCAAATTGAAGAAATGTTGCATTTGGAGTCAGCCGCGGCTGCTGCAGGTAAGGGCGGTGGGGCCAGCTGGGGGGGATAACAAGAGACGACCACGAGGGAAAATTAATTATTTATTTATTTTCCCTTGTGGTCGTCTCTCGAAATGCCCCCCCAGCCGGCCCCACCGCTCTTACCTGCAGCGGCCGCAGCTGTTTGGAGTGTAGAGAAGAACGTAACTCCCGCCACACAGGCTTCCATTAGCATAATGAGTTCTTCTTTTGTTGCATGAAACCTGTCGAGAAGAAATGGTACTGCCTTGCTTTATTTATCTGGCCTCCTCGGATGTGCAGTTCTTACCAATAAATAACATCTTGCTGCTATTGCTTTTTCTCAGTTATTTAAAGAATCTACCAGACAGGAGATCTTACTTCCCTTGGGAGCTGACCATTGTCCTGTCAAGGCTCACGGGGCCTCCCTGTGAACAAATTCACAAAACCTACAGTGCACCATCTATTATAGACAGCAGATTTCCTTGTCGCTGTCACATGCACGGTTAGTGAGATTCAAGCCTTGTATACTCATGAACCATATATGGTGTTCCACAAGATCAAAGTGATTATTGGGATGCACTTGAAATCTCTCTCCAAAGTAATTTCTGTTTTCCATTTTCGCTCAGAATGTGGCCACTCAGGCTTAATGATCTCTTCGTACATTTAATGTCAAGAGAGTACTGAAATTATACTTACACAAGATCAGTGAAGTAAGGAAAACCAAACATTTAATTGTCAATTATAGATAGTCCCTTACACTCATTGTTACTTCAAAACAGTCTATCTTTAGACGGATGGTGTCTTGCCTCTTATTATCTTATGAACAGGTTAATAAGACTTTACCTGGCAGATCAAAAGCTCACTCTACTGAAGGGACAGCCTTAAATACTGCACTGCACTATTGAGGAATGTCCCTATTGTGGAAATTTGTAAAGCGGCTACATGGAGATCTGTACATACATTTACAAGACTGTTAAAGAAAACCCCTTAACACACCAATTGACGTCTGAATGGGCTTTTTAACAAAAGAAAAATGAGTAGTCTCCGAATCACAGATTCAGCAAGCCAGAGTGTCCCATGCAAATTCAATTTGGGTGAACTTGATTGGCAAAGGTAAGGCTTTATGTAAACAGGTCTGCAATGGTGGAAATGAGATAAGCAAAGCAAGCATATAGGTGTCCGTAGACAAAGATCATGAGAAAATAAGAAGACAAATTTCAAACTAACAAAAGTTCTCTAACAAGAATGTATCATTTTGTCTGACCAACCTAATAAACACTTTGTTTCAGGAGCCACAAGATGAGAAAGAGAGACAGGTGCTACCTTTGATCATTTGTTAGCACGAACAGAAAACATGTCTGAAAAAAGGTTACAATTACGCTAACGAAAACTTGTATCACATGTCATTCCTGCCTTGACCCGGGTTCTAGGGCAGATGCTCAAGCAGGGCAGATCTCTCTGAGAAACCTCTTTGCCTGGATCATTATTTCTTTCCTTTTCTCTCCGCCACTCTTAGCGGAGATCGGCTTTCTGTTCTGTGCTTATGGTTATCAATGGAGATCTCCTGAAGGAAAATAATAGTTAATTACCTGTAGTCCTAGTTCTCCTCCAGGCGAATCTGCATTGAATGAGGATTCTGAGGACACTTGTAGCAGTGGCTTGACTCTGTTAAAAAAAAAACCAGAGCAATTGCCATTCAGAGAGAGTTATGGGATATGGGAGGATTGAGATGCTTTAAACTGCAGAGTCGGTTTTCCAGCCATATATGGCTGAAGCTTATCTGGCTACAACACTCTACCCTTTTGCTCCATTTTCCTTAAAAAAAGGTTTGTGAAAGAGTCTATAGTCACCTGGTATGTTTGGTGACTTTTTCCTTCTTAACCTAGAGAGGGGTGACTGACGCACATAAAGTGGTCTATCGCGGATTGTAGATATAGGACTCAAGACTGAGTACATGTCACATTAATAGGGCCAGGCTCCACAGGGGCTGATGTCAGACATGTGAGCTCTAGTGCTGAGCACTCATGGAATCATATCGCCTCAGTTCCATTTGAAACGCAGGCCTATAACTAACGAGGGGCGAGATTGCAGCAATGTCTTTAGGAGGTTGAATGCAGGCAAATGGCCTCTGTTGCAGAGTGGACAGCAAAGGCACACAGCCTCTGCCTGGGATGCACACCTCCCTCCTTCCAGGGTACAACGGACATGAACTCCAGTTTGAACTTTCTTGTGATCATGAAATGCATTCTGGGTGTTGTAGTTTTGCTTCCATTGAACAAATTAAACGAACACACCAAAAAACAATGATTTGTGGGTGAAAAGGTCTAGATTGGAGACAGTATCTGTAATCAGGTGGTCACACTACCTCTGCTGGGGCAGACTGCATGTATATAACATCATCGAGGGCTGATTGCATGTATATAACCTTTGTTTGGGGTGATTGTAGGGGTATCATTTTTTCCTGAGCTGACCGTAATGCACAAGGCCTCTTCTGGTGCGCACTGCATGTATAACATCTTCTGGGGCTGATTGCATGTATAACATCTTCTGGGGCTGATTGCATGTATATAACATCTTCTGGGGCTGATTGCATGTATAACATCTTCTGGGGCTGATTGCATGTATATAACTTCTGCTTGGGGTGATTGTAGGGTTATAATCTTTTTCCTGAGCTGAGACACATTGTCTCTGCTGGTGCTGATTGCATGTATATAACACCTTCTGGGGCTGACTGCATGTATATAGCATCTTCTGGGGCTGATTGCATGTATATAACTTATGCTTGGGGGATTCTAGGGTTATAATCTTTTTCCCTAGCTTTTGGTGTGGCACACAGCCTCTCTCCTGGTGCTGATTACATGAATATAACATCTTTTGGAGCTGATTGCATGTATATAACCTCTTCTGAGGCTGTTTGCATGTATATATCCTCTGCTTGGGTGATTGTAGGGTTATCATCTTTTCCCCTAGCTTTTGGTGTGGCACACAGCCTCTCTCCTGGTGCTGATTACATGAATATAACATCTTATGGAGCTGATTGCTTGTATATAACCTCTTCTGAGGCTGTTTGCATGTATATGTCCTCTGCTTGGGTGATTGTAGGGTTATCATCTTTTTCCTGAGCTGAGACACATTGATCTGCTGGTGCTGATTGCATGTATATAACATCTTACGGGGATGACTACATGTATCTAACATCTTCTGAGGCTGACTGCATGTGTATGACATATTCTGGGGCCAATTGCATGTATATAACCTCTGCTTGGAGGTATTGCATGGTTGTCATCTTTTTCCTGACCTGAGGCACATTCCCTTTGCTGGTGCTGACTGCATGTATTTTAAACCTGCTGGAGCTGATTGCATGCATATAACCTCTGCATATATGGCTTCTAGGGTTGTCATCTTTTTACTGAGCTGACGGTAAGGCACGCAGTTTATGCTAGTGCTGATTGCAGGTCCATATCATATGCGTGGTCTGTTTAAAGGTGTACAACAACCGGAGGCTCTTGCTGAAGGTAACATCACATCCACTAGGACCACACTGCAAGCGTACCAGACCCACAAAAGACTGACATCAGGCATGGGAACTCCTCTGGGCACATAGCCTCTGTTCAAGTCTGAGTGCAGGTTTATAACCATTGACGGGAGTGAGTGCAGGAAAGCAATCTCTGCAGGAGGATGAATGCAGACTTATAACTTCTGTTGGAGAGCTGACTGCAAGGCATATACTCCGCTCGCTGTTTGCATGTATATGAACTTTGTGGGGCTGACTTCGTGTAGGTGACCTTTGCTAGCGATGATTGCATGTACATGACTTCTTCTTGGGGTGCCTGCATGTATATGACACCTGCTTGGATTGATGCATGTACATGTACATGATATCACCTCTGCTTGGAGTGAGTGCATATATATGACCTCCGCTTTGGGTGATTTCATGTATGGGATCTCTGCTTGGGGTGATTGTATGTATATTACCTCTGCACGGGGTGATTGGATGCACATGATCTCTGCTTGGGTGGGGTGAGTGCATATATATGACCTCTACATGGGGTGGTTGCTTGGATATGACCCCTGCTTGGGGTGATTGCATGTACATGACCTCTACTTGGAGTCACTGCATATATAGGACCTCTGCTTTGATTGATTGGATGTATATGACCTCTTCCTTGGGTGATTGCATGTACATGACCTTTTCGATGGGTGATTGCATGTACATGACCTCTACTTGGGGTGACTGCATGTATATGACCTCTGCTTGGGGTGATTGCATGTATGTGACCTCTACATGGGGTGGTTGCTTGGATATGACCCCTGCTTGGGGTGATTGCATGTACATGACTTCTACTTGGAGTCACTGCATATATAGGACCTCTGCTTTGATTGATTGGATGTATATGATTTCTGCTGGGGGTGATTGCATGTATATGACCTCTTCCTTGGGTGATTGCATGTGTGTAACCTCTTCCTTGGGTGATTGCATGTACATGACCTCTGCTTGGGGTGATTGCATGTATATGACCTCTGCTTGGGGTGATTGCATGTATATGACCTCTTCCTTGGGTGATTGCATGTACATGACCTCTTCCTTGGGTGATTGCATGTACATGACCTCTGCTTGGGGTGACTGCATGTATATGACCTCTGCTTGGGGTGATTGCATGTATATGACCTCTACGTGGGATGATTGCATGTATATGACCTCTGCTTGGGGTGATTGCATGTATATGACCTATACGTGGGGTGACTGCATGTATATGACCTCTGTTTGGGGTGATTGCATGCATATGACCTCTACGTGGGGTGATTGCATGCAAATGACCTCTACATGGGGTGATTGATGAATACGACCTCTGAATGGAGTGATTGAAGATATATGACCTTTACTTGGGGTGATTGCATGTATATATGACCTCTACCTGGGGTGATTGCATGTATATGACCTCTATATGGAGTGAATGCATATATATGACCTCTACCTGGGATGATTGACTGTACATAACCTCAGCGTGAGGTGATTGCAGGCTTACCAATATTTCATGAGCCGATCACAGACTGACACTATTTGAGGGGGGCAGCTTCAGGTAAATAACATTCACTGGGACAGTTAGTAGACGTATATCTTATTTTAAGGTTCATTGTAGTCGTTTAACATCTGTGTGGGTTGATTACACATAGAAAAGTAATGAGAGGGCTGATAGAAAGCAAATCATGTCTTCTGGGCACAGGTAAACCATTGTATCTGCTACGATGGGCCACAAATACAGACCACCTGTAATAGGGCAATGTAAGAAAGTAACCTTAGCTGCATGCACATAACCTCCGCTGTTGCCGAGTGTTGCCACACAACATATCTAGGCCTTATTGTACACAAAATAATTAGTTTTTATCTAGTGAGTAATATTACTGTTTTAGTGTTTTTGTTACACAAAATGCAATACCCATTCAAGATCAGAAAAAAAGGTGCTTGCAAATTCTGGCCAAGCATTGTAGACCCTTTCATGTCTATACTGTTGCTTCAGCACAGCCCACTGCAAAAATTATTAGCATTTTGTGGCTGCTGAGTGTGTGATCTCAGTCCAAGTTTACTAGTTATAATAGGCGTCTACTGGCCCAGTTGCAGCAAATGGCTTATTGGACCACAAAGATCCTCCTGCATAAAACTAGGGAACTACTGGTTAAATACAATTTCCAGCTGGAAGAAATGGATATCATTGGATCCCAAGAACCAGTTCACAGATGCAACTGGAATTTTCTCCATAGCAGTTCAGTAGATGTCCGAAGTCCACGCACTAGTAACTGAATCTATTTGTAACTTGTCAACTGGAATTTGCACAATGGTGGGCACTTGCTCATCCCTCCCACCCCCAAGGTAACAACCATTTCTGTTAAAGGGAGTGTGCACCAGAACCCCAAAGGCCATCATCACAGTTCTGAGCGACTGATGTACCCGTGGCAGTGCCCACAGAGAGCCCAAGGGCTAGATAGAGCCAACCTCTTCCACTGTACCACTGATGATCTTTTGTAGGACATGTCTTGGAAGGGGTGCCAAAGTCTGATCAATGTGTACATGCAGAGAGCTGCAATCCCTACTGAACCCCCGCTAACCCCATTTTATAAGCACAAAATCACAAGAAATGCTAATTTCAAAATGTTACTATCCTCAGATGTCAATATCTGATGCAGAAACAAACAGAACAACTTTAGGAAACACCCACAATTTAAACCTAACTTGCTATTATCATTTGAGTCAGTACATTTCCCAAATTAGGTATCCACAGGCATGATTTACAGAAGCATCTCTTGTGACATAAGTACATTTATTCACATGCACACTTTTAGGAAACCTAATATAAATTAAACAATACTGTCACAGCGCTCAAAAACTCCATCCTGCAGCCAGCCCTGAGGAACAGGGCTCCTTGCCATCAGTGATGGTGAACAGCCCTGACCCCTTCTTCCCCCTGCACCACTTAGATAAAATGGGACTGGTAACTCTCTGGTGTCATGGTAAAGCCAGTGTGGCTCCTGGTAGCCTCTGGCCCCTGGAAGATTCCATTGTGGCGCATGACTTAGAACAGGGAGTGTTACTCAGCGCATGCTTTGAGGGAGGCATGAGTATTTCATGAATATCAAATACAAACTTTGGGTATTCCTTCTGGACATGGGGATGGAAGGTGGCCATTGCTTCTCCCCTGCTCCATGTTATGACCGTAAGTGGGTGATCCTTGCCTTCCCCAGTTCAGATGGTGGGGTACAGCAGGCTGGTGACTGCAAACTTCTAACTGCACAAGGGCAGTGTCACGACAAGTCCTTCCCATTCATGCCAGAATCTACTTTTGAAGATTCATCATCATTCTCTTGCTTTGATTCTCTTGCAATTCATTTGTTGCACAAGACCCTATAGCCATGAACAATTGCTTGCATCATTCTCTTTGTGGTGGTCCTTGGTTTGCATCCATAAAAGCGCTTGCTGCCTCCAGATGCTAGTCTTGGCTAGACACGCAGCATTGTCGGCTCTTCTGCTCTATCCCTGACCCTGGTCTCTGGTGTGGCTGTTTCCCTAATACCTAGATTCTCACGTCACCCATCTCTTCTTGAGGGTCTTCATTCAAACCCAGGGTCAACCCATTGAAGAATGGTCACTCTGAGATTATTGGACCATCTTCTTGGAGCCTCTCTGTGAGCTGGGCAACTGTGATGGAATTCTGGCAAAACCCCTTTGTTTCTTCCTGTGTACACCATTTCCTTCAAGAAGCTTGCCAAATATTTTCTACGGGCTCTGTGCTCTTCCCTCTTGGCACTGCAGGAGGCGCACATCATGTTTGTCCTCTCTATAGCCTGTTCTCTTGGGGTTCTCCGATGTACTAGCTTCTTTTTACAGATGGCCCCTACCCTGGGAGCCAGGCGCCGGTTTCAGGATTCTGGATCTAGGAGGGCCTTGAAGGAGCATGGCTGGGCCATGAAAAAGAATGCAGGAATGGGCAAAATACAAAATTGTGACCTTTTGTCTCGGTATGTTGGGTGCTCAGTTCCCCGAGTTGTGAAGATTCTTCCAATTCTCTCCATGTTGGCCATATTGGAAGCATGCCTCCTCACTCACTCATGCCATGATCTTACTCCAAATGTGTCAAGCCAGTTGCGACTATTTAGTCACGACCGTGGTGCCACAGTCTGTTGAGAGACCTTGCTGTTGTGAAATCAAATTTGTAAAGGATCGAATGAATTAGGTGGGTGCCATGTTGCCCCTCTGCTTTTGGTCTTAAAAGTGATTTGTGGCTAGGTCTCATTTTGCCTTTAGTTTTTACAATTTATTTTTGTGAAAAGCTTAACCAGGGAACCTCCTTCTTCCGGCCAGTTGGGTTCTTCCATGATTAGTGTAGAACCTACCCATTCTTTGTGCTGGCCATATTGGGTGTATTCTTCAACAGTCATTGTGCCAGCAGCGGCCCGTGCAGGTAAGAATGGTGGGGCGGTAGGGCCAGGTTGGGGGGGGGGATTTCAACAGACAACGACGAGGGAAAATTAATGATTTATTTCATTTTCCCTCGTGGTCATCTGTCGAATCCCCCCCAACTCGGCCCCACCGCTCTTACCTGCAGGGGCCGCACCTGCATTGTGCCATGCTCCGGCCCTCAATGTGTTTAAATCAGCAGTGATTCTTTAGTTTTGGCTGTGGTACCACATTCTGTTGAGACACCTGACTGATGTGAAATCAAATTGGTAAAGGAGCAGACAAATTAGGCAGATGATGATTCCAACACCTGTTTGGGGTCCCCAAAGTGGTGCGCTGGTAGCTCTCATTTTTACTATTTTTCTTAATATTTAGTTATGTGAAATGCTCAATCAGAGCAAACTCTTTTTACCTTGTTTCTCTAAGCTTTGCAGAATCTTACAATTCTGTCCCACCCACCTCCCGATATGCCGACTGTGCTGTTGTAGGGATTCTGCAGAGTCACAGAACTATGCTTGGGGTTGTAGAACCTTAATTGGCAGGGACTGAGGCATCCTACCACCTGAGTGCCCAAGACCGACTAGCTATGGTGTCTCACTTGCCCTCCTACTCATTCACAGAGGAACAAGTGATTAGACACCCCAGAACACAACACTTCCAACCCTCTCAGGAATCACGGTTGCAGGACAAACCCTTTCGCTCTCACACTCGTACTAGTCCACAATAAGTTGTGACAGAGACACGAGGACAGTTTAAAATGTTTATTTTAACTATCATTCTCTATTATGCACTATACGTGCCACAACAAGTAGGAAAATGCCTACTACAAATGCGATCAGCATAGCAAGTAGTCCGTAAATCATAAACAGAGTTGTCATTATATACAACAGTGTAGCCTAACCCCCTCCCCTCCTACAGAGGCAAAATGATTATATATCAGAAGATCTCTGGGTGTGAGCAGCAGACCCCATACTTTAGCATACACAGATGAAAGTTCTACATCTCAGCTGCTGTCACGATCTTTTCCCTGGAAAGGGCCCTCTCCAAGTGTGTGAGTTACCTGTCTGCGCATACCTATATGACAAAAGTATGTGTTCCCAAACAACAGCTGCATTTGCATGTTTTGTCTAGGTGCTGGGGCCTGACCAGAACAGAATAACAAGGGGCATTGTTGTTCGATCTTGTCTACATGTTCAGACTAAATCCCAGGAAAGAACAGAACGCAAAAACAACAGCGCGTTCTGTGTGAAAGTACAGTATGGCAGTTTGTGTAGTAAAGTGCGCAAAACCGAGGATAGTCTGCAACGTGCTCATGCTAACATAGGGAAAACGACAATGGCCTGGACGGGACATATGACAATGCGACCAAGTTTTACCAGGGATCAGGAACCGTGATGGTGATGTAGCTCCCCTCTTATCTATGGCGCCAATGAATTACACATGTTTTCCCTATGTTATATTATTTCCTATGCTACCAAAAGTTCTCTAAAATCTGAAAATTCATACCAGTGCTCCTCTGTACAAAGTCTCGTCCTACTGGCCACCTAATTCAATTCTTCCACTACATCTTCTATGTCCTCTTCTGCGCAAAATATCAGGGCCATGTCTTGTAATGTGAGATCAGCAGTGATACATCACCTTCAGATTGCTGATCTCTGTAAATCTCATAATCTTGATCTCTGTTGCCTAGCTTAGACCTTGGTACAGAGAAATTCAGATTACACACTGCATGAACTATTACCAGCTAAGTGCTAGATCTTGCGGGTTGCTGAAGTTAATAAACCCAGACGCAGGGTTGGCATTATTTAAAAGAATAACAGAAATTAAAGAAGGTATAGGACGTTTTACCATCAATTCTCGTTCCATTGTTCTGGAAGACTTCAGCGATCAACTCCAAAGACAGGTTGGGGACGTCTAATGCATTTTAAAAGAGCTCAAGATTTTCAATCTTATACTAATGAACGGGAACCCACTCATCCTGCAGGACATCTAGGTCCAAGGCTTGCCTCTTCTGACCTGCAGTGCACCATAGACCCTTGTATATTGTTACGACAGCCGGATCATCAAGAGTCCTTTTCACTCTGAAAACTTCCCAAACCATAAAAATCAGCAGAAGGAAGACCATAACAGAGAGAGGTTGGAGATGCTTCTCTATCCATGGAACAAGTGAAGTAATCACATCCATCTTTGCCACCAACCCCATTATGGTAAATCCAAATGACCTGAATTGTGCTTTAGCCGCTTTTAAGCAGAATCTTACAAACTACTGTGACAAGACATTACCCATTGAGTGCCGCATATACAATAATAATCTTTTTCACAACAACAACTCTTGGTTTATAGCTAAAATACACACTTGAAGTCAGGAGAGCAGAAAGGAAATGGCAGTCAAATTACAGCGATTGTAATTGCATTTATATATCGCTTACCACACCTGACGAGGCGACAAAGTGCTTTTTTGGCGAGTACCCAAAAAGGATTAGTGGTGAATTAGGATAGGGAGGAGATATTAAATAAATTTCAGCAGTGGACATGTGAGTTTGTTATTTGGATTGAAAAAGGGTAGTGGAGGGGTAGAAGAGGGAAAGGTTTGCATTTATATATCGCTTGCTACCCCTTATGAGTTGTCAAAGTGCTTTTCGGCAGGTAGCATGCTACTCGGAACCTAAACAGGATTAGTGGGGAATTAGTATAGGGAAATATGAAATTAATTTGAGCGGTTGACATGTTAGTCTGTTAGTTGAATTGAAATGGATAGTGGAGGAATAGAAGAGGAAAGGGTCTAGAAAGTGTTTTTCTTATTTTTGTGGAGCTCATAGCAGTAGGAGGAGGTTTGGGATGAGTAAAGGGGAGTTGGAGGGGGAAAAGTCAGAGGGAAGGGTTTAGAAGGCTTGTTTGCGAGGTCTGAATAGTAAAAGAGGTATGAGATAATACAAGGAGGGGTAGAGGAGGGACGAGTCTAGAAAGGGTTATTTTGTGGATCATAGTAGTGGTATGGGCTGAATGAGAGAGTGGAGGTAGATGATATATTGAGAGAGGTATAGGGTAATAGGGTAGTGCATTGGAGAGAGTAGTAGAATGAGGTTTGGGATGAATCAGAGAGTGGAGGTAGAGGATATATTGAGAGAGCATTGGAGCATTGGAGATGCTGAATTAGAAGTAAAGTAATAAATATAAATATACAAAAGCACATGGAAGGTATATATGTATAAGGAAGGTAATATGTAGATTTAAGTTTTATTTAATAAACTCAGATTTTCAAGTGTTGCTGTACTTTAAGTTAATTTATTTTTTATATATTTTTTGTAATTCAATAGTGAAGCCATTGTCGATAAATAGTTATGATAAGAGTTATTTATGCAGTCACCTACATACATGTTAGACATAGAATAATATAACCATAAATAATATGTACAATTGCTAAGCACAACTAACGAATATCTATATATTTATAAACATAATTATTATACCCGTTTATACAAAACAATACACATATGTAGGTACACATCTATAGTCCAAATAAATGCTTATATACAGAGGGATATGCTGTATATTTCTGTTTGTGTATGGTAGATATGTGGGGAAGAGCCAACTCTTGAGTAGTCTTCTGAAGATAAGGTGGTTATCCGTGGATCTTATGTTTGGGGGTAAAGAGTTCCATAGTTTGGCTGCTTGAACAGAGATGGATGTGCCACCTATGGCTTTTTAGGTCTCGCCTAGGCAGCGCGCATGCGCTGCACTAGGTTAGGGCCTTTAGCAATCGGTCTTCACTTTTCAAGCACTCGCACTCGTGCTTGTGGCGGCATCCACCTTGCGGGAGCGAGCAGCGGCGCGGCCACGTTAATTACAAACACATGTCCCCTGCGCGCCGCTGCTCGCTCACGGAAGGTGGATGCCGCCACAAGCACGAGTGCAAGTGCTTGAAAAGTGAAGACCGTTCTTCTCTAAATTCCTATTTCATTTCCTTTCTATGTTTCCTTATTCGCATTCTTTCATCCTTTTTCCGTTCTTTCTTTTCAGCATCCTCTTGTCCTTACTTTTCCCCTTCATTCCATCCTTTTTCTTTGCTTTCCATCCATTTGTTACTTCTTCCTCTGCCGTTCCATCTATCTTTCCGTATTTGCATTCTAATCTTTTTCCTTTGCTTTCTCACTCCATTTGCCTCGCACTTCTTTTTGCTTTACAATTTTAATAAGTTCTGTTTGTGTCACCCCTTTTGGCTACTTGGGAACCCTTTGGCCTCCACCGCAGAGCTGTTTCACGGTGGTTATTCCCTGCGCTTGTTTTTTTGAGTTGGAGCTGTTGCTGTTCAGATTTCTGCCAGTGTCGTTGTTTCTTGGTTTGTGTGTTATGCACCACCGTACAAACAAGGAGACACCCTATCCATTGTCCGCCGCTTGTGCTGAGCATGACACGACTGGATGTGATCCTGCTCTCCAAGCGTCCCTCTGCTATCCTGCTATTTCCTTACACTATACCCGTCCGACTCAGCGTCAAGTCATTTGCATAGGGGTGTTTACACGCCAGGAGCCCAGTGGATCATTAACCATGCACAGGGCTCTGAATACAGGCACTTCCTGGATGTACGTGTGCGTGTGGCACTGCTTCTGTTTTCATTTCACAAGTCCGGCAACATGGAGTGTTTGCCGGGGTTGAGGGGCGGAGCTGGCACAGGGGTACCAGAAGCAAACCTCAAGGTCAGAGCGGTCGAAAAAACTGACTGTAAAGTGTGGGCTTGGGTGCCCAGGCTTGGGATCCTGTGCTCCCTGCGCCACTGGATTCAAGCTAGCCTGTCTCCACATGAGGAGAAACATTGCGTTCAATAACATAAGAACAACAATGGTGAGGACATTCTTATTATGGTTGTATTGTTGTGATCTTTTGAATGGGAGGTGGCATGATTGTTTTAACTTCAGTGTAAAAGTAAGTCTGACAAACTTTAATATGCGGATATTTGGTATTAGATGCTTACAGGACTCTTGATTAATTTGTAGAGTTAGTTGCTCAAACCCACATTATCAGCGAACTGAGCATGTATTAGATAACTAGTACTCTTTTATATGAAGGGTTTTGTTGCTACATTTGCTGCAAAATTAAGTGGGAACGCAAAAACAACATGCATCACCACAAAACGAGCGTATGTTATTCACAGTACTTGTGTTTTTCGTGATTTTTTGGGTGCAAAATGCATCCTCGTGTCTAAAATGGACACATACACACATTTTAGCGCTGTATGCTGGGTTTGTCTTTGTCTCTTAATTTCCTGTAACATGTGGGCAGGCACACTCGCATCACCATTATATCTCTTACTATTACAAGGGCACTACATGTTCCACCCTCCCTTCTATAGTATAATACCTGACCGTTGCAGCTTCTTCACTCTCTTGTGGCCTGTACAAGCCCATCCTGGCTTGATTGGCGGCTCTCACTCCCCCGTTCACTAGTGGCATGTGAAGCATCAGTAGATGTTGTAGCACCCCTAATAATGTGCTGCATGGCCAAAAACTTACAAGGTCCCAAAGGCGAGACCTATTGGCCATGCCAATGCTTGTTCTTGTATGGTGGGATTTTGAGGTTAAGTGCCAATCTAGTGCGAAGGTTCCTTTGTTGAATATATTTGGTGATTCTATTCCTGATGAAGAGCGGTCCTGTTCCATGTATCGCTTTGTGGGTGATACAAAGCAGCTTAAATGTGGATCTTCCGGCAACCGATAACCAATGTAGGGGCTTCAAGGCAGGAGAGATGTGGACGTGTGGCTTTATATATAAGAGTAGTTTGGCAGCATAGTTCTGAATCCATTGTAATCTTTTCATAGTTGTTAAAGATGATCCGTGGTAGAGGCTATTGGGGTAATCGAGTTTAGACAGAACAAGAGAGATAGTAGCCTGGACCTTGTGTGGAAATCTCAGGTGGGGGAAGATGCGTTGCAGAGTTTTTATAGTAAAGAAGCTTGATCTTGCTAGTTTGTCCACTTGGGCATTCATTTATAGCTTGGAGTCCATGGTAATTCCAAGATTTCTTACTTGCTTAGATACTTTAGGCGGTGTTCCCAGATCATCAGGCCAGGCGGCGAGTGGGTCATAATTTTTCCACACGTGAGTATTTCCGTTTTGGAAGCATTCAATTTGAGATGGCTCCACGTCATCCACTGATCCACGGCTCCGAGACAACTGTAATTTGTGAGTTTCCAAAGTCTTTGGGTCTTTGCAATTTAAGGAGTATTTGTGTGTCATCTGCATAGTTATAGCATGTGAGGTTAAAGTGATTGATCAGTGCCGGCAATGACTTCATATAAATGTTGAAAAGAATGGGTGAGATAATAGAGCCTTGAGGCACCCCTGCTTTTGTAAAGTATAGTTTGGATGAGAAAGGGGGGTAAAGCTGACATTAGTTCCGTTTTGAAGGTAGGATATGATCCAGTCGAGAGCAGTCCCCTCTATGCCGGCTTTGTAGAGTCTTTGTATTAGAGTGCTGTGGTCAACAGTGTCAAAGGCAGCTGAGAGGTCCAAGAGAAGTAGTGCAGCAACCCTGTTCTGGTCAATTGTGTTCTTAAGGTCCTCTGATGGCAATGAGGGTAGATTCTGTGCCTCTTCCTGGACGGAATCCTGTCTGGAAGACTGAAAGTCTGAAATTATCTTCAATGAATTGTGACATCTGGGCGAATGCATCTTTTTCTATTAGTTTGCCCAGGAAAGGTCCATTTGTAATCGCTCTGTAGTTGTCGGGGTTAAGTGGGTCCAGGTTTGGTGTCTTTAGTAATGGGCGTATGTATGACTTTTTGATATCTTCTAGAAATATTCCCGTAGTTAAGGAATTGTTGATGATTCTTCTTACTGGTGGGGTAGCAGAGGTAGTCAGAAGAATTTTCTTGATGGTTTGTGGTGGACACAGGTCAGAAGGGCTGCCGGCAGGCTGGCTTGATGTGACCAGGTCCATGAATTTATCATGTGATATTTGTTGGAAGGAATGGAGAGGCTAGTTTTGAGTACTCTTAGAATATATTTTGGGAAAAGGGTCGGTCCTGGTGGTTTTTCTTTGCTTTAAATAGGAGTCCAAAGTGTCTGCTTTGGTCGTGTAATGAATTGTCTGTTTGTCTATGAAGTCTTGAGTAATAGGATGAACACCTTCTAGGCGATTTGGTTTATGAAATTAGGTGAGAATTTTATAGAATTCTTTATTTGCACATTTAGCATTTTGAATTCTGTCTGAATAGTATTTTTTCTTCGCTTTTTTGATCGCCAACTTGTATAATCTGTTAAGTTTCCGTAGGTGAAGTTTGTCTTGATTGGTGTTTGTTTTGAGACAGGTACGTTGCAGCTTTCTAATTTGCTGTTTTATCCATTTTATCTCTGCATGTCTCCAAGGTGTCTGTTTCTTTTGTTTTGTTGTGCTGTTCTTAGTGGAATTAGGATATCAAAAGTTTCCTGTAGCCACTCATATAGTTTTTGAACAGAATTTATTGTGTCTATATCTGTACTGGATGTTAGCTATGTTTCTAAGTGTTCAAAATTGAGGTTGTTCCACGATCGATAGGTGGAAGCATGTAAAGTGGTTTTAGGTGTGTAGCTTTGTGTTGTTTTATGTTGGAAAGCAAGCAAATGGTAGTCTGACCATGTGACTGGAGTCATTGTTTGAAAGGTAACTAGTTCTGGATTTGCAAAAATGACATCTAAGATGTGTCCAATGATGTGTGTTAGTTTGTGGACGATCTGATGTAGGTTCAGTGAGTCTAGGCCAGGGATGATTGTTTTTGATGGGGCATATTGGGTTTGTCAAACCAAATGTTTAGGTCACCCAGAATGCATAGGTTGGAGTGTAGTGTAATAAGGTTTGAAACTGTGTCTAGAAGTGTGTCTGGGAAATCTTGCATTGCAAGGTGGAGGTCAGTAAAGGAGCAGGAAGTTACAGGAAGAAGATGGTGTAGGGTTGCATCTGGTGAAGAGGGCCTCACAAACTTGTATGGAGACGTCATCAGCTTTAGTGATATTTATTGTTTGCTAGAATACAATAGCTAGGCCACCTCCTCTTTTACCTATACAATTTTGGGTGATAGTTTGATAGCCTAGAGGAACAGCTTCATGCAGCCCTGGAACCACACCATCTCCCAACCATGATTCAGTTATGAAGAGTAAGTCAGGTTGTGTGTCAGTGAGAAGGTCGTAGATGTGATGCTTGTTTTTAGAGAGTGATAGAGTATTTATTAGTAGGCAGTTTAGAGAATGTGCTTTGATGATGGTGTGACTTTGTTTTGTAGAAGAGTGAGCAGCATTTTGTGGACTTGTAGCAGGTGTGTCCTTAGTGGTGGTATTAGCTGTACAAGGATAGCAATAGTGTAGTTGTTCTGAATCGTATTTATCGTCAAGCATGCTAAGAAAGAATTTTGATGGGTCTGCGTGTGAAGGTGGTGGAGATGGTTTTGAGAGTGAGTTGGTGAGCTGTGTTGTTTTTGTAGAGTAGCCTTATTGTAAAGTAGACATGGAGATGAGAAGTTGTGAAGAGTGGCATGTTGCTAATTTTGTTTGCGTCTGTTTAGGGTGGAAGGTGTATGAGTTAGGGGTGCTGGTGCAGCATGTGGATCATTTTGTAAGGTTCTAAATTGTCCAATGGATGAGAGGTGGTAAAAAGAGTTGCTGTATATGTTTTAGGTGTTGGGGAAGACAGAAAGCTTGGCAGTGGAATTTGTTTAGGGTGTATATTATTTGTGTAGTCAGGAAGGTGGGAGTGGGTGAATGTTTCTAGTCTGTGACAGAAAGTGTTATGAGGTGTTGTGTGTGAAAGATTTTGTTGTGCTGGTCTGTGTGTTATGTTTTTTTTGAGGAGTAGTGAGAGGAGGTGATGATGTATTTGTTTTCTGTGGATTGTTGGTGAGTGCAAGCTGCAAGGTAAAGGGGGTGGTGATGTGTTTTGGAAAAGAGTGTATGTGGTGTGTGAGAGGGGATGAACAAGAGTAAAGTGTGTTTGTGTTAGATTTGAATGCTAAAAGAAGAAATATGTGTGGTGTATCGCGTGAGGGTTGTGTGGTTGTGTTTTTGTGGTAAAACGCAGAGGAGGGTATTGGTGGATGAAAAGATGGTAGGCTGAGTATAGGTTTGCTAGTGACAGAAAGGGGTCTATTCGGGGTTAGAGCAGGGAGTATTTGTCTGGATGGGATATAGTTAAGTATGGTGTGGATTTGGGTTGTCTTGGTGATGCGGGATTGGTTAGTGGTATAAGATAGAGCGGTGTTTTGTGTGCGAGTGATGGTGCCATTGAGTGGTAGTTGGGATAGAAGGGAGTGAAGGTGTGGGTTGTGGGGTTTTTATAGTGGGTGTTGAGACATTGAAAAGTGAGTAGGGCTTGTTTGTAGTAAATGAGTAGTGCTGTGAATGTGTCACTCTGGTTGTGGATGTGGATGGGGCAGGGTGGATGCTGGTGTAGGTGAAAATCGGCAGCATCTCTGGCCCTAGGCCCAACCAGTCCCGAACAGGCCCATACAGGCAGCTGCCTTTGTCCTCTCCGCCCTACAGCCCCAAACATGCAGCTGTCCTTGTCCTCTCCACCCATAGCCTCTACGCCTGGGCTGAGACGCCCTGAACCCTGACCTTAAATAGCCCTAGTAATCAGGTGACCACTTCGGTCAATGGGAACCCTAGCTCTAACCTTAAGCAAGCACACCACTAGCCCTAAGCACTAGGACCTATAGGAGGCCAAGCTCTTACAGCCAATCACAGCCCTAGTCCTAACAACCGATCAGAAATTAAACCCTAAGCCCTAAGTCCAATAGAAACCCTAGACACAGGAACTAATCAAAAACCCTAAATGTATCCGCCAATCTGAACACTTACCCTAAACCGTTACGTCCAATAGAATCACTAACCCAGGTACCAATCAGAGCCATAGACCTATCAGCCAATCAGAACACTAACCTCTAAGCCCAATAGAAACACCAGATACAGCAGCCAATCAGAGCACTGATGTAACGTCCAATAGCAGCTTAAATAAGTGACGTGTGACCTTGGGCTCAGGCTGCTGTGCAGGGGGCTGGGAGCTTCTCCTCAATTCAGAATCTCCTTGGAGACAGACAGGCTCAATCCACACTCTGGAGTTCTGCAGGTAAGGGCCTAAACTAGGCCTCTAACAATACTGATTTCATTTCAAGACCGGAGGCTACCATTATGCATTAAAACCTTTAATTGCCACTCCGCAGCACCTTTAAAGAATAAAAGCACATCAAAACACTAGAACTAGAACACAGCAGTCCATAAATATCCCTGCTCCTTAACATTCTTCCTCTTTTAATTGCTGCTCAGGACAGTACCTTTTAATTTACTCAGGACAGTACCTTTTAATTTACTCAGGACAGTACCTTTTAATTTACTTCTTACTTCTTAAATTTATGTATATTTTATGCAGTCTCAGAGCACACTCTGCTTAGCCTCTGAAGTATAATATGTCTATTTCTTGTGGGTTGCAGGGGGGGGGGGGTTAATCTTGTTTCAATTAATTGCTAAGACAAAAGGGATCTGGGGGTGGATAGCTTACACACAGGTCTGACCACAGATTAGGGGAGAAACTAGGAGGGGAAATTAAGCAGTCACAGGCAGGTAAAACAGCATATTTTAAGCTATAAAGCCCACAAACAAACAAGTAAATTGAGGCAGTCATGGGCAGGTGAAAACCGCAGATTTGTAACTACAAAGACCACAATGCAACAGGTAAATTGAGGCAGTCACAGGCAGGTAAAACAGCAGATATTAAACTACAAGGCCCACAAACAAACAGGTGAAAATGAGGCACTCATGGGAGGAGGAGAATCACTTTTAAAGTTTCAGGAAATAGACAGCACAAAGTCTGTCTTCTTACCACCTCCTGGTCCTTGGTTCACTGCGATATTGGACACAGGGAACATGCAGCGAACAAAATGGAGCTAGCTGTTTTGGGGTTCACCCTACAAACCTTAAGGGGCCTGGGCAGGTGTGAGAGGAGGGCTCAGGGTTGCTTGGGAGCTACAGAGCCAATCTGCAAGCTCAGGCTGCTGGGCAGGGGGCTGGGAGCGGCTCCTAAATTCAGAATCTCCTTGGAGACGGACAAGCTACTGTTCCACCCACATTATACTAGCGGCCAACACATCAAAAGAGATCTTCTAACCCGTTTGAGCTTTGTATAACAATCTGTCACAGTTCCTTTCTACTAAGATTGAAAACATTGGATGCCAGATTGAGCAGGAAGCCTCCCTTGCTCCCACGGTTTCCCTTTCCCCTGTCATAGAGCAAACCCAGAACAAACTCCCTCAATTTACAGAGACTTCAGCCAGGCAATTAGGTAAGATTTCTCCCTTACAAGATTCTCAGGCTCCCTGGCAGATATCGGCCCAGCTTCCATAATGAAACAAGTGGTTTTGCTCCTCATTCCAAATATAGTCAGTCTGTTTGAACAATTCCTAAATCAAGGTAATATCCAGTTAGAGTGGGAGGCAGCAAGGGTCAACCCCCTGTTGAAAAGCCTCCTTTTTAGTAGATGAACCTAAGAACTTCTGTCCAATATTCCAGTTACCACATCATGGGAAACTCTTGGGAAAATGGTCTTCACACAGTTGCACACCTTTACAGAGACCAATCCCATTTTACAGCACCTTCAAGCTGTCTTCAGACCTGGTCATAGCACAAACCTGGTACTTACTTCGGCTCTGGTTGATGTCCAGAGGCTGGGGATGGGGGGGGGGCAGGGTTTAGAAGGGGCTTTTGAACATTTCTGCAGCCTTTGATGCCACTGACCAATCATTGTGTCTTTCCAGATTGAAGGATGCTTATCTCGATAATCTTCCTTTCACATGGCTCCACTCATTTTGGTCAGATTATGCAGAGTTTTCTGCTTTCAAATCAGTTCCACGTCAGGTTAAATGTGGAGCGCCCCAGGGTCCGTACTTTCCCCTCTATTTCTAATATTTACATATTGCCCTTAGCCTCCTGGCTATATGCGAAGGGAGTACAGTTTTCCATCTATGCGGATGACACCGCAGCTAACAGCTGCCCAGGCAACCCCTTCCACATCTGCTTTCCAGCAGGAGGAGTTAACTGACGTCATAATTCGTGTACACCAATGGATGGCCTCTAATCTTATCAATTGAATCTATTAAAAAAGGAACTGATGATCACAAAAAAATGTGATTGACAAATGGAACCCAACTTGCAGGCCTGCGGAGATCCCCCCATGCCCCACTCCTCCAGCTAAAGTTGTCTGGAATCTGGGCATCCACTTAGATCCGGCCCTTTCCTTGGAAATGTAGTGATCCAAAGTAGTCAACTCCAGTGCAAACTCCTCCTTAATATTGCACCACGGGGCCGCACCCCTATAGTCACAGCCTTAGTCCAGCCACGGCTGCATTATGGACACGCCATCTTCCTAGGACTTCCAGAAGAGGCTTTTAGAAGGCTTCAGCTTGTATAAAATGTTGCTGACCAGCTACAAACAGGTAAAGGACCTAAAGACCGTATTAATCCTATCCTACGGATGCTTTATTGGTTACCAGCAAAAGAAGCAGTGTTGTTTAAAGCTCTTGCCACAGTTCTCCCCCATTCCCTGGCATCAAAATTAGAATGTTATTTAGTTAACTTGACATCAAGAGGCAATATGTTGTGTGTTAACTTTTCATTTATTCTTCATATACTGCCACAAGTTAGGAATATAAATGCGATCAAGACGTATGGTCTAAACATAGGCACATTTTCCTTTACTTTTCTTGGTCATCATTTTCAGATTCCTTCTGTCATATCACTTAACTAACTCATGAGGAGAGATTGCTGTTCCTTTATTTTTATAGAGGGGGGTCTCGGGATACCCTGTTGTTCATTTGTGCTTTCTGGAGGGATTTGATAACACTGCTTTCCACCCTGCTGATTTCACACCTTTCCCCAGGCTCTTACATCACTCAACAAATCCCCTCTGTCTTACAAGTTAAGCTGAGAGTTGGGCTGCAGAGAGTGGGGCTGCAGGCCCATGTGAAGTGTTTACAACAAACACTTATGAAAGGGTGTTGGGTGGGCCAGAGGTTTGTCTTGGGAGGACCTGGCTCACCTTCTCCCATCTCTAGAACAGGGTCTGCAAGAGACCTTGTGTTACCGCTCTTTATGTTCCCGCTCCTTATGTGTACGCCCTGCTGTCCGTTCTTTTATTTCACGCTTTTGCTGTTGCTCAGCCTGGTGCATCCTCTCCCACTGTGCAACCCTGGCGTCCCTGATGGCTTGCCTCTCAAAGAGGCTCGCCAAGGTCTGGACCCGCCTTTCAGCATCTAGCTGTCTCGCGGCATCCTTCAGGGTGGTGTAGGGCTGTAGGCCGCCCCTGGGCCCAGTCTGGATTCCCTGTTCTTGCTCTTTTCTTTGCTGCAGATGTTGGGTCTTTCGCATACAGAAAATGCAGTCACATTTTTCCTCTAGGTTATTGTTCTTCTTGTCTTGAAGAACAGCCTCAGAATCCTGGAGGAAAGGCAAGGAAAGACTTCAGATTATTTCTTACCTATCCCTTTCTAAAGTTGTAAACAAGGCATTGAGATTCACTATGATCTGCAGTGGCCCTTAAGACTTTAATGAAGACTGCAGAGCAAACACTCTAATGGTACAACTCAAGTCACACCCTCTTCCCAGGAATCCCTCCATCAAACCTTCAAGAGCATCTAAAAGTTGTTCAACTCACTGATGTTTCCTGCCCCTTTTGTCCTTTCCCTTCTTCCCAACCACCCACTTGCTTAGTCTCAATTCAGAATTTGCACAAGACCTCCCGCGTGTGAACGAGATCCCAGCAGAGGTGTTACAAACAGGATCTACTGCATACAATTGAGGAAAATGCAATTTTGTGCATTGGAATATAAATAAGAAAAAATAGGAAGCATCTCCAGGTTCTTTAAAAAACAATAAAACCAAAATACATCTTTATGCACCAATAAAAGGTTTGTGGTGGAAATAGAATCAGTTGGACCTGCCTCCGTGATAATGAAGTAAAAGTCCAAAGCCAATTGGCCAGCAGCTGGATCCAGCAGAAACCAATTGCAATTGGCAACTAAAATGTGCTTTCTTTAGGACCAGCATCCCCACAACCACCAGAGACGAAAACACTCTGGAGAGCCCTGAACCAGCTAGGGAATGAAAACAAGACCACAATGGCTATCACTAACACCTAGGAAGAGAAGAGGAAACCATCCCTTCTCAACAAAAACCTCTGCTTTCCAACACCAGAGACAACTGTCAACTGGGTTCCCTCACACATTCTGGACCAAGTCTCAGGTGAGGAAGCATAATGAGTGAGTTGGCTACATCACAGCAGCTAATATCAAGCACCCTAAGGAAACAAAGTGTGTAGCATCTGTGGGCATCATTGCAACAGTCCACTACTGATCACCTGTGTTCTCTTAGACATCAGTTTGAGCCAGTGACTGTTCACTCAGTCCCAGGTATGTCTTGTGCATTGTTGAAACAGAGAAGCTAGTGCAGAGACACCTCTTGCTAGATACCACATGGTCCCGTGTGTTGGAGATGATGGACAACTCTGTTCTTTTAACCAATGCCTGAGCCTGTGTGAACAGCAATCTGGGTACAATAACTAGCTTGCACCACAAAGTAGAAATACATTTAAAAGAAGAAGCCAAGCAAGAGGACTAATTTCCCATCATCCATCTGCACAGGAAGTGACATGTTGGATTTACCATCATCCATCTGCACAGGAAGTGAAATCAGTGGATTTCCCATCATCCAGCTGCACAGGAAGTGCCATCACTCCTCTCCCCTCCTAAGACCTACTTAATGGCTGCCACAGCAGGGATGTGCACACCAAAGGCTAAGTCATCTGCATCCGTCCGAGCCTGGACCATGCCCAGTGCCAGGAACCTTGGTCCTCCCCCTTCCTGTCGCTTTAATGCTGCAACCCTCTGCACCCTCAATCCTGGCAGCTGCTGCCTCGTCGCAATACACAACACTGAGGGAGAATTCTCCTGTGTTTCCTGTACGTTTTCAGGCACTTACACACACCCAAAACTCACCACACAGACAACACCCCACTCTCTCACAGTCCTGCCACCCAGATGCTCACATTCTGAATGTCTTCACCTCTTCCACAACGTTCCCAGATGCTTAGAACACAAACAACTCACCAGAAGGCTCGGGCCATTCAGAAATTGGTGGCCAGAATCACTCTCAACCTCCCATGCAGCACTCACATCACACCACACCTGAAGGAGCTCCGCTGGTTCCCCGTTCACAAACAAGCACAATTCAAACTCATCACCTATACTATCAAGGCACTACATAACACTGGCTCAGCATACATCAACGATTGCATCTGCTTTCACAAACCTTCCAGACACCTCTGCTCGTCAGGACTACTACACAAATTCCATGCATATGGAAAACCAGATCCGGCAGTCATGCCTTCTCCTACATCGCTCCTGAAGCGTGGAATGACTGCCACTAATCATAAGAGCCTCCTCCTCACTTCTTGAATTCCACAAGATGCTGAATACCTGGCTTTCAGCAGTCCCACTAGGCTCTAGGTGTGGCTAGACTCACACCTGCTCAGTGCCAGGATACCCTCCTGAGCAATAGTGCACTCTACAAGTCTGCATAACATACATCACATAACAGCGCTTTGCAAAATTAAAAAATATGCACTCTGGAATATTCTAGCAATGCTGCAGTCTATATTGGCAGTACCCTGGGATATTTTGTTCTGTATTTTGTTTTATTCTATTTGTTGTGTACGTTACCCAGGTGGGGGCCCCCTAAAGAGTGTTTTTGTTGGGATGACAAAAAAATGCAGTCATAAGAAATAGTCCTTAAGGATGGGACAAGAATCTGCCCTAATACAATGTAAGGGTCGTAGAATATTAGGGGCATATTTACCACAAAATTGCACAGCACGGCGCTGCAAGCAATTTAGCTGCACTGCACTGCGTCTTTTCAAAAACACAGGGATGCGCAGTATTTACAAGTATACGGTGCACCTCTGTGTTTTCTCTTGCACCCGCGCTAAAAAAGCTGCCTAGCGCCAACGCAGGCACCCTTGCACCCTGGTGCAAGGGTGCCTGCGTTGACGGGATGATTGATTGTGTTTGCAATCATTAATGGCGTTTTGCTCCTTCTTTGTGTGCTGCAGTATGCAGCACTCATAGAAAGAGCAAAAAAACGAGGAGCAATAAAAGAATTTCTCCTCATTGCGCCACTCTAATGCCTCCTTTTCAAAGACGTTAGTTTTTGGTGCTGCCTCAGATTTACAGATCCTTATAAATCTGGGGTAGTGTCAAAAAGCAATGGGTTTTGCTTAGGAATGCCCACAGCAACACCCATTGCATGCCCCTTTGCCGCAGAAAAGTGCTGTAAGAAGGGCCATATTTACAAGGCAGCCTGCACATTAGTCTCAGAATTTCCTTTGTCAAACTGAATTTTCCTTTTCATTTGCTCAGATATGTCCTTTTGCAAACCTTTATCGACATTCTTCACCCTGCACTCCTTTCCAGTAAACCTCCTAGCGCAAGGAGGACAAGTGATGGTACATGGCTTCCTTCTGCAGAACAGTACAAAATGAGCCCCCCTGGTGTTAGAATGTCGGATGAATCTGTTTTCTTCCACCCTTTTTAAGACTTCCCTTCCCCAGGCTCTAGTCATGCTTTAGGCTAACTGCACACTTTTGATGAGGGTCCTAGTAAATCACTCAACCATCCCATTAGTCTGGGGATGAAACAATGCAGAATTGTTTTGCTTGATGCCTCTTTTCGTTGAGAATTGATCAATCTCTCAGGAGGTTAATTGAACCCCAATGTCTGTGAGGAGAAACTTGTGATTGCTCTCATCCACAAACACACCCGTCAATAACCTTATAATTTAGTGAGTGAAGAAGTAATTAACAAAAGTGATCATGGGTTACCTAGAATGCATATCCATGGCTACTAGAATATAAGACTGACCGCTTCCAAATGTGACAGGATCCAAAATATTGAGAGCTACCTCTTTGAAGGGCTCTTTTGGGATTTCCCGGTGAACCATCTCAGGTGTTCTAACCTTCTTGGACTTATCACTCAGAGAACAATCAACCACTTACGTACATTCCATTCTACCATTGAGTCCATACCTGCCCACCAATAAGAACTCCTCAATCTCTCTTTCTTCTTGATTATCCCTTGATGGCCACTGTGCACAAGTTTTACAATGCACATTTTCTAAGTTGAAGGAGGAACCAACCTGGATCCCCTCAAATGATCATCTTGTACTGACAATTTTTTCTTCACCCTCTTGAAAATCTTCACATTCCCATGTTCTTCCAGCTCCTACTTCCACAAATCAAAACACGGTTCCTTTAACACCAAGTCAGTGTCCACTTCTTCAATCTATTCCCTCTCATCAATGCATCTATCAGTTACAGAACCAACCTTAACGAAATCGTTGGACCACCACTTGCTCTGCAAAGATTTGACTCAGAAGTTTCTAACCGTTAAAGACAATTGGCAGCTCTTTTCAACTGACTCAATAAAATAATTTACAGTGAAGTGGTAATTTTGCAAGACAACCACTCGGCTGCAAAATTGAAAAGATATTGCACCTAATCCTTTCCTACCAAAGATCTCATTCAGTGGTTTGTAATCCAAAAATACCTTGAATTTTCTTACTGGCCAAAACAGTGTAATAACCTCTTTTTCTATGGTAGGACACATTCACTATGCACCCTTCAGAGCTCTTGTCAAAAACGTTATAGTGCCTTCCTCGATATCTTGAATTTGCTTCAAAACAGCACCTAAACCAATATCACTGACATCAGTGACTAAATGACAAGACAAGCATGGGGCAAAATTCTAGAGATTTTGAGTCTCAGCAAGTTAAAGTTTGAAACTGTCAAATTCTAACAATGTTCATCCCACACAAAACTAACTGCCTTTTAAACCAAACAAGGAATGTTAAAAGATTTGCTGGCAAAATTTGAAAAGAACTAAGGGGCTGATTAGAATGGCAGGTGAGCTTTCGTCCGCCCGCCACCCTATCGGAAACGGGACCGCCCGACATGATGTCGGCGGTCCTGACATAGGCATTATGATACAGCCGCCACCACGGTGGTTGCAATGCCCATGCTTTGCATTGCGGCGGATGGCAGGGAGTTGGGGGCCCGCTACGGGCCCCCAAAGTCCCTTTCCACCTGCCCTTTCATGGCGGGTTAACCGCCATGAAAAGGCGGGCGGGAAGGGACATTGTAATCTCTACGGCGGTGCCAGGCAGGCACCGCCACCATGGTATGGAATACAACCCCCTCCACCGCACCCCGTCGGATGCGTGGCGGTTGGTCTTTCCAACCGCCAACACACCGCCCGCCATTGTAATATGGCGGGCGGGAAACTTGCTTCCGATGGCGGTGAGACCGCCACTGACGGGCTGTCAGTGGCGGTCTCACAGCCATCGTAATCAGACCCTTAATTTTTAAATACAATTATCGCATCCATAGAAGAGGTGCAAATGTTTCTTTTGATACTTGTCACCATAATGCGGTAACCATGCACACAGCACACAAGGTGAGGCTGAAAAGATGTATTTCCAAGAAAAGAAACTTTAACTACCATCCAACAAGATTTACAGCTTTTCCAGTCCAAGTGTCAGCATCATTCATAATAATACTTTCTAAAGCAGAATGCCCTCTATATTCTAACACATAAGCACTAGACTGCTAACCCAAGATACCACACCAGACGTCATGACTTGATAGCGAAGCAAGACTTAAGTTCAGGCAAAGAATGGTAGTAATTGCCTGAATCCTAGCCTTTATAATATGATATGTGTGTATAGTGGTTTGCATCGGTGATGAGGCTTAGCCCAGTTTCTGCCTATGAATCTTCCAATAGACGTTGACTATCTAGGACTAAATGAAAACACAACGTTTTGGTATTGGAAAGGTGAATATAGCACCTTACATCGCATGCGTTTACAACGCATGTGATTACAACGCGGTCGTTACAACGACCGCGTTGTTACATCGCAGTACATTACAACGCAAGTCATTACATCGACTTGCTGTAGGGGGCGCGCTGGACTTAGGAATAGTATAATTTACTATTCCAACTCCAGTGTGCGCAACAGTAGGAAAGGTGTTGGAATAGTAAATTATACTATTCCTTAGGTTAGCGCCCCCCTACAGCAAGTCAATGTAACGACTTGCGTTGTAATGTACTGCGATGTAACAACGCGGTCGTTGTAACAACCGCGTTGTAATCGCATGCGTTGTAACGCATGCAATGTAATGGCTGTTTCCCTGGAAAGGTTGGTGGGTTTGCAATGAGGCTTAGCTCAGTTTCTGGAAATGAATCTCCCAATAGTCGCTGACTAGATAGTAGCCAATGAAAATGCAGCATTTTGGTATTGGAAAGGTTGGAGGGTTTTCAATTAACTAATGTTAGGTAAGGATGAGGGAACTCCCTGCTAGTGTCTGGCCAGAGGGTTGAGACTAGCGGCCCTAAGAATAGAGGTTTTCATGGACAGATGTTATGTAAACAAGATATACTAATGTATGGTCTTGTATCTAATGAGGCTCATCTCAGTTTGGGGTATGATTCTTTGTGGAAGGAAATATAGTATTTAGGTATGGTACAGCATTATTACTGGAAAACAGTATTATTAATTTTCAATGCATACATGAACACCGACCCCTTACATATTTATATAATTGTTTGTTGATTGTGTCCATCCTAAACTAGTCAATTCTTGCAAGAGTCTGGTAAATGTGTGGCATGAAAACCATAACACTAAAACAATGCGGATGAGCATGGCCCTCCCCATCCTTCACATTCATTTGAAATAATATGGCAGGTTTATGTAATGCAGAGTGCAAACACCCTGTAATGCAGGTCTGAAAGATTTATTTTGTTGATATCAATGTGAAAACATCTATGTACTGTCAGAAAGAGTGCACACACATTTTGGGGGTCAGTACTCATGCGCTCCTGGTGTGCATGGATGCTATCTCCTCTCTGATGGCCTACATTTCTCTATGACATTTATTTAGTCTCCATTTTACAGACATGTACAAACACATATGTACATGTTGCATCCATGCTACTCCTATGAGGAAACAGCGTTTACAACGCTGTGGGTACAACGCGGTTCCTTTACAACGCGGTCATTACAACGACCGCTTTGTTACCACGCGTACCATTACATCGCAAGTCATTTCAACGACTTGCTGTAGGGGGCGCACTGGTGTTGGATTTACAATCCAACACCTTCCCTGCTGTTGCACAAACTGGAGTAGGAATAGTAAATAATACTATTCCTAAGTCCAGCGCGCCCCCTACAGCAAGTCGTTGAAACGACTTGCGATGTAATGGTTCGCGTTGAAACAACGCGATCGTTGTAACAACCGCATTGTAATGGAATGCGTGAAAAGCTCATTCGTTGTAAAGAGTCCTATTCCATAATAAAATATTGAGTTAAAAAATATCGACACCCAAAGATATAGACAAAAACATATAACTGAAAATAATATTGTTGAAGGAGATATCATCAAAACAAGGTAAGAATATAATTTAAATAAATGAAAACTGTATAGTATTTTTTTTCAAAGTAGCATTACAGTTAAACAAAATAGAATGTAAAATATTCACTTTCTATTCACTGCAGTAAAGAACAAAGGCGAGCCGCACTGGAGCGTTTTACTGCTTCATCAGAGTTATTTGGTGGAAAGGAGGATGCGTTTTTGGCATCATCAGTGAACAGCAAGTGTGCTACAACATATATGATATATACATAGATAAAGAAATTTGAACATAAAAATTTACCAACATATTTCCAATTTAAAATCAAAAATAATTACAGTAAAAACAAAATATAAAACAATAATAAAATATAACAATGAATTAAATTAATAAAATACAGATAAAAATAAAGTTTAAAAACAGTTTATAAAAATAATAACAACCCTAAGCAATATAAATAATTTAAAAAATATAAACTTACAATATTAAATAGCAATAAAAGAAATTACTATACATGCAGGTTACGAAATAATCAATAAAATATTTAATTTCCTAAAAAAATATTTGTCCATTTCAACCCCATCCTATTAAACAGCAGGGTAAATGTTGGACTTTGGAGTAGTTATATTTACTATTCCCACTCCAGCCTATACAACAAAAGGTTGAAAGTGTTGGACTCCGGAGGGGTTATATTTACTATTCTCACTGCAGTCAAAGCAACAGGATGTAAAGTGTTGAACTCTAGAGTGATTACATTTACTATTCCCACTCCAGTCTCCGCATTAGTAGGGAAAGTGTTGCACTCTGGATGGGTTACATTTACTAATCCCTCTCCAATCTACGCAACAGTAGGGAAAGTGTTGGACTCCAGAGGGGTTACATTTACTATTTACACTCCAGTATAACCAACAGTACAGAAAATGTAGGACTTTAGATGGACTTCAAGAAACAATACACCTCCTAATCATGTTGTGCAAAATATGTAAATACCTATAACCAAATACAAATTAAATTCCTATTTTAAATATAAAATGCATATAATATACTAAAAACGTAATAAATGCGTTGATAATTCTTTACAAATAAAATGTACTTTCATACAACAAAAAAGGAAACATCAAAAACCGATCTTGTATAAAAAAAAATTAAAATTACTTTAACAAAACAAATAGTGTACATAACATTTTCAAAAAATAAAATAATTATCAATTAAACATTATTAACAAATAATTTAACCTATACTATAATTCCATTATCTTTCCTGCCCTTTTACCTGAAAAAACAACAGCCCGTTACTAAAGTATACATTAATAACATCAATGTAAATATTTGAATATACTGAAAAATAAAAAATAAATGTTTTAAATTATAATGTAATTAATTTTCTATAATTTAATGAATACCCTACTCCCCTAAATAACTAACCACCGCTACTAAAAATAAATTAAACAAAATCTTAAAAATATATTTCAACAATTAAAAAATAAAACAATTCAAATAATAAATTACATAATTAATAAACAGTTATAATTAGCATTAATATAAAATTATTCCCACCTTGTTTTCTAACAAAAAACCAACAAGCCACCACAATATAATTATTCAAAATTAAAAAATGTAAATCCACATTAAAAATAACAAATTAAACTTAAATACATTAAATAACTATTTTTTAGCACAAAAGTACGCCGCACTCAGGAATCCTTTCTTAGAATTTTATTCCAACAGAGCCAGTCTGATCACGGTTTAAAATAACTACTACACAATGAAATAGTTTAAATAATTATAAATCAATTAAAAATGTAATTTACGATACAATAATTAATTAACAATACCATTACATTTTTACATTTGAATACCTTCCCACTCTATTTCCCTACAAACCCACAACTCACTAATAAAATCTAAATTACAAACTCAATTAAAAAATTTAAATTTAACATTCTTAATTGCAAACTATATTACAAAAGAATATATATGAACAGTACCAACTCCTAAAATTAATATTATAACTAATATATACTGAATTATACAAAAAATGTATAACTATATTTAAGTAAACAATATTAACTAAAACTATATTATTTAAAATGATATTATAAATTGAAAAAACCCAATTTTCTTGACAATGCTCTATGACACGTCTGCACTAACTCCCTCTATCCTTCCTTTGACTCATCCAGAACCTCATTATACCACTATGATTGCCCTAATAATCCTTTCTAGACTCTTCACTTCTCTATCCTTCCTTTGACTCATCCTCAGAATTTCTTAGCAGTATAGGTTTCTGCATCCCAGCCAATCGGGCTTTCACCCCCGACACATTACTAAGAGCTCTTTTGGAAGTGTCTGGCTTCATCAAAATGACACTGGGCAAAGGGAGAAACACCAACCGGATACCACTTGACTTATAGAGGGTTCATTGATACTGTCTCCCATTCCATTCTTCTGCAATGCCTTGTGGCTATTGGTGCTAGGGGCCAGGAACTAGGTTGGATTAAGTTGTTTTTGGAGAACAGAGGACAGGCAGTCTGTATGGCACTTTTCTCCTCTGCCACCAAACCACTCAACTTTGGGGTACTCCAGGGACCATCTTTGAGCCCCACTCTATTTAATATCTATATGTCCCCCTTAGCCTCCGTGGTTGAATCTTTTGGTTTTATAGTGGTCTCTTATGCGGAGGATACACAGTTGATCCTTTCACTTGACATTGGTTCAGCTTTAGTTCAGGATCCTTCATATCCCAATTCAAGAAGGACCTCAAGACCTGGCACTTTGAATGATCCTACCCCCAGAGGAACCAGCAGCCCCCCCTCCAGCGCGTTGAGACCCTCACGGGTGAGTAGCCGCGCTATATAAGCCCCTGATTGATTGATCCTGCTTAGTGGTAGTTCTGAAATGGATGCATGCAAGTAACCTGAAATGAAATTTAGAAACAACCGAAATGTTACCATTTGATTCACTCCAAACTAGATGGTGGGAGAACTTCTGGCCTGATACTTTTCCCATTACCCCTCAGCTGGCCACAGTAGCCAAGAACCTGGGGTTAAATTCGATAACAAGCTTTCTTTTTGGCCCTAGGTATCTCAGTGTTGGGTTCGTGTTTTGCTCTACTCTGCTCCCTCAAAATATGTCTTTTTCTTCACCCGTTGCACACCAGGAAGATAGTGGTCAATGCACTTCTGGGACTACACCTATGTTTTGTATCTGGGTCTTCCTGGCAGCTAGATAAAATGAATACAAGTTGTGCAGAACTCAGCTACACATTTGATATTGAAAATCCCTCTACGCGCAGCCACCTTGCACCATCTCAGGACTCTGCCTTGGCTGCCAGTATAGAAGAGGATCCTTTTCAAATCCCTGGTGCTGTCTCACAGAACCTTCTAGCGCTAAGGTCCCCAGTATCAGATATGTTCACACATTATCTTCCACCAAGAGCATTGCGCTCATCTCACGCTCTTTTGTCTGTGGTTCCAAAGTTTAGGCACATTACGAAAGGAAGGAGCTGGCTCCTTTTCTTATTGGGCCGCATGAGCCTGGAGCAAGCTCCTGGCAAATCTTTGAAGCACAAGCACTGAACCGCAGTTTTGTAAGCTGTTGAAAACCTGTTTTTTGCTTCATTTTTTTGGTTAATGGCTGGAATTTTTGGTTTGTTTGTAGCGCCGGGAATGCTCCAAGGAGTAGCTGAGCGCTTTACAGATAACCCTCATTCATTCATTCAATCAGGTAAATATTAGGATGATGAATTAACATTATGCTAATGTACTTTGTCCCTGGATGTCTAAGATTATAATTTTGGATATTACTTTTTTTTCTGTTTGTTTGCAACCTCTTACTTTCCCAATAAAAGTATTTACTCCTGTGAAAATCCCCAAGCAAGTGCAAATGTCTATTTCCCCAACAGTGAAATTAATAATCCCCATGGGTGAACTCCCTTCTTCCACAGTCCACCAATTTTTAGGGGTGGGGGAATGTTTGATTCCACCAACGGAATTGGTGGAATTTGGCGACTCATCGTTACTCTAGTAACGTGGAGTTCCAGCCAAATTCTGCCAATTGCCATGTGCCAGAATTGTTTCCCGCGAGGATCCAGAAATGCGAGCGTGGGTGAGATCTAGTGTCCCTTAGGGCCATTTTCTAATGCGGGCGGTCGTGATTGGTCACGAGCAGTCACGGTCAGAGGGCTGCTTCTCGAGTAGATCTGCTGCCCCTCGAGTAGATTTTCTACTCAAGCTGCAGCAAAACAACTCAAATGGCCGTGCGCTCTTGAGCACTGCATGGTGCAATTTGCGCAGATTTTTCAGCGCTGCTCATGCTACTGCCACTAAATTGCAGTGCAACATGCATAATTTCCACCTATTGGTGGAACTCCGTGGAATTCCGCTGAGTTTTTATATAACTCTGCGGAATTCCGTGGAGTGAAACTCATCGAGTTCCGCCCACACCTACCAATTTTAAGTGTACTCATTGCTGTTCTTGAAACAGATTTACTCAAGTATATTGACATGTGAGATTTTTAGTTACCTCCAGACTCAAACAGAGCCTGGCAACCACATCAGAGAAGTAAGGAATGGGGCATTTGTTAAGAAGGAAATTCAGTTTGCCTCAATCACAGGAATTATCAGAAGAAAGTCTGAGTGAACTGGCCAGGCTATGCACTCTATTATCTCTGCTCTCCAAAGGCACTCTTGTGAAAGTGAATCTGCTCACACTTCCATCACCCTATCAATGGACGCAAACACATTTTTGAAAAAATCCCACATAGGTTCAGCTTTCAGCAGGACAGAAGTACACAATACGTTCAGGCAGTGTCTGCGCTCCATCACTCGATCCAGTGTTGACTGGCGGCTATCAACGCTCTCTCCATGCAATTAGCATCCTAGTTATTTATTTATTTATTTTTTTGGGATGTCCACCAGAAATCAGACTGAAGAACTCACACTTGAGAAGGAAGACCTTCGACACAGATATTTTAATCTTTCTGCAAAGTAAGTTCCCTACCTGATGGCATACAGTGACTGTTGCTTTGATGTCCTTGTGTGCTGTGCTAGGATGTGCCTACAATGGAAAGAAAACAAATTGCTATTTTAGGCTTTTCTCTATTTCTTTCATTTATTGCTGCTTTTTGTTTGTATACGTTTTAGATTGAATTTTTATTTTTCCCATGCCTGTACTGTATTTTTTAATTTCTGTTGTATGTATCACATTTTGTTACATTTTGTATATTGTCTGTGTAATATTCTACTACTTACGGGTGAAGGACGCGTTTTAGAAATCTTTCGAATATATAACAAAATAAAATATGTTATGATTTGAATATTAGACCCCACAATAATGAAATAAAGCAATTAGCTATGTCTTGTCTGCTATGACATGGATTCTACAGCTGTGCAAGAGGGAGGTTTGGGCTTCAGTAAAATGATGAAAATTCATCATATCAGTAAAGTAAATACACTGAAGTACACACACGGACTCCAAATTACATGGGATGCATCATGTTGCTTCTGCTGCTACAGGAGCATCATAACCAAAACAAAATGGGATAATATAACATTCCAAGAAATGCCATGACCTTGATGGATAGCATATCTTAAGCAATGGCAACCAATGGAAGCCAATAGCTGAAGTGGGCTGACACAAAGCCTACTCTGTCTGTACTACTTCTTTCATGAACTTTTTTAAAGCATTGGTAACATGAAGCCCCACAAAACTAAAGCAGTCTCTAGCAAGACCTAAAAACACATATTTGGGTCCAAATTCTGACATCCCTTGAGATCATGATTACCTTGATAAACAGAAGTCAGTTTCTTCTTGAAACTTTAACAAATTTTACAGGTGTCCTTCGATACTGCACCTGACCTCCACATAGCTGTCAGGGGCTTCTTTTAAAAATACAAGTGGACTCTGCCAATGCTTCGAATACTGGCTTACTGGAATGTTATCTGAGCACCTTCAAAAGGTCAGAGGGCATCTAATGGTTTCACGGTGGGCTTCAGTAGAAGAGCTGCAGCCTCTGATAGCTCCACTGGCTGCCAGTGGGCACCACAGAGCACCAATGAGCATCTTCACTTGTGACTCCTAAGCCTGCCTTCTAGAGCATTTGGAAGGATTATGAAGTTATGCGATAATATCATGATTTTTATTCTTCTCTTTACTCTTCCTGGCAAGTGATTTTTGCATGCTCAAGTACCCTATGGTTCTTATGATATCATCAAGGGGCATGGATGTCCCTTCCTGCACTTTCATCAGAGGGCCAAAGGATATATTTGTCCCCCCTGGAATTTTAGTCGTGTACCGAAGCAAATGTGTTGGTCAGACATTGGGGCACGTTTGCAGTAGCAGCGTCATCAGACTGAATCGTGAACTACAAAGCAACATTAACATTAGCATCCAGGTACTTGCAAATTAAATTATTGTTTTTTCCTTCTCTTTCTCCGGAACTCTCAGTGACAAGTGGACACGGATGGTTTAATACATTGTAGTTAATGAGCCCCAAAGGAACTTATATTATGAACAGGCAAAGCACAGGAATGGAACCTGTTTATTCATGATTACAGGATATGGCTTGAGAAAGACTCAGAAGCTATTGCTCCCAGTAGTATGGAGGATTGTTATGTTACCTTGTTGTTTTGAATTATTTTAATTTATTATATTAGTTGGTTGTTTTAGTTAGTTATTTTAATTGGTTGCAGTTCTATCTTCAACAGGATTATAGCAGCTGCAAGTATTGCTCCACCCTCGTATTTTTTCTCGGAAGCAGGGGATCTATTTTAGCATGGAAAAAATGGAAAACACTTTTTGACTCCTATTTGATTGTGATTGGTGGAGAAGAAGTTTTCTTGTGCAAGAAAAAAGGAGTTTTGTTGCACAATTTGGGCCTATAAAGTCGCAACATCTATGAGAGCTTGGATGAACTAGTAGTTGGTAACACTGAAGGTGAGCCAAGGGATATATTTGAAATGTCTATGACAATGTTAGAACAATATTTTGGGCCAGGAATCAATGAGATAATGGAAATGCGCAAGTTTTTCACCAGAGTTCAAAGTAAGGATGAAAAAGTAGGAAACTATGTAGCCTCATTAAGAGCCTTGCTACTTGAAATTTGCTTAAGGCCGTCTCATTTATGGCAGCCAAAAGAGCATTACAGTAGTCCAGGCTACTAACTGATTCATCAATAAGAGATCAATTGGTACATTGTACGAATGATCCCAGAATGCAGGAGAAGCTACTGGTAAAGAATCCAACTTTAAGAGAAATAATTGATCTTGGTAAAGAAATTGAACACACATCGGGCTGGATAAAGGAGATGCAGAAAGAGTGACCAATCTTAATTTAAATGCGGACATAGGTGAAGAAACTAACATTTATGTGCATACAGTTAACAGTACCAATAGTTAAGGAATGGGAATGTAGCCAAAGATATAAAACTTAGGTGTTATAAATGTGGTAACCTGAATCATCTCTTGAACAGTCCTTATTGTTTTGCCGGGAATTTGGCCTGCAGGAATGGTGTGAGAAAAGGACATCTGGCACATGTGTGCAAGAATCCTAAAGTAATAATTTAATTAACTTGAAGTGAACCAACAAGCTATTTTGTGTATTTCTCATTCAAAGCTTCCCCAGGTGAATAAAGTATAAGGGGTGGTGGATGGAGGCCGTAATAAAATGCCTTAATGTAAAATCTTTGTGGATGGTAAGTAGGTCATGGTTTTGGCTGACTCAAGATCTCCCCATACATTAATAGGTGACAAGAACTGGGAAAATATTTTTAGCAAGGAGAATATACAGTTATGTGCTCCTGATATCAATCCTGGTGTCCATGGAGACATGAAAATCGATCTTGTAGGTTACACAGTTATGAATATCAACTTCAAAGGATGGAAAACTATCGGTTAGGTGTATGTAGCAAAACACAGTGATAGTTTATTGTGTTGGTGCCACCAACGTGTCCTAGGTTTCTTATTAAATCTCAGTGCTCTGGATTAAGTTATGTTTATAGATAATCTTAGTGTTGAAGAAGATGTGGAAATTGAGTTTCTAGAGGTTTTCAGAGATGGCTTTGGGTTGTTGAAGGGTTTCAAGCATAAAATTATATTGAAACAGAATGCAAAACCTGTGGTGCATAAGGTCAGGAAAGTTCCTAATCGAATCATTGGACCTTTGAAGAAGAAATTAGACAGACTTGTGCGATTGGATGTAATTGAAAAGACTGACGTCTCAGAGTGGTTGGCTCCAGTGCTGTTTGCACTCAAAGACCATGGAACTAAATGAGGATGTGTGTGGACCTCGGAGGTTTGAACCAATGGTGGATCGCCAACCACTTCTTAATATAGGGGAGGCACTGTTGATGTTGAGGGGTGCAAATCTGTTCAGTGTTATGGATCTTCCTGTAGCGTACCACTAGGTGCTGTTACATGAGGATTTGCATCATCTTACATCCTTTGCCACACCGCTAGGAGCATATAGAATCAAAAGGATGCCATTTGGATTAGCCTTAGCTGCTTCGTGTTTTCAGAGGTTAATTAAGGGTGTTCTAGAAGGTGTTAGCAATGGACGACATTTTGGTTTATGGCAAGGAGAAAGAAACTCATGATGTCACTTTGAGACAAGTATTGGGAAGATTGGAGAACAAAGGCCTGACTCTTAAGAGAGAAAACTGCAAGTTTAGAGTTGACACTGTGTCATATCTAGGTCACACTATTTCAGAAGAGAGTATACAAAGTAGCTGTGATGTAATCTATAGTGAAGGCTCCTGCTCTTGTTGACAAGGACGGGGTGAAGTCAATTCTAGGATTGGCTGAATATTCCAAATTTGGACAAGGATAGTTATGCCTTTAAGGTTGTTGTTAAGAAATGGAGTCAAGTTTGAGTGGTCAGAGGAGTGTGAGGAAGCATTTTCAAAATTCAAGATGGAAATTGGCAAAATGCCTAGTTTTGGACATTTTGATGTCACAAAAAAAGAATTGTAACCACAGATTCTAGTCTTAACAGGGTTGGGAGCTATCCTGGCCCAAATAGTAGACGGAGAAGAGAGAGTGATAGCATTTGCCTCACATTCTCTCAAGGGAGTAGAGGAGAGATATTCAGTTATTGAAAGGGAGGCTCTGGTGTGCATGTGGGCTAAGCACCATTTTAAGTTTTTCCTTTGTGGGCTTACTTTTCACTGGAAGGACTGATCACAAACCCTTAGCCCAGGTGTTCACTTGCAAAGGGACGTGAAGGGCTAATACTCAAACTAAAAGGTGGGTGGGGAGTGTAATGGAATTTAATTTCAAAGTTGGATATCTACCAGGCCTCCGTAATGCTGCAACTGATTGTTTCTCCAGATTGCCTTTAGGTAAATCTGTGTTTTTGGAGGAAGATATTCCTGTTTTGTGGATTAAGGAATCACTTTGAATGAAGAAAAATGGTGCAGAAAATGTGAAAAAGATGAAGACCGGATCACAGTGTTAGTGTGGTGGTGGGGTGAACTCAGCATGCTGTGCTGTCAAGTGAGGTGATGAAAGTTTGGAGTGTGAAAGATGAGTTGTATGTTACTGATGGTAAATTATTCCGCGGTGACTGCCTCATTCCTCCAAAGGGAATACGAGATAAAATCATGAGTTTGGCACATGAGGGTCAAGTCTAGGGTGAGCAAATACTATTGGTGGCCAGGTTTGGACAGGCAAGTTGAAAGCATAATTAGAGATTGTTTTATCTGTGCTAGCAGTGACAAATCTAAATGTGTGAGGTACTTGAAGAGCCTTGGTGCAAACTAGGTTTAGATATAGTGGGGCCGTTTAATTTGTTGTCGCCAGGAAAAAGCTTTGTACTTGTATTGGTTGATTATATGCCCGAATGGGTGTCTGCATGTTTTGTGAGTTCTGTACCCATGGGTAATGTGTTGGAGTTGCATTTGCTTGTAAAGGAGTTCCTAAGACCCTTGTGACTGATAATGGGGTCCAATTTGTATCAGATGAGATGAGGAATTTTCTTACTGAATTGTCTATTGAACATCATCGCACTGCACTTTATGCACCATAAGCGAACGAATTGATTGAGAAGATGAATGGTTTAGTGAAGGCCTGTGCTCAAATAGCATGGGAAGAAGTTCTCTTAAGAGAGTCCTGAGAGGAAATCTTTGGGCCCAACGCACCACTCGGAACATGATTACCAAGCTGTCTTCCTTTCAGTGTTTAAAGAGATGACTAGCAGGATCTAAGCTCAATCCACTGTGGTTGGAGTGTAGCAAGAAGTTGGTTGCTTTTGATCCTGCAAAAGTGGCAAACTACCAAAAAAAATATAAAGAACATTATGATAGTAAACATGGGGTTTCTAAGAGGAACTGGTGTGTGAGAGAGATGGTGTTTGGGAAATGGCCAAAATGGGTCTCTAAAGGGGAATCCAGATTCAAGGGACCTTTTTGAGTGATTTGCGTCAAGAGGAATGTAGTTGCGTTGGAAAATGGTGACGTTTGGAGTATGTCACGATTGGTCAAAAACTTACAACAGGGGCAAGAGAGTGTCTCTGAGCAGTTGGACGACTCTGGTGTGAGCATGCCAGTCTCACGAGACAATGATTGTGTGAGCACTGGTATTAGAAAGGGTCTGACTTATTCGAAGGATTATGTGTTGGGGTAGAGTTCATCTGTCCCATTAACCTTTGCTCTGCATTATTTTACTTTGTTGTAACTTATTCATGCTTTTGCATATATATTGATTGTTATGTTGGATGTACAGGCATGTGTATGGGTTGCATATAAAGATTTTGGATTGCTTGTAATTTTTTTGTCTTGTTTTCCTCTTTCCTTTTTGGTATTGCATGATTTTCTATATGTTCTGGGAGGGGAAGATGTGTTGTGATCTATATTCACTTTCGATATTTGTACATATGTTCTTATCTATGGTAGAGGAACACTGTGTATGTCATCATGTAGAATATGGTGATGTGCAGATTCCATGGGGGTGAACGGTTGGTGATGGCGAGCTGAGGTGATGACGTGGACTTTTTACTTTGCCTGTGGCTGTTGGAGTAATAAACACAACATATCCAGAAAACAGGGATTGAAGTCTATTCATGGATCTTAACAAGATCCTTCTCTTTTGTGGCCTATTCTTAACATTAGAACATGGACCTAAATAAATGACCATATGCATATCACGAATAAATAACCATATGTAAGTCACAAATAAATAACCATATGTATATGACAAATAAATAACCATATGTATATCACTAATAAATAACCATAAGCATATCACAAATAAATAAGCATATGCATATCACTAATAAATAACCAAATGTATATCACAAATAAATAACGATATGCATATCGCGAATAAATAACCATTTGTATAACACGAATAAATAACTATATGCATATCACGAATAAATAACCATATGTATATCACGAATAAATAGCCATATGCGTATCACAAATAAGCAAAAATCTCAAGATAACTAATAGTAGCAAAGTTTCACCATGTTGCTCTTTTCGTGGTATCATACCCAATTCGAAGGGCAGACACCATAGGTCAGGAGACCTGAAATGTACGTCATATGGATGAATAAATACCACAGTACAACACTTTTAAAAGTGGCACAACTGTGATAGTGAAGCACTGATGCCACGGGCTTACTGATCCAAATACCTACATGACCACTGTTATTGACTGCCTCCTTCTGGTGTCACTGAAATAGACCTATACATTGAAGAGCTGGGCATTTTATTAGGGTCCTACATTCTGACCAATGCTGAAACCAATGCAGATGCCAAACATCCAGTCTAGAGCTCCCCTACAGTAACCCGTGACAGGGGTAGGAGGGTGGCTGCTTGTATAAGTAAGCAGTAATGGCTTTGTAGGAGCTGGCCCATCTCAGTCAACACACTATCCAAGTGCACCAAGTCACAAGCCGGATTGGAATATTGTCATTTCTAAAGACCCCTCTCAATCTTTTGACTCCAACTGAGCTGACTTCCGATCAGAATCCAACATAATTCGGGTGTAACTTCAACGTGACGGACTGGAAGCTCTACCGTAAAGAAGGGAGAGGGATTCTGATTCAAGGTCCTGGAGACTCTACTGAAGTAGACCAGGCCCTTTACCATCTACCAGCTGCAGTCAGTGGTGCCGGAGCAATTTTCAGAGTAGGGTGCTACCATGATTGTTCCATCACTGAATTCCTAGGGATTGGGCAACATCCAAGTGTCACATGCAGAACAAGTGTAACAAATTAGCTACGCCCATTCCGCAGGACAGAGGCTGTGTTATGTAGATGGTGGTGCACTTTGGAGCACATTGTCACAAATATATTACTCAATCATGCCATGGTAGTCCACTGTCATTTACAGACAGCACAATTTCCACTGAACTGGGCACTAAGGGCCTCATTCCGATGTCGGTCAGAAAGCCTCCGACCGACAGTTGGATTCCCCTAGACCGTGTCGGAACCCATCCGCCCGTCTCGGTCGGAAACAATTCCAACCGACCGATTACGATGCTCGTGGTCGGAAGGAGAATTCCGAATCGGTTCCGACCGGCATTAGGAGAATCCGAGCCGATTCGTACAGCTCAACTGCCAGCGTTTCCGACCGACCGATTGCGATGTCGGATTCCAACAGCCTTTCCGACTCAGTCTATCCGACATGAAAAGTCTGTCGGAAACTGACTTTGGGGGCCCCTAGCAGGCCCCCCTTCACCGTGAGTCCTCCAGTTTAGGTTTGAGGGGGTACCCAAGGGACCCCCCTGTAAAACCATGCACAGTGTGGCAGGCACCATGGGGTGCCCACGACAGGGTGCAAGGTTTTCCGAGGACACCCATTTTCCCCTAGAAGTCTGTGTTGTCGGTCGGAACACAGGCTCCCATTGAAGTCAATGGAAGGCCTTCCGAACGGTGTTCGGAAGCATCATAATCGGTCGGGCGGAACCTCCGACCGTGAGTCGGTCGGAACCGAATCCGACAAGGAGTCGAGCAGTTTAGTTTCCGACCGACATCGTAATGAGGCCCTACATTTGCACAGACATGTAGTTTTACTGATAAAACTATATAGCGCACGAATGATAATGTGTAGAAAGTGAGCTTCAGCAACTATTTACCATTGTGCACCACCATGTAGTGTATTGATTGGGTTCAATCCTATTATAAATCCATCACATTTCAGATTAACAAAAACGACTATTAGCCCTTTAATATCAACAAAGAATAGAGAATGATTAAAAATTTAAAAAGTCACAACCGGACTATCGACTTAACTTTGCATCTAGTAATGGTCATTGCTTTGTGCTTTTGTCACTGATGGTATATCTTGATATAGTTGTACAGTCCATTACAGGTATTTAAATTGTGTTGTGCGTTAGAAAAAAATTGAGATCCTACAGCCTTTCCTTTCACACTTCCCGTATGGCAGCAAGATTGTCACATAGCTCACTTTACTAAATCCTATCGCTTTGCAGTCACAGAAAGGAAAGGAAAACCATTCTCCATGTTAAAAGAGTAAACAGCAAAATATCGAAAGACATAGCCTGAAATTTGACCTCTGAACGCATGGCGAATGTGCCCCTGTAAAAACAAAATTTAGAGGCAGTTGTATTGCCCATTCACCATTTGAAATCCAGCATGGTTATTTTGGGCGTGCTGCAGCACCCCCACGTTGAGTGCCTATGTCTGTAGTTCGCTACACTGTTGAGTACACCATCCCTAAACAGGTAACTAAAAGCAGCTTTATCTGTATCCTGCTGATGGGCTAACAAAATGGTCTACTGCAGACTAAACAGACCAAGACAACAATATCTGAAGTTCCAAACATAAATGCATCATAGGGAGTAATCCAAAGCACAGCTGCCCACTACTGATGAGCCTGAAGCACACAACCAGAGCAAAAACTCCCAAACACAACTGTACTTCACTGCTGAGGACCTATCGAAGATGTGTCAGCATCACTGTGAGGTACCATGAACACAAGTGCATGGAAAGGCGAGTCTGAATCTCAACTGCGTTACTTCGAGGAGTCCTGAAGAGGAATTAATGTGTATCTGATTATTGCAAAAAAGTAAAAATAATGCAGAAGTCTTAGCCTCGTGAAAGCGCAGAGAGGCACGTCAGCTGTTTGCTGTTTTTGGAGCGAATCCTTGTGAGAAAAGACTGCAAAAAGGGGGATGAGTGAATGATTCATTGTTAAAGGTCTCGCTATCTCTTTCTCCCTCTGGCCCAAGATATCACTAGAACTTTACATAGTGTCTCTGATTTCAACACCACAGTTCCCTACGACTGTGCTTACTTCCATACTCCGATTCAAATCACAAAAAATCATAAAAATCCAGGAGTAATAGGCTTATATCCCACCTCGCCACTCTTCGGGACCATCTAAAAGAGGATAGGAGACATGTTTCCTCAAAATTGTAATGATACTCTGCCGAACTTATATATATAGATATATATACTATATAAAAGTATATCTATCTATCTATCTATCTATATATATATATATATGTACTAAACTCCCTGTGCATAAACGCATCTTACAGCATGTACGTGCCATAGTAAATTCCGATGGTAATTATCCGGTTGCTAGACACTTCAAATCAGTACATAATAACAAATTAAAAGATTTAGAATATACTGTTTTGGGAGCTGTTCCCACACCCGGACGGGGTGGGAACCGTGAGAAACTGCTTCGGCAACGAGAATCTCACTTTATTTTAGCTCTCGATACCCGGATGCCCAATGGATTAAATATGAGTGAAGATTTACACAATTTCCTTTAATGGATTTATTTATATCTATGATGTATACTATTCTGCGACATAATTTTAGAGATCTAAGATTTTTAATCATCTTATCCTTTTCCATGCATTCCTAACTGTGTTATCCCCGTACTGTAACGATTGGGCTTGTCTCATAAGAATTTTTATTAAGCTATATTTGGATTTTTTAAGCTCTCTCCCAATTCTCCATTAAATATTAGATATAGATTTTAGAGGTTTTTCTGGTAACTACATAATTTTAGGGACACTTGCACTTTATAATCATTAAGTATTAATGATTAGGTTGAGGCTGCTATTGATATTGTATTTTGCACAGCATTGTTTTGCACTTTTTTATCACTATTTTTAGCACTTTTAGATGAGGCTTTAGACTGGATTTTGCACTTTGTTCAACCTATATAGATAGTTGGGTTCATGTTATCAGCAGGATACTGTGACCATTTTTATGCTACAATATCTTTGTCCATCATCCAATGAGCAGTAGGATTAGCCAGGACAAATGTCAGAAAACACTGGTTTCCTGCATGTAATCCAAACATAATAATATATATTTATTGTGTCTATCATGTTGCCTATTTTGCACATATGATATAAAATTGACATGCTTATTTGCACAAAATGTGACGTCAAGAGATCCTAGAGTGACTTCACTTTTTATTCTTTTCATACCCTGCAGCAAATATTGTTATTAGATTTTTATGTATTTATCAATAGATAGTATAACCATTTTAGCATTGTCTGTGATATATATATGAATTTGTTCATTTAGCTATATTTTTGGTATTTACATTTTGCTAATTCTGGTATAGAATGGGGTTGAAAGTATTCTAAAAAAATCTTTGTCCGATTGTGCATCTAAATTGTTTTTTCTATTTGATTTTGTGTTATTCTCCAGTCTGCCTCCCATGTTTATTAACGATGGGTGTTGTTTTTATAGGCAATTGTGCACGCAAATGGTTTATATGTGGTTCTCTAAATGGAGGCGCATCATGTGATCAAGCTCGCTTTGACGAGTGAAACACGTCATGGCAGGCATTATGCCTGTGTTAATTCTGTGGTGTATTTCAGAATAAATGTTACTGCACGAAGAACTTTGATTCAAGCCTTTCTCTGAGTGTGGCTGAGGTCAGTGCCTACTGGGTCTGTCGACAATTGGCGGATAGGAAGCGTTACGAGATATATATATATATATTCACTAAAAACACTAAGGTTACAGGGATGTGGCTACTATAACTTATGCCCCTGCATCAGTGATGTCACTGATCATGCCATGAGTGATGTACTATGTGAGGTCATAAGCAGTGCATTGCGGGTGCGTAAGTTATAGTTTCCTTAGGTTACTGCTGACTTTGCATGGTTTTGTGTGTATAAAATCTGAACCTAACTATAACATCCCTATAATCTTTGTTTTTTTCTGAGAATTTCTACGTTTTTTCAAATTTTGTTTCGTAACTATAACGTCCCTGTAACCATAGATTTTTAGTAAATTTCACCCTTTGTTTTTTTGTAAATATAAATTGCACTACAATTTCACCTATAAGTTCAATTTAGTAATATACATTTTTCAAGTGCATAAATATATTTTATGAACACATTTTTTATTAAACAATTTAAAACAAACAATTTGCAAATGAACATAACGTAACTTATTAAACTTTTTACAAATGCAAAACACTAAGGGCCCGATTCCGATGTCGTTTGGAAGGCCCTCCCAGATGCGTCCGGAGGCGAACAGTACAACCGACACGTATTGGGAGCCGGTGAAACCAAACAACGCAGTGCGATGCACAAAAACCTTTACTCACCGAACGAGACGGTCACTCCGATTCCGTCCTCATAGTCCAAACGAAAAGCCTCTGAAAACACAGAAAGGAGCCGTCCGGAGGCATTTCCAAGTCCGATTACAAATGCCGAAGTACGATGCGTACTTCCCATGCGCTGAATCTGTCGCTACAACCAACACGTCAGAGCAGCCGGAAGGGGAGTATTTCAGCACCGATTCGCGCCACAACACGATTTCTGCTGAACGAGACGTGCAGCCATGAATACGATCGTGCATGTACTACAACTGCAACCGAAGAGTTCGTCGCAGAAGGCAAGTACGACACCTACCCATATAGCAATGTCCAGTCAATAGGAGGGGTGGCAACTACCTACAGCAATGTCCAGTCATGAGGAGGGGTGGCAACAGCAATGTCCAGACAATATGGGGGGTGATAACTACCTACAGCAATGTCCAGTCAATAGGAGGGGTGGTAACTACCTACAGCAATGTCCAGTCAATAGGAGGGGTGGCAACAGCAATATCCAGACAATATGGGGGTGGCAACTACCTACAGCAATGTCCAGTCAATAGGAGGGGTGGCAAAAGCAATGTCCAGACAATATGGGGGGTGGCAACTACCTACAGCAATGTCCAGTCAATAGGAGGGGTGGTAACTACCTACAGCAATGTCCAGTCAATAGGAGGGGTGGCAACAGCAATGTCCAGACAATATGGGGGGTGGCAACTACCTACAGCAATGTCCAGTCAATAGAAGGGGTGGCAACTACCTACAGCAATATCCAGTCAATAGGAGGGGTGGCAACTACCTACAGCAATGTCCAGTCAATAGGAGGGGTGGCAACAGCAATGTCCAGACAATATAGGGGGGTGGCAACTACCTACAGAAATGTCCAGTCAATAGGAGGGGTGGCAACTACCTACAGCAATGTCCAGTCAATAGGAGGGGTGGCAACTACCTACATCAACGTCCAGTCAATAGGAGGGGTGGCAGCTGCCCACAGCAATGTCCAGTCATGAGGAGGGGTGGCAACAGCAACGACCAGTCAATTAGGGGGGGGCAACTACATACAGCAATGTCCAGTCAATAGGAGGGGTGGCAACTACCTACAGCAATGTCCAGTCAATAGGAGGGGTGGCAACTACCTACAGCAATGTCCAGTCAATATGGGGGGGGTGGCAACTACCTACAGCAATGTTGAAGAAAATATGTGCTTTGTTTGGTGGATACAACATATGTGTATATGCATATGTGGTTTTGTGTGGAAATACCCCTATACATGAAGATGCCTAACCTGATTTTGTGGCCTATCCGCCAACACATGAAGATGCCTATCTAGTGTTGGGGGTAAATACACCCATACATGAGAATACCTAATTTGATTTTGGGGTAAATCCCCCCCATACATAAAGATGCCTAACTTGTTTTGGGGGTAAATCCCCCCATACATGAAGGTGACTAACTTGTTTTGGGGGTAAATCCCCCCCTACATGAAGATGACTAACTTGTTTTGGGGGTAAATCCCCCCATACATGAAGATGCCTAACTTAATTTCGGGGCTAATCCACCCATACATGAAGATGCTTAACTTGATTTTGGGGTAAGGACCCCCATACATGAAGATGACTATCTTGATTTTGGGGTAAAGACCCCTTACATGAAGATGACTAACTTGTTTTTGGGCAAATACTCTCATACATAAGGAGGTATTCCTTGTGTTTGGGGTAAATACCCCCATATATGATTATGCATATCTGGTGTTCGTGAAAATACCCCTATACAATAAGTTGCAATACCTGGGTTGGGGGTAAAAAGAAAGTATTCTTCCCAAAATAAAATCTCATATCAGTACATGTGGAGTACATGTTGCAGGTATTTCCACAAAAAACTAGCTCACACGGTATTGTCAATGAAAGGTATTCACACATTGTTGCAGAAAATAAAATGCTAACCTTGAGGGATTGGTAGAGTGGAGATGCAGGTGCACCACAGGGTCACCTGCAGACCATGGTTATGTGGGCCTTCATAGACCAGCACAATGGACTCACACACTTACACAGTCCCAACCAGGACAATGGAACATTATGTCACAAATTCAATGGAATATCATCTGTTCTTTGAATAGAGGCTGCTCGTCAGCCTTTGTGACAGAATCACCATGGCGCACTGCCTTACATGCTTTGACAGAGGTAGTATCATGTTGAAAACACAAACTTCACTGTCAGTGCATGACAGGTGCAGGGATTTGGCCTCAATGTAGGGACCTTGTAGGGAGGTAAGTCACAACTGGACAGTCTGACCTACATACCACAACATTGATCTGCAGCATCGTTCATTTAACTACAAAACATTTGGCCAGTAAAAACATACATGCCATGTCAAGAGATGAATGATCACAGATTTGTGTAAATTATATTTTGAGTGCCTGAGCATCATTGTGATCACAATCAGAACATGGGTCAATAGCATGTTGTGTATGCAGGTTGAGTGATTTTCATCATCCGGTAGTTACAGTCAGCATGCTAAATGCTAAGGGAATAGCACATTTGACGCTAGACCAGGAATAATGAGAAACACACATATGTGTTATCACACAGTGAATGCATAAGTCCACCACAACACACACAGAAACATTGCAGGACAACACCACTCTTATTTACTAACAAAAGTAAGACCTTGTGATGCATTTCACACTCTGATCCAAGACATAATTTGGCAATGACAACCATGAAATGCAGACCCCACATCTTAAAATACCTTCTGTCAAAGTGCACAAACTACATGTAACATATGCAAAACATGCCCCACTAACATCATTGTATATATAAAAAAACAATTCCACTTGTCACACATTCAACTCTGAAACAAGTTGTTGAACAACAATGTTTTTATTTAAAAAAAAATTGCTTTATTCAGCAGCAAAATAAATATATCTCTCGTCATAAACAAAAGGCCATTGGCCAGTCCATCACTGGTTAGTGTCCATGTGACTTTGAAAATCTGGCCAAAACATTCTTGCCAGCACAATTCCTGCAAGGGGACACCTCCCCTGAGAGGGGCATCTTGGGGGCATGCCAGGCACCGAAGGGGACAAACTATTTGGGACTGGGTTGTGTTTTGCGAGGGATGGGAGCAGGAGGGGTTTCATGGTCCACTGCAGTGGTAGGGTCTGATGGCGGGCTGTTGGACTCCACTGCAGTGGTTGGCTCTGATTGTGAGGGGGGTGCAGCTGCAGTGGGATGGGCAGTGTGAGCTGAGGATGGTGTGGCCTTAACTAATTTAGGGATTGTAAATTTTGTGAGGGGTGAGTCTGCAATGGGGAAGGGAGGTGTATTTTTGGTGGGTGTTTTAGCCAATTTTGATGTACTGGGCTTGTCTGGGGATCTATGGGGTGTAGGAGTGGATGCTTTGGATTGGGACCGGGGGGATTTTCTACGGGGAGTTGATGCTTTCTGTTCCTTGGAGGATGTGGTGGGGCTAGCAGATGCTACAGGTAGGACATCCTATAGATACTTCCTCTTCTTAGGAGGGGGAGTGCATGTCTGTGGAGGAATAAATTCAATGGGAACAAGGTGGGGTACAGGAGCGGAAAGGGTAAGGGTTGGGAGGCAGAGGGTTGTTAGGTATGCGGAGTGTCACTGGATGCATGTGTGTCGGGTGTTGTCACTTCCTTTGGTGTGAGTGTGCTGTCTATAGCATCAGTGTGCGCAGGTGTGGTGTGTGACTTTTGTCTGTGTGTTTGTGTGCTGCGTGTGGATGTTGCAGTGTGTGACTGTGTGTGTTTGCATGTGCTTGGGTCAGGGAGGGTAGTTGGGACGGTGGATGAGGAAGAGGTAGGAGGGGGGAGGTACTGCTGGAGGAAAGATAGTGCTGCCATCAGTGTTGAGGCCATCTCCTGATTTGATCTCTGTAGGGCAGACATGTTTGAGTGAATGCCCTCCATGAACGATGACATTTCTGTCAAAAGAGTCGTGTGTGCATGGAGGACACTCAGCATTGATGTGTGCCCCACAGAGATCTGCCTCAGGAGGTCATTGGTCTCTACACTTAGGGCAGCAGGGGAGACAGGTGCGGGGGTGAGGTGCCTGTCCCAAAGGATAGTTTGCCCCTAACACGGTTGTGGCCACGGACAGTGGAACTGGGAGCAGCCGGGAGGGTGGAGATGGTTGGGGGTGGTGAAGGTGGACTCTGATGTTGTAGATGCAGTCTCTGTGTCTCCCACCACCACATGGGAGTCCTCACCAGAGCTGTGATCGGATTCAGAATCTGCAGATGTTTTTGCAGATCCGCTGCCAGTGAGACTCCCCTCACCCTCTCCGTCACTGGGTCCCCCCTCCGATGACTCTTCACTGGACCCAGTCTGACGTTCTGCTCCCACAACATCCGTGGCACTCTTTGCTCCCATGTCAGCTGATGATACTGTGAGCAAGTAAGAAAAAGATTTACATGAGTCATACATACCTAGTTGACACATAGTTAAGACACAGATGTAACTAGATATCAGACATCACATTGAGTTGTGCTATTAGCACATGCTGCATTAACAGAAACGGTACTTGTTAGCCTGCCACTTTCACATTGCTCAATGACACATGATGTGATCAGCAACTTTGCAAGTATCAACATCAAAGTACAGAACAAGAATGTTGACTAATGGAGTTTGTGGCAGGGAATGTTTTGTCTTGTGCCCATGATGTACTTGTGGACTGGTATTACTTTCTCCTCTGCTGCATGTGAGTAGAGCAATCAAAAAGTTGAAATGAATCTCAGATGTCACTGAGACATGGTACACATTCTGAAATCATTAGTCATCTATAGTTGAACCATTGGCTCATATATCGCGGCTCACATTTCTACCTTGTCAAACATGCACAATACATACTCATTGCATGGGTCATGTTACACAGTTCACAGTGATTGATAACGTGTTCAGTAGCTGTCAGTAGACACATAGGGTCATCATGGAGACACCAAGGCAGTACGCATAGTTGGTCCGACAGGCATGTAGCACACTGTCCTGTGTCATCTATGCACGGTGTCATGTATCAGAATCATATATATTTGAAGACTGAAAAACAAATAAAGTTTCATAGATGTAATTAATGGTCTACAAACGGGCACGTCTGAAATTTTCAGCTTCACAATGCCTCAGGCGGAACACCATTCCACTGGCACATCTGGGTGCAATGACTGCATGGATTGTTCTGACTGAACCCATTTCCAGCATGAGTACAGTCTACACTGTTGAACAATCTTGCCTACACTGAACAAGTCCAACATCATATGGACAAAGTCTGACTGTCCCTCCCTTGGAAAAAAATGTATGCACACTTTCCACTACTGAGATTGCTCATGTCTTACGTACCATGTGGTTAACACATTTTCAATTGGTGCACATTTTACATCTCAGAAACTGACAGTGATGCAAAATAAAGCTTGTTTACAAAACCATCATGTTTGAGTATTCAAGACCAGAAACACACGTCAACAGTTGTGACTGTGTAGTTCACAGCATACCTCGGAAATCATGACATGTTGCAATCAGTGACAACCTGTGTTTGACAATGAATGGCTTGTGATTTCACCATCACATACTCCTACACATGTACTCACTTTTCAAAATGTAGTCTGTACGTTTTGACATGACATCATGGGACGGACATTGTGACATGTGGTCTGAGTCTCCCTTGCTGTGAATGTCCCCTGGGATACGTATTAACACAATTGGCAGCATGTCAGTGAAAAAACCTTTGCACACGGACCAAGACGAACAAATCTATGTCTCTACATGGAGAAATCCTTTGTCACAAAATGTTTTGCATGTGATTAGCAAAATTGGAATCACCCATCACAACATACTTCAATGATTTGTTCAAACCACTCTGAGAACAGGATCACAGATCAGTGGATGTCCAGACACTTGTAAAGCCATGGGATTCATGCAGAAACTCATACACACGTCTTGTGTAAATTATTAAGCACACATGTACATGTCAACACTGTTACAATCCCTGAACATGACTAATTCGCATGTCCATGATGAATGGGCCATTACCTGTCATCTATTGCTCCATCTGCTATTTTTAATCGAGTGCGAATGCCTGCACGTTTGGCAGACTTACAACCACTAAAAGTGGCATCAAGCTCAGATCACAAAAGCTGCCGGGATAAAGATAGACATGCAACATGTAAGTGACTCACCCGCTCCTTGCTGCTGTTGAGCCTTCAACTGCCGATCCAGGTCAGAGAAGACCATTGCTATGATGTGTCGCATGGGGGGTGTCAGTCTTCTCCGGCCGCCTCGCTTGCCCGGTTGTGACAGGCCCAGCTGGACCTCAGCAATCTTCTTGGCCCAGCCACGAAGGTCATGCCACCTCTTGCGGCAATGACGAACACGACGATATGCGACCCCCACGTCACTCACCTTCTTGGCGATGGTCAGCCACATTCGGTCCTTCTTATGGGAGTTGACCTGTAAGGATTACATGGTGATAGTCCCTTAGTTCACATGCATCATGTGTCTCTATCATACACTAATATACCTAGCTCATTACATGTTTTAACAAATAACTAAGGGTAATGCATGTGTCATCCTGTACATCAGTCATGTGTACAATCTAATCTCTGTTCCAATTGGGACAGTGATGACATGTTTGACCCAGGACACACACCTCTACAGCATTGTGCCTGTCGAAATCAGTTCCAGACACCCAGTTATGTTTTAAAATAACATAAATGAATATCTCTGATGGAGATTCCTACTGCCAGTAATGCACATTTGTCACACATGTCCAAGGGCAATGCACTGTCAATCTCACTCACCTGCTCCTCTGGTTTGCCATACATATGGCTGTGTAGTGGCAGGAGTGTGTCCAGCAGGGCCTGGTTCTCCTCCTCAGTGAAAGCTGGGGCCCTGGGGTGTGTCCTTGACATTGTGGCTACCAGAGGATGTTGTCACAGCAGCAGAGAGATGGCGAGGTGCAGGAATGAAGCAGGTAGTGCTGGCAAGTAAAGTCTCTAGGGAACAGACAGACTTATTTCTAAACAGCAGAGGCGGTCTCAATACATGCATCAAAAGTGATAGGTTCACGTCGGTCGCATTGTACGAACGGGCCAATGCATGACTCTACTAGCAATCGACACGCCTACCGCGGCGTTCAATCACTCTTCATGTGATCTCTTTTGAAATGGATACATTGGTGATGTGAGGGAACAGAGTCGTTTTTCTTGCGCTGAAGAAATGAGTCAAAACACGCGTCGCTCACCATGCCAACAAACAGCCAATGGCTGTAAACGAATCGTTTCAGATGCGGATGACGCGTCCTTTGAATTCTCACCCGCGTCTTTCACCATGATAACCAATGGCTGTAAACGAAGCGTTTCGGATGCGGAGGACGCATCCTTTGAATTTTCACCCGCGTCTTTCACCATGACAACTAATGGCTGTAAACGAATTGTTTCGGATGCGGAGGACCCGTCCTTCGAATTCTCACCCGCTTCTTTCACCATGACAACCAGTGGCCGTAAACTAATCGTTTCGGATGTGGAGGACGGGTCCTTTGAATAATCGGTCGTCAGTGCACACACTGGTGTGGATGATGTATCTCAGTACAGTACATGTGGGTAATGCACCATATACATTAAAAAAAGAGATGTACATCAATGAAACATACTCCCATGAGGAGCTAACCTTAAGGGACACATGCCACACTGTTTGGTTTGCATGTAAAGCATGTCTGGATTGGCAGTGCTGTTTTCTGCGTTGTATTTGTCACAGTGAACATCACTTTTTGTGTGGATGTACATGTGCAATCTTGCCTTGGCACTGCATTAGTGTCCTGTCTGAGCAATTGCACATTTTAAAAAAAGAAATCAGACTGTAGATGTCTGTGGTGTCAGTCATGGCTAAGGATTTTACCATGGGATGATTGGACAGTGAAAGAATCATGCATGTACATCTGGTTTGTGCAATGTGAATTAGTAGTCTATCTGTGTGCCCCAGACTGCAGTGTGTGATATTGTTACCCATTTTTAAAGCCACTACATTGAAAAAAATCAGTGTATGTGAATCTATGTGTTAAGTAGACATAAATGAATGACAGTGTCCAACCTGTGACAGTGTTGTGCATGACTGTGTATTTGAGATGATGTGTATATCATGTGTTACACGTCTCTTGAATGACATGTTCCTATTCAGTCTTATTAATGTACATGTAATATTTTTAAACACATTAAAGTGACATATTTTAACTATTGATCCTTAGAATCTGTGCTGTTTGCAGACATTCATGATGTCAGACACTAGTGACTTATACATTACACCACTATAATTGCTGTGTCACCATACCCTGATAACGTCTGTGTATGCTACTGATGCTGGCATATGTATATAATGAAAAGTTTTGTAAATTAAATCATGTATTTGAAGGATCTGTAGGTTGAGTTGTGTTCACATTTCATGTTCCTTTTGTCTCTAAGCATGTTGCATGGTACATTGTGACTTGACAACAACTGTGTCCATACTCTACACATAGGTATCGCAGACGACCTGCAGTCCACAGGCCCTTTCCAGACCTGGCAACCATGGAAGAACGTGACACCATCAGGAAGTTCCGCTTCACAAGGCCAATCATTGAAGACTTGACTGCGTAGTTGTCCCCCCATCTACAGCCTGGTCGGCCATATCCAACTGCATGACGGACAAAGTGAAGGTTATGGCAGCTTTACACTTCTTTGCCACCGGTACATTTCAGTACACAGTGGCAACATCTGGTGGGATGTCACAAACCATGTTCAGCCGTGTTCTGCAAGATGTTTTGGCTGCATTGATGAATTTTCTGTGCCAATACATAAAGTTTCCAACACCGGGAGAATTTGGAGACATCAAGGGTGCATTTTTTGCATTGGGGCACTTACCCCATGTAATTTGCTCCATTGATGGCACCCACATTGCATTGGTGCCACCGCAGGCTTCTGAGGTAGTGTATCGTAACCGCAAACATTACCACTCAACTAATGCCCAGGTAGTTTGTTTGGCAGACATGACCATCTCCCACGTCTGTGCACGTTTCCCTGGATCTGCACATGACGCTCACATCATGACGCTTACATCGTGCCATCCCCCGTTTGATGTCACGGGCACAACATGACCTTGCTTGGCTTGTTGGTAGATGATGTGACATGTGTGCTGTGTTGTGTGTAGATTGTATGTCTGATAATGCTCTGTTAACCAACTACAGATCATATTTTTCTGTTTACAATGTAGGAGACTCTGGGTACCCCAACCAACCTTGGTTACTGACGCCACTCCGTAACCCAGTCACCCCTGAAGAAATGCAGTACAATGAGGCACATGGTAGGAGCCGGAGAGTCATTGCGCAGTGTTTTGGCCTCCTGAAGACAAGATTCCATTGTCTCGACCGGACGGGAGGAGCCCTACAATATGTACCATTGAAGGTGTGAAACATTATCAATGATTGCTGCATGCTCCACAACCTGGCTATTCGGAGGGAAATTCCACTTATACAGGACGATGAAGACCAGCATCCGCCAGCGAGGGAAGATCCGGGACTGGGACATGACGACAGTGGGGATGATGATGAAGGCGAGGATTTGAGGCAACAGCTTATCAACAACTTCTTCACATGAGTGTAGGTATGCAATGAAAGTAGGGGAGTACCCCCAGGTGTCTGTTGTTGTGTTGCTGGTGCACAATGTGTATGTATGTTTGTGAGTGTATACAAATTGCTATGATGTTAGTTGTATGATATGTATTTGTGAGATGGAAAAGTTGAGATGTACAGTGGTACGGTGAATCAAAGATAGTTTACACACTGACAATCTTGTGCTTCAGCTGATAATCTTGTCAAAATTGAAGAGGCTCAGTCCTGTGTGCCTAACTCTGTTCTATGTTTCTCCTTACCAGGGTACAAGGCCGTGTCTACCATGCAATTTGTGAGCCCATCAGACACCTGATGCTTGCACCTATTCAAACATTGGACTTGTTTGGAATTCCAGGACACGCTATTCCTTTTGGACTGATGTACATTTTTCTTCACGTTACAGCTTTTTCTAACTGTGTGATGTCCATTTAAATAGTGTTAATGCACAAGGTTGTGTCAGGGAAATAATCCTATGATACACAAGGATTCATGCCTTGTGTGTTTTCACACATCCAAAGTAATTTTTTAAAAATTAAACATGCTCCATGATGCACTGTTATGCTAACAAAAGTGTGTTTATTGTGTCTTAAAATGGCGCTAGTATTTTGACCAATATACTTGCTTTGCATCTGTGACATGTCCAATGGTTTGGGCCATGACCTGTTTGTGTCCCTCTATCATGTTGTGACAATGTACTCCTTCAAAGTGATGTGTTACCAATGTTGTGCACACTTGCTTCTTTGCCTTTTTCAACATCATTACAGTTATTACCTTAGTTATTCAAAGTAACGGCATTACCACTTTTTTGAGTGCAGAGTGATTTATTTGAGTGCATAATGTGAAGATATCAGAGCACATCATGGGGGTATCATCAACAAAGAAAAAAAATTATAAAAGCGAAGATAGTAGTTGGTAGTGTTTGTAGATGAGGTATTCCAAAGTAGATGCACAGTTATGTGAGTCCATAGTCCAACGTAGACCCTCCAGCCAATGTGGGAGAGTTCTGTGATAGTCAACAAAGTGAATGGTTGGCACACAATGGAGGATATCAGGAGCAGGTAGTCACTTCCTGGGTGTGATGTGTAGACATCTGTCTCTCACCGTTTCTTCTTTGGACGACCGACTCCACGTTTTTCAGGGGGACCCTGAGGTGCAGGCAGCTGCGGCGCAGGTGTCTCTCTGCCAGAGTCCACATCCCTCCCTGTGGCTGTTGCAGAAGTTGTTGCAGTGGATGTGGTAGGCACACAGGGAGGTTTGGAGATGTTGGTGGCAATCTTTCGGAGGGTGGTGGCAATGTCCCTGTACACCTCAGTCTGTTCATCCATTTTTGACATAAACCTGTCCAGATTTTCATTTTGGGCTGCCTGCTGCTGTTGCATAGTCCTGAGGATCCCTATGACCTGGCCCATCTCTCCTTGTGAATCCTCATATGCATTGAGGATTCTGGAGAGGTTTTGGATCTCCACATCATCGGCAACAGCTGCATGATGTTGCCGATCCCCACGACACCTCCCACCACCCCTACCCACCCGAGCAGAACCAGATGGTGCTGGCACAGTCGACACAGAGCCTCCTTCATTGTTGACATTGGTGTTGTTGGGCAACTCCAGAGTGCCCTGTGTTGCTATGGTGTTGTTGGTCTCCTGGGATGCAGGTAGGGGTCAGTTGGGTGTTGTCAGCTGAGGCAGGAGTGGTTGCAGAGGTTCGGGGTCTTTCCGCCACTGGTGCTGTGGGTTGACCCATACCAGAAGGGCCAGGTCTGTCGTTGTGATCAGAGGAATGATGAGAGTCATCAACGCCGGAGGGCTCTTGGTTAATCGGAGTCTGTGCCTGGCTGTCCTGGATGGTTCCAGTGTTGTCCTCAACTGGCCACCCACTCCTACATACACATTCATGCCCAGTGCTAACAGGCAACCAGAACATGAGCTTAGCGCACAGTGGGGCATATTCTCAAGGACACATCGCCGAGTTAGAGGCACTTTATCGCAGCCAAAGTGGCGATAGATTCACCGCACCATTCACAAGCTGGTGCCAACAGCCGATATCGCCATTTTTCCTGCGATAGCAGCCGCAAAAAACATCGCCACAGATGACACCGGCAACTAACGCTAATGAGATGCAGAGTAGGCGTTCCTATGCAAAAAGCCGCGAATACACCACTTCGCAATATTCACTACAACCAGCCAGATCGGCGATAAGATCCCAAAACAGGCGATAAGGCGCGTTAGCAGCAGGGATTTAACACCTGCTCTTACCTGGTGTTAAGTCGGACGACAACCTGCACCACAAAAGGGAGGCCAGACCAGAGCCACACCTGCAGAACAACAGATGCCATGGAGCTACTGATCATGCACTCGGAGCCCCAAGAGGGCCACAACACCCACCGCCACCACACCCAGGCCCGCCAGCCCCCCCTGGACCCTCCCCCGCACCCCTTCCGGACTACCACAGAGGCAGCGCAGACAAAGACAGCGGACCTTCAGAAAACGCACCAGCCTCACAGACTTAACACCAGAGGATGTCATTGCCCACTACAGGCTCAAATGGACAACCATCCTCCGCATCCTGACCATCATTGCCCACAGGCTGACGGTACCAACACAGCGGACAACCAACATCCCTCCGCAGACAAAGCTGCTGGCTGTGCTGCACCTGTTGGCCTCTGGTACCTTCCAACCAACAACTGCCAGAGTCGGAGGAGGCTCACAGCCAGCCCTATCCAAGTTCCTCACACCTGTCTTGGATGCCATCATCAGCTTGGTACCCCAGCACCTTTACTTCCCACACACTGCGCAGGAACAGCTGGAGACCAAGCAAGGCTTCTATGCCATAGCTGGCTTCGCGCACGTGTTGGGGGCAATCGACTGCACACATGTACTCCTCGTGCCCCCTGCCGCCACTGCACACAATATCCGCAACAGGAAGCACACGCATTCCATCAATGTGCAGGCAATAGTGGACCACAGGGGACTCTTCACCAATGTCGTCGCCAACTACCCGGGCAGTGTACATGATTCCTTCATCTTCCGACAGTCCATCATCAACCAGCGCTTCCAGGATGGCACCTATGGGAATGTATTGCTCGTTGGTAAGTACCAAATGAACACACCACACACCTCAACTACAGAGTCATGCAACTCACGACTCTGGGAATGCACACATTACAAACTCACATACAACATGCCAAACAACATGCCCACCTACCAGACACGACAGCACAACTTACTGTGGTAACCTGGGCTAGCCATGTACACAAGCCATCAACGGCATGGCACCTCAGCCACACAATAGCAGAATGTGGGGAGAGGTGGGAACCAGGCATGTGCGAAGGAGGCAAGTGACCCATGAATGAGAATGTACACAATGCCAAGTGTGGCGTGGATGTGCTGGACAGACTGCAGTATGCAGACCACAGACATGTCCATGTCGACAGATACTGCTGGTGTCTGGAGTGTAGTGGACAGTGGAAGCAACCATGTCACCCCAGGCAGTGGGGAAGATCGCGGAAATGTAGCTTGTTACGCCCCCCCCCCCCCCTGTAAGCGTGAGCGTAGTGGGCTGGCCCGGCGTACGCCAAGCCAGCGTAGGGGTGTGAATAAAAAGCCTGTTGCTCTGGGCGTGGTTCTCTTCCGGAATGGACAACGTGTCTGCCAGGGCGGCGCCTCTCAGCCCGCCACGAGGCCGACGCCGTGAGCGCCGGTGCCTGCGATCCTGTGCGCCTGCTGCACCCCAGTCCGCTGGTCCCCAGACCCATCTTGGCCGCCCCTGCACAACCAGGCCTCACTGCTCACCTGCCGACACCGGCGTGTGTCAAAGAGGGCCCACCACGTGCCGGTGCAAGCTCCAAGCCCGAGGCCCACGACCTTGGCAGCCTCCTAAGAGCATCACGGCCACCGCGACACAGGCCCCCAGCACTCCTTTCTCGTTGACGTACTCCACCGCTGCCTCCGGCCTACACTGCGGTCCAGTAGGTCACACATTTGGAACTGAGTCTTGATTTCATGATGGCCGAGTTCATATGTGAATGGCAGCATTAATATCACTATACTCCCTTCAATCTGGTGCCACCAACTCTGTGCATCGCAAGCCAACGACACGTGGCTGTGGGCCCTTGATGACTAGTGCCTTCGGCCTACACTGCGGTCAAGTAGGTCACACATTTGGAACTGAGTCTTGATTTCCCTATGGCCGAGTTCATGTCATTGCACGGAAGGAGAGGAGTAAGAGGAAGACGCGGTTCAGTCCGGAGGAAAAAAGGATCATCGTAATGGAGGTGTACGAACACCACCAACAACTGCTCTGGTGCCACAGACTCTGTGCATCGCAAGCCAACGACACGTGGCTGTGGGCCCCTGCTGACCGCTGCCTCCAGCCTACACTGCGGTCAAGTAGGTCACACATTTGGAACTGAGTCTTGATTTTTCTATGGCAGAGTTTATACCATTGTACAGGCATCATCGCGGACTGCATACCCTATCAGCTCTGGTGACACTAACTCTGTGCCCCGAAATTCAGGAACTTTGGTGGCGTCTGAGTCTATGGCCTGGGGGTTGTCTTCATCATCATGTAGCTGATACTGACTTGGCTTTAAAAATGAGTCTGTATCATTCACCTCCTCCATATTGCCCGTTTCTGCTTGGTTCTGCCCTCTGCATCATGCCCTGGAAGAACACCTTCCACTGTCCCCCGAAACACTCCGCGACATTCACCTTGGACATCGACGAGGACCCGCTCAGCTCACGTGGCCCTACCTCAGTGCACCGCAAGTCACCGTCCTGTGGCGGTGTGCCAGTGCCGGCCGCAGTGCATCCGGGGCCATTAACTCTGTGCAGCTCAAGTCATGGACCCTTGATGTTTGAACTTTGGACTTCTGATTGTCTGATCACTGTTGTAGTTGTTGCCAGCACCAACCACTCCCTGAGGGCTGGCTTACACTCACCCCACACCCATCCAGCACAGGTGTCACTGGACATGTGACCCTGGCAATAAAAGGGGCCGGGCGCACGTGCCCATAGCCAGTTCCACAAACTATCTAAGTGTGTCCGTGTGGTCATTATGTATGCATGAGGGCCCCGGGCCCTGCCACATTACATTGTGCTGTGTACAGCGGACGCAACCATGTCACCTCAGGCAGTGGGGAAGACCTGGGACATGTAGCTGTGTCATACCCCCCTGTAAGCATAAGTGGAGTGGGCTGGCATACGATAGTCCAGCGTAGGGGTGCGGATGATCAGCCCGGGGCTCTGGGCATTGCTAAGTGTTGGCCTTGCCAAGGAAGTAACTAATGCGTGTGTCTCTGTTGTAGTGTCAGCGCCACCCGTCCCGCAATGGACAATGTTGTGATGTAGCATGCCCCCGGAGTGCGGGCTCGGCCGAGGTGAGAAATGATGGAGCGCAAGCCCGCTCGGGGTCCAGGATCATACGTGCCAACTGTTGTGTGTGTCGCTATTACCGCAGCATAGGCCAAAGGACTACCCTCAACCGCATCGTGAGTTCAGCCAGCCATGAACTCCACATCTGTGTCCGCCCTATCCTTGCCGTAGGCCTACACACACGTGGCCGCCCACCTTCAATGCACAACATCACAGTGTCGTTGTCAGGCTTGTGGACATGCGCAGACAGGCATGACAATGGTGTGCCGTAGGAGTGCAAGTGATGCAACCGCGCTGCGCACACTAGTAAATAGGCTCGGGGGGAGGGAGGAGCAGCAGTGAGGCTACGTAATACACATTGATGCCGCTCATTTGCTACAGGCAGTACCTGTCATACAGGAATCACTAAGTCACACATATCACACACCAATGAATTAGTGATCCTGCCATCACATCATGCAGAACCAACTTTTGACTCATGTCTCTCTGCACCGTCACAGGTGATCAAGGATATGCACTCTGCCCTTGGATGATGACACCCCTCCGAGCCCCAAACACACAGGCCCAGAGGCAGTACAATGCGGCCCACAAACGCACCAGGGGCATCGTGGAACGCACATTTGGCATGTTGAAGTCACGTTTCAGGTGCCTGGACATCACAGGTGGAAGGCTCCTGTACAGCCCAGGAATCGTGTACAAGATGATCGTTGCATGTTGTGTCTTGCACAACATATGTGTACGCACCAATGCCCCATGGCTACAAGTGCCAGATGCACCGGACGATGATGAGGAAGATGAGGCAGGTGGACCACACCCCACTGCAGCAGCAGCAGGAATAGCCCGTAGGAATGCCATCATTGACAATTTCTTCACATGAGCATGTCACATTGTCACAGTCCTTAGCAATCATGGGACAGTACAAAATGACCACAGGCACAGCATGTGCAAATAAATTCATTACAACACACATTCCCTGTGTGCATATTACTCCTCTGTACAAGCACATCACTCTGACAGGTGTATGTGCAACATGTAGTGCTAACAATCTCATGAATTTGAAATAGATGGTGGGTGTGTCACCTCTGTACAGAGAGGCTGTTTAGGGTGTCACGTATTCGATATGCCATCTTTGTGTGTCATAGATAGTACGTAATCCCACTCATCTGCGTTTCACATGTGTCCCAAAACATTACATATAGGCTGTCATTTGTGATCTACAATTGACAACAGGACTTCTTTTGGGGTCAAATATGTACCACCATGATGCAGGGATGCACCCTGTGACTCAAGTCCCACAACATGAGCTACATGGATTTAAGGGGGAATCACTGCCCCTACATTCGTCCATGCTTTCATATTTGATTAATCATAGACATGACACATCTGTGCGTATTAGAATGTGTTATTCACGTTCATTGGAGTGTTGAAGCTGTCTTCGTACTGGGCCATGCAGACAACACTTTCCAATGTTGCTTCGTGGAGGGCCAGCCAGAGTCCTTTAGGGATTGACAAGTTACTCGGAAGGGGAAGAGTCCAGTCCGCAGGCTGACTGCTGTGTCATTGTTGAGCATGCGAAATATGGCAGTCCATGTCGAGGGCCAAGGTTAGTGTCGCAGAGTGTGTTGGGGGACAGTGGAAGGTGTTGTTCCAGGGCATGCTGCAGAGGGCAGACCCAAGCAGCACAAGCCATATGGTGGAGATGAATGCTACTGCTTCCTCCTTACCACTGGGGCAGATTCATCCTTGTCTTCGTCCTCTGACATTTCATGTGCCTCACATGTGGGTGGTGGTGTTTGGTTTGCAGCACTGTGTGACACTGACACATCAGGGGCCGGAGCTGTGGATGTAGAAGTAGCAGCAGCATTCATCTGCGCAATGTCTTGTGGCATTACTCCCATGATGAGGATCTGCAGGGCATGGAAGATCCCATCTACAGCTTTCTCGTGTGCAGCCGTGGTAGCCATTCTTTGCGCCTGCATCCGCTCCATGTTCTCCATGACCCTCCTCATGTTTCCCAAATCACGGATGACATCGCTGTAGCCACTCTGACTAGACAGTTGTTGTCTCCGAGTCATGACTCCAGCGACGCCAGCCACGGATTGTTGGAGGGCATGGGGCGGACTGTGGGTGTCCGTTAGGGAGTGTAAGTGGTCCCTGATGGGACTTAGACACCCACGTATGGCATCTAGTTTGGCTGCCATGAGATCGAACCCCACCCGCACCTGTTCAGCCACCTCCTTCTGGCAGTCTAACACACGGCGTTGGAACGCCATGTGTTCTTCGGTGAGGTGCTGGGAGCCAGACATGGTGGTGGGTGCTTCCTGCTGTGTGGTCTGTGCAGGGGGTGGGATCACCTCGATGGTGCTGGGCTGCCCTGCTACTGGAGGTGGGGTGCGGAGGTTATCTATGAACCGTTGGAGTTCGTCGTAGTCGATGTCCTGGAGGTCGTCTCCATCATCGCTGACGTGATGTAGGATCTGCTCTGCAGGAGGTGTTGATTGTCCCTCTGCAATGTAAAGGGGAGATGCAGTTTCACAGTGTGTTCCATGTATGTTGACGCATTGGCGGAGTTTACATACAGACTGCATGACAATGTACATTGTGACTGTTTGTGAGGAGATGCCTATTTGATGCGGGACAGTGGACATTTGTACTACATCACGGATGTGAGGTTGTACTCGTACATTGTAATCTCACAGTTTCCTGCTATGCCAGATGTGATTGGCCATTTTGTACACACATGCGGCACCAGTTGTGTCCTGTGTTCTGTAGTGAAAGTGTTGCAGTTCGTCCCACATTGTTGTCAATGTTGAGGTGCTCTTATTCTTATGTGTGTGTGCTGCATTGTGGGTGAGTCGCCCCTGCAGCTCTGATTTGGCTGCCCCTTATCCCTTTCAGGCGGTGTGCCTTTGACTTCTGTGCTTCTACAGTGCTGAGATGTTGCGGACTTGGGTGAATTGGGCTCTTGGTCGAGTTGTGACTCTTGGGCATGGTTTGTCCGCAGATGTGTTGTTGACGTCAGGGGTTGTTTGTGCACGTGGATGTGTCAGTGTGTGACCTGCTCCTTTCCGGATGTGGTCCACACTCAGTCACCTCAGTGTCGTGGCGTGCATCATGTCATGATAATTGGACTGCAGCCATGCTAATCGTCATGCAGTGTCACTTGCATTGTCAGTGTGGCTCACGGACCCGCAGCTTTGCTGGGTTCAGCACATGTGTATGGGTTTGTTGTGAGATTAGTGATGTGTGGGGAGGGCCCCCTCCAGGCACATTGTCGACGGGGCCTACTTGCTGTTTCTATGTGTGCTGCAGTGTGCCAAGGTGATCAGGGACATGATCCAGAGTCATTGTGGGTGTGCAGTGTGCTGTACTTAATTGTGCATGTGTGCATTGTGCCCATCTCCCCCCGTCCCCCCAGTCCCTGGTCGGTACTCACCCTGTTGATGTTGTGTCACGTCATGTTGAGCAGTGTCCGGATCCACTACTCCTGGCACCGTATCCCGACTGATGACTGTGGCCACCATTTTCTCCATGTCATCCAGCACCTGGTGTGCCGCTGGACCCCCACCTCCAATCTGCGTTGCTGCTTTCATGTTGGCATCGAGTTTCTTCTTGGTTTTGCCCTTCACATCATTCCAGTGCCTCTTGACCTCTTCCATTGTCCTCCTCAACTCTACAACTGCATTGACATGGTCCAAGATAGTCTGCCATGTTTGCGTCTTTGTTGCCAATGACACGTTGGAGGTGACGAACAGTTGTTGGTAGTGTTCTATCACCTCCGTAACGATGATCCTGTTTTCCTGCGGACTGAACCGCGTCTTCCTCTTCCTCTTCTCCTTGGCCTTCCCCGACCCCGTGGTTCCTTGCTGGTCATCTGTGGGGCTTGTGGGGTTCGCATTGTCCTCTGCACTCGGTCCGGGTGCATCCATGGTGCTACGCAGTTTAACTTTTTTTTTCCTGCTTTTATGGTGCATTTACCCGCATGACGCGTGGGATTTGCAGGCCTGTCGCTGGTTATCGCTGATTTTTGTATCGCGATTTGGGGCATCGCGACTTTTTTCACGTTCGTGTATCGCGTCTTTTGGGCGTCGCGTTAATTTTAACGCAGTAATTTGGCGCGTTGTCGTGGAATTATCGCATGGTGCCGCCGGGTTGAGAATACAACGTTGACACAGTGTTATTTTCCCGCGATAGACTGCGATGTGCAAAGTTGCGTTAAGCTAAATTTGCGATAATTATCACACGTTCTTGGGAATATCCCCCAGTGTGTCCCAATATAATGGTTGGCTGTCTGGCACTGGGAACTTGTTTCTGACTTGTACACAACTTGCCTCATGGCCTTGTGCACCACACAGCATGCCACAGTCTCTGCCATTTCATATTAGTATGTCCACTCACTGTCAGGTAATCACGGTTTTAGTGGTCTTATAGGGCTGTTTCTGCAGATGAGTGTTCACAATGGACAGACATCCCATCAGGCCATGTAATACGCACACTCTTTCTTGCATGCAAATGCCGAACCCATGAAACTATGCTTTCCTGCAAGTGTGTGGATGTGTACTGACAAGTCTGGCGGACACTGGTGTCCGGTGTTTTGAGCACAAGTCAATGTTGCTATTTGTTGATAAGTCAGACACCAGTGCCCCGTGTCATGCATCCTGCTAGTAAAGTCAAAATCACTGTCTGTACGCTTAGTTCATGTTGGTCTGTTTGTGATGTTGATGAAGGTGTATGTTGTCCACTGCCTGATGTGATTAGTAGGATTTCGAAATGCTCCTCCTCCGAGCAACCCAGCACAGTCCTCTATCCTTGACTAACTAGCAGTGATGGTAAGTGTTCTGACCAGGCTGCAGACACTAGTGCATGGTGGTAAATGTGAATCAAAATCACAGAAAAGACCTTGTGCTGAAAACACGATGCAGCAGTGTCAGATATCTTGGCAGCACATTGCCACTCACTGTCAGGTAGGCAGAGTCCCATATATGCTAATTTGGCTATGTGTGAAGGTGTGTGGAGGCCAGGGCATGATGGTAGATATGGTCATGGCAGATACTCCTCCTCACAACCAGCACAACCAGCTCATGGCAATGGCTACCTGACAGTGAATGTAATGTACTCACAAGATGGCTGACACAGTTGCATGATGTTTTGTGCACAGGGCCTTGCTGGAAGTTGGTTTCAAGATCAACACTATGCAGCAGTGTCAGCCACCTTGCCAGTACACTTCTCCTCACTGTGATGTAAGCATATGCCCAGGGGAGTTTGAATGGCTGGGTGGGTGGATGAGTATTTTCAATGTCTACAAGTCACATGATGCCTTGGCCCACACACACCTTCCCACACATCAGCAAAAGGCTAACTGTTACTCTGCTTCCCTGACAGTGAGTGTGAATGTACTTGCAAGTTGTCTGACACTGGTGACAGGTGTCTGATTTGTCCACTACTCACCAACAGTGCCTTGGACTCAAAACATCAGTGGTCAGGGCCAGACAGCTTGCCAGTACATTTTAATTGACTGTAATGTAAGCTCGTTTTAATGTTGTCTTGTTGGTCTGTGTGTGAGGATGAGTGTTTGCACTGATTTCCCCACTTATCATGCCCTGTCCTACACACACCTTCACAGCCAGCACAAACAGCAGACCAGGATCTATGCTATCCCTGATGCTGAATGGAAACTGTACTATCAAGATGTCTGACACTGGGTAGTGGTGTGAGGAGCACAAGGCCATGATAGGAGTTCTGGACAACTCTAACACTATGTACAAGTGTCAGACATCCTGCAAGTACATTTCCAATCATTGTCAGGACACCACTCTTCCTGGTGGCCTTGTTGGTCTGTGTGTGAAGGTGTGTGTGTGGGATAGAGCCTGATAGGTGATGTTGTCAGTGCAAACACTCCTTCTCCCACACTATCCAAACAGGTCATCTGGGCCTATGTCTACCTGACAGTGAATGGAAGTCTAATGTAGAGTTGTCTGACACTGGTGCGTGTAGTTTGACTTGACTACAACTCCCATCAGGCCTTGTTCTCCAGACGGCATGCAGCAGGATCAGCCATGTTGCTGGTACTTTTCCACTGACTGTAAGGCTTGCATAATCCCAGCATATCTGTGTGGGCTCTGTGGGTGTAAGAGTGTTTGCAGTGACTCAAGTCCCATGGGGCCTGTGCCCAGGCCCACCTTCCCAGACATCCCAAACAGACTACCTGTGACTGTGCTTTCCTGTGAGTGAGTGGAAAAGTACTGGACCAAGATGTCTGACACTGGTGCGTGTAGTTTGACTTGACTACAATTCCCATCAGGCCTTGTTCTCCAGACAGCATGCAGCAGGGTCAGCCATGTTGCTGGTACTTTTCCACTGACTGAGGCTTGCATAGTCCCAGTATGTCTGTGTGGGCTGTGTGTGTGTAATAGTGTTTGCAGTGACTACAAGTCCCATGGGGCCTGTGGCCAGGCCCACCTTCCCAGACATCCCAAACAGACTACCTGTGACTGTGCTTTCCTGTGAGTGAGTGGAAAAGTACTGGGCCAAGATGTCTGACACTGGTGCTAGTTGTGTGGAGCAGATGGACTATCTGTGAGTTTTTGAGAAGTATGTACATGGTTTTGGTTTGTTGCATTATCAATCACTTTTGAGTTATTTTGGTATGAAATATGACATACACATCACATGCTATTAGAATCTAGTACATTTGTTCATTTTCAACTGGCCTTAGTTTAACAGTACCCTTTGAAGTGCTGTCTCTAAAGGTGTGATTAATAACTATATTTGAATGTGGATTGTGTACTCACCAGACTCTTGTGATCCTGGGATTCCGTAGACACCCTCCGGCGGAAGGATGTCACGCACCTTCTCCTCCCAGGAGGTGAAGTGGACAGGTTGTGCAGGAGGGCCACCGCCAGTCTGCTGGCTTTGGAAATGTTCCCTGGCCATCAGCTTCTTGACCCTCCTTCGCACATCATAGTACCTGGTCCTGATATCTTCCATTGTGCGCAAGCAAGGTGCTTGGGCATTCACCTTGTTAACTATCCTCTCCCACATCCTATTTCTCTGGGCAAGGGGGGTCTGTTGGACTAGGTTACCAAATAACTGTGGCTCTACTCTGACAATCTCATCTACAAGCACTTCCAACTCCTTATCAGTAAAACGTGGTTGCTTCCTTTTGGACATGGTGAGGGAGAGTGTGAAGGTGAGGGTGAGTGTGGATGTGAGTCTGAATCAGTAACAAGTTGTGTGCATATGTGTATTTTTAGTGAAATGATATCTGTGCTGGGTGTGTGAGTGTGTGAGGCAGAGAGCAAGGAATGTCTGGTGCAAGCTCCTTTTGAGTATTGGCATTTCTGGCAAAGGATCATGGTAATGGTGTTGGCCCTTTATGTAGATGCATTTGTGGGTGTGGTTTTTATTTTTTTTATTTTTCTTTGCCAATGCTTTATTTGGTTGTTTTTGACTCCCCCCCATTGACATTTCATACACGGACCGACACGCTTCCGTAACCGTTTCTCCTGCAACATCAACTCACTGCGTGTTGATACGAGTCCGACTCGTGACCGGCATGCGAATGTTGAACGTTTACAAACGTGACGGTCACATCGATGCGGTTTACGGAGCCTTGGCTCGGAATGATGGCGGTCCATACGATTCAGTTGTGTTTCAGATGGGATGCATCGTACTACGTCGAACGGAGGGCTTGCGGTCGAGTCGTACGGAAAGCATTTCAAATCAGAGTCGGTCGGGATGCTTTCCGCACGACATCAGAATCGGGCCCTAAGTCTTTGTCTGTTTTCCGGTTGGGGGCCGTGGGGGTACCCAAGGGACCCCCCTTTAAAAACATGCACTGTGTGGCAGGCACCATTGGGTGCCTGCGACAGGGTGCAAGGTTTTCCGCAACCACCCCTTTTTTCAATGGGAGCCTGTGTTGTCGGTCGGAACACAGGCTCCCATTGAAGTTAATGGGAGACTTTCTGAACGGTGTTCAGAACCATCGTAATCGGTCGGTCGATCGAACTTGCCGAACGCGAGTCGGTCGGAACCGATTCCGACAAGGAGTCGGTCGGATTGCTTTCTGACCGACATCGTAATGAGGCCCAAAGTGTTCTTTTTTGTGATTTGGTGTAAATCAGTTCAGTAGTTTTTGAGAAATCAAGGTTCAAAATGAATGAATATTTGTACAGTTTGGTTTGTGGGACTCTCGTAGAAGACCCGCAGGCATGCAAGTTCAAATAATACAGCGATATGATTGGCCTAGGGGGCTTTTTTTTCCTGTCAGCTGCCTTGCTGCAGTGGGAACGAGACACTTCTGGGAACCTGCAGGAGCTCCTGCTCTGAATTGCTGGCTGCAATATGAAGAGAAATGTTGCAGCCACAATTATAGGACATAGGGACTCAGCCACGTGTCCTACAAATAAATAAAAAACATTTTTGTGAGTTGTATGGTCCATCAGGATACTTGCAGGAGCCGCACGACACCCTTGCTCCAGTGGGAATGCTGCGGGAGCACAGGGGCTGCACTGGCTCGCACGAGAATCCTGCAGGATCAGAAAAACATTTTTTACAGTGGCATGGATGCCGCTGGTTGGTTGGCCGTGTACAGGCTGTTAGTCCTGCGGTGGGGGGGAGGGGGCAGCCAGAGGGGTTTAGGGTAAAGGGCTTGCTGCAGGCCAGGCTCTATAGCCAACCCCAAGCTGCACACGGCCAAAGGCGATGCACAGCGGGGGGTTGACATAGTAGCATATGGAAATGAAATATAACTTTTAGGTAAAAAAAAAAAAAGAAATTTTCTGACAAAACCAAATGTTAAAGTGATATTATAGTTAGGTTTGGTTATAATATCTTACTTTACATTAAAAAAAACCTTAGACAGTCACTGAAATAAAGTAAATGTTAGAGTGATGCTATAGTTATGTGAAAATGTCATTTTAAACGTAACATTTAAATAAAAGAAATTCTTAGCAGTTACAGTTAATTGAAATAACTATAAATTGCGCCCTAGCCATGCACTGCTTATGACCTCACATATTACATCACTCATGACACGTTCTATGACATCATTGATAACATCACATTCGCTACCTCCACCTGCCTGGGCCCAATAGTAAGAAGTTACAATGTCTCTTTCCTGTCACACCTTTTTGCTTGATAAGGTATGTGCTCTTTAGTTAATAATACATGGAATGAAGCAAAGCAATGTTCAACCAAGTGTGGCGAAACAATGTCTAGATTCTAAAAGATGAAATGCCCTTTCTCAGAGTGATCAGTTTGACTGGTTTGTGGCATGCCTACAGCACACTATCCCACATGCAGTCTCTTCCACCTGGGAGCTACTCTTCAACAAACAATATCATCAGCTGCTGCATGAGTTGGACCGGTGCCTTACACATTTTTAGGTGGTTGAGCTTAACTTCCTAGATCCACTTTTTGAGAACACAGGTGATGAACTGAGCCCAAAGGTCTACTTGAATTAGACACAGAGGGAGCCTTACTTCTTAAACCAGCTGGTGCTTTCTCCTTTTGGTCTTTAATGCCTAGATCTCTTTCTCTGACTCTAGTTTGCGATAGCCTCCATCGAGAGAGCACACAGATCTTCTCACAGAATTGTGATTCATTCACCCAGGGCTGATGTCTTCATTCGTAGACATCCCTGTTGAGTTTTCCATCCAGACTTGGTTTTCCCTCTCGATTAGACATTGCTGTCTGTCATTTGACCATAGAGGTGACCAAGTTTCTTAGGGGCACATTACGATGGCGGGCGGAAGCACCACCGCCGTGCTGGCGGATGCAAAAAGCACCAGTTACCGCCGGCACGCAGCAGTCCACACGCCCGTCCAATTACGATGCGAAAAGTAGGCCAAACACCGCCGGCAAGCCAGCAACACCGTCCGCCATCAAAGTGCGCCCGTACACGTAGCGGCGCAGCCCAACTGACACACACCGTCCGACGAAACACGTCCCGCCCGGCGCATAAATTACGATGCCGCAAACAAACGGCTCCCATGGCCAAGAGATACCGTACGACAAACCGAAGCGGTAACACGGATGCCGAGCACGGACAACGAAGAAGCGGCTCCCCGAGCATGAATCCAGCACTGCAGGCCCTCCCCATGCTTCTGCTGATGCACCACCAAGGACGCAATGTACCGCGGAGACGCAGGTAGGCACACACACAACAAGTGCACGCAAACAGCGCACACAGTGCAAGGGCGGAAAAAGCGGACAACCCCCCACCAGCGCGTGTACACTACACATCCACCATTGCATCCACATATGACACACAGGCCAAATCGTAACATCGCGGAACACATGTGTACACACCACCTGGGACTAGGAACCAACCAACCCGTCACGGCCCCAAAGCGCCGATGACGCCGCCACACATGCGCACAACGCAGAGGCCAACCGCAGCGCCATGCATGCGTCGCACACAGACACAGGGACACAACCAAGCAGCACACACATCAGCCCCACCCCAAACGCACATGACACGTGACAGGCCTGCCACAGACATGTCCCCAACGCCCAATTCACGGACAACACCCAACGCCACACAACCGACGCACACATGTCAGTGAAGACACGCAACAGCAGGACACACCCCAGTGTAACAAACATGGCGTAGCACACAGCGGCGGCAACACCAACTAGGAGAAGCAGGGCTCCTTCGGGAAGAGGAACGCCAGTACCACACAGAAACACCCATACCACCCTGCACATATGAACAAGACATATAAAACGGAACACCAAAGAGCCCGGGGACCGACAACAGGTGGCCCAAGAATAACATTCACACACAAGGCCCAACGCAGAGCGGAAAGGCAGCCTGCCGCCCACACAAGGGAGAGCAGACAGCACTGAATGACCTTCCATTCCAACTCCGAAACCACAGCCCTACGACAGAAGCCGGTGAATACAGCCATTGTCCAAGAATAGACCAACACAGGCATGCCGAGGAGACCGACCACAGGGCAGATAGCGCATATCACAGAAGCACACAACGGACGGGGAAGAAAGAAGAAAACACTCCCCATGTCGGCCACATGCAAGTTAATTGGAAGGAGTCACACATCACTGACCTTGAACTGTCTGAGAAGCATGTGGGAAGAGGGCCCGTGTCCTCCAAACAAGCCAACAGAACACAAGTCCTGTCTCCCTACGACTACACAGAGCTCACAGCAACCTCGGAGCGTGCACATAGCAGACTGCACACACAGCCGGAGCACGCCACCTCAACGAACCGCTGCGAAATGGCAACTGCAACACACCTACCCAACTACGCCGAACAGCTCAAGCTGTACAAAACCAACCTGTTCCATACATTGGGATTCGATCTCCTGTCCCTGCTGAACGTAAGTTACCGACTGACCTACCGCATCACATTGTTCAGCTGCGTCATGCCCGTCTTCTACTGTCGGAGGTGTCCCTACCAGCATCCCGTCGAGATATGCCTCTCCAACCCGGCATGTCTGAAGGCGGACCTGCTACCACTACTCCTCCTCTGGACGCACACGACAGGGCCTGCTCTGCCTATGGGGGCATGGCGTATGTGGCCAACATCGCACCCGCACTGAAATGGGACCACTGTGCCTCCACACGACGGATCATCGAGAACAGCTACATCGAATGTCACCCAGCATGCCCCATCATGGTCCTCCAAGGGACAACTTACGAACAACACCTTGACAGCCACCATCCGCTACATTGGCTGGCAAACATGTACACCACCAATGACATGGAAGCCCTGCTGGACGGCATCGCATACCTGACAACCTGTCAATTCGTCGGACCACAACGCAGGTTCCCCGAGTGACCTATGATGTCCAACCCCGCACCCATGCTTAGCTTCCGCACGGACTGGCCAGTCACCACCACAACAGCCATACCAAACGACCGGCAACTGTAACCACACCATCAACGACATCGCCATGACATCGGATATGACCGGGACATGCACACTGTTCCCCATCACATCCAGGAACACCGCATGCATCGTGGGAGGCAGTGGCATGGGCTCTGTGTATCGCACCCACATGGACGGAACTGCACGAACAACCAGGACACGACATGGATCCAGCGCCCAAGGACACACACACCGCTCATAGGACATGAATAGGTCGCCTGGAGTCTGTGGGTGCTGCACCCCTCCCACCCCCGCCCCGGGAATCCCATACCAGGACCTTTGCATGGACGACAAGTGCATACAACAACAACACGACCCCAGTGACTGTGACATGTCCAGTAACCACCACAGTGCAACAACAAGTGGCACGCCGCTGCATGCACGCAAGCACATGCCCTGATGTCATCTCACATGCACGCGTGCATGAGGAACAACCGCAGCAAACCTGTCACATGGAACTGAGATGGACTGTGCCCATGATGCCAAGCGGTCTGGTAGGCTACATGTATACCGTCTGTGTCAAAGTCCGCAGCTCCGCAGCTATACGTAAATGTACATTATCACAGCCTTGGCCAAGCAGATGTCACTCTGAAGCCCACATCCCACATGCAACAGCCAATCACATGTAACCCCACACCCTATCCCATTTGCAATCATGCTCAATATATCCTCAACATGTATTCCGCTGCCAGTAGTGTCCACTATACTGCATCACAGAGGACAGAAGACTCAATATAATGTTTGAAACCAAAACTGTCTCCGCTGACTCATTTCACAAGTACGAATGAGAGAGGATGAGAGTATGTGAAGTACACGGCAGTCGTGACATGACCATGTAGTCCACTGGTATTGGATGTCAACGCAAATGAGTAGCACTACTGTGGAAGACACACATGTGTCGTGTGAAGTCGTATGGACGCAGTGCTCAGGTGGGTGGGTGCGACGGGTAGATGCGCACATGCCAAATTGGAGCACGCAGTGTTGGGAGGGGTCATGAACAGTACACCACCGCTTCCCTGGGCATTGTGAGAGGACACCTGTCGGGGGAGTGAACACGTGTGTGCACAGCAGCCGGGCACACGTACAAAGCGGTACCAGGCGCACCTCAGCCCACCCTCTGTGGACAAGCTGGATCCTGTTGTGCGCCCGCCATGCCCCTTGACAAGGCACACACAGCCCCAGTCGACCAGGTGTAACCCCAACATAGTCAATCCGCACAGGCGATACAGGGCACGGGATGGCAGTGGAGCATGGTGTGTGAGAGGTCTCCTCGCGCTCCTCCTGGTCATATCACGCAGGCAATAGAACCTCAACGTCTAGCATGGCACAAGTCACATGGAAGTGTAGGGGGACGCACCACAGCACGAGCAGCACTGACGTCACGGGAGGTGGCTCGCACCATCCCATCCATTGCCCATCATACCAACCACGCCACATGCCATTGCGACTAAGTGCAAGCGCGTGCGCCACCACCCCCGAGCCCTCCCCAGAGAGGCCAAAGAGTGAATGTGTGGGCCATCAGCCGCAGACGGACGCGGCCTGGCCGCAAGGGCAGCCACAGCCACTGGGTGTCGCAGGTGGCGGATCCGGAAGGCGAAGACTGTGATGCATAGTCCATGCAGGCCGGGTCTCCATTTGGGGCACCACGCAGGTGGACGGCGTCCCGCCACACATCATACCCTGAGACAGCCCACTCGTGCAACTGGACCCACACATACACTCCTTGCCCTCTCTGGTGCGAGCTTGGGGCTGCCTGTGCAGGCGCTAGCCTCGCAGGTGAGCATGCATATTGGGGGAGCGAGGGGAGGACATGAGGGCTGGGGCGAAGATGACTGTATCACTGTCAGTAAGTACAAGGGATGACCCAGATGTGGAAAGGAAGAGACGTGTCCCGTGTGTACTGCAACTAGTCGCCAATCCAACTACCCCCCATGTCCGGAATGTAAGCCCGCACCTAGGCCCGCCCATCCGCCACATCGAACATACCACCAGCACGACAACCTTCCCATTCGAAACACTGACTGGGGGTGGCGACCAGTGTACAATCATGTGTAGCCTACCCACGCGTACATGTGGGCCCTCCATGATCCATGTCACCTGCGGCAAAGTCATGACATGCGCAATGAGGGAAGTGAGGAGAGCTGTCCGCCCCACGCGCAGAAGGTGCATCAGCTCCACAGACCCAGCAGCGAGTCCAGCAGGGGTCACATGTGCAGGGGCAGCTGTGCCTGGTGTGAAGGCACATGCATATAGACAGCACATCGACCAATGTGTAGTCTGCCCACATCTACAGTCCATCATCATGCGGACATAGGAATTGAACACAGGGCAACACATCTTCAGTTGGTGCACCCACCGTGACCAACAACGCGCAATCATCGACGTACCCGCCCTGTGCATGGCCCCCCACCCAACGGAGGCACATCCAGTGCCACCATCCCACACACACAAGCCTTCCACGGAACATGCTGTGTCCAATGGTCAGTACAGAGTCAGCGCCCATCTGGTGGATCCTGAACAGAAGACACATGCACACACATGCCAGCTCCCACTATGTACGTCTGCCACCTGGCACGTGCAATGTAACCTCTCACCTGTGACGTGTGACTGCAAGCACACAGCCGTCTTGGCATGGGGCTGTCAATGTGGACACCTGTCAATGTTTCGGGAGGTGTGATCCGTACAGTGCTGTACATAGGGTGCAGTGCTGACACCTACTACTGTCTCATATACCCTCGTGCCACAGGTCCCACTTGTTTTGGCCGCTCAGCCTGTGCCCACATCGTCGTCGTCGTGTGCCATACTCATCCAGCCGCGGAAGCAGTTCCATGCTCAGCAGACATTCATGTTGCCGTGGCGTTGCCGCTTGACGGATATGCAGTCAGTCCCCATCAGCACGCCCGCAAGGCATTGGGGCCTAGATCCCCATGTGCATGCACATGGCAGTGGTTTGTATCACTAGCCATTGCCATTGTTGGGAGACCTGTGTAAGTGTATTGTGGCCGTGCCGTCCCAGCTTGACAGCTGGGCTGTGGCTCATGTGCTTGCTCAGTCATGTCAGTGATGTGTATGCGAAATTGCTATGTGTCGTGTTGCTTTGACATGTGTCCTCTGCCATTGTCCCTAGGCGGAGACCGAACATTGACCGCCCATACCAATTGCTGGCGGACATGGACGATACAGAGGTTATTAGGAAGTTTCGGCTGGACAGGCCAACCCTGCATCGACTGTGTGCCATGTTAGAACCCCATCTCCGTCCCCGCAGGGTGTATCCGACTGCTGTCACCCCCACGGCTAAGGTGATGGCCGCCATGCATTTCTTCGCCACTGGGTCATTCCAGCACACAGTGGGCATTGGAGGAGGGATGTCCCAGCCCATGTTCAGCAAGGTGCTGAGGGATGTACTGGCAGCCATGATGCTGTACCGAAACAGGTACATCCGCTACCCCAGGGCTCGTGAATTGGCGGCAGTGAAGGGTGCATTCTATGCCCTTGGCAGAATCCCACACGTCGTTGGAGCCATTGACTGCACACATGTCGGCCTTGTTCCACCACAGGCCACTGAGCACCTGTACCGCAACAGGAAGCACACGCACTCCCTGAATGTGCAAGTGGTGTGCCTTGCGGACATGGTGATCACCCACGTGTGTGCAAAGTTCCCAGGCTCGGCCCATGACGCACACATAATGCGCAACAGCATCTTGCCACGACTGATGTCCAATATGCAACAGGATCGTGCCTGTATTGTCGGTGAGTATGTGGAGTGGTGTAGCGTGCTGGTTGTGCGATGCTGTCCCCTGTCCAGTTGGAATTGCAACGGTTCTCTGTGTCCCTCACACCCAGGTGACTCTGCGTACCCGAATGGAGCATGGCTGCTCAGTCCATTGAGGAATCCTCGCACCCCAGCAGACGATCGCTACAATGAGGCACATGGGAGGACCAGACGTGTGGTCGAGCGTACCTTTGGCCTCCTCAAGTCCAGGTTCAGGTGCCTGGACCGCACCGGGGTGCGCTGGCGTACTCCCCACAGAAGGTGTGCCAGATAGTGGTGGCGTGCTGCATGCTGCACAATCTGGCCATTCGGAAGCAGATCCCCCTCATCGTGGATGACGGAGATCAACCAGGGCCCCAGCCCGCAGACCAGGACAGCTCGAGTGAGGAGGACAGCGGAGAGGAGGAAGCTGGTAATGTGCGGCAGCAGCTCATCGCCCGCTACTTCACTTGACGGTGAGTGTCCATGTACGACGGCTGATGTGGCTGTATCTGTGCAGGTGTGTGTGTGCTGTGTCAGGGTGGCCGTTTGTTCACTGCGTGCTGTGTGTCAACGCTCCATGGCCAGGGTAGTATGCCACTGTTGGTGGCTGTGGCATTGTGCCCTATTGCTCTGTGCGATGTGTGTACATTGCTTGTAGTTGTTGACATGTACTGTGTGATGGGTGTGTGACACACTCATTGAATGTGCTCCTGTTCTGTCTCCCACCCCTAGGTCCCTACAGGCCCTCCGGTTCCATTGCCATGCCACGCATCAGGTGCCTTTCCGCCCAAGGTGGCCGTTGTATTCCGTACAAATAAAACACAGGGCACAAACAGCAGTTAGTGAAAAAGGTGCATTTATTACAAACTGTGACATGTGATTGTGTGTAAGGTGATGACAAAAGTGGTGCGTGCAGTGACAATGAGCTGTCGGTCATGGCTGCGTGATGATCAGGGTGTACCCACTGGTTCTATGTCCATAGTCCAACACACACATGCCATCCAGATGGCTGTGTGGAGTGGGATCGTAGTCCAAGTCAATGCAGTGGCTGGTCAAGGAAGGCTGGCGGAAGGCTGGCTGGCTGCCTCACTTGCGTTTGGAGCGTGCGAAGTCCTCCCGGGAGATCTGTTTCCACTCCGGACGGCCCCTTCCACGTTTGCGAGGGGGTGCCTGCTTGCGACATGCTGGTGGTTGAGGTGTGCTCACTGGCTGTGGACGCAGGGGAACTGGACACTGCTGCTCCACCCTGCGCCCCGGCAGGTGGTGGCGGAGGGGGAGCTGCTGTCCCTGGCTGTGACCTCACCGCCACCACCAGCTGTCCCATGAGGTCCACGATTTGGCCCATACGGGCGTCCATGGACCTCAGCACCCCCAGCACCTCACGCGTGTCTGAAGCAGACCGGACCCATTGTCCTTGGGCCTCTTCATAGGCCCCAAGGACTCTGGCCATTTGAGGCAGGGCATGGCTCCCAGGGGAGGCTGGCGTTTCCCTGACCCTGCTCCTCCTACCAGTCCTGCTGCCACCGGCCTGCCCACTAGCCACATTGCTCACCACGGTCCTCGCTGTGGCTCCCAGGGTGGATCCAGTCGGCCGGGCCACCACCTGCGCTGGGGCTGGTGCCAGCGAAGACGTGGCGGTGGTGGCGGCGGTGGTGGTCGGTGCGGCGATGGTGGCGGTTGCGGCAGTGGTAGTGGCCACAATGACCGTGGGTGTGGCCGCAACGACAGTGGCAGCAGGGGGCTGGGAATGTTCAGCAGCCCTGGATGATGGGTTGGTGGGTAGGAGGGGTCCTGGGGAGCGGCTGGGCCCTGCCACACCAGATGGGCCTGCTTGGTGGTCCGTGTCCGAAGAGGAGGACAGATCCTCCAGATCCGTGTGTCCTCGTTGGGGGCTTGTAGGCTGGCTGTGCTGGCTGCTGGCTCCATCCCCAGCATCCAGCAGTTCGTCACCTGTGGAGAGAATGAGATTTGTTATTGTGTTGCACCTGGCGAAGTATGTATTTGTCGTCTGACATTGACAGTTCGTGCAATCTCGTACATGGGTTTCCCGGAGGCGTGTGTGTGGCTGTAGCATCTGTAGTTGTGTGTGCTTGGCAATGGGACTGTGTGCACATGTGGCATGGGACGGATTGGCCATGCCGATGGGTGTGTTGCTGTGCCCCTACTTATTGTGACTCTGGTGTATGCGGGCTCCTGGCCCATCCTGGGTCTGGGTTGTACTTTGCTTTTGGTGTTCAGATGGGACGCTTAGGAACGCATATGGCAACATGGGGGCCATGCCCCAGATTCGCATTTGGGAGGGGATATGCTTTTGGGGTTCAAATGGAACGCTTAGGAACGCATATGGCAACATGGGGGCCATGCCCCAGATTCGCATTTGGGAGGGGATATGCTTTTGGGGTTCAAATGGAACGCTTAGGAACGCATATGGCAACATGGGGGCCATGCCCCAGATTCGCATTTGGGAGGGGATATGCTTTTGGGGTTCAAATGGAACGCTTAGGAACGCATATGGCAACATGGGGGCCATGCCCCAGATTCGCATTTGGGAGGGGATATGCTTTTGGGGTACATGCTGTGAGCCATGGGTGCCGAACGTGACATGTGTTGTGGCAGCATGACAGTGCATGGTTTGAGGTGTGTGCATGCTTGACATGGCCTGCATATTTGCTGTCTGTTGTGATTACTGGACATGGCATTGGACGCATCGTTATGAGTGAGTGATAGTTGTGTGCCAGCCAACGTATTGCAGTTGTCCCATCTCCTTGGTGTGCGTGCTGCCCTGTGCCATGTGCATCACTGCAGTGCTCGGGGGTGTGGCCCATGTTGTGTGTACTTGCTCACAGTGTGTCGTGCGCTTAATTGACTTCTGGCACATGGTTGGTCATGGGCATGTATCTTAGCGTGACTGCTGTATGTGTGGCAGCTGTGCGGATGACATGCCTTTCATGAGACTGGGGCTGACGGATGGGATGGATGGTATGTTGTATGTGCATGGTGTGTCTGTGAGTTTGATGGGTTCAGTGGTGTTCGTGTGCATTTATGTTGTTCCGCTCTGTTGCGTCTAGTGTTGTTTGTCTTACATAGGCGTAGTTGTGGGGTGTGTGGTTGACAGGCAGTAGGGGCTACATGGACAGGACTTCAATGGTGTTTCGGTTGTGTGTGATGAGTTGCACAGTGGCTGCCGTGTGGGACTATATTCAGTGTGGCTTGTGCATGCAGACGTGGCTCCTTGGGTGTTGCTATGTCTGTGATGGGTCATGTGGGGTGTGAGTCTGTTGTTCATGTCCGTGTGCACATTGTTCACTTGTTCGTGACGGTGGGCGGTGCTGCGTGTTCGTCTGCTACGTGACATGTCCCATGTGTTGGTCGTGTTATGGTCCTCATGCCTCCAGTAATCCAGCCCTGTCCAGTTTCCCACCTGCAAGTTGTTCGTGCGTGCACTGTACTGGATGCCACATGGCTCTAAGCGGGGGTGCTCCATGTTGCAGGTCTGTGGGGGTGGGGGGTGTTGTGGGTCGTGGGGTGGCTGGACACCCACTGACACCGATTGCTGTGGACCGTGATGTCTGCCTTTCGGCTGTCGTTGTGCACTGCGGTGGCTGACACGTGGCTGTGGGGTGTGGGGGATGCTCCTCCTTGCTGTGCTGTGGGACTGGGGCCTGGTGTGTGTTGTACTTGGGCTGTCCACCCTCCCACCCACTGCACTTTGTGTTCCTGCCACTTACCTGTTACTTGTCGGTTAGTGCAGCTGTGGCGGACACATGGGTGTGGTGGGTGCTCGTTGTGGCGCTTCTGGCATATTTGGGGACCTGTTGGTGGTTACGTGGCTGGCTGAGTGTACACATGTCCCCACGCATCTTACAGTTGTTCGGTTTGGGCTGTGTGTGGTGGTGTCTGTTGCATGTGTGTGTGATGTGTTGTGTATTGTGTGCTGGACATGGGGGTGTTTGTCCCTGGGAGCTGTGGCATGGTAGTTGCGCATGTGAGTACATAGCGGTGTGCTGGTATACATTAGTTTGTACTTACCAGCCTCCACTCCCCTGCTAATCCGGCGAGGATCTCCGGATGTATTACGACTCGCACCTTCTCCTCCCACGCTTTGAAGGTCTTAAAAAGCGCGGGATTCCCTCCGCCAGTGACGGCAGCCAGCTCTCTGTTTTTGCCCTCCTTCTTCTTGACCAGGCTCTTTACGTCATTCCAACGTTTGTTAATTTCTACTCTGTTCCTGGGCAGGGTCCCGACTGCATTGACCTGGTCTACGATCCGGTTCCACATTCTGTTTCTGGTGGCTAGTGGTGTGTGCTGGACCATGTTCCCATAGATTTGTGGGTACACCTTGATGATCTCGTCGACCATGACCGTCAGCTCCATGGGCGTGAACTTGGGCATCCTTTGTGGTGCCATGGTGTTTGTGGTGCTGGTGCGGTGTGTGTTGTGTAATGTGCAGGGGGTTTGCGGTGCAGGTGTTTGGTGGTGGTGGTGGTGGTGGTGGTGGTTGTGATGTGTGCGTTTCTGTGGTGTGCTGCTGTCCTTGCTGTGTCACTGTGTCCTCTCCTCTCCTCTCTGGTTTGCAATGTAGCAAGGGGTTGTGGTCTGTGGGAGTGCTGCTTTTGTACTCACCTATGTGGGTGTGTCCTCATGGTCTGTTGTTTTCAGGTGTGTTGTGTCTGGGGTTCTGGCCTTTGTATTTTTTGTTTGTCCGGGGGTGTTTTCGGGATGTGTACTGTGCTTGTGTATTTGTGCGTGCCTTGCTGTGTGGACTTGTTGGCCATGTTGTGTGCTATTGGTTTTGTGTGCGGATGGTTTCTGTGCAGGTACGTTGGCGCCATGGCTTCTGCCGTGCCGATTCTCATCGGCGTTGTTTGCGCTGGCGGGCGGTATATTTGTGGTTTTTCCGCGCTCATGTCGGTGCGATCGTAATTTCACGTGCGGTGTGTCGGCCGTGAGGGCGGGCGGTTTTGTGTTGTCGTGCGTGTTTCCGTCCGTGGCGGGCGGTTTGACTCCGACTCGGACGTTGGCGGGCGGTATTTTGTGTGCTTTTTCCGCCGATGGCGGTTTTCGGTTTGTGTAATCGTAATGGCGTGGTCGGTGTTCAGGCGGTGTGTGCGGGCGGATTTTTGCCGCTTCCATGCCTGGCGGATTTATTTACGCCGGGTATCGTAATGGGCCCCTTAGTCCCTTCTCTGACTTAGATTTTGCTCTGAGCCTTGCATTGAGGCTGAACCCTCTATCTCGAGGCACATTATTTAGCTTTGTGCCTGTTTTCATCTTGTGACTCAATTTTTATGACTGGTGTACTTTATCATTGTAAAGCACACTAACATCTTTGGGTAACGTCGGCATTATATAAAGCCACATGAATAAACAAATAACTAACTAAATAAATTCACCTGGATACTGACCAGTTCTGCAATCTACCATTGCCAGAAGTTTAGCTCTTGCTTTCTGCTCCACTGAATGTGTTTGGACAAAATATTGAATTAAAAATATTGTATTACATAAATATTGTGTCTAGAATATGGTGATGTCAAAAATATTGTGGACAGAAATGTTGACGGTAAAAATATAGTTTTAAGTGTTGTTTTTAATATTGTTGTTAAAATGTCGTTTTGTAAAATGTATATATATTATCGTTTTTATAGGTTATTTTTTTTTTTGTAGTATTTTATTAGTGTTTTATGGGAATTCTAGTGTTAATATTTTGTTTTAATTTTTTTTTTTATTTGGAAAAATTATAAATAAAGTTTTAATGATTATTTATAATAAATTATTAAATAATATATATGTTATTATGTATAGGAGCTGGAAGTTGGGTTTATTGGGGAAAAGGGTGGAGAGATTTTTAACACATGAATAATGATTGGTTTGTAAATTTATGTCAGTATTATAAATTACATTTTGTAAATTGAAAGGTGTTTTTCAAAATATATGAAAATTGATTTGTAATTTGTAAAATTATTTTTAATAATAATATTTTTGGGTGCATATTTCTAAATTAAATTGTAATATTTAAATAATTGTTGTTATAATTGTTATGCATTATTCATATATATGTATATTAAATCAAATATCTAATATTTTGGTTGGGATTTCTTTTAATTTTGTATTTTATGTATTATTTTAAATAGTATCACATTCTTTTTATATGTTTAAAAATGTTTGTAATAATTTTATATCTTTAACTTTTACAAACAACATTTTTTATTTTAATGTATTCATTTATAATTTTGTGATCTTTTGATTTTTAAATGTTATATAAAGCTTTCATTTTGAAGTAAATTAATATAATTAAATGCATGCTTTAGTTATAGAAATATAACATATTTTAATAATAAATTAATTATTAATTGACATCATTTACATATTTATGATTATGTAAATACAAATTTGATATCTTATAAAAAAAATCTGATTACCTGATTGATTTTATATTTAAGTATGTGGTAGACAATAAAATATATTTTTCATAAACTAAATCATGTGTAATAATATAGTTTTTGGCATAATACCTATACATTCTTTTCTAAAGAAAACACAATTTTTTTTATAATTCTTTAGATTTTTTTATTTTATTATGCATATTTAGGTAATTTGTTTTATTTGAAATTAAGCATGTGTGTAATACAGAATGAATATGTACTGTATGCATTACAATTAATTATTTTTGTTTTGTAAATATATACATTACAATTAATGTATGTTGTTTAGTCATTTTATTATATAATGTAATTGTTTAATGCTATGCAGTAGATATATTATTAATTTTATATAAATAATAACATTTTAAATGCTGTGAAATATATATTATTAATTTTTTACTTCATATGTCCTGATATTTTTTAGTGTTAATTACAATAAAAAGATTTATTAGATATGAGTGGTAGAAGTAAATTTCACCATTTACTCTTAAACACCTTCTCTTAATTGGCTTAGGTTGGAGTGTGAATAGGAAATGTTACCCCTTTAGTGTCCAACGCCTTCCCCTAAGTGTTTTAGATTGGGGTGGGAATAGTAAATGTTACCCCTTTAGTGTCCAATTGCTTCCCCTAAATGTTTGAGATTGGAGTGGGAATAGTAAATGTTACCCCTTTGTAGTCCAACATCTTTCCCTAAATTGCTTAGCTTGGAGTGGGAATAGTAAATGTCACCCCTTTAATGTCCAAAGCCTTCCGCTATATGACATGAAATACAGTATTTGATAGAGCGCACAGCTACTCAAACTAGAGTGTCCTGACGCATAGACAGCGGGGGGAGAATGAGTGAAAGAAACCAGTTATTGATTAAAGAGCCACGTTGTTAGCTTCTTTCTAAAGGAAAGTAATTCTGTGTCTAGCCTCAAAGTCTCCGGAAGGCTATTCCACAGTTTTGCGCCCAGAAAGCCAAAGGATCTACCACCAGTACGGGCCAGGCGTATTTTGGGCACAATGGCCAGGTTGGCGTTGGAAGAACGTAAGGGTCTGGATGTAGAGTAATGGTTAACTCGTTTGATTAAGTACCCGGCTCCACCCTTGTGGAACGCTTTGAAAAAGATGGTCATAACTTTAAAGTCTATCCGCTCTTTAATGCGGAGCCAATGTAAGGATTTAAGAATCGGAGTCATGCTAGATCTTAGGATGGCTCTGGCCGCCGCATTTTGAACCACTTGCAAACGCTGGGTCGAGGATTTGGGAAGACCAAGGTACAGGCAGTTGACGTAGTCAAGCTTTGATGTCACTAGAGCCTGCACCACAATCCTTCTGCTCTCCAGCGGTAGTAGCGGCAGAATTATTTTTAGCATTCGGAGTATACCGAAGCATGCGCCAGTGAGATTTTGGATCTGAGAGCGCATCGACAGTGTTTTGTCTATGACTATTCCTAAATTTTTAGCTTTCTCTTTTTCTGCGGGCAGGGGGGGGGGCAGATCCTTGGGCCACCAGGAACTCCAATCGGGTGTTTCTGATTTTCCAAAGAAAACAACTTCCGTTTTATCCGGATTACACTTGAGCTGATTGATCTTAAGCCAATTGAAGACCTTCGTGAGGCAGGACTTGATCTTTGCCCCGTCTAAGGGGCCGATTCCGATTCAGGCCTGAAAACTTACCGACCGACTCGGTACGGGAATGTAGTCCGACCGACACGTAACGGCGCTGTCCGATCCGCGTAGTACGATGCTATGCATGTGAATTACGACCGACTAGTACAGAACACAAGCCGAACGACCGAACCACACGGAAACCAGCTATCCGGCCGGAAAATCTACGCGAATCGAACCGACCGACACGCACCAGGAATGAACCCGACAGATACGTACCCGCGAACTCCGACCCGCGCAGTACGATGCAATGCGTGTAAACCCAGACCGAGTCGCACGGAGCTCAAGCCGTACGACCGACACGCATAGAAAACAGGGAGCCGAAGCAACCGAATACTCCGCGACCGACGCGTACGCCGCACATGAAACCCAGCAGAAAGACAGCGTGAAAGACTCGGAGAAGCTCGCACGAGCCAACTGCAGCGTCCTACTCGGTCAGAAGAACGTCTCCTACATGCCCAAAAATACAAAGGAAAAAATACAAAAAAAAGGGCCAGACAAGCAATGACAAAGTCAATAAATACTGGGGGGAAAAAACATGGAACAAAGACACACCCACAACTCCACCCATATAAAGGCCACAAATCCCTACCATGATCCTTTGCAAATTCAACAGACCTGCCAGCACAGAACACCATCATACAGCAACCACAGACACACTCACAACTCATCCATCACACAAGCCACACACCATTAGCACCTCCCTAATAGCACCCTCACATACACCCACCAAAACTGACACTCCCCCACCCTCACTTGCACACACACACACATCAATTCCCACCACCACCCATCACCATGCCCCCAAAGAAGAATCCAAAGTTCCTAGACAGTGAATTGGAAGTCCTGGTAGATGAAATCCTCAGGGTAGAGCCACAGTTGTTTGGTACATTGGTCCAACAGACCCCCATGTCGCAGAAAACCAAGATGTGGGAGAGGATCGTCGATAGGGTGAACGCACAATCACCATGTTTGCGCACAAAGGAAGACATCCAGAACAGGTGGTATGATGTTCGCAGGAGGGTCAAGGCCCTACTCAAGAAGGATTACGCCTTGAGTCATCGCACCGGCAGTGGCCCTCCTGCCAAACCAGTATACCTCAGGTCCTGTGAGGAGAAGGTGCGGGCCATCCTACCACCAGAGAGCGTACATGGACTATCAGACATCCCAGAGCCTGGTGAGTACACAACCAATATACCCAATATTGTGTGACAATACACACACATCACTGTCAAGGGGATAGTGAAACCATGCACCGTTAGCAAAGCCACAGTAACCAAAAGATAATCATCCCAAGATGTGTATGCTAGTCAGACAAACACAATACCTGCCATCTCATAGTGATATGTAACTGTGTCATGACATGTACAAACCTAACAACAAATAGAGCAAGGCAGTGGCACAAATCTAACCAACAAACACTGTCAGACATTTTACCACCACTAGAACACCACCTCACAGGGAAGCTGACTGAAAGGAAGGAATTGTGTGTATGCTGGTGAAGTGAGTGTAGCCAATAGCATGATGGGAGTTGTAGTCACAGATATTGGTCACCCTCACAATTGGCCCATCATCACCACTCTGAACCATGCTCACATCACAGGGAGTGGAAAAGAACTGACAAGATGGCTGACACTGGGTACTGCTGTGGGGAGAACAAGCCCCTGCTGGGTGTTGTGCTCAAAACAACAGCAGGACACCACTGACTGACATCCTGAAAGCCAACTTGCACTCCCTGCAATGGAAGCACGTTCCATGGTGGGATGTCTGGCTGGGTGGGAAGGAGGACTGACAGCTCTGACCATAGTTACCAGCAGCTTTTCTCACACACCCCTTAACACAAACTCCACACAACTCACCTGGGAGAATGCATTGCCTCACACTCTAATTAAATATCCCACAAAGAACTACCACACTGGGTTATGCTGTGTGAAGCACAGGGACACTTTTGGGACTTGTAGCCAAACAAACGCCAGGACAACACTGTCAGCCATCCTGTCAGCACAGGCACACTACCCCACAGGGAAGCAGAGTCAAAAGGAAGGAAGTATGGGCATGCTGGGAAGGGGGGTGTAGGCAATAGCATGATGGGAGTGGTAGTCACAGCTCAACATCCCCCACCCACATGGCCCAGCAAGCTCACACTGAAGCATGCACACCTCACAGGGAGTGAAAAGCCACTTCAAAGATGTCTGACAATGGTGCTCTGTTGGGAGCACAAGGCCCTGCTGGGAACTGTGCACCAACAAACAACAGGACCACACTGTCAGCCATCTTGCCATTGCTGTCACACTCACACACAGTGAATTTGACTCAAAAGGAAGGAAGTATGGGCATGCTGGGAAGGGGGGTGTAGGCAATAGCATGATGGAAGTGGTAGTCACAGCTCAACATCCCCCACCCACATGGCCCAGCAAGCTCACACCGAAGCATGAACACCTCACAGGGAGTGAAAAGCCACTTCAAAGATGTCCGACAATGGTGCTCTGTTGTGGGGAGCACAAGGCCCTGCTGGGAACTGTGCACCAACCAACAGCAGGACACCACTGACTGACATCCTGACAACCAACTTGCACTCCCTGCAATGGAAGCACGTTTCATGGTGGGATGTCTGGCCTGGGGGAGGAGGAGTTCCAGCTCCGACTACAGCTACCAGCAGGCCCTTACAGACACACCACTTCCACTAACTCCAAACAACACACCTGGGACCGTGCTCTACAAGAGAGTGAGTGAAAAGCCACTTCCAAGATGTCTGACACTGGCCTCAGCTGTGGGGAGCACAAGGCCCTGCTGGGAACTGTGCACCAACAAACAACAGGACCACACTGTCAGCCATCTTGCCATTGCTGTCACACTCACACACAGTGAATTCGACTCAAAAGGAAGGAAGTATGGGCATGCTGGGAAGGGGGGTGTAGGCAATAGCATGATGGGAGTGGTAGTCACAGCTCAACATCCCCCATCCACATGTCCCAGCAAGCTCACACCGAAACATGCACACCTCACAGGGAGTGAAAAGCCACTTCAAAGATGTCTGACAATGGTGCTCTGTTGTGGGGAGCACAAGGCCCTGCTGGGAACTGTGCACCAACCAACAGCAGGACACCACTGACTGACATGCTGAGAGTTAACCTGCACCCACTGCAAGGGTGGCATGCTTCATGGTGGGATAACTGGGCTGGGGGGAGAAGGAGGTCCGGATGTCAACCAAATACCACCAATGCTGGCCATACACACACCTACTCTGCAAAAACACATTGCACACGTGGGACCAGTCACTCCCAAAGTAAAAGCCCTGGCAAGATGGCTGACACATGGGTATGAGAAATAATGTGCCTGCAATTCACACCCATGCACTGGCCAACCCAAACACGTACACACTCACAGCCATTGCAACTCTATGTTTACACACACTGTCAGGGGATGCAGTGTCCATGGGTGCCCCCTGGCCTGGCTGTGAAGGTGTGTCTTGCAGATGACAACTGTGGAGAATCAGACATACTACATAGCACAAAACACATAGGAAATCACAGAGACATCATTGACAGGGGACACCTGACAGTGAATGCAATGGACACACCAATATACCGGACACTGTACCATGGTGTCAGTCACACAAGTTGCGGTTGTGAGCTGCATTCCACTCCCACATCGTTCGGCAACATATGCATCCTTCACACAACACACCACTCACTCTCATAGACACTGTAGACACAAGCACCAACCTGGACTGCATTTGAGGAGACATGCTACTCACAGCAGCAGAACTGCAACACACACCACTGGCCATCACTGTCATGAGAATGGAAAAGCCAGAGAGCAGCCGTGCCCAATCCTTATCACCATGGAGGACATTGACAAGATTAATCACGTTTGCACGTACAAAACTCAGCAACAACATCATTAGCTACGTTAACAACATCACTTGTATGAAATGAGACGTGAACTAGGAACCCAGACAACAACACAGATACTCCCAAGAGATCCCAGGCATACCGGACTGTGACCATGTTGTCCAGACACACCAATGTGACGCACATAGACTGGCAAAAACTGCCACCACACATGGCCCAATCTTGAAAGATATCCTAAGTGGAATTGCACGTATGTCCCTGTTAAAGGACAAATGTGGACAAGGATGACATACCTGTGTCAGGCACGTGATGGCCCTTGAGTTGCAATGGCCATGTACAGCCAATCACTACATGAGCTGCTCATGCACACACCTCAACATTCACATTGAAATGCTTCAGGTTGGCAGGACAATGTGCTACACCAATATCAACCTCTGTCTGTGACAACTTAGGACAATGCAATGTACAGGCACGCATCCAGATGTACAGTCACAACTGTCATGTGTTTGAACCATTGATGCCTGTAGAAACATAACATACATTGTGTGTCTCTTCCAAACACAGGTGATGATGGGGACACAGCAGCAGACGATGAGGAGTCCCTGTCCCAGGCTCCGGTGGCCCCTGAGCTCGCTGGTGTGGAACAGCCTCTGCCCTCCTCGGATGGCGAAGACCTACCTGGCCCCTCCGGTGTGAGTCATCATGCAGCACCAGCAGGACCACCATCTGCACCCCTGCACCCACTCCTCCAACATCTGCCAACACACAGACCACCCCCGCCGACACGGACAGACCAAGGACACTGAATGACAACAGCACAGGGACCCCGGCCCCCGGGAAGCAACGGACAACAACCCCAGTACCAACCCCCAAGGGGGCCTAGGGTCACCTGTGCGTGCCACCGCAGGTCCCGCCCATGTGGCCAGGGGTGGTGGGAGGGGTGGTGGGCAGAGGTCGCTGTTTGCAGAGGGGTCTGGACTGCATGATGACCCACAACTGGTACGCATTGCAGATGCGTTCCAGAATAGCACCGGAGAGGTCAGCCAGGTAGTGGGGATCCTCAAGGACATTCAACAGCAGCAGGCTGCCCATCATGCCCACTTGGACTCCCACATGTCCGGTGTGGAGACACACATGTCTCGCATGGAGTCCAAGTGGGACACATTGGAAGAACTGACAGCGGTGCAGAGGGACATATTGACATGCCTCCGCCAGATTAGCACCAACATGTCCACACCTCCCTGTGTGCCCACAACATCTGGTGCCGCAACAACTGCAACTGCCACAGGGAGGGAAGATGACTCTGGTGGAGAGTCCTCTGCACCGCAGCGGCCTGCACGTGAGGGTCCCCCAGAAAGAAGAGGGGTCGTCCGAGGAAGGACAACTGAGAGGCAGATGGCCATGTACATCCCCAGGAACCCAACACCTGTTCTGGAAATTCTCCTTTGTGTGCAAACTGTTCACCCTGTCGAATGCAACCCAACTCTCCCACGTGACATGGGGAGTTTAAGTTGGACTAATGTATCAGATTACTGTGGACTTTACTCAGGACATTTCTAATACCAACACTTCCAACTCATCTGGGAACTTTGGATTCCAATCCCAATGTACAGCACCCACCATCCTGTGCACTATCCTCACACATGTATGTAAATAAACTCACTAATACACCATACTTGCCTCTGTTGTGATTCCAACGTGGTTTTTGTCATGGAGATGATGATCTGCTAAATGACACTGTGCATGCTAACTGCTACAGCAATTTTAACACCGTCATGTGAGTCATGGCGACGTGACACATATGAGGGAGTCACACCACTAGGGCAACACAACACATACACACCAGGGCCATCTGACTCATCGCCTACACTGAGGTTGCCAGGAAATACAGTGGAATGCACAGACACCACACCTATTCAGAGTCTGTGTTAACTAGCCCACAGGTGCAGTAAGCAAATGTCAGTCAGATGTGTGACCACAGACAACGCACATCCCAAAGTGAAGCACAGGTTTATTACATATTTGCAACATGTTGTTTCCACTACAGATGCAAGGTAATCCCACGTGGCAGTGGCCACACAGTCACCAAGTGTTGAAGAAATAAAGTCCAGGGGTGTGTGGCACATCACCTGTAGGGAAACGACTGCTTCCACCCTGGAAGTTGAATCATGGTGTCGGGGGATCACAGTTGACCAAACAACTCTGAAAGTACCCTGTGAAGGACAGACATGACACACAGTTAAAAGCACTGAAGAACAGGACAGAACTGCAATACTCATGCCCAATACATGTCACAAGATACCTACACAAAACCAAGTTAGCATGTCAACACTGTTGGGGAGTACAGACTACCTGTAAGGACACATAGCTGCACGCATCCAGTCAAGTAGCACATGGCCACACTCAAACAGCAACAGAGCACCACCAACACATATCATGCAAACTCAAATCATTGACATTACATCTCTGTATACTCACATTCAGCTGAAGAAGTTGTTGATGAGCTGTGTGCGGACATCACCCTCATCATCATCATCATCACTGGCATCGTGGCCCAGGCCAGGATCCTCCACAGGTGGCGGATGTTGGTCATCGTCATCCAGGATGAGAGGCAACTCCTTCCGCACTGCCAGGTTGTGTAGCATGCAGCAGACGATGAGAATCTTGCACACCTTTGCAGGGGCATATGGGAGGGCCCCTCCTGTCTTGTCCAGGCAGCGAAAGTGGCTCTTCAGGAGACCAAATGTCCGTTCGATCACTCTCCTGGTTCAACCATGTGCCTCATTGGAGCGCATCTGGGCTGGTGTCACAGGGTTCCTGAGGGGTGTCAGCAACCACGGCATGTTGGGGTATCCGGAGTCACCTACATACAGACAATTGCACATTAGCTGAGTTGGAAAAGAGGGTGGAATACAACATTGCAGAACACACACTCTGGTACAAAGTCAGTACACACCGACAAGCCAGGCACGCTGGTTCTGCATCTGTGACATCATCCTCGGGATGCGACTACTCCTCATTACGTAGGCATCGTGTGCAGAACCGGGGAAACGTGCACACACATGTGAGATGCTCATATCTGCAAGACATACCACCAGAGCATTGATAGAATGGAAATGTTTCCTGTTCCTGTATGCCCGCTCATGTGCCTGTGGTGGTACCAAAGCCACATGTGTCCCATCAATGGAGCCGATGACATGTGGCATCCTCCCCAGGGCATAGAAGTCACTCTTGACGTCAGTGAGTTGTTGACGTTTAGGGAAATAGATGTACTGGTTCAAGTATGTTAACATTGCCTCCAAAATATCGCGTAGCACACGGCAGAACATGGTCTGTGACATCCCACCAGCAGACGCCACAGTGTGTTGAAAGGTACCGGTGGCAAAGAAGTGTAGGGCTGCCATCACCTTCACCTTGGGGGTCAGCGCTGTAGGGTATGGCCGGCCAGCTAGCAAATGTGGGGCCAACCGCCCCGCCAATTCCTCAATCAGCGGCCTGTTGAAGCGGTACCGTCGGATGCAGTCATGTTCAACCATGGTTGCAAGGTCAGGGAATGGTCTATGGACAGTTGGTGCCCTGCAGTACATAGGTGAACAAAGAAAGATTGTCAGTCACCCCACATATGTGGCATTGACCATACTCAATATCACATGATACATCATTACGAGACACAAGTACTTGATGTGTGTGCCGGTCTGTATGGACATATATGGCACCTACATGGCCATCATCTAACATCTCAGTTCAACATGTGTTGACAACAAGTTCCAGGTTGTGCTATGGGAAATCATTAGGCTGTGTCACAGTACCCATGTACTGCTGACACGTTCCAAACACACACCACAGTGACAAGTGAGGACAGATGTGCCACAGGCATCACAGCTCTTTGACAGGTAGATTCCCAGGGACCCTGTATTGCCACATGGACACTGGCATGACATGGCGTATCATGTACACGCCAGCAAAACAACCATGACTCCCACAGGTAGTGGCCCCTGTTGCCTCTGCAGGACAGACATGGACGTCTGTGACACACACACGCACAACATCAAAGTCGATGAACAAACAACGTGGATGTGGAGACTGTCTCCCATTGTGCACATGGAATCAGAGACATCTGAAACACAACATGCACACAGACTGTGGAGGGCCATCACAATTGTGGCAATGGGTCACCCTGTGACGTACATACCATCCCACATGGGACTCAGGGTGGAAATGTGACCATGCCACATGCTCTGAACTGAACAGTTGCACATCACAGTGGTCATGTGCACAACACACAAAGGATTCTGTCCCCATGAACACGTGCACAGCCTGGGAGTGGCTGCCCCCAAGTGCCACCCAACAAACCACATGTTGACCCCCATACACACACAGGTAATGCAGCCTTACATGCCTTAGGATACAGTGTGGACAGGCTGTGGTGTTGTAGGTGTGCCTCTGAGTCCCTGGCAAGTAATTGTGGCTGGCATACGTTCAGCAGTGACAACCATGGTGACATATGCGAGTGACTTGTACAGGGACGCATCGTACAGCCATGGACCGATCCGTGCGCACGCATTGGCCATTGCATATGATGTTGACGGATGCGTGTTGTGTTCCGAAATACGCGTCGTACAGCAATGGACCGATCCGTGCGCACGCATTGGCTATGGACTGACATGGTAACGGACGCGTATTCGAAGCTTGTACGAGTCGGATGCAGTGAATTCAGTTGGCCACCCACAACAATGTTGCAAATTCATGGGTGTCATCAAGTTCAAATTTTGAAGGATGCTGTAGGCGTGTATAAGTGGTGCAATTCCATGGATTGGCCAGATTCAGAAGATGCAAACGACTTGGACCTATCACTTTGGACACATGGGACAGTATCTGCCTCTGCAGCACACATATAATGCTGGCTGTTCCCCTGAGAGCTCACTTGCCTGCACTACATGCTCCAGGACGACATCTGCCACTACCACTGCTGCTGTCTCTGCATCCTCTGGCTACTGCAATGGCACGTACTGTGGATAGAGCCCCAGCCTTCAGCACTGAGGAGAACCAGGCCCTGCTGGACAGCCTCCTTCCACAGTACAGCAAGCTGTATGGGAAACCAGGGGAGCAGGTGAGTGTGCTGTCCACTACCTTACTAATTGTGCATGTTGTCTGACTAGCAGTACTTACAGTGTGTACACCAGTGGCTAGCATGCTCACTGAGTAGTTGTCACCCCCAAAGTGTGTAGTTACATGCACTGAACAGGTATAGTGCAGTAACAGTGCATTCCAACAAGGTTTTACTTCCCAGGCAATGATACCATTTAGTAACTGCTGGACAACTGTTCATAGCCATAGTTGCACTACCTGTGTACATCATATGCCCCTGTGACTGAGACATGTATATCCAACTGTGTGATGCACGGATATGTTGCATGTGTAGTAATGGCCTTTTCACTTTGTCATCCTCACAGGTTGATGCCCACCAGAAGCAGGAGATCTGGCTGACCATCGCCCGGGCAGTACGATCTGTGGGGGTCTACAGGCGCCGGATCCGCAACTGCCAGAAGAGGTGGCAGGACCTTCGTGGCTGGACCCGGAGGATCGCAAGGGTCCAGCTGAAGCTGTCGCCTCCTCGCAGGAGGGGCGGACACCGGACCATGACCCCCCACATGCTCCAGATTCTGGCGGTGGTCTTCCCTGACCTGGATGGGCAGCTGAAGGCCAGAAAGCAGCAAGGAGGGGGTAAGTGCTAGCCTTTTCTGGGTACTATGACTAACATGCTCTATGCTCTCCTTTAGCCTGGTTACACTTCCACAGTACCACTGTCTTGTCGTCCTGGACTCATGTCCCTCACTTGTGTCATGCCCCCTACTCATCTGATACACAGGTGTGGCCCTTACAGTCTGTGACTTAGGTCACTGGGGTACTGTATACTTGCAGTTACCTGTGGGTCAAGTTGGGGACAGCATCAGTTACAGGAACTTTGTTGTGGGCTGCATGGGTGGTACAATTGCTCACACAATGCCTGTGATCTGACATGTACTCTGGGTATGGCTTTAATATGTGTTCCAATTGCTGCTCTGACTCAGCACATGTCTGGGGTATGTGCCACATACCCATGCTGCAGCTGAGACCAAGGTAGGAGCCTCAGAAGTATGTACATCATGTGTGTGACACATGCATAGCCACCTGCCTAGTGTTCAGGGTAATACCATGTTGCACATGGACCAGGACTGTAATGCCTACTCCGGACATCGAAGGCACTCTGTTCTCCCACTCCCGTGTGTCAGCATACATATTGGGCATTGTGAAGAGTGCACTCAGGTGTCTGCCTCTGTGTCACCGTGGTGTGGCCTTGCTTTTTGGACTCCTGGAGTGTTTAACAGTTTGGGGTGGCCAGCCATCTGAGTTGTGACTATAGGATCTGCACATTGGTTAATGCATACGTCTCTAATCCCTTGACTGTGCACAATGGTGTATGAAACATTGAGGTGCAGGCAGCTTTGGTTCATTATATCCAAAAGGGGGACTGAGAGCTGGGTTATGAGGTCCTGCACACTTGCTCCCAAAAGAGACTAGTATTTAAAGAAGGTATGCAGTTCCTATGTGATAGGGTGGGGGTTGGGAGGAAAGGCAGTGGAGGGGAAAGGACAGGTCTTTCTTCGTATTGCCCTCACACACCCCGAGAGGTGTTATGCTTCATCATAGGGCGGTTGCCCCTCGTCAGGCCGGCGCTGCAATGCCTGACGGGCTCCCGAAACCGGGGCTCTTTGTCGGGGATCTTTTAAAGAGGAAGCCATTAGGTGCGTGCGGGTGTGGGGGCGGGGTAGTGCACAGTGAGAAATTAAATAAAATAGGTATAGAGCAGTCCTCTAAAGTAAAATGTTTAATAAAAAGGTTGCTCTAGCCTAGATAAAAACAAGAGTGGGCCCCTGTAAGGATGTTGATGTTCCTAAGGGGCAGTCTAAGTGTGTAAGGTCGACATGTTTCGTGTGTAGAGGGAACAAAAACGGGGAGGGGAGGAGGGAAGAATGAATAGGGTGAGTGAGTGTAAAACATTGGCATTGCATATATGTTAACACATCCCCTCCCCATTTTTGTTCCCTCTACACAGGTCTACCTAGCCCCCAGTTAACGTCAACTAGGGTCTCTGCCGCCCCTGGTAATTTACATCCACTAATTGAATACCAGGCGGTAGTGCACGCATCTACTGTTCTTTTGCACGGTCCTGAAGAAGTGCCAATTGACCCGTTAGGGGCAAATAGAGGCACGAAACATGTCGACCTTACACACTTAGACTGCCCCTTAGGAACATCAACATCCTTGTTTTTATCTAGGCTAGAGCAACCTTTTTATTAAAAATGTTACTTTAGAGGACTGCTCTATACCTATTTTATTTAATTTCTCACTGTGCACTACCCCGCCCCCACACCCGCACGCACCTAACGGCTTCCTCTTTAAAAGATCCCCGACAAAGAGCCCCGGTTTCGGGAGCCCGTCAGGCATTGCAGCGCTGGCCTGACGAGGGGCAACCGCCCTATGATGAAGCATGACACCTCTCGGGGTGTGTGAGGGCAACACGAAGAAAGACCTGTCCTTTCCCCTCCACTGCCTTTCCTCCCAACCCCCACCCTATCACATAGGAACTGCATACCTTCTTTAAATACTAGCTTTGGTTCATTCTCATCAGACGGTGAAGTGCCCAAGTGTATGGATTTGTGTTTGCAGTCACTCAAATGTCTCATTTGAAATACGTGGGATCATCTTAGTCCTCATGATGTGGGTGGCCAGGGGTGCACATGTGCACCTGTCAGCTACAGGGCTTGCATTCCCAAAACTTCCATGATTGTGACACAGTGCAGACTGGTGTTGTGTGTATGCACTGCCCCTGTGACAGGAGACAGTTATGACTGACTTGCCAGACATGCCTGTGCCATGACATTCAACTTGCAAAGGGTGATCCAGCAGTAGTGTGATATGTCCTGCATGCACACCATTGTCGCATTGACTATCAGGACATGAGGACATCATTGTGTCTGGTGATGGAAACAAAACCCGCATATCGACAGAGACTCTGCCCATCACTTTTCCTGACACATGTACTGAGTCAGTGGCAGGAGATGGCATGTGTTTGGAGTGAGTATAACTCAGGGCACATAGCTCGCGCACCCATCTGTCGCACTGCAGTATGGGAAAACATCCCTCTTTTTAAACCATTACTCTTAAGTTATCCATTGTCATCACTTGATACCAGTTAATTATTTAATTCCTTATTCCATCTCTCTTCCGGGCTCATTAAATCACTGCGGAGACAGCATGATTCCACCTTCTTTCTTTATTTGACTTTTTCATATGTCCCCTGCGTGTCCATCCAGGCATTTCACGGTGACATGTAAAGGTAAAGGTGAAATGTACAACAGAGTAGACTCGTTACTTTATTCCCAATGCATTTCGAGCCTAAAAGGCTCTTCGTCAGGGGTCTCTTGCTAAAGCCGCAGCCAGCAGCCTGCCCTCCTCGTGCACCTCTCTCCAGTTGCTTAGAATGTGTTTGGAGTGACACATTTCCATATGTTCTCTTGGATGTCCAACAACTGTGTATGTGGTGCATGTGTGCACATATGATTAGTGGCATCCAACAGGCACCAGACAGATGGGTGCATGGACAGGTAGGATATGAGTGGCATGAATGACTGTCAGGCAGACAATGGGCTTCTTCAAATCAGTGTCAGCACTTATTGCAATGTCTAGCAAATGATGGCAGGGCTTGCTCTGTGATGTGCTGTACTTACTGTGGTGTGTGTGGTCAGTACAGGTGACTAATGTTGCTCTGTTTATCCTGATTGTTTGCAGATACATCCACGGCCACAGGAGGAGACAGCTCCACGGACCAAGAGGAGCGGCAGAGCCAGACTGGGTCCACTGCAGAGGAGACCGAGGGACCCAGTGGCACGGAGGGTGAGGGGAGCCACACTGAGGAGACCTCAGCTACGACCACCTCGGCTGAGGAACACAGCGCTTCCAGTGAGGACTCCCTTGTGGAGGCAGGTGTCAGCAGACCACAGACAAAATCAAGCAAGTCTGTCCCCGCCACCACCACCATCTCCACCCTCCCATCTGCTCCCATCCCACATGTCCGTGGAGGCTCCCGTGTAGGGGAGCGTGTCTCCTTCGTGCCAGGCACCGCACTCCCTGCCTCTGTCTCCCCTGCTGCCCTGAGTGTGGAGTCTGTGGACTTGCTGAAACAGATCCATGTAGGGCAGACATCAATGCTGAGTGTCCTCCATGCACACACGGGTCTGTTGACACAACTGGTGTCATTCATGGAGGGCATCTCATCTGGCATGTCTGCCCTACAGCGGACCAATCAGTCCATGGCCTCCTCACTGACGGCAGCAGTGTCCCTCCTGCAACAGTCCCTCACCCCTCCTACCTCTGCCCCATCCACAATCCCCAGCACCCTACCTGTCCCAAGCACACACACACCGGCACAGGCACGCACCAGCACAGACACAAGCATCACACAGACACACAAGCCAAAATCTAGACGCACACGCACGCACAGTCAGGGGACTGATACCTCACTCACAGGGGATGGGGCCCAGACACACACACGCGCATCCACGAGCACTCCGCAGTCCTCAGATACCTCTCCCTCCAAAACCCCTTCCCTTGCCTCACCTGCAACCCCCCCCTCCCAGAAGCTCTTCCTCTGTGAGCTTGGCCTCTTCCTCACAGATCCATCTGACCCAACGTACAGGCCGAAGAGGCCACCACCACACACAGAGGGTAGTGCCCCTCACACCCGGACACCCTCCCCCAGGCACAGGCAGACTGAGGAGCCCATTAGGAAGTCCCCCCGGACCAGGAAGGGCAAGACCCCACCCCCACCACCACGCAGCTCCACCACACAGTCTCTCTCCTCCATCCCCCAGGCCACCACTCCACAGGTTCCCCCACCACACCCTGCCCCAGGTTCCCCACACACCGATACCGCATCCCCAAACTGCTTAGGCCCTCCCCCTACCACTTGCTCTTCCACCCCCAACCCAGACGCTCAGCCTGTTTGTGCCACTGGTGTGGAGACCGGGTCCCCCCCTCTGTCCTGCCCACCTCATCTGCCCCCCCTTCCACTCCCTTAGAGTTATGCACTGCAGTGGAGTCCACAACCACCCCGTCTGACTTGGGCACTGCAGTGGGGACCCAGTCCACTCCCTCTGACCGGCCCACTGCAGTGGTGCCGGCACCCACACCACCTGAATTGTGCCCTACAGTGGTGCCGGCCCCCACTGAGTCAGACACCTCCACTGCAGTTGCCGGTGACACTCCTGCACCCACCACCCCTTCACTGCCTCCTTCTGGCATCCCCTGATCCTGTCCCTGCGGTGCCTGGCCTGCCCCTTGTATGCCCCTCCGAGGGGGATGTCCCCTGTCCGTACCAGTGCAGGCAAGCAATGGGTGACAAGTTGTCACATGTCACCCTGTTCGGACTGTGAATGTGGACTGGCCATTGGCCTTAGTTTCTTTTGGACTTCCCATTTTTCATTCACATTGGCTGAATAAAGCCTCTTTTTGTTTACTAGTGGTTTTGCTTTTGATGTACATGATGTAGATGAGTATCATCATGCATTTGCTGTTGTAATAGTGTTCAGATCAGGAAAATGAAGTGTTGCTGTGATGGACTCCATGTGGTCCATGGGATATGTGTCCTAATCTAGTCTGGATCCATAGCATCCTTTGCTGCAGTCTGAGGGTGTAATGTTCAGCATTTGACACAGGGATGTACGTTTTGCATTTGTAAATTAACATCTGTGGCTTACACTCATGCACATCTGGTGGGCTTACCACTGTTCAATGTTTCTATTTCCCTGACTGTGTGCCCATCTCCACTGGACATGCAGTTTAGCACATCAATCAATCAATCAATCAATCAATCAATCAAGCATTTATAAAGCGCGCTACATACCCGTAAGGGTTCCAAGGCGCTGGGGGAGGAGGGGGGGGGGGCTGCAGCTAGTGGTCGAAGAGCCAGGTCTTGAGTAGTCTCCTGAAGGTCTGAGGGTCTTCCGTCTGCCGAAGGTGGAGAGGGAGGGAGTTCCATGTCTTGGCGGCGCGGTAGGAGAAGGACCTGCCTCCGGAGGCGGTCCTGTGGATGCGTGGGACGGCAGCCAGGGAGAGGTCGGCGGAGCGGAGTCTCCTGTTGGGTGCGTAGAATGATAGTCGGTTGTTGAGGTATGCCGGGCCGGTGTTGTGGAGTGCCTTGTGTGCGTGGGTGAGGATCTTGAAGGTGATTCTTTTGTCGACGGGGAGCCAGTGTAGGTTTCTCAGGTGGGGGATGATGTGGTCTCGGCGGGGGATATCGAGGATTAGGCGTGCAGAGGCGTTCTGGATTCTTTGGAGTCTGCTGAGGAGTTTGGCAGGGGCTCCGGCGTAGAGTGCGTTGCCGTAGTCGAGCCTGCTGCTGATGAGGGCGTGTGTGACGGTCTTTCGTGTGTCGGTAGGGATCCATCTGTAGATCTTGCGGAGCATGCGGAGGGTGTAGAAGCAGGTTGAGGAGACAGCATTGATCTGGTTGGTCATGGAGAGTTTCGAGTCGAGGATGACTCCCAAGTTGCGTGCGTGGTTGGTAGGTGTAGGGGCGGCGCCCAGGGAGGTGGGCCACCAGGAGTCGTCCCAGGCTGAGGGGTTGGGTCCGAGGATGAGGATCTCTGTCTTGTCTGTGTTGAGTTTGAGCCGGCTTTCTTCCATCCAGTCGGTGACCGCCTTCATGCCGCGGTGGAGGTTGGCTTTGGCGGTGCGGGGTTCGTTGGTGAGGGAGAGGATCAGCTGGGTGTCGTTGGCGTAGGAAATAATGTTGAGGTCGTGGAGTCTGGCGATGCGTGCGAGCGGGCCATGTAGACGTTGAAGAGCGTCGGGCTGAGGGATGATCCTTGTGGGACACCGCAGATCGTCTTGGTGACTCCGGAGCGGAACGGGGGGAGGCGCACTCTTTGTGTTCTGTCAGAGAGGAAGGATGTGATCCAGTCCAGGGCCTTGTCGCGGATCCCTGCGTCGAAGAGGCGTGTGCGCAGTGTGTGATGGCAGACGGTGTCGAAGGCCGCGGAGAGGTCAAGGAGGAAGAGGGCCGCCGTCTCCCCGTTGTCGAGCAGGAGTCTGATGTCGTCTCGGTGCTGTGGTTCTTGCGGAAGCCTGACTGGGAGGGGTCGAGGATGTTGTTGTCTTCCAGGTAGCGTGTGAGCTGGGTGTTGACGATCTTTTCGATGACCTTAGCTGGGAACGGAAGAAGGGAGATGGGCCAGAAGTTCTTAAGGTCACTCGGGTCCGCCTTGGGTTTCTTTAGTAGGGCGTTGATCTCGGCGTGTTTCCAGCTCTCAGGGAAGGTCGCGGTCTTGAAAGAGAGGTTGATGATGTTGCATAGGTGGGGTGCGATGGAGCTGTCGGCCTTGTTGATGATGTGGTGGGGGAGGGGGTCGGACGGGGCGCCTGAGTGGATGGAGCTCATTGTTTTGCTGGTGTCTTCGGTGGTTATGCTGGTCCAGACGGTGAGGTGGTCGTGGTTGGAAGGTATCGGTGGGGCCGGGGTGGTGAGGTTGGCGGGGTCCGTCTGTGGATTGAAGCTGTCGTGAATGTCTGTAATCTTGCGGTGGAAGAAGGCAGCGAGGGCGTCGCACAGGGCTTGTGATGGGGGTATGTCGTTGGTGCAGGAGCTGGGGTTTGAGAGTTCCTTTACGACGTTGAAGAGCTCCTTGCTATTGTGTGCGTTGTTGTCTAGGCGGTTCTTGAAGGCGGCTTTCTTGGTGGTCCTGATGAGGTGGTGGTAATTGCGGATGGCGTCTTTGAGGGCAGCGTGGCTGTCGGGTGTTTTCTCCTTGTGCCAGGTATTTTCCAGTCTCCGGCAGGTGCGTTTGGAGGCTAGGAGCTCTGGGGTGAACCAGCTGGCTCTCTGACTGGTATCTCTGGAGGCGGGTTGTCTTGTTGGGGCTAAGGCGTTGGCGCAGTCTTCCATCCAGAGTCTGAGGGTGCGGGCCCCTTCCTCGGGGTCGGTGGGGTTGGTCGGGGGGTTGAGTGCGAGGTGTGTTTGCAGTAGTTCCTTGGTGATTTTGCTCCAGTGACATCCCGGGATCTGTAGGGTGCGGTGGTGTGAGACGGGTTTCTGGAAGGTGAAGTGGACGCAGCGGTGGTCGGTCCAGGTGAGTTCGGAGGTGTGGCTGAAGACAACGTGGGGACTGGAGGAGAAGATAGCATCGAGCGTGTGTCCGGCGATGTGGGTAGGTGTCGTGACGATCTGCGTCAGTCCGAGGGAGGTGAGGTTGTCGATCAGGGTGGAGGAGTTGCTGTCGTTGTTGTTTTCCAGGTGGTAGTTCAAGTCGCCGAGGAGGATGTAGTCGGTGGAGGTCAATGCGTGTGCGCTGATGACGTCGGCGATGGAGTTGCAGAATTGGGGGCGGGGTCCTGGTGGTCGGTAGACGAGGGTGCCTCTCAGGGTGGTCTTGGGGTCCGTGTGGATCTGGAAGTGCATGTGTTCGGCGGTGCTGAGGGTGTCGGCGGTGTTTGTGGAGACCCTGATGGTGTCCTTGTGGATGATGGCGATTCCTCCGCCGACGCCATTGGTGCGGTCCCTGCGGTTGATCTTGTATTCGTCGGGGATGGCCACTGCGATGTCTGGGGCGGAGGTTTCGTTCATCCAGGTCTCGGTCAGGAAGGCGATGTCAGGCGATGTGTCGAGCAGGTCCCAGAGCTCGACGGCGTGTTTGCGTGCGGAGCGGGTGTTGAGCAGGATGCATCGGAGCTGGTTGGGTTCCGTAGTGGCGAGTGGCGAGTGTCTCGGCGACTACGATGCAGGAGAAGCTGCAGTTCCGGCAGGTGAAGGGGCCATGGGTGTGCTTTGGGGCGGCCTTGTGGCAGCTGGAGGGTCGTCCGGGGTTGAGTGCGATGAGGGTGTTGGCGTCATACCAGACGCTGGCTGGCTGGATGCTGCGTGGTCCAGGGGTCGTGGCGCTGGGCGCGGTCCAGGCGCGGACGGGCGCAGACGGGCTTGCCTTAGGCGCGCCTTTGGCGCGCCAGCGGCGCGCCCGCTGCGCGCGTCCCCTGCGCGGCCTCGTAGCGGCCGCCATAAATGCGGGAGTGTGGTGGGCGTCACAGCTGGGAGGCGGGGGGAGCCGGAGGAGGCCGGTGAATCAGGAGCGGGGGGCGGGGCAGCGGGGGAGTCAGCGGCGGGAAAGAGGGCGGGCGCGAGGGAGGGGGCGGCGGAACAGAGGCGTAGAGCGAGGCAAGGGCGGCGAGAACGGGCACAGCGACCGGGGCTACAGCGGGAAGAGCAGGCAGAGGCGGGAGAGCCACTGGAACTGGCAGGCGGCAGCAGGTGGGTCACAGAAGGTCTCAACAGGAGGCAATCGGCGGCGGCGAGCTGCAGCAGGAGGTGGAGCGACCAACCAACTGGTCAAGGGTCGCACTCCCCTCCTCGCACATCAATGTTGAAGGACTCATCTGTGTATACAGTGCAACTTGCTTGACACGTGTTTTGGGTATATGCAGATGACTGAAGTGACACTCCTGTACCCAGGCTGATGTGAGCAGAGCCTTCAGTGTGTTGTAATTGTTGACTCACTGACCGAGTGTTCTGCTGACATGTTTGAGTCGTGCACAGACAAGGTTTGGCACAGCGGACCTTCCACAGGAGTGGAGTGCCCTCATGGCAGTGTGTAATCCTGTGACATTGACTGGGCCCGTGTTGTGTGTTGTGTAAGCATGTCTGTGTGTGTTCCCTTCCCTTTTCCTACACAGGCTGTGTCCCTACGGATGTTCCTGTTTGTGATGCTTGCTGAGTTGTCCTGTGTTCATCCAGCATCTTGGACCTAGTTTCTCCGGGATGTGGGTGCATGGCAAACTAATGTTCATCAGGTTGTCATCCCTAGTTGTCTTTGTTGTCAGGGCTGGGGATGTGGGCAAACGCAGATGGGACACAGTCAGGATTCCCCTTGGCACTTGTTGGTTACACAAGTCATGTAATTTACAGTTTGTGGTAGCTTTCAGTGATTGTGACACGTTGTGTGTGTGACTGCTGCCACTCCTCAGGGTCAGAGCTGCAATGTTGGAAGTTGTCTACGTGTGTTCTTTGTGGGTCACCTTGGCTTCTTCATTGGTGTGTGACTGTGGCCGGGATCCCATTGATTGGGGTGGATTTCACGTCATGCCCATGTACCGCGTACTGTGCAGTGTGTCAGACATTCACGAGTCTTGTTGACTGGCCATGTGTGATGGGTTTCTGCACCTTAGTTCCCACCACCACCCCTGGGATTGTCATGGGTGCATGTGCAATGTCACCAGTCCATGTGAGCTTCACTGCTGCACATTGGTGGAGATCAAGGTGTGTGGTGTTGAGTGTGTGCGAATGTGAGTTGTTGCACGGCTAGACCCCTACCTCCATATTGGCCTTGGCTGACAGGCCGTGCTGATTGATTTGTGCTTGTGTAGGTGTGATGGTAGTTTGTTGCTCAGGACACATGGCTGTGGTTCACAGTGTGAACGACATCTACCTTTGTCATCACAGTGGGATTATCATGCAGGCTAGTGTCACCACAATGTGGGGTCCCTGGGGGTAGTGCTGTGGTGGGTCTGTCTCTGGCTGTGTTAGTTGCTGTTCCTACAAGCTTGTGTGACATGTGTAATTTGGGCTCCCTCTCATCTAATAATGCCTGATTGCCCACATAGGGGAATCCGATCCATGAGTTACTTTTGTATGGCACTGAATACACATCTGTGTAATTGGAATTCAGGCCTCCTCATGTGTTGTGTGGTTGCCTGGGGACACTGGCACACACCCCCATCACCTGTTGTGTTTGATATGCAGTGTGAGGCTGCCTGTTTGTGTTTGTGCATCTGCACCACTGCATTGGCATATCTTTAGTGTGCCATTGCCTGTGTGTTGTTTGGAGGATTTCCCCTGCTGTCCCTGGGACTCCTAGGTCATCAGTCAGCACAATAATCATGGTTTGTATGTCCCATTGCTGCCATGGTATGGTATTTGTTCACCTCACATCTACAGTCTCCACAGGATATCTACATTTGTGTGTCCATTAGTGCAGATATGTGGGTCTGCATTATGATGGTCACTTCTGGCATTGTGTAATTGATAAATGGAGACAATGTCAGCCCCCATGGGTGATGTTTGTCTGCACATGGCCAAAGGTATGTTTTATTTGCACTGCACTGTTTGCCTCACCCAATCTATGTTGCTATGGGACACAACCACTACTTTGCCACTGATGTGTTTGTTGTTCTGTGACCAGGAATCATCCATGCTGTTTGGCAGTTGCAGCTTTTTCCATGACAACACTTACCTTTTGGTCACTGTGATGATGGGGGTTTAGACCCCATTGCCACAATGTTCAAAAATGTGCTTCAGCTATGGACCCCACACTTACCTTTTGGTCACTGTGATGATGGGGGTTTAGGCCCCATTGCCACATTGTTCAAAATGTGCTTCAGCTATGGACCCCACACTTACCTTTTGGTCACTGTGATGATGGGGGTTTAGACCCCATTACCACAGTGGTCATGGTCTGCTTGCATTGTGAAGGCCACACACATTTTTGTGTGACACATGTGATAGGGGGTCACATTGTATGTTCAATGTCAGGTTCAGTGTTGTAGGCATTTGACACAGACTACACACTCGTCATGATGTTGGGGGGATGTCTTTTGCTGACATTCCTTATGTTGGAGTATGCTGGTTGTGTCATGCATTACCCATCCTATGAGTGGGGATGGTAGTAGTGACATGCATCCAGGCCCCCATGAGTAGGGGTGGTGGTAGTGCTAGGCATCCAGCCCCCTATGAGTGGGGATGGTAGTAGTGACAGGCATCCAGGCCCCCATGAGTAGGGGTAGAGGTAGTGGTAGGCATCCATCCCCCTATGAGTGGGGATGGTAGTAGTGACCGGCATCCAGGCCCCCATGAGTAGGGGTGGTGGTAGTGGTAGGCATCCATCCCCCTATGAGTGGGGATGGTAGTAGTGACCGGCATCCAGGCCCCCATGAGTAGGGGTGGTGTTAGTGCTAGGCATCCAGGCCCCCATAAGTAGGGGTGGTGGTAGTGGTAGGCATCCATCCCCCTATGAGTTGGGATGGTAGTAGTGACAGGCATCCAGGCCCCCCTGAGTAGGGGTAGTGGTAGGCATCCATCCCCCTATGAGTGGGGATGGTAGTAGTGACCGGCATCCAGGCCCCCATGAGTAGGGGTGGTGGTAGTGCTAGGCATCCAGGCCCCCATGAGTAGGGGTGGTGGTAGTGGTAGGCATCCATCCCCCTATGAGTGGGGATGGTAGTAGTGACCGGCATCCAGGCCCCCATGAGTAGGGGTAGTGGTAGTGGTAGGCATCCATCCCCCTATGAGTGGGGATGGTAGTAGTGACCGGCATCCAGGCCCCCATGAGTAGGGGTGGTGGTAGTGCTAGGCCTCCAGGCCCCCATGAGTAGGGGTGGTGGTAGTGGTAGGCATCCATCCCCCTATGAGTGGGGATGGTAGTAGTGACAGGCATCCAGGCCCCCCTGAGTAGGGGTAGTGGTAGTGGCAGGCATCCATCCCCCTATGAGTGGGGATGGTAGTAGTGACCGGCATCCAGGCCCCCATGAGTAGGGGTAGTGGTAGTGGTAGGCATCCATCCCCCTATGAGTGGGGATGGTAGTAGTGACTGGCATCCAGGTCCCCATGAGTAGGGGTGGTGGTTGTGCTAGGCATCCAGGCCCCCATGAGTAGGGGTGGTGGTAGTGGTAGGCATCCATCCCCCTATGAGTGGGGATGGTAGTAGTGACAGGCATCCAGGCCCCCATGAGTAGGGGTAGTGGTAGTGGTAGGCATCCATCCCCCTATGAGTGGGGATGGTAGTAGTGACCGGCATCCAGGCCCCCATGAGTAGGGGTGGTGGTAGTGCTAGGCATCCAGGCCCCCATGAGTAGGGGTGGTGGTAGTGGTAGGCATCCATCCCCCTATGAGTGGGGATGGTAGTAGTGACAGGCATCCAGGCCCCTATGAGTAGGGGTAGTGGTAGTGGTAGGCATCCATCCCCCTATGAGTGGGGATGGTAGTAGTGACCGGCATCCAGGCCCCCATGAGTAGGGGTAGTGGTAGTGGTAGGCATCCATCCCCCCATGAGTAGGGGTGGTGGTAGTGCTAGGCATCCAGGCCCCCATGAGTAGGGGTGGTGGTAGTGCTAGGCATCCAGGCCCCCATGAGTAGGGGTGGTGGTAGTGCTAGGCATCCAGCCCCCCATGAGTAGGGGTGGTGGTAGTGGTAGCCATCAGGCCCCTATGGGTGTGTATGGCATTGGTGATAGCCATCCCGCCCCTGTGGTTCGGCTGTTGCTAGTGTACGTCATTTCTGCATCCCTATGTGTGTGTGACATATGTCGGGTACGTGTCGTTTGTTTGTGTAGTGGGTGTCTGACTTACCGTCTGCGCCGTACGCGTCCGTACCGGTTCCGGTAATAGATGTACAGTATTGGTAGGACCTGCGCGATGAGATTCATGGTTGGTTCGTCTCGTTCGGGTTTTTCGTGGCTTCGACTCGTACTCGTAGCTGGCTTGTTCGTCTCGTAGCCGTGGATCGTCTTGTGGCGCGAATCGGAACTTATGTGCAGCTCTCCCGGATGCTCTGACGTGCCGGACGTAGCGACCAGTTCGGCGCGTACGGAGTGCGCATCGTACTAGTCCGGCCGGAAGGTGCTATGTATTTACTTCCGTGCGACTCGAATTGGCGTTTACGGATCCGGCTCGGTCGGGAAACTGGAGCTGGAATGGGAACGTACGGCTCGGTAGGAATTTTAGCAGTAATGCGCATCGTACTTGCTCGCTCGGACGACTGTTTGAATCGGTCGGGAAAACCGCGTTCGGCTCGTATTTTTTCCGGACGAATCGTATTCGGTGCGCTTCTGGCCGAGATCGGAATTGACCCCAAAGTCGGAGCCTTTATCACAAGAGAAGATAAGTTGAGTGTCGTCAGCATAAGAAACAATTTTGGCGCCCTCTTCCTCTACTATGGATGCCATGGGAGAAAGATAAATATTAAAGAGGGTAGGGCTGAGAATGGAGCCCTGAGGGACACCAACATTATGGCTTAGATTGGAGTGGGAATAGTAAGTGTTATATGTTTAGTGTTCAATTCCTTCCCATAAATCGTTTAAATTTGGACTGTGATAAGTAAGTTTCACTCCTTTACTGTAAAACACTATTGGTTAAATAGATTATATTGGAGTGGAAATAGTACTTTTAGTCTCTTTAATGTAGAAAAAGTCTCCAAAATGGTTTCAATAGAAGGAGGAGTAGTTAATGTAATTATTTTACTGTATACAATGTTTATTGTAACATCTTTGATCAAAAAGTAAGTATAAGATGTAACACTTTAAAGGGCCTGATTACGATGTCAGATGGACCAGAGTCCGTCCGACATCGTTCTGGAAGTGGGAACGACCGACCTCCTGTCGGCGGTCCCAAACCAGCAATTAGGATGCGACCAAACACTGTTCGGTCGCAATCCTATTCTTTACAGTGGGAGAATGCATTTCAAATGGAATGCATGCTCTCATTGCAAAGAGCAGAGGTGCAGTTCATCCCTGCACCCATGGCAGGCACCTCAAGGTGCCTGCTATTGGGTGCATGGATCGACAGGGGGGCACCTATGCACCCATGCCCTGCTGGGGGCCCCCAAAGTGGGATTCCAACAGCCTTTCTGTGTCAGAAAGGTCGGCACAGAAATGCTGTGGGAATCAGCCATTGTAACCCCTCGGGCAGAAAGAGTTGCCCTTGGAATTACTGAAAGCATTCTGACTGGCGGACGGGCTCTCCGAGCCCGTCAGAAGCCAGTCGGAATATCCTGTTGCATTCCTTTCCAACCGACTCCATCCTAATGAGTCGGTCAGAAAGGAATCCAACCTCCTGATTAGGATGCACTCGGAACCGGTTCTGTCCGCATCCTAATCTGGCCCTAAGTATTGTATTTTTCACATTCATTAATAATAGTTATATCTTTTCTCTTAATAAAGATACATGACACAGTTTGTGATTTTTCTTTCCTCTTTTTTTTTTTCAAATGTATTCAATGTTTATATTTATATTTTAAAATATATATATTTGTAACTTAAGAAAAAAAGTTTTATCGTTGGTTTTTAGCTACATTTGTAATATATTTTTCAAATATAATACAAGTTATATATTCTTTCACAACATTATTCACATTTTTAATTTTTACATTATTTTTTCATGTATGGTACATTTAGATTTTTTAACTATATACATTTTTACAACATAGGGGCTCACGATGTCGGGCGGATAACACCGTAGTGGTCTGGAGCCACCCGACCTTAGGTCAGAGGTTCCGACCTCAGTATTAGGATTCGACCGCCCATAGGGTGGTCGGAAACATCCATTGTACTATGGCAGCTTGTGTGTGCTGCGGTGGAAAAGGCCCACAGCACAAGCTGCCATAGTAAAATGAATGTTTGGAATTGTATGTTTTTGTTTACAGGTTATGAATCTGAAGTTATTACGTGGATGTGTGGATTTTGCAGGGTTTTTTTTTCAAAGGAAACTATTTTAGTTTTTAGCAAACCAAAAATTTTATTTTTGATTTTCTTTGATTTTTCAGGTTTTATGAAGTGTTTCTTCTTTGCAATATTTTGATTTTTTATGGTTGCTTATTGCATTGGATTGCTGTGTTGGATTTAATTTGGACCGGTTTCCATAAATTTTTGCATTTTTGATATTTGGTAACATAAATATGAATGTAAATCTACAGCTTCAGAATAGTAAGTTTTATTTATGTAATTATTTGTGGGGGTAAATTCTACATTTTATTTTGTATGTGTATTTGATGTTATTGTAATGTGTTATTTTATATTTCTATATGTTACATTTACTTGATTCCATTTGATTTTATTCGTAAAGTGGTGCTTTGTGGTTGGTTATTTCCTAATTTGTAATTAATTAATAAACATATTATTTTTATATATCAGTCTTTTTTTATATTTCACTTTGTTGTTTTGACTGATGTATAAAGAATTTATTTAATATTTAGTTTTAAAAAAATTGTTAAACTGGTGTGCAACTTTGTTAATGTTTTTTGGTTAGTGTCTAGGTATCATAGGGTATTTGTTACTGATTCTAAGTAGTATTGTTAATAAAGAGTTTAACTTTACATTGTAGTATGTCATACATTCTACTGGTTTATTTGCTAATTTTTGGTTTAATTCGGGTTATGATTGCTCAATTTTCAGTTGTTGGCAATTTTGTTCTTTTTCTAGGGCTTCTTCAAATTTCTAGAGTGCAGGTTGAGTTCTCACTAGTATAGATTGGAAGTAAATGTAAAGGTCCAGTATTTGTAAAGCGCGAACAATTGCCCGAAGGTGTCAAGGCGCTGGGGGCCGTCGGGAAGATTAAGCAAGCTATTGCCCAGAGTCACATGGTGCTGGGATGATCTGCCGCCAGCACCGGGGATCAAACCGTGAGCCCCCGGGTTCCGGAGTCAGTCACCCTGGCCGCTGCGCCACACCTCTTCCCTTTGCACCTGTTGACGTTTGAGTGCGAGTCCCATAAAAAGTCATTGTGCCATCCTTCAGCCATAGTGTTATCGTAGACATCCTACCATGGTATTTGGAATTTGGGTTGTCGCCTGTGTCCAGAGCAGTGAAAATCTGCCAACCCAAGTGTCTTCAAAGTAGTCCATTATTTTGTTTTGTTGGTAGAAAGGACTTTCTATAAGTAAGTTGTTGTGGTTAACTACCTCTGTTACAGGGACATAAACTAATGCAATCATTATTTTTATTTCAAAGGCAAATTAGGTGTTTGTTGTATAGTCTGCGATTACGAGATTGATGTTCCGACCTCCGGACCGCCGTTGCGGCGGTTGGGAGAATGCCACCAAGCCTGTGTTTTCCCGACCGCTGTATTCTGAGTCTTGCCATGGCAGCATGCTTCAGCTTACAGAGTGAGCCTGAAACCTATGCGGCCACACTTCAGCACCTGCACTGTTGTGCGCATACTGTTACCATGCACCATGTTGTGCATGGCACACAGTGTATGCATGACAGTGTAGGCATAAGGGGGCATAACATGTGCCCCAGCCACAACTACTGACCTGACAGCCTTTAGAAACTTCTTAAAACCTGGCTTTTCCAAGGCTAGACATGCTTGCTGGTCCTCTCTGCATGAGCCAGTCATCACCGGGACACTCTTGTTGAGTAGCTGTGCGCTCTACAAATGCGTTCATTCATTCATTCAATGCCCAATGGGCAAAAACGCATTGGGGCCCAGTTTGGGGCCCCCTCCCAGCCTTTCCACCAACCTTTCATGGCTGTCGAAAAGGCACCTCGTAATATGCACGGCGGTGCCGGCATCAGCACCGTCGTCATTGTGGCCAGCTTCCCCAACTGCCGCCACTGCGGATCCAGGATCCTGGCGGTGACAGCGGGCTTGTGCCTGGATGGTTGCAGTCCGACCATTGCACATGTAATCGGGTGGTCAGACCGCCGAGGTTGCGGCGGTCAGACTGCCACTGTGAGTATGGCGGTCTTGGGATCTCCGTACTCGTTATCAGGCCCTTAATGCAGATTGTTGCAGATGTCACCAAATGTTTTGGTCAAAATGTTAGTAAAAGCCTTGTATGGCTGTGTGTGGGTATAGTTTAAGTATTGTTTGCATCATGGCTTGTTCAAAGTTGATTATTTTATGTGGGGAGTAGTTGTTTGTTTTAATTTTAATGTAGTTCATAGTAAGAGCTACTTTATTTATTAGGTAACAAGGTGTATATGAATAAATTATTAGTGTTTTGATATTCACCATGTATGGTGTATATCTGAGTGCATGGTTTGGGGTATGTTTGGAATGTCCCATCAATCATCCTGTTTGACACTGGCTTAGTTTTAATAAGTTATCTGTGGTAGCAAATATAATAATTTGTTTCTCATTTTTACGATTGTCATGTAGGAGGAAGGGTTGTTCATTATGTGTGGTGGTTAAGTGTTTGGGAATTTGGATATCTTAGTATCTTCTAGGGTCAGGAGCAGGGCCGAACTGGGAACCCAAAGCAGCCAATGCAATTTTGTTGGACCAGCCCCCTCAGGGGGCTTAGGGATTTAAGTGTGAAGAACTGCTACTTTTAATACTGGGGGCTGATATTGCAGCACCGATGTTAAACTGGCCTTCAGTAACAAAACCGGCCCCCAGCGCTCCAAAATCAGCCCCCACCCTTCCAGCCTCCAGGAGAAACACCCGGTGCCCGCTACTGCCAGTCTGGCCCTGGATAGGAGTATCACTAGTGACTTTTTTACTTCGTGCTATTAAGCATTTCTAGGTGGGTATAGCTCGTAGCTGACCTGTGATGTTTTCAGGGTCCTTAAAGAATATATATTCTAGTATTTTAGTAGTGGGTTCTTGGGAACTAGTGCTTGCCTCTCTTAAATTGTGTAGTACATGCCATACTTCGATTTTGGGGCCATTCAGGGTGAGGTTGTGTTCTCTCACATTAAAAACAACATCATCTTTTGTAGTAGCCTCCCATAACAAGCATTAGAGTTATATTTTGTACATTTACAATTAACATTTTTAGTGCTTGAACTTTCTTGGTTGTAAGTGTAGCCAATGTGACAGAGTAATTTTTTTCCTTTCTGTGATGTATCTTGCTCTTTCTGACATTGTGTCTGAACATAGTTTAATAATATAATGTATCACATTTTAATAATGATACTTTGCATTGGAAATGTACATACAAATGTATGGCAATTGTTTTTGATTTTATATTTACATATGTGTTCTTGACGACAATTCCAGTTTTCTGTTCCTGTTTTCCGTTGGTGGTGTTTTAATGTGGATCAGGTGGCTTCTTTTCTGTTGTGAAAAAAAGTTGTTTTAGTTTTAAACATTTGTTTGTTGGTAGTTAGTAGGGCCTACAGGCTTTTAGTTTTTTTTGTGCGTTTTATTTTGACTTGATATTTAGAACTGTTGTAAATGTACTTATGTTTTATGTGCCTTTTTCCAGGTTTTTGATTGCTGGAGTTTGTTGGTGGGTTTGTAGTTTGTCATTGGTGGTGTAATTATTTTGTAGTTTCTAATGTTAAGTAGATTGAACTATAGAGTGTTTTGCCAGTTATTTATAATTTAACTTTTTTTAAACAGTTATTTTTAAGTTTGTTAAATTAAATGCTTTGCCTTACTTTTGAAGGCAGTTGTATGTTGTCTTCCACTTCTGTTTTCTAGTTTTCTGTAGGAAATCTGGCAAAGTATCATCGTCTTGTAGTTTTTGGTGTGGTACATGATCAAACTTTGTGCTCCTTTTGCATTGTTATTTTAATTGTTTCTATAATTTTATTGGTTAGTTTACTTTATGGTTGTTGTTTTTATTTAGTTTGAATGTATTTTTAGCTTTTTCCTTGTATGGTAGATGCTAATTAGTGTATATTTTATAATGCTGAATATATATATATATATATATATATTATTTTTAGTGTTATTTTGGGTGTATTATTTAGGTTTAAATACTAATTTATGTTTGTTTAATATTTTTATTTCTTTAGTTGTAGTAAGTATTTTTACTACAATCATAATTGTATGTATTGAAATGTGTATTTATTTTCAGTGTTGTAAGTTTATTTTAGTGATATAAAATTATTATAATGTTGTTAGATTATTTATTAATGTCTTTAGAGATATCTTTTTTTTTTGTTTAACAGAAAATACTGTTATTTTCTTTTGTAATCATGTGGCTTGATTTTTTTGCATAATCAGAGTAGTCCATATAATGTGTTTCAATATTTTTGACATTTTATATATTTATGTAAAGGTAAAGATTTCTGGTATTTGAGTTATCTATATATGTAAAAACAGATATTTGTAACAATTATATTCTGGTTACCGATATTTGTGTATTTTGTTAGTTAAGTCTAGGAAAGCGATATTTTTGTAAACAATATTTCATTTCAGTTTTTTTGTGAATTGATATTGTTTACATCGATATTATTTCATTGATCTGTACTGAAAACAAAGGCATTTGGGAAGACACTACTCCTAAAGACATCGGAGATCAGGGAAAAGACTACTCCTAAAGACATTGGAGATTAGGGAAGAGACTATTCCTAAAGACATCAGAGATTTGGGAAGAGACAAACCCTGAAGACTGCGGAGATTTGGGAAGAGAAAACTCTTGAAGACTTGGGAGTTTTGGGGTTTTGAGTAGAGGCAACACACCTGAACACGTCAGAGATTTGGGAAAAGACTACACCTGAAGATGTCAGAGATTTGGGAAAAGATAACTTTTGAAGACTTCGGAGATTTGGGAAGAGACAACTGCTGAAGACTTGTAAACATCCACCAAAAGATGGGTGTCATTACATTTATGCATGGCACCTTCTCAGTAACTTGCACGTGTAACATGGGGGTGTGTGTGAGGTAAACGTTGATCACCAAAGGGACAATAGGTAACCACTATAAGTCCCCACTGGAAGATCTATCTGGATGGGTGTGTGAGGAAGATCCAAGACTAATTGGCATGGGATAGGATTCTTTCTGTAATGGCACAGACAAGCCAGAAAAACATTGGAATGGAATGCACCCAGAGTAATTACCAGTGGAGGTTCAGATAAATTCAATCATTTCCCTCCATAACTTTATCGCTGTCTGACTGAGGAAAGATGCCATCTTCACGCATTTAGATCCGACTATTTGGAAACCTGGAACCAACCAAGGGCTGTATCACAAGCACCGTGTACCTGTGCAAAAATTGGTGCACGCATCTCTGTTTGCAGAGTAGCATCTGCATTTCTGTGATTTATGAGCCAATTCAGCCGTTTGCACAGAAACCCTCTGTTGTGTTTAGCACAGATGCTCAGATTACATTTTTCCTCCATTGGTGCACATTTTATGAAGTTAACCTTAAATAAGAGCCTTGCTGTTTTTCACCACATGCTCAGCTAGAAACAGCCTCAGACAATGTGGACCAAATGATACAAAATGTAAAATCTGTTCATCTGCCCTGGTCAAATGAGAGGGGCTAGTAATTAGGTGCATAAATCCCAGAGACACAGCTGCATCTGTGTTGTTGGAGGCAGCAAACCGATCTTTGCACAGGCGTCTATTGTTCACTATGATGCCTCTTCCTGCATCCCTCCCCACCTGGACTAATCTGTCTCGGAGAACAGGGTGGACCATAGTGTCCTGTGCGTCGGCCAGTGCTGGTTTGGTACCAGGACAGGGCTACAATGGAACTGCATGAAGACATGAGTGACCTTCCATGAACATGTGAAATTAACCTGAAACTGGCAACTATTTATTCTAACATCCAGACTTCCAGAAATGTTTGCGGGCCCGAGTAAAAAAAAAAACTACACGTGGGCCCCCAATTCTATGCCAGGCAGCACAAGCATCTGATTCAAAACAATAAAAAATGTCCTCCAGGGAAAGAGAACAGATAGTCCTACTTCCTACTTTTGTTACAGAGCATCTGGTACCATTAAGTGGCATTTCCCCCTGTAAGCTGCCTCACCATAGTGAAATAGATATTAATAAACAAAGTTCAAGGTTGCTTTTTAAATCTGTAAATATATGCTGGAGAAGGAGCAGGGGGGTAAAAAATGCTTGTTCTGAAGCATAATGCCGCCCCCCCCCATCTCATGTGACTTGGACACCATTACTGAATTTATCATATGTTAATTAGGAGAGGAATCTCTCTCTTTTTGATGGAGAATGACCTCATTCACTCTTCCAAGGATTTCTTTTGCATCTTTGCTCCTAGTGGTTTGAGTTAGTGGACATGAATATTTATACAGCACAAACTACAGATTGAACTGTCTCTTGGTTCTGTCTAATCCATGAGTCTATAGATGATTTATCTAAAACAAAAGTTTTTGAGAGACTTCCTAAAATACAGCGTTTCATCTTCCAGAGAACATCCCCTGATAGGTTGTTCCCTAGTTTTGCCTGATGCTTTACCATTGAGATTATCATGAGGTTATTCATGAGAAGAGAAGAGTCCTTGGGTAACCTTATCATCAAGATAAAGAGGTAGGTAGCCATGGATGGCCTTATGAAAGAGACATAATATTTCCAGCCACTGGTAGATAGTTGGTGACTTTCTGGCTGTTAACACATATCAATGTCCCATTTGTTTCAGGTTGAGTTGCATTCTCAGCCAACTGCAGTTTGTTGAGGAGGCCCTGGGATGACCAGCATACATGGCATTAGCACCAGCAAGGCTTGAATTGGCAAGAGCTCTTTCCTCCACTTGTTGATTATCCGCAGGGATGGACTGGAGGACAGGCTAGAGCAGAGACAGCTGGGAAAATACTGCATTGGGAACTGCTTTGATCTGTGGTGGTAGCTTTAGAATGGAACCAGAGGAGGTGAGCTTACTGTGAGGGTGGAGAGGCCAAGATGCCATGTCATGGAAGAGGGGAGAGGGGTCAACATTTACCAGTGAGAAGAACCGCGTCTTACTCTACCTTAAAGCGACAGACAGAAGTCAGACCTTAAAAGGATGAGATGGTAGCGTTTGCTTATTGGATTAATGAGGTCTCTGATTAGCATAAACTAACTCTTGGTGGAATTTTTAACTTGCTCGTTTGAGTTTCCCAAAGTTCCTCTTAACTCGTGAGACAGCCCAGAGGTGCTTACTGCAAAGATTGCTGTCAAAATTGCAGGTCAAAAGATTTCAACAGTGCAGAGTTAGTTCTACATTGATGTGTGCCTGTGATTGGTGCCTACAGACAGTTCAGTTTGCAGGGTCTGCTGTATCAACATTCATAATTATTGGGGGGCGTGGTCTAGGAACATGGCCGACAGGACGTGAGCCTTCGAGCTCCCGGCCGGCACGTCGCCAATATCCTGCATTGATCCTGGATTCTGGAGCTGATCGCTCTCCCTGACCCTCGTATTGTGCCCCACAATTAGTGGTGCGCCTGCTGTGCGACGGCCGCCGGGTGACGTGGCTGTAAGGAGGCGCTGCCGGAGAGCTCTCTCTGGGACTGGACCGAAGGGGCCTGTTGAGACGCAGCACCCTGGCAGAGGCGTGGCCGTGCCTGAGGATCATCTGGAGTCCGCTGCGGTCGAAATAGCCCACGGGGTGCGGCCGATTGGCCTTTGCTGCGGATTTCCCCCCTCCACCTTCCTGGTGGTGTAGTCGGCGGTGCTAGCTCAGGGGGGGGAAGCTCTGGCAGATGGTGGCGCTTGTTGAACGGGACCAAGCTACAATGGAGGGGTCCCCGCGCTCCGAGACCTCCTGAGCCGTTTGGGGCATTGTTGAGCGTGCGTGGGCCACTCTGAAATATGACATGTGGAAGTGGAGTGGGCCTCTGAGGTGGATGAGGAGCGGCGAGGCCCCAGCGCGTAAGGAGCAGCCGGGACTGGATCGGGTCCAGTAGGTGAGCAGAGCCTGTGCGCAGACTGGGCGGCCCCATTGTTCACGGGACTTAACGGACTGTGCAAGCTCCCAGGTGCTTGGTTCGGTTGCTCGCAGCAGGGCTCCTGGGGGGGCCTTGCCTTCGGGACCACTTTCCTTCCCCCTCCCCCCTCCTCCTTTACCGGGAGCGTCTGATCAGGTGCAGGAGGGACTGCGGCGGGATCTGCGGATCAGGAGCCGTAGCGGGACGTGCCTTGAGCCCTGGACTGCCCTGATGTGAACTTTTAAGGGGCTCTGGAGTTGGGGCCCCCGTGAACTGCTTGGGCCCGGTGTGTTTGGAACTGGTCACCTTGGGGGTAATCTCATATTAGCATGCCCGCAGCAGTGAGAAGAGAAGCCTCGCCTGTGCCCTGTGGATGTAGTGTGAACTGAGCTTGCAGTATGGACGGGCATTTGGGCTTGTTTGTGGTGTTGTGGAGCTGCAGGAGCCCTTTTTGAGCAGGGCGGGCGAGCGGTTTGAACCTCTTTTTCCGAGGTAGCTGTACAGGCCATTTTTGAAGGTGCCCAGTCTGCTGAACAGCAAGGTTGAGGCTGGCCGAGCCCTGAGATTTGGAGTGAATATAGGTCGCACGCACACGCAGGTCTGAGGCACACAGTCAAGGTGGGCTCGCTCTGGGGAGTATAGCACGCAGGGGCCAACCCTGGGCTGGGGCTGATCTTTGTGGAACGTGTGCTGTGACTTTTGGGCCTGTTGAACTGAAAGTGCCCTGCAAAGATAGGGTGCGTGCTGGGCGCCAGTAACAGCAGTGGGCCTAGAGTTATATATTAGCAGGGCAGAGAGAGCGGGCTGCTTGACCATGCGCGGGGTGGCCTAGGTTGCGCCGAACCATGGGTAAGGATAAGGCGGCCCAAGTGGGGGCATCCAACAAAATTACGCAATACACTACGCCGCGCCACCCACCGCAGGCCATAAAGCGACAAACAGCAGGCACTGATGAGTAGGACGGTGGTGAGGACGCGAAGCCAACGCGAGCGAAACTACTGGCAGCTATACAGGGATCCCGAAAGGCGTTGGAGGCCCGGATTGATACCATCTCCATCGATGTTAATCTCCTACGGGCTGACCTCCACAAGGTGGCGGACAATGTCACAGCAGTGGAAGAGGAGGTTTTGGACCTCATGGGAGAAGTGGTCACTCTAAAAAAGCAAGTGTCACAGCTATCCTCCACAATGAAAGCCCTGGAGCACTGTGTGGAAGATGCGGAGGGCCGGGCCCGGAGCAACAACATTCGCATCCTGGGATTCCCCGAAAGGGCAGAGGGGAGGTCAGTAGAAGGGTTTCTGGAACAGTGGATCAGGTCCCAGTTGTGCCCGGAGGGGCTATCAGACGTGTTCGTCATTGAAAGGGCACACAGGGCACTGGTGCCTCCTCCCCCCCTGGGGCTCCTCCGTGGGCATTCATCGCCAAAATCCTGAACTACAGGGATAGGGACTGTATTCTATGGGCTACCAGAGAACGACAAGACCTCAGGTTTGAAAATAACAAGATCTCTATCTATCCCGACTACACTAAACATGTGCAAGAGCAACAACAATCATTCCTAGGTGTTAAGAGGAAACTGAGGGACCTACACCTGCAATACATGCTTCTATATCCTGCAAAGCTTAAGGTCCTGTTACAGGGAAAGGCGTACTTCTCCGAAACTCCTGAGGAGGGGTGAGAATGGCTGAAGATACGGGGGGATGTGCTTCTCCCGTGGGAGCCTAGGACACGAGCCAAGAGTTGGGGAGCCAGACCCATTTCATGAGCGCAGGCTGGAGGGGTGGAGAGGGTTTCACCTGTTAAGGAGGCTATCCTAGATGACAGAATCAAAGTTGGGAGCGATGGGACACTGCGCTTGGGCGCGGACTTGCTCTCGTCTCCAGACGCAGAAGGTGACACTGTGAGCCAGGACAATGGTGCAGCACTGCAGTGGCACACCGCATCGGTGGAGGTGGTCCTGGAGACGCTGCTTGAGCAGGAGGATGATGCTGGAGGGTGCGGGGGAGGAGGATGAGTGAGGGCAGTGGGGCCTGAATGTACCCTGGAATATAGCTTAAATAAGCAAATGTTTGCAGGTTGAAGTGAGGCACGCACTAATAGGTTAGGTGCTTATTGCAGGCGTGGGGGGGAGGCTATTTGGTCACGCTGCATATTGTCTTGCTTGGTGATCGCTGCAATTACCACAGGGGTCACTTCAATCGGATGAAGACAAATATTGGGTGGGGGGCTGATGGCTCCAGATTTCGACGCATAGGGTGGTTTGAGAGTGTTTGCCCCAGTTGGGCTATATATGGGGATGTGTGTGGCCTGGCACAACATTAGGGGTGACATTTTTGATCAGTTTGTTGTTTGTAAAATGTCTGTGGGTGGGGGGTTGGATATGGGGGTTATCAGTTTGTTTGGTTTGGTTTGTTTTGAAGGTGTGCACCGTAGTGGCGACTGCGGGTGGACAGGGCTTGACATTGGGGCCCCAAGTGCATACACTCCACAATGGGGACTGAATATAAATTTCTGACCTGGAATGTGAGGGGACTGGGCACCTGTACCAAGAGGCATAGGGTGCTAACATTTCTCAAACGTCATCATGTCTCGATTGCCTGCCGCCAGGAAATGCACCTAGATGATAGCGGGGCAGCCAAAGTTGCCAAAAAGTGGCGAGGTCAGATGCATCATTCCTCCTATTCTACTTATCCTAGGGGCACCTTGGTTTGGGTGGCTCCGGGCACGCCATTTACTGTGAAGTATAGCGAGGCAGATGTACATGGCAGATATGTAATGGTGCGCGGTACTCTGGATGGCAGGGAAATTGTCATATTGGACACATATGCACCTAATATAGATGATCCCTCATTTTTTCAGGTCACCCGCGAATTATTGATCAACGAAGTAGACGTTCCCTTTATTTAGATGGGCGACTTTAATTGCGTGCTGGATTCAGCTCTTGATAGATCTCCCCCTAAGACTGGCACGAAACCAAGAATGACTCAAATGCTTAGCAAGGTTATGCAGGTTGTGGGGGCACATGACATATGGAGGGAAACTCATCCCTCACTTTCATTGTTCACTTGTCAATCCCAGAAACATGGCACACAGAGTAGGCTGGATAGAGTACTGGTGTCAGGCGCGCCGGCTTTCCCTGAGACGGCGGTGACTCATTTGGCGCGTTTCCTGTCTGACCACTCACCGGTGCTAGGTGGGAGACTCCTATCCTGGGCCCTAGGCATTGGAGGTTCCTGCCCGACCTCTTGGAAGATCAAGTGGGGAGGTCCACATTAGATCAGTCAATCACAGATTATTTAGGGATGAACTGGGGGCGCACGACCGGGAGGGCTACTGAGTGGGAGGCTCTAAAAGCAGTGACACGCGGTGTGAGTATGGGGCTCATGTACGGGGTGAGGAGACAACTACATGGGGAGCTCGATAAGGAAGAGAAGACCCTGGCAGAAATACAGGCGCAAAGCCCAGCAGACTCGTGCGGATAAGAGAGAATGGGAACAGCATGAGCGCATAGCTGACATCTGGGATAGGCTGGACAAGTACACCTTGATGCGTTACCGACAGCGTTTGCATGCTGAGGGTGATAAGTCGGGCCGATTGTTGGCCTGGATATTGCGAAGGGAGCAGGCTCCCACACTGACCACTTCCTTGACAGCAGAGGGAGGGGGGCTTGTACATACCAGGGCTGGCATCCTAGAGTTATTCCAAAAGCATTTACAGCGGGTCTATATTACAGACCCTGGAGTAACAGCGGATATGTATATCCCAACAGTAGAGGAAATGGCGCTAACACAGCTCTCGACGGAGAGCGCAGAGGAGCTCGATGCTCAGTTCACCGTTGAAGAAGTGCAGGTAGCACTCCGATCTATGCCGGGATCCAAGGCCCCCGGAGCAGATGGGTTCCCTGTGGCCATTTTGCAGGCGTATTCAGACCAGTTGATACAGCCGCTACTGCAGGTGTATGAGGAGGCCTTTGAGTCAGGGATGCTTCCGCCCACCATGCATGAGGGCGAAATCGTTATGCTCCTCAAGCCTGGGGGGAACGCACAGGACCCTTCAGCATACCGACCTCTTACAATGATTAATTCCGATGTGAAAAAACTATGTAAGGCCCTGGCCACCAGACTGGCTCCCCACATGACTCACCTGGTACATGAGGATCAAAGTGGGTTTATACCTACTCAAAACACGAGCATGAACATCAGGAGATTGTTCCACATACTGCATGAAACACGACAAAGAGACAAGGACCTTGCCTTAGTATCTATAGACCTGGAAAAGGCCTTTGATTCTGTGGATTGGGGGTACCTCTTGGAGGTGCTAAGGATATCCGGCTTTGGACCTAAATTTAAAAGATGGGTGCAGATCCTGTATATGGCGCCCAGTGCCAGAGTCCGGCTGGGATACAGCCGGTCGGGTGAATGGAGACTAGAGAGGGGGACGCGACAGGGCTGTCCGCTCTCCCCACTGTTGTTTGCTCTGGCAATAGAGCCCCTGGCAATTTGGACACGTAGGGACCTGGCCCCTTGGGGCATCAATGTTGCCGGAGCATCTCAGGTCATATCGCTATATGCGGACAGCGCATTATTTTATGTCTCCTCGCCCCGGGAGGCAGTACCGAGACTCCTACGGATTTTGGAGAAGTTTGGCAACTGCTCGGGCTGAGAATCAACAAGAGTAAATCACTGCTGTTTCCCCTGACTCGCTTGACTGGCCTTTGCGCGGAGCCGCTCCCTCAACTGGGACTGAGATGGGAGACCTCGCATTTCAGGTACCTGGGCATAGATCGCGGAGTTTTGCTACAAAAAACTCTGCAAAGTCCCGCGAGTGGCGGAATGCAGTGCGAACTGCAGTTTGTGCTGGTATTCCTGCCGCTCGGGTAGACATTTTACCCGAGCAGCAGCTCGCTCTCGCAAACTTATCGTTCGCGCTCGCAAACTTACCATTCGCGATCGCGAACTTACCGTGCGGGGGAAAAACTCCGCTGCACATCGCGAAGCAGAGTTTTCTGCACTCTGCGAGCTCCGCGGAGTGCGGAGTGCAGAAAACTCCGCAAACTCCGCGAACGGAGCGAAGTTCACCGCCCAGGCCTAGCGAGGACTCCCAAGTACTACAACTTAACATCCACAAGACGTTGGAGGCCTTAAGGGGCTCAATTGGCTTTTGGAATACGCTACCACTTTCCCTAATGGGCCAGTTGGCGATAGCTAAAATGGTGGTGCTGCCTCGTTGCCTCTATGTGCTATAGAATGCACTTTGCCCCATACCCCGCTGAATATTCAGGGCCTTGGACTCCCTGTTGATAGACTTATACTGGGCTGGACAGCGTAGTAGAGTTGCTCTTGCTACGCTAAACCGTACGTATGAGGGGGGTGGACTAGAGGCACCTAGAATGGAACTATATTATTATGCCGCTCAATTGCAGCACGCTGCCGAGTGGTTTGCGGAGGGGGATAGTTGGAAGAAACGGCTACTCTTTGATAGCGTACCAGCCACTGAACTACCAGCTCTACTCATGGAGGGCGCTGGTGCCCCTGAAGCTGCACCCTGTGTGGCAGCTGTTTGTGGAGCGAATCCTCAGGCATGCCCAGTTTCACAGGGAATTAGCAGTGTGGGAGTTGGCGCCAATCCAGAAAGTGATGGCCAACATGTCATTTAGGGCATGGCAGGATGGTGGATGCGAATCGCTTGCAGACCTGTGCTTCATTACGTTTGAACAAGCTTGTGGGGACTTTGGATTGGGCAAGGGCAATATTTACAATATGCTGCCTTAGCTAACACATTCAAAGAGATATGGCCCACATATCCCCTGATACCGTAGCTCACACAAACATTAGATATTATACTTACGTGTGGGGCAGGCAAGCATATTATATCTCTGTTGTACAGGGCAATGAGGGCGGACGCCGGGGCTCCCCCTCCTGTCGCATATGTGGCTTGGAATGCAGAACTGGTGGAGCCATTGGAAGAAAAGGATTGGAAGGTGGTAGGTGCGCTCACGCACACAATCTCCTGTAATGCCCGGTTTCGCTTAATACATTATAACTACGTCCACCGTACATACATGACCCCGCAAAGAATACATCGCATGGCTCCGGGCAGGTCTAATGCATGTCCCAGGTGTCATAAAACTGGGGCTAATTTCTTGCACTTGGCTTGGGAGTGCCCTGCGGTCAGTGGCTTCTGGACTGAGGTAGTGGAGTTGATAAGGGGCCATGTGAATAGTAGAGTTCAATTATCACCAAAACAATGTCTCCTAGGGCTGATAAGGGAAAGAAAAAACAAACAAAAATAGGGTATAGATTACTGCAACTATTACTGGTGCTGGCAAGGCGAAGAATTGCAATAGTATGGATGGGGACGAGCCCTCCGGAGTTTTCGGCATGGATGCGGGATGTGCGTGAGTGGGCCTTAGCTGAGGAGGTGCACATGAAGAAGTGTCGCAGGGATGAAAAGCTTGAAGATGACTTAAGGCTCTGGAGGGAGTTATGTCACGATTTATTGGCCGGGAACTCCCAAACGGGTACACAGAGCACCACTTTAGGGGATAATTCAGTGGGCACTGATGGTGAGGATGAGGGGGGGGGGGTAATGACTTAAACGCTCAGTTCTTGCCCCAGACTATGGAGGTGGGGGGGAAGGAAGGGGGAGGGACCGATGTCTTGCAACATTGTCATTGTTTTATATGCCTATGTATCGCCTCTGCTCGCTACTGTGTGCGCACCAATGGTTTATGCACTTGAAAATCTTAAAATAAAGTTTATAAAAAAAAACATTCATAGTTATTGACATTCTGGGAGTGGGGCTAGGAGGGTTTTACCTGGTGATGGGTGCCACTGGGATCCACTCTTTGCAAACTCCGGCAAGGATTTGGTGCCCCCCAATTCCTTATGGACAGAGTTTCCTGTGCCTCCTCTTTCTGCGGCCCCTTGGACTTATGGAATAAATCCATGACTGGCATTTTCGAACTAAGGTTGGCACAGCTGCAGGCCGTACATCCCCTGATGTGGCTTAAAAAGCAATCCTCCAGGATTTTGGCTGCTCCCAAGTTAAGACCGATTTGGTTATGTTGGACTTGTGGGGCCATGACCTGTAATGTGTTGGGATATGTTGGATTTTCTCTCTCCTCGCTGTAGCCACAACCACAGGGGGCACCACTCTTATAGACAGTGCACTCTATAACATTGTTCTCCTCTGGACGTTTTGTGTTGACAGCACACTGGAGACCTTCATCTTGGCTTTGTCCATCCATTGGGTTCCATTTGTTGGTAGAGTACTTCCAGTGGCTTTGCTTCTCCGCTTCCCCCCAAGTCTTCTGCTGTCTCTCACATTCTTTCTGTCTTCCACTCTCTGTCTCCCTTTGAGCCTTGCTATTTTGAATGTTTCTCTCAAACTGGGATGCCATGAACTGTACGAGGCTGTCCTGGCCCCCTCCTTGGCGTGCTTTGGTGAATGGTTTGACCTCCCATGCACAACTGTGCTCTCTTGATGGTTGTATTTCCGGCACTCGATGCTCAGGAGGCTTGGGTTTTGCACCCTTATAGAGGGCTACATTTTCATAGAGGTCATTTTCCATAGTGACTTGTGGAGGGTCTGTTTGCAAAGATGCTTCACGCATGGTTTTCAGTTTCCCATCGATAAATTTGTCCAGCTTTACAGCAGCACTGACTTCAAAAATAGAGGACCTCTCTATGGTGCTTCCAGGGTAGTCTGCATAGGTACTTTTGTTGCATGCAGAGTACATTTGGTTTCCACTGGCTTTGTTGAGTGTATTTTCACAGTGACTTTGATGAAGTCCTCTTTGAGGTTGTACTTCCGGCCTCTTATCCATGGGTCTGTATCTTACACATCCTTGGATGGATTTAGACAGATCTAAAGAGAGAACATTTTTACAAGGAGACAAGTAATACAATTTGGTCACAATCTGAGAGCTCTCTAAAAGTTATGCAGTTAAGTCAGTGAATAAAAATAACAATTTGCATGTAAATATGGGCCCACATCTTCACCTAACTGGCTATTTGGTATGTAGACAGATCCGCTTTCACAAAAAGTCAATTGAAGAGGTAAATTTTGTGAAGGAGACATACCATAAGTTGCAGGCTGCCCCTCCATACTACACCACATGGTTGGAAGATGATAGACCAATAAAAGACCCAGGACATTTCTGGCACACTAGGGATCAGGTAAGTGATCAAGATGGTGTCTGGTTAGCAAGCCTTTCCAATTTTCTAGCTTATCTGTTTTTCTACAGTTCTTTTTTTGTTAGGTGTTCTTTACCTATACCATCTGTGACCAACACTCCTTTCTGACAATTTATAAGATATTATAAATCAACCACACCCCATGAGGCAGTGGAAGCTCCAATTGGCTTCCTGCATCTCCTTGAGTTTTCTTGAATTCAGGGATTGTGGTGGCTGCTCCCCACCTTTGCATGTCCCACTGATGAGACCTCATGACTTCTAATGCACCCACCATCTTGCTATCTCCCCACCATGGAGGTCTAAGGACAGACATGCTACTGGCCTCAACCTGCAGTAGAAGATAACCCAATTAGCCTGATCAGTTTTACGATCACCTCCTGCATGGTTACTGCTGTCACTTTCTTTTGATACCTCATTGCCTGTTTTGTAGTGCAGAAATGAGGATATAGAATGCACAGCCCAGCATGCTGAGGATGGCCATGTTACCCACTGGGTTGTTGGTGCTATGGCCACCACCTGCAGCTTGGAGTACCAGTTAGATAGATACTAAGGGGGCGATTCCGATTCGGGCCGGAAATCTCTCCGACCGAGCCGGACCCGGAGAGATTTCCGACCGAATCGGACTCTGGCAGTCCGACCGAACGATTACGATGCGCACGCATGTAATCGGACTCGAGTCGGTCGGACTCCCATTGAAGTCAATGGGAGCCGGACGTACAACGCGTACGCGGGCTCCCATTGACTCAATGGGTGCGAGGCGAACAAGGGCGCCCCCTACAGCGGGTACGGCTCGATGCGACTTGCGGCGTACATGCACAGGTAGGGGGGACCCATGGGCCCCCCCTGTGTGCGACTCGCGCGGCTACGCGTACAGGGGGGTCCGACACGGACCCCCAAAGTGCGGCTCAGACTGCTCTTTTGAGCCGGACGGCGCGAGTCGGTCGGACTGCTCGAGGCACGCATCGTACTTACCCGGCCGGGGAACGTCTCCATTGCGCGGTGCGAGTCGTGTCCGTGCGAGTCGGTCGGAGCGGTCGGCTTTCGCGAACGAGTCGGTCGGTGCGGTTGGGTCTCACGAACGAGTCGGTCGGAGATTTCGCATCGTACTCGCTCGCCCGGACGCACGTACGAATCGGTCGGGAAACAGGGCTCCGAATCGGATCTGGTAAAGCCGAATCCGATTCGGAGCCCTACCGGCCGAGATCGGAATCGGCCCCTAAATTGGGGGTTGACATTAACTCTCACTTCCTTTGAATCAACACCTCCATTTCTAGGGCTTTAGATGGGTGCTCAACCTGGGTTGTTGACTGTCTTCTAGTTGGCAAGTTAATCAAAAGGAGGGAGAAAGAGGTCAGATTCGCTGTGGACTCATCCGCCTGTCTTACATGCAACCAAAAATGTCCCTTGATGGCATGCTTCATCATCGGGTTCTTCCCGCCCCGCTAGGAGGGCGGGCGTGCTACGACCGACGGAGACGTGGGAGCATTTTATAAAGTGTGAGCTATAAAGTGATGTGAGAGTGGAAGGGTCAAAAACTTGTGAAATTAAAAATACCTGGTTACCTGGAACCTAAACTTTATTGAATCCTGTAACTGGTATTGTTAAAAAGGGGGAGTGGGAGAAACACGCTGTGATGGATGTGTGTCTACCAGTCTACATGTTTCAAGCCTTTCCCCTATGGCTTTTCTTCAGGACCAGACTAAATGACCCCATGTACCACTCTTAAAAAAACAAATTAGTCTTCTCAATTAATATTAAGGTGAAATAAAGATATTTTCATGCAAATACAATACCTAGTAGGTATATTTCTTGAATAAGATCTGGAAAGATAGGATATTATGACATTGTTAACTTATCAATAAAGTTATATTGAATAAACACATCACAAACTTGTGGAACTAAAGTGATATATTTTTCACTTGTGCATGACTAGTCCTTGTCATCAAATTGTTAGTGTCGTGCAGCCCTTTTCAGAAAAACAAACAAAACAATACAAGACATGAAACATACATCACACACTCTATGAGGTAGTCTTCTGTATGCTAATGGAAAAGCTAGAGTAGCTGCTCCTGGTATATGTGCATCGGTATATCTGACTGGTAGTGAGTAGATTATCAATTTGCATAAATAGTGAGTTTGTGAAAAAAATTGTTATGTATCTGTTTAACATACATGTTTTATGCCTAATTTTGGCCCCACAGGAAGTGATCCAGCGCTAACAATAAAATTTCTTCTCCTAGATGCTTTTGGACGTCCAGGTACAAATATCCCTCTTAAACACAACTATATCCATATGACGGTGGGGCCCATAACACCGCATATACATTCACTCTCTCATATATTCCCTGGATTTCATCCGTCCTTACCTAGGAGAAAACAGTTAAATGATTCGCTGGAAGGAGACGGGATACCTTTTTATAAAAATGACATAATACTTCTCAAGCTCTAAGGTATTCCGCTCATTGGTCGATGGACCAACTAGTAGGAATCAGTTGATGGTGATTAAGACCAGGTCAATCACAATAAACCTTTAAACATTTACATTTATCATTGAGCTAAAGAACCACTGACTCATTGTTTTATAGATAATAAAGTTTATATAAAGTTTAGAAGCATGAATAAGTTTCAGATTTATTATTCAGGTTATTACATTTAGCATCATTATAAGAATAAATTGAAATTGCAATGCATACCTATTAGATGGAAAAATAAAGTTCGTCAGAGCAAGAACTCCCGAAAGATCTATCCATCTGTCCTGGAAAACAGACCTTCTCGTCAATTCTCTCTTTAGTATTTTAAGAATAAAAAGTCTAATAGTTTAAATGGAAAAATCTAGTTGGAGTAAAAAGTTCTTCAATAGCAGCGTCTCATGCTCAATCAAAAATATAAAATATCAGCAGAAAAACCAAAAAAGGAATAGCAGCAGCAGCATCCCGCATCAACCGCATCAAAAACGCGCAACACGACACCCCCCTCCCTAAGAGTAGGTCTTCTTATACCCTAATTCTAGCTTACTTAGTGAAAATGTTACATCTTTATGGCGAGATTCTATCTAATTGGTCCATTCGGGTCAGTATACATTTCATTATGAATATCCTTGTTTCAACCAGTTCTTTGTGGAAAGTTCATACTTCTGTCGTTTCTCACGGGTTCATGACATTACCCATCCGCTCCTTCATTTCAAACTGTATCATTTTCTGATACTTTTAAGTTGAACAGTTCTTTGTCCATTCATATATTCATTGTGACTTCTCACGCTTTTTTGCTGTCCTTTGGCACACGTTTATGTGATAAGGTCATCACAGCCTTGACCACGCTTCCATCCTAGGCTTTGGAACGATCACATGATCCCTCTTGTTCACGGCCTTTCTCTCTTTTCATAACCCTCTCTCTCGCGCCTGCGTATTCTATCTCATGGCGGCCATTTTACATCGCAGCTCAACAGGCCTAAGCGCACTATTATAAAGATAAACAAAACATAGTTAAGAATAAAGAATATAAACCCTTTCGTTTCCCTCCCGTCATTCTACGTACCCCAATTAGGTATTACCTAGCAAAAGCGACATATAAAGCCATCCCTTACTTACCAATGCTACTTTGCCACTACACAGTTTATTTTCAAGCACGAATCATGCATTTATTATTCTAGTTAGTACGCAATTATTAGACTTATGTTATCCACGTTAACAATTGTAAGTAAATTAGTTTGCACATAAATAGCGTGTTACCTTTAACCCTTTACATGTAACATACAGGGTTGGTTATTTACAAAGACGAACTTGTATATTAATTATTTAACGTAAATATTAGGAGGTTAAAAAAAAATTCATTTACCCTGCTCCATCAGAAGGGAGGGGCGCTTGTAGGCACACACTGAATGCGAAAAAATGGTCAAGAAACTGGTTAGAAATATTCATTTCGAATCCGATGGAGAAATGCTCATTGTCAAGGGGATCGGCTATGCTGTACTTACATCATCAAAGCTGTACCCTCGCCCTGCATACTCTGCCTGCCTGTGGCTATGAAGATGAATACGGGAGCAGGCGTCAGGCAGTCTCGTGCTTGTGTCCTCGTGTCAGCGGTGACTAGACCGCTGACTCAACAAAATGCCCGCCTGTTAGTTGCACAGCTTCCTGTGTTCCGGGTGATTTTTCACTCTGCCTGTTCGTGCCTGCTGACCGACTTCGGTGATAATCCTTAATCTGAGAGTTCCAAAGAAGTTAATAAAAGAAATTAATAAAAATAGGCACCCTTTCCGAAAAGAAAAAATTCGGACAATGATGAAATCATCATTTTTTTACAAAAAAAGTTGAGAGTGACCAGGCCGATCGTGCCTTGGTTGTGTTTGCAAAAAGAGGGGGTTGACAGTGTATAGGACAAATTTCAGTTGCTACTGAGGTGGAGGGTGTACTTTCTGGCTGCAAATGAAAAATAAACAAAACTAATAATAAAAAGCAGCAGGGGTGGGGAGACTGATTGCTCTGAGGACGTCAAAAAGGGGGGATGGCAAAACCGATGATGCTGCCCGTGGTAGAAGCATGTATAGTGCTAAAATGTGGCCCCCGTCAGTACAAATTCTAATGATTACCACTGTTTTCCAACATTTTGAATAAGGGAATAAGAAGCATGCAAAACCCCCCCGAGCATCATCGGTTTTGCTTGCCCTCCTTTTTTTAACGTCCTCAGGGCAATCAGTCTCCCTCCCTTCTAGCATGTATAGCGCTAAAAAGCCGCCCCCATCAGTACAAATTTTAATGATTTAAACACAACCAAGGCACGATCGGCCTGGTCACTCTCAACGTTTTTTTGTGAAAAAACGATGATTTCATCATTGTCCGAATTTTTGGGGAAAGGGTGCCAATTTTTATTAATTTTTTTTATTAAATTCTTTGAAACTCTCAAATTAAGGATTATCACCCAAGCCGGCCAGCAGGCACGAACAGGGGGAGTGAAAAATCACCCGGAACACAGGAAGCTGTCCAACTAACGGGCGGCCTTTTTGTTGAGTCAGCGGTCTTGTCACCGCTGACACGAGGACGCAAGCACGAGACCGCCTGACGCCTGCTCGTGTATTCATCTTCGGAGCCACAGGCAGGCAGAGCATGCAGGGCGAGGGCACAGCTTTGATGATGTAAGTACGGCATAGCCAATCCCCTTGACAACGAGCATTTCTCCATCGGATTTGAAGTGAATATTTCTAACCAGTTTCTCGACCATTTTTTCGCTATGAGTGTGTGACTACAAGCGCCCCTCCTGTGCCTCATGGGGCCAAAATGAGGCATAAAACATGTATGTTAAACAGATACGTAACAATTTTTTTCCACAAACTCACTATTTATGTAAATTGATAATCTACTCACTACCAGTCAGATATACCGATGCACATATACAAGGGCAGCTGCTCTAGCTTCTCCATTAGCATACAGAAGACTAGCTCATAGAGTGTGTGATTTATGTTTCATGTGTTGTATTGTTTTGTTTGTTTTTCTAAAAAGGGCAGCACAGCACCAACAATTTGATGACAAGGACTAGTCGTGCACAAGTGAAAAATATATCACTTTAGTTCCACTAGTTGGTGATTTGTTTATTCAATATAACTTTATTGACAAGTTAACAATGTCATAATATCCTATCTTTCCAGATCTTATTCTAGGAATATACCTACTAGGTATTGTATCTGCATGACAATATCTTTATTTCACCTTAATATTAATTAAGAAGACTAATTTGGGTTTTTAAGAGTGGTACAAGGGATCATTTAGTCTGGTCCTAAAGAAAAGCCGTAGAGGGAAGGCTTGAAACAAATAGACAGGGAGACACACATCCATCACAGTGTGTTTCTCCCACTCCCCCCTTTTTAACAATACCAGTTACATGCTTAAATAAAGTTTAGGTTCCACGTAACCAGGTATTTTTTAATTTCACAAGTTTTTGACCCTTCCACTCTCACATCACTTTATAGCCCACACCTTACAAAGTGCTCCCACGTCTTTGTCAGTCGTAGCACGCCCGTCCCGCAGCGGGGTGGGAAGAACCCGATGATGAAGCATGCCACCAAGGGACCTTTTGGCCGGGAGGGTTATTTTAAGAAAACGTAATGTTTTCCTTGAGTCCCACCAAGACCACTGGAAGGATAGTTAGTTGAAATACGGGTGGACTTTCCTTTGTCTTCTACTTGGGCCTCAGCTAGCTTAATCTGGTCCACTGCCCATCTGCTTCGGTCGATATCCTTGTATCTCTAACCCTGGTAGTGTGGGAAGTCTTAATGGCTTGAGGACTTTCCAGAATGCCTACCGGCTCCAGAGGTAGGTTCTCCTGTCTGGAGGTCTTGCAATCCCACCTTCTTTTGCTCTCTGCAAACACGGCACCTGGCTAGTAACCAGATACAGGACAGCCCGCCTGCATCGATCCTCATCCTTCTCCAAGACACTGCTTGAGCTTTGGAAGAATCTAGAGGTCCAGGCCTTGACATGCAGCATCTGCACAAGGTACTGAAGCACTTCTTATTGAATTGCTGCTGGGGCATAACCTGAGCAGGGAGCCGTCCCAGTGGAGAGGAGAAAGGGATACAATAACTTGACAGGCAGCAACTTTGTCTTTGAACTCTTAAAACCCTGTAAGGTGAAGAGGGAGCCAGTAGTGAGTCTGTGTGGAAGGGAGAGCACCTAAGTACATGATAGGGCAGAAGACCTTAGAGGCCACAAGAGATTTGGCCTAATGTCTATCTCGGTGCTGATGTTCAAAATTTAATGAACCATGTCACAGAGACCATTAACATTCAGATGTGATTTATAAACCCTCTGTGTTTTGTATCCATACCTAAACATCATTGTACCTTCAGTTCATCTGTAATGTATATGGTGTCACTCTGTTTCACTCCAATGTACACCTTGCCTGTATTTTGCCATCCAACCCGTGACTAGTTCCACAGCATCTGTGCAGTGACTGATTGTCACAAGAAGTTAACATCAATTTCATGAGTGGCATGGGTTAGGAATCCTAGTCTTTCTTGTGAGCACTTCTTCAATGGCCCTCAAACCATATCTCATTCTGTCCTAGAGACATAACCCTGTTCAACCAAACCTTTGTAAGATCTCACTGAGAATGGGTTCAATCTGGTCCAGGTAAGGTATTTGTTTCTACACTGTCACAAACTGTAATGAAGAAGACCCTGAAAGAAGAGTTCATAAACTGACCACCACATCTTTTTTTTGTCATACAGTCTACAATAGGATACCACAGGAATAGGTAAGATTTTGCCAGGGAAAATAACACACTTAAAGGATCCTATGTGAGTTTAAGAGAGTCATGACCGTACCACAATTCCTAAGACTAGGAGATAATTCCAAAAACTTGGAACATATCTGGAGAGTTCTCTTTTCCGTTCAATATACAAGGAACTTTCCTTCATCTGTCATCGAAGGTACAGCTCCTCACTATCTTAACATAGCCGTACCCTCCGTTAACCACGGCACACAGAATATACTTAAATTCCATGCACCCTGGCTGATGGGCAATAAGGCCTATCTAGGGGTGTCATGTTTAAAAGGAAGGTTTAAGCCTGTCAAAAGTTTTTTTTTGGACAAATCCAATTTGCAGTTAAAACCTGTACACCCAGACAACTGTTGCCAGGCCTGCAGCCATGCTTATATTGTCACTGTAGTGGATGTAACTATGGGAGCTGCAGTTCACTTGTGAATTTTAACCTACATGCCCTGGTACACTTTGTACCATGTTCTAGGGACTTATAGGTAAGTTAAACATACTAATCAGGAGAATGCAAATTTTAAAATGTTGACAGGAGGAGCACGTTACCACTGGTTAGCAGGGGTCAATTGCATAGAGATCTGTAGCCAGCAAAAATAGAATTCATCAAAAAGGGAAGAAAATTTGGGGAGACCCTGAAGAAACAGCAAATTTCCAACTCATACAATCCTTCCAGAGGTGGTAGCTTTTCCCTCTGTCCACAAGGTCATTACACAGCATTAATTAATCCTTAAATTTCCCATGTACACCATCATTTATACTTTAATATTTTTCTCATGGCCACCCATTAACCCTACTTTTTTAAATCACACACTGCCCTATCTTTATGCTATTGAATCAATTCAGCCTCCGTTCATATTCGCATCGGACCTCTACATCAGCTCTGCTGGATGTTTCAAAACAAAAAGGAATCCTGGACATCAACTTGCATATAATGTTACCAGGCACATACTCAATTCGAATGGAAAAGGATTGCTTACGGTTAGAGCGAGCGGACGCCATTTTGGGCAAGTTGCGGTCTAGTCTTTCTAGGAGGAGACTATTTAAACATCAATGATAGCGAAACTGTGCAGGGCTTATTGACAAACTGCTGAAGCTGATCTGTTGGGGGCATTTTACCTGATTTTAACATTATTTTGAACATTACTCATGGAGGCATTGTTTGCACAAGGCAATAGGCACTTTATCGATTGTTGGGGGCATTCCTGACTCGCTGATTAGAGCGAGTGGACATAATTTTGGGCAATTTGCGGTCTAGTCTTCCTAGAGGGAGACGATTTAAACACCAATGATAGTGCGGCTGCGTAGGACTTTTTGACAAACTGCTGAAGCTAATCTGTTGGGGGGATTTTACCTGATTTTAACATTATTTTTAACATTACTCACGGATGCATTTTTTGCACCAGGCACTTTATCTATTGTTGGGAGCATTCCTGACTCACCGGTTAGAGTCAGTGGCCGCCATTTTGGGCAAATTGCAGTCTAGTCTTCCTAGGAGGAGACTATTTAAACACCAATGATAGCGCGAAAGGCAAACCTGTATGCACCCATCGGCGCCCGGAATGCGCATTGCGCCAGGACCCCTAGTTGTTTTCCCTCATATCTTTATACAAAGGAGGCGCTGTTTGGCATTAATACATTAGGAAGGCAAACTGACTGCAATCTTTTAGATCCTGGAGCAAAGTTAGATTTTTATCATTGCAATCATTGTAACTTTACACCTTGTCTGGAGGGTTTGGATCAGTCAATAAGGTCACAGCAATGCTTAGAGCACAAAGCAAACGTCTTGGGTTGATTAACACTGGGTCGCTTGTTAAACACAAATACAAGTTCCTTGAGTTTTCAGACTCTTATACCCCTCATTTGGTATTCTTAATCGAAACCTGGCTGGATGAAACTTCTGACCCAGATGTTGTCTTGGAACTGTTTGCTGGCTACACCATTTGTAGACTTGATAGAGTGGGTATACGTGGGGGCGGTTTAGCGATAGTGTACTGTGATTCGCTGGGTATAATATGTGAACCCTCCACCATTTCAGATAGTGAGGCTCTTTGTTTTAGATATAAGCTAACAGATAGCTGCATTGTGTTGTGGCCTCTTGCTATCTGATGCATTCTCCCCAGTCTTCATGTTCCCGCTGCTGCTCAGCCAGTGAGTGAGGTCATTGGATGGTTGGAATGTTGAGAGTGTTTGTGCTGGGATGACTGGACAGTTAGAGTGAGAGGAGCTGAACATCAGGATGCTGCTCCTGGTGGGGCTTTACATGATTTACCTGTAACCTAATCTGAACCTAATAAACCTACATCTTTTATAACCCACAAGACTACATCTTTGATTGTAACACTGGCTACGAACGGAAAAGAAACTACGCATGAGGAACAAAAAACTAAGAAGAAACTGGAGGAGCTGCCGAAGAAACTAAGTGGATTACAAAGAAAAAGAGTTTGAAGCCTTTAAGCAACAATTGCGCCTGGTAGCCCCACCAGTGTCTATGAACATCAGACAGCTTGCAGTCCAGGGCATTTCAACAGGCCAGCGTAAGTGTGCAGCAGACTCAGAGAGCTTCCTATTTCATATGGATGAGAAACACTGGTGAGGAGTGAACCGGTGAGGCAAGGAGCATTTGACTTGCGGGAGCCTGTACCTGAACTTAGCGTTGGAACAACTCTGGTATGAAAGGCGTTTTGGAAGTTTTCAACTTTATTTATGCAATTAGTGCTGACAAGGTTGGAGTTTAAAGTTGGCAGCAAGTGTCTCAAGGTACTGATGCTAAACTTGGCTTGTGGTGAGCCTCTTTTCTATATGCCGTTTGGTCTGTGTGAAGCACTTTATTCATTTTTTAGGTCTCGCCTATGCAGCGCGCATGCGTTTCATAGGAGGACCTTTAGCCGTCGCTCTGGTCATTTTGAAGCACACACTCGTGCTTGTGGCGGCATCCACCTTGCGGGAGCGAGCAGTGGCGCGCCACAAGCACGAGTGCAGTGCTTGAAAATGAGCAGACTGCTCTTCCAAGCGCGCGCACCACTCGTGGGTGCACCCCTCCGCCTCTCTCTCCCTCTCTGACGTCCCTACTGCTGCAGCCTGCAAGCCTTTTTTTTTTTTTAAACTTTCAGCGCGAGGCGCGCGCGCTTGTTTTCATTCCCTCCAATGCTCTTCCTCTGTCGCTCCTTTCCCTCGACCACCTCCTTTTCTTGCCCTGTCTTCCCTCAATTCAGTCTCCTCCCCTCTCTACCTCGCCCCTTCCACTTTCCCGCTGTCTTCAATCTTTCCTTTATGTTCGCCTGTATGTCCTCTTTGCAACCCCTCTCTTGAAGTCTTTCCCTTAGCCTCTTTTTAGGCTTCCTTTCGTTCTCATTCGTTACCTTCCAAATTCCCCACTTTTCTTTTGTTTCTTTCTCACTTCTCTTCCTGCTCTCTCACATCGTCCTTCTCTTTATACTTTATTGTCTCTCTCTTTCTTATTCTCTTCTAGTGTTGAGGGGAGGGGGTTTGAGATCTAGAGGGATCCGGTCCGGCAGTCATTATTGAGCCGGATCCGGTGCAATTTGCAGGCACCAGGACACAGTCATCTGCACTGCTTTCTGTGTACTGTACGTTCAGAGCTGCAACCCCTCAGGGGCTGAGCAAATAGTTGGTCCTTGTTGCAAATTTATTTAGATGCTGCAGGTTTTTTTAGTGTATACGCTGACAGTCAGACTCTGCCCCTTGTGACCCCACCCCTTTTATGCTTACCCCTATTTACAGTATCCCGGTGAATTTTTTTTCCCCCATTTCCAGCACTGGTCTCTTTCATTCTGCACACACGCGTTCTCTTTTACTCGCAGACATACACGTGACCTCTCTGACTCGCCTGTCCATCTTTCTCCTCTGTTGTCCTGCCTCACACTTTTAATCTGCCAGTTCAACCCCTCTAAAAATTCTACTCTTCTATCCCCCTTTTCTCATCATTTCCGTTCGTCTTCCTTCGCCTAGACTCGACTATTTTTATTAGATACATAGTAAAAACAGTGCAAAATTATTGTATACTGTTTTGGCAGCACTCCAACGTTTCTATAATATGGCCCAAGCGGTCTACTTATTAATTCTTGTCTCATTCTGACACACCCCTCTCTTCCACTCCCTCATTCTGCTTCCTTCCCTTTCTTATTGCTTTTCTCTTCCCCTCTATCTCAACATCACTATTTCCCATCCATGTCTTATTCTCTCACTTTGCCATTTGCCTTCTTTTGTTTCTACACCCTTTTTCCCTGCCCCTGCTCTTCTCGTCCTCCTACTTTCTCCTCTCCATCAATAGCCTTTTAACATACCTCTCACCTTCTCTCCTACTCTCTTTGCATTTTCCTTTATTCCGCTTCTTCTGTTGCAGCCTCCTTTTCGATGTGTCCCTCGTTTCCACTGTTTTCGTGTTCTCCCATGTCCGTGTTTACCTCTTATGTGCTCAGCTTTTCCTACACCCCCATACACATAATTGTAACGGGGCGCATTTCGGCAACTTTGGCCAAAGGACCTCCAACAGTGGAATTCAAATTTTAAGAGTTGACGGGGCTGCCCACGAGGCTTTGAGATGAGGAGGGTGCCCAGGCAATACAAGCATTTGCAATGCAATAGGTCTCGCATTTATGCGAGTTTGAGCTATTGACATTGCAAATAACAATGCCTTTTATTTTTGTTTTGCATTGTCATTTACAATGCAATTAGCTTAAACTCGGGTAACTGCGAGACCTATTGCATTGCAAATGCTTGTCTTTGCTTGCCATTGGCCAAGTGGCATTGTGCAGCATTTGAATACTGGAGCGTTACTGGTGTTTTTTTTGCGTGACTGCAGCAGCAGTCTGGAGCGTGTAGGCAGCACTGTTGAGGAGTGTACGAACTGTGTCTCTCTGCGCGGACCTCAAGCCACGCTGAATGTCAGGGTGGGAGGACAAGTGCATGAGGGGAGTCTGAGCGCATGCGTCATACTGAAAACAAGTGCATGTCTGCTGACCAGCGGTCTTGTGTGGAAAGACCTATGTGGGTGCACTTGTCGTTTCTGGCATTTCATGGACATTCTAAGGAGGGTGCATGCGTTGCTCTGGCACACCGATATATTTTGTGCCTTTAAAGAGATCCTCAAAAGTGTGTGTGTGCTATATGTTTGTGACACCCTCCTGCCACTTGGTCATATCAAGAAGGAAGCTAGAATGCGCTCAGAGGAATCTAGAGTGGTAACTGCATTTGAACGGCAGTCTCTTTATTATGAAACTTGGGCATGTTGACTTCATCCACGCAGCGCAGCACATTCATAAACGGCTGTGTTGAAACACCTGGAACTGCAAGTAAATTGGTAATGGGTGTGAAGCTTGTGCAACATGCCTTGAGAAGCCTAGAACGCCAGCACTGAGCACACTGGGTTGAAATAAGTATTGGGGCAATGCCGCTTTCAAGGTAAAATACCTAGTGAACTACACACTGAGTAAGGGGACAGACTCACCATTGACGTGGATTTTGGATTCGGGCGAGGAATCGCTCACCGGAGAGGTGGTTTTAAAACTCCCTGCCAGTGAATAATTTTCAATGCTATGTTTGTGTGTAGTGTGTTGAATCTTCAATATCCTGCTGCATCTTAGGAATGTTTTTTATGGGGTTGAATGTTATAGTCACATATGCTGAGTGACATGTTAGGGTCTTTAGACTAGTTTCACATTTCCTAAGGGGTTATGGGTGTAGGTAAGTGCGTAAGCACAAGGTTGTACAGATGTATGTTTTCTCTGTCCTGTTGACTATGCAGAAGGAGGAGAGTGGGTTGCGTGACGTTGTGTGAAGTGTGATTTTGCCCATCCTTCCTAAGGGGTTTAGGATGCAGGGGCAATGTGTTAAGGCCGGTGGGTATTTACCATCCTTTCTATGGGTAGGACGATGGGGCAGTTTTTATCCCAATGTTAAGGGTGTACGTTGTTACACACCTATGCAGTAGAGGGTAGGTGAAACCTTGCTCCTCTTTAGGTGTATGGTGATAGGGGTATGTGGTTACACCGCAAAGCCAAAGAGTGTGGAAGACGGCCTGGTCCTGTTCAGTGTTGTATTATGGAGGGTAACGGGCTGGTCCTGTTAGAGTGTATGTGCTGTGAGGGAAACAGGTAGTTGTGTTCTGTTTTTGGGTTATCTGCACTCTTTCATTGTGAATTTGTGGGACATATTGATTGCCTGTGTATTTCACCATCTTAGATCCCTGTGGAGCGTTGAAGTTATTGCAGAGAGTGTTGTTTGACCTTTTCTGTTTGTTTCGGTGGGGTGGTATTTATAGTTTTGTTGGACGCTTTGTGGAAGGGTGTTTTGCCGTCCTTTGTCCTGCTAAATATCCTATTGTTTCATAGGGAGGGGGATGTGTTGTGGCCTCTTGCTATATCATGCATTCTCCCCACAGTCTGGATGTTCCCTGCTGCTCAGTCAGTGAGTGAGGTCAGTGGATGGTTGGAATGTTGAGATTGTTTGTGCTCGGACGAGTGGACAGCTGGATTGAGAAGGGCTGAGCAGCAGGATGCTGCTCCTGAAGGGGCTTCACCTGACTTACCTGTAACCTGATCTAAACCTAATAACCTACATCTTTTATAACCTACAAGACTACATCTTTGAGTGTAACACACTTTTCATGGGCTTGTGATCTCTAGGCCCCCTGGACCTAAGGCTAAGTCTTTAGACGCTGTGTGTAGCCATATTGACATCAGTTTTCAACACCTTAAGTACACTATATTAGGGGATCTTAACTTTCATTTAAAGGACCCTAATGATAAAGACTCAAGTCTGTTAATGGAATCTCTAAATTGTTTGAAGTCGGAACAGAGAGTGAAACTGCTACACATAAAACAGCCCATATTTTAGATGTCCTTTTCTCAAGTGATCCTAACCCGAGGGTAGATGCTGTATAACCCATAATATGCTCGAATCATATAGTAGTTCAGTTCAGTATAAATATTCTGACTTTCATACTTGACATAAAAATTACAGAGAAGAGTAAATGTATACATCTATGGAATAAGATAAATAAATGGGTTCTGGCTGAGACCCTATAGTCGTCAAAGCTTGATCTAATTAGCACGCCTAATGTAGCGGTAGTGAGTTATCATAACTGGATAAGTGGAGTAGTCCTAAAACAAGTAATGTCAAACATGTTTTTATATCTTATAGGAAAAGGCCATCTGCCCCTTGGTTTTCTCTGGCACCCAGAGCCATGAAACAAAAATGCAGTTGACTTGAGAAAGCCTGGAGACGGGATTACAATAAGATAGGTAGTGGTAGATATAGAGAAGTAATTTGTGAATACAAAAAAACTCATCTTGGATTAAAAAAAACTAAATTTTACACAGAAAAAATCAAACTGGCCTCCAATTCCTTGAAGGTACTCTTTAAATTAGTCCAGTCTCTTTTGAGTCTCAATTTTCCTTCCAGGTTCCCCCCCCAGTCAGGCATTTTGTGTTAAAACTGGCTGAGCTCTTTAAAAACAAAGTTGAGGTGGTATATAGGGAATTTGATCCCACCCGCTCCCCATCTTATCCTAGCCCAGAATACCTGTTTATCTGCTCAAGGAAGCCTGAGCTGCGCAATTTTCCACTCCTAACTACTGACCAAGCGATTGAGTTAATCGGCCATATTAAGTCAGGAGCCCCTTCGGAGCCCTCTCCGCCTAAGGTAGTGCAAGATTTAACAGACAGCCTTGCTCCACTCCTAACAATTCTGTTGAATATAATCACCACAGCAGGTATTTTTCCATCAGACTGGAAAAAGGCTTCAATTCGGCCTCTGTTAAAAAAACCTTCGCTGGATCCCAAGAAGGAGAAACATTTTCATCCAATTTCACGGTTACCTTACGCAGCTAAGTTACTTGACAAACATCTTAATACTAGCCTATCAAGTTATCTGGAAAAGAACAATTTCCTGGAAAATACACAATATGGCTTTAGATAAGGCTATAGCACTGAGACAGCTTTGATAGCTATTCTAGAAGAGATCAGATCCATCAAAGATAATGGAGGGAGAGCTATGGTGGTCCTTCTGGGTCTTTTCGCTGCTGTAGATATGGTAAGCCATGTTGTTCTGTTAGAGCGCCTGACAGAAATTGAAATTACCAGATCGGCGCACGATCTCCTGTCATCATTTTTGAGGGATAGGGAGCAGACTGTGGCACTTGGGGAGTTCAACTCTAAATCCTTCTCCCTTCCCTGTGGGGTCCCTCAGGGGTCATCGCTTAGCCCCACACTTTTTAACATCTATGTGGAGCCTCTGGGTAAGCTGATTCACTCTTTTGGGTTTGCCACAGTAGCCTTTGAGGAAGACACCTAGATTGTGGTATCAGTCTTGAGCCACATGAAGGAGGTTGCAGACAAATTCAACAGGCCGGGGTAGAGTTTGTCCATCGGGCGTGTGTCCCTTCCAGCAACACACACGGACTCTTCACTCGTCCTCGGCCCACTCGTCATTCCCAGGATTTTTGACCTCGGTCCATGACTAATTCCGGCTTCCTGCCCGGTGGACAAACTCTACCCCGGCCCGTAGTTGCTACGGCCGCGACCTCTAGAAATTGGTTCTCCCTGACAGATCTTCAATTACCGGGATCCCGGGGACCTTTCCAATTGATTGGCTTCCCTCACCCTTGTGACCTCCAGCCCCTCAGCTTTCTCTCGCCGGGCTAATTGTTGTGTTTTATTCATACAGGATCCCGCGGTCACTTCATTGACGACTGCCTCTCCTCGCCCCAGCTGCTTCCAGTCCTCCTGCGATTTCCCGTCAGGCGGCTTATTCCCACAGATCTTCCTTCACCAGGAACCTTAATTGTGATTGGCTCTTCGCACCTCAGCTGCCTCCAAGCCCTCCTGCGTTCTCACGCTTTGTTCTATTACGCAGATACTTATGTGAATCACGATGATTTTTTGACTAATCCTGCTGGACAATTACCCATTGTTTCCTTTCTCTCGGACTCTTATGACAGCCCCACATGAATTCTCTTCTTAGGACTCAGCACTACCTTGAAATCAAGTGACCTTTTGTCCTGATGATGACCTGAAATTGATCAGGTTGAAACGCCGTCGACTACCCAACACAGAACGTTTGCGCTGTTGTGGTCAATTTTTGTCACCCAATTGACAAATACTGATTTTATTTTATATTTGTATCTTTGACCACGTTATTATTTATTGCTATTGCGCCGTTCACGCTGTGTCTTTCACCCTTGTGTCACTGCGCCGTCCACTGTCACTTGCACGTTCAGTGCACACTTGTATGGTATGGTCACTGTTTATTTAATTATATGGTAGTGCTGATATAACTACGTATAAATATAAAATCCTTGTTCCTTTCACCATTTCTGTTGTGGTCTCCCTTTGTTCCCTCCCTTGCGATATATACAATCATTTTGAATTGCCTTTTTCTTATGTTTTCCAGTTGAGACATTGTTGTTTTGGTACAAACTTCACCCGGACTCACCTGGGTTAAAGAGTTCACTTCTGTAATTGTTTCGTAAACCTTTGTTAAACATTTATGTCTCAAGTATGCCACTTCATCCTTCCCAAAATGGCACTAGCTATGCTCCATGGTCTGATTTATTCTTTTAGGGCCCAAAACACCCTCCTTAAATTGGTATGTTCCTTTTTGTCCTTGCCAAAGACCAAAATGCCGATCTGAAATGCCTTTGCTCCACTTCAGCCTTTCAGTATTTTAGACATACGTCCCTGAATCAGTGATGCAGCACAAGTGATCCTGAATGGCATTCTTCTTTCTATGGCTAATCTTAACCACCTAAAGAAATCCAACCACATGGTCACCAGGTTCCTAAAGAAACTGAGGCATTGGAAGAATGCTATACATTTTGGACAGACCACCATAATGTTCTCAACTGTGCTTACAATGTTCTATCACAAAAACTATTTCCTTCCACAAAAGTGTCTGTCATTATCTATGTGATGTTCCATGTACTCCTGCACTCAGCAGATTGGTACCTTTACCTTCATGTAAAAGTCTAGTATTGTACAGGTGTAATAGAATACATGTGAGGAACATAGAATGCATGTTAGGAATATTCTTCAATTTGTATTCGGTACTTAAGTAGGGGTGTGGGAATGTTGGGGTCAGTCTGCTGGATGTGCCTGAGTGCCAACATATTGCAAAGGGGTTGATATTAAAGAAGAATCCAGCTGATACAGAGTCTCAATTTCGTGTGTGTGATCAGATGTTAGTTACTACACTGTTTTGGAGAAGAACAGGCTGCATATCAACCCCTTGAACCCACATTGAATTTCAGGAGGAGTAACAGCTGTGTGTTACAATTGAGGATTCTACTTCACCCTTGTTCGTGTCGGAGCAAATTCCCTGGTCAGTGTGACGGGTGAGGCGGAAAAGCGTATTCTGGGGCTTTATTTTTGTTGGCACTGTTTTTTTTTACCGCCTCCTAGTTCTGTTAGAAGTGGCGCGAGATCACCTTACCGTTACCCTCCCTCGTGCGAGGACTATTGACTTTTGAAGGCGGCAGGGCGCGTGCTCAGCATTCTGGAGCACCACGACTGCAGCGCTTTCCGACACCTTACCTCGCCATGGAAGCAAGCCTGGCTAGTAACACCAGTGCTGGCATAACATTAAGTACACCCAAAGAACAACTCTCCAATCCAGGAGAGCCTTGTATCAAATGGACAGAGTGGAAGGAATATTTTTAAAATTATATTGCTACTTTAGACGACAATAGTAGTCGTCTATCTCCAGAAAGGAAAAAGGATTCTTAAGTACTGTTAGGGTCTATACGGGCTCAGAGTGTGCAACCAAATGCAGAAAACTGATAGAATTGAAGATCATGATGTATTAAAAACTTCTATACTTTATTTACATGAGCATTAGTCTCCCACAGTTTGTGTAGCTGTAACAAGATGTACTTTTTTCTGATGCAAACAAGAACACAATGAATCTGTAGAGGATTATGTATCCACCCTTAAGAAACTGGCAGCGACACGCAGGTTTGGCAATTTGCATGATGAGTTAATTCGTGACCAAACTATATTATGCACTGGGAGCAAAGGCACCCAAGAGAGACTATGCATTGAGAGTGATTCAAACCTGAAAGACATAATTGCCTTAGTGGAGAAACTACTGTTTTTTCCTTAATATTTCTTTATTCTAAGGTTTCTAAAATGGTTCTTTTAGATGGTAATAAGTACTTATTATTAAGTGCTAGAGAAATGGTTATTTGTGTAATTACTCATGTAGACAGATTTATGTGACCTTCCTACAGTGCATGTACACCTCTTACATGACAAGCTTGAAAAAAAACCAAACTTGCTTTCAAGTCATAGCTTCCAGCTATGTCCAGCAGCATCACAGGCGACATCCTGCAATTTTGTTTCTCTAGGTGATTAATCTCTTTTTACTTCCATATAATAAATTGGTGAATAGATATGGCGCATAGATATTCATTAAAGCCAATTTACAGGGCTTATTCATTTTAAGCCTTCAGTTAAAACCTCTTTCTATGTTGGAGAGCTTATTCATTAAGGTTTACCTTAAGCCTTTAACTTGCACCTATTTTTTATAAATGTGCACCTTATTTACATTATGTCCGAGAAGAACAGCCTATAAACTTACGCCTTACTTACAGTATGCCAGAGAAGGACCGTGCATCTCCTGAGAACCCAGAAGGGAAAGTTAATGAGGAAATCTTTAATTATTTATTCCAGCATGAGAAGCGTATCTGTGTACGCGAGACCATTGGCAAGTAATGCTCAAGAAGAAAGCTAAGAGTGGTTCTGACAGGGAATGATGGTCTATTTCAGAAGGAGTCTCCAATTGTGGGGATAAAGGAGGTATGAAAGAAGGAAGACCAATCATATTGGGAAAAGGTCTTTACCCTTAAAAAGTAGGCCCAAGCACCTCAAAAGGGAATGGTGTCCTATGCGACACAAAAAAAGAGAGGTGCCCGATGCGGCACAATGGAGGAAGGGTGTTCTATGCGGCACGAAAAAGAGAGGTGTCCGATGCGGCACAATGAACGAATGGTGTCCTCTGTGGCACAAAAAAGAGAGGTGTCTGATGCGGCACAACGGAGGATGGTGTCCTATGATGCACAAAAAAGTGTCTGATGCAGCACAATGGAGATGGGTGTCCTGAGCAACATGCAAAACATGGATACAATGGTGATGGGTGTCCTGAGCGACACACAAGACATGGACATGCAAGAAACTGAGCATGGAGAGGAGGAGCTCCAGCGAGACAATGATGAGCTTTATGAGGAGTATGTACTGCAAGGGGGTGTTGATGGAGATGACCTCTTCAGTGAGTTCCTCCTACCTCCAAAGACGACTTCAGGAATCCATTAGGAGAGAATATGTTCCCGGCCCACAGTATTAAACATCCCAGAAGCACTGAAAGGTGGCCGGTTGAACATGTGGGCAAATTCATTGAGAGATGGATTGGATTTCAACTAGAGAAAGAAGGGAGGAATGTCCTCAAGGCTGAATGTTCTAGACCAGTTATCCATGACAAGCATGCCTAACGCCCAATTGGCAGGGACCCCAGGAAGGGTCTTGAGATATTTCTTAACAAATATCAAGATCACCTCCTTAACATTGTCTTCCCACCAACAATGATCGTTGATATGTCCGAAGAGGCATATTTTAGGGGCTTCCAGTAGATTTGGAGGCTAGAGGTTGGCGCCTGCGTGCTGTTGTTCTCCTGGGGAACAAAAATACAGGACTAAATCCCAAAAGTGCAAGGCAGCTCTAAAAAAATCAACCCCAAGTTGGGAGATTTAGTGGAGAAAGAGAGCACAGGGTCTCGTTTTCCGCGAAGACATGGTGAAAACCCTGGGCAAGGGGCCAAGGTCACACCACATACCAGCATGAGTACTTTGTTTTCTCATTCTGCTTCTTCTCCGGGAAGAGTGGGTTGTTGCCTCAAACATATTACCCAAGTGTGGGAAACCATTACACAGGATCCATGGGTTTTAAGAAACCAGCCAAGGTTTCGGATTAGATTTCTCAGAAGCCCCCCTTTTTCAGGAAACTCCTCCAAAGGAGTTGGTTTTGAATGCAGATAAACAAAAAGTAATACACAAGGAGGTAAAATCTGTGTTGTTAAAAGAGAGCGATTTTAGAAGTATGCAAAGAAAGAAGAGTTTTCATTACTACATTCTTCCAAGTAGAGAAAAATGACAGGGGAAGAAGATCAGTTTTAAACCTAAGGGATTTGAATCGATTGCTGATGTGCAGACACTACAAGTTGGAAGGAATCCATCTTTTAAGAGGCATGTTGCTGAGACAATAAGTTGGTAAGTAGGATCTGAAGGATGCCTATATTTACAATCCCCATGGTGAAGGCTTGCCAAACTCATTTTCAGTTCACTAGGCGGAATGGATTTTGTTTACTTCTACTACTAATTTGGTGGTTAGAGAATTTAGAAGCCTGGTGTAGCCGGGCAATCTTTGAATGTTCGCCAGACTTCATTCTGGAATCAGTTGCGAGTTTAACTGTTTGAGGTGTATACGATGGGTGTACAGAAAACTGTTGGATTATGGCCAAAGTCGGAAAGACAGCATCATTTAAACTATTTGGAATTAACAGCAAGTTTTTATCCTCTCTAGAGTTTCAGACATTGTTTACAAGGCAGAGCAGTATTATTGTGAATGGTCTATGTTGGTGTGGTGGCTTATATAAGCCGCTTAGGAGACTCATAATCCTTGGATATTTCAGATTTAGCCAAGAAACCTTGGATTCTTTGACCCGAGAACCCAAAATCAATTTGTGGACAGAGTAATTGCCTGGAAAGGCAAATGTGTCTGTGGAGTGGAATTCATTAATTTTGAGGGATTACATCAAGTGAACACTAACAAGGTTTGTTTCAGGGAATTTGCTCGGTTTTGAGGTCCTCTGAAGGTAGACCCTTTTTGCTAGCAGACTGACATTTCAACTGAACAAGTATTACGGTTGCATGCCAGATCAAGGAGCCCTAGTGGTGAATGCATTAATTCAGAGTTGGAAGGGAATGTACGGTTACGTGTTTCCACCCTTATCAATAACTGAGAGAGTCCTTCAGATAGTGAGACAAGAGAGATGCTCATTTATACTGATAACCCCGTTTTGGACTTCTCAAGCGTGGTTTTCAATGATCTTTGAACTCGTTTGTGATATTCCACTTTTCTTCTTCCTGCTGAAAGATGGAGATGGAGAGGAGCATCCTCTGGTTCAGTCAGGGACTTTGAACTATCTTGCATGGAAAGTATCAGGAGATCTTCCCAGATGTTAGGGTCCAGGAACCCTTTACTGTATATAAGAATTTGAGGAATTTCGTTACCTTTGTGCATGAAAAGGAACATGGATCCCGTGGAAGACCCTATATTTGAAGTAGATATCTTCCTGGTAGATCAGTTTGTAAGGGACCTTAGTTATAGAGCTTTTATCTACTACAGATAAGCAGTCTCTGCGGGTCACAGTCTGATTAATAGCAAGAGTATAGGGTATTATGTTTTGGTTTGCAGAGTCCATAAGAGCATCAGATTAAGAAGACCTCCTAGACCTAGATATGAAACCCTGTAGGATGTCAATTTGGTTATTTTCCTTATTTACTAGATGACCAGGTAAAAGATATTTAGATTAGAAACAAAATACTATGAAACTAGCTTCTTTTTTATGTCTAACCTCTTGTCGTTGAGCTTCAGATATTTAGTCATTAGAGGTAAGTAACAGGTGGTAGGACCCATTCAGGATAACTTTATTCAAGAGTTGATTCGTGTAAGAAATTGTATGTAATGGATTGCATGAGATAATATGATTCTCGAGTGAGTGAGTTTCGACCTGATGGTATTGACCAATTTTTTATTTCATTTCAGAAAACTATTTAAGCAGTTACCACAATTTCTATCGCAAGATGGGTGAAATGTTCTATGCAGCAGACTGGTGTTAATGTCCAAAAGTGCACACTCATTCGCTTTGGCTACTCAAACCTTCTGCAGAGGTGGATGTCTGGAAAATATTACGAGAACAGATTAGTCTAATGCCAGTTGAACACATGTCTGATGTAGGTCTACTAACATTCATAATGGTAGCCTCCGGTCTTGTAATGAAATAGTGATTCTCCAAATAAAATGCCAAGAGAATCTAAATTTCATTAAAGACAAGGAGGCTAACATTTGCCCACCCTCCCATTCCAATCTGGCAGGATCTTTTTTCTTAATTATATAAAAAAAAGAAAAAACAAATTTGTAAATAAGGTGTTTAGAAATTAATATATTTATTTGCGTGTGCAAGTGATTATCTTTGCATTTGAAAGTTTTTATTGAAAGCTTTGTTTAGATGGAGACTTTAACAATTCTTAATCGTTTCAGACAATACTCAATGGCCCGGTTTCTGTAAGGAGTTACACAGTTGCTGTAAGAAATGACACCATTGCTGTTTACTAAATCCTCGTTTAACAAGAAAGGAGTGAAAGAGTTTAGCCTTTTAAAGAGGAAGATTGTTCAGTGCATGGACTACTAATACTGTGTGAATGTTCTATTCTAGATTGATTTTGTTTTATGATGTAATGTTCTTTCAAGTGCTACGTGGAGCGGCATTAAATGAATAATGCATTATATTAGCCTCCGTGTCTTTAATGAAATTTCGATTCTCTTGGCATTTTATTTGGAGAATCGCTATTTTCCCACAATTTGTGAAGCTGTAACAAGATGTACTTTTTTCCGATGCAAACAAGAACAAAATGAATCTGTAGAGGATTATGTATCCACCCTTAAGAAACTGGCAGCGACACGCAGGTTTGGCTATTTGCATGATGAGTTAATTTGTGACCAAATTGTAATATGCACTATGAGCAAAGACACCCAAGAGAGACTATGCATTGAGAGTGATTCAGACCTGAAAGACATAATTGCCTTAGTGAAGAAAACGGAACTTTCAGAAAGATGTGTCAATGCTATTCCCAATGCTGACAATCCTGTGGTGAACAAAATTCCTGATGGGAGTAGTAAAGGAAAGGATCCGAACGCGAGAGTTACTAAAGACCAAACCAACAGCAAAAGGATTTAGGAAAAGAATTGAACAAAAGGAGAGGCACCATGTTAATTTGCTTTCATGGTGGTAGCAGTTTGCATACTGCCAGGTTTGACAGGTGTCCTGCGAACTCTGCAAAATGCTTAGAATGTGGGGTGCTGTGATATTTCACAAGAGTTTGCAAGAAAAATTATAAAAAGAAAAATAGAGTTACATGTCTTACAGAAAGTGGCTCAGATTCTTCTGGAAAAGAATCTGAGGACCAGATATGAAGAACTAGGTTACAAAGGGATTCCAAGAGAAAAAGTGTGGTGTTGAATATTAATGGAAATGATTGCAGTAAACCACTGTGCATTATTAATTTTGGTGGAATTCCTTTAAAGATTGCGGATTCTGAGTCACCATTTACTATTATTGCTCGTTCCGTATGGAAGAAGAACTTTATAAATGTTATTGGGCCTCATTTAGATCCTACTGATGTAAATAAACCCTGAAAGTTTCACCGGGGCAATAATTAACATGTTGGGATTTAAGTGGTTAAGGTTTGAGTTTAAGAATAGACATGCCACTTGTAAGTTATATACAGCAGAGGACGGACTTTCAGGCTTAGAATGGAAAGACTAAAGAGTGTTACACATTATTTCTGATCCAAATAGTCCAGAGCAAGTCCTGGTTGCTTGTGAAGGGGAGGAGACAAAAAAGAGGGTTTAAATGAGTTCCAAAACATTTTTTGTGGGAAAATTGGGAAACTTAAAAGTTTCACCCACCAAGTGAAAGTAAAAGCTTCAGCACTGTCTAAAATGCACAAAGTTTGTTATGTGACAATTGTGGTTAGAGATGAGGTTAAGATGGAACTTAGGAAATTGCAAGAAGCTGGTATAATTGAGCCCATCGAAGCCTCAGAATAAATTTCACCAATGGTTGTTGCTAGAAATGCCAATGGTAAAATTCAACCTTGTGTGGATCTTAGGTGCTTGAATGACAACAATGTTGTGAATCAATTTCCTTTGCCCAGAATAGATTAAATGCTTTCGCTAACCAGGCCTCCACAATATAGCTTTCCTGGGCATATCACCAGAGTCCTTTACATCCCGCAATTAACAGCATTTTGTACCCCGTTTGGTTGTTTCCAATTTCACCGTATGCCTTTTGGCTTAATTTTCGCACCTGCGGTGTTCCACAGACTGATGATGTAATTGTTTGGTGATATGCTGGGAATTATGTTCCTCCAAGATGACATCTTGGTGGTGGGCTGTTGTAGGAAACAGCATGATGAAAGGTTGAGAAAAGTCCTCAAGGTGCTAATGAAGGAAGGATTAAGTGCAGAGCTTGAAAAAGTACATTTGCTGAGATAGTGTCATATACTTGGGGCATGAGGTTGGTGGCAGTGGAATAAGACCTAAGGAGAGTTTAGTGAGGGTGATTGTGAATGCCCCCTCCCCCAAATCCAAGGATGACCTTAGGTCATTCTCGGCTTTGGATGAGCTCTATTCCAAATTTGTAAACAAATTCACAGAGAAAATACATGCCTAGAGGAATTTGCTAAAAACATGGCGAATTTTGAGTGGTCAAAGGAGTGTCAACAGTCCTTTGTTGACATTAAAAACACCATTAGCAAAGCACCTAATTTTCAAGGGTTTGATCCCTCTACCAGCACAATTGTCACTACTGAAACAAGAAACAAGAAAAACAGTCACCCAGGCCCTCGTCACCAGCAGGCTGGACTACGGAAACGCCCTCTACGCAGGAACGACGGCTAAGCTCCTGAGACGGCTGCAACGCATCCAGAACGCCTCTGCACGTCTTATCCTCGACATCCCCCGACGCAGCCACATCACACCCCACCTGAGAGACCTGCAGTGGCTCCCTGTCAACAAGAGGATAACCTTCAAGCTCCTCACCCACGCACACAAAGCACTCCACAACTCCGGACCAGCCTACCTCAACAGACGACTCAGCTTCTACACCCCCACCCGCCAGCTCCGCTCGACCAGCCTCGCCCTCGCCACAGTCCCCCGCATCCGGAAAACGACCGCCGGCGGTAGATCCTTCTCCCACCTCGCCGCCAAGACCTGGAACACCCTCCCCACCAACCTCCGACAGACCCAAGACCTACTGGCCTTCAGAAGACTCCTCAAGACCTGGCTCTTCGATCAGTAGCAGCACCACCCCCCTCTTCCCCCAGCGCCTTGAGACCCTCGCGGGTATGTAGTGCGCTTTATAAGTGACATGATTGATTGATTGATTGACTGACGCGCGAAGTAATGGATTAGGTAGTGTTCTTTCTCAAATTTGCAATGATGGGAATGAAGATGTAATTGCTTTTGCCTCCCGATCACTCACTCCTACAGAAGAAAAGTACTCTGTTATAGAGCGTGAGATTTTGGCATGAGTCTGGGCACTTGAGCACTTTAGGAAGTTTTTATGGGGTAGGAGGTGCACAGTGCGGAGTGACCATAAACCACTAACGAAGTTGTTAAGCTCTGAGGGTTTTCATAGAGCAACAGCAAGAATGGCTAGGCTATTAATGTGATTGCAGGATTTCATGTATGATGCCCAGTACGTTCCGGGGATGAGGAATTTTACTGCAATTTTTTTTAGCAGAATGGTGTTGCCTCTCACTGAAACTGACAAGGACTCTTGGAATGAATTTTCAGTGGCCAGTGTTTCCCATGTTCTTCAGGATAGTTTTGATAAGAAGGATTGGTTCGAAGTCGAAGACAAAGATTTGTGGTTAAAAGAAGTGAAAAGAAAAATTGTGAATGGTTGCGGTAAGCTGGATTAGAAGTACTTAAAGGATGAGTTGAGAGGATTTTGGGAAGTCGGGACAAATTGGGTGTTTGTGACTCCTTTATTTTACATGTAGACAGAGTTATCCTGTCTAAGGATCTACGTGGAAAAATCTTCAGCCTGTGTCATGTTGGGCACTCAGGCATCATATGCACTAAACAGGGTCTAAAGGATTTGTATTGGTGGCCTGTAGTGGACACTGGTATTGTAGTAGTTGGTATAGTGAGCTTAGAAGGATGGCATGGGCATAGAGAGTGACTTGCCATGGTTCAGTAGGTTTGAGTCTATTCGCATTGATAAGAAAGGAGTGCCTTATTCTGAGGTTAACCCAGGTTGAATGGGGAGGAGTGTGATGGTGAAGTGTGATGGCAATGAAGTGAGGAGATGCATCGTGGAATCTCAAAGGAAAAATAAGGCATATTATGATTCCAAACATAGAGTGAAACAGGTGAGATTGTGTGAAGGGGAATGGGTGCAAGTGAAGAGTACAAGGAAAGTTGCTAAAGGAACGAGCAGATTTAGCAAACCAAGAAAAGTAGTGAAAGTCATAAAGAATACTTGTTGGATGATGGTGAAGTTTTGCGCAGGAGTCGCCTTGAAAAGGTAGGTGGTGTTATTGAGGAGAGCAAAGCTGAAAGAGGTTCTTCTGGAAATTATTGGTGGGTTTACCAGGGTGGATTAATGTCTGGGGTACAATCACAAACGGAGGATGATACTAATGGTATTGGAATGGACAGATGCACGAGGGAGGGTGCCAATTCAAATGAGGACTTTGATTTTGTTCAAGAGCCTGTTTTACCCAGCGAAGCAGAGGAGAGTACAAGTGTTCCAGTTGATGTAAAGACATCTCATGGTAGAGTCGTGAAGAAACCCAAGAAAATTGATATGTTTGCATGTGATCAATGTACTTTTATTTACTTATTTATTCATCTAGTTATTTATCTTAATAATTGTTAATGTACACTGGCTTTTTTTTTTTTTAAATGGAAATTGTGTAGTATTGTGATGGTTTAATAGAATACATGTTAGGAATATAAAATGCTTGTTAGGAACATTCTTCATTCTGTATTCGGTACCTAAGCAAGGGTGATGGAATGTTGGGGTCAGCCTGCTGGATATGCCCGTGGGCAAACATATTGCAGAGGGGTTGATATTAAAGAAGAATCCAGCTTATACAGAGTCTCTGTTTCATGTGTGATCAGAGGATGTAGCTAAAGCAGTCGACCTCGAAGCTGGGGAACCGGGTTCGAGTCTCGGCAGCGACGCTCAACATCCGGTGATTCTGGGCAAATCACTTAATCTCCCGTGCATAACAAAAATGAATGTGTCCATGTGTAACGAAACTGGTGCTCATGTAAAGCGCTCTGATACCCGGTGTCTCGGGTCTAGTTCACGCTATATAAAACTCTAAAAAATAAATTTAAAAAAGTCCTTGGGGAAATATCCCTAACAGCTCTCTCGCAGCATAGTAAGTGCTAATCCCTCAGTTCTATCAGGCTGCCCACAGAACTGACCTCTCTTACAACCTGGTGACCAAAGATTTGGAATGCAGGAAGTGGAAAGAGCAATGCCAAGTCCTCAATTCTATAAGCAGAAACTTAACTTGAACAGCTTCCAAGTCCTGTCATCTTTTTCTACACAGGTGTCAATGTGGGGAGCATTTAGAATGTTTCTTGGGCAAGACCCAAACATTACTGCTTAGAAATTCATGGGTTCGGTCACCTGGTCTTCCAGTTGGCGTCAGATTCAGTGGGAGCCAGACTTGACTCCTTCATGATGACTTCACTTTGGAACAAAGAGACCGTAGGACTAATATTCCATTTTCTCAGAGTGTGGACCCACCAGCAACTTTTGACAATGTAATTGCCACGGCATTCTGCAAAGATCATGCAAAGCATCCTGGAGGGAATCCCTAAAACCCTCTGCTTCCAGGATGATGTTTTAATCTTTGGGGCCACGGAGGAAGAACATGACATGCACCTAAGACAGGTCCTATGCAAACTCAGAGATGCGGGACTCACCCTACGTAGAGAGAAATGCCAAATTGGGGTGAGCACAGTAGAATACCTGGGTCATTCCATTTCAAAGGATGGATTCAAGCCAAAAATGTGCCTGCTCAAGGCTGTTCAAGAGGCAGTCGCCCCAAAAAGCAAAGAGGAGTTGAAGTCCTTCTTAGGACTTGCAGAGTTCATGTCAAAATATGTTCGTAAATTTTCTGATCTTTCACATTGCCTAAGAGAACTTCTTAAGAACCATACGCAATTCAACTGGATGGAAGAACATCAAAATGCCTTCGAGAACATCAAAAGAGCCATTCTCTCTGCCCCATATTTATGTAACTTCGAGCATAACAGGAAAACTATTCTCACTACAGATGCAAGCAGGAAGGGCCTGGGGCTACCCCCTCACAAGTCATTGAAGGTGAGGAGGGTATCGTGGCCTTTGCATCTCGTGCCCTAAACAAATCTGAAGCCAACTACTCTGTGGTAGAGAGAGAAGCATGAAGGATCCCATCCTCGTCGCCAGTGTTACAAAGAGTGTCAGCAGGTGGAAGAAGAACAGAATCCAGATGGGTTCAGGTAAGCTTTATTCACCGTCTCCACTGCTCCACTCCTGTCACAGCCTCGGTGCCTCACAACATCCCTCAACATTCTAAGGTAGCCTTCAGAACCCACAGTGGGAACGTTCCACTCAACATATGAAGGGAGGGGTAGAAGAAAGGTACCAAGTGGAAGGAATAAGATTACAACAGTAATCCACTTTAATTTAGAGCAAACTGGGCAACATAGAAAAAAGTGGAATAATCTTCAAATTAAACCTATGGGAATGGCAACATGAAACTTTCACCAAAGTATGACATAATTGGAAACACAATGAGACACTGAAGGAAACTTCACTTAGTATCTGTAAGCAGCAAAAGTTTCACAGATACAAGCAGTTTTGGGACTAATCTACCTGATGACTTTACATTAAAGTAGACCACACCCTAAAACTCAATGACCAAGAACATGAAAAATAGTCAGATTTGTTCACCGACAACCTGGTGGCCCACTTTATGGCTTATGCCCCCATTTCTTACCGGATATGATGGAAGAGGTGGATTTTTCTTGACAATCTTGCCTCTCCGACCCACAGCGGGAGTCTCTCTCTGAGCTATAGCTCACAAAATTAGGGTCTGTTTCCCAGTCATCTTCATCAGAAGCCAAGACGGGCTCCCTCTTGCCTGCCACTTGGTGGACTGGCTTGCCTCTGTAGGAGGCAGAAGATGAACTCCATGGGTTCCTCCAATGCGTCATTCTGGAAACCATGGGCACAGCAGCTGCACAAGATACGTACACCACGAGGACCGCTTTCAACAATCAGGGAGCCTAAACAGGCATTCCATAATTATGTCTCAGACACTTGGAGTGCAGGAAACACCACTTACATGGCCCTAGTCTTTGAGTCTAACCTCATTGTGATGTCATCAGAATGTGATGATGCACAGTTTTCATTCAAGGTTAAGGGCATTCTACAGCTCAGTAGGTATAGATCAGGCTTCTCCAACGAGTAGCTCGTGAGCTACTGGTAGCTCTCCCGTTACTTGTAAGTAGCTCTCCTGTGTGCAACCCAGACTACTAATTTGGAAGCTTTTCCTTAGTTTTTTTTTTTTCATAGTTTTATATAGCGCAAACTTGAACCGAAGGTATCGGGTATCAGAGCGCTTTACACGAGTACCAGTTGCATTACATGAGGACACATTCATTTTTTGTTAGGCACGGGGAGATTAAGTAATTTGCCCAGAATCACAGGATGTTGAGCGTCCTTGCCGAGACTCAAACCCGGTTCCCCAGATTTGAGGTCGACCGCCCTAGCTGTTAGGCCACATCCTCTCCCCAATATATGCATACAAAAATTTAAAAGCATGTAGGCAAGGTGAAAATGTGTGTATTTGCAGAGCTCATAAGCTGATGTTTGGAAAAAAATGGTTGAATTTCCTAAATATATTTAAAGTTGATAATTGAGGGATAAAACTCAAAAGTTGTTGGGGAGGCTTATTCCTAATAATATTAACTTGGTGCTAGGGTCATTGCAGCAATGGCTGTCATATATTACCCATGTTAAGGCATTGACAAACCATTTTTACATTACTTTTGGCAACAATGCTTGATGCACTGAAGGGATCTCTGCTAGTTATCTTTGCATATGGTGGCCACTGATGTAATCTTGTCTGGCGTGATAACTATTACATTGATTATAATATTAGTAGCGCAGGAGAATTTTCATTGAACATAAGTAGCTCTTATTAGAGAAAAGGTTGGTTGTTCTGCCAAGGCCTATTTTATAAAAACTACATTAACCTTGGAGACCGAAAATCCCATTAGAAAATAAATGCTTTGAAGCATTTCAGAATGTGTGCAGAAAGCAGTGTAGGGTGTTCAGTCGCGCCTAGAGCTCATTCCATGCACATCTATGATGTCAGTGAATGACACACCTCTGGTAGGCTGCATGATGAGGCAAGGACATTCTAAGATGTGTGGGAGCGCGGCGCCCCTGAAATATTACACCTTAAAAATATTCCCACTGGTTGGGAGGATCGCGGACGGTGTTAACTTCAATTTCGTGAGACAATGTGTCCCTAAGAAAAGGTACAACACAGCATATCAAAATGCAGTCAAATAAAGAGGACTGACTCAACAAGTAAGTTCTGTGGATTTGGAAAATTTATGAAGATTTATTACAAAAATGCAAAAGGTACAATACAGAGGTAATAAAGTGCAGAATCAGCAAGTCTCAGTTAAATATGAAAAATAATTTCCATGAAGGCTGACAGTAGTAGGAGAGTAGGCAAAATCAGAAATAGACTACGTCCCAAATGTGGAGCGCAATTCATAAGAAATCGGACAGGATCCCTAGTAGCAGAGGAAAGGATTAAAAAGAGTTCTGGCCCACCCCCAAATCGAGGGTTTATATACAGTTTTCTTGCATGGAAAAGCACAAAATCTGCAATGTCACCATGGTATGATCATTGCTCCAACAAATCACATTTGTACATTATAAAACATCGCATAGCCCTTTCACCTAAGCATTAACCCACTACATAAATATTGATTCAGCCTCCTTTGACCGAATATAATTTGGAGATGTCAGAACAATATTCTTACATATGCAAAAACAACAATTGATTGACAGAATTTGAACAATGTCATACATTTATCCCAGTACAGAGATCTGGGCCTAAATCTGTTGTTTTTTTGCTCCCCATGCCGTGCCAGTTTAGACCCAGCCATATGCAAATCAGTCTTGACCCTGTTCCCCATGGGAACAGTCCGGCCCGAACTGCTAGGCCAGGTTCTCCCTGGACTGGAAATAAGCATCCTAGGACCGGTTTCGGGGTTTCACCCCTCATCAGCCAGGCTAACTTGACTCCAGTGGCATGGTGAGCACGGGACTCACGTCTGTGCATACCCGTCCCACTTGGGGTCAAGACTGATTTGCATATGGCTGGGTCCAAACTGGGGTAGCGTGGTGAGCAAAAGAATGATGGATTAAACCCAGATCCTTGTAACTGGGGGTGAATGTTTGCATTGTTCAGCATTCCGTCCATCAATTGTTTCTTTTGCAATATACTTACATAAACAATAGTGGATCATTGTGAATTAATGCAATACTGCTTGCAGGTGGAAGAACATTGAAGAAATGTTACATTAGTGTGCCCCTGCTAGAGCATCTCCTTCGAGAACAGTGTCACTAAGAAATAATTTTAAAAAATGACATGCTTGACTATGTGCAGCAGAAATAATAAACAATGAATGTGACATCCGTTTTGGACAAGAAGGCCTCGAGGACTGGCTGAGGCCTAGTTGGCACAGACCAAAGTTTTCCTGATTTTAACAGGTCATAGCATAATCATTTCAAAAGCAATAACTCCATGCCAGTTCACACATGTAATTTGAGTGTGTATTACTTACTAAGCACGCTGTTAATAATGCACATTCTTAATTATTAATTTTGTCTGGAGTGCTTCTAATAATTATGAGAACGAGAGGAAGAGCATCACACCATTTAAGGTTTGTGGAAGCACACACCTTGGCCAGCTTACTTTTGATGGCACCAGTCATCTTCGCCTTGTTCTGTGATGGCTACAGTGGAACTTTTATTCAATCTAAAGTGTGGTACATGATAACTTTAGGATCTCGTTCTTAAAATGAGATCCATGATCTGTCTCAATAGAGGTTGGCAAGCTGAATTGTGGTACTAACTCCCTCAATAAGAGTTTGGCCACAGTCATGCTGCCTTTTCCCTATTTGGATAAGCTTCAACCCATTTAGAGAACAAGCAGACAATCACAGGAAAATATTTAAGCCCATTACAAAGTAATTTCACAGAAATGTGCTTGAAGTCTCGTAAAAGGACCTTCTGATTTTCGTATGTGGCTCGTCACCACCAATATTTTCTTTACGTGCTTGTGTCTCTGGCAAGTAACACATCTTTGGCACAAATATTCTGCCACACTTCTGATATCTGTGTTATACCAGTACTTTCTGAAAGTCCTTGTCATAGCATCCCTCGCTATATGTGTATAGCCATGTTAATAACGAGTCAAGGAATGTAACATTGACTCGGGGAGTACATACTGATGATCTGTTTGTGCAGTTTACTTCCTTCTCTGGCACTTTCTTTTTCAAATGATATCTCTATGTTCTCTATTTTTCCATAACTACCTCAGCCAGAACATTGTTAGGTAGAATTCTAGTTGGTTCTTCAGTCGGCCAAGCAACTGTAGACTTGCACTCTGCCCATAAATCACCAGGAACAATAACCTCAAATAATGTATTCGAATCAATCCAAAGCATCTTTGAAACTGTCTCTAACCAACTAACTTCCTTATACCACGTATCAGGTTTCTCTATTAGTTTTAGAAGATTTGTCATAAAGGCTTGAAGATCACCCCTGCTTCAAGGTAAATGCACATAATTCTTCCATGAACTTCCCTTAAAGGAAATTCTGCCACCGCTTCTAGTTCTGAATCACTCATGACTACTTTTACTTTCTTCCCTGTCTCAGTATTTTCCTTCTAGTACCAGTTTTCTTCTTGCACTTCTCTTTATATTTTTTTCAAATCTCACCAATTTCAACTAAATTTTTGATGTGAGCTCCCAAAGTCACAAGACCCATCTCTGCCATTTCTGCTTCATTTAAATCCATCCTGTAATTCCTCTGTAAGCCTTTTGTCTTGTTTATATCAACCCCATGTTTATTGGATAAACCTCCGGATTATTGCGAACTTCATTTACACGCCTTGCTGCTTCCTTGATCAGATATTTCATTTCATCCAGGTTACAAGACATTATTCTATTTAAATACATTTTTCCCTGTACAAATTTTCCGAATTCAATCTTTTTGAGTGCAAAGGTAATCTCTCTTTCTCTAGGAAGTGTAGTAGAGCCAGCAGAGTGAGCAGTAATATTAGAGGCAACAGTATCTAGCACTTGCACTCAAAGGTGAACCCGCATTTGTCACTGCAAGCGCTGTCAATTCCTATGCACTCATACCCGGGGCAAATGCTGCACCTATATCAGGTACTAATGATCCCTGAGCTTGTGTCTGTATACCATCTGTATATGGAGGACGTCTAAAATCCAAAAGACATTTTAAAAAGGTATTATCCTCATCTGAATCTTTTTCTTCATCTTGTTTGTCTCTGTCACTCTCTGATTCACTAGCTTTCTTTCTGTCCGTTGTCTCATTAACTATTGTAGAGAAAACTCTCAGTCCTTCAAAAATATCCTCCCTCCAACATCTTTCCAGAATACCTCACTTATCTTCTAACCACTGACTCTTAAACTTCCTCTTTATTTTCTTTCTTTCTCTGTGGCCATCCAATCCCACTTATACAATGCTTCAAATTGTGTAGGTCTAGACTTTTTCTCATTCATTGTATGCCTCAGGAAATCTAGCTTTCTAACATTAAAAGTACCCTCAAGAGGGAATTGCAGGTCCTTTTCACCAGAAGTATATTCATGCCAATCTCTTATCCATGCACACGTATAAAGCCCGATATCTGTCAACATCCTGTATGCAGTAGAGCCTTCTGGAGGAACCTTCTCTCCCTCCATAGCAGGTATGTGAGGAGCTCTATGCTTTTTCAACACAGCACATATTATACTCACTCACAAATATTCCAAAACCCTCACAAAATGAATAAACGAACAACAACCAATCCTAGCGCATCTATGTCAAAGATCAACCAACCACAGCACGGCTATGTTAAAGCTCAACTCATCACAGTGTGAATGCGACAGCAGCAAGACCTCTGACCTCCTGGTCAGGGACCTGCTCTCTCCCCCTGCAGCTGCGCTGGTGAGTGCCCCTGCCCGTGCTGTGCCGCACTCTGCATTGCCAGGGGTTCAAGGCCCTCCTCCTCCTCCTCTCTGCCCTGTCTTTTTTTTTTCCGTTCTGCTTCCAGTATAAGTGCTTCATCGTAATTCATTGTAATTAATTTTTTGCCTCATTGTATCGTGCTGTTGCTTGTTTTGTCTTGTTCTTGTCCCATTTTCTGGCTTGTTTTTTTATCCTGCCCGCTTCCCCCTTCTCGCCGCTGCTGCCCCCGCGGCACCCTCTCCCCCGCCGATTCCCCGTTCCCGCCTCCCAGCTGCAATTCCCTCCCCCCTTCCCTATTTAATGGCGGCCGCTGCAAGGGAGCACAAGCAAAACCTCTGACCTTCTGGTCAGGGACCTGCTCTCTCCCCCTGCAGCTCCGCTGGTGAGTGCCGCTGCCAGTGCTGTGCCGCGCTCTGCATTGCAAGGTGTTCGAGGCCCTCCTCCTCCTCCGCTCTGCCCTGTCTTTTTTTTCGTTCTGCTTCCAGTGTAAGTGCTTCATCGTAATTCATTGTAATTTGTTTTTTGCCTCATTGTATCGTGCTGTTGCCTGTTTTGTCTTGTTCTTGCCCCATTTTCTGGCTTTTTTTTTCCTGACCGCTTCCCCCTTTCCGCTGCTGCCCCCGTGGCCCCTCCCCCCTAGCCAATTCCCCATTCCCGCCTCCCAGCTGTGATTCCCTCCCCCCTTCCCTACTTAATGGCGGCCGCTGTGCGCCCGCGCCGCTGGCGCACCATAGGCACACCAAAGGCAAGTCCGTCTGCACCCGCCCGCGACCCGACCGCGTCCAGCGCCAGGAACCCTGGATCTGCGACCTCCCACAGCTACAACTCTGATGCCCTCCTCGCACACAACCCCGGGAGGAACAGCAACTGCCAGCTGTCGTCACCGAACACCACCCATGGCCGACACTGCCGACATTCCTTCACCATCCACAGCACCCCTTCAACCGCCGCGCCCACGCCGGACGCCTGCACCATCGAAGCCCTGAAGTACATCCTCCTCAAAGTGCGCTCCTGCACAGACACGCCATAGAAATCTGGGACCTCCTCAACACCCTCTCGCCAGACGTCGCCTTTTTCACGGAAACCTGGACAAACACCGTCTCCCCCCCAATATCGCAATCCCCGACGGCTACAAGATTCAGAGGAAAGACTGCCCCCACCGCCCAGGAGGAGGACTCGCCATCGTACACAAGAGCTCCCTCCAACTCTCCACCTCCAACACGAGCAACACTCTCTCCAACACCGAACACCTTCACTTCCAGATCCGGACCAGCCCCAGAACCACGCTCCGAGGCACCCTTGCCTACAGACCCCCCGGACCCCGGGCTCATTTCACCACCACCATTGCCGACCTCATCGCATCCCACGCCATCACCTCCACGGACTACATACTCATCAGAGACCTCAGCTTCCACCTCGACAACCGCAGCGACCCCGACTCTACCGCCCTCCTGGACAACCTCGCCAACCTCGGACTGAGGCAGCTCGTCACCACCCCCACCCACAAGGCCAGGCACACCCTTGGCCCCATCTTCACAGGAGGGACCAATATACACTTCAGCCGCACCTGGCAGCCCCTTTGGACAGACCACCACTGCATACACTTCTCCTTCAGCACCACCACCGCATGCAAGCCCGCCCCACGCCCGCCACGAAGGAACTGGAGAAAGGTCACAGAAGAGGACCTCAACTCTACCCTCGTCCTCAACCTCCCCCGCCACGACCAACGCCAACTCCGCAGCCACGGAACTACACCACTGGATCTCCAGCTGCGCAGACAAGCTCGCTCCCCTCCGCCGCCCCGACAGACAACGCCCTCTGAAGGCCGCCTGGTTCTCCACCGACCTCCAAGAAGCTAGACGCTCATGCTGATGGCTCCAGAAACGATGGAGAAACTGCAAAACCACCGACGGCTCGAGAAACAATGGAGAAACAGCAAAACCACTGAGGACCAGTCCACCTGCAAGGACGCCTTGACAGAATACCACTAACTCATAAAGACCACCAAGAGGACCTTCATCAGGAACAAAATCCTCACCAACACCAGCAACTCAAAGGAACTCTTCAACATCATCCAGCAGTTCACCAAGCCCCCCAGCGAAGCGACGGACATCACACCATCCCAGGACCTCTGCAACAAACTCGGCTCCTACTTTGATCTAAAGATCAAGGCCCTCTACGACAACTTCAACAAACAAACTCCAGAAACCACCCTCCCCTCCAGCAACGACAGTCAGCCCACCATCACCACCTGGACACCAGTCACCACTGAAGACACCACCACGACTATGAAAAACACCCACTCAGGAGCCCCCACGGACCCCTGCCCGCCTCACATCTTCCACAGAGCCGCCACCGCCATCGGACCCGAACTCCGCCGCACCATCAACGCCACCTTCAAAGCCGGATTCATCCCAGATGACTGGAAGCGGGCTGAGGTCAAGCCCCTCCTCAAGAAACCCTCGGCCGACCCGACAGACCTGAAAAACTATTGGCCCATCTCTCTCCTTCCCTTCGCAGCCAAAATCTCAGAAAAATTCGTAAACACACAACTAACCACCTTCATCGAAGAGAACGCCATACTCGACTCTTCCCAATCCGGATTGCGCAGCAACCACAGCACCGAGACCGCCCTCCTCGCCGCCACCGATGACATCTGCATGCTACTCGACCAGGGACACACTGCGGCCCTCATCCTGCTAGACCTCTCCGAGGCCTTCGACACCGTCTCCCACCGCATTCTTGCAACCAGACTCCACGACGCCGGCATAGAAGGACTCGCCCTCGACTGGATCTGCGATTTCCTCACCGGCAGAACCCAACGGATCAGACTTCCACCTTTCCTCCAGGGATCTTCGATCAGCCCCCAATCTTCAACATCTACATGTCCCCCCTCGCTGCCATCGTCAGACAGCATGGGCTCAGCATAGTATCCTACGCCGACGACACCCAGCTCATCCTCTCCCTCACGAAGAACCCCGAAGACACCAAACTCAGCTTCAAAGAAGGAATGAAGGACTTCGCTGCCTGGATGAGCGACAACTGCCTAAAACTGAACTCGGAGAAGACTGAGATCCTCGTCCTTGGACCCGCCCCCTCCATGTGGGACAGCTCCTGGTGGCCCTCCGCCCTTGGAAACCAGAGCCGGGGGAAGAGCTTTCTCCCACATCGCAGCCAAAGCTTGGAACGAACTCCCAGTCAACATCAGAGGCGCCCCCACCCTGCACACCTTCAGGAAGAGCCTCAATACCTGGCTTTTCGGCCAATCCTGAGATGCACCCCCCACCCCAGCACCTTGAGACCCTCATGGGTGAGTAGCGCACTTTATAATCCCCTGATTGATTGATTGAATTAATGGCAGTGCGACTCTGTGGTGACATCTCGCAAATCCTGGTGCGACTCCCCAGCTGACTAGCCAATTGCTGCACAGCTTTTCCGTGAATAGAGAAAACAATACACTGTACTTTCCTGTCACTGAACGCATAAAAATAAATAAATGTTGTCTGCTCAACTTAAAGAGTAGAAAACCAGCAAGTTAAATTAAAAGAATCTTGCAATCAGTAGAAAATAGACTAATATATTCATGGCCCTTGTCAAACAGATTCACACTAAAGCAGACCCCCTCCAGTTAAGATCCTGCTCTGATTAGTGTACTTACTCGTTTGCACCGAAGAGCAAATGACACCAACCTAATTTAAACACACAAAACCTGAAAGGAAACTTATTAATTCAAAAAGTCCATAATCTGTATGAATGTGGTGCCTCGCAAATCACACTAGCACTTTGCAGACAAACCAAACAAAAATATCTCGAGATCTTGCATTACGACTAATCTGATTACCTTAACCAACAGACAATAAAACCAAAACCTTTTTGACGCTAGTCACAAATTGGACAAAAGCATCAAAATCAGAATGATCAATGCACCAAGTGAACCAAGAATAAACAGCGCAAAACCAAATAATATACACGCAGTGTAACAATTCATGACTCCACACAAATCACAAGCCTAACTACAAGTTCCATAATGCATCACCAGCACACTGATCAATCTCAAGAATCATTCTGCCTAAATAATGCTCACAATCCTTTTTACTCAGGAACAGCACTGCAGTGGTGAAATCCTCCGGTTTTAGCAAATAATCCAAGCTGGACTCAAAAATGTATATAGAAAGCCAGTTTAGGACCAGGGCAAAAATGAGTATTTGAAATCACTCTTTATCTTGTAAACCATCCTCCGCTGTCAAATATTTGTGGGCAAATTGCACCCCTAAAATATAACACCTCGAAAGCATGCCCCCTGGTTGGGTGGATCAGGGACAGTATTAACTTCAATTTCATGAGGAAATGTGTCCCTAAGATAAGGTACAACATAGCAATTCAAAATACAGTCAAGTAAAAAGGACTGACTTAGTCAGTGAGTTCTAGGACAAAATTGGAAAATTTATGAAGATTTATTAAAAAAAATCAAAATGTACTTTACAGAGATAATAACTGCCCTCGAATGGCTCCGCTTCTTCCTCACCGGCAGGACCCAAAGAATCAGACTGCCACCCTTCCTCTCTGAACCCACAGAGATCAACTGCAGAGTGCATCAAGGATCATCACTAAGCCCCACGCTCTTCAGCATCTACATGGCCCCCCTCGCCGCCATCGTCAGACAGCATGGACTCAACATAGTCTCCTACGCCGACGACACCCAGCTCATCCTCTCCCTCACCAAGGACCCCGTCACCACCAGACTCAGCTTCCAGGAAGGAATGAAGAACATCGCTTCCTGGATGAGCAGCAGCTGCCTGAAGCTCAACTTGGAGAAGACCGAGGTCCTCGTCCTCGGACTTACCCCCTCTGCTTGGGACAACACTTGGTGGCCCACCGCCCTTGGCAGCCCGCCCACCCCCACTGACCACGCCCGGAACCTCGGCATAGTACTCAACTCCTCCCTCTCCATGACCTGACAGGTCAACGCTGTCGCCTCCACCTGCTTCAACACCCTCTGCATCCTTCGCAAGACCTTAAAATGGATTCCCCCCAAATCAAGAAAACCCGTCCCGCACGCACTCATAACCAGCAGACTGGACTACGGAAACGCCCTCTACGCCGGAATCAACAAGTCTCTGCTCCGCAAACTCCAGACCATACAGAACACCGCAGCCAGACTCGTCCTCGGCATCCTTCGACAAGAACACATCACCCAACACCTGCAAGACCTCCACTGGCTCCCCGTCGAGAAGAGAGTAACCTTCAAGATACTCACCCACGCCTTCAAATGACTCCATAATACCGGACCCCAATACCTCAACGAGAGAATCTCCTTCCACATACCCAAGAGAAACCTCTGATCCACCGACCTCGCCCTTGCCGAAACCCCGCGCCTCCGCAGAGCCAGAACGGGTGGAAGGGCCTTCTCCTACATCGTGGTCAAGACCTGTAAGGAGCTCCCGATCTACATCAGACGCGCCCCCTCTATGAACATCTTCAGGAAGACACTCAAGACATGGCTCTTCGGCTGAACGGAGTAGCTTAGCCCCCCCTTCCCCCTCCAGCACCTTGAGACCCTCACGGGTGAGTAGCACACTTTATAATTCCATGATTGATTGATTGATAATATAGTGCAAGTACAGCAAATCTTGGATAAATGCATACAATCATTGCCAAATCACAGTTGTATATTATAAAGCATCATACCTAACACCTAAGCACTAACCCACTAAATGAATATTGATTCAACCCCCTCTGGCCTAATATCTTCTGGAGGTGTCAGAATGCTGGGATGGCAGGCCGGAGTCTCCAGGCACCATTCCCAGCCCGGCGTTGAGCAGAACTTTGGAACATCTGGCTGTGGTGGCAGACGTCTACAGCGCTCCTACAATCCGGTGGTAAGTCTTCTTCTTTGTCCAGGGGCAAGCCTTGGGTGGCCCTGCACTCCGGCAAGGGAAAGTTGGTTCCAACTCTGCAGGTCACAACTTACTAGGCGATTATGACTGCATGCTGTTCAAGGCGACAACCTTCTTCCTGGATGTAGGAGAGTAGGATCTGCCTCTTATGTTGCCCCCACTTTTTTTCTGATGTTTACACTGGTTTCTGGGTATAGTCTGGCTGGGACCCTGCCAATCAGGGCCCCAGCCTCTCTGTTCTCTCTAAATGACTTGGAGTGCACTCTAGGTGCACTAGTGATTGGATACTGTGGTACCTTATGAGTCCCTAGTATATGGTACCTTAGGTTCCAAGGGCATAGGTACTTCACAGGCCTACCAGGGGCGGAAGCATGTATTATGCCACCCCTGGGAAGCAGACTAAATCTGACACCACAGGCCTGCTACTGCAGCCTGGGTGAGGAGGTGCTAGCACCCCTCACTGAGATATAGGTTCCCTATATCTCCCCTGCACACACATTTAAACCTATCAGTCACCCCTAAGGCAGGCCCTATCAATCCTGAGGGCAGGGTACTTAGCTTCTATGTGAGAGGGTGCCTCTGCCTGAGAAGGGCCCCTCTGCAGCTCCCAGAGTCCATTCTCTGGGGCTGTTTGTGAATGCGGTCAAACCATATACTCTTAAGTGCATTATAACCTCGCGGTTAATGCTAACTTTGGAATGGCTGCATCAAAACATGTCGTGTTTGGTGTCAAACACCTTGGAATCATAACCCCACACCAGTAACTGGTGTGGGAGTATGATCCCACCCTTCTAGAGGGATAGACATGTACCTACTGTGGAAATGCGGTAGAATCCTGAAGAGCCCTGGCATCACAAAATGGATGCCACCAGTCACAGACGCTGGGCTGCCCTCCTGCTGATGTCCGAAACTCGCAGTGGAGGAGGCCCAACAATAGGTATCCTGTCACAGGGAGGTGTGACCACCTCCCAGACAGGGTTTAGTGTATTGGGGCTGGGTGGGTGCACTCCTAGAGTGCTTTGAAGTCCTGCACTGGGGGTGCAGAAGGCTCCTCTGTGCATACACCAGTTCAAACCGGCTCAGGGGCTACCTGCCCCTGCTCTGACGCGAAACTGGACAAAGGGAAGTGGGTGTAGCCACCCACTCCCCTGACCCTCCCATAGGTGGGGTCATAGAGCTAGTCCCTCCCTTTCTTTCAGTATAAGATAGGGAACCCTTGACCTTGCAAACTAGATATCCCTGGATGACGCTCTAAAGAAGAATCCTGGACCTTCGACGTTCCACTACCTCTGGAAGACTGAAGAATCTCCCTTGGAGTCAAGGAGTGACTCCCCTGCTTGGCAGGCACCAAAAACTGCAACGACGGTCGTAAACTACGCCGCTCCCGCCGGAGCCCGAAGTCCCTGCAGCCCAGGAAGAGGATTTCCTGACTTCTCCAAGGCCATCGTGAGTCCCTAGCGAAGCTGAGGCAAGTGTACCCCCCGAGTGACGAGGAACCGCAGTCCCTGGGTACCGTGCACTATTTTTGAGTGCAACCCCTTCACGACGTTCTACGAACCTGTGCTTTGGACCACGTGTGGTCCTGGCCTCTAGCAGAGATCCCTCCCAAGATCAGAGGCCTACCCCGTCCCGAGTGACCGTGGGCCCCTGTTGAAGGAATCCTCCAGAGGCGTCGTCGCGATCCCTTGCCAGCCGGCTTGTGGGTCCCCTGAAGACTTTTCTACAAATCGAAAGGGCTCCCCTGGTTGCTCCAGGCCTGCCCTGACTTACCCTTGCTGGGTGAGTCCCCCAGACCTTGCTGGTCTGCACCATTGACTTTTTGTTCTTTCCACAAGACTTGCTACTACCAAGGCTTGTTGGCTCCAATCGGGTCGCCGACACCGCAGTCAGCTGCAGACTTCATGGTGCACCCTGAATCCAGCTCCTGGTTGTCCTCGACGCCTCCTGGACCTCGTGGCTGAAGAGTCAAGACACCCGTGAACAAACTGAATCTGTCGACGACGGTGGGCATTCATCTTCCTTGTCCCGGGTCACTGCCAAGTGACTTTGAACACTGTCCCCTCTGCTTTCAGGTCTTCCTTCTTCCGAATCCAGGCTTGGATTCCACCGGACACTTCTTCTGGCTTCACAAGCAGCAAGTCTTCATTGGCTCCCATTGAAAACGACGCCGCAACCCGACACCAAAGGACACCTATGCACCCGGCTTCCCTGGGTGAGGTAACTCCAGCACTACAGTGCTCCTGTGGGTGTTGGCCCTAGAACTACTTACCCTGTAAGTGACTTGCTTGTAGCTACTCCCGAAGTGCCCTTAAACTCTTAATTTCCAACCGCAACTTGCCCCATTGAAGTCTACGGCGATACGCGCCTGTGTTCACTCACTGCACGCGTCCCCCGTGGGTCTTTTACTTACCTGCCTTGGGTGGTTTCGTGAGGCCCCAGCACTTCTGAAGGCCCTAGGCCTTGTCCCTTTGCAAGTCGTTGTTCTTAAGTCTCTTTTTAGTATATAGTCTGGTACGCCCCTAGGGCCCCAGCCATATTTGTGCTCAATTTGTTGTGAAACGTTGATTTGTGCATATGTTCCTGACTTCTAATCTCACAAGAGATTAGTAGAGAGTTGTTTAGTAATAAATACATATATATTTGATATATATACCTGTGTGGTGTCTTTTCATTTGGTGATTCAAGAGATTGTGTGGTAAAACAAGCTGCTTTACATTCCTCCAAGACTTAGCCTGAAGGCTGCTCTCCACAGCTACCACTAGGATAGCTTTCTATAAAGGTTGTCTTAAACCTACCTACCATAAGAGTCGAATTGTACTGGTGCAAGGTGTCCACTTTAACTAGTGAACAGCATATACCAGGCCAACTTCTCACATTGGTGGCAGAGTGTGGGATTCCAGCTTGCTATTGTTTTACCAGAAAATCTCTATTTGAATTACTAACTGAAAACCACTATAGGTACTCAAGGTACATATAAAGTCAAGCTTAGTATCAATAAGTTCTACTGAACTTAGAGCTGTGTGCCAAGGGATAGCACACCCTTTCTACAGCTCAAGCTAGTATCAGTAGGCCACAAACTAGTGTAGGTAGTACAACACTGCACAACACTAGAATGTCCTAAGGGGTGGACCCAGTGGATCCACTCAGCCTCAGTATAAGGACATGACTTTCTTTGACTTGAAAGCCATGTGTGCTGCAATGCACCTGAAGCAAGGACAGAGTCCCTCCACACTACACCTGATAGATCTGCTGACAGCAGATGATCTTAGATTAGCTCTAGGAGCTAATGGGTCTGAATCAGTGAGTGGGTCAATTACAGTGTCTGGGTCAGATGATGGACATCAGGATGACCAAGACTCTGTGGTTGTAGGGCCAGGTCCCAAGGGGTCTGAACAGGACAGAGGAATTCTCCCTAAGAGAACTGACATAGTGGAGGAGAGGCCTAGGTCCCTTTCTAGGGAATCTGACCACTCCTATCACTCTGGCAGACAATCTGTCTAACAGAGGAACTCCTACTTCCCAAGAAGAGAGACCTCCTCTGACAGAATGTACAAACTGCTGCAGTATGAGGAAGCAAGATTTGCCCTCAAAACCAAGCAGTTGGCATTAGATAAAGAAGCCCTGGAGCTCCAGAGAGCTTCTAGAAAAGAGGGGTTAGAACCCCCTGGTGGCAGCAACAGTGTCCCTAGAGGCAGAGAATATATTCCAGACCATAGGAACCTGAGCAAGGTTGTTCCTCCCTACCAGAGTGGGGATGATATCCATAAGTGGGTAACTGCTATGGAAAGGGCCTGTAGAGTACAACAGGTCCCCCAAAAGCAGTGGGCAGCAATCTTGTGGCTCTCCTTTTCAGATAAAGGTAGAGACAAGCTCCTCACTGTTAGAGAAGAGGATGCTGATGACTATGAAGTCCTGAAGAGTGCACTGATAGATGGGTTTGGCGTAACCACTGAGCAGTACAGGTTGAAGTTCAGAGACACCCAGAAGGCACAGACTCAGGACTGGACTGACTTTGTAGATTGTGCAACCAAGGCTCTGGAGGGTTGGCTGGTTGGCAGTAGGGTTACTGATTTCAAGGGATTGTATAATCTAATGATGAGAGAACAGATCCTTAATAATTGCCAGAACCAGTTGTTGCATCAATACCTGGTGGACTCAGATCTGACCTCTCCCCAAGAATTGGGAAAGAAGGCAGACAAGTGGGTCAGAACCAGGGTGAGGCAGAAAACCCAGAACCAAGGGGGTGACACAAAGAAGCAGGATTCTAAGGGCTCTGAGAAAAGTGGGGATAAGTCAAAAGACCAGAAGTCTTCACAAGGGCCCCAAAATCTGCATCTGGTGGGGAGTCACAATCCAACAAGGGAAAAGGCCAAAAGAAGCCCTGGTGCAAATTCTGTAAACAGAAAGGGCACTGGACTTCTGATTGTAACAAGTCCAAAGACCAAACCACCACCACTCCTGCCCCTAAGGCAACTGTTCCCCCTAGTTCAGCTACTGGTGGAGGTGGTACTCAGAATAAGGGTGTAGTAGGGTTGACCCTGGGTGCTGAAGTGGACTCTGGCCTAGTCAGAGTACCCACTCAGGCAATGCTGATTTGTGATGGAGACATTGACATGTCCTTCCTGGTGAGCCCCAGTAATCTGGGCAAATACAAACAGCAGCCTGTAATAAATGGCAAACAGGCTTTGGCATTTAGGGACACAGGTGCTAGTGTCACCATGGTGGCAGAGGATCTTGTGGACCCTGGACAGATCATCCTGGGCGAAATGTACCAGGTGACCAATGCAAGCAATGTCAGGACCAACCATAGTCTGGCAGTTGTGAATTTCTCCTGGGGAGGGGTAACTGGCCTCAAGAAGGTTGTAGTCAGTGCAGACCTCCCTGTAGAATGTCTATTGGGCAATGATCTAGAAACTTCAGCCTGGTCTGAAGTAGAGTTATGGACTCATGCTGAGATGTTGGGAATCCCTGCAGAGGTATTTGCTGTGACCAGGTCACAGGCCAAAATGCATGACACTGAACCAGCTCTGGATCCTGAAACCATGGATCAGGATCCATGAAGAGGAGCAGTAGGGGTAAGGCAGTGCCTTCCCCTCTGTCTCAGATCACTGATTCCCCTCTTGAGGGAGGAGGAGCAGATCCTGAAGAAGGAACTGCCCCAGAGGAACTTGAGCCTGATCAGGTTGAGTTCTTGGGGGCAGGGGGCCCTTCTAGGGAAGATCTGAGTAAAGAGCAACAGTGCTGCCCCTCTCTTGAACCCCTCAGACAGCAGGCTGCTGCTGAGGCTGCTGGGAGTGCTAGTGGGTCCCATAAAGTTTATTGGGATGAGGGACTCCTATATTCTGAGGGTAGAGATCCAGCCCCTGGAGCCACCAGGAGGTTGGTAATACCTCAGAAGTTTAGGGGTTCCTCTTGACCCTAGCACATGATATCCCTTTAGCAGGTCACTTGGGCCAAAACAAGACCGGGGACAGGCTTGTTCCACATTTTCATTGGCCACATATGTCAGAGGACACAAAGGAGTTTTGTCGCTCCTGTGTCACATGCCAAGCCAGTGGCAAGGCAGGTGGCACCACAAAGGCCCCCTGATACCACTACCTGTGGTGGGGGTACCCTTTGAAAGGGTAGGGATTGACATTGTTGGTCCCCTTGACCCTCAAACTGCATCTCGGCACAGATTTATCCTGGTGGTAGTGGATCATGCCACCAGGTACCCAGAGGCAATTCCCCTGAGGACCACCACAGCCCCTGTGATGGCAAGAGCCCTCATTGGAGTTTTCTCCAGAGTGGGTTTCCCAAAGGAGGTCATCTCTGACAGAGATACAAACTTCATGTCAGGATATTTGAAAGCAATGTGGAAGGAGCGTGGTGTAACTTATAAGTTCACCAGCCCCTATCACCCACAATGCAATGGGTTGGTTGAACGTTTCAACAAAACCCTGAAGGGAATGATTAAAGGACTCCCAGAGAAGCTTAGGCGGAAATGGGACCTTCTTCTTCCCTGCCTGTTGTTTGCATACAGAGAGGTTCCACAGAAGGGGTTGGTTACAGCCCATTTGAGCTTCTGTTTGGGCATCCTGTAAGAGGTCCATTATGTTTGGTAAAAGAGGGCTGGGAGTTACCTCTCAAACCCCCAAACAGGATGTGATGGACTATGCACTTGGTCTCCGCTCCAGGATGGCCGAATACATGAAGAAGGCAACCAAAACCTGGAGGCCAGCCAAGAATTACAAAAAGCTTGGCATGACCAAAGGCTGTGCTGACTGTGTACCAGCCAGGACAGAAAGTGTGGGTGTTGGAGCCTGTGGCCCCAGCAGCCCTCCAAGACAAATGGAGTGGCCCCCATACAATAGTTGAGCAAAAGGGAGAAGTCACCTATCTGGTGAATCTTGGAACTCCCAGGAGCCCCTGAGGGTGCTCCATGTCAACAGATTGAAACCATATGTTGACAGGGCTGACATGGGCTTGCTCATGGCAACTGATGAGGAACAGGAGGAGGAGAGTGACCCTCTCCCTGACCTGCTCTCACAGAACCCTGATGATGGGTCAGTCGATGGTGTTGCTTTGGCAAGCAGCCTCACTGACCATCAGCAAACTGAGTGCAGACAAGTTCTGCAGCAGTACAGACATATGTTTAGCCTGACCCCTAGTCAGACTACCTGGTGCACCCATGAGGTGGACACTGGGGACAGTCTGCCTGTCAAGAGTAAAATCTACAGGCAACCTGACCATGTCAGGGACTGTATCAGGACTGAAGTCCAGAAAATGTTGGAGTTAGGTGTGATTGAGCCTTCAGATAGCCCTTGGGCTAGCCCAGTAGTCCTAGTACCCAAGCCTCATACCCAGGGTGGTAAGAAAGAAATGAGGTTTTGTGTAGACTACAGAGGCCTCAATGCAGTCACCAGGACTGATGCCTATCCCATACCAAGGGCGGATGAGCTGATTGATACTTTGGCCTCAGCCAAGTATCTGAGTACATTTGACCTAACAGCTGGCTACTGGCAGATCAGGTTAGCTGATGATGCAAAAGCCAAAACAGCATTTTCGACCCCTGGTGGGCACTACCACTTTGTGGTGATGCCCTTTGGATTCAAAAATGCACCTGCCACTTTTCAGAGGTTGGTGAACAAAGTTCTGGCAGGGATGGAAACTTATTGCTCAGCTTATCTAGATGATATTGCTGTCTTTTGTTCCTCCTGGCAGGATCACCTGGTCCACCTCAGAAATGTTTTGGAGGCTCTGCAGAAAGCAGGCCTCACTATCAAGGCCACTAAGTGCCAGATAGGGCAGAGTCAGGTTGTGTACCTGGGCCACCTTGTGGGTGAAGGCCAGGTTCAGCCTTTACAGAGCAAAATCCAAACCCAAATGGAATGGGTTGCTCCAACCACCCAGACACAGGTGAGAGCCTTCTTAGGCCTGACTGGGTACTATAGGAGGTTTGTGAAGGGATATGGATCTATAGTGACCCCCTTGAATGATCTGACCTCAAAGAAAATGCCAAAAAAGGTTCAGTGGACAGCTAGCTGTCAGAAGGCATTTGAAGATCTAAAGCAGGCCATGTGCACTGCCCCCATCTTACAGAGTCCAGACTACACCAAAAGTTCATTGTCCAAACAGATGCTTCTGAGCTGGGTGTGGGAGCTGTACTGTCTCAACTGAATGATGAAGGTCAAGACCAGCCAGTAGCTTTCATTAGCAGGAGGCTGACCCCTAGAGAGAAACGTTGGTCAGCTATAGAGAGGGAGGCCTTTGCTGTGGTGTGGGCCCTGAAGAAGCTGAGCAAAACCAAAGGGGATGATGGACGGAGTGTTGAACATTGCAAGCACTCAACCCCAGTCAACTGATCTGGGTTTAATCCATCATCATTCTTTAGCTCACTCCGCCACCCCAGTTCAGACATGGCCATATGCAAATCAGTCTGACCCTGTGCCTCATGGGAACAGTCCAGCCCGAACTGCCAAGCCATGTCTTCCCTGGACCGGAAACAAGCATCCTGGGACCGGTTTCTGGCTTACAGCCGTCATCAGCCAGGCTATCTTGAATCCAGTGGCAAAGTGAGCAAGGGACCCACGTCTGGGCATACCCTGCCAACTTAGGGCGAACATAGCAAAACCAAAGGGGATGATGGACGGAGTGTTGAACATTGCAAGCACTCACCCCCAGTCAACTGATCTGGGTTTAATCCATCATCATTCTTTAGCTCACTCCGCCACCCCAGTTCAGACATGGCCATATGCAAATCAGTCTGATCCTGTGCCTCATGGGAACAGTCCAGCCCGAACTGCCAAGCCATGTCTTCCCTGGATCGGAAACAAGCATCCTGGGACCGGTTTCTGGCTTACAGCCGTCATCAGCCAGGCTATCTTGAATCCAGTGGCAAAGTGAGCAAGGGACCCACGTCTGGGCATACCCTGCCAACTTAGGGCGAACATAGCAAAACCGAAGGGGATGATGGACGGAGTGTTGAACATTGCAAGCACTCACCCCCAGTCAACTGATCTGGGTTTAATCCATCATCATTCTTTAGCTCACTCCGCCACCCCAGTTCAGACATGGCCATATGCAAATCAGTCTGACCCTGTGCCTCATGGGAACAGTCCAGCCCGAACTGCCAAGCCATGTCTTCCCTGGACCGGAAACAAGCATCCTGGGACCGGTTTCTGGCTTACAGCCGTCATCAGCCAGGCTATCTTGAATCCAGTGGCAAAGTGAGCAAGGGACCCACGTCTGGGCATACCCTGCCAACTTAGGGCGAACATAGCAAAACCAAAGGGGATGATGGACGGAGTGTTGAACATTGCAAGCACTCACCCCCAGTCAACTGATCTGGGTTTAATCCATCATCATTCTTTAGCTCACTCCGCCACCCCAGTTCAGACATGGCCATATGCAAATCAGTCTGACCCTGTGCATCATGGGAACAGTCCAGCCCGAACTGCCAAGCCATGTCTTCCCTGGACCGGAAACAAGCATCCTGGGACCGGTTTCTGGCTTACAGCCGTCATCAGCCAGGCTATCTTGAATCCAGTGGCAAAGTGAGCAAGGGACCCATGTCTGGGCATACCCTGCCAACTTAGGGCGAACATAGCAAAACCAAAGGGGATGATGGACGGAGTGTTGAACATTGCAAGCACTCACCCCCAGTCAACTGATCTGGGTTTAATCCATCATCATTCTTTAGCTCACTCCGCCACCCCAGTTCAGACATGGCCATATGCAAATCAGTCTGATCCTGTGCCTCATGGGAACAGTCCAGCCCGAACTGCCAAGCCATGTCTTCCCTGGACCGGAAACAAGCATCCTGGGACCGGTTTCTGGCTTACAGCCGTCATCAGCCAGGCTATCTTGAATCCAGTGGCAAAGTGAGCAAGGGATCCACGTCTGGGCATACCCTGCCAACTTAGGGCGAACATAGCAAAACCAAAGGGGATGATGGACGGAGTGTTCAACATTGCAAGCACTCACCCCCAGTCAACTGATCTGGGTTTAATCCATCATCATTCTTTAGCTCAGGCCATACTTGTTTGGCACTCACTTCATAGTTCAGACTGACCACAAGCCCCTCCTATGGCTTAAACAGATGAAAGGTGAAAACCCAAAACTTTTAAGGTGGTCCATTTCCCTACAGGGGATGGACTATACAGTGGAACATATGCCTGGGACCCAACATGCCAATGCAGATGGACCCTCAAGGTATTTCCACTTAGAGCACGAAGACTCACCTGGTCAAGGTTAGTTTAGTGTCCCTGCGTTTGGGGGGGGGGTTGTGTAGGAGAGTAGGATCTGCCTCTTATGTTGCCCCCACTTTTTTTCTGATGTTTACACTGGTTTCTGGCTATATTCTGGCTGGGACCCTGCCAATCAGGGCCCCAGCCTCTCTGTTCTCTCTAAACGACTTGGAGTGCACTCTAGGTGCACTAGTGATTGGATACTGTGGTACCTTATGAGTCCCTAGTATATGGTACCTTAGGTACCAAGGGCATAGGTACTTCACAGGCCTACCAGGGGTGGAAGCATGTATTATGCCAACCCTGGGAAGCAGACTAAATCTGACACCACAGGCCTGCTACTGCAGCCTGGGTGAGGCGCTGCTAGCACCCCTCACTGAGATATAGGTTCCCTATATCTCCCCTGTACACACATTTAAACCTATCAGTCACCCCTAAGGCAGGCCCTATCAATCCTGAGGGCAGGGTGCTTAGTTTCTATGTGAGAGGGTGCCTCTGCCTGAGTAGGGCCCCTCTGCAGCTCCCAGAGTCCATTCTCTGGGGCTGTTTGTGAATGCGGTCAAACCATATACTCTTAAGTGCATTATAACCTCGCGGTTAATGCTAACTTTGGAATGGCTGCATCAAAACATGTCGTGTTTGGTGTCAAACACCTTGGAATCATACCCCCACACCAGTAACTGGTGTGGGAGTATGATCCCACCCTTCTAGAGGGATAGACATGTACCTACTGTGGAAACGCTGTAGAATCCTGAAGAGCCCTGGCATCACAAAATGGATGCCACCAGTCACAGACGCTGAGCTGCCCTCCTGCTGATGTCTGAAACTCGCAGTGGAGGAGGCCCAACAATAGGTATCCTGTCACAGGGAGGTGTGACCACCTCCCAGACAGGGTTTAGTGTATTGGGGCTGGGTGGGTGCACTCCTAGAGTGCTTTGAAGTCCTGCACTGGGGGAGCAGAAGGCTCCTCTCTGCATACACCAGTTCAAACCGGCTCAGGGGCTACCTGCCCCTGCTCTGGCGCGAAACTGGACAAAGGGAAGTGGGTGTAGCCACCCACTCCCCTGACCCTCCCATAGGTGGGGTCATAGAGCTAGTCCCTCCCTTTCTTTCAGTATAAGATAGGGAACCCTTGACGCTCTAAAGAAGAATCCCGGACCTTCGACATTCCACTACCTCTGGAAGACTGAAGAATCTCCCTTGGAGTCAAGGAGTGACTCCCCTGCTTGGCAGGCACCAAAAACTGCAACGACGGTCGCAAACTATGCCGCTCCCGCCGGAGCCCGAAGTCCCTGCAGCCCAGGAAGAGGATTTCCTGACTTCTCCAAGGCCATCGTGAGTCCCCAGCGAAGCTGAGGCAAGTGGACCCCCCGAGTGACGAGGAACCGCAGTCCCTGGGTACCGTGCACTATTTTCGAGTGCAACCCCTTCACGACGTTCTACGAACCTGTGCTTTGGACCACGTGTGGTCCCGGCCTCTAGCAGAGATCCCTCCAAAGATCAGAGGCCTACCCCACCCCGAGTGACCGTGGGCCCCTGTTGAAGGAATCCTCCCGAGGCGTCTTCGCGATCCCTTGCCAGCCGGCTTGTGGGTCCCCTGAAGACTTTTCTACAAATCCAAAGGGCTCCCCTGGTTGCTCCAGGCCTGCCCTGACTTACCCTCGCTGGGTGAGTCCCCCAGAACTTGCTGGTCTGCACCATTGACTTTTTGTTTTTCCACGAGACTTGCTACTACCAAGGCTTGTTGGCTCCAATCGGGTCGCCGACACCGCAGTCAGCTGCAGACTTTGTGGGACACACTGAATCCAGCTTCTGGTCGTCCTCGACGCCTCCTGGACCTCGTGGCCGAAGAGTCAAGACACCCGTGAACGACCTGAATCTGTCGACGACGGTGGGCATTCATCTTCCTTGCCCCGGGTCACCTCCAAGTGACTTTGAACACTGTCCCCTCTGCTTTCAGGTCTTCCTTCTTCCGAATCCAGGCTTGGATTCCACCGGACACTTCTTCTGGCTTCACAAGCAGCAAGTCTTCATTGGCTCCCATTGAAAACGACGCCGCGACCCGACACCAAAGGACACCTATGCACCCGGCTTCCCTGGGTGAGGTAACTCCAGCACTACGGTGCTCCTGTGGGTGTTGGCCCTAGAACTACTTACCCTGTAAGTGACTTGCTTGTAGCTACTCCCGAAGTGCCCTTAAACTCTTAATTTCCAACCGCGACTTGCCCCATTAAAGTCTACGGCGATCCGCGCCTGTGTTCACTCACTGCATGCGTCCCCGTGGGTCCTTTACTTACCTGCCTTGGGTGGTTTCGTGAGGCCCTAGCACTTCTGAAGGCCCTAGGCCTTGTCCCTTTGCAAGTCGTTGTTCTTAAGTCTCTTTTTTAGTATATGGTCTGGTACGCCCCTAGGGCCCCAGCCATATTTGTGCTCAATTTGTTGTGAAACGTTGATTTGTGCATATGTTCCTGACTTCTAATCTCACAAGAGATTAGTAGAGAGTTGTTTAGTAATAAATACATATATATTTGATATATATACCTGAGTGGTGTCTTTTCATTTGGTGATTCAAGAGATTGTGTGGTAAAACAAGCTGCTTTACATTCCTCCAAGACTTAGCCTGAAGGCTGCTCTCCACAGCTACCACTAGGATAGCTTTCTGTAAAGGTTGTCTTAAACCTACCTACCATAAGAGTCGAATTGTACTGGTGCAAGGTGTCCACTTTAACTAGTGAACAGCATATACCAGGCCAACTTCTCACACTGGACTATGCCCCCCTCTTGGTGTGCAGGGGGTCTTCACAGCTCACACAGGGCGATGGCCCTAAGTCTTCTCCACAATCCCCTCCTGGCATTAGGGGATCACTTAGCAGCATCCATAAGGCAACGGCCGATTCGGGTCCCAGCGCTACCAAGGGCACCAGTCCTCCCTTAATGGCAGTACGGCCTGTGCAGTAACTCTTTCGCTCAGCAGAGGCCCCCAACTAGTATCTGGGGGCCATACAATGCACTACCCTCCCTATTGGTGTGATGTTCCAGTACTTTCTGTGGCCCCCCACCTGACATTTGGGGGTCACACTGTGCACACAGGCAGAGGACCTGATCGGCATGCTGTTCTCAACAGACCAGAATCCCACACTCTGCTCCCGAAACCCTCTTGGTTGGACCCCACTGGACCTCGCTCCCCGCAGGCAATCTCCTTCTCCTAACAAGGCCCACTGATCTTGGGTTTGCCAGAAGCTGGGGCTCCAGGCCCCAGGCGAGGCTCTTGATTCTCCTCGGTGATTTCTCTTCAGCAGCGTGGGAGGCTGGCAGACCCGTAGTCTCCAGTCCTGGTCATAACAGGGGGAACTCATGCCCATTCTCCATGCTGATGCAGTGGCGGCTGGTGGCATTTGAAAGTGGTGGGGCGTAAAATTATTGCCGTACTGCACTGCGGCGAGCGAGCGTAGCAAGCGAGCCTGAACAGCCTACGGGGAGTCCGGGGGGGTTTCTCCCCCCGAGAAAATTTTGAAAAAAGAGTGGACAAATGGTGCATTTTTAAACAAATTTGAGGAAGCAGGAAGGTTAATAAAGCAATACGATTTAATTATTTAGCATTTAAGGGGAGATGGGCGATGAATGGTCCAGGGAACCAACCTCTCAGATAGGAATAGAGTGATCAGTATGCCCAGACCTTGCTCAACATGGTGGAATTCTGCTGAGTGTGATTGAGCATTTCTGGGTTTATCGCATGGCTGCTCGATGTGCAAAGAAGTTGCTCGCTAAGCCAGGAGGCGGCTCGCATGACCGCACATGATCCGCATGATAGGGCTGAGTCCAGTGTGCCTGGAAGCTGCTGTGTTTTAGAGCGCTGCCTGTGCACACTATCCAGAGGCTATGAGATATGGCTAGAGTGTGCCCATGCCATGCTCGATACACCAGCGTTCTACTGGATGTACCAGGGTGTTTCTTAGTGTGCGAGGGGATTACTCAGTAAGGGTGAACCCTCACAATTTTCAAACTGCACCTCTCACAGGCTAAAAGGTGAACTCTCACAAATTTTCCAACCCCACTTTTCACAGGCTAGACGGTGAATCCGCATAATGTTCCACCTTTCACAGGCTAAACGGTGAACCCTCACAATATTCCAATGCCAACTCTCACAAGATAAAGGATGAACTCTTTCAATGTTCTACGTCCGCCTCTTACGCTAAAAGGTGAGACTTCATACCATTCCAGCTTCTCTCGGAACATTTCAATACAAGTGACATCACACAGCCGGGCCCACTCCAAGGCTGCACACCCCACACCTTAAAATATGACAATCTGCATAAACCAGAATCATTGAAGAAAAAAAAAACGATGACATGACGATACCATGTTAATCTTTAAATAATTCTTTCTCTGGTGTCTTAGAACAAGCCCTCGCGCACACGGTTGTGTAACTGTGGAGTGCGGTTTACATTCCACTCGCACAAGAAACTGAAATAATAGTCTCGCTTCTCAATACACTCAACTTCCCCACACCCTGTGAGGCATCCATAGGTTCAGATAGCGGCCGCCGTCAGTAGACGCCCGCTCCTCTCTCCCTCATCCCGTCTGGACCGCCGTTCTTTCCGTGGTCTGCGGTATACCATTCACCAGTTTACCGCTCTTCTGGAAACCTCGGGAAAGGTCACATTTTCCGACTCGGGTGCAGTCAGAGTCACACACCGGCACTTCCGCGCCAGAATTCACGTTTTCCATTTTAAACACTCGATTACTTAAGCCTTGGAGGATGTGGTGTTACGGCCAGAGCTGCCGACTTTGGAGCTGGGGAGCCAGGTTCCAGCCTCGACGTCGGCTCAACATCCTGTGATTCTGGGCAAATCACTTAATCTCCCCGGTCCTACCAAAAATGAATGTGTCCTTGTGTAACGCAACTGGTGCTCATCTAAAGCGCTCCAATACCTTCGGGTCGAGTTCGCGCTGTATAAAAAAACCCCGCAATTGCCGTAGAATCAGTGGCGTAGCAAAGGTGCAAAAGGCATAAAGCAAGCAAATAAAATAGGCCCCTTCTCCTGGTTAGGTAGTAACAAAAAAAAGAACAACTGTTTTTGAAGCGTAGAGGGCCCCTCACATCTTCGAGCCCTGGTGATGCACCTTCTGCAATGTTTATCGATAGCTACACCCCTGCGTTCTTGAGCCCTCCGAAAATGTCATATTTTCCTATATGCGAAGGAACTGTTTCACCAGAATTCCTAGCATTGACCGTTTCAATAGCATTTCGCGGATAGTCTTTCCTCCCTTCCTTGCTTACATTTCACACAACCGGTGCTGTAGACTCACCAGACTTCCTTGAACTCCGTGAAACTGTCCAATCTTCTTGTACTTCTCTTAGGTTTAAAAACAGCACTTCCCCACCGGAATTCACATTTTCTGCTTTAACTGCCTTTTCGCTGATCGTAGCCTCCTGGGCAGGGTCCCGCGCCGCCTCTGCTGCTCCTGAACAGGAACAGCCTAGGCATGCTCCCTCCCCTCCTGTAAGCCAATCACAATGCTGCAATGGCAGCGTTGTGATTGGTGCGGAGTCGCGGGCAGCGCCCAGCCGGGCACCTGTAGGGAGGCCATTTTCTCTATGTAGGCTGCATGCAGCCTACATAGAGAAAATGTAGAGTGCGCATGACTGCTTTGGTCGGCCCCAGGGCCGACCAAACAGTCAGGGCACTCAGAGTGGTGCAAGCCACTCCTCCCCGACCCACCCACCTGCCCGCCCCCAACCAGGCATACCCTCCCGCCCGCCCCCAACCAGGCATACCCCTGCCTTCTGCTTTCTCGCAGTGCAAGAAGCAGAAAATCAAATGGTATTTAAAATACCATTTTATTTTCTGCTTCTCGCACTGCGAAAAAGCAGTGGGGCGGCGCTCCTATGCCCTAATGGAGCAGCCGCCACTATGCTGATGTACAGCTTCAGCTTGGGAGTCACATCTCCTCTTTTTATAATCCATTTGCAGACACACTTATAATTAAGGGCCCGATTTATATTTCAACGGGTCATTTTTAAAGCATTATCAGGAACCGCCGTCACGGCATTTCCTGTTGATGCTTTTCGCAGTTTGGTGCAGGGTTCCAGCAACACGACAGAGCCCTGCACCAACCTGGTTTCTATTTTAGCCCAAAGCGGGATTTTCGTTTAGAAAATGAAAAAGGTAATACCCCCACGACCCCCATGGGTACGGGGGCATTTTGTGTTTTTTAGTGCCCATTATCGCCAGAGTTTGGCTGGCAGTAACAGATGATAAAAAACACCTAGAAGTCCACTTATCCTAATTAGGTGGATGGACATATAGCCTTTACTCCGTCGGGATATTGGAGAAGTTTGGCTACAGCAGAGATTGTCACCGCCATAGCCAAACCTATGGTCTGCCTGCATTTAAATCAGGTGGACAAACCACTGTGGTGGAAGGGAAGGAACTCTGTTGGTGTTGCGATGGAGTTTCCTGTCCGCCAACATAACCCAGAGTGTCTCTGTCTTTGAAGCGCATGGACTGAGGGCTCCCACTCTGAAGTGCCCACTCCTTTGTAGTGCTCTTCCTCTAAACAGATGTCTATCACAGCAGGACAGTTTCCAATTTTAATAGCCCCAAACAACGGTCATGGGAGTGACTAGTGGTTCACACCTGGATGTCAGCCTTAGTGATACGTGCATAAATAGATTACCAGAGGGTCCCAGCCCTAAGTAGAGAATGACCTAAGCACAGTGAGAGTTTCTAGAATCTTAGTAAGAGAAACATAAATTCATCCTGGGCAGGTACAAGAATATAAACCTTCCCAGAAAGTGGTCGAGGGTGCTTTGGGGGTCCAGCAAAGGGCCTCTGAAGGTGAGGACACAAGGAAGGCTCAGAGTGAATGATTTAATAGGAATGGAAGTTAATACTAAGGAGTGTACAAACAATTCTTTAACTGACATATAGGCATGCAAACTGTGGATTCCAAGCCAGGGGCCACATTCAGCACTGATCCTCTCATGTGCAGAGGCAGGCCAGTAGAAACAGTGATTCAGGAAGGGTGGTCATGGAAATGAAAGACACTCCAATCAATAAAGTATGCAGGAGAAATAAACTGCAAGAGCTGAATCAATATTTTGGGGGCATCCCCCCTGCGCCCCCAGCCCTCCTCCTCCTCCCCTAACCCCGAAAGAGGGAGACAGACAGACAGAGAGAAGCACTGGCAGAAAGACTGCTGTAGGAACTGAATGTAGAGACTCAATCTCTGGTGTAAGGTTTAGAGAAAAAAAAAACAATTGAGAGAGCGCACTGATGTTGCTGCAGAAGATATACTCTTCAATGTGTAGTAATCCGAGAAAAGAGTGGATTATACACACTGCAGTGAATCATGCACATATTACAGAATGACACTTGAATTGAAATACACTAATGCTTTTCCTAGGATTAAAAAAAGACAGGCACTGGTCATTGTCAATGCACTTAAAATGGAGGAATATAGCAGAAAAAAGAGGGTTTTCAGAAAGAGAGGGGTTTGTGTGTGCGATGGCAGGATTATGTCATGTTATATAATGCTATATTATGTTCTATTATGTTCACAGTGAAGGTGAAAAATGGAGACTCCCAGGAGAGAAGCTAAAAGAGCGCACTCTGGTACATAAGGCATGAAGAGTGGAAATGATAAAACATATGAAGTGAGGACATGGATTAGAGCAAAAAGAAGAAAAGGAAAGCTGTAAAATGTCAGTGAGGACTCTTAACACAACTGATTCCGAAATGAACGGCAAGAGTACCTCAGAACATTCTACTGGAGTAAAGTTGATTCACAAAAAAATGCACCTCAATTCTAGAGGTGGGCTACACACTGAAGGCTCGAGCCAAGTGCCTGGCTCTGGCTCGGCTCGAGGTCGTCTTGGAACCTCGAGCTCAAAAATGAGCCGAGCCTTCTAATGTCTTCTGCTTGCCCTGTCGCCCACGATCTGAGCTCATTGCTCCAACCTGCCTTTCCAGTCCCCTTCTCCTTCCCCTGCCATCATGCTGCAGAGGGTCTGCCTGCACTTACGCAGGAGGGGGTAATTTAAAATGCAGAAAGCTTTCACAGTGCACTGTCATGACAGTCCAACGGCTGAACTGCATAGTGTGAATCAAGAAAACCTGTGATCAATCCCGGTATCCTCACCTCAGTTGAACAAACTGTGTGATCGTAGGCAATTATTTTGTTATACTGTGCTTCCTGTTCTTTCCTCAGGTGCATTTGTCACAACCTTGAACTACATCAGTTCAGGAAATGCGCTGTATAAAATCCTCTTCAATGTGAGCTACATACAGGAGGCAGATGGCATCTGACTTACCACCTGGTTCGCTACTGGCATCGTCGTCCAGGCAGGGCTGGTGGTGGCATGATGTCTCTAAGCTCATCTTAAGAAATTATCACTTCTAGCAGATGACTATCAGTTCAGCAATATAAACTAAGGCCCTGATTTTGATGTTGGTGGACATACCCCCAGCCCATGGCGGTCGGTAGAACGCGACAAACAGGCGGCATCCCGACCCCCATATTATGATATCACCACAGGGCTAACGGTGTGCCTGTAGCGCAGTCTTGGCGGCAGAATTCTACGGCTCTAGCTAAGAGCTGCAGCCAATACCGGCCATGAGAAGGCTCATGGCGGTCGGGTGCACTGTTTCCCTGCAGCACGGTCTGCAGCAGAAACAGTGCGCGCCAACATGCACAAGCTATGGGGGCACACACAGAGCAGCACCAGGAACATGTCTCCTGGGCACACACGCCCTGGAGACATGTTTGCACCCCAAAACCTGCCTTTCGGCTGACCCTTTCATGGCGGTGTCCTGTGATGAAAAGGTTGGCCGAGAGGCATATTGTAATCCTGAGGGCGGTGCCCATGCCAGCACCGCCACCATTGACTGCCGCTCTCCCCACTGCCACTTCCGCAGGAGCTCAGATATCGGCGGTGGCGGCGGTCTGGAGTCAGTCAGATGGCAGTCTCACCGCCCACATCGTAATCAGGTGGTCGGACCGCCAGTTATGAGGGCGGTTGGACCGCTAAAAAGCAACGACAGTCTCAGGACTGCCAACAGCTAAATCAGGCCTTAAGATACTAAAGTGAAACGTTCCCACGTTACAAGGAAAACTTTTTTTAACTCTGAATCTTCTTTTTTTTCTAAGTTAAAAAAGTAAGTTTATTGAGAGAACTTAAGGTAGTATTACAAAGGACATTATAACAACAACAAAACCACATAATATAAAGCAAACTAAAACTGAGAAACAAAGTAATTAAATCTATAAGTCAGTTTAGCATAGCATAAGGAGAAAATAATAGTGATATGCAAAATGATCGGTGTGAATAAAAGAGAGTTACAATTTATATTGAGATCTTAATACAGAATGAAAAATGACCAGTTAATATAATATTAACATGAGGGAAGTCATGGAGGTTTAGAAACTTCTTGTTGCACGGGAGTCAGGGAAAGGGAGCGTCTAGCACCAGCATCAATAAACAACGTAATAGGTAACCATAAATGTGAACGTTTCGTTGCCATATGAATAGGGTATACAAAAGTTGTATCCAACCTATGATTATAACAGACAGCGTACCACCATGCTTGATAAGACAGTTTGGTAAAGTCTTTCCTATTCTTGGTTATCTATTGAAAAGCAACTGCTAACAACAAGTCGATTATCTTTGTGTTAGAATCACAGTCTGCCCAGACAGGGGATAAGCTTCCCAAAAAGACACGAGAAGCAGAAAAAAGGCAACTGGAATCAAAAATTGAGTTAATTTGAGACCATACATTTTTCCCAAAATTCTGAACAGGTGCGCATGCAAAAAGTAAGTGGTGTAAATCTGTATGTGCCGAGGAGCATGTCCAACAGACGTCTGAGAGTTCAGTGTGTCTTGCATTTAAAATAATCGGGGATAACAAAAGTCTATTGTAAATAAAGAAGAGTGTCTGTGTGGTGTTCGCTGCTCTAGAGGACTTCCTGATTGTAATCCATATTTTGTTCCATAACGCCGTAGACCAACAAACCTCTAAATCTTTTCCCCAAGAGACGCCACCTTAGTCTTTTCTCGTGAAGTGCATGAACTATGTAAATAGTTATAAATGACAGAGGCCCTGGGGTTGCTGCTTAGAAGAGTATGTAATTTGTTAACAGGAGAGGCTGCAGGATCAGTAGGTGGGTTTGGGAGTATGTATTGGGTATGAGCATTTTGAATGGCTTGTTTCAAAAGGATATATTTAAATTGAAAAGATGTAGGTAGGTCAAAAAGTCTACTAGCTTGCGAGATAGACATAATCACATCCTGTATATACAATTGATATAACCAAATTAAATCTCGTTGCCTCCAGGATTTCCAATATAAAGGTTTGCCGCGTATCAATATCATATTGTTGTGCCATATGGTGGAACTGAAAAAGAATTCCAATCCATAGGGTCTGGTGGTGAATTAGGCTGTGGGATTTTTGATGTATGTTTAATTACAGGAGTGGATAGAGATTGTAGCTTGCGAGAGAAAGATAGGTATTCTTGGAATGAAAAAGGGGAGATGAAAGATTGTTCAAGTTTAGCCCAGAGAGGACAGTCCTCGAGAGCCTCAGAGAGCCATCTTGACGCCTGACGAAGTAAGAAAGGCTTTTGGTATGTAGGGAAATCATGGAAATTAACACCTCCTTCCGACGAGTCAATTTTGATAAGGACATACATGATTTTTTATTACTCCATAGAAAAGAGGACAAAATAGTGTTGATTTTCTTAAAACTTTTTAAGGGAATAGAAACTGGAATATTGGAAATTGTATAAAGAATTATAGGGGATAACATCATCTTTATGGTATCCAAACGGCCCCTCCAAGATAGGTATAGAGGGTGCCACTTAGTGGTCAGAGAGGATAATCTCTGTATATAATTTTCCATACAACGTGAAATTGCACCTGGAATAGAAGGAGTAAACTGTAAGCCTAAGTACTTAATATGTTGGGGGCTCCATGCGAAACCTGAGATAGCGAAGTCAGCTTTGAAAGTATTTTTTGTTAAAGGTAAAATTTTGCATTTGTCTTTATTCAATTTATATCCAGAGATAGCTGCAAAGGAATCAACCTCTTGTAGGAAAGCAGGGAGAGAGGACTGAGGTTGTGAGAGAAATAATAAAACATCATCTGCATAAGCCGCCAATTTGATTTGGATATCCTTAAAATCGAAACCATGGATAACCTTATTTTGATGTATTCTTAACAAAAAAGGCTCTAAGACTAAGTTGAAAAGAAACGGGAATAGTGGACAGCCTTGTCGGACACCCCTACCTAAATTGAAATAAGAAGATGTACCACCATTTGCACACACTGCCGCTCATGGACTAGAGAATAAAATTGATATTAAAGAAATAATTTTAGGACCAAAGCCAAACCACTTGAGTGTGTGAAAAGGTAAGGCCATTCCACTCTATCAAATGCTTTTTCTGCATCTAAAGCTACTGCTGCTAAGGAATGTGAGACGTGGGAGGATTTGGACAGGATATCAAAAAATAAACGAGTATTGTCTGTAATGAGGCGTCCTTTAACAAATCCAGATTGTTCCTTTCCTAATAATTCAGGCAAATGGGATTCCAGACGTAAGGCCAGGGCTTTTGAAAAAATCTTGTAGTCGATATTGACTAGGGAAATGGGTCGATAATTTTTTCAATATCTTAGGTCTTTACCATCCTTGGGAATAAGGCAAATTAGGGCGTTGGAAAAGGAGCCAAAAGATTCACCTGATTGCAAAAAAGTACTTAAGAGATTATGTAGTTTGGGAAGTAGTAAATGTGCGAAGTGTGTAAAAAAACTCAACAGTGAAACCGTCTGGACCTGGAGCTTTATCTTTCTTGAGTGTTTGTAAAGCGATAAAGAGTTCCTTTTGTGATAAATCAGATTCTAAGAGTGTAAGATCCGGTTGTATGTTAGAAGGCTGTTGAATCTCGGATAGAAATTGAGAAATGTGATGTTCTGAGGGAGGGATTTCTGACGTGTATAATGTTTTATAAAATTGGAGAAATTCATTTAAAATATCATTATCTTTAAATTTCAATGTATGATGTTCATCCATAATAGACTCTATATTGAGTTTGTTATGCTTAACCTTCAAATAATTAGCTATTACTTTCCCGGATTTATTCTGGCCTCCATAACATTTTGCGCTAGATTTTAATAAATAAGTTGAAGCATTGTTAGTCGTTTCCTTATTAAACTGAAATTTAGCATTTATAATTTCTGACAAACAAGCTTTCGACTTAGAAGAATAATAAGAATGCTCCAATCTCTTTATCTTGGCCAGAAGGGTTTTAGTGAGCTCCTGTGATTTTTTACGTTTTTTAGAAACATATCCAATAATAAAATATCTAGCTGTTGCTTTGAAAGCATCCCACACCACATGAAAGGGCAAAGTATCAGATTGATTCAGGAAAAAATATTCATTGGAGAAAGAAATAAAGGAGGAGGTAAATGTTGAATCTAAAAGCAGAGCATTATTAAAACGCTATTTCCGAGATGTGTTAGGTTTCTGTAAAATGTCAAGTTGAATGGTAGTAGGAGCATGGTCGGATATTAGAATAGATCCAATGTCCGTCGCCATCAACGACTGAGATATGTTATGTGATATAAAAAATAATCTATTCGTGACTGGGTATGATGTGCCAGAGAGTAATAAGTGTATTCCCGTAATGTAGGATTACAAAGTCTCCAAGCATCTATAAGCTTGTGTTGTTTAATAGTTTGTGTGAAAAGTTTATGATTTTTATGAGGGACAAAGGAGACCGCTGAATTACGATCTAAAAAAGGGTCAAAGACTTGATTACAATCGCCTGTGAGAATAAAGTTATCATCAATATAATGTGTAGTTTGTTGAGCCAAGGATGTCCAAAAAGAGGAGTCCCCAGCGGTGGGCAAAATATTAAGGATAGAGACCGGAGCATTCCCCATCAGCAGTTTAACAAACAACCATCTACCATCTTTATCAGAACACTGTGATAGCAATTTAATAGGAAGCGATTTACGGCAAACAGTTAGAACTCCATTGCGTTTGCCATTACCTGGAGAAAAAAAGACCTCCCCACCCAACCTGTCTTTCATTTTAGTGACTCCTCTGCCGTTAAATGAGATTCTTGTAGACAAGCTATATCCGCTCCCAATTTAGCTAGATGTGTTAGAACTCTTTGTCTTTTAATAGGTGAATGTAAACCTCTGACATTCCACGAGACAAGTTTTAAGGACATAAGACGAATATGAAGATAAATTAAGGACACCAATCATAGCAAATCATTGGACAACATAGAGCATACCAAAGAACAAACCGACTATATGCAAAGTGAAACAAACAAACTGGGAAGAAAGGAAGAGAAAAGGTGAGATCTAAGTACAAGCGACATTTGAGATACGAGGAAACAACAAAAAAGAATGAGTATCTGAATGAGAAAAGAGTAAGATAAAGATATAGGGGAGGAAGATAAAGAAAAAAGTGTGAGAAAAATGCAAAAGTATAGAAAAGGGAACATACCTAAAAACTTACAAATAATCCAAGACATATGAAAGGTGGGAGGAGGTGAGGCCACATGGAACAATGACGTGTCCAGACTCCATGGGGGAAGGAAAACAGAACCGACGAGCATTGAAACACAAGGGAAGTACAACACGGAGACATGACCTGTAGGGGAGAAAAAGGAGGTTAATAAATAATCAAAGATATTGAAAAAACAGTATCAACAACTATTTGTAAACAAAGAAAGTTATTAACATTTTAAAGCAAGTGTCAAAAACAAAGGCATGTCAAAACCCGAGGCATCTATTTGTTATGCGATACGGAAGTGGCCATAAAATCTGCGTGACAAGAATTAAGGAAGCTTTTCAGTTTCACGGGGTCTTCAAATGTGTTAGTCTTGTTGTTGATGGTCACCTTAAACAGGCATGGGTGAAAGAGGCCGTAACGTGCACCTATCGAATGAAGCTGCGGTCTCATTGCAAGGAATTCTCTGCGTCTATCCGTGGTGGGTTTTGAGTAATCCTGAGAGAAGAACAGGGAATTACCTGACCAGGTAATGCGGTTGATTGCTCTGGCAGCTGATAGGATCTTGATCAAGCCAGTGTATTCCAAAAAATATAGGATTATCCCTCTTGATTTCCTCACGGTGAATGAAGACACTGCAGATGCAGGGCCCAGTCGATGAGCCCTCTGAATGTTAAGACGAGTATCCTCTGGTAGATTAAGAACTTTTGGGATAAAGGACTTGAAGAAAGTAATTGGATCTGTGCCCTCCAGGCCTTCGGGTAATCCATATATGCGAAGATTATTTCTTCTATTCCTATTTTCAAGATTTTCAACCTGCTTTTGTAGCGCTGACACTTGAGAGTGTAGATAGTCCACTTTGGTAGTAGAAGAACTCAGAGATTCAATATTTTGTTCCATTGTGGTGACTCTGTCTTCCAAGCTTGACCATCTTTCAGTTAGGATTTGCAATTTAGAGTTAGTTTCCTCAACAAATGGGTGCAGAGCCCTGATCTCTTCTAATAATAAGTGTAACGAGACTGAAGAGGGTTGTTTAGTGGGAGAAGGAGGGTCCTTCTTCAAACGTTTGCTCAACGCTTTATTAACACCAGAGGCTATAGTAGTGGCAGATGACGAGGCGCCCTTAGGCGAAACATTCGTTGAGTCTTCCATTGAAAAACAATTAGAACGAGAGTTGGAGTGAGTTGAGAATTTGCGTGCCAAGGGCGTTGATTGAGAGAAAACCTTGGTTAGTTTGCCCGCGCACCTGAGCAAAGTTGTAACAACAAGTATAGCAACACCAGCAAATAGAAAGTTCTGTGTTTGATGTGTTCTTCACCAATGCGAAAATACTACCTCAATACTATGTAAATGAGTATATATTTGAAGAAAGGACGCAAATTAACATACCCTTACAGATGTATCAAGGAAGGGTGAACAATTTCACGCTATGGCAGACAATCCCTTGTAAGTGTAATCTCTCATAATCTTTAGAAAACACATCACAAAATAGAAATGAAGTACGGCAAAGGATTATAGTCTTTGTGCAGGCATATGAGAAAAGCTGGTGCAAGCTTTGCGAGGCATGCTCTATCATTCAAGAGAAGGAAGGTCAAAATGGAGCATGTGAAATGACCCTTCCCTCTTAGGGATCAAAATGATAATGAGCTTTTAATGTTGAAGGCACTAGGCATGGTATTGCTGGCCAAAGGAAAAATATGGTTATGAACTGGCATCAATAATGCAGCTCAATTTTAGATGGAGCAAAGCTGCGGTGATTACCGGCAAATGCGTGTCTCCTGAGGCCTTACGCATGAATTCTCCTCAGCGCGAAAACAAAATGGCGGCCGCATAATAAACGGAGCCGCTCCGTATCGCGGTAAAGAAAAGATGCTGCTTACGGGACACCGCGAATGGGAAAAATTGCCTCATTCAATGCTTCTTTGTTTCCAAAGGTCAAATCTTCATTTTGGCGTCCATGTGCCGGTTGGTTACCACGCCAGGTCCGCCGTCATCGCCGCCGTCCCGGGAGAGTCAGGGACCAGCCGCCATCTTCTTTGGGCGCTAGCCACGCCCCCCAAATCTGAATCTTCTTTATTCTGTGCTTAGATTCTGTTTGTTGCACGCTTTACTTGCTAAATATTGTGCTGGCTCAGCTCGTGTGTGGACTCTTAAGAGCCCAGAGTAACTCCTGGCTCAGCTCTCCCTGTTCATCTGCTGGTCCACCCACCTCTACTCACTTCATGGCCACTTTCGTCACAAGGCAATTTTTTGAATACTGGAATCCAAGGTTGCTGTCTGAGGCCAAAAAACTCAGAAGGCAGTCAGTCACTGGATGGACCCAAGCAAATCCCTCTGTCAAATTAAGCATCTGCCCAAGAGCCACTGTCAAAGGGTGTTAGGTGGAGTGTGCATAGTGCCATTATAGGCAACACTCCCCACTCACTGTCAGAGCATGCATGATGACATAAATAAATACACAACACAACTTTTGTTTGGGGAAAATAGTGCTGCAGGTTTATTCCATACAAAAGTATGCAATATGGTGGGTTATCTTACGGGCGATCCAAGGGCAAGCAGCTGTAACCAACCTATGCTGCCCTGCCCGCCCGATGAGCCAAGCACTGTGGAGAACCCAATCAGTGCTACACCTTATGGGGTGATCCTCTTTCCGGATCACGTGACACATTGGTCCCTTATTACTCACGCCCCTTTCAGGGCGGAGCGTAGCAAGGCAAGCCCCCGGTTGTTCAGGCCCACAACCGCCCGAAGGACTAACGGGGCGCCAACGTAATTCTTCCAGGAACCTCCCATGACGCTCCTGGGATTTGGCTCTGGCACCCCTATTATGCTCCTGCAGAGGTACCCTTCTGTACCCATCTGCTTCCAGATCGCCCTGTAACTCCGCCACAGCTCTCTAGGCAGCCCACGTTGCCGCCAGAGGCCCCCCACCAACACAGATGTATTCTCACCTGCAACCTGCAATTTCAAGGGCCTCCTGCATATCCAAGAGGAACAGGTCCATTCCAACCTGTGACAAGTGAACCCCATCTTTATCAAAATAGCCCTTTACATTCGTCTGGATCAGCTCATGTCTGATGAAACCAAAGCCCCTTTGGTCTGTGAACTTGCGCATTGCGCTATTCACCCTCTAGCGGGAATGTTCCACCACCTCACATGACTTAGCCCCGTGCCAAACCCTGAGCAGAACTATTTCAGACCACCAAATCTCACATTGCCCCATGTATTTGCTGATCTCCCCTAAGTCAGTCTTCATTGCTTGCAACAGTGCCCCTCTACCCATGGCAGTAAGGTCGTTGCCTCCTAAATGGATTATCAAGATGTTGGGGAGACCTCCCCTCACAGCCAGTCCTTGCTCCAATCTGTTCAGGAGGCTGCTCCATCTCATCCCGGGGAAACCCATCCAGACTAACTGAGTCTGCGAAAACCCCCGCATCCAATTCCTGCGTGCGGCCCACTGTGCCAACCTGGCGACGAACGAGTGGCCGATCACCCACACTTGAAATCCTGGCAAAATAAACGGATGCCATTTTCACACACTATTTTAATGATCTTTGTGTTCAAACATTGCACTAGCACACGATACTACTAAAATTCACTGCACACATGATATACAATTTACATATTGTCACCCTCAAGGGCGGATGTAGCGCTCAAAGCAACGAGACTCCCAGCGTCCCACCTTCTTTATGCTTTCCTGCCCCATGCCCGCCTTGATCGCCGCTGTGGCCACCCCAATCCTAAATGAGTGACTGGAGTACTTCCTGTCAGCGCGGGCAAGACCAGACCGCGCGAGGCAAGCGCACAAGACCCTATCTACTTGGAATTTCGTTAGTGGCACCCGGTCTGCGTGTATCAGAAAATAGCCCGGGACATTGGGACAAACTGCTATGTAATCCTTGACTCGGGAAACTAGGCAGTACCTCTGATCCCCCAGAGGCATAAGGACTATATCAGCCCCCGCCCTGCTTGGTCCATTTTGGACCTCCTGATATGTATCACCAGCCTATCCGTCACTTTCACATCTTGGCTGCATAAGGCATCCCCCGACAGATCTGTTTTGGACCTAGCCACCAGCTCACTAATTCGGAATGCCCCAAAAAACGCAAGGCGGAATGCTGCCGCAAAGAGTCTAGTCTCAAAATGCGAATGGGTGACCTGCTCCACTGCTTCTAGAATGCCCTGGAGTGTGTGGAAGTCAATGGGTGCCCTGTTGTCTGGAACCCTGACCTCCTCTCTGGCCCACCCTTTTAGAGCCGCCCTGATCAGGAAAGACTTGGTTGGATCCTGCCCTCCTCTCAGCTTAGCGTCATGGCTCACCGCCGCCAAATGGCCACAGACCCAGGAATGACTCTTCCCCTGCTCTTTTGCCCAAAGTACAAATGCTTGCACTCTCTGTTCCAGGGAAAGCAATGCTTGGCCCTGTGCCCCCGAAATGCTCAAGAAAGTGGTGAGATGTGCCTTGTATCTCCTCCTGGTCCCAGGTGCCAAAGAACGTTCACCCATCGCTCTCAGTTGCTGCTCCACTGCAGAATTCGCCAGAGATGTGCTGGGAAGGGGGTCATCGCCGCTCTCGCTCGTGGCCAGGCCTCCCGGAAACGGACCCACTGAAAGCGAGAGAGAGAATCAGCTGCTACATTCCTGACCCCCTCAATGTGTCTTGCCCAAAACTCAACATTGCAGCGCAGACAAGCCCTGATTAGCTCCCTCAACAAACACAGCACCAAGGGGCATTTGGCTGTCTGTCCATTGATGGCTTGCACCACCGCCATGTTATCGGACCAGAATATGACCCTTCTGGCCGATAGCGCCTCAGGCCATAAATGCAGGGCAACCACTATAGGGAACAACTCAAGTACGGTTATATTAGCTGTTATGTTCCTTTTACGCCAAGCATTCGGCCACTTTTGCGTGCATCATTCGCAGCCCATTATTGCGCCAAAGCCCTCCCTGCCTGACGCATCCGTGAATAGACAGAGTTCTGGGCTACCAGCCCAGGGGGATATCCAAATCACCGTCCCATTAAAGCTCAGCAAAAACTCATGCCACATCAGGAAGTCCTCTCTTAAACCTTTCCCTATTCTGACCATGTGATATTTCTTGTGCACCTTGGCTGTCGCCCTTGCTAGTCTCCTTGCGAAAACTCTGCCCGCTGGGATCACCCTGGCTGTGAAATTCAGCTTCCCTAAGAGGCTCTGGATGACACCCAGGGAGGCCTTGTCCTTGCCTAGGACCGCCTGAATATCCTGACACAAGGCCTGCACCTTCCCAGCTGGGAGCCTGGACACGCCCTCGACAGTGTCCAGCTCAATGCCCATAAAAGTGAGAACCTGCGCCGGACCCTCAGTCTTCCCAGGCGCCAAAGGAACCCCCAAGTGCCCCGCGAGTTCTTGGAAGCAATGCAGTGATTTGCTACAATCCTGTGTTCCCGCTTCCCCAATGAAAAGGAAATCGTCCAGGTAGTGCGTCACTCCCTCTAGGCTGTATGACCAAGTGAGTGCCCACTGTAAGAAGCGGCTAAACGCCTCACAGTAAACGCAGGACACCGCGCAACCCATGGGCATGCATTTGTCGAAGAAAAATTTCCCTTGCCACTTAAAGCCCAACAGGTGGTGACTCTCTGGATGGACCGGCAGCAGGCGGAAGGCCGACTCAATGTCCGCCTTGGCCAGCCAGGCCCCTTTTCCTGCTCTCCTCACCATATCCACTGCCATGTCAAATGAACAGTACGATACGGAACAAGCTCCCTCCTCTAGCCAGTGGTTCACCGAATTGCCCTCCGGGTAAGACAGGTGGTGTATCAGGCGGAAGGACCCTGGGTCGTTTTTGGGGACCACTCCCAGGGGAGAGACCAAAACATTTCTAAGTGGCGGGTGATCGAATGGCCCTGCCACCCTCCCCAATGCAGTCTCCTTCAAAACCTTGTCCTGCACCACTTTGGGAAGTTCTCTAGCTGACCTTAGGTTGTCTGCGTCCCTGGAAACTAGTGGGCCTTGATATGGGATCTTGAAGCCCTCTATGAACCCCTCTGCCAGGATCTTGCTGTCTTTTGTGTTGGGGTATGCCCTGAGCAGGGGGAGGAGGTTGCTAACAATGATTGGTGAGGGGCCCTTAGCAGTAGAAACCTTGACCAGGGTAGTGGCAGATGAGGGGGGAGGATCTGGGCCCATGATGCGGGGTGGAGATGAGTGCGGGCGGGAGGGGAGGGAAGGCCCTGTTGCATCGCTCACGTTAGCTGTCTTTCCTGCTGGAAGGCGTGGGAGGGCCCTCTCGCTTGGCACCGCATGACACTGCCGGGTGGCTGGCCCCACACTTACTGCAGTTGTGTGCAAACTTGCACGCCTTTCCCCAGGAGAAGGACGTTGCATTGTACAATCTGCATGTGACAGAATTAAACCGTTTGCCCCCTTTTCCCTGTCCGCCACCTCCCTGACCTCCCCGAAAGGGCTGCTTGAAGGGACGTTTCCCTGATTGCTTCTGTCCCTTAGAATTGCCCTGCCCTTTCTGACTCTTCGTGTTCTCCTTGGGGTCCGCAGTAAACTTCCCCATGTGCTCTATCCAGAGCTGGATTTCCTTTTGGTCCCATCCTAGTTCTGGACACATTGACATTTTCTTTCGGAAATCTCAGTCGTAATTATACCACCCGATACCCCCTGACTTTTCTGCCTCATTGTGGATTTATCGGGAGTACTGCATCAGCGCGGGACCCTGTTCCGGCTCTTTCTCCATCACCACCGCTGCTAGAATAGCGAAAGCCTCCCCTCAGTTCTGAATCGTTTTCTCTGGCCAGGCCTGGTATTTTACTTTCTTCTCATCATCCTTACCCCCCATCTTTCTAGTGTCCAGTCCATCAGCCCCATGCATTAACAAGGTAAAAATCTCCACAAACTCCTGTCTCCAAATCCCTTCCTTAGCCTTAGCAACCAACGGCACCTGCCAAGCCAGCGAGCAGCTTCCCGTTGCTAGGGGTGCCACTGTGAAGAGCGGCAGCGATGCTGCTGCCGGTGCTACTGCTTTGGCTGCCTCTGCTGGTATTGCGGGAGTGTGGACATCTTGGGAGCTGACCAACGGGGTCGCCACCTCGCCTGACACACTGGAACTGGGGGAGCCTGCTGACATTACTTGTGGGGAAGGTGCAGCCGACGGTTGCCCGCCCGCTACTGGGTGGCCGCTGCCGGCCGAGGCGCTCCTGGTGCCGTGTCCTAGTGTAGGCTGTAACAGGTGCTCCCGTTGTGCCCCTGGTGCTACTACGGTGGCGGCTGACCCCGGGGTTTTTTATACGCTTGCACTGCTGACCTGTTCCCCCCAAACTTGCACAATTGATGTTGCCCCCACTTCCCCAAGCGCAGAGGCCACGGGCATGGGTGTCGGTACAGTGTTACAAAAACGTGATTTAAAGTCAGCCAAAATGCTCAACATGGAGTCCATCATCTTACCCATTTTATCAGTGTTCTCGCCGCTAGCTGCGGTAGGATTCGAGGGGCAGACCGGAGTGACCGCGGGCCCTGCTTCGTGTGGAGGGGAAGTTACCCTGACCTTCAGTGCCGGAGGCTCTGTCGGGAACTCTTTGTTCGTTGGCCGGCGAGACCGTTTGGGCCTTCTGGGCCCCAACTCAACTGGCCCCGCTATGGCCGCACCAGGTATGTCCGCTACTACCCCAGAGTCTTCATGCTCCCGAGAGTCAAGGATTCCTTTTGCCCAGGCCACTCCTCTAGCCTTCGCCATCTCCATGAAGATTTCCCAGATTGCCTCCTGCGACGTGCCGGGTTGGGACTCCTCCACTGTGGTGATTTAGGAGAACAGGAGGGGGGGGATCCTTGGCTATCCATGTCTCCAGACTGTAGTGCAGAAACCTCTACACAGGTCCTGCAGGGATAGAGAATCGTAAATAGATGTCACACTAATGAGGCAATGCCGCTGTGCCGCGGGCTCCCCTCACCCCGTTACCCCTTGCTCGAGTCCATCCCCAGCGTTCGCCAGTACTTACTTCTCTCCTTGATTCCCGGCTCCACCTAGCCTACTGAAGCGCTTTTCGGCGATTCTGAAGAGAGATAAGCACCGGTTAAGGGTGTGGCAGGTTAGCGCGTGCTGCTCGGGCCCTTGGGCCTGGACCCCTTGTTCCCCCGAATCGCCCCCCCCCCTTCTTTGCACGCAGCCTTGCTTACCCTACGTGTCCTTGTCAATGGGTGAGATTGTGAGGATGGGTATCCGTGCTTGCAGCCAAGGGGACCACTATTTGCTGCAAATAAAAGCAGGAGTTAAGACACTTCATTGCCTTTGAGGGATCAGTGCCCGAGGTACTGGACCGGGGAGGGGGGAGGGGTGTGGAATGGTTATTGTTACCTATCTTCCAAATCCGCCGTGACTTGCTCCTGCCTGAAGCGACCGTCTAACTAGCGTCTGTTCCGTTTCCTGGAAAGAACAACGGTTATCACGGACATTCAATAACTATTTGGTACCACCCAACCCAAACCATTCCCCCCCAGCTTCGGCTGGGCCCGGCGCTATCCAACTCACTGATTCTGAATCGCTTGAGTGGCCCAGTGGCCCTCGTCCGTCCTTCCGATCGGGGCGTGGGAGTCAAATCTTTAATAACTCTGGGGATGAAACGACAAAAACGGTTATTTCCCATAGTGGGCGTCACCTCAGTGGTGCCCCCCCATATTGGCGCACACCATCATGGTATCTCTGCCAGGTACCTCCAGCCAACACGTGTTTGCCTGCACCATGAGCAACCACACTTGGTTTGCCGTCCCCAACTACCCATTCCTTGCCCGCTGGGCATGGACCGCACTGTCTTACTTGCTGCTTTGCCGTTGACTATGTTGCCCGGCGGCCGCAAGTTCCTCCTGGCGCCTCCGGAGCGACTGAACCTAGCAGAAATCTCTGAGGAGGCAAATGACAACATGTAAATGTTAGGAGCGTTGACCGAATAATGGTCTGCACAGTCCGCATCTCGGCACCCCCGCTCTGGCACGCGCACACTGCCCCAAGCTGCCACCTTTGCGAGGGCCGGCGCACACAAGCTGCACCGATGCGGCCTCGCCCTGCCGGATGCCCCTCAATGCCCTTGCCGGTGAGCAGGGTGGGAGCGCTAGACCTTTTGGCCCCCTTGCGCAGGGGCCTCCCGGGCATGGGAACATGCAAACCAGCCCGGGTGATCGGTAACCCGTGATTCCGGTGGAGCTCAAAACGTCAATCTCACACCCCCGGGCATCACTTCCTGCGGCGTCTCCCCCCCCCCGTGAGCAACCCCGCCCGTTCAAACATTTACTCCACATCTCAGTACCATTGAGCTTGAGCTCGGACCCTCGTCCTTAGAGGGGCCTGTGACCAAAGACAACGCCCCTCCCTCTGAGCTACAGAGAGGGTTACATCCTACTGCGTCCCTGACCAGCCCCCTCGGCCGAATCCGGCCTACAGCAAGACCCCGGACCTCATTTAGGTACTTCTGGTGCTACTGAACAGCTTACGGGCAGAAGGCGGTAAGAAACCCCCCCCGCACATGTGACCCTGCTTGTCACGCACCGGCACCCAGCTGGAGGGGGGGGGCAGCGAGCAAGCAGTCCGCCGTACCAATTACCCCCAGCAGCGACTTCGCATGAGGCCCTGCATCGAACCGGGCCCTGGGACCTACCACAACGGAGCAACATGCCCGGAACGACCTCCGATGCCGAACCGCAGGACACCCATGCTCCCTGAGTTAACTCTCCACTATGGCTGATCGGGCGACGGGCCCCCCCCACCTCGCCACCCCCGAAAACACCCCACTAGCGGGGATCTGAGCGCAGACACCCCCCGCCCTCCTCTCTCACAGCGGAGCGAGCACCCGGTGAAGCTCTGATGCGGGCAGGGAATGCACGGGTTCCGTGAGAGAGAGACCCCACGGGGCACCCCACCAGACATGTAGCTTCTTTAAGCGAAAAACGCCTTCATTTGTTAGCGTCCCCACCCCGCGCCACCACCCAGGACGGGGTCAAGGGCTGCCCAATAAAGCGCTGCCACGCGGGTGGATACCGACCACCACCCTTCCGCTTTCATATGGTTCGTGGGGGCAAGGGCAGCCGCAAAGCTGGCCCAGAACACGGTTGACCAGGACCTAGTGGCGCATTTAAAATATTGGAAGGGGTGAAGCTGTGCCAAAGTGACTGGTACTGCCGCAGGCACGGACAATGGGGGAACTAGGCGAGACGTGCGAACGCGCAGTCGGGCCCACTGACCCACTTGCTGCCCCTTGCCGCAACGCCTCTATGGCACTACGGGCGCTGATGCTGGGAGGGATCGTGCATTGATGAAAGCGGGAGATGTTCGAAACCACTCCTTGGTTTGGGACTCGACCACGTGGCATGCAGCTGCGTAGCAGTAAACCCCCCCCCCTCATTGCCCCCGTCCCAATCCCTCACGACAGCCACGACCGTGGGCACGACCCAGCTGGCCTCCGCGGGATCGGGCCCGAGGAATTGCCACTCAGACAAGGTCCCGCGCAGGCCCTGGCCAGCATGGTGGGACTTGAAGGGGGGGGCCACAGCCAGCACTCCCCTCGCTTCCGACGCGACCAAGCACGACCTCAGGGCACCAGGACCGCAGCGACCCGCAGCACGACCAAGAGAAGGCGTGAATCTCAGCGCGAGGAAAAACGGCGGGAGACGACCAGTCGAGACGAGTCGACCAGTTGAGACGGCGTGTCCGGCGCAAAGAGGACACCAGAAAGGCGGGGGAGGTATAAGTACCCTCCCCCGACCTCTGTGCGCCGGAAGTGACGCACCTAGCGCGCCAAGGTAAGGGGGGGGGACTCATCCCCGAGTCCCACCACTAGAGGGGTGGTGTACGTGCCTAATTGGCACTAAGAGGGCTGCCCTTTTAGGGTGGCCCCCTGCGTGGGCCGCGGGCAGCCGCAAAGATCACAGTGTGTGGTTCTCCAGGAGTAAGTCCTCTTTCTTTGAGGACTGAGGAGGGAGTGTCATGGCGGGGTAATGGGGGTTCATTCTTAGGATTGTGGAGAATACTGCAGGGCAAGGTTGATGAACACTGGTGTGCACGGTAGAACTGAAATAGCGTGGTTAGTGAGCCGTACGGGGCTGGTATGAAAACTACGGAGCAGCGTGGATGCTAGAACAGAGCTGGATAGGCGCAGCTGGGCTGGAATGAAGTACAGAGGCTGAGCAGCAGAGGGCGCTGCAGGACAGGATTCATTCATACTCTCAAGTGTGGGCAGGTTCAGTGCTGGCACCTCTCTTGATCACTGCAGGGACGGAATGGAGCTCCCTGTCAGAGCTTTCAGATGTCACCTGCACGAGGAACTGATTCTCTAAACTCCATGCTGAGAACACCGTCTGGGTATGAGTGAGGTGGTCGCTCCGTATGAGAAAAAATCGACCCATTTTCGTTCTCATTTGTTGCTTTTAATGTAGGGAAGAAGCCCCCCCCTGCTGCAACTTCGTGTCAGACCAGACGATGAAACATCCACGACCCATGAACAAGAACAGCCCCTCTATCTGACCTCATCCAGGCTCGATCAGACAGCTGCGGCAACCACCTGGGCCAGCGGTTCGTAACATAAGAAATTTCTGAGTCTTGAACTTCAAAACAAATATATTGAAACAAGTGTACATCCAACAAATACGCAAACTGTGAAATGATCCAAAAAGAAACTAGAAATACACACAAAACGAATTTTAATGGGAAGGCTGGAACTTTTTATAATTAGGTTTGATTTCTAAAACACAAAGCCAACCGCCAGACTCTAGACGATCACTGTCTTTGTTGTTGTAGCTCCAAATGGACCCTCTCTTTTTGCTGGTGTATACAAGCAATTGAGGCCACCAACTGTACACACTATGGGGCATATTCATAAGAAAATGTTGGAGCGCGGAGTTGCGCCAAATTTGCCAGCGCCGCGCTCCGGCTTTTTCAAAACACTGGGATGTGCTGTATTCACAAGAATACAACACACCTGTGTTTCATCTAGCACTGGTGCAAAAAAGTTGCTTAGCGCCAGCGCAGGCACCCTGCCACCCTGCGGCAAGGGTGCCTGCACTGCCAAATAATGGCGATTTGCATCTTCTATGTGTGCTGCAAATGCAGCACACATGGAAACAGCCAAAAATGAGAAGAAATTCATTGTTTCTCCTCGTTGCTCCATTCTAATGCCTGGTGTTTCATGGCATTCGTTTTTGGCGCTGCCTCAGCCTTGTAAATCTGGGGCAGAGTCAAAAAGCAATGGGTTTGGGGTCGAACGCCCACAGCAACACCCATTACACGCCCCTTTGCCACGGAGGACTGTGGCAGAAAGGGCATGTTTACGAGGTGGCATTAAGCCATGCAAAGTGGCTTAGCGCCACCTTGTAAATATGGAAATTGGCGCTGCACCACCAGAGCATCAAAAAAAGTGACAGTCCGGTGGCAGTAAGGGATTGCAAATATGCCCCTATATTTTGTTTGCTGTACTTCTTCTTCAACGAGTCAAGCTAAAATTAGCAGTTTAATATTTAACCTCAAATTTCAAATTCCTTTACTGATTGTTTAACGTTTTCTGTTTTACATTTTGTATGCATATATACATTATTTGTCTCCTAATATTTTTTACTTTGGTTATCAGTTGCAGTTGCTTACGTTTTGCGGACAACAGGTGAAGAACCGCTGACGTAGGCTCAGTGCATTGGGGTTTGGTGACAGAAATCTGAAGGGCAGCCACTTGGGCCTTTCCCAACACCTTTATTTCTTGTATAAGCAAATGGCATGGAAGTCCTCTTTATTTAGTTCAAATATAACATTCTCAGTTCTATATCATTCTGATATTGGTACGTAAGTCTGATAGTATGTGGTCTTTCAGCACATGAATTTGGTATTGTATTTTCTTACTAGTGTTATTGCTCAAAAGTCACAGCAGACTGTTTTGCGCATCCTCAACTCTGATGACAGTGCTGATGATCAGAGTGAATGCCACGATCACCTGGCAGTAATCCTCATTACACTTTCATCACACATAGCTGGTTTTAGGGTAGCTCACTATTGGACTGCAGACTGCAAGGGGCTCAGAAGCCCCTTCTGGACAAGAGGGGATGCAGTGGTAAAGTTCTGTGTTGGTGCATTCCGGATAGAGGCAGCTTTGAAGTGGATGGTCCTACCTGTCTGAGGGGTCACTGTAATAGAAGAGGATGCTACTAGGCATGATTGGGGTAAAGTGGCAGAGCTGTGTGGGAGGTTTGGGTGGAATAGGAAATAGTGCTGCAGGGCTGCAGTGCAATAGTAGAGTGGTTCAGTAGAGGAATACCGAAGTGCGCTGCTGGGTGGGACTGCACTGGCAGACCTGTGTGTACCTGTGTGTTTCACTTAGTACTAAAATAGGGGAGGCCTTTGCAGGGCATTATTGAGCTGTATGGTGCAGAATTGTAATTGCATGCCTACTACAGGTCAGGACAGTGGTTCCGGACACAGATGTAAGTGTAGCATCCTCCAAAGACTGGGTACTCGTAAATGACTACGCCACACACGGAGCTTAGTATTACACGTCTTTATTCCACAGCATGTAACTGCGAACTCAACGTTCTAAAATGAACTGTCTTGCCCACACCTAAACACTTACGTCATAGTTCTACGGAGTCCATCAGGAACCAAAAGGGTCCTGTCATCGCTAACTCACAAGACACTACATCTCCCCTTTGTTAAAAATACATTTTGTTTTACAGATATATATACAGATACAGTACAACTCCTCGATAAGTTGTCATGGAGCTCTGACCAAATGCCCAGATCGTGTCCTCTGAGGCTGGGAAGAGAGAAGGAAAGCGTCCATGACTGTAGGGACAGATGCAATCAAGGGGCTCTCTACAGTCTCAATCAAACCAGTCTCATCTCTGACATCAGGTTCTGGTGAATGATGAGGCGGATGGCTGAAGTGTGAAGAATCTCGTGTAATGGACTTTTCAGAACGGTGAGCAGTCACCATGTGTCCTTTACTAGTCATGACTTCGAAAGGTTCAGAATCATAGGGAGCATCAGATTTGCATTTTCTCTGTTGTCGCACTAATACTCAATCAACTTTAGTGAAAGTAATGCTCAAGGCACATCAATGGTTTTCTGCATATTCATTCATCTTTTGCTTATGGCACAAGTCTGTTTAATGAAATTCAACATCTGTTGTAGATCTTCTGTGGGTCCATCGTGGTAATTGGGTTGTCCTGGGTATCCTGAACATCAAAATGGAAAGACTTTCACCTGTCGTTGAACGAGGAGTCGATCGATAAGCTCGAAGAGCAGCATGGAGAGCAGACCTCAGATCAAACTTCTCCAATATAGCACGCTGGACAGTCTTTTTGAGTGTGCTCATAAAGCGTTCAACAATGCCATTTTATGTGGCCAAAGAAGTGTGCTTTTCTAATGCTTCACATTGAGATGATTAAGAAAGTCTCTGAATTCTCATCTGTTGACTGGTGGGCCATTGTCAGAGATTAGAATTGAAGGAACACCACATGTTGCAAAAATGTCATATAACCTCTCGATGACTCTTTATGGAGTGGTCGATGAGAGATCTTCCACCAATGGAAAACGGGAGTATTTATTGATAACCACCATGAGGTGATGTCCCTTGTGAAGAGGCCCAAAGAAATCAACAGCGATACATGTTTAGGCAAATCAGACATATTCAAGGCATGTTGAGTTGTTTTAGGAGATAAGCAATTGCACAAATGACAGGTCTTCAACTCTCTTGCAACTCTCTTATGAAGATAAGGAAACCAAACTCGATCTCAGCAAGCTCAATTAGTGGCAACAATTCAATGATGTCCTGCACGGGCCACTTCAATTACTTGTTGTCACAGGCTCTCCGGTATGACAATTTTTGAACCGCATAAGACAATGCCTTCTTGAGTAACAGACAGTTCATCTTTCCTATTTTTGAACTTTTGATATTCGTTGTCAGATGTGAGAGGTAGAGTGTGCTGTTTCCAGAATTGATGTGCAATAATGTCTTTTAGCATCAACCTGTCACTATCTGTCTTGTTGCAGAAATGATGTGTTCTAATGAAATAGTGGCAGGCGTATTGGTCCTTACAAGGAAGTTAATGTAGGCTTTGTACCAGGGCACCGTACTGGCACTCATGAAAAGTAGTCAGCAGTGTTTTGATCTTTCCCTGGTTGGTGCACTATAGTATAGTTATATTCCTGTAATCGCAAACCCCAACGTTCAATTCTAGAAGGCATCTTGGGTTGCCAAAGATGGTAAGCAATGCTTGATAATCTGTTACAAGAGTGAAAGGTTTTCTATATAGGAACACGTGGGAATGTTCACAAGCCCACACCACTGCTAAGCTTTCTTTCTCCGGTTGCGAATAGGGACGTTCAATTTGTGACAAAATTCTGCTTGCATATGCCACTAGATGCCTTCAAGCATTTGGGCATCCACTGTGCTGGGCAAGGATCATGCCCAACCCGACTGGGCTTGCATCAATAACAACCTTAGTATGGAGTGTTGGATCAAAGTAGGACATTTCAGTGGCGTTCTCAATTGCATGCTCGGTTTTCTTAAAACTTTGTTCACATTCATGTGACCAGAAAAATGAAGCAATTCCTTTTGTTAAGTCTCTTAAGGGAGCACTTACTGTGGCAAAGTCACATATGTATCTGGAACAGTAACTGGCCATGCCAAGGAATGAACGTAACATTGTAACATCTTGTGGGGGATTGGTGGATGACAAAGCTTGTACTTTAGCTGTATCCGGCATTATGCACCCCATCAGAAAAGACATGGCCAAAGAATTTGAGTTTTGTTTTATGGAACTCACATTTCTCAGCATTCAAAGTTAAACCTGCATCTGCAAGTAAATGACACACTTGTGTAAGAGGTTTTATCATGTTCTTTTTGTGTAGCGCTAAAAACGAATATGTCATCACTGTAATTGAAGGCATTCATGACCGGTTGTATAATACGTCGAATGACAACTTGAAAAGGTTCGGCATCTGATGACACACTGAAACTTAAGCGTTTATATCTGAACAAACCAATATGGGTAGAAAAGGTGGCAATATGCCAGCATTTTTCTTCGAGTTCAAATTAATGATACCCTTTGTTCAGATCAAGGCGAGAGAAGACCTTGGCACCATTTAGCTGTGTGATCATGTCGGCAATGTGCGGACCGGGATGTTCTCTTTCAATTGGTCTGTTGGCTTGGCACATACCAACACAGATGCGTATTGCTCCTTCACTGTCCTTTTTGGGTATTACCATTATGGGCGAAGCCCACGGAGTTGGACCAGTAGATTTCTCAATGACATCATGCTTTAGTAATGTCTCAAGCTCTTTCTCAACAGCTTCTTGTAGATGAAATGCAATTTGTCTATGTCTTTGAGCAAGAGGATGAACGTCCTCATTGATATGCAGCTGCACTTTCAGGGTCTTAAGTTTCCCCAATCCATGAAAGAACGACGGGAACGGACTTACTATTTTGTGATAACATAACGTGTATTTGTAAAGCGCACATTCACCCAAGGGTATCTTGGCACTGAATAACAGATGTTTTTTGTTACCCAACTCAATGGTACTCATTTTATCGACTTCAGAAGGATAAAAGGCTGAGTGGACTTGAACCTGTGACCCTGAGGTTGAACACAGGCCCCTACAGTGAACACATTAGTCCACTAAGCCACAAGACCTGTCTCTGATGAGCATTCATGTTGTTGTACACAGATAACAGTCCCATGTGAGCTGCAGTATTGAAACTGATTAACAGTCACCTGATGCAGTACCTTGAAGTAAAAGAATGGGTGCTGGTACTTTTGTCCTTTTGTGTTTCATGGTTGCTGCGAATGAACCTTGGCTCTTTAATGATGTTGATGCAGCCCATGTATACACTTAAATCTTCGATGGTGTGAGAAGGAGAAATGGAGACAGTTCATAGTATTTCTCCTCAGGCATGATGTTTATCGACGCACCACTGTCAATAATAAAAGGTATGGGGCAACCATTTACTTTTAGTGTAATTTTTGGACAATGTTTGAATGACTTTTGTGATTTTGGTTGTTGACTTTTCTTTGACTCGTATTCTTCCCTGCATGAGGCCAGTCCAACATACACATGTTTTTCTGAGGTAAACATCGACATCACTCCGTCTTCGTCACTGTCGCTTGATAATAAAACTGAAGAACTCTTGGACGAAGATTTAGACAATGATTGAAATCATTTAGTGTGGCTTTGCTTCAACAGATGTTGCCGCTTCGCCTTGTGGGCGTGTGTAGAACGTCACTTCTGAAACGTTTGGGCATCCATTTTCTTTTCTCAACGTTATGCACTTGGCTTTTCCTTCACCTTGCAAACCGTTACAAAATGGTTCTCCTTCCCACAGCCTTTGCTTACTTGTCCAACAGCGGGACATTTGTGGAAACGAAAATCCACATCCAAAGCAAAGTTCCTTTTTTTTTAAAGACGTTATTTTGTATCCTTCAGCTTTGTGTTTCTTACTTTTCATGTTCATGACTGACTCATTCTGGGCACCACCGGCCTCCATGTCAGCAGCTTGTTCCTCAGCTCTGGCAGCCATGAGAACTAGCTGCAGACTAAGGGTTCCCCTCAACATTCGTCATCTGAATGAATCTGACAGACATCCATCAATAACTTGGAGACATATAGCTTCTTCATTATTGAATTAATTGAACTTACAGTGTTTGATGAGCGTATAAGTCTCTCAACAAATTTGTTAATTGTTTCATCAGCTTTCTGTCGTTCCTGACTAAAAAATATATCTTTCGTAATCGGCATTCGGCATTGTATTGAACTTGAGATTTAATGCGTCTTTGATGTGATGGTACGGGACTTCTTCAGTTTGCGGTAATTTCTTGATTACCTCTTTTACTCCTTCACTGGCAAGATTTTTTTAGATATTTGACAATCTTTTTGGTATCTGTTTTTTCCAGTGCATCGATGAAATCATCAAATGTTTCTATCCAGGCAGTCCATCTGTCACCAATATTCAGCTTTTTAACAGTGTCAGATGGAGGTGGTGGTTTCAGGAAGGGGACCGCTGTGTAACCACTTGTGGAACTTACTGAAGTTAAGAGTCTATGCTGCTCATCTTGACTTGCGCAATTCATACCATCGGCAAGTCCTCGCGGTGTGCTTGCTTCAGGGTTGTTATGGCCAATCTGAATGTGTATTGCTTCGTTCCGTGTGAAAATTGGAGATTTTCAGCTTTGAAGGACTTTCGAGTTGTGCAGAAAAACAAGGCACCTTATTTGGTGTCAGCTTCAGGGATCAACTGCTCCACATTCACAACCCTGGGTATTCTACTTGGGTCACGGTGCCCACAGTGGTGGTTTGATGACTCTCTTTACTCAGCTTCTGGGTAAGTACCACAATAATTTCTCAACCTGGTTTTCAATGTTTCACTATTTTCGCTGCTAGCACTTTCTCACCCTTATCTGTCGCTGCTTCCAGCGCTTCGCTGTACCTGGTTGTTTCCGCCTTTAGCGTTATTGTTCCACATGATTTATAGCTCAGTGTTGCGTAGTAGCACAGTACCTCTTTCACGACCTTAGTAGCAAATTTCTGGACACTGATGAGTAAACTTCTCAGTGAGACTTTCGTTATCGCCAAATGCTTCAGTTGCTGGAGTGGCGTTTGGACTCCACATAGGCCAAACGTCAATCTTCACTTCGAATGGCCCACATGTGGCATGCAAGAGCAGCTTACTGAATCAAGGCAAACTCTCTGAGAGAGCACTGTCGATCTTCGGGTTACGTCTCCCCTATCTCATTGCCAGTTGTAGCGTCCTCCCCAGCCTTGGTACCCGTAAATGACTACGCCAAACACAGAAGTTAGTATTACACATCTTTATTCCTCAGTGTGTAACTGTTAACTCAATGTTCTAAACATGAACTGTATTCCGCACACCCAAACAGTTACATCATAGATCTACGGAGTCCATCAGGAACCAAAACGGTCCTGTCATTGCTAACTCACAAGACACTACAGTAAGGGGTCTCAGCAGTGGAATAATAGAAGGTGTGGTGGGGCTGGTTTGAAGTGCACTAACAGAGGTGTGTGAAGTAGTACTTTACTAGCATGGTTACTGCAGTTCAGGGTTGTGGTTCCCGGACACAGATGTAAGGGGTCTAAGCAGAACAATAATAGAAGGTGTGATCAGTGGCTGGATTGAAGTGCACTGACAGACCTGTGTGAAGTAGGACTTTACTAGAAGGGTTAATGCAGGTTAGATCTGTGGTGCATGATCACAGCTGTGCGAAGGCTCACTACTATGGTAGCAGAAAAGTGTTCAGACCATGGTTTGGGAGAACACGCAGAGCTACGAGGGGAGTTCAGAGCTACACTAGCAGAGAACGCTGCACACCAGGATTGGAGTACCTTGGCAGGGTGGTAATAGGCCATACTAAAGCTGTGCAGAAATTAGTGCTGAAGCAGCCAAATATGCTACATGGAAGGATTGAGGTGTGTTTATACCGTAGGAGGACAATACAGTAGTAACAAATGAGAAAGGCTGCAACTTTACAGGCAATGTGGGCTCTAAAAAGGAACTAACTCTGAAGATGGGCAGTATTTCAGAAATCATGCCATATATGAATAAGCACTACAATAATTCAAATCTGACGATCCTGCCTTTTCCATAGAAGCACCCTGCGTTATTGGACTGTTGCTAGTTTCACGTTTACCGTTCTAAACGCAGACTCACAAATTCTAAAACACCAAGTGCTGTTGGCTTAAAAAGTCTGGAGCACAGTTTTCAATATTTCCCTGTACATTTGCAAAAGCAGCTCGTCCAACTAAGATAGTTCCTTGCATACTGGCCCTTAAATTCATGTTTCGTTTTCGATTTCCATTGCTTTAAATTGACATGTACTGTCCGATTCTGAGTACCTGCACTTCTTTTAATTTGAAAGGGAAGAGTACCTGCATTTCTCAGCACTGCTCCAATACATTTAATGGGAGAGTTCCCGCCGGCACTCTCAGGCGCAAACAGGTACTCTGAAATAGTGAGTACTTGCACTTCTATATTTCCATTCACAACACTACATTTTGCTAAATTCACACTTGTAGATACCAGTGCGCAACAAACAAAAATCGATTCGCTGGTTCTGGGACATTTGCGAGCGCCGCATAAATATATGCACTTTCATATATGATATTATTGGACGAAAGGGAAGAGTTGTAGTGCACCGGAACAGCAGCCCACGGCACACGGCTGGCACGCCACTTGCACAGAAGTGACAGAACCGAGGCTAACTGTTGATAGCCTAGGATACCGGAAGTACCCGCATCTTCCACGCGATATCGGATTGGTTAACAGGCACGACGTCACCATCTGACGGGACCTGCGAAATATGGCGCCCCCGGTGCGTCCATACACGTTGGGAGACGTCATTCGTAGGACATCTTCCGCGTTCGGCATATGGTTGTCATGGAGATGCATTTCCATGGAGGAGGAGGCTAATGGAACGTGACGCTTCCTGAATGGATTCCAAGAGCTTCCTGCCTTCTCCAGGGCGACACTGAGTGCAGAGAGCAGTGTGCTCATCACTGAATGGGTTGCCACCTTAGAATAGATAGCAGCCACCTCTTTACGTTTTGCTGCTCTGGAATAGCCAAGACCTGGGATGAGAAAAAGAATTCGTTTAAATTGTTAGGATTCTTTTTGAAACATGAAAATTCGCTACACCACACTGTTTGCTCTAATAATCATTCTGAAACGGACAGCTCTCACATATTTTTTAAACTAATTTGTGGGGGCGTGGCCAAGCAACATGGCCGACAGGACGTAAGCTCCTTCGGCTCCCGACCCGCCAGCCGCAAAATATCCTGTGTAATCCTTTCCGGGCGCCCACAACAGTACTCTCTGAGCGCCTGGAGCCCTGAATAGAGCGGCGGTGCTCCGGACCTGTCTCGGAGCCGGGTCCGCCCTGGAGACCGGCGGAATTGTCCCGGCGGCGGCTGCTCCGGCTGATCGCTCCTACGGGAGGCCGGGGATGCGGCCTTTGCTCGCGTGAGCAGGATTCGGGCCCGGAGTGTGGGAGCTCCCCTGACATTGTGCTGTGGCCCTCGGACCGGCCCGGACGACGGTCTTGTCCCCCGGAGGATCCCGGTGGGGTGCCGGCCATGATCCCTGCGACACGGCCCTGCGGGCTGGAGGCCTGCGGGCTGGAGGCCTGCGCGGCGCGCTGACGGGCGCTGGGCCTTAATCTACGGGGGCCCCGAGGCCTGGTGGATTCTCTCTGGCCCTGGGGTGCCTGCCTGCCTGGTCCCGCATTGCACAGCGGATCGTGATCGGGGCCCGGGGCTGCGGGGCCTGAGGTGCTCCACGACGGCCGTCTGGGAGATGCTGGAGTCGTGCACTCTTCCCCCGGCTATTTGGCGACGCTGACCTGGTAGGAGGCGTGGTGGTGGGGGCCGGCCTGCCACGGTGCGCGCTGTGAGTGGAGTGGGGGTTCCTGTCCGGGCCCCCCTGGTCGCGGAGTGCCCTCCTGAGTGAGGGCGGAGGTGTCTGGCCCTTCTTTCGGGGCACTCCTGACAGTGATCCTGGAGCCGGGAGGGGTGCCAAAGACCCCAGCGGTGGCTATACAGTGGGCCCGAGTTGATGACCTGGAGCTGATGAAGTGGTGAAGTGACCCTGGGGAGCCAGATTGCCCGGCCTGATCGCCCGTGGTTGACGCCATCTCGGAGTGGGTGCCCGGGAGGGGCGCCGCTGGTCCGCTGAACCCCGGATTGTTCGGCTGTGCTCCCTGTGTCGACGGAGGGGACGAGACCATACTACAGGACCGGACCGGGTCAGGTGAACGCCATACTTGCCGACCTGAGTTTTGCACCATGGGTAAGGATAAGCCCCCGCGCGCCTCTAATCCTAATACGATTATGCAGTACACCACGCAGCGTATCCCTACACAGAGGATCACTCGCCAGACCGGCCTCGAGGGCGAGGGTGACTCCGCTACTGAGCCGTCCCGAGCCGAATTGCTGGAGGCTATACGGGGCTCCCACACTGCCCTGGGACAGCAAATAGAGGCGGTGTCCATTGATGTGAACCTACTGCGGGCGGATCTGCGGAAGGTGTCAGATAAGGTCTCTACGGCGGAGGGGGACATCGTCCAGCTACAGGGGGAGGTGGCCTCCCTGAAACACCAGGTTACCCAGCTCACCACCACGACCGGTGCGTTGGAGCGCAGAGCGGAGGAGGCGGAGGGCAGGGCCCGACGCAGTAACATCAGGGTCCTGGGTGTACCGGAACGCGCGGAGCAGGGCAATGCGGAGCGCTTCTTAGAGGAATGGATCCGAACGAAGCTGTGCCCCACGGGATTGTCTGCGGTCTTTGTGGTGGAACGGGCCCATAGGGCGTTGACCCCTCCGCCTCCGCCCGGGGCCCCCTAGGGCCCTCATAGCTAAGATCCTGAACTACCGGGACAGGGATTGTATCCTGAAAGCCGCTAGGGAGGCAGCGGACCTCACTTACGAGAGCGCAAGAATATCCATTTATCCTGATTACACCCGCCACGTTCAGGAACAGCGAAAATCCTATCTGGGCGTTAAACAAAAGCTCCGTGAACTTGGTCTGCAATATATGCTATTGTACCCAGCGAAACTCAAGGTGATCTCCCAGGGAAAGGCTCAATTCTTTGACTCACCGGAGGAAGTGTGGGAGTGGCTCGAGGTCCGAGGGGGGCCCTCCCCGAGCGTGAGCGGGGGAATCCCGGAGTACCTGGGGAACCAGACCCAGGAGAAGACGCAGAAGTAGACGCGGGGGCCGGGCCCTAGCCGGCGCCAGGGAGGAACGACAGCGGATCACGGTGGGGAATGATGGTGCTCTGCGTGTGGACTCCTCGGACTCGGAGGCTTCTCCCCGGGCACGATGGTGGGACCGCCGGGGAGAGCTTGGTGCCGGACACCCTTCTACCCACTAATCAAGTGATTCCAGAAACTATTATGGATCCGCCTCCTGCTGCTGCGGACCCACCCTGAGGGCGAAGGGACCCTCTGCCTCACTTTGTCACGCCGGCAGTTGGTCCGTGGTGGCTCCGTGGTTGAGGATGCGGGTCGGGGGGTCCGCTGCTGATCCCGCATCTGTACATTCCCCGTGCATTTCCTGATTCGGGCATGGGCTCCTTGTGGGCCCCTATTGCTGGTCTCCTGTTGTTCTTCCCAAAGTTGGGGTGGATGGGGCTGGGCTGGGAGGGATCGGGGATTAGGCCACATTGGGGATTTTAGAGATGTTGCCGAGATCACAGGGATGACGATGGCTGTCTTTGTTGGGCTCCGCTGATTCCGTTGGTCTGCACTATGTGCATCAGATTCTAGTTGGGTGGCCCGGGATATATACCCAGGACATGAGCGGCTGGTTCCGGTCGGGGGTCGGACTTTGGGGTGGGGGAGGGGGTTCTTTCTTTTTCTTTCATTCATAAATGGAGTTAGGCCCTGTTGGACTCATGGGTTCGCTGTGCACGTCCTGGCACCAGCACGGGAAGGGCATTTCTGCATGTTTGGTTGACAGTAAATTGCTCGTGGGTGGGGGAGGGGGCTCTAAGGGGGTTTTGTTGGGTTTTTGTTGGCATCGTATGCATTGCAGTTGAGGCACAGCATGGTCGCTGCGTAGGGCATGGTCTGCCCGGGGATTGGGAGTTACAACCACTATGGGGTTTAAATTTTTAAGCTGGAATGTGAGGGGGCTGGGTACATGCACCAAGCGGTACAGGGTCCTGTCTTTCCTTCGTAGACATCAGGTATCCCTAGCATGCCTTCAGGAGACTCATCTCACGGACGAGGGGCTCAACAACTGGCAAAGAAGTGGCGGGGCCAGCTCTTTCATTCCTCCTTCTCGAGCTATGCTAGAGGGGTCCTTGTGTGGGTGGCGCCCGGGGTTCCTCTGGCCGTCCAATATGTGGAAGCTGATATCCAGGGGCGGTACCTACTCCTTAGGGCTAGGCTAGATGGTCGAGACGTTGCCATAGTGAACACATATGCGCCAAACACGGATGACCCGGGTTTTTATCAGTCCCTGCAGGAGGTCCTGGTCTCGGAACTAGAGGTTCCATTGCTTTGGCTGGGAGATTTTAATTGTGTTCTCGATCCTGCCCTGGACAGATTTCCCTCCCGCACTGGCACGAAACCCAGAATGACCGTGAAACTCCGGGAGGTTATGGGGAATCTGGGGGCCCAAGACGTATGGCGTCAAAGACACCCAACCCAGAAAGTATATACCTGCTTCTCATCTACTCATAACACATATAGCCGCCTCGACAGGGTTTTAGTCGCGAATCCCGATCCCAACATGTCTCTGGAGGTGACCCATCTCGCGCGATTCCTATCTGATCACTCCCCTGTCGCATGCGTGATGGAGTGGGGAGCCCCGAGATGCCGCCCGCGGACTTGGAGGTTGCAGGCAGAGATTCTTGAGGATCCGGTGGGGAGGCACCATGTAGAGACTGCCCTTACGGATTACGTCGATCTCAATTGGGGTGGGACAGACCTATTGCAGGCTACCAAATGGGAAGCCCTGAAAGCGGTAGTGAGAGGGGCATGTCTGAGTGTGACGTTTGGGGTTCGGAAGCAGCTCCAACAAGAGCTCCGAGACGAGGAATGCCGGCTGTTGTCGGTGCAGACTTTGACAGTCACTGACGCATCCGAGAGGGATGGGGAACGAGAGATCCAGGAGCGCATCCATGACATCCTAGATAGGCTTGATAAATATACGCTCACGCAATATAGACAGCGCCTTTACAGAGAAGGGGATAAATCTGGTCGTCTCTTGGCCTGGATCCTCCGCCGAGAACACGCTCCTGCTGCGATTGAGGCTTTACGGGACTCCTCTGGGGCCCTGGTGCATTCACAGGTGGGATTATTGCGGGTCCTTCAATCACATCTTCAGGCAGTATACACCGCGGATCCTGCGGTAGGGGAGGCATCCTATCTCCCGTATTTGCATGGGTTGACCCTGATCACCATGTCTGAACAGGCACGGCAGGAACTGGATGAGCCACTGACACTGTGCGAGGTTCAATCCGCGTTGAAGCAGCTTCCGCGGGCCAAATCTCCGGGTAGTGATGGCTTTCCGCCCGAGTTCTACCAAGCATTCCCCGACATTCTGCCCCTCTCCTCCTGCAAGTTTATAATGAGGCCTTCAAACGAGGAATCCTCCCACCAAGTATGACACAGGGGGAGATTTGTATGATCTTGAAACCAGGGGGATGCACACGAACCGTCATCGTATCGGCCGATTACAATGATTAATACGGATATAAAAATCCTTTGCAAGCTCCTGGCCTCTCGCTTGGCGCCGCATATGGCCCGCCTGGTCCATGAGGATCAATGTGGGTTCATACCGGGACGCAACACGGCCATGAACCTACGGCGACTGACTCACATTTTGCATGAGGTGCGGGACAGCGAGGAGCAGATGGTTTTGGTCTCTATTGACCTTGCCAAGGCTTTTGACACGGTGGATTGGGGATATCTTCTCGAGGTCTTGCGTGCTGTGGGGATGGGCCCCCAATTTTGTCGCTGGGTTCGTATCTTATATAAGGCCCCATGCGCTAGAGTTAAGCTCGGGGGCGCGCGGTCCGAAGAGTGGCAACTCGGGAGGGGTACACGACAGGGGTGTCCTCTCTCCCCACTCTTGTTTGCCCTCGCTATAGAGCCCTTTGCGGTCCGGATTAGAGCAGATATGGCGCGGTGGGGTATTCAGCTGGGAACCATGACTCACGTCATTTCTTTGTACGCGGACGACGCCTTGTTTTACTTGACCTCCCCCGCGATGCCCTGCCGGTGCTGTTGCACCACCTGGATCGGTTTGGTGAGGTCTCTGGATTGCGGCTGAACCGTGGCAAATCCCTAGTTTTTCCCTTGGCGGGGCTGGCGGCAGTGCCTTCGGAGGATCTGCCGGATCTGGAACTGCGGTGGGAGCGGACGGCATTCCGTTACCTAGGTATTCAGGTGACCCTGACGGATGAGCAGGCACTAGTCCGGAATGTGGACCGCGTCACGACGGCATTGCAACAGTCCGTGCGTTTCTGGAATACTCTCCCACTTTCACTGATGGGCCGCCTCGCCATCTCAAAAATGGTGATGCTCCCTAGGGTACTTTATGTGCTACAGAACTCACTTTGCCCTCTGCCACCGCGAGTTTTTAAAACTCTCAATACATTGCTCACATCTTTGCTCTGGGCAGGTCGGCGTAGTAGGGTAGCCCTTCGCACCATTGTCCGTACTTACGAGGAGGGCGGTCTCGAAGCCCCTCGATTTGACCTATACTATTATGCCGCCCAGCTCCAACATGCGGCCCGTTGGTTCACTGACAACTGGGAGAAGCGCCTTTTGCTTGCTGGGGCAGACACCCAGACACTGCAGGAGGCACTGATGCAGGGTGCGGGATCGGATGTTTATCTCCCCTATACTGTGCGACATACTGCTGGTATATGGCAGCGCTTTGTTGAGACGGTCCTCCGAAGGGCGCCCTTTCACAGGGAGCTCTCGCCCTGGATACTGGCTCCATTTATAGTTATGGCACGTCATATGTCCTTCCGACTCTGGAGGGAGGGAGGATGTGAGGTTCTCGCTGATTTATACCCTAATGAAACTTTTATCACTTATGAGCAGGCAGTGGAGAGTTTTGGTCTTGGGCAAGGCCAATTTTTGCATTTCAGGGGTATGCAGGACGTAGTGAAGATCACCTGGCCCCAGTACCCAGACATTCCACCACTGACGCATACCCTGGATGTTATGCTTACGTGCGGCAGGGGGCGCGGTTTGATCTCCCTCCTATACAACGCGATGAGGCAGGATTCTACCCCTCCGGTCCCGCCGTCTAGGGATGCCTGGGAGCGGGACCTTGCTGCTCCGCTGGAGGAGGCACAGTGGGCACGCATAGGCTCCCTTACACACACCGTTTCATGCAATGCCAGATTTAAACTAACACACTTTAATTACCTACACCGCACCTACCTTACCCCGGTGTCACTGAGGCGCATTGACAGTAGCAGGGGCGCTGGTTGTCCTAGATGTGCAGCAGACAATGCAGGCTTTTTACATTTGGCATGGGAATGTCCATTGGTTGCACAGTTTTGGTCTGGGGTAGTGCCTAGGGTGGTAAGCGCCACGGGGCTTCGGGTGGCCCTCGATCCCTTGCAGTGTCTACTCGCGATGGTTCGCAGGCCCAAGAGGAAGAAACTCCCCTATAAACTCTTACAGTTAATGTTGGTGCTTGCCAGGCGCAGGGTGGCCATAACTTGGATGGGGCAGCGGGCCCCTGAACTTCCTGCTTGGCTTAAAGACGTCCGAGAGTGGTCGCTGGCTGAAGAGGCCCACATGAAGCACACCCGACGGGATGAGAAATTGCAGGATGACCTGATGGCTTGGCGGGTCCTGTGTGCCACAGGGTTGACGGAGGTGGAGCCGTCCTCCCGGGATGTCACTACTAGTGAGCAGAGTGATGCTGATATAACCGGGGGTCTGTTTCTAGTGGGGAACGCGACGCCTGGCTCTGAGGGGGTCCACACTGGGTGGGGGTGCCTTGTTGCCGCCCCTCTCCCCGCAGCGACATGTTTAGAAATGATTCTTCTGTTCCCTTTGCCCCTTCCCTTCTTGGTGCGGCCTTGTGTCTCATGCGCCTCTAATTGCTGTCAACGAAATGTATGCATACGTGTTTATTTGATGCCAATGTATTGTTTTTGTGATAAATCAAAAAAATAAAGTTAAAAAAAAAAAAAAAAAACTAATTTGTGAATGTCCTTGCTGTTTTAAAATTATGTTTCAAAAGACAACAAATCCCAATTACACTGTTATTCTCAACTTTTTTTTACAGACCTGGACTCAAAAAAACAGGGCAGACCTATAAACACAGCCAGGTGTAGGGTGACCAGATCTTGAGAACCAAAAACCGGGACATTTTGCAAAAATAGAAGAAGGACTACAATTTTACATCAACGGTACTGCGCAGAATGGCAACTCTTATCAACAAAGAAACACAGAAGAAGCACTAAGAAAATAAATAAAATATAATTTCTAAAACCAGCATCATACCTGTCAATTAAATTGCTTACTTATAACAGCTACTAACTAGCACAACTTTAGAACACCCAATAAGTGCCTCTCACTGGTTTCAGTCGACCCCCCTCTAAAAACCCGACATGAGCCAAAATTGCCGAAATATGCTGGGACAGTTGGTGAAACCCAGGGACTGTCTGGGCAAATCCGGGACGCCTGGTCACCCTAGGCAATTGGCAACCCTAATCGCTGACAGGTACAGGAGGAGAGTACACACTGATGCAAGGGCATTGCGCGGGTGCAAAGCCTCCCAAACTCTTCTTAGGGCCCCCATTCAGCCCAAGGTCAACGAATATCTGCAAGATATAGGAGACTCAGGGGCCCTTCAACACATTCTATTAGAAAGAGGGAAATCGGGGAGCTCCCACGTCCATTTTATTCATACACAGACAAAGCGATGTAGGACGGAAATGAGAAATAATTTCACCCCCAAAATAGGATGAGTCATGGCCCCATGGCATAGTTTTAAGCACAGGCTATCCAGTCGACCATGCTTGACACCTTTTATAGGTTCTAACATAACAGGCAACAGTGCCTTGCATTCTGGGCCATATAGTTTACTTTTTAGCACTATAAGCCAAAGGTCTAAAGTTAAGGCATGCAAAGTGCCAGAAACTGAAGAGTTAATGTGAGAAGTTGGCCTGGTATATGCTGTCCACTAATTAAAGTGGGCACCTTGCACCAGTCCAAACGACCCTTATTGATGATTAGGTTAAAGACAACCTTTATAGAAAGCTATCCTAGTGGTAGCTGTGGAGAGCAGCCTTCAGGCTAAGTCTTGAAGGAATGTAAAGCAGCTTGTTTTACCAGTATATAACCTCTTGAATGACCAAATGAAAGGAGAACCACACAAGGTATATATAAAACATATGTATTTATTACTAAACACTCTCTACTAACCTCTTTATGAGATTAGAGAACAAGGCACACAATTACACAGTACTAGAACAACAGTAAATAGCACAATACACCGTGGGCTCCAGGGGGAGACCAAACCATATATTAAGAAAGTGGTATAAGAACCACGACTTGACTAGACACAGTGCCTAGAGCACGTAGAATCGCTGGGACCCCAAGGAACCACCCAAGGTAGTGACACAGGGGACCCACGGAGGACGGGTGCAGTGTGGGAACACAGACGCGAGCTCCGTACAACTCCATGGGAAAGTCGCGTTTGGAATTTTAGAGTTTAAGGACACTTCGGAGAGGACTTCAAGCTAACCCAGCCAAACTTAGAAGGTTCAAAGGCCAGCACCCTTGTGAGTACTGAGGTACCCGTGTTACCTAGCCCAGGGAAGCCGGGTGCATAGGGGTCAAGTGGTGTCGGAAACCCTCGTCGTTTTCTATGGCGTGTTGCGAAGAAGAGCTGCTGCCGTGGAGAAGAAAAGTGTCCGGTGTGATCCAAGCCTGGATCGAATATGTGAAGAACCTGAAAGCAGAGGGGACAAAGTCTGGGTCACTTCACGTGACCAGGAGCGGAGCAATCAAATGCCCACCGATGTCGGGTGCTTCAGGTGCGAAGAGGTGAAGCTTGACTCTGCAGCCAAGAGGACCAGGAGACGTCGATGACGACCAGATTCCGCAGGCGAGCTGTCCCACAAAGGATGTCGATTGCTGAGGGGTCAGTTTCCGGATTGGAGACCAACAAGCCTTGGCAACTGCAACCCACGCGGTCAGAGTAATGATGCTTCTGTGAGGACCAGCAAGGTCCTGGGGACTCCCCAAGCGATGGAGAGTCAGGGCACATCTGGAGCAACCAGGGAAGCCCGTTGAGAGTTAGAGTTGCCTTCTTAGGGACCCACAGGTCAACGGACCAGGGATCGCGAAGGGACCTCGAGAGGAATCACAAAATGGCGGACCACGGAACACTCGTTGAGTGTAGGCCAGCAATCTTCGGTGTAATTACTGCTCGGGGTCAGGGCTACAAGTAACCCAAAGCTCAGCCTCAGGGGTCGCCGGAAAGCTGATTCTTCTGCAAATAGACGCGGTGTCCAGGGGTTCGGGTTGCACGGTCACCACGAGGGATACGGGCCTCAGACTTGCTGTGGGCACAGATCAACCTCTAAGACCTCGGGAACCCACCTCCTGTGCTGCAATATTCTTCGGAGATGCAGACCGGTCAGATGCGTTAAGGGTGCCTGCCTTGCAGGGGAGTAACTCCTTTACTCCAAGGGAGATTCTTCAGTCATCCAGCGTAGTGTAGATCGTCGGAGTACTTGGTTTCTGTAGCAGAGTTTAGTCCAGGTGTAATCTAAAGTCCTGTAGCCAGGGGTTCCTACTTTATACCCAAGGAAGGGGTGGGACAACTTCTGGGGACCCACCTATGGGAGGGTCAGGACAGAGGGGTGGCTACACCCATGTCCTTTGTCCAGTTTCACCCCAGAGCAGGGGCTGAGTGCCCCTGCAACCGGTTTGAGCTGGACTATGCACAGGGACACCAAATGTGCCCCCAGTGCAGACATCAAAGCGCTCTTGGAGTGCACCCACCCAGCCCCAATACACTAGAGCCTGTCTGGGAGGTGGTCACACCTCCCTGTGACAGGAAACCTATTGTCAAGCCTTCCCCTGCCGGAGTTTCGTCCAGCAGCAGGAGGGCAGACTCGTGTCTGTGGCTGGCAGCATCCATTTTGTGATGCCAGGGCTCTGTGAAGCTGGTACCGGCTGTACCGGTGCTGTCATATTTCTCCCTCAAGGAGGGAGGAATCATACTGGTCTGGAGGTATGATTCCAAGGTGTTTGACACCAAACACAACATAATTCCTTGCAGCCATTTTAAAGTTAGCATTTACCGCGAGGTTATAATGCACTTAAGAGTATATGGTTGGCTGCATCACAGACAACCCCGGTATAGTGGTTCCGAAGGCTGCAGAGGGGCTCTGCTCATGCATGGGCATACTCTCACATAAAACCCAGCACCCTGCCTTCAGGATTGATAAGGCCTGCCATAGGGGTGACTGATAGGCTTATATGTGCAGTGATCAGGAGAGATATAGTGAACCTATATCTAAGTAAGGGGTGCATGCACCACCTTACACAGGCTGCAGTAGCAGACCTGTGGTGTCAGTTTGAATGGCCTCTCAGGGGTGCCATAATACATGCTGCAGCCCCTGGGAGGCCTCTGGGGTACCTATGCCCTGGGTACATAGTATACCATATACTAGGGACTTATAAGGGTACCCCAGAATCCAATATGGAGTGTACCCAGAGTACATGCAATCAATTTAAGGGGAGAGCAGATAGGCTGGGGTCCTGAATAGCAGGATCCCAGCCAAACGAAGTCGAAAACCAGCAAAACACCTGGAAAAAAGTGGGGGCAACCATGCAGTCAGATTCCACCTTCCTACATAACCCCCCCAAACGAAAGGAGATAAGGCTAACCTTGCCCAGTTGAGCCTTTATTGACTAAGTGGCCATATAAGGAAGAACCTGCACTAGCATGGTTACCCCCTGTCTTATGGTCCACTAAGCTATCCCTAACCCCAAGGGTATTGGATGATCTCCACCATTTGGAATTACTACCTGTGGTGTGTTTTGGCAAAGTAAAAGGCTGGTGGGGTGTCTGAGTAGAGAAGTGAGGCCCTTATAAAGTTGGCCTCAGCTTCCTCAGATCACTGGTCACCATGGAAGCCTTTCTTTCCATGACTGAGTTGTATTTGGCCCTAAGGGTCAACCTCTGGCTGCCTACAGCTGGGGATTGGGTCTCTTTGGTTGGAACACTGGAGGGACAGGGTAGGTTTGGAACCACTTGGTCCCAGGTTTGCCTTTGCCCAACAGAATCCATCTGGGGAGGTCCCTATCCAATGGTAAGAGGGATCCCTCAGTGGGTTGAGGAATTTTCACCTGGCTAGGGCTACTAGACTGGGTGCCCCTAATCTGTGGATGAGGGGGTTCCTCTGGACAATGGGCCCTAAGGGGTCCACTGACCTCCCTGACCTCTGCAGCCCTAGGCTGAGTGAGGTAGGGTAGAGAGGGGCAGGATACCTGCTCCAGACTGGGTACCGCCTTGGAAGGGTCCCCTGCCATCAGGGGTGTTGCCAGGCCAGGCCTGACCACCTCTGGGGCAGTTCCTTCACTAGGGGTAGGATCAGTTCCCTGAGGAAGCTGACCCTTACCTATAGTCTGGGGGGAAGAAGACTTTTCTTCAACCCTTCTGCTCTCTTGTGGAGTAGAGTGGGCCATTCTTTCAGGCTCCACTTCTCCAAAATTTCCCTGGTATGGGGCTGAGGCTCTAACAGCCCCACCAACCTTCTCAGAGAGGCCCAACATTTTTAAATGGGCCTGGTATTCAACTTCAGCCCAGGCTGAAACCTCCAGATCATTGCCCAACAGGCAATCTACAGGCAAGTTTGGGGACACTGCCACTCTCTTTGGGCCAGTGACCCCTCCCCAGCTGAGATTGACTATGGCCATGGGATGATCTGTGCTGATACCATCAATGTTTTCACCTGGTACTTGAACTCAGGTAAAAGCTGTTGAGGGGGGACTAGTTTCCCTGTCACCATGGTGACACTAGCCCCTGTGTCCCTTAGGGCCACAGCTTTCTGACCATTTATGAAGGGCTCCTGTCTGTACTTGCCCAAAGTATTGGGACTCATAGTAAAAGTGGCAAATCCCATGCCACCATCACAGACTAAGGAGGCCTGTGAGGAGGACCTTGATAAGCTGGGGTCCACCTCAGTTCCCCATGAGAATGCACCTACCTTTTTGGGTGCATTACTACCACCTGGGGGATTACTACTTGTAGTACCAGGAGGAGTGGTAGTATTGCTGGGAGGAACATTTTCCTTATTGCTGGCCTTAGGGCAACTGTGGTCATTTTTCCAGTGGCCAGGCTTCTTACATATATGGCAATAAGGTTTCTTTTCAGGGGAGGAAGGAGTTTGGGACCCACCCCCAGAAGAGGAATTTTGGGGCCCTGTAGTGGATTTATCTTTTGATTTATCCCCACCTTTCTCTTGGTTTTTGGAAGAATCTTCTTCTGGTCACCAGCCTGATTCTTTGGCTTTACTCTGGTTCTGACCCATTTGTCTGCCTTCTTTCCCAATTCTTGGGGAGAGGTCAGATCAGAGTCCACCAGGTACTGGTGTAAAAGCTGGTTTTGACATTTATTAAGGATCTGCTCCCTCATAATCAAATTGTACAATCCTAAAAAGTCATGCACCTTGCTGCCATGTATCCAACCTTCCAGAGCCTTAGTAGCACAATCTACAAAGTCAACCCAGTCCTGAGTCTGTGCCTTTTGGGTGTCTCTGAACTTTAACCTGTATTGTTCAGTGGTTAGGCCAAACCCATCAATCAGAGCACTCTTCAGGACTTTGTAATTATCAGCATCCTCTTCTCTTACAGTGAGGAGCTTGTCTCTACCTTTGTCTGCAAAGGAGAGCCACACAATTGCTGCCCACTGCTCCTGAGGGACCCTCTGTACCTTACAGGCCCTCTCCAGTGCAGTTATCCATTTGTGGATGTCATCCCCACTCTGGTAGGGAGGGACAATCTTGTTCAGGTTCCTATGGTCATGAGTATGATCTCTACCTCTAGGGACACTGTGGCTGCCACCATGGGAATCTAGTCCCAACTTCTGAGAAGCTCTCTGAAGCTCCAGGGATTCCCTGTCTAAGGCCAATTGCTCTCTCTTGATCCTGAGCTTAGCTCTCTCAAACTCAAGCAGTTGGCACTTCTTCTCATAAGAGGACTCCCTTCTATGAGAAGAAGTCCTATGAGACACAGAGCTCCCTACAGATGTACCAGAACGATTGGATTCCACAGAAGGAGATCTAGATCTTCTTGGTAAACTGTTAACCCTTCCAGGTGGGGTAAAGAGAGCCCCACTGGGGTCTCCTTCCTCACCTTCAGGAAGAATTGGATTTTCCTGGTTAGAATCATTTTGATCCTCCTGGCCAGCATCAGAGTCCTGGTCATTGAGGTTTTCACTCCCTGGCCTTTCCTCTTCTGCTGCCCCACCCCCTTTGCCTGCCTCATCAGACCCTGGGGTCTTTCTGAGGCCATCTAAAAGCAAAGTCACTATAAGCTTTTGGGTGTTTGGGTTTTTCCCTGTCTTCAGTTTCCTTGATGCACACATGTTTCTCAATTCCTGGAATGTGAGAAGGTCATACTTAGTTGGCAAGGAGTCACTGACTTCAGGCCTTGAAGACATTCTAGTGTGGTGTGGTGTATGCACCTACCTACTCTAGTGGGAACTACTAAACTCTCTTGAGTTGGAGAAAGGGTGTGCTAGGCCCTTGACACCCAACTCTAAGTTCAGTAGAACTTACTTTATTCTAGACTTGATTTATATGTACCTAAGTACCTTTAGTGGTTTTCAGTTAGTAACTCACTGAGATTATCTGGTAAAACAATAGAAAGCTTGAATCCCAACCGCTGCACACCAATGTGAGAAGTTGGCCTGGAATATGCTGTCCACTAATTAAAGTGGGCACCTTGCACCAGTCCAAACGACCCTTATTGATGTTTAGGTTAAAGACAACCTTTATAGAAAGCTATCCTAGTGGTAGCTGTGGAGAGCAACCTTCAGGCTAAGTCTTGAAGGAATGTAAAGCAGCTTGTTTTACCAGTATATAACCTCTTGAATGACCAAATGAAAGGAGAACCACACAAGGTATATATAAAATATAGGTATTTATTACTAAACACTCTCTACTAACCTCTTTATGAGATTAGAGAACAAGGCACACAATTACACAGTACTAGAACGACAGTAAATAGCACAATACACAGTGGGCTCCAGGTGGAGACCAAACCATATACTAAGAAAGTGGTATAAGAACCACAACTTGACTAGACACAGTGCCTAGAGCACGTAGAATCACTGGGACCCCAAGGAACCACCCAAGGTAGTGACACAGGGGACCCACGGAGGACGGGTGCAGTGTGGGAACACAGACACGAGCTCCGTACAACTCTATGGGAAAGTCGCGGTTGGAATTTTAGAGTTTAAGGACACTTCGGAGAGGACTTCAAGCAAACCCAGCTAAACTTAGAAGGTTCAAAGGCCAGCACCCTTGTCAGTACCGAGGTACCCGTGTTACCTAGCCCAGGGAAGCCGGGTGCATAGGGGTCAAGTGGTGTCGGAAACCCTCATCGTTTTCTATGGCATGTTGCGAAGAAGAGCTGCTGCCGTGGAGAAGAAAAGTGTCCGGTGTGATCCAAGCCTGGATCGAAGATGTGAAGAAACTGAAAGCAGAGGGGACAAAGTCTGGGTCACTTCACGTGACCAGGAGCGGAGCAATCAAATGCCCACCGATGTCGGCTGCTTCAGGTGCGAAGAGGTGAAGCTTGACTCTGCAGCCACGGGGACCAGGAGACATCGACGATGACCAGATTCCGCAGGTGAGCTGTCCCACAAAGGATGTCGATTGCTGAGGGGTCAGTTTCCGGATTGGATACCAACAAGCCTTGGCAACTGCAACCCACGTGGTCAGAGTAATTATGCTTCTGTGAGGACCAGCAAGGTCCTGGGGACTCCCCAAGCGATGGAGAGTCAGGGCACAACTGGAGCAACCAGGGAAGCCCATTGAGAGTTAGAGTTGCCTTCTTAGGGACCCACAGGTCAACGGACCAGTGATCGCAAAGGGACCTCAAGAGGAATCACAAAATGGAGGCCCACGGAACACTCGTTGAGTGTAGGCCAGCAATCTTCGGTGTAATTACAAGTAACCCAAAGCTCAGCCTCAGGGGTCGCTGGAAAGCTGATGCTTCTGCAAATAGACGCAGTGTCCAGGGGTTCGGGTTGCACGGTCACCACGAGGGATACGGGCCTCAGACTTTCTGTGGGTACAGATCAACCTCTAGGACCTCGGGAACCCACCTCCTGTGCTGCAATATTCTTCGGAGTCCTCAGGAGCTTCGGAGATGCAGACCGGTCAGATGCGTTAAAGGTGCCTGCCTTGCAGGGGAGTAACTCCTTTACTCCAAGGGAGATTCTTCAGTCATCCAGCGTAGTGTAGATCGTCGAAGTACTTGGTTTCTGTAGCAGAGTTTAGTCCAGGTGTAATTTAAAGTCCTGTAGCCAGGGGTTCCTACTTTATACCCAAGGAAGGGGCTGGGACAACCTCTGGGGACCCACCTATGGGAGGGTCAGGACAGAGGGGTGGCTACACCCATGTCCTTTGTCCAGTTTCGCGCCAGAGCAGGGGCTGAGTGCCCCTGCAACCGGTTTGAGCTGGACTATGCACAGGGACACCAAATGTGCCCCCAGTGCAGACATCAAAGCACTCTTGGAGTGCACCCACCCAGCCCCAATACACTAGAGCCTGTCTGGGAGGTGGTCACACCTCCCTGTGATAGGAAACCTATTGTCAAGCCTTCCCCTGCCGGAGTTTCATCCAGCAGCAGGAGGGCAGACTCGTGTCTGTGGCTGGCAGCATCCATTTTGTGATGCCAGGGCTCTGTGAAGCTGGTACCGGGTGTACCGGTGCTGTCATATGTCTCCCTCAAGGAGGGAGGAATCATACCTCCCACACCAATTACTGGTGTGGAGGTATGATTCCAAGGTGTTTGGCACCAAACACGACTTAATTCCTTTCAGCCATTTTAAAGTTAGCTTTTACCGCGAGGTTATAATGCACTTAAGAGTATAGGGTTGGCTGCATCACAGACAACCCCGGAATAGTGGTTCCGAAGGCTGCAGAGGGGCTCTGCTTATGCATGGGCACCCTCTCACATAAAACCCAGCAGCCTGCCTTCAGGATTGATAAGGCCTGCCATAGGGGTGACTGATAGGCTTATATGTGCAGTGATCAGGATAGATATAGTGAACCTATATCTAAGTAAGGGGTGCATGCACCACCTTACACAGGCTGCAGTAGCAGACCTGTGGTGTCAGTATGAATGGCCTCTCAGGGGTGGCATAATACATGCTGCAGCCCCTGGGAGGCCTCTGGGGTACCTATGCCCTGGGTACATAGTATACCATATACTAGGGACTTATAAGGGTACCCCAGAATCCAATCTGGAGTGTACCTAGAGTACATGCAATCAATTTAAGGGGAAAGCAGATAGGCTGGAGTCCTGAATAGCAGGATCCCAGCCAAACGAAGTCGAAAACCAGCAAAACACCAGGAAAAAAGTGGGGGCAACCATGCAGTCAGATTCCACCTTCCTACAGTTAATACATGATCAGACCCTTTTTGCTCCTTTGGGGATGATTCTGAAGTTATAATCTTATTCAACCAACACTGAATGAGTAAAGTATGCTTGCTAAATAAGATGTTAACAAATTCGATTGTTCTCACTGTTTTGGAAAGGCATTGCCCTCCAGACGATCACTAAAACAGTAGGTTACCAGATAACCAACAACTGAATTATTTTTGCCCTTTTAGATGTGTGTGCTAAGGTTTTTGTACAGTTCGTAGTTCTGGCTTGACTGGACAGCTGTCTCTTAACCTTGTGTGATCACCAGAGAGATAGCTTTAAGCCGCAACAGGAAGACAGGAGATAAGGGGTGGATTGGGGCCACAGTTATGCCCGGGCAGCCAAAAAAAGTGACCCACGTTCGCAGATCTCAACCTTTCGCAAAACACTGCTTGGTTAGGATCATGGAGTTAATGTTGGCAAGCTTTTAAGGTAATAATTTTTTTTAAAGCTTTTCTGGCCAGCAATCTTTGTCAAGACTGGTAACAAAAGAATTCCAGGGCATCCCCCCATCAGATTTCCTGGCGCTCATCTTCAGGGCTATAAATCTCGTTCTCACCCTGAGGTCTATTAATATTCATCTCAACCTTAGGTCCCACAGCCCGTGCTCAATCTTAGATCCCTGAATGTCCTTCGTCCTTAAGGACCAGCAGGTCTCCAGAGGATCATACACCCCCTTAGGGTGGTCGTGTAGTTCTTATATATCCTATACAGGATCTGCGCGTTCGGATAACATAAACTGTGGGATTGGTGGCGGACGGATTCCGAGCACCCCCACCGGATACGTTAGCCTGTCTGTATTAGCGAGCTCACAGTGCCACTAGAGTCTCCTCTTATCAGGGAGAGAATAGTTCTTGGCAACCTCAGAACATGACAACCCTGATCCCTCAGAATCATGGAAACAATATACTACCTTTCGCTCAGTCACTCGTGCTTACTTAGTTTGTCTCAGAGATACACAGAATAAACATACTGGGCATTTGTCAATAAAGGTTTATTGAACACTTGTTATTCTAGTGTAGAATAGATGAGCTGCAACAACCATTAGACAGTAGCAGAGATATATGATTAGCAATACTACGAAAGTAAAAGGATGGTATAGCTCTACCATCTTGCAGAAATCATGAATATATACATGTACCTAAAACACATGATAAAAAGTGCGTACTCCTACGATGTCTCCCTAACTAGATGTACCTAAATGTACCTAGCATCTATGTAGGTATTATGCCAAGAATCCCTCTAGGATCTAGTCCACCCCATTACCTGAGAGTTAGAGAATATGGGACCCCGTCCTGGTCTTGAGTTGGACACCCCGCGAGGGATGTTAGACCACTGCTAGCTGGAGCGTCTGAATGCAGGAACCTCAGCGTCTATGGTCAGTGTGTCAGCCGGGAAGTCACGGTCTCCTCTATCTTCCTAAGCAAGATGTGCTGTATATATACCCATAGGTCTCCCCAGGGGTCCTACCGGGAGAAGCACGAAGGAAGCTGTATTTTGCACATTGCGTTTTTGCACTTGTGAATGTTTAACTGTTATTGTTTTTAAATAATCTGATATTTTATCGTATTTTACCCTGGGGCAGGAAAGAGGGATTCCGATTTGGAAATAAGAGGCGGGCGGGGCCGCCATCTTAGGGGAACGTTGGTCAGCGGGCTAGGCTCTTCCCTGACTGCATATAAATTGCCAGGCTGGCGCGAGCGCGCAGCGGACGCGCGCAGCGGACGCGCGCAGCGGACGCGCGCAGCGGACGCACGCAGCGGGCGCGCCGCTGGCGCGCCGAAGGCGCGCCTAAGGCAAGCCCGTCTGCGCCCGTCCGCGCTCGGCCTGCGCTCAGCGCCAGGACCCCTGTTAGCTATAGGTTAGGCAAGGCACCTATCCGTAGCTATGACAGATCCACCCTGTTAGAGCTGAAGGGGGAAGCAAGAACCAGGGATTGCACTTGCCTTTTGATGGATGCTTTACCGGCAATTCACCCAGGTATCTGTCCTAATTGTAAAATAAGCTTACCAAGGATATTAGACTTGCCTATATGTATAAGAGAAGACAAGAGGACAGAGGTAGCTGGTAATGAGACTCGAGTATTTAAATGCATTTTGCTGAATGCAAGGTCTTTGGTCAAACATAGTGGAGAGTGCGCTAGGCTCATTGAGGAAAAGGGAATTAAGCTGGCCTTCATTACAGAGGCCTGGACAGATGATTCATCTGGCCCAGATATAGTAAAGGCCACCCCTCCAGGGTTTTTATGTCATACTCTAAACAGACCGATGAGGAAAGGAGGAGGCTTGGCGGTGATCTATCATGGATCAATTAAGGCAGCCTTTCAGCCCATCCCAATAGATACATGCGAGGCCTTGTTTTTCAACCTCAGTCTCTCCCATCATCACACCTTTAAGGGGTGTTTATTGTATAGGCCGCCAGGAATTAGAAATCCCTTTTAACATCCCTTGGAAATTTACTAGAAGAGGGGATCTACTCAGATGCATATACAATTATGGGAGATTTTAACTTTCATTTGGAAGCACTGGGTGAGCCAGATACGGTGATTTTAAACAATTTGATGCATGGTGCTGATCTGAAGCAGCAGGTGGCTGGCCCTACTCATGTGGCTGGACATACCCTGGATGGGATCTTTTCTAATCATCCGAGTCTTCAATTTATGGGCCTCTTACCCCTGGTCTGGTCTGATCACGCAGCCGTGCAATTTGAGGTAACATTGAGTGAGCACGGCGCGTGGGGTTTGGGTCCTAAGGAACATATAAGAGCGAGAGCCTGGAATAAAGCCGAGGGGACAATTTTACAGGAGCTGCTCGCCTCCACAACAATTCAATTGCCACTGGAAGTGGAAGAGGCGAAGCCTGGTATACACGGAATGGCTGGAGCAAGCCTGTGACATAATAGCTCCAATTAAAACCCTCCATCCAAAAAGATCACATCCCTCCGCTCCATGGTTTACAGAGGAGTTAAGAGATCAAAAACTCATTTGCAAACAGTTTGAGCGGAGGTGGAGGAGAGGCTATAAGGAACCCGAGAAAAAGTCCTACAAACTTAGCCTGCAAAACTATAAACAACTTATTTTTGCGGCTAAACAAAAATTCTATGCAACCCGTATTGAGGAAACAAAGAATTCAGCCAAAGAATTATTTAGAACAGTTGCCACCTTGGCCTCACCTAGGCCCACCATAATTCAACCAAGTCAGGAATTATGTGAAGAAATTGCTAATTTCTTTCTGTCCAAGGTGGAATCCATTTTCGTGGCCTTTAGTGGGGCAAGCTTAGCCAGGACGAATGTAGGTGGGGAAGAATTCAAGGCAGGGAGGCCCCCACCTCCACTTTTGAGATATTTTTGCCAGTGTCCCCTGCTGATATTCAAAAGATCCTCATGGATGTAAATTCAGGATCACCATATGACCCATGTCCAGTTGCGGTGATCAAACTGGCCCCGGGCCCGATTGTAGGAACCTTGTCATCCATATTTAATACTATGTTTCTAACAGGGCATTTCCCCATTCGTTGGAAATTGGCCTCTATCCTGCCCCTTTTAAAAAAGCCCAGTTTGGATCCTAAAGACCCGAACAATTTTCGCCCTATTTCGAGACTCCCATTGCCAGCAAAATTGATCGAAAAAATAATGAATAGGCAATTAAGCCTTTTTTAGCAAAGACTCAAGCGTTGGATCCCTCTCAATATGGTTTCAGAGAGGGACACAGCACAGAGTCCGCACTCATTAAGGCCACAGAGGAGATCAGGAGGCTGTTGATCGGGAGGCAGAGCGGCCCTGATCCTCTTGGATCTGTCCGCTGCCTTCGACACGGTCCATCACGGTATACTAATGGACCGTCTAAAAGCCTTTGGAATCTGTGGGAAAGCCTGGGATCTTGTGAGATCTTTTCTTGCTGACAGAAGACAAATCGTGGCACTGGGAGACTATCAGTCCAATTCTTTTGCACTGCCCTGTGGCGTCCCACAGGGGTCCTCTCTCAGCCCAACGCTTTTCAATGTTTATGTCAGTGCTTTGGCTCCTATTATAAGCGCATTTGGATTTGGACTCACCTCCTATGCGGATGATACCCAAATTGTGGTATCGTTGACACCAGGCAATGAGGCAGGCATTGAGGGACGTTTCCAGGACTGTATGCTGTCAGTGGGAAATTGGATGGCAGAGAACTGCCTAAAGCTTAACTCGGGCAAAACCGAGGTAATATTGTTCGGGAACAATGCCAACTTTTGGACACCCAAGTGGTGGCCGGACTCGATGGGCACTCTCCCCGCTCCCACAAATAAGGTAAAAAACCTGGGTGTAATAGTGGACGAGAGACTTACCTTCGGGCCCCAAGTAAATGCAGTGGCATCGAAAACAATGTTTGTCATGAGAATGCTAAGGAAAATATTGCCATTCTTGCCCTTAGAAAGTAGACAAACGGTGGTCACGGCTCTCGTGATGGCGAGATTGGACTATTGTAATAGTCTTTACCTAAATGCTCAACAGAGATCCTTGAACAGGCTACAGGTGTTACAGAATGCAGCAGCTAGACTGCTCACAGGAACATCGAGATTCTCTCCGGTATCTCAAGACATTAAAAAGTTGCATTGGCTCCCAGTAAGGAGTCGAGTACGCTTTAAGGCTTTATGTATTGTTTTTAAAGCACTCCAGGGCACAGGGCCGGAGTACTTAAAACGACGACTCCAATGGTATACTCCGGAAAGAACATTACGATCAAAGGGGGCCAAGCTGGTCGTAGTGCCACGTGTAAAAAAAGCCCAATGGGGTGGCAGAAGTTTCCTTCATTGTGCGGCAAAAGCTTGGAATGATTTGCCGTTTCATTTAAGAAACACCATGGATCTTCTGTCCTTCAGAAAGGGCTTAAAAACATGGCTCTTTTCACAATGATCCGGTCACAACGTTCTTTATTCCGCCTACGGCCCTCAGAAGATTAAGCTAGCGCCAGGACACCTCCGGGTAATCGACGCGCTTTATAAGTGTCATTAACATAACATAACATAACCTTGCTGTGTTACTGTGTCGGCCTAAAGGATGACGTTGGGCCTGAACTTTATACAGAGATATTATACAGGAGATGGTAATCCTACGGTTAGTCCTGCTGTGCTTCCAAGAAGCCTCATGCATAATGTATGAGAATCGAACCAGGGAAAAACCCGCGTTCTGAGTGCAGTGTCATATCTAGGTAAAAGGTCAGTGCCTAAGAACCGTTATGTATGCAATGTAGGGAACGATGTAGGTGAAAGGTTGCGATGTTACCTGCGCCTATATAGGGTACCTATATGGAATATAACACGCACTCCTCTTCCGAATGGACGACATATGTAACCTATTACTGTACTACCAACATTACTAGATAGTGGTACGCACAAAGTTTATAAAAACATCTTTTGAACTAAAATGTTTAAAAACGTCTAAAAATCTTCTAAAAAACGTTAAAACGTTTAAAAAAAAAGTTTTGCAGGCCCTAGCTCTAAAATGTCCTTTGATATAGTCCGGATCACTATAAGCATTATAAAGCCATGAATGCCCAAAAAATGAAAGGAATGTCAATTTAGTTCCATAGTTCCAAATTTGAGCTTGTTTAAAGAAGGGCAAATTTTTCCCAGCACACAACGAGCCAAATGAGTTCAAATGTTTATGTGTCCTGGCTGGTAGATGCAACATTTTCGTTGCTTGCTTCCGCAGTAGACGGCCCCTGTAGCACCTCGCAGAGCACAACAATTGAGCACAAATGTTCCACGCTGTCCGCAGCCAGTCTGTGCGACGTCCAAAGCCTGGGTGTCAGAGGAGGAGCCGGTGTTCATACCAACAGGTGAAGTTACTACCCGTGGTGGCTCAAGGAATGCCGCCATCAACATTGGAATACGCTGAGGACACTGCAGAACATGGGCCGTTATCGGGTCCAGTAAAGCATTCACATACGGTGGCGCACCTGGTGGTAGTGTCAAACAAAGGTCTAACACTCATTCTTCTCCACTAAACAGGCATCGGAGGACAGGTAAGATGCAATCTATCCAGACCGGTCGAAATGACAAGAACCAAGATTCACTTAGTTCTCTTAGGCGAGGCGTGCCTAGAAGTTGTACCATGCGGTCACAGTATTTACGCTCCAGGAGTGTTCTTTCCAATCACGTTGGTGACTGGGACGTCCATTGCGTAGCAAATAGAAAACAATCAGGATACCTGCTATTAGAAACAGGATCAGCGGAAGTCCTCCAAAGATGCTTCTGAATACGGAGTGTATGAAGTTTGGTATAACTCCAAGTACCGTCTGAAAGGTGCTCAGAAGTCCAGAACCTATGGTCTTAAATAGGTGGACAATGCCTGTCGTATCAGACATGTTAAAGATCCGATTTACCATTTCTGCGAAATGGAAAGGGCAGTTTGTATGAATGAGCGCCTGTATCCCTGCCGAAGACCTTGCGATCTGGAGATCAAAAGTCTCTCGAGCGGAGATTAAGGGCACAGACTTCTGTAGAAGCATGGCTTTCATTCTGCTTAGAGTATCAAACCGTATTAAGGAAACATTCAGTGAAGGCCATAACGGCGCCTCCCTGACTGTATGTGTCGGTGGAAACAATACTTGCATACAACAAGTAACCCTGGAGCTCACTGTTACCAGATATGCGATGCCCGGGAGCATGCCACAGCAGCCTTGACTGTTCAGCATCAAGTAACTCCCATTTGAAAGTAGCCTGAATGCTGGAGTTATCACTGCAGCTGGGGCACCCTTCAAATGACAGGACAGGTTCGCTGCAGAACCATTACAAGCTCCGTGCAACATTATATCCTGGGATATGAGCGATCCACTTAAAGCATTCTCGCAGTTTGTACCGCTCAGAAACACTTCTCGATCCCCACTCCGGCATCAAAATCTGTATGGTAATACCCATGATTCCTTGATGTATTCCTTACCCATTTCGTCATATCTGCCTACTTGCTTTTGTTCAAGGCAATATTGAAACTGAAAAGTAGTGACCGGTAGAGTTATGTGGCCATGGATTAGCCATTCTGTAGACGGTGATTCTGCCACTGTGAATGGTAATCTATCCAGTTTTTCGATACGCAGCATTGTATATTTTGCTCCCCTTTGTGCCATTTCTATCTGTTTATCTGTTAGATTGTATTCAGAAAACAGAGACGTGCTGTTGATAAAACGCCAAGGCACGTAGCCTGCACGCAAAGATTACAGCCTCCAGCTTAACAACATAATAGAACGTAACTGTGATTGCCCGTGTTGTAATATGGCCAAATCTTGTTCTAGTATGTCTATCGCAGAAGATACAATGTTGCCTAAGGAATATATCCTGGAGGTCAATGTAGTTAACCCATTGTCTACCACTGCTAGAGATTTTTCTAGATTTATACGGTCTATTTCCCGTAACCTCTCTGCAGCCTCTTGTTGTGATATTTTCCAAATTTCATTGTAGACAGCGTAATAGAAACGTTTCTGACGTGGCTTCCTGGGACCCATTAAAAAATCCCTAAGATCCACATCCTGTGACAGTAAGGATAAGTGTTGTTTCACCTGTGTGAGTGTTGAGGTTTTTAGCCAATCGAGGCACAACTTCCCAACACTGTAGGAAGTCACTACCCCTGGATGTTGTCTTTGTACATAACGTGGATCTGGCCTATGGATACTAAACCCTTCGGTTTTACCCATGAATCTTGCCTGACAACTATTAGTGTCTGTGGGCCAAATCAACCATTTTTTCCAATCGGGGTCTGATCTGTTGTATTGTATGAGGTCATCTACTGTAATCTCTTTCTGTGATGTCATGTTGTCCTCGGTGTGTGATGGAGTTGGCACCGAGGTGTGTTCAAGTCTTTGTTCTTGGCTAGTCCAAGGCAAGACGTCTGTTGCACTGTCTCGTTCAAAAACATGATCTGTTGGGATGAGGCATGCTGTTAACAAAGCTTCTGTTCCCTGTACCTGCCATTTCCTAGTCCCCCAGACTAATTTTAGGTCTATGGTGTCTTTCCACAAGTCAAAACCTTGGTCGGACAACTGGGCAATAAAGGAAGCAGAATAAATCTGTTTGGTGTTTGTCAACATATTTTTCTGTGCTGATGTTGGTGCAACCTAATAATAATATGAGGCTGAGTCAGACATATTAAACCCCGAAAAATATGGAAACTTCTGTGTAAATGTTTTTGAACTGCCTTTCGGCGGTGTTGGACAATGTTCCCACTGGTGGTATGTGAACACATTTCTAGGATTAGCAGATTTATGCAAAAAGTGATGACCATAGTGTTGATAACAATACATACTCTCGAAATCTGATGTGTCTTCCAATGTTTCACTACTAGAAAACGCAGCAGATTTTTCCAAATCAGATAACATATTATTAACAGTTTCAAAATCCCAATCATCGGAAAATGTACTTGAGGTAATGCTATCACTCAATGATATTTTAAATAAATGTGGAATTCTTAAAATTTCAGTCGGACCAAATATATCGAAATCAACCTTGTCCCACACTATACCATCAGGTAAAGGGAACTGCTGTAATGTTCACTGATGACAAATCTCTTTGTTCTCGATGAGATGATTGGTGTGGTTTTAAAAGTAAGTTCACCTTTTGGGCTGCAGAGCTTTGCCGAATGTATTTCTCATTAATAAGCATACTAAAAACTATCACCAAGCCTACCCAGAAAAGAAAGAAAAGTATCCCGGTGATTATCCATAGTTCTACCCAGGGTGACACCAGGTAAGTCTTTTTAAGAAAGTGCATATAGTCTTTAACTTGCTGTTTGCGTGATTTTTGGGCTGGCGTCGTTTCAGGTTCACTTGGATCCAAAGAAAACGTATCAAAGTTTATGAAGTAGCCAGAAGCAGTTCGATCAATTGTTGGAATTGCATCAGGATTTGTTGAAATTGTACTTTGCTCATGTCGAGGCACATTAACGTAGACATCTGTATTTGGTCTAACAGCTATTTGTCTGTCCTTTTTGGAGTTTGATTTTGAAGTTGCGCTTCAGGTTCAAGGGGAACGAGTTCCATAGCATTGTTGCTTAGTCCTTCATTCCGTGTTGGAGGCTCTTCGAACGTGATGAGTCTTTCTGTTTGAACTTCTTGAATTGTAGCGAGAGGAGGGCGTCTGTTACTGTGGAGTCCACGTGGCCTACTGCTTAGTATCGGCCACATAGTGTGGTTTGATTAGGTCAATTGAGACAAATCTTTTCTCCTTTTTTCTGACAAGAGGCGGTAGAAGTACAGTTCTTGTTCCTTCAATTGCTAGGACCGGTACAGGCTTTCTGTATGATGGCCCAAATTCTTTTTTGTCCGCTATCTTCTCTCTGACCAGATCCCCGACTTTTGGGATCCAGACAGGTCTTGCCGTGACTGATTTGACTTCCCCAGTGGTGGTCTGCTTCAGATGGACATTACTTTGTTGTGTCCTGGATTCATTTAGATCCTGTAAAACAGCCAAACGATCATGGATGTCAAAAGGCTTTTCATCCGCCACTGTGCCTTCACAATCAAGATCAGGTACCCACATTCTTGTCCCAAATAGGACCTCATATGGAGTGACACCCCTAGAGAACTTCTTGGCATATTGTTAAGAGCACGCTGGACTCCATACAGATGTTTTACCCAACTTTCACCCGTGCCTAATACTCTAGCTGTTAAAGATTGCTTTAAGTCTCGTTTTTTTTTCTCCACTACCGAATTTCCCTCGGGATGGTACAGAGATGAGTACCGCAATGCTACACCCAATCCTCGCATGGCCTCCTTGTAAGCCCGAGAGCTAAACGCAGGGCCCTGGTCAGAATGTAATGGGCCAATTGCGTATGTCTCTATAAAGACTCGCAAATATTTTATAACAGTTCGAGCGTCAGCCGAGCGATGGGGCCACACCCATAGGAATCTCGAGCAGGAATCCACTGCAACCATGATATTCTTGTAAGCCCCATCTCTTTGTAAGGGGCCGCAGTGGTCCAAATAAACACACGCTAATGGTTTGTCAGATATTAACAGCAGTGTCTGCGCTGGACGTGTTACGGTGGAACCTTTCATCTGCTGACAGATGTTGCATTTCAAGACATAGTCTTTAGTCTGCTTTGTTAATCCAGGCCACCAATAGCGTTGTTTCAACAATGAAACAGTCGCCGTAACTCCTGCATGTGCAGCACCTATCCCTTTGTGTGCTGCTAGAATTTAACCTAACCTACGATCCATGTTTGGAATTACTCTATCCCCCACTTCAGGAATTTGAGCAAATGGAATGTTGTTGGCATCTAACTTGTAGGAGTACTTGAGTGGAAACCTTTTTGGTACTGCTCCGCTATTTTTGCGGGTTGCATTAATAGCTACCATAATCTCGCAGTCTATTCTCGTTTTAGAATGAGTGATTCCAGCTATGGAAGCCATGCGTACAGCCCCCTTTGCGGCTTCATCAGCCAATGAATTCCCTTCAATGTGAATGCCATCACGCTGATGACTCAGTGTATGTATCATGTGAGCCCTCGGTAGTTCGGTTTTCAACTCCACTACCTGTTCCCATAGCATTTTATGCTTAATTGTGCCACCTTTTGCATCTTTCAACCCGTTTTGAATCCAGTACTGCAAATATTCATTGTAAGACTGCACACAGTAAAAGGAATCGCACACAATTAGTGTGGGGAATTCTCAATCTGTATTTACTAGTGCCAGTATCAGCGCTTTTAATTCTGCCAGCTGTGCAGTGCAGTCTCCTAGAGACTGCGTTTTTGTGCAACTTGGGTGGAATTTTTCATCCTGCATGCAACCTTTAACGATTGCACATGCTGCGCTATATTGTTGCTTACTCCCTATGGCCGGTTGAGCAGATCCGTCAGTGTAAATGATATATTCATACTGATCTAGAGGCATTATTTCGTTTGGTAGAGGATATTCTTGTTCGTATTGCAGAAATGCTTGTGTCTTTAAATTTGGGTCATACCTGTATTCTACATCTGTTGCAGTAAGAGAATTAACCCATTGTATCCATCTCAGATGTAAGGCTTTAGCATTAGGAACGCTTGCCTTTGTCGCAGCCTCTAAGGCTGGAACCAGAGTTATTACTATTATTCGTTTCCCCTGAGCCAGTGCTCTTTCTCTCACTACAGCAGTCTGTACTGCTGTTAGAATCTTTTCTGTAGATGCGAAGCGCATCTCAGCATTTGAGTACAAATGTGATTTGTATGCAATTGGTACTGTCTCACCTTCATTATATGTTAGATAGGTGTACCCAGATTGACCCGCAACTATACGGATCACCAGGTTGCGTACGTTCACGCATGTCTGTAAGTGTTTGGAAGCTATCATGTCAGCTTGTAAGGAACGAAGTGTATCTGTATGTTCCTGTGTCTATTGTTTTACTGAAAAATCAGGTTTTATTAAGTCGTAGAAAGGTTCCACTCTTTCTGCGTAATCTAAAATGTATGTTCTACCAAAATTTAGGAATCCCAGTATTGACTGTAACTTTTTAATGATTTTGGAGGTTGGAGCAGCGCGCATTTTTCTAAAGAATTGTCTGTCAGGCTTTTTCCTTCACTTGAAAGCCCATATCCTAAAAACAGGACACTGAGGTGGGTAATTTTAGATTTTTTAAAGTTGAATTTGTAGCCCTCAGATGCAAATCCCAAGATTATGGTATTCACTCTGTTCCTCTAGGTCATCGTCCGTCAGATAAATATCATCCACATAAGACAATGCCTCTTCATCCAAATTTTGAAGTAACTCAGTTACTCTGGCAGAAAACAACCCCGGGCTGTTCTTATACCCCTGGGGGAGTCAACAAAATTGACTCTGGGTCCCTAGCGCTGAGAAGGCTGTTAGATATCTGCTTTCAGGCGCTATATTTTGGCTGAAAAATCCATTTGAGATATCAAGTGTCGTTTTATATTTTTTCCGCACAATGTTATTCATTAATGCGGCACTGTGTGCATTTTGGACTGCGAATGTCTTAGTGCAAGTGTTTAAATGTCTATAATCTAAAACTAGACGATATGTGTTGTCAGGTTTCATGACAGGAAACAAAGGATTGTTCATTTGTGAGGTGCAATTTTCGATCACCCCTTGGTACTCAAGTTGATCTAAGATCTCCCTGACCAGTTTTTTAGCTTCTTGCTTTATTGGATACTGCCTCTGTGCAGTCGGAGTATTTTTTAAAGGAATTATGTGGTGGGTTGAATCCTCATCCCATCCAACATGGTTTTTGTATAATGCCGGAGCCTGGGCTACGGCCCACTCCTGCGCATATGTGTGTTGCAAGTGCCTGGGAATATGGTCTGAGAAGACCGGAAGAATTACCGTTTCTCCTTTAGGGCAATCCATGACGAATGCTGGCGGCCAATCTTGTTCAGCTAATAAAATATCATAGCCAAACGTCAGGTTCTCCCAAAAGAGAACTCTCACTGTTCTACATATGTCCCCTTCCATTTGGAGCGTTATTTCATATACTTTATGTGGGACGCTTACCCTAGTATCGGGTGTTTCCACCGTGAAATATTCATTCAAGTCCGCTGTCACCAGAAATTCCTTCAGGTTCTGGCGAGCTATTGTTATTTCTGCCGCACTGTCTAGCATCGTCAGAGCCCATTCCCCGTTCAGTAGTCGAGTCCTCAGAATTCTGGGCATGTCTGATCTTTAGACCTGCAACTTTCTTCTTTTTGAACTGTGGCTTTTGCTTTGATTTTTCTTCTTTTTTAGAAGTGTACTCTTGAGAGTGCTGCTTGTCTCTGGACTTTGTACGCTCTTCTTGTCTGTCTGACCGTCCTTCCCTCTCGGAGTTTTTTGATGAACCCTGAAAGGAACGAGAGGAACGTGTATCAGTATTCTGATACCTGTTAGGTTTCCTAATATTATCCCTATTCCTGAGGTTATACCTCTTTTCGGAGGGCTCCTGTGGAGGAGATCCACCTCTGGATTGAGATCTATTTTCTTTAAAGTTTTGTTGTTTTTTATTGTCCCACTTCTTCTTAGTTGAAGCAGGTGTCTGCTTGGGAGTGTCCTTTTCAGGACTGCCCATCAGTTGTGGTTTTAAAGCTTTCCCACCCAAACTGTCTCTGCCTAATTCTGCATACGCAGTTTCAATTATTTTTGGTAGTTCGTGTTCCTGTTCTAAAGGATCGAACTCCCTTAGGCGTTGGCGGATGGCCACCGAAGCTGCTTCCCCCTTAATGTTAGCTAGTATTATGGCTGATACCTGGGCATAGTTACCTAGTAACTTCATACCTAAATTTAGGGCAGGTTTTGCTCCGTACTCGTTTTGTATCTGTCTCAATACATCAGGTACTACTGCTAATGACGGGATACCATGAGTTCTGGTATAAATGGCAGCAAAGACTGTACCCCAAGTGGTACAATCCTCTAATTGTGGTGTTATCCCCATGGGCAAGCAGATTGTTAGCATTCTGTGTTTTTCATACGGAGTAGTATTCGGGAATACTGCCTCTAGCTGCGTTATTTTCTGAGCTACCCAGAATGGTATTTGTTCACATTTTGTGGGCATTTTACCCATTACCGCGTGTAATGTTTGTGGTGTGATTTTAGTTGCTCTACCCTGAATTTGAGTTCCATTAGGTGCAACTATTGCTGGTTGGACTGTGCGTGTCCTCATGACGAATTGCGTCAAGTTCCTATAGATTTTAATTAAATCTTTATGTTGTATGAGTAAGTCTCCTGGTGGCATTGTGTCAATGTCAGGATGTGGTGTGTAGGCTGCTAATATTGGCCATGTTGCCCCTTCTCTTCCGAGCGGGCCGAGTCTTACTCTTCTTCTTATGTGGGGTAGGGCGCCTTTAAACCAGTATAAATGCTCCTGGTATGTGAGCGGAACCTCTATATCCTCGAACGGATAGTATTCCGCTGGTGCATCTCCTTCCGTGGAGGAGTGAAATGTTTTTGTTCTTGCATTTGCTGCTGGTAATGTAACCCACAAATAAAATACCTCTGTTTTGTTTGATTCGTGTGCCTCAATCACGAAAACTACTATGCCACCCCTAGCTGATAAACCATGCGCAAGTAGTTTCAGGGTGACTGTATGTCTAAAGTTTGGTGCAATTTGTACTGCGCCTGCATCGTCCTCGTCTGTGAGGGGCAGATTCTGTTGCATTGGGTCTAATTCTTCGTTATTTCTGTCTTCAGTCATTTTGTAAAGAAGAAGTTATTCAAGGGAAATAAGATAAGGTGTTTTGCACAATTTAGGAACAATGTGTCCTTCAAGCTTGATTAACCAACAGCCAATAAATAGGATTTTTTTGCCTACTCAGCTGTGGCAGAGTTTGTGCCCACCCACTCCAGATGTCTCTGGTGTTTTGTGAGTACGGGTCTCTGAGAATAGCACGACTGAACTACTCAGATTCTACTGTTAAATAAGTACCCAACCAACGTTGGCTGCGCCATGTCGTGTAGTTCCTATATATCCTATACAGGATCTGCACGTTCGGATAACATAAACTGTGGGATTGGTGGCGGACGGATTCCGAGCACCCCCACCGGATACGTTAGCCTGTCTGTATTAGCTAGCTCACAGTGCCACTAGAGTCTCCTCTTATCGGGGAGAGAATAGTTCTTGGCAACCTCAGAACATGACAACCCTGATCCCTCAGAATCGTGGAAACAATATACTACCTTTCGCTCAGTCACTCGTGCTTACTTAGTTTGTCTCAGAGATACACAGAATAAACATACTGTGCGTTTGTCAATTTAGGTTTATTGAACAGTTGTTATTCTAGTGTAGAATAGATGAGCTGCAACAACCATTAGACAGTAACAGAGATATATGATTAGCAATACTGCGAAAGTAAAAGGATGGTATAGCTCTACCATCTTGCAGAAATCATGAATATTTACATGTACCAAAAACACATGATAAAAAGTGCGTACTCCTACGATGGCTCCCTAACTAGATGTACCTAAATGTACCTAGCATCTATGTAGGTGTTATGCCAAGAATCCCTCTAGGATCTAGTCCACCCCATTACCTGAGAGTTAGAGAATATGGGACCCCGTCCTGGTCTCGAGTTGGACACCCCGTGAGGGATGTTAGACCACTGCTAGCTGGAGCGTCTGCATGCAGGAACCTCAGCGTCTCTTGGTCAGTGTGTCAGCCGGGAAGTCACGGTCTCCTCTATCTTCCTAAGCAAGATGTGTTGTAATATATACCCATAGGTCTCCCCAGGGGTCCTACCTTGCTGTGTTACTGTGTCGGCCTAAAGGATGACGTTGGGCCTGAACTTTATACAGAGATAGTATACAGGAGATGGTAATCCTACTGTTAGTCCTGCTGTGCTTCCAAGAAGCCTCATGCATAATGTATGAGAATCGAGCCAGGGAAAAACCCGCGTTCTGAGTGCAGTGTCATGTTGTATTCCGCTTAGGGTGTCCATAAACGGGCTTTCCAGTATCATGTCCTTATATAGGCACAATTCGCCCTGCCCTTATATAGGCATAGAATCCCAGTCCTTATTTAGGCATTAGACTGTGCACTCCAAATACAGGCATGTGGCGCCGCGGCCAGGGCGAATGATGCTGGAATCTGGGGCTCACGGTTCGATCCCCAGCACCGGCGGCAGGTGAGCCCAGCACCATGTGACTCTGGGCAATAGCTTGCTTAATCTTCCCGACGGCCCCCAGCGCCGGGATGCCTTCGGGTAGCTGTTCACGCTTTACAAATACTGGATTTACATTTACATTGTTAGACAGCATTAAACTATCTACGCACCTGCGTCCTACTGGACAAAGGCATTCCCACAAATAATGAATCTAGGGGTCCGATTCACAGAACTAACTTACGACAAAATCCTAAACTTACTACCATTTTGGTATTCACAGAATGAACTTACTCATTTTGGTATTCACAGAATGAACTTACTCATTTGGTATTCACAGAAGGCACTTACACATTTTGTGTGAACTTACACATTTTGTGTAACTTACTCATTTTGTGTAACTTACACATTTTGTGTAACTTACTCATTTTGTGTAACTTACACATTTTAGTATTCACAGAAGGCACTTACTCATTGATGAGTAAGTGCCTTCTGTGAATACCAAAATGAGTAAGTTCTTTCTGTGAATACCAAAATGGTAGTAAGATTCATTCTGTGAATACCAAAATGATAGTAAGTTCATTCTGTGAATACCAAAATAGTAGTAAGTTCATTCTGTGAATACCAAAATGAGTAAGTTCATTCTGTGAATACCAAAATGAGTAAGTTCATTCTGTGAATGCCAAAATGAGTAAGTTCATTCTGTGAATACCAAAATGAGTAAGTTCATTCTGTGAATACCAAAATGGTAGTAAGTTTAGGATTTTGTCGTAAGTTAGTTCTGTGAATCAGGCCCTAGGTTTCTATGGTTATGGCCTCAGCGCTCAGCTGACGCTCGAACTGTTATAAAAGATTTGCGAGTCTTTATCGGCACATACGCAATCGGCACGCTACATTCTGACCAGGGTCCTGCGTTTAGCTCTCGGGCTTACAAAGAAGCCATGGCCAGTCTGGGCGTTGCATTGCGGTACTCCTCTCCATTCCATCCTGAGGGAAATTCGGTTGTGGAAAGGAAAAACCGGGACATAAAGCAGTCTATAACAGCTAGGAGTATTAGGTTCGGGTGATGGGTGGGTCAAACACCTTAATGGGGTCCAACGCTCATTGAATAATCTGCCAAGAAGTTCTCTAGGGGGTCACTCCATATGAGGTCCTATTTGGGACAAGAATGTGGGTACCAGACCTTGAACACGTAGGCACAGTGGTGGAAAATAAACCGTTTGTTATCAAAGATCGTTTGGCTGTTTTACAGGAACTCAATGAGTTAAGAACGAAACAAAGCAACGTATTCCTACAGCCAACCACCACTGGGGAAAAATCGGCGGTCCCAGCAAGGCCTGTCTGGATTCCAAAAGTTGGGGATCTAGTCAGAGAAAAAATGGCGGACAAGAAGGAATTTGGACCTTCTTACAGACAACCAGTACCTGTCCTAGCAGTTCAAGGAACAAGAACAGTACTTCTGCCGCCCCTTGCTGGAAGAAAGGAGAAACGATTTGTGTCCATCGACCTGATCAAACCACAGTATGTGGCCAATAATAAATAGTAGGCCTCGTGGACTCCGACCTAGTAGCAGACGCACTCCTCTCGCTACTATCCAAGAGGTTCAGACTGAAAGACTGATAACTATCGAGAATTCAGCTGTAACAGACGGAGGACTAAGCAACAACGCTATGAAACTCATCCCTCTTGAACACCAAGTAACAGTTCGTCCAAATACACCTGTCTACACCAATGTGGCAAGTGATGAACTGGTTCCAGTGATTTCTACAAATCCTGATGCAATACCAACAATTGACAGAACTGCTTCTGGCTATTTCATTAACTTTGATACGTTCTCAGAAGATCCGAGTGAACCTGAAATGACGCCAGCATCATTCAAATTCAAGCAGCAAGTACAAGACTTTCTTCACTTTCTGAAAAAGACTTATTTGGTTTCTCCATGGATTGAACTCTGGATTATATCTGGACTTTTTGTTTTCCTGCTCTGGCTAGCTTTGGTTACAACTGTGAGCGTGTTTATAAGTGGCAGATACATCCATGTGACTACTGAAAGAAAAGGCGTGAACGTACTTTTGAAACCTCATAAATCCTCCCATCGTAAAGCAAGAGACTTGTCATCAGTGAACATCACAGCTGTTCCTATACAGGATGGTATAGTGTGGGACAAAACAGATTTTGACATCTTCGGCCCGACGGAACAATTGAACATTCCACATTTGTTTAAAATTTCACTAAGTGATCTAATTTCAGTCCAGTACCTATTCTGATGATTGGGACTTTGAGACTGTTAACAACATAATGTTTGACCTAGAAAAATCTGCTGCATTTTCTAAAAATGAATATTTAGAGGGTTCATCAGACTATGAACAACTGTATTGTTATACCCACTATGGTCATCATTATTTGCATAAATCTGCATATCCAAGAAATGTGTTTATGTTTAACCAATGGGAACATTGTCCTACACCACCTAAAGGTAGTTCAAGAACATTTGCCAACAAGTTTCCATATTTTTCAGGTTACAATACATCTGATCCAGAAATGTTTTACTATAAAAATGTAAACAAGACAGGACTGAAAATTATGTTAACAAATACAAAACAGATTTACTCTGCATTATTTAATGTCCAACTGTCTAGACAGGGTTTCGACTTTTGGAAAGACACAGTAGACACCAAAACAGTCTGGGGTACTAAAGATTGGCAAGTGCAGAGGATAGAAGCTTTATTTAGAGCCTGTATCATCCCTGAAAAATTAATGTTTTTGAATGAAACCATCCAACAAACATCTTGTCTTGGATTAGCCAAGAACAAAGAGATGAACACACCTTCTGTACCAACACCTGCAAGTGATAACGATACACAGGCAGTGGTGACAGTTGACAATATACTACAACTCAACAGATCTAATCCTGATTGGAAAAAATGGTTGATCTGGCCCACAGACACGAATAACTCTCAGGAAAGATTCCTGAATAAAACTCAGGGCTTTACTATTCATAGGCCAGACCCAAGATACGTCCAAAGACAACATCCGGGGGTAGTAACAACATACAGTGTAGGAAAATTATGCCTCGATTGGCTGCATAAGTCTACACTACAGGATGTGAAACAACACTTAACCTTACTTAAAAGGACGCAGACCTTAGGGAATTCTTGCTTGGACCAAGAAAACCACGTCAAAAACGTTTCATATATGCCGGCATTTATGCTGCCTATAATGAAGCATGGAAAGTATCACAGATGGAGGCTGCAGAATGAATACGTGAACTTGATCGTATTAATTTAGAGAAAACACTCTCTGTAGTCGACAATGGGTTAACAACTTTGTCCTCCAAAATATATTCATCGGATGGCATTGTATCCTCTGCTATCGACATACTAGAACAAGATTTGGCGATGTTACAGCAAGGCCAGTCTCAATTACGTTCTATTGTGTTATTAAGCTGGACGCTGCAATCTTTGCGAGCAGGCTATGTGCCTTGGCGTTTCATCAACACATCAGCTCTGTTTGCAGAATACAATCTAACTGATAAACAGATCGAACTGGCACAAAGAGGAGCAAGGTATACAGTGCTGAGCATTGAAAAACTGGAAAAATTACCATTCACAGTGGCAGAAAAACCAGCTACAGAATGGCTTATTCATGGCAAAATAACATTACCTGTGAGTACTTTTCAGTTTCAGTATTGCCTCAGACAAATGGAAGCAGGCAAATATGAAAGGTTGGGTAAGGAATACATTAAGACATCTTGGGATTTACCGTATACATATAGATGTTGGAGTGGGGATCGTGAAGTGTTTTTGAGCGGTACACACTGTAAACGTGCAGTGAGCGGTTCACTTATATGTCAGGACATTTCTTTACACGGGGCTTGTAATGGTTCTGTGGCAAATTTGTCTTGCCATCAGCAGGGTACACCAGCTGCTGTGATTAATCCAATGTTTGGACAACTTTCTAATGGGAGTTACATCATGTTGAATGATCAGAGTTGCTGCGGCATGCTGCCAGGCATCCCATATCTAGTAACGGTCAACTCCAGGGTCACTTGCTGAATGCAAGTATTGTTTGCCCCAATAGACACAGTCAGGGAGTCGCCTCTATGGCCTTCGCTGAACGTCTCTTTTATAAGATTTGATACTTTGAGCAGAATGAAAGCCATGCTTTTACAGCAAACAGTGCCTTTGACCTCGGCCAAAGAAACCTATCATCTACAAGAGGCAAGGACTTCGGCTGAGATACAGACTTTAATACGTACAAACTGCCCTATACATTTAGTAGAAATGATAGGACGTATCTTCAATATGTCTGATATAACCGGAATTGTACATGTATTTAAGAGCATCTGCTCCGGTCTGTTAGCACCTTTCCAGGCAATACTCGGAATCATCCCGGACTTTGCACATTCGGTGTTTGGTGGCATACCATTAATTCTAGCACTTGTTGCCGGAATTCTATTTCTCTTCCTTCTATTGCGCTATGGCCAGCCTATTCGCAGACATCACTCTAACCGAAATGGAGAAAGCTCTCCTTGAACGAAAGTGCCGTGAGCGAATGGTACAGCTTTTGGGCATGACTCGTCTACGGGACCTTAATACAACTTGGTTCCTGTCATTCAGACCAATCTGGCAAGATTGCATCTTACCTGTTCTACGATGCCTGCTATGTGGTGAAGAATGCGTGTTGGACACCTGTCTAACATTTCCATCAGCTACGCCAACGGATGTCGATACTCTGCTGGTCCCGATAACGGCCCATGCTCTGTGTTGTCCCCAGAGGCTACCGATCCTGATGTCAGCATTCATTGAGATCTCACAGACGCTTTCGGCTGCTGCTGAGGTACGAGAAAGATCTACAGGCACACAGGTTACAATGGACGCGAACATTGCTGCGGCAACCTATGCTGGAAGCGATGCTTCTCATCTCTGTGCAATTAATCTACTTCACGAGGTGTTCCAACTGACACCAGCGGATGATGTTTTGTCTAAAGAAATAGATGATCTCATGTTTACACCAGACCCGTAAACTGACTCTGATTCAGCATACAGTGTTCCAGAGATGCAGTAACAATTTGGCCTTCATTTTCAAAACGACTTGGAACTCTACCAAAATTGAACTTTTTTTTCCCATTTTTCGAACGAAAATGGCACTTCAATCTGCCTAAAGTAGAACTAGCCTTATAGTACAGACTTCGCAGTACTTCTACGGACACTTAGTCATCTTGTGTGTCTAAAACAGTTCATTAATTTTCATGACATGAAATGACTTTGATTTTTGAACAACTTATCGATCATTTTCTGTCACATGTAAATATTACTGCTTCTTTCATTCCAATTGCATTTATTTTCGAACTTTATGCCTGAAATGAAAAGCATTTGTTTCAAATGTACAGTACCTTTTGCATTTTTTACTATGTTTTTTAATGCTTTTAAGAAATATTTTTAAATATGCGGTACTCCATTTTATGTTTAGCATTTTAAATGTTTAGCATTTTAGTATTATCGTACACACGAAAGTGGAGTGGGTGTTGTATTCCTCTTAGGGTGTCCATAAACGGGCTTTCCAGTATCATGTCCTTATATAGGCACAATTCGCCCTGCCCTTATATAGGCATAAAATCCCAGCCCTTATTTAGGCATTAAACCGGGCACTCCAAATACAGGCATGGTCTCTGACATCCGTCCACCCTAACGTCACAACGAGTTCATGAAGAACAGACCCTTAGGCTGCGGGATTTTCCCTAGTCCAGAACTATTGATTTCTTCAAGGACTCATATATTATGCATGAACCATTATTCCTTAGGGGTTCATTCATGACGTCTTTCGCTGTCCGACTCACGTCAATACTAACATTCTTAGGTACTCTCAGGTATAAATATACCTTCCCTAGCCCCTGTAAATCAGAGGAGACCTTCAGAGGAGCCCGTTTCCCGGCCTGACGCACTGAGAAGACGCTGTCATCCCTGCACGCAGAGAGCCCAGCTTCCAGTGATCTGACTTCCCTTGCGGGGTGTTGGAGTTCGAGTCTGGCATAGAGATTCCTACCTCTCTCATTCTTCAGGTATGGAGCTGACAAGAACCTAGAGGGACTCTTGGCATACTAGGCATACTAGGCTTAACATACTCTTAGTATACCATAGTAAGGAATACTTCACCTACTTCCTACCTCTCCCTACACCTAGGTTAGGTTAGGTACATTGGGGTAGAACTAGATTAGAAACGCATCGTATGAGTACTCGCATTTTTAGTCTGTGTTATTTATGTAAAAGCAGATGTACTAAAAGATAATGCTCTCGCAGTATTATTTATTTCTACTGCTCACACTGTACATTATTTATCTCGCATACTGTCTTCTGATCGTAACAGCACATTTTACTTACACCAGAAACAAGACTGTTCAATAAATCTTTTATTGAAACACCCGTCTATTTCTTTCTGTGTTACTAGGAGAAAACTAAGCATGCACGATTGAGCTGAGTGAAATAGTTATCTATTGTTTCCACGACTCTGGGACACGTTCTGATTCTAAAGGGAAACAAAGTGGTCATGTTTTGCGGCTGCCAGAAACTACTCCCTTCTTGTTTGTCAAGGAGTTTCTAGTGGCCTCTGAGCTAGCTGGCACAAGTAATTAAGTTTAATATACTCGCTAGGGACATACTGACCTCAGTCCTATGTCAAACCTATAGGATATATTATTCCAATGCGCAGAGCCTATTAGGGAAATAGGAGCTACACTACAGTCATATCTAGGTAAAAGGTCAGTGCCTAAGAACCGTTATGTATGCAATGTAGGGAAGGATGTAGGTTAAAGGTTGCGATGTTACCGGCGCCTATATAGGGTACCTATATGGAATATAACAGGGTATATGATTTAGGATAAGCCTGTGCTCATACTGAATCAGTACAAAGAGACCCTGTGGGGTAGTGGGTGAAATACAAATGCTGTGGCTCACTAACGCCTCAAGGCTCTAGCACATCATCAGTTAGTTCCCAAAGAACCCAGTTACCCTCAGAACTCGTAAGCTCTTTTCCACTGGTCGTCCAATTAGGCTCTTACTCACACTCAGATCCGTGAGGCTTCTGCCCACAGAGAGGTCCCCAGAGGTTACTGCTCTCCTGGGTGCTCTTGGAATACTTCTCAGCCTCTTTATCCTTAGGCCCTGTACCAATTGTTCACTCTGACCTGGACCGTTAAGGGACACTTGGCTCCATGAGTCCTTTATTTACCCTCAACTCTACTCTACTCGTGCTCTGGTCACTCCAATGCCATGGGGATCCCACTCACCACCAGACCTTCAAACCTCCTGCTCAACCCCAGGTCCCATTGGCTTTTACTCACTCGCAGGGTCCCTAGTTAGGGCCATACTCAATTTAAGTCATCAAGGCTGCTGCTCAAATCCAGTTCCTTGAGGATCCTGCTGACTCTCAGGCCCCTATATTTCCTACTCATTCTTCGGTCCCCAGGGCTCATACTAACACAAGGCTAGAGCTATTTTTTCAAGACCGAATAGCAATGGTAAAACTGCCTGTACAGCTTAAATGTACTTGATGACTGAGGTTCACTGGTGAGCTTGTGTGTGAATAGTGTACTTGCAGGTCATGAGTGTGGTGCACTGGTAGTGCGAGATGAACAGGTGATGAATGAGGGCACATAGATATGAACAGGTCATGTTTGAAGGGTGCTGGTATAGCTGTGCATGTGCAGGTCACATTTGAGGTGCAGCAATAGGGCTTTGTGTGCACATGGTATTTGGAGATCAGAGTTGAGGCCCATCCGCATAACTGTATGCGCATGTTGTACATGTAAATCAAGGTTAGGTTGCAAACGCAGAGCTGGATGAACACAGGGGATGTGCAGGTCAATGTTGATGTACACTGGCACAGCTCTGAGTTCCCAGGATATGTGCTGGTCAGGGATGAGCTAGGCTGACAGAGCTGCCTATGCACAAGGGTGCTGCATGTCATTAGGGAAGTGTACTGGCAAAGTTGAGGATGCATGTTGGCTCTAACTGCAGGCCGTGTGCACAGGATCGTTAGAGTTTAGGGGTCCAGGTCAATATACATTTTGGAGCATTAGTGCCAATGCTGTAATTTGTAAAGAGCATTTGCTCAAAATCATCTATAAAAACTACTTATGTTTGAAAAAAATCTAAAGGGGATATGATCATAAAACCTTAATATTTGTAATTGTTACTCAACCCGGCTAACTTTCCTAGGGTACCTCATTATCAGGGATAGTACCTATGATGGCTACAAGTAATTGTGTCAAAACCTGCCATTTCACTGCCTCCACAGGGTTGTAGTTTTGCTAAGAACAATAACAGAATACATTGACTTTAGGATTAAATCATCTGTAGATTTCGCCTGCACAGCGCTTGAACTGTGCTTGTGAAATCCCTTGTATTTAATATATCTTAAAAGGGAGCTCTTACCGGGTCCCATAGCCGATTTACTGTGTTCATTCGCTTTCGTGTGGAACTTTTTTTTGTGATAACGTGCCCTGGCTGCACGCATTTACAATACTTCTGATAAAGCTGTTCACACCGTTTAAGCCCCATTCACTGTGAAGCTAAGATCTCTTCCCACAGAAAAGGCAGACAGCTTCTAACAGTATGCTGGGATGCTTACTTTTTATTACTTAGTAGAGTAAAGATGATGCTTTAGCCTTAGAACATTTGTGGCATTTCCTATTCATACCTCAGTACTTTTCTTTGAACTTTGTAGGCATTATAGGCAGCCACGGTCTCAGCATCATCTCCTGCGCCGATGTCACCCAGCTCATACTTTCCCTCACCGAAGACATGGACACCAACAGAGCGAACTTCCAGAACGCCATGACTGACATTGCCGACTTGATGAGAGCCAATTGCCTCAAACTCAACACCAACAAAACTGAAGTTTTCCTCTTCGTAAGACCCTACTCACCATGGGACAACTCCTGGTGGTCATCTGCCTCGGACCAGACACCAGAAGAACCGTCACTCAAGCCCTCATCACCAGTCAACTTGACTATGGGAACGCCCTCTACACCGGAACCACCACCCTCCTTCTCAAGCGCCTCCAAACAATTCAGAACGCAGCAGGAAGAATCATCTGGGGCCTGCCCAGATGATCCTACATAAACCCCCACCTCTGTAGCCTGCACTGGCTCCCCATCAAGAAGAGATGCCACTTCAAGCTGCCCACGCACACCTACAAAGCCCTCCACAACACGGGACCAGAATACCAGAACAACCGCCTGACCTTCCACCAGCCCACCAGACACCTGTGGTCCGCCTCCCTAGCCCCCGCCACCGTCCCCCGCATTAATCGTACCGAGCCAGAGGACGCTCCTTCTCACACCTCTCAGCCAAAGCCTGGAACAACCTCCCTTTCCACCTCCGAACCTCTACCTCCCTCGCTCAATTCAGGAATGGACTCAAGACCTGGCTGTTAGAGTAGATCCACCTCACCAGCACCTGGATACCCCTCGGGGCAATTAGTGTGCTTTACAAGTACTGATTGATTGATTGATTATCGGATTGATTTTTTCAACTTAATCTATTTGGTCATTATGATCAAATTCTAAATGTTGTAATAAACATTGCACGTTAAAAATAAAGTTAATATACAGGAGCTATGTTATATTTTACTACTAAACAGGCAGCCACATGTGCAGTTACCTTGCAGACAACAGGGTCATGATTTGAATGGTGCAGCAGGTGCAGTAGCACCGGGTCCCAAAGTTGTCAGAACTCCTCGAAACACCTAATATTTTACTACTATATAGGCAGACACAATTGCAGTTATCTTGCAGTTAAGGGGGCTGGATTTGAATGGTGCAGCAGGTGCAATGGCACTGGAGCCAGAAGATCTAGGGACCTCACTGAACGCAGCATATTGCTAAACTTTACTACTAAACAGGCCGTCACAAGGGTAGTTATCTAGCAGGCACTAGGGCCATGATTTCAATGGTGCTGCAGGTGCAGTGGCATCGGGGCCTAAAGTTGTCAAAACTCCTCAAAACACCAAATATTGCAATATTTTACTACTAAACAGGCAGTCACAAGTGCAGTTACCTTACAAGCAATAGGGTCATGATTTGAATGGTGCAGCAGGTGCACTGGCACAGAGGCCAAAAGTTGTCATAACTCCTCTAAACACCAAATATTGCTATATTTTACTACTAAACAGGCAGTCACAAATGCAGTTATTTTGCAGGCACTAGGGGCATGATTTGAATGGTGCAGCAGGTGCAGTGCCACCGGGGCCCAAAGCTCTAGGTACCCCTCTAAACACCAAATATTGCAATATTTTACTACTAAACAGGCAGTCACAAGTGCAGTTACCTTACAGGCAATAGGGGCATGATTTGAATGGTGCAGCAGGTGCAGTGGCACCGGGCCCAAAATTTGTCAGAATTCCTCTAAACACATAATATTACTATTACATCAATTAATTCTATTATTTCCTTCTTTCATTTTTCAAAATGTTGCTATTTCTTACCCCCACTATGCCACTATAACAGCACAATATATTGCATTTTAAACAAGTCATAACACTTTAACAGGCTTTCTGTAATTTATATTGTACAACTACTCAGCAAGCTACACTTACAACAAAAAACAGCTTGTTATTAATCACATAGGCGAAACCTAATGCATTTATCAATGCTTTTTATTATTGTATCGCCCTGTATACCTAAACCAAGGGCTTCAAAAACGCACAGAGGGATGAACATAACTCAAGAAAAGGAATACAATATGGGGCATATTTTCAAGGACTTATCGCCGATTTATCGGCACTTTAGCGCCGCAAAAGTGGCGATAGATTTATCGCCCTATTCTCAAGCTGGGGCAAACTGCTGATATCGCCAGTTTTCCAGCGATAGCTTCCACAAAAAACATCGCCACGGATGAGAGCGACAACTAACGCTAATGATATGCAGAGTAGGCGTTCCCGTGCAAAAACACACGAAAACACCACTTCGCGAAATTCTCAACGACCAGCCAGATCTGCGATGCGATAAAAAAACAGGCGATAAGGCGCGTTAGTAGCAGGGATTTAACACCTGCCTTTTACTGGTGTTAAGCAGGACGACAACCTGCAGTATGAAAGGGAGCACAGCCCAGAGCCACATCTGAAGACCAACACATGTCATTGAGCTACTGATCATGCAGCTCGGAGACCCAAGAGGTCCACAACACCCACCGCCACCACCACCAGGCCCCCCCCCCAGACCCCTGCTGGACTACCACAGAGGCAGCGCAGAAAAAGACAGCTGACCTTCCGAAAACGGCATGGCCCCTCAGCCACACAATTGCAGAAGGTGGGGAGAGGTGGGAACCAAGTATGTGTGAAGGAGGCAAGTCACCCATGAATAAGAATGTACACAATGCCAATTGTGGCGGTGATGTGCTGGACAGACTTCAGTATGCAGAGCACAGACATGTCCATTTGTGAAAGGCAGCGAGTCTTCTAAGACCCTCAATGCTGCCCGGTGCAGGGTTCCACCTCTAATTCACTTTGGGTTCGCTATCAAAATAATGAGGCAAGCGCTGGAAACTGGAAGAGAAGAAAATGGTTTATTTCTCATGAGGAGATCACGTCAACTGAGACACCGGGATGTCTGAGGGAAGTGTTCTGCTGACAACTCTCTTGGCTCTTCCTTTTATACAGGTTTGACACAATGCATTTGTTTGATCAACATGGTTACAAAAGCTTGGGGTCCCCGCCCGGGCAGGTTGTCACACAAGCCCAACAGTAATTCTCTTCCCACCCAGGTCAAACAGACAATCTTATCTTGCAGCTGGACCTTGCTTCAGGGTCTAAAACATGTGAGACCAGTCAGATCTAAGAGTCCGTTCTGTTGATAAAAACAGGTCCCATTGTTGGTAATAACAAGTCTTGCTGTTTGCAGTGCAATAAATCATTTTGCAAGAGTCTTTTTGGTGTTTGGAACCTGTTTGTGTAACTAGGTGTAGTGAAGGGTAGAGCGTCCAAAGGCTTGTCTGAAAACAGGGATGAGAGGAAAAGCGAGTTTGTGGCAGCAAGTGGCGCTGAGGTTTGTTGTGGCAATAGAGTTTATAGCCCCCAGCACACATACCAGGTCGGTCAGAGGGTCAGAGGGATGCTAGTAAGGGCAGGGTGAAACAAAGGTGACCAACAGAGTACAAAATGGCTGTGATAGATCAAAATGACTGCAACTTATGTGCACATAGAATTCCACAAGACAAGATGGCGCAGGTAATGTTCATAATTGTCATTTTGCTTTTAACAGTGGCCCCTTTGAACATAACTAGCCAGCTTGTCAGTCTATTTCGATCTCCATAATGTCCTGTATCTCTTGATCATACATCACTCTCATTTTTGTTAGCTGAGTGTCCATAGTCTTAGGGTGTAAGGTAGTTATGCAAAGAGAACACAAAGGTGGTATACAGTGTATACCCAAACAACAACCACATATTGTCAATACTGGGACCAAGAGAATCATTGATATTTTCCAACCCCACTCCTTCAAGATGCCCCAAAGCCAACTTCCAACTGTCCAAGTCTCTGATCCTTGATGAATTTCTGAAGATAGTCTATGGAGATGTTCGATTGCTTCATAGACAGAAGGTGAATTATCAGGAATGTATACACAGCAGCTGGCACCGATGATGCGGCATGCTCCTCCGCGGTCCGCTAGTACCATGTCCAGGACCATGCGATTTTGCAGGGTAACCAGACGGACCGCTTGGAGCTCAGCAGTGTTGTTGGTGAGGATGCCAGCAGTGACGTTCAGGGCGGTCTCTACCGCTTGGGACAGATGTCTGATGGCTCAGCTGTTTGCCATCGGATCCCATAGCGGGACGAGCCCTTTTGCTGCTTCGAGGAACTGTGATGAGGCAGAGTCTGCTTGATCAATGTCTTTAGAACGCTTTTCTCGATGATGCTCTGCAGGGGCTGTGTAGGTTGGTGGCAAAACAAAGGCGATGTAGCATGTGCCCCCCAGTTTCTTGGGAGCCAGGTGTAGGCTTTGGTTCCACAAACAAAGTACATATTGGGTGATGCAACAAGCGCTGGGGGTTGGCAGTGTTCAAAGTCCTTACAATGCTACAGGTGCTGTGACCCACATTCTTAGTCCCACGGCCTTCAATGCATACAAGGCCAGAGACGTTCACCACAGATAGGGCCACAGTCAGTGTTGCAGCAGTTCTTTTCTTCAGGTAGGAAAATGTGGCTCTGTTAGGATTATTGAACACTTGCATTTCCACTCGTTCTTTGGCGGGGACATCAATCTGGAATGTCGCATTGAAGGTGTGAGGGCAGAAGGGGGCGGCTGTCGTTCCTGTTTTGTTTCGCCAGAACTCGTTGTAGAACTCGGCGATTGTTCCGTCGGAAGTGGCATTGTCTTTGTAACTTTCTTGTAGGAGCATCATCCAGGCAAGGCAAGATCCGTGAATAGAAAAGTGCGAAGGGATGAAAGGGATGAAAGGGATGGAATGTTCAGTGGCATGTGGAAACAGCCCACAGACCCAACAGTTGGTAGCATTGGTGGCAAGATTGTGTTGGTGCAACATCTGCACGAAAGAATTATTCCAGAATTCTTTGCGTCGTTCTCGGAGATGTGGCGGTAGTGATACCAGGTAGTGTTCTTTCTTGGTGGTTGGTTGCATGGTGGGTGACAATGTTCTGTATGCAGGTGCATTCTCTTCAATGATCCAGAGTGCGACCGTTAGCAGGAGACAGGTGAGAAATGCGGCTACAAGTGCAATTGTCTTTGTGCTGTGCAGGTTAGCAGTCTTGGTGTCTTTGCGGTGGTTTTGCAGGTGTTCAGTTTCTTCCATCATCTTCGAGGAGCTCAACAACTGTTAGGACCACAGACTTTTGTCTGGCGCTTTCCTGGTAGCGTTGTTTGACTGTGCTACCGATCTGAGACCTTGACTCAGTTAGTGGCCTGGTCGTTGGAGCTCCCTCCTTTCGTCGATCTTAGGTTGTACCCTTTCCTGGATGGCACCGTGGGGTCGGGAAATTCTGATAGTTCGAGGGTGTCTTCTTGTGGGTAGCAACTCAGAGCTGGTCGGTCTCTCGCGAGTACTTCCTCTTGCACCTCCACCCCTTCACAGGTTGCCAGGGTTGGAGGGACTCGTTTGCAGTGATGGGCATGCAGCCAGTTTCGTTTTCCTTGCACTCGGAGGGCAGTTCGGGTGGTGATCAGGACTTGCCAGGGGCCCGTCCACCTAGGCTCCAGATTCTTCGTTCTTTGGAAGTTGCGAATTAATATATGGTCGCCTGGCTTTATTTCATGTCCCGGGCCCCTGGATACGTCAGGCAGGGCTTGCTGCACCTGTTGGTGGATAATTGTTAGCTCGTTTGTCAATTTATGCAAGTAATCCGACATTAATATGTTCGGGACATCGTTAATGGAGGTGGGTCTTGGTGCCGCCTAAATGCTCATAGGCCTGCCGAAGACCACCTCATACGGGGTCAGTCGGTGTTTGGTTGGGGTAGAGCGCATCGATAACAATGCCAATGGGAGGGCGTCGGGCCATTTCAACCCGGTCGTGGCAACTATTTTGGCTAGTTTTAGTTTCAACGTTGCATTGTGTCTCTCTACCAGGCCCGCTGATTGGGGGTGGAAGACGGCATGGAACTTTTGTTTTACCCCAACCCTCTCAGTATGTTCTGTATCACCTCGGCTACGAAGTGGGGGCCGTTGTCGCTCCATAAAATTCTGCAAAGGCCGTATCGGGGGAAGAATTCTTTCAGCAATACTTTTGCAGTGGCTAAGGCGGTATTGTCGCGGGTGGGATAGGCCTCCACCCATTTGCTAAAAGCGCACACAACCACCAGGACATATTTTAGACCAAGGCATCTCTCTAGTTGAATGTAATCCATTTGAAGGATTTCAAAGGGGTGGTCAGGGACTCCAAACCCTCCCCGTGGTACTACTGTCCCCTTCCCTGGGTTGTGTTGTAGGCAGACTATACATTGTTGTACTAGGCGTTTTGCAGATTCTGCTATCTTGACGTTATGCCATACTCTGGTGATTAGTTCAATCATGGGGGTGGAGCCTATGTGTGTTGGTAAATGTGCCATGGTCAATATGGGGATGAGGTAGGCATTGGGTAACAGCCATTTATTTCCGTCTTTAGTTCTCCAGCAATCTTCCTCGTCTTTTAGTCCCACCTTTTCCCACTCGGTCAATTCGTCTTGTGTGCCTGTAGTCTGTATGTCCCTTACAGTGGTCCTAGCGTCAGTCCATCGTTCAGCTTGTGATCTGGTCACATACATTCGTGTCGTAGTTCTGTCTCCTGCCGTGGCTCGGGTAGTAACGTCTGCTAGTGCATTTCCCTGTCCAATGAGATCAGTCACTTTCCTATGTGCTTGGCATTTTATCACTGCTAACTTCTTGGGGAGGAGGACTGCTTGCGTCAAGGCGGAGACTAAATCTCCATGCAGGATGGGTGTACCGTGTGAAGTCAGGAACCCTCTTTCTTTCCATAAGATCCCAAAATGGTGAACCACCCCGAAGGCATATTGGCTGTCGGTGTATATGTTAACTGTCGTGTCAGTCGCTAAGATACATGCTCGTGTGAGGGCAATGAGTTCTGCAGCCTGGGCTGAACGTTGGGGAATACGGGCTGTTTCCAGAACGGTTCGGGCTGTGGTGACAGCGTATGCAGCTGAGGTGGTGCCGTCGGGGAGTTTGATGCACGAACCATCCACCCATAGTTCTCCATCTGGTTCTAGAAAGGCGGTGTCTCTGAGATCTATTCTACTCTTTGTTTGTTCATCGGTTAGTGTCACACAGTCGTGTAGTGGAGTCACGCTAGGATCATTTTCGGGTAGGGGTAACAGTGTGGCTGGATTGAGGGTGGTGCATCGCTTTAGGGTAATGTGCGGTGCTAGCAGGGTCAACTCATATCCTGTCAGTCGGGCGCTAGTCAAGTGTTGGGTTTTGGTCTGGTTTAGTAGTGTGTCGACTGCATGGGGTACTAAAACAGTGACTGGATTGGAGAGTACTATTCCTTCGCTCTGGCGTATCGATACTGCTGCAGCTGCCACAGCGCGCAGGCACGCTGGCAGTGCTCTGGCTACTGGATCGAGGGTGGCAGAGAAATATGCACAAGGGCATTGTTTTTGACCAATTGATTGTGTTAGGACAGACAATGCACATCCTTCCCTCTCGTGCGTGTAGAGGAAGAATGGTTTGGAGTAATCCGGGGTTCCTAGGACAGGTGCTGAACAAAGGGCATTGCGTAGTTCTTTAAAGGCTGACTGGCATTCGGGGGTCCAGGGGAGAGGTGAGGGATGTCTTTAGCTAGGAGGGAGAGAAGGGGTTTGACAATGAGGCTAAAGTTCGGTAACCACTGTCGGCAAAATGAGGTGAGACCTATCAAAGAGCGGACTTGTTTCTGATCTTTGGGGACAGGGGTGTCTAGAATTGTCTGGATCCTGTCAGGCGTGAGTTTCCTCCCTTCTTTGGATAAAAGGTGACCCAAATAGGTCACTTGTGATTTACAGAACAGCAATTTCTTTCGGGAGACCTTGTGACCATTCTCAGCAAGAAAATGGAGTAGTTTGATGGTGGCTGTGACGGCTATTGGTATGGTGTCCGCTGCTAGAAGGATGTCGTCTACATATTGTATTAGTGCCACTCTATCTGGCAATTGTATGGCGTCCAACTGTCTTTAAGCGCCTGGCTATAGATGCTTGGGCTCTCAGTGTACCCCTGAGGTGCTCTGCAAAATCTGTACGAACGGGAGTTTAGGGTGAATCCAAATAGATAGCGGCTGTCCTTGTGTATAGGTATGGAAAAGAATGCGTTTTTTAGGTCAATTACAGTGAAGGTGGTGGCAGTGGAGGGGATTAAGGTCAAAATTGTCGTGATGTCGGAAACTACTGGGTATTGTGGCACTACGATTTTGTTTATCTCCCGCAGGTCAATGATGAAGCGGTAGGCTTTTCCGTCTCCCTCTCCCTGTCTCTTTACAATCGGTAGTATGGGACTATTACAAACGTTGCTCACTACTTCCTCTACCACCCTTGCCTCTACCAAAGAGTGTATGATCTCTGTCAGTGCCTTCTCACCCCTGGCGATATTTTGTACTGCGGTACTTTCGGTAGGGTTGCGTCCTGTCGTATTGTTACGTGTACTGGGTCAATCATCATTCGTCCTACGTCTGAATCAGCCCTAGCCCATAAGTGTGATGGCAAAGTGTCCAGTAGGGATGCGTCAGCCTCGGAGATGGGAAACATGTGCTGAGAAGGGTTCTCTCTATGGCGCTGGGGGTTGTCATACAGGACGACACGCACTCCATCTGGTGAGCATCTGATAGTCGCATGGAAGTGTTTCAAAAGGTCGAGACCCATAATGGCGTCTGGGGTGTTGGTAGAGAGGAGGAATGTCGTTTCGATGCTATTGTTGTCAAGGTTAAAAGGGATCGGTCAGGACAAAGGGTTGGTGGAGGGCGTACCGTCAAATCCTATTGAGGTCACATGTGAGCCTGACAAGGGTGCCCTTGGAATCAGTCGTTTGGATAGTGCACTACGTGTTGCTCCCGTGTCTACCAGAAATGGCGACTTTGTGCCCAGGACCTCAGCGGTAACATAAGGGCCTTGCTGATCAACATAGAGCTCGACTGGATCCCTCCCTTGCCCCTGGCTGTCCTATGCAAAGTCGTACGTATTGTCATAATCTGTCTGTTGGTACTGATTCTGTTTGGGATGGTCAAATGTGTTCACTCTTCCTGGCCTTTCCTCGCATGCTTCACTCGCGTACCCTCTCCCACGTCCTCTTCCTCTCTGTCCACTTGCTATTTCCCTCGCCCCTCTGCCCCTACCAGCTCCTAACAAAGCCGGGCATTGGGTTTTCCAGTGTCCATATTCTTTGCAAAATGCACATTGATCCTGTCCTAGGTCTTGGCGTCCTACATATGATGTCGATGAATTGTTTCTAGGTGGCTGTACTCTAGGGGTATTCTGCTGGTATCCTCCCCTATATTGCTCCCTTCCTGTATTCGCCCCCTGGAGTTGTGCTACCATTACCCTTTCCTTCAAGTCCTTCTTTTCCTTTCTGTAGCCCTGTCATTTTCGTTTTTCTGATACTCATAGTACTGGGCCATTTGGAGAATGGCCGCCGGTTTAGATGCTGCCCAACTACTTTCGCTGGCTTGTAATTTCTGGGATACATCTGGCAGTAGTCCTTTGACATAGTTCTGCACAAATAAGTGGTGTCCGGTTGCGGTGGACATGTCTTGTCCACTGTAATCGGAGAACACCGTTTCAAATCTGGAGAAATACTCTGAGACATCCTCTTGTGGTTTCTGGCGGCACGCGGTTACTATGGACCAGTCTATCTTTTTCTCTGGGATCAGCGTTTTCACTTTCTGCACTATTTTGTCAGGGAGGTCCAATATTGCTTTAACTGGTTTTTGACCAGGGTTCCGCTGTTTATCTAATGTGTTGAGTTGTTCCCAGGTATGACCAAGCAGTTCGGTATGGTCTATTTTCCTAATCTGTTTCCACACATCTGCTGGCAAACATAACCCGAAGAACAAGTCTATGTCGGCAAGTGTCATTATTGTTGATCCCAGAGCGGTACCTAGCTCGGTGTAAAAGGCGGTGGGGTTCTTTCGTAAATCCGGTAAAGATTTACGGAACGTCAAAATGTCCTGTCTGTCCCATGGTTGATACACCCAATTGTAGACCACCCTTCCTCTAGCGTCTTGATGGTTCATATCGTCATGAGTCCCTTGTCCTCTAGGAGGTACCCAATAAGGGGCAGCTTCTTTTATCAGCATCATGCTATCTGGTTTTTCCACCGGGGGTCCTGCTATCTTAGATGTCCTGTCCTTATCTATCCGTCCTTCTTCCACGAGGTGACGGAATACCTCCAGTGTGGCTGAAAAGAGTTCTGTAACATCGTTGTCGCCTTCATCTCCGGTGTCTACCTTCCTATAGAGAGCCACTAGTCGCTCGGGCCCTACATCTTGGTACTTCTCTTCATATGCAGTAAGAGTGTGGTAACAGAGACGTACAATAAAGTATCGTTTGCGGTTTTCAACATAGGAGTTGCATATGTCAGTTACATGCTCTTCTGTCTCCTTCCTATCTATGAGGGATTTAACTACTTTATCAATGCCTGCTCGCTCACTTTTACTTAATTGCGGGACCCTGGGCGCTCCTGTTTCTTTTGATCCTACCTCTACTACTGTATCCTTTGATGAGGCATTTGGTGTGGGTGACTCGGTGGGAGCAGAGGCGGTGGAGACTGAGGCGATCGTGCCATCTCCGGCTATACTTTGGTGGTCCTGTCGTTGTACTACGGGATGAGTAGGGGCGTAAGGGGGTGGCATGTATATGATTGGGGGACCTAACAATAAATCATCATCTACCCTTTGTTTTGCTGGTAACTTGGGGTAAAGAGTCGAGGGCGTTCTAACAGGGCATTGATCTGATATTTTTGATTCCTGTTCCTTTTTATCGATTTCCTTTTCTTTTAGTTTTTCTTCTAATCTTTTACAGGCTTGGTAAGCTGATTTTCGCGTTTCTTTATCTTGTCTAGCTTCGTCCCTTTTCTTTCTTTGAGCTGCCTCTTTTCGCCATAAGCCAAAACTGTCAAACATGGCTGGTCTAGTTTTCTTTTTGTGGAGAGCTAAATCTAACGTTTCTATTTTAGCGGGATCGAAAGATCCCGTCAGTGGCCACTGATTTACCCGGTCCTTCCTAGTGTATTTATGCCATAGTTTGCTATAAGCTACGGTGGCTAATCCATACTTTACGTACATGTCCTTGTTAGGGGTGCCTTCCGGCGGTGCCGGCTGACTGACCTCTAACGAACGGTCTGGTCCAAAACAATTACAATCAAACAATCTAGAGAAAACAGGCATGACGTATTTATCGGTCAAAATGAATATCTCAATCAATCAATTTAGACAAAAGTCTGCACTACCTGTCCTTCGCTGCCTGCAAAGAGAGAGAATATTCCTATTCTTTGTTGTTTGCAAGCAGGGAAATGTCGCAAATAACTCAATATCAAAAAAAGGAATACTAGTATTTCAATCAAACTATTCAATCAATCAATCAATTTAAGTCGTTTTTCACGACCTTACCCGGACCGTATGGACAGTTCTTCGTCTTCCCTTTCCAGCGCCTGGTTGTCCTCTCACTCCAACAATCAATGCGGCGTTCCTCTAAGGTCCCAGTCAGGACCGCAGGTCACTCGAGAGAGGTCCGTTCGGAACCGGTGAAGTTCAGTCGATCGGCAGCCAGACAAGGGTCTTCTCAGGCAGGTATACCCCAATCGTTTAGTTGTTCACTCCGTCGTTAGGACCTCTCTACCGGACCCACGCGTCGCTGATGGGCCCCTACGCTTGGGCGCCAATTTGTGAAAGGCAGCGAGTCTTCTAAGACCCTCAATGCTGCCCGGTGCAGGGTTCCACCTCTAATTCACTTTGGGTTCGCTATCAAAATAATGAGGCAAGCGCTGGAAACTGGAAGAGAAGAAAATGGTTTATTTCTCATGAGGAGATCACGTCAACTGAGACACCGGGATGTCTGAGGGAAGTGTTCTGCTGACAACTCCCTTGGCTCTTCCTTTTATACAGGTTTGACACAATGCATTTGTTTGATCAACATGGTTACAAAAGCTTGGGGTCCCCGCCCCGGAGCAGGTTGTCACACAAGCCCAACAGTAATTCTCTTCCCACCCAGGTCAAACAGACAATCTTATCTTGCAGCTGGACCTTGCTTCAGGGTCTAAAACATGTGAGACCGGTCAGATCTAAGAGTCCGTTCTGTTGATAAAAACAGGTCCCATTGTTGGTAATAACAAGTCTTGCTGTTTGCAGTGCAATAAATCATTTTGCAAGAGTCTTTTTGGTGTTTGGAACCTGTTTGTGTAACTAGGTGTAGTGAAGGGTAGAGCGTCCAAAGGCTTGTCTGAAAACAGGGATGAGAGGAAAAACGAGTTTGTGGCAGCAAGTGGCGCTGAGGTTTGTTGTGGCAATAGAGTTTATAGCCCCAGCACACATACCAGGTCGGTCAGAGGGTCAGAGGGATGCTAGTAAGGGCAGAGGTGAAACAAAGGTGACCAACAGAGTACAAAATGGCTGTGATAGATCAAAATGACTGCAACTTATGTGCACATAGAATTCCACCAGACAAGATGGCGCAGGTAATGTTCATAATTGTCATTTTGCTTTTAACACATGTGGACATATACTGCTGGTGTTTGTAGTGTTGTGGACAGTGGACGCAACCATGTTACCTCAGGCAGTGGGGAAGACCTCGGTCATGTAGCTGTGTCGTCCCCCCCCCCTGTAAGCGTAAGCGGAGTGGGCCTGTCTGGCGTACGCCAGTCCAGTGTAGGAGTGTGAATAAATAGGCCGGGTCTCTGGGCGTGGTTCACTTCCGGGATGGCAAACGCGTCTGCCAGGGTGGCGCTCCTCACCCTGCCACGAGTCCGCCGCCGTGACCTCCAGCCTCCTCAGCCGATCGCTGGCTTCCGCGACACAGGCCCCCAGCGCACCCAGCGGCACAGCACTGCGGAGTTATGTGTGTGCTGACTACTGCCTTCGGCCTACACTGCGGTCAGCAGGTCCCCAAATTCAAATTGAGTCTTGATTTATTTATGGCACAGTCCAGTAGGCAACAGACATTGCTTCCAGTGCGGCCTGCCCGGACAACGCATCATCGCAGGCTGCGCACCCGCTGAGCGCTTCAGGTGCCACTAACTCTGTGCAGCTCAAGTCAACGCCACGTGGCTGTGGGCCCTTGCTGACAGCTGCCTCCGGCCTACACTGCAGTCAGCAGGGCTCACACATATCAAATCCAATCCTGACCTGCAAGGACATGCCATCATCGCTGGCTGCACACCCGCCACCACCGCCAGGACCACCTCCAACCAACAACTGCCAGAGTCGGAGGAGTCTTACAGCCAGCCTATCAAAGTTGCTCACACCTGTCTTGGATGCCATCATCTGCTTGATACCCTGCTCAGCTCTTCAGGTGCCACTAACTCAGTGCACCACAAGTCATGGACCCTTTATGATTGAGTCTTGTGTGTGTGATGTCAGAGCTGGTGCCCCTACCTCAGTGCACCACAAGTCATGGACCCTTTATGATTGAGTCTTGTGTGTGTGATCCGATGATCACTGTTCTAGCTGTTGCCAGCACCAACCACTTCCTGAGGGCTGGCCCACACCCATCCAGCACAGGCGTCACTGGATATGTGACCCTGGTAATAAAAAGGGGCCGGGCGCACGTGCCCATAGCCAGTTCCACTATCTATCTAAGTGTGTCCGTGTGGTCATTATGTATGCATGATGGCCCCGGGCCCTACCACATTACATTGTGCTGTGGACAGCGGACGCAACCATGTCACCTCAGGCAGTGGGTAAGACCTTGGACAAGTAGCTTTGTCCCCCCCATGTAAGTGTAAGCGGAGTAGGCTGGGCCAGCGTACACCAGCCCAGAGTAGGGGTGTGAAGAATTTGCCCGGGGCTCTGGGCGTGGTTCAGTTCTGGCCTGGACAAGGAAGTGACTAATGCGTGTGTCTCTGTTGTAGTGTCAGTGCCCCCCGGCCCGCAATCGACAATGTTGCAAGGTAGCATGCACCCGGAGGGCGGGCTCGCACGAACGGAGAAATGAAGGAGCGCAAGACCGCTCGGGGTCTTGGCTCATACATGCCAAGTGTTGTGTGCATCTGTATTGCCGCAGCATGAGCAAAATGCCTAGCCTTAATCGCAGCGCGAGTTCAGCCAGGCATGAACTCTACATCTGTGTCCGCCCTATCCTTACCATAGGCCTACTCTCACGTGGCCGCCCACCTTCAACGGCCAACATCACAGTGTCGTTGTCAGGCTTGTGGACATGCGCAGACAGGCATGACAATGGTGTGCCGTAGGAGTGCAAGTGATGCAACCGCGCAGCGCACACAAGTAAATAGGCTCGGGGGGAGGGAGGAGCAGCTGTGAGGCAACGTAACACACAGTGATGCCGCTCATTTGCCACATGCAAGACATGTCAAACATGAATCCCAAAGTCGCACACATCCCACCCCACCCCCAACAAGCCACATCACATTTCCTGAGTGCAAGCAGATGACAAACTAACATTAGGGATGAAAGCTCCTTTGTCTGAACTATCAGGCGGAAGCACATCTGCACCTCCGACCTCGGAATTGCATGTGCCCGGCACCCACTGACAGATACCATAGCAGCTGATGACGACTCCCACACTACGCACAGCCTGACGAAAGACCAACGTATACACACCCCACACACAGAAGTCCTTGCTCGAAGTTATCTTGCATGAAATGGCCTTCACACTTACTCCCACACCATCCCAGGCGTACAACTGTTGCACACTAAAACAACTCATTGATCCGAGCTGTGGCATTTCATCCACAGAACTGGCGCAGGTCAGAACAGTGCCGCTTCAACCAGAGCCACTAACGCAATGGCAGAACATCCCGGACACATGCACAACCCCTGTCACGTGGAACTGTACCGTGCACGTATGCTGCATTTACTGGGGGCACTGCCATTGGCAGTGCTGCAGATCAGTTACCGGCTAAGCTTCCGCCTTGCCAACGTCACCTGCGTTCAGCCTGTGTTGCATTGTCGATCGTGCATATTCGAGTGGTCCATGGATGTCTGCCTATCCAACAGGACGGTAGCTGAACTGGATTTTGACATGTGTGTGCGCTCCCTGTTGGCACACGACCAGGAGTGTCACCGTGATACCTGTTTATGGGATGCCTTGATACTTGGCATACATGTTGGCAGCTGGACCTGGGAGATTGCACAACTCCTCGTGTGCAGTGAACACATTGAACCGTTCCCCTATTGGGCTGTAGTGCTAATTGGTGAAAGGGGGTGGACGCAGCACATCTGTCCGGACCTGCTAATGGATTGCCTCGCCATCCTGTTTGATGAAGTCGACAACGACCTCATGTTGGAAATGATAGCCTACGAAGCTGCAATCGCTTTCATGGACGAGTAACTACGTACCTGCAGCCACAACAGAATGGAACCCATTGCACATGTCCCAACACCTTGTTGCATCTTGGAGATCTGGTCACATATCCCACGACAACAGTGGACATGGCTGCATTCGCCTGGACTCCGAATGCATGAGCGCACAACAACGCGGGTTAACACACACCTGTGAAAGGTGAGGCACTCCCCCGGAGTGGACAGCGGCACTTGGCAACGTTCCTCATTCTGACATACTGCTGCATTGGTCTGCATGTTGTGGCACTTATCTTGCCCGTACTGACACGCATATGCTAATAAAGTCTACGCACCTTCACTTGTATTCAATTGTGATGAGTGTTGATTTGGATGACAATGTGTGTCTCACTGCCTATCTGGGTCACGGCCATACATGCGCATTGATAGCATTACCCAGGGAGTACCTTTTTGTGGAATCACTGTCCCTACATTCATCCATACTTTCATTCTTGATTGATCATAGCCATGACACATCTGTGTGAATTAGAATGTTTTATTTGCATTCAGTGGAGTGTTGAAGCTGGACCAGTACAGGGCCATGCAAACCCCACTTTACATTGTTGCCCCGTGGAGGGCCAGCCAGAGTCCTTTAGGGATTGACAAGTTCATCGGAAGAGGAAGACTTCAGTCTGCAGTGTGATTGCTGTGTCATTGGTAACCAAACAAAATATGGCAGTCCATGTCGAGGTCCAAGGTGAGTGTTGCTGAGTGTATCGGGGGACAGTGGAAGGTGTTATTCCAGGGCATGATGCAGAGGGCAGAACCAAGCTGAAACAGGCCATATGGCGGAGATAAATGCTAACACTTGATTCTAGCCACAAAGCCAGATTCATCATCGTCTTCTGATGTGTCAGGTGCCTCACATGTGGGTGGTGGTGTTTAGTCTGCATCACTGTGTGGCACTGACACTTCAGGGGGCAGAGATGTGGATGGAGTAGTAGCAGCAGCATTCATCCGCGCCAGGCCTTGTGGCGGCAATGCCATGACGAGGATCTTCAGGGCATGGAAGATCACAGCTACATCTCGCTGGTGTGCAGCCGTGGCAAACTTTCTTTCCGGCTGCATCCGCTCCAAGCTCTCCATCATTCTCCTTATGTGTCCCAACTCCCGGCTGACATCGCTGGAGCCACTCTGACTAGACAGTTGTTCTTGGCTCAGAGTCATGACTCCAGCGATGTCAGCCATGGATTGTTGGAGAGCATGGAGCGGACAGTGGGTGTCCGTTAGGGACTGTAAGTCGTCCCTGATGGGACTTAGACACCCACGTATGGCATCTAGTTTGGCTGCCATGAGGTCGAACCCCACCCGCAGCTGATCAGCCATCTTCTCCTGGCACCCTAACACACGGCGTTGGAATGCCATGTGTTGGTCGTGGGGGTCCTGGGAGACAGCCGTGATGGTGGGTGCTTCCTGCTGTGTGGTCTGTGCAGGGGGTGGGGTCTCCTTGATGCAGCTGGGCTGCCCTGCTCCTGGAGGTGGGATGCCGAAGCTGTCCATGAGCTGTTGGAGGGCGTCGGTGTCGATGTTGGGGAGGTCCTCTTCATCATCAGTGCTGAGTTGTTGGGTCTGCTCTGCAGGAGGTGTTGATTCTCCCTCTGCAATGTGAAGGGGAGATGCAGATTGACATTGTGTTCACATGTCTGTTCACGCATTGTACAAGTTTACTAACAGACTGCATGACAATGTACATTGTGACTGTTTGTGAGGAGATGCCTATTTGATGCGGGACAGTTGACATTTCTACACCATCAGGGATGTGAGGTTGTACTTGTACATTATCATCTCACAGTTTCCTGCTATGCCAAATGCGAATGGCCATTTTCTACACACAAGCGGCAGCAGTTGTGTCCTCTGTTCTGTTGTGATAGTGTTGCAGTTTGTACCACATTGTTGTCAATGTTGAGGTGCTCTGATTCTTATGTGTGTGTGCTGCATGGCGGGTGTGTTGCCCCTTCAGTTCTGATTTGGCTGGCCCTTATCCCTTTCAGGCGGTGTGCCTTTCACTTCTGTGCTTATACAGTGCTGAGATATTGCAGACTTGGGTAAATTGGGATCTTGGTCGGAGTTGTGACTCTTGGGCATGGTTTGTCCGCAGATGTGCTATACTTAATTGTGCATGTGTGCCATTGTGCCCATCTCCCCCCGTCCCCCCAGTCCCTGGTCGTTACTCACCCTGTTGCTGTTGGCTCAGGTCATGTTGTGCAGTGTCCGGTCCCCCAACTCCTGCCACCGTCTCCCCAATGATGACGCGGGTCACCATTTCCTCCATCTCATCGAGCTCCTGGTGTGTCGCTGGACTCCCACCTCCAGTCTGCATTGCTGCTTTCAGGTTGGCTGCGAGTTTCAGCTTGGTTTTGCGCTTCACATCAGTCCAGCGCTTCTTGCAGTCGTCCACTTCCCTTCTCTTCACTCCGACTGCATTCACCTTGGCCAAGATGGACTGCCATATTGTATTTTTAGTTGCCAATGACACAGTGGAGGTGATGAACAGTTGGTGGTGGTGTTCTATCACCTCCGTAATGAGGATCTGGTCTTCCTGCGTACTGAAATGCGGGTTCCTCTTCTTCTTCTCCTTGCCCTTCCCTGACCCCGAGGTCCCAGGCTGGTCCTCCGTGGGGCTTGTGGGGTTCTGGTTGTCCTCTGTACTTGCTCCGGCTACCTCCATGGTGCTTCGCAGTTGTTTGTGTTTTGTTTGTGTTTTTTGTTGCCGCTTTTATAGTGGTTTTTCCCGCCTGACTTGTGGGACTTGCAGGCCTGGCGCTGCTTATCGCGGAATTTTTTATCACAGTTGAGCCCATCGCAACTTTTTTCACGTTAGTGTTTAGATTTTTATTGCCGTCCCGGTAATTTTATCGTGGACATTTGACGCGTTATCGGGAAACTATTGCATGTTACCGCCGTGTTGAGAATACGACGTTAACACGGAGTTATTTTCCCGCGATAGACGGCGATATGAAAAATTGCGTTTGCCTATTTTGGCGATGATTATCGCACGTTCTTGAGAATATCCCCCTATGTGTTATCTCCGTTTTCTCCCACTGTATTTCCACTGTGACCCCCTACCATAGCAATTGAGATAGAGGAGAGGTGAGAGCACAGGGCGGAGGTGGGGCTGAATAAAGAAAGCAAACCCCCATCACAACCAGGGATTCCGCTCAGTCTCAAACTGAAAGGATTCCCTCAATCTCTGTCCCACGGGCATGATGCAGTCATGCCAATCCCAGCGGCAGCTCGGGTCTAGTCCAGTGTAACACTGCCTAATTCATATCCCGCAAAGGTTATCCCCAATCCTTTTACTTTGCTTGTGAGAAGGTCTCTGGTGCTCAACTCTGTTTGAAAACATGAGATTCACCATCAGGAGTCAAGGTGATCTTGGCAAAGAGATGTCTCTGGTCTAATTTAACCATCTCCTTCTTCCTGACCTGCAATCTCTGTCTCCTGTTTTCTGTCACATGCTCTGTCTGCTGTAATCCCAGAAAATCAAAATTGGGTCGCCGTCCATGGTGGTTGTCTTGCGACTGGATGCACTTCTGAAAACATATTCTTTCTTTTGCGGCTCAAAGTCCAGCTATGACAGTTTCACTGGAATCCTTAGTACCTCCTTAGTTTCTTAGTGGAAGTTCAATATGCCTTCCTTACTATAACTCTAGAACCATCCTCCATAGGAAGGTCCTTGGAGTTCAAAATTCTCTTGATTCTAGTCTTTATGGTTTCCTCACCAGATTTCTCAGAACTCTGAGAAGGTGGATGTTGGCTGCACAGATCTGGTCTTCCAGGCATTCACTTTGGGATTCCATGCCAACTAGAACTGGACCAGCGCAGTCCTTGAATGCCCTGAGCATCTTGTTATCATCCTGCAGCACTGTCACTGAGGACTCCAATCCTTACCTTGTTATCCTGTACTGTTCCCTCTGTTTGGCTCAGCTGCTGGCCGATGAGGCCATTTTCGTTTTTAAAGCGGTTGCCTTCTTGATAGGTGATGTGGCACACTGCAGGTCTAACAGGGCTAACAGAATTAGATTACCTTGTGGACTTCCAACCATCAGCCTCAATAGCTGTGTCCATCAACTCTCCATCATAGTCCCACTACTTGGAGGGCATCGAGGAAGAGAAAAAGTAAAATGGATCTTTCTTGCTTTTGTTTTTGTTTCTTTGGAAGGCATGATAAGTGCAGTGCTACAGGCCTTTCTAAGTGCAGGACTCGACGGTTTTGCCAAGACCTCCAGGATAAGCTGTCATGCAGTGACATTCATTCACTCTCCCCTGGGACACCTCTAACCCTTAGGCCCTCTCTCACTCGTCCAGTCTTTCGCCACAGCGCTCTTCAGCCACTGGTAGGTGCTGGTGTGCGGTTCCGGTATATTGCCTGTTTCTCTTAAATCTTGGTGTGGGTCACTTTTAAATCAGCAGGGCCACTATGAAAGCCCTCTGATATACTCACTCTTGGCAGGATTCTCACCACTAGGGCCAAGGAGGGCTGGTTCTGCAATCTTGATGTCTCCAGGTTCACAGAGGTTGTACTTCTCCTGTTTACAGTAGGTAGAGGGAAATAAACCTCACGAGGTGGAATCATCTAGCAGACCTCAAGGAGAGCATTCCCCACACGCTCTTTGACCTAAAGTGGCTTTGGGGGCCATGGGAAAGAGGAGTCTGGCCAGAGTACTCAGCTACCATGAGTGCTCCAGAATTCAGCCATCTTGGGCCACAATATATTTATTTTAAAGTACATTTGGAGAAATGTGGGCTATGAACATCTGGTATGATGGGGGAGGCACAAGTATATATTGCTGACATGAGTCCATGTCTCTCATCCCTAAGGACCTTTTCAGAGGTATCTTCCTGTCAGTAAATCTGTGCACTTCACTTCTCACTTTGGTTCATTGTATAGCTGTCCATACCGTTTATTTCATTTCCCAAAAAATTAATTAAATATATGCTTTTATTTCAGAGAAAATGTTCCAATTTTCACAAAAAGTAATTCAATTATATACCCAAAGATTTGTTAAAGAAACATGTGTGAGAGGGACTTAAATTGTAAATGAACATTCCAATGTAAAAAATATACGAAGCTTAAAATTATCAAACATACTAGGAACTCAATTGCTTTTTTTATCCTGTGAATGTGGATTTTTTTTATTACATTCCAGGAAACACGACATACCACAGACCTAGGCTGCCTTTTTCACTCACCCTGGGTTTTTAAGATATTCACCATTTTTTTACAATACCTGAGAAAAGCTAATTCTCAGAGACAGGTGTAAGGTGCATGTGCTTTTATACTTTCTGCTAGCATTACATGTAATTTCCTACAGAGGTAACAATGCTAATGTGTAAATGCAAAAATTTTAAAACGGCCACTTTCCTCACATAAACACAGTTTTATATAGCACAAACTTGACACAGAGGCATTGGAATGCTTTACATGATCACTAGATAACTTTACAGAAGGTCACGTTCATCTTTTAGGCTCGGATAGATTAAGTGATTTGCCCAGAATCGCAGGATATTGAGCTGACGGTGGGACTTGAACCTGGTTTCCCAGTTTCAGAGTCGCTAAAGCCACAATATCTCCCCTTTGACTCCAGCACCTGAAATCTGGCCGACATCGGAGAATTTATCTCTGCCTGTTCCATGGAGGTGAGGGGGGGGGGGAAATAAACTGAGGCGCTCCCTCACCAACTCCCACCACTTTGACTCTCAGGTCTGCTCCCCAGTCCCAGTCCTCTTCAAAGCAAGTGTTAATGACTTCCCATTAGCAGCTCATTGAGGCCTCTGTCACAGCTGTCTTCAGCGTCCTACACACATTTCCTGCATGGACATGTTATATTTGTTACACTTTTGAATTTACGTTATTAATTATGCCATTGAGTCTGTCTTTAATCATTAGTGGATTGATACTGTGATTCCTGTTGGGTAGAACTCGTTCTCACCGCACTCATATTTCTTTGAGGAACCGTTATCCCCTGATGAAGGGCAATTCCTGCCTGAAATGCATTGGGATGATCCACACTTGTGAATGAAATTCTTTATGAACATTACGAGCTAAATGTTGTTAATGAGAAATGATGTAAAGTTGAGATGAATGGAGATAACCCAACAAGAATTTATCATTGAACAATAAATAGCTTACATCATTGAAAAATGACCAACGTGTTGAACTGGTGATTAAAATGAACACTCCCTCTTTTGGGAACATTGGCAGTGCATTAAGGGGACGTTCCCCACGGAGGGGAACGCTATATTCTCCATATGCTACTGCACGCTTCACAGATCAGAAAGGGATACCCTGCTGCACGCTCCAACATAAGCACCTTTCTTTAAAATTGAGAAGATTAAAAAGGAGTGCATGAACCATTTTATGTTTATATTATGAAAAGGTATCACAAAGTCAGAAGGGCGGACTTATTGTGAAAAACATATGATAAAGGTACTATGCCTTTAAGGCTAGGTTGTTATTACACGGTTTAAAGCAAGTAGACAGGTATTTTGTTCCAGGAATCTCACACATTATCCTAGTAGGCAATGGTTCTGCTGTTGGTTACACCTTCAGACAAACCCTGGGGGTCGTTTATGCACTGTGAGGATGTATAGTAGGCCTTCTCAAGAAGAATTGCGTATTGTTTTGGCAACTGTAATTCAATATGGATTTGTCATTTTATGATTTTGTTACTGTGTGACTGGTGGCTTTTTGTGGGAAACGTTAGGTTGATACAGTAGGGCTCAGATGATTATGGTGACAAGCCAATGATTTTTCCATCAGGAAAAGTTATGTCAGGTACCATAAATCTGATATGTGTGTTATTAAAAGTTAGAGCAAAGACAGCAGGCCTGTCATTTCTTGTGAACAGCATATATTAGAGTCAGATGGCCTTTAAGGAGGTATTGTTCTATCACTGAGGCGTTTTGTTGCAGAGAATCTCACGGAGTGCAATAGAAGGCAAGGGTTTTAGTTACCCAACTGTCCCCCTCCCTACTCCCATCAACGGGAAACCCTGGGGGTAAACAATTTGCACTGTGAAAACTGTTTTCAGGCCCTCTTAAGAGGGGTTGTATATTGTTTTGCCACCAGTGTTTTGTCTGTAGTACTAATTTCATGATCGTATACTTGATGCTTGACTTGTGAGAAAGCATATGCTCAAAACAGCATGAGTTGCTGAATGTGAAAACAAATGAAACAGACAGGTCTTATTGGTTCATCCAGAAAGGGTACGTCAAATACCATAGGTCTCATCTGTTTATTATGAAAAATGATGGCTCTGGCAGTAGGCATGGCATATTTCCTGGTAAAAACATATGTTAAAGCCAGTAGCACTTAACTGTGGATGGCTATCATGCAGTGTTGAAGCTTGTAGGCAGAGTGTACATTACATGTAATCTCTCCAGTTTCAGTGTTTGGCAGTGGTTTTGGTGTTGATCACCCCCATTTACTGACGTTCCCCAGGACAGGGGTTAAGAAAATTTGCAACGTGAGAAACCTTGCTTTGCTCTTTTAAGAGAGATTGTATAGTGTTTGTGTGGTATCCTGCTTGTCAGGTGATGGTACCCAATGATGTCATGGAATGTCAGGATTATGAGGGATCCCTGCAGGGCGGTTGAGCCAGACAGACCCGGGCTGAACATCTAACTACATCTGTTCCTGGTGGGGAAATTTATGTATCCATCAACTTACAATAAACCCTCTCTTAATCTACTGGCAGTGTCTACGTATTTTTCCATGCCACTTTGCTTCACAACAGTTTTGCCAACTGTAATGTTGTACTTATGTGAAATTTTATGGCTCTGTGTCTATTGTCTGCCTATTTGGTAAGCTGATGCTTGTTACAGTAGAGCTGAGTTGGTTATGGTGAGAAGCCGTTGATAAAAACTATGAGCTTGAATAGTTAATTGGGAACATTTATGTCAGATGCCGTAGGTTTGATTTGTTTATTATGAAAAGTTATGACAAAGGCAGTACCCTGACATATTTATTGTGAAAAACATTTTTTGAAGTCAATAGGTTAATAGGTTGTTGGGGTGGATTGGTATTACCCTGTGTTAAAACCTGCAGCCAGGTATTTTGTTACATGGTAGCTCACAGATTACCATAGTAGACAAGGTTTTTAGTGTTGTTGCCCCCTCTGCCAAACCCTGTTGTACAAGATTTGCACTGTGAAAATCCTTGCTTGACCCATTTAGGAGGAGTGTTGTATTATTTTCACTGCTGTAATTTTGTTCATATTAGTAATGTTATCCTTAGTATTTTAGGTCTGGCCAGACAGCTTTGGCTGTATATCTTGCTCTGTTAGCCAAAACTTTCAAAGGGTTTTTGTGTAAAGTGATTTAAAGTATTTAAAAGAAACTCTCTTTCACTGAAGGCATCCACCTTGAAGCACTCAAAACAGGATAGATCAATGAATCTGAAATAACCGAACCCTAGACCCCCACAGGCACACTTGCACACAATACATCCCTCATAAAGGTAAGTGAGAAAGGAGTTTTCTTCACACTGCACACTCAAAAACAATCACCTCCAGTTCACCCAAGCTTTGAACAACAATCACAATTGATCTGGTTTCCGAACATGATATGGCACAATCCCAGCAAACGAGTAGACAAAAGCCTTCTCATGGAAAAGGTGTCCTCTGCCGCCTGGCCCTGATAGGCACCTCAGCACTCTGCAGCACCCCTGGACAAAAAGCTCTAGTGCCTGGATACCCTCACAGGTGACAAACAGCACTCTACAAATCCACCATATATTACATCACATTACATTACATGAACACCTTGGAAAAATGCAAAAGATTGTGAACACTGTACTCAAACAGCTTACCTTCTAATTATATATTCACAAACCCATCCAGATGACCACCTTATTTAAAAAAATTTAAAAAAAGCAGAGGGACGTTGGATCAGCCTCCTTCAGCCATTTCTCTGTTTAAACGTCATTCAACTTCTGCTACCAACCAATGATAGTATACAGTAAGAAGCACCAGGTCAGCGCAGTTCAGCCACTGGCTTTGTTGCCCTGTGAGTGACTACATGAGCGCATATAGATGTAAATGAGTGTACGTCAGCGATAGGGCTGGTGGGCCAGTCCATTTTCACGTTCTACATGTTTCTATTTACTTCTTTTGCAGGGCCCCTTTTCTTTTTTTTTTTTTCTTCAACAGCTACGCAGGCAGTGCTACTGGGCCACTCGTTTTCAACCCATCAAATCAGCAGTGCACGACATCCCACGCAAGGACTGCTTCAAAACTGAGTAGTCTTCTTGCAGTGGTTTTGCCATTAGTGTATCATTGTTTTACCATTTCAAGATGGTCGTCGTCAGTTATCTTGGACTTTACAACGATGATATAAAATGGACAATACTATTTCAAGATGACCACCTGCTTTTATATTAAATTTTTTACTTATTGTGTATTGCAAGCTCATGTTCACCATGTTTAAGCTGCAGCATTTTTTTTTATATACTTTTACACTTTTAATTTAACTTGGATATGATGTTGACTTTGTGTGTATTTCATTGTGAACGGGTGAGTGGGTGAATGCAGGAATGAGACTGTGGATGAGTGAATGGATGCACGAGTGCAAGAATGATTGACTGAGTGCATGTTTGATGAGTTATTGAGTGCTTAAACTCACCAATGACTGAGGAGTCAATTTCATTTGTCAGCCTGTCCTTTTGGCTTTGTCAATGCTTGCTAAATAGGAAGCTGGAGGAATTGTTAGATGAAAATCAGTTGAATGTTCTAAAAGTCTCTTTCAAAGATATAATACTATTGAAATGCTAATACCATTACCTATATTTATTAGGAGGGCAGTGTTAAGAACCAGTTATTTCCTACGAGTGTTTTATCGATTATTGCATAGGCTTTGACTAAATAAATCAGTTCCACCCAGGGACAGACTGGGATCGCAAACCAGCCCCGGCAATTATGTCCGACCGGCCTGGGGGGAGGGGCAGGGGTTTGGAGTAGGGGGGGTGGGAACACTGCTGCTGTGCTGTTACAAGGGGCCGATTTTTGCAGCCCCTCGTAAAAAAAAATGGCCCCACCGGTCTAAAACCGGCCCCTCCCCTTCCAGCCCACCGGGGAAACGCCGGGTGCCCGCTACGGCCAGTCTGGCCCTGGTTCTACCTATGATTGAAACTGTTTACTTGGGGATCGGGACATGTGTACTGTCATCACTAATAAACCTCCACTTAAAAACTTGCGATCACATAAGATTAAGGAGTGGGAAATGTATTTATAGGATTGCAACAGGAAATGGCCTTAAAGAGGATCTGTGTTAGCCCCTGTATCTTCAGTCTTTCTACGACTGACTTCCATCAATTACTGAATTCAAGGGTTAGCTTCCGTTTGAAAGTAGAAATACGGTTAAACAATGTTGATATTTAGTTAGAGGGCCACATGGTGCTGCACATACCACTTAGGTAGACTGGTATGGGGAAGGAACAATCCATGATCATACATAAGTGTATGTGGGGCAGAGGATGGTGACAGGAAGAGATTCCTGTTGTAACATTTACAGGCTGGTAAAGATGGAAAGGCAGTTGTTGGAATCCTTAGTGTTTATCTTCCTTATGGACTGCGTACGCAGTGCTTAATTTGAGCCATGTGGTTTCCAGTGCTCGGCACCAACACTTAATTGTCAACTCCAGGCCCTATGACAATCTGCCACATGGTGGCGCTGATTGTCTAATTTGAAGATGAGCACACCAACAGTAGCTCATGAATTCAGTATACATTAAAACTGACTAATACCTGCCACTCAAAGTTATTCTTGTAGTTTTGGGGTCCTGGAATATTTTGAATAGTCACACTTGTAGGAGTGTGAGGGTTAGTAGTTGTGTTGGTACTGTCATTGTCAGTGCTGGTAGGGGCAATAGGTGGTGCAAGCTGAGGGCCCTGGGACTTATTTTCTTTTACAAATTAAACACTGTTAAGTGTTGGTGTGATTTTGACATGGGGAGCGGATGTTTCAGATTCGTAATGGTCAAAGTGCAAGGCTTGGCTCCTGGTTTTCAGTTTTTTCTTTCATTGCTAGGTCTTGATTAAAGACACCTTCAGCTGCTGTTGTCAAAAGGCCTATAATGGACAATACCAGTACTGACAGTTGGCTTTGGGTCAGCCCATTGTTTATCATTGGTCGCCTTTCTTGTCAATCGCATTTGCTTGCTTCTTACTGGACAACTTTCCTTCATCTTCTTGTGTTGACCCCTCCTCTGTAGAAAAGTTTGTTGACCATTCTTTTGATTGGATGACTTGTATCCTTCCACAGCTTACATTCAGACAACTACATTTTTCTTCTGCTTTTAGCACTCCACAGGAGAACATCTGTTTTCTTGCTTTCTCTCGCACTGCCTGTGTGCTGCTTCTACTTCGACCCCCTCCCCTGCACTCTCTGTGTTTTTCTCCCATTCCCAGCTCATCCGTTGTTTCCTTCACTCCTCCCTGTCTCACTCGGCTTTCTTTTTAAATAACTCAGTTGCTCCTCTACCCACCCTGCTCATCGCTACCTCTCATAGGCAGCATTAACTTGCTCATCCAAATCCCCACTGTTAAAGTGCTCCACCTCCCCTCCCTATCCCATTTTCAGCTGCATTTGCTACTGGGCCACTTCTTTCTGTATACGTTCCTTTGCACAATTTCTATGTATTTTTAAATTTTCTGCTCCAAAAGGGGTGATTACTGATTTCAATTGCTGGCATATCATGACATATGTGTGCACATGCGTAGTGATGCAAGCATGCGTATACGTCAAGCTGGGGAAGCCGTAGCATGATTACGCATGCATGCACGTGTGATGATACATGCATGCCTAGATATTTTTGTGCTGGGGCTTTTTTTTTTTCTTTTTTACTGATGTTTTGTAGTATTGCCAATATTTTTTTTCTTTTTTCAATTGATGAACAGTATAGACAAAAAACACTGGCAAAGTCAAAAGGTGAGACCAATTGATTCGCCAATGCTTGTTCAATTTTGTTCCTACCACTATCATGACTAGTTATGTTGCCATTGCCCATCTGATATGATTTGTGTTTTAGGCAAGTATTCGAATACATCATTTGGCGCTCCTTTTTAGCTAGTGCAGAAGGTCTTCTAGACAATGCAAAGTTGATTGCAGCCAATTGAGGTCCATAGTAATGTGTGTTCTGTGGTTGTACCTCTTCAATACTTTTAGGAGTTGAGCATTGGCTTGTAGGAAACATTTTGGTGGGGCCAGTATGAAGTGATGGATAATGGCAAGTAAGGACCAGGGCCTGGGCCAGGGCTTGGTTTGTTGCCTTTAAGTCTGATTTGGGAGGTAATTGAACCCTGGTAGCAGGCGGTCTGGATTATGTGTGCCTTGAATGACAAGTGGCTCCTTAAAGTGATTCTGGGTGACTTGGTGTCTATTGTGAGATAGAATGTGAACCTGTTCAGCTTTGTGTCCAAGAGGCAGCCCTGGATCTAAGTTCATCCAGTCGTAGAGGATCCCGTTTATCAAAGGTTTTGCTATGAGTAGTTGTGGCTTATCCTTATAGCACTCCTAATTTACGCTCGAGAATAAATCACAGCAAGACCTTTGTGAACCCGCCCCTTTGTAATTGGAGAGAACTATGCTTTGGTTGAGTTCATTTTGAGGTAGGGATTTGACATCCAGGGTTGGGTGAAGATGAAGCAGACTTTGATTTAGTGGAAGTCCTGGGGAGGGAGACTTTCAGATACAGTTGAGTGTCATTGACATATTGGTGGATCTTGATTCTGTCATCAACCAGAAGGATTCCAAGATAGTCAATGCACAGTTTGAAGGCGGCAGGGGAGAGACTATTACAAGAGGTGTCCTGCAGGTGAATGGCAGCTGTTCAGATCTTCAGGTGCTCATCTGGATGAGTGTGTGGACAGATAATTAGAAGGTAAACTCTTTGAGTACAGTGTCCACAAATCTCTTGCCTGTTGCCAAGATGGTCATTAGGGTTTTATGTCCAGTGGTCCTGGAGGCCGCTGAGAGGACTGGAAGGACTCAGGAGGCACAGGAAGGCTTTTGTCTCTGCATCATGCTCTGAAATTGGACTAATTATCACTGTTGTTCAAAGCCTGAGCCAACAGAAGTTGAATGTTGTACTGTGAAAAAAACTTCTTTCTCACTTCTCTTCACGAGGAATCGATTATGTGCAATTGTGATACTTCGGGGGAGATTTACTAAGATTTTTAGTGTTTGCGTCACAAAAGTGACGCAAAAAGGCGCAAAATCTTTTTTTCCTAATTAACTTTCCAGCGCTAAACTTGTTTAGCACTGGAAATAACGTAAAAGTAATGCGAAGCAGCGCATTACACTGCTTCGCGTTACTTTGCGCCATGGGTGCGTGCCAAGGGTGGTGCATGGGCGTTCCCATGCAACCACCCAAGGTTTCTCACGCTAAACCCAATTTACTAAAAACAGTAGATTGAGTTTAGCGTGAGAAAGCTGCGCCCTTTTCAACTAGGCACAAGGAAGGAGAAGTGCTTTCATTTCCCCTTCCTTTTCCGACTTTGCATGCGTGCTGCACTGTGCGGCACGCATACAAAGTGGGAAAAGCTTTCCCTCGTGTCTAGGCATAGTATTTTGTACTATTCTTCCTTCCTGTACAAAACCTTCCTGTACAAAACCTATGCTACACTCATGCACACACCCTAGCGCTACAGCGCTAAGGTGTGTGCATGGCGCACGGCTGCTGAAATCAGCGCCGGCGCAAGGGAATGGGGAGGAGAGAGCCATATCATCGAAGATATGGCGCTCCCCTGCTCCTTCCCTGTCGCGCAACGCAGCGCAGCCTCGCGGGGGCTGCGCGACTCTTTTGTAAATCTCCCCCTTCAAGTCTAGTGCTCCATTATTTAGGATTCATTGAACTATCCTGTTTTGAGTGCACCTTTAGTGAGGGCGGCGTTCACTATCATTTCTTTTAAATACTTTAAATCGCTTTACACAAAACATTTTTAAAAATACGCAAATAGATACCTAAAATGAGAAATAATTCAATACCATGTTCTTACACACTAGCCACAAATTTCATAATAGTATCAGTCGATTTACCATTTAAAAAAATCTCAGATATAAAAAGGCGGCTTAGTCGACTAGGGGGTGCATGCAATGCATCAAGACAAAAATTCATTCATTTAATATATTGTGGAGGGTGAAATTAGAACAACGTTTGTTCTTATAAAAATATGAATGTGAGTCCTTAAATTTTATACGTCTCTTTTAGGTGTACATATACTCCTGTTCTAAAGTTTGGAGGTGAAGGAGTGTTCAAACCAACCTGTGCAGTACGTAATTGGATATTAAGGACGTCCACTCTCCTTGGTGGTGCCGAGATACCAAATATTTAAATATTAGTTGTTTCCTTGAAAGGCGTGTTAGAAAAATACACATCATTTGAGCAATGCACCAATCCAGGATATTCAATTCATTCAACATGCACCACTGAAGAGAAAAAAACAATATTTTTCTTAATAATTTTATTTATTAAAGTAAATTCTCCCAATATTGTTAACCCATTTCGACACTGCCCAAAATTATGAGCCAAATCATCTTAGCCACAAGAACATTTAGGTCATAAGCCATGTCTCCTATGTACCAATTCGTGTAATTTTGCAGGTGAATACTAGTGATGACTTATACATATTTTTCCTATCTGATAAAGTGAATCCAAAACTGTATCCTTTTATTGTGGATGTTTTACATTGTGATTGTAAGTCAGGTTTACAGACCCCCTTCCATTTTAACTCAGTAACAGGAGCAGAACAATTCAATTTCAGTCGAAGCATTGACATTTATTGGTTGGTTAGACAATGCCGCGATTGATTGACGCAATTGATTATAGATTAATATGTTTGCCAAGGTGAATTGAAATCAATGTACTATCCATTCAGCTTTAAGTTTTCTTCACAAACATTAGACGTATAGAGCTCGTCCGATATACTCAACTCACGTCTTGCGGAGGTGCCGCTCTCAAGGATATCGCAGTATATACCGATTCATTGCATATGGGACTTCTTACATACAACCTGTGACCACATCTATTTCCTATCAAAGCCTTGAAAAAGTCACTGCGTGAGGAAATACGTGTTTGCTGTTTTTGAAGAATAAATTTAGGAAATACGAATGTACCGAAGAATGCATAATCTTCCATATTCACAATAAAAAGAATAGTTTTCTACGGTTAAAGGGGCGTGCAATGGGTGTTGCTGGGGGCGTTCCCAGCAACATCCATGGCTTTTTGACACTGCCCCAGATTAACTAGAAATCATAACTCTGAGGCAGCTGCAAAAATGTACCCCTTCCTAGCGGAGGCGTAAGGGAGGCAAAACGAGGAAAAATATCTTTATTTCTCCCCATTTTTCCTTTTACTATGTGTGCTGCATTCTGCAGCACACATGGAAAGAGGAAAAGCCTCTTGTGATTGTTTTTGTGCAGGAAGGTTTCCCTTCCTACACAAAAATAATCATCCCCGCAACGCAGGCACCCTTGCACCATGTTGCAAAGGTGCCTGCATTGGCGCACAGCAGCCCATTGTGCACCAGCACTGGGGAAAAGGACAGGAATGCACCGTATCTGATAGATACAGCGCATTCCTGCCCTTTTCTTTTGCCGTAGGGCAGTGCAGCAGGAAGGGCTGGGGTTTTGGGGTAACAACCCTCCTCAGCCAGGCTAGGTTGAATCCAGTTGCAACGTGAACAAGGGACCCACGTCTGGGCATACCCTGCCAACTAAGGGCGAACAAAGCAAACACGAGGAGATGATGGACAGAGCACTGAAACTTTTCAGACACTCACCCCCAGTCACAGATCTGAGTTGAATCCATCATCGTTCTTCGCCACCCCAAGTCAGACCCAGCCATATGCAAATCAGTCTTGACCCTGTTTCTCATGGGAACAGTCCACCCCGAACTGCCAAGCCAGGTCTTCTCTGGACCGGAAACAAGCTTCCTGTGACCGAATTCGGGATAACACCCCTCATCAGCCAGGCTAGCTTGAATACAGTGGCAGAGTGAGCAAGGACCCAAGTCTGGGCATACCCTGCTAACTTAGGAGGAACAAATCAAACACAAGGAGTTGATGGACCGGAAACAAGCATCCAGGGAAGACCTGGCTTGGCAGTCCGGGCTGGACTGTTCCCATGAGGGAAAGGGTCAAGACTGATTTGAATATAGCTGGGTCTGACCTGGGATGGCAAAGTGAGTTAAAGATTGATGATGGATTCAACTCAGATCTGCGACTGGGGGTGAGTGTCTGAAAAGTTTCAGTGCTGCGTCCATCATCTCCTTGTGTTTGCTTTACTCGTCCTAAGTTGGCAGGGTATGCCCAGACATGGGTCCCTTGCTCACTTTGCCACTGGATTCAGGCTCGCCTGGCTGATGAGGGATGTTACCCTGAAACCAGTCCCAAGATGCTTGTTTCCGGTTCAGGGAAGACCTGGCTTGGCAGTTCGGGCTGGACTGTTACCATAAGGGCCAGGGTCAAGACTGATTTGCATAAAGCTGTGTCTGAACTGGGGTGGCGAAGTGAGCTAAAGAATGATGATGGATTCAACCCAGATCTGTGACTGGGGGTGAGTGTCTGAAAAGTTTCAGTGCTCCGTTCTTCATTTCCTTGTGTTTGGTTTGTATATCAGAATATCCAAGACAAAAATATCAGGGCCAGAATATCAAGGACCACAATATTGAGAGGGTAAGTGCATATAGGTAAGATAGATTTACTATTCTTAGCTCCATGTTTACGCACATTAATGATATCTATCGTCACTATATTGGTCCTCGTTATTTTTGCCACAATTCTTTTGCCCCATGATATTTTGGAGTTGATATTACAGTGGCATAGCTCAATGACAGTGCAGCTGTGTACGATTTGAGTGCTTGGTTTCTTGTCTCCATAAATAATAATAAAATGCACGGCACAACTAAAACACTTGTTATTAAACATCACTAGTAACACAATCATATTAATTAACATTTTTTTTAATGTAATTGTTTTATAGCAAACATATGGCAGCCAGAGATGTTGCTCTTCGAACATATTTTGCATCTCAGGTGGATTATCTGAAGCATAAAGCTGTAAAATTCAGATTTCCATATATCTTTCAGTGAAGGCCATCCCTAGGTAAGAGACTGCAATCAGGTCCCTGCTGGAGCTCAGTTTAAAATGTGTGCAGTGATCCCCAGAGGCCAGTAGGGATCACAGGATCTGTGTGGGACCCCTGAATCCATGTCTGTACAAGGACAAGGGTCTCTTGTGACTGATGATATAGTGGGCTATTCCCCGGGAACTGGGCAGTGCCCCAGTCAAAGTGCTATCATTGGTAGATCTGGGCATTTTTAGAAAGGGGAGCTTCCTCTATTTCTGCTGGTTCAATTAATTTTATGATATATGTCTTGGTCTACAGGTGATTGCTCACTTCTATTTCTGATGTCTAGTGGGGACCCTTCATCCTGGATACACCACAGAGCATACGTTCTGTAGAAACAAAGCTACACAAATAGATGAAGCTATACAAATTTGCAGTTTAGTGGTGCATAAATGATGCAAATGAAAAGGCCACCTGAGCGAGCTTCCACTGTAGGCAGAGCATTCGAACCCATCAATCCACCAACCTCACTCTGTTTATTCCTGTGCTCTGTGCATTGGATTAGCCCAGTACCTAACACCCTCATTATTTACCATTCATTTCTTGCATTATAACCTCTGGATGAGTCACCTAGCATTGTGATCCACCTGGAATAAGGTAGAAGCAACTCCAGCCAACTGCAACCTCTCCTGGTGGGTGTAGGGCTTTAATGGGAATCCCTGTTGCTTGGTGGGCTGGTGTCTCGAAGCTATGCATGGATTTCGATAACATAAGTCAGCCACTTGCGTAAAGTGCCTTTCTGTCTCAGCTTATCCATAACCTTTTTCTTTTTAGACAGCTACTGGAATAATAACTGCCTTGTTATGTGTGCCTCCAAGGGGGTAGTGGGTTCAAAATGTTAGTAGTATTCAGTCCTTAGAGATCGTCATGTATTGATGCCAAAGTCCTCCTTAAATACTGTATTCTTGAGTGTCTCTCACCAACTCACGGTCAACGGTTCTAAGGACTTAATACTACTAACATTTTGAACCCACTACCCCCTGGAGGCCGACGAGCACATCCAGAGGGGTACACAGCTAAAGTTTGAAAAACTGGTTGATTGATGATCCTTGAATAAGGACTCCTTCCGGGCTCGGAGGAGTTAATAGATTTAATCTTGTGAATTCCCAACCACCAAGGGCTGTCGCACTTCCTTCTTTTGTCCTGAAGAAGACCCTACTTGATGTATCTACAAACACATATATATATACAGAGTCGAAACGTTGATGTACAACCATCTCATGTCTTGGCTAACTTTAGCAATTATTTTAAAAAATAGGACTAGCTAAAGTGAAAGACCTGAAAAGGACGGAGAATTTATGTTAATGTGTTGTTTATTGTTTGAATTTGAAAGGTCACCCATTTGCACTATATGTCACCACAGTCGCCCATTGAATTGTCTGTGTATTTGTTATTGTGTTTTCTTTGTCAGACAGCCCCCATTGGTATTATCTTTTTGTATAAAATTGTTTACACAATTAGCGAGAAAAATAGAGAAACAAAACAAATAATTTAATAAATATATATTTTTGATAAAAACTTACAGAGGTGTGGCACATCTATAAAAGTCTAGTACAAAATCACTATTGATTGTGAAAGAAATAATCAGGTTCTGAACCAGTACCCCATGGTACTTATCCAACGGAACCACTTGTAGCTTTATAACTATTAACCCAGGTTCCGAGGGATACAGGGTGACCCCATTGATCTTAATGTTCTTTTGATTGGAAAGCACCAGGCCGGTTAACCTAACATGAGTACTAGGGTGGTTATATCTAGTGGTATGTGGATGGAGCAGCGCAATGCTTCCTTCATGTCACCACTCCTGATGTCATTGTGCCTCCCTCTGGCGACTTTGAATTCTGCTATTCAGCTTAAACAGTTGTTTACAAGGGACTCATTTTAAGAAAATGTTTATCAATGCTGCAAGTATCTTGATTTTTTTGCGAATACTCTCTCATGAGCTTGACAAGGAGAATAAAGTAATCTAATGTCAAAGTTAATTCAACATTTAAGGTATTTACCCAACATAATAAAAGAAGTAGCCCACAATGTTTATGCAATTAATACTCACTTCAGCCGAAATTAGTAATCTATTTATTTGAAAATACAAAATCCTTAAAAGAAACACACATATTTGAATTGCATATGAAGAATAGGAACAAGTGACTTTTGTGACCCCAGTGAAGTGACCATAACCAACTTCTAATTTAAAAACATGAAGTGACTGTATTGATTTAGAGGACAGGTTATTGGAATACAAAAGGATGTCTTATAGGATTCTGATTCAATGTTTTCAGATCGAGGACCAGAGTCTTTTCTGGTGCTCTCAAGACTATCCTTAATGGTTGTCGACGACGTTTCAACCCCACTATGGATATGGGGGTCTCTTCAGGACAGGGGATTCTGGGGACTAAGGGCACTGAAGACCTTGTTATAAGCGCCGAAAATTTGATGCATACGTCTCCCAATTCATAGAGATTAGGCTTCCATGTAGTTCAGTGATCCGCCTTCCACAGTTTGCGTCTGATGGATTACAGATGATATAAGTGGGTTTCAATACCGTTTCAATGACTTAACAATTGGAATAGATCGATCGCTCTGATTGCATCGAGGTGGTTCCCCTTCAGTGACACGGCCCGTCGTGTGTCGTCTTCAATCACTCACTCTGGAACTGGCAGAGCAGCCCTTGGATGAGGGGTTGGAGTGAAGCCGCCGAGGATGTACGGTCAGCCCGTTTATTCTGCTGTGCATGGCTCGTTTATGACAATTGGAACAATGCATTCACAAGCCTATGCTGATACTGCCTCTGCCCCGTTGCATCCTAACTCCACAGGCCACTCTGCCTTGGTAATACTGTGCCACCTGAAATGCCAGCATAAGGTGACTGAGTGCAAAATGACTGGGCACTGTTTTTCCTGCACTTATTTCCAAGGATAACCTGCTTATCCATGCTCGGAATGTTTTCTCAACCCTAGAGCTCTTGATTTAATGATAATGTACATCTTCTAAACCATTTACAACAGTTTCTATGGATCCTGGTATAACCAATTGTTTTTTGGGCAATGAATCATATATGCCCAGCAGAAAGGGCAACAAAAGTACAGAAGAACAGTCACTTTTCAACCTCTCTCTTGTTTCTGCCTTTACACCTCTCCTGTCCATGTTAGCTTTTTGAGAAGCGAAAAGCTGTATAAAATAAACCAAAATAACAAAGTTGGCACCAAGAAGGAGTCTCAAGACGTAGCAACTGGTATTTTCCCAATACCAGTAGAGTAACTATGCAAAGTCATGTAGGCCAGCAGAACGATTCAATTGGAGCCATTTGTAACTGGTCAACCGGACTTACCAGTCCAAGTCTCAAGGTCTGCGGCTACCTCCCATCTACCCTGCCCGCGTTTATGTCTATTTCTGCCAACCAATTCTATAGAAAGACTGGAGAAGGCTTCCCGCAGGCGGTCTGGCTGCCTTCTCTGCTCTTCAAGGAGGTCTTGATAGCTAGGTCTGTGCCCACTAATTTGAAGGTACCCACCCTGTGGTCTGCCACATATTTCTAGAGGGTTGATCTTTTGAGGGCACGAAAGACACCGCAGAGCACAAGCTTTGCAAACTGGCAGTGCTGACGTGGGATGTTCAGCGAATAAGATATACATGCAGCTTTAGAGAGAAGCAAAACCTCTCTCCTAATTCATTCTAACATCATGGAGACAATTGGCACATCTTTTCCCTTCGCCGTCTCTGTGATTCACAATTTTTTTTCCTCCTTCTGACAATTTGGGAGTAAGTCACACCTACTGACAGACATGTCTTTGTGAATCTGAGTCTTGAGCTACAAGCTGCTCTTTCTGAGTCCCCCTCTCCCTCGCCGACATATAGATGACAGCACTGCTGTTTCTCAGGGCCCTGCTCCACTCCCACCTCACCGGTACCTTTAAGGTACTGATACTGCATCCATCTTTTAAAAACAAACCTTAGGACAAGGGATGCAGAAATGTGCCGTCGCGACTGCTCAGTCCAAGGTGGATGGTCAAGATTAGAAGACAGACTATGGAGCTTTATCAAATTCAAAAGGTGGTCTCATAAGATCTAGATTATAAAAGGCCATTGAAAGAAACTGAAATAGCGCATGGTGCCTTCTTCGATCTACCTGCCGAGAGCAGACTGTGGCGGTCATTTAGAATTTGGTGCATAAGGGCATTCGCCAAAATATGGCAGGTGCCCCAGGCGCCAACCTTAATTTATTCGCACCTCATTTTGAAGGTGGGAAATCATAGAGTTTCTTCTACAGGAGCATCGGCTGTTTCCATCCGTAGAAACCATCGACCCCACAGCACGTGCCCACTGAGTCGCCAGGGCCCAATGACGGTTGCCCCACCCTATTTAGAGCATGAATGAATGTCACTTATTTTCCCTGCCTGGTTCCACCTTGCAAGGCAATGTGGCCCTGGACAGTTAAGACTCACCATGGTCCCTGGCACAGGGAGACAACTTCCCTGTGCGTAAGGGCTATTGAATTTTGTCTTTTTGATAAAACACCTGATTTGGGGGTTTGTTTGTAAAAACACAAAAGCACTTGCTGAATGAGTATAAAAAAATATGGTGGCCCACTCGGTATTAACAGTGAAAAAATTGCATCAGCAGAGCTGAGATCACTTCGAGACAGGTGGGGGTCTCTAAACATGGCAGGCAGTACTCCACCCGGGGGGCTGACCTGGTGTCCTATATGGGAATCAGAAGTGGGAAAACCCCAAATAAAGAATGAACTCAGTTAATCAGAAGAGAGGAAGGATCCATCTATATCAGGTATTATTTGGTTGAGGTATTTCTGCGTCCCTCACGCACCCGCTTCCGAAATCGCTCTTTGAAAATACCATAGAACTAATCTAAGGCTAAAACCGCACCTATCCAAGACTGTACAATCTATACAAACTAGGCAGGATGTTTTGGGTTTGGTGGGCTGTACTGCTGTCCGCAGTGCACCCCGCTGCCCTGGCAGACTACGGCCTGCCGTATTCAGCGCTCGGTGCCTGCCAGCCAGAGATGTCTGCGCCTTCAGAGGAGCCGCCGCCACAACAGAACCCCCGAAGGCGCTGAAAGTTTACTGAGCGCCTACCATATTTCATGCGGCCACTTTTTACCGTTCGGAGCTGCCAGCTTTTTCCTGACAGCCCCGAATAGGAACAAAACTACGACAGAACATTTTCCCCTCATAGGGCAGAAGGTCTGAGGTGCTTACACCGACAGGACTCAGAGGATGTCCTTTGGGCCGCTGGGTTAAGGTTTCTGTTGACAGTGCCAGTGGTGGCACTGATCGGGAAAACACGATGGTTCCACCCGGTGCTTAATTTGTAAAATTATAAGTGCCAGAGCCCTTCTCATGAGGCTTGAACCACCCAATGCGCCTGTCAGCGCTGCCAATGGCAGAACCTACACAACTAATAACCATCACACTCCTACAAGTGTGACAAGAAAAACATTCCACACCCCTAATGCTATAAGAATGTTGTGGGTGGCAGGTAATAGTCATTTTTAATGCATATTGAATTAATAATTGACTGTTGTTGTGGTCACCTCAGACAGCGCCACCTTGTGGCAGACGGTCACAAGTGCTGGTGTTGACAATTAAGTGCCTGAGCTGAGCACCAGAAACCACCGACTCAAATTAAGCACTGGTTCGACCAGCTCTAAAGATAGCAAGATGACCCTCAGTTTGACAAACAGGATCCCGCGTCATGTTTGTGGTTGAGTACCCTGCATGCCAGGCTCTGAATAACCCCTAATTCTGCCATCACAGACTCACCTCCTAACCGGTGTGCGCACAAACGCTCACCTTCAAATTGTTCTTTCTCTCTCTCTTTCACTCATGCGATACATCTTCTCAATAAATATGATTACGTATGTGCTCTAGAGTCTGCAAGGAGAAGGCTCAGTGGTAAAAATTACCTCACCTAATCTTTTTTCCGGCTATCTAACTGAACACTCCTGCAGACGGCCATTCAAGTGTCCCTAGCTGATCCTGTTGGCTAATTTCCCCTGAACCTTGCCCTGACTACGTCATTTCCTTCCTTCTCCTCCTTACAATGTCCCTCACGTTGCTTCCCTATTGGTCCTTCACACAAATATTGGTTCAGTCAAATACATCTCCAAGAAAGGGAACCATTGAGCACTCATCACATCTCTTTTCAATCTTCATCTTAGCCACACCCAATCCCCACATCTTGCAGAGCTGATCACCTCTAGTAAGTATGTGAACTGATTACAAGCGTAAGCAAAACCCAAAATCACTTCACATTCAAAACGACCATGGTCTGATCAAGCAGCAGAGCATCCAACAGCAAAGTGATCCCTGTAAATTCTGAATTCACCCTGGCACCTCACACCATTTTTTTTTAAAGTTCAGTATTTTTATTGAAATTATATAGCAATACAAGAATTCCAGTAAAACAGTCCATTAACTAAATTGGATACAATTAGAAGGAAAGTAAAATTAATACATATATATATATATATATATATATATATATATATTACCTACTGGCGGTCGCCAGTAGGTAGTTATAGTTAGGACCTAGTTTCCATAGGAAAAGCGTTTTTGATTTGCCAATATCTTTGGCGCCGTTTGACAAATCTTCGCGAAATTTTCAAAACTAATGGCCCGCTCCAGTCAGCTCCTGCATTGAAAGTTTCGGGGTGATTTGTCAAGCAAGGGCCGAGAAAAAAGGGGGGTCCCAAAACGTGTTTTCTCCACGTTAATTTCCATAGGAACTTTTGTCGCGGCTACAGCCCGAACTGCTGAACGGAATTACACCAAATTTTGGCAGAGAGGTAGCTCTTAGTCCAGAGTGCACTCTCTGCATTAAATGGTGTAAATCCGTTCAGTAGTTCCTGAGAAATTTCAAAAATAAAAAATATTGATATCTGATGACCGCGGTGGATCCGCGAACCCTCCCGAGCACGAGCTTCATTTTGATTGGCTGTCAACACTCCAAACCAAGAAGTGTTGGCAGCTATCTTGTGACTCGGTACAGAGTCAGAAGAAAAAAGGAGAAAAAAGGGTAAAAAACAAGAAAAGGGGGCAGGGTAGAAACACCCTGACCCCCTAGGCCTGCTCAGGGGGTCCCACAGGGACCCCCAGGCCCCAAAAAACAATTTTAAAAAAAGAATTCGGCCGGAGTCCCGCTGGGTGCGTGAATCCGGTACAATTTGTTTTAAAAAACGAATCGCGGTCTCCCGCGCTTTGTTTTCCTTAAGCCCCCGGGTGGGCCAGGTCCCGGGGGCAATCAAAATGTATGTAGCGGGGGCCCACAGGGCCCCCCGCAGCCCGGGGGACTCCCAGGACTTTTTTAAAAAAGTGCATGGGGGGGCTCCTGCCCCCCACGCTGCCCCGGGGACCGCCACCTCCCCGGGGCTTGAATGTATTTGAGGCGGGGGGCCTCACGGGCTCCCCGCAAGCCCTGGGGTCTGCCACCTCCCTGGGGCTTAAATTTAAATAAATAAGTGTGGTGGTGTCCCCCCACCTTGCCCCGGAGATCACCACCTCCCGGGGCACTAATTAGGATAATGCGGGGGTCCGTTGTGGACCCGCGGACCCGGGGACCACCACCTCCCCGGGGCTATGTAAATGTTGGGAGGGGGGCCGCGCGGCCCCCCTCCTGGACCCCTCCATGGCCCTGGGGACCACCACCCCCCAGGGCCGGCTCCAGCAATGTCCTGGGGTGCCCACACCCGGGACATTGTAGTTTGCAATGACAGGGCGGGAGCACTGCTCCCGCCCTGTCATTGCAAACTCTGCTTCGCTTCATGTAAGCGAGAGCAGGAAAACTGCTCTCGCTTCCATGAAGCAAAGCAGAATTGCTTTTGGGCAAACGGAGCTGCATGTTAGCTGCTCCCCTTGTCCAAAAACAATGCTGGCTCCCGCAGGATGCGGGGAGCCGACAGGGACCGCGGGGGCATTGGGGCTCCCCCCGCAGTCCCTAATGTGAGGGCCGGTCCCAGGGGATGGGGTCCCCGGGGCCAAAAGTGGCCCAGGGAAGGGGGGCCATGCGGCCCCCCTCCAAATTTTTTAAAGATAAAATGCAGGGCAGGCCCCAGGGGATGGGGTCCCTGGGGCCAAAATTGGCCTCGGGAGGGGGGCCGCGTGGCCCCTTCCAGTTTTTTTATAATGTTTTTTTTTTAAAATGGGTCAGGCCCTGGGGGATGGGGTTCCCAGGGCCCCAAAAATATTAAGAGAAGGGGGGCCACACAGCCCCCTTCTAACAAAAAAACACCAAAAAAAAACGGCATCTCGCCGGATGCCCCGCCCCCTCCCTGCACCACTCTGCAAACGCACCTCCTGGCGTGTTCTAAGTTGGGGGATTTAGTCCCCTTGAATCCTGAGGGTCCCTGGGGGCCAACTAGCCCACCAGGTACCTCCAGTAAGCCCCACACAGTGGGATTGCTGGGAGGTGGTCCGAGGCCACGCCCCTTTTTACACCACTCTGCAAAGGCACCTCTTGGCGCACTGCTGGTGTGGCGATGAGGTCCTCTTGTGTCCTGAGGACCTCAGGACTAAAGTTGACTTCATCCCTGAGCAGCAGTGCACCAGGAGGCGCGTTTGCAGAGTGGTGTAAAAAGGGGGCGTGGCCTTGGACCACTCTCAGCAATCCAGCTGTGTGGGGCTTACTGGAGGTACCTGGTGGGCTAGTTGCCCCCCAGGGACTCTCAGGATTGAAGGGGACTGAATCCGCCAACCAAGAACGCACCAGGAGGCACGTTTGCAGAGTGATGGAGAAAGGGGGCATGGCCTGTGTCCACCTGTCAGCAATCCCACTATCTGTGGCATACTGGAGGTATCAGGTAGGCTAGTTGGCCCCTAAGGACCCCCAGCAGTGAAGGGGACTTTAATCCCCATCCAATAGCGCGCCGGGGAGCGCGTCTGCAAAGGGGGCATGGCCTGCTATGAGTACTTACCAATGCTGCTGTGTGGGAATTACTGGAGGTAACAGGAGGGGTAGTTGGCCCCCAAAGTTGTCCTTGGGGGCCAACTACCCCTCCTGTTACCTCCAGTAAGTCCCACACAGTGGGATTGCTAAGAGGTCTTCGGGGGCCACGCCCCCCTTTCTCCACCACTCTGCAAACGCGCCTCCTGGCACACTACGGGTTGGGGGATGAAGTCCACTTTACTCCGGAGGGACTTTGGGGGCCAAGAAGCCCTCCTGGCACCTCCTGTAAGTCCTACGCAGCGGAATTCCTGAGCACTGGTTGGAGGCCCAGCCCCCTTTCTCCACCACTCTGCAAACGTGACTACCAGTTAAAGAAGCATTTCTAATGTAATAGGTCTCACATTTGCAAGAGTTAGAGCTATTGGCGTTGTAAATGTAAAAGTTTTTTACTAATGTTTTTTGGAGTGGAGTGGATGTACGTTGTGTGTAGTGGAATTATGTGGTATGTTGTGCAGTGAAATTATGTGGATAGAAAGTATGTGGTATTTAGTGTATAGGAATTATGTAGAGTGGGATTATGTGTTATGGAGAGTAATTATGTGGTATGGTAGTCTGTGTTGTGGAGTGGTAATCTCAGGTTTAGTCTTCCTCGTTTCCATAGAAGCTAAACTATGAACTCAATGAGACGAAAAAAAGAAGGAATCACTGAGGAGCACTTCTTGACCTAGTCAGAGATATGAGCAGGGCCACTGGAATTATGCGACTGTTTGGCTGCAGCGACTTTCGCGCAATTATACATTTTCCGCATTAGCCACATAATCCATCATCTGCTGCCTAATCTGCAGATTGTACAAAAAAAGCCTTGTTTCTAGCTTAAACGGCTCAAACGTTACCAAAAATGGAGCAACAAGTGTTACAGCGTGGTGGAAGGTCCTTTGCGAACCTAGAATGGTCACCTCTTGTTTATTGCTAAATGTGGGTGTTAAATTGGTACTAATGGTGTGCAAGCCACTCTTGCTTCTTTCTGCGCCTCTCTTGCCTCTTTCTACATTTATGTTCCTTCTTTCTGCACCTTTCTTTCTTTTTCTGCATTTCTCTTGCCTCTTTCTGCAAATCTTTTCTACTTTCTGCACCTCTTTTGCCTCTTTCTGCACCTCTGTTGCCTCTTTCTGCACCTCACTTGCTTCTTTGTGCACCCCTCTTGCCTCTTTCTGCACCTCTCTTGCCTCTTTCTGCACCCCTCTTCCCTCTTTCTGCACCCCTCCTGCCTCTTTCTGCACCTCTGTTCCTTCTTTCTGCACTTCTTTTGTTTCTTTCTGCACCTCTCTTGCTTCTCTCTGTACCCCTCTTGCCTCTTTCTCCACCCCTCTTCCCCCTTTCTGCATCTCTGTTACTTCTTTCTGCACTTCTCTTGTCTCTATCTCCACCCCTCTTCCCTCTTTCTGCACCTCTCTTGCTTCTTTCTGCACCTCTCTTGCTTCTTTCTGCACCCCTCGTGCCTCTTTCACACCCCTCTTTCCGCACCCCTACTGCCTCTTTCTGCACCTCTGTTCCTTCTTTCTGCACTTCTTTTATTTCTTTCTGCACCTCTCACTTCTTTCTGCACCCCTTTTACCTCCTTCTGCACTCCTCTTCCCTCTTTTTGCACCCCACTTGCCTCTTTCTGCAACTGTTGCTTCTTTCTGCACTCCTCTTGCTTCTTCTTCACTCCTCGTGCCTCTTTCACATCCCTCTCCCCTCTTTGTGCACCCCTCTTGCCTCTTTCTGCACCTCTGTTCCTTCTTTCTGTACTTCTTTTGTTTCTTTTTGCACCTCTTGCTTCTTTCTGCACCCCTTTTGCCTCTTTCTGCACCCCTCTTCCCTCTTTCTGCACCTCTGTTCCTTCTTTCTGCACTTTTTTTGTTTCTTTCTGCAGCTCTATTGCTTCTTTCTGTACCCCCTTGCCTCGTTCTCCACCCCTCTTCCCTCTTTCTTCACCCCTGTTGCCTCTTTCTGCACCTCTGTTCCTTCATTCTGCACTTCTTTTGTTTCTTTCTGCACATCTCTTGCTTCTTTCTGCACCACTCATGCCTCTTTCTGCACCCCTCTTCCCTCTTTTTGTACCCCTCTTGCCTCTTTCTGCACCCCTCTTCCCTCTTTTTGTACCCCTCTTGCCTCTTTCTGCACCTTTTTGCTTCTTTCTGCACTACTCTTGCTTCTTTCTGTACCCCTCTTCCCTCTTTCTCTTTCTGCACCCCTCTTGCCTCTTTCTGCACCTCTGTTCCTTCTTTCTGCTCTTTTGTTTCTTTCTGCACCTCTCTTGCTTCTTTCTGCACCCCTCTTGCCACTTTTACTACCCCTGTTCCCTCTTTCTGCACCTCTGTTGCTTCTTTCTGTACTTCTCTTGCTTCTTTCTGCACCTCTCTTGCTTCTTTCTGCACGCCTCTTGCTTCTTTCTGCACCCTTCGTGCCTCTTTCACACCCCTCTTCCCTCTTTCTGCACCCCTCTTCCCTCTTTCTGCACCTCTGTTCCTTTTTCTGTACTTCTTTTGTTTCTTTCTGCACCCCTCTTCCCTCTTTCTGCACCCCTCTTGCCTCATTCTGCACCTCTGTTCCTTCTTTCTGCACTTCTTTTGTTTCTTTCTGCAACTCTCTTGCTTCTTTCTGCACGCCTCTTGCTTCTTTCTGCACCCCTCGTGCCTCTTTCACACCCCTCTTCCCTCTTTCTGTACCCCTCTTCCCTCTTTCTGCACCTCTGTTCCTTTTTCTGTGCTTCTTTTGTTTCTTTCTGCATCCCTCTTCCCTCTTTCTGCACCCCTCTTGCCTCTTTCTGCACCTCTGTTCCTACTTTCTGCACTTCTTTTGTTTCTTTCTGTAGCTCTCTTGCTTCTTTCTGCATCCCTATTGCTTCTTTCTGCATCCCTCGTGCCTCTTTCACACCCCTCTTCCCTCTTTCTGCACCCCTCTTGCCTCTTTCTGCACCTCTGTTCCTTCTTTCTGCACCCCTTTTGCCTCTTTCTGCACCCCTCTTGCCTCTTTCTGCACCTCTGTTCCTTCTTCCTGCACTTCTTTTGTTTCTTTCTGCAGCTCTCTTGCTTCCTTCTGCACCCCCTTGCCTCATTCTCCACCCCTCCTCCCTCTTTCTTCACCCCTGTTGCCTCTTTCTGCACCTCTGTTCCTTCTTTCTGCACTTCTTTGGTTTCTTTCTGCACATCTCTTGCTTCTATCTGCACCCCTCGTGCCTCTTTCTGCACCCCTCTTCCCTCTTTTTGTACCCCTCGACTCTTTCTGCACCTCTGTTTTTCTTTCTGCACTACTCTTGCTTCTTTCTGAACCTCTTTGCTTCTTTCTGCACCACTCATGCTTCTTTCTGTACCCCTCTTCTCTCTTTCTGCACCCCTCTTGCCTCTTTCTGCACCTCTGTTCCTTCTTTCTGCTCTTCTTCTGTTTCTTTCTGAACCTCTCTTGCTTCTTTCTGCACCCCTCTTGCCACTTTCCCCACCCCTGTTCCCCCTTTTGCATCTCTGTTGCTTCTTTCTGCACTTCTCTTGTCTCTTTCTCCACCCCTCATCCCTCTTTCTGCACATCTGTTGCTTCTTTCTGCACTTCTCTTGCTTCTTTCTGCACCTCTGTCCCTTCTTTCTGCAACCCTTGTGCCTCTTTCAGCACCCCTCTTCCCTCTTTCTGCACGCCTCTTGCCTCTTTCTGCACCTCTGTTCCTTCTTTCTGCACTTCTTTTGTTTCTTTCTGCACCTCTCGCTACTTTCTTTGCCCCTTTTGCCTCTTTCTGCACCCCTCTTGCCTCTTTCTGCACCTCTGTTCCTCCTTTCTGCACTTCTTTTGTTTCTTTCTGAAGCTCTCTTGCTTCTTTTTGTACCCCCTTGCCTCTTTCTCCACCCCTCTTCCCTCTTTCTTCACCCCTGTTGCCTATTTCTGCACCTCTGTTCCTTCTTTCTGCACTTCTTTTGTTTCTTTCTGCACATCTCTTGCTTCTTTCTGCACCCCTCGTGCCTCTTTCTGCACCCCTCTTCCCTCTTTTTGTACCCCTCTTGCCTCTTTCTGCACCTCTGTTGCTTCTTTCTGCACTACTCTTGCTTCTTTCTGCACCTCTTTTCGTCTTTCTGCACCCCTCTTGCCACTTTCCCCACCCCTGTTCCCCCTTTTGCATCTCTGTTGCTTCTTTCTGCACTTCTCTTGCCTCTTTCTCTACCCCACTACCCCCTTTCTCCATCTCTGTTGCTTCTTTATGTACTTCTCTTGCTTCTTTCTGCACCTCTTTGCTTCTTTCTGCAACTCTTGTGCCTCTTTCTGCACCTCTCTTGCCTCTTTCTGCACCTCTGTTCCTTCTTCCTGCTCTTCTTTTGTTTCTTTCTGTACCTCTCATGCTTCTTTCTGCACTCCTCTTGCCACTTTCTCCACCCCTGTTCTCCTTTTTGCATCTCTGTTGCTTCTTTCTGCACTTCCCTTGCCTCTTTCTCCACCCTTCATCCCTCTTTCTGCACCTCTGTTGCTTCTTTCTGCACTTCTCTTGCTTCTTTCTGCACCTCTGTCCCTTCTTTCTGCAATCCTTGTGCCTCCTTCGGCACCCCTCTTCCCTCTTTCTGCACCCCTCTTGTCTCTTTCTGCACCTCTGTTCCTTCTTTCTGTACTTCTTTTGTTTCTTTCTGCACCTCTCTTGCTTCTTTCTGCACCCCTCTTGCCTCTTTCTCCACCCCTCTTCCCCCTTTCTGCATCTCTGTTGCTTCTTTCTGCATTTCTCTTGTCTCTTTCTCCACCCCTCTTCCCTCTTTCTGCACCTCTGTTGCTTCTTCCTGCATCTCTCTTGCTTCTTTCTGCACCTCTCATGCCTCTTTCACACCCCTCTTCCCGCACCCCTCTTGCCTCTTTCTGCACCTGTTCCTTCTTTCTGCACTTCTTTTGTTTCTTTCTGCGCCGCTCACTTCTTTCTACACCCCTTTTGCCTCTTTCTGCACCCATCTTCCCTCTTTCTGCACCCCTCTTGCCTCTTTCTGCACCTCTATTCCTTCTTTCTGCACTTCTTCTGTTTCTTTCTGACCCCTCTTCCCTCTTTCTGCACCCCCTTGCCTCTTTCTCCACCCATCCACCCTCTTTCTGCACCCCTGTTGCCTATTTCTGCACCTCTGTTCTTTCTTTCTGCACTTCTTTTGTTTCTTTCTGCACATCTCTTGCTTCTTTCTGTACCCCTATCGCCACTTTGTATGTTTATTTTTATGTAACATGTCACTCGGTAAAAGCAGAGACACGCATGCATACCTTCACAAACTTCATCAAACTTACAACAGTGATATGATTAGGATTGCTGTTTTATATTTGGTAGGTAGGCCTAACATTCTGAGCAGTCGATTAATAGTGAACCTTCAAGAGAAAAGGGAGGTTTAAGACATCTTGGGAGAAGGATTAGTGATTAGGCTACTTTGTATGAGTCTGTTGTACGGTACAGTCAAAGTAGGCCTCTTTCTGCACCTCTGTTGGTTCTTTCTGCACTTCTCTTGCTTCTTTCTGCACCTTTCTTCCTGGACTTCTGTTGCCTCTTTCTGCACTTCTCTTGCTTCTTTCTGCGCCTTTCTTCATCTTTCTGCACATGTCCTACCTATGTAGGCATATTTAGAAATTGGCATTTAAAAAACCTTAGAAATTCACTGAGAAAACCAGAGGTTTCAGGGATGTTATAGTTAGAAATTAGCATTTAAAAAACCTTTGAAATTCACTGAAAAAACCATAGGTTTCAGGGACGTTATAGTTAGAAATTAGCATTTAAAGAACCTTAGAAATTCACTGAAAAAACCACAGGTTTCAGGGACGTTATAGTTAGTTGGACATCTCACTCGTACAAAACCAGAGAAATTCGGCCGTTATAGTTAATTGAGCTAACTATAACTCGTGCCCCCGCAATGCACTGCTGATGACGTCACATATTACATCACTCATGACATGGTCAGTGACATCACTGATGACATCACTGATGACATCACTGATGACATCTCAAATGACATCATCGATGACATCACTGATGACATCATCCAGAGACTGGGTGATTTTTAAAAGTTTAAGAATGTTAATTATAGATACGCAAAGGTGTATTGAAGAATGAGTAGGTGTATGAGTGTCTGAATGGATGATTTAGTGGGTGCGTGACTGACTGTTTAAGTGAGAGATTAAACGTGACTTAGTGAATGCATGGGTGAATGACTAATCTGTGTGAATGTCTGTATCAGTCTGTCAGATGGTGTGTAAGTGGCTGCATGGGTTGGTGAGTAGCTACATGAGTGTCTATATGGGTTAATGATTGGTTGTCTGATTACCTAGATGGGTGTCTGAGTGTCTGTGTGGGTGGGGTGGGGTGACTCCCTCCATGGATGTGTGAGTGGCTGATTCAGTGGGTGTATGGGTTCATGAGTGCGTCTGCGAGGGGCTGTATGGGTGAGTGAGTGTGCGTATGGCTGTGTTGGTGAGTGAACGGATGTCTCAGTGGTATATCTGTGAGTAACTACATATGTGAAAGGCAGTATACGTGAATGTTGGAGGATATAAGTGACTATATGTGAGAGTGGCTGTATGGATGAGTGTGTGCTTGTGTCAGTGATTGTATAAGAGAGTAAGTATGTGTTAGTATCTGTAAGAATAAGTGAGGTGGTGTGTGTATAACTATTGGCAGTGTGATTGAGTCTTTGGGTGACTGACTAGGTGTGTGAGTATCTCTGTGGATGAGTGGCAGTATGTGAGTGTCTGTATGGGTGTATGAGTGCATATATCAGAGGCTGTATTGATGAGTGACTGCATGTATGAGTGACTGTATCGGTGAATGAGTGGTTGTGTGTAGACCTATGAATCAGTGAGTGGGTATGTACTAACTGGTGTTGGTGTGTCTATGGTTTTGAGAATGGTAGTCTGTATTTTAGAGTGGGTGTTTGAAAGGTTATATTAGGGTGTGAGGAGGTACGTCAGATATTAACCCTTTGGGTGCTCATGACGGAATGGTTCCGTCATGAGCACCAGTGCTCCTGTGCTCATAACGGAACCATTCCGTCGTGAGTACAGGCTCAGAAAATCCCTCTGCTGCAGGAGCTTCCCCAACCTCCCGAGGCCTGTTTTGGGTTTTCCTTGGCGCGCTATCGTCATTGCAACGAAAACTAAACTGAAACTTAGTTTCTGTTTCACAGTTTCGGTGCTTGTGGGGCTCAGTCCCCTGAGCACCAAAACACATGGGAGAGGTATCGTTGGAAAGGGGAGAATCTCCCCTTTCCAATGGTACCCTTCCCTTGTGGATCCCTGCTTGGGGAAGGGCCTTTGCTCCCCCCATACCTTTTTGGCACAGACAGTCTGTCTGCCCCCCTGGGGAGCAGATGGTACAGTAGCCCCCAATCTGCCCCCTCTGGGGGGGCAGAAAGCACCCGAGAGGCCAGGGATTATTTTTCTATAGGCCAGGGGTGGGGTCTGCCCAGAAAGGGCATCCCAATGCCCCCACCCTACCCCTCCAAGAAGGCAAAAGACTTTATGCCCCCCCCCCCCGGGAGGCAGATGGGGGCATAATAGCCCCTGATCTGCCCCCCCGGGGGGGGGGCTGAAAGCCCTCTAGGCACAGTGATTTTTTTGTTTTGTTTCATACGTAGGGGTGGGGGCTGCCCAGAATGGGCATGCCAATGCCCCCACCCAAAAAATGGTACAGTATTTCTGCCCCCCCTGGGAGGCAGATAGGGCAATAGCCCCTTATCTGCCCCCCCCGGGGGGGGGGCAGAAAGCCTGCTAGGCACCAGGGATTTTTTTTCTCCAAAGTTTGTGGTAGGGGCTGCCCAGAATGGGCATCCAATGCCCCCACCCAAAAAAAGTTGCCACAGTCTTTCTGCCCCCCCCCCCCTTGGAGGCATATAGGGGAAAAATCCCCTTATCTGCCTCCCGGGGGGGGGGCAGAAAGCCCAATAGGCATCAGGGAATATTATTTTTTTTAATTCAGGGGTGTGGGCTGCCCATAATGGGCATGCCAATGCCCCCACCACCCCACAAAATTGCCACAGTCATTATGCCCCCCCCAGGAGACAGATGGGGGCAGTAGCCCACTAGGCCCCAGCGATTACGCTGGCTTTTTTTATGCATGGGGGTGGAGGCTGCCCAGAATGGGCATACCAATGCCCCCACCCCCCAAACAAATAGCCACAGTTTTTCTGCCCCCCTTGGGGGCATATCGGGGCAACCCCCCCCCCGAACTCCTCCCAGGGCAGCAGAAAGCCCACTAGGTACGGACTTGTTTTCAGCAATGTGTCTACCTGTGGATTTTGGGCCCTAGCGCAGCCGGCACATAGGGAAACCTAGCAAACCTGTACATTTTTGAAAACTAGACACCAAGGGGAATCAAGGATGGGGTGGCTTGTGTGCCTCTCACCAGGTTCTGTTACCCAGAATCCCTTGCAAATCTCAAACTTAGTTAAAAAAAACACATATTCCTCACATTTCTGTGATGGAAAGTTCTGGGATCTGCGTGGATCCACACATTTCCACCCACCGCGCATTCCCCAAAGTCTTCCGATAAAAATGGTACCTCACTTGTGTGGGTAGGCTTAGTGCCCGCGACAGGAAACGGCCCAAAACGCAACGTGGACACACCACGGGGTATATTCACACGAACGTGTGCTAAACATCTCCAAAAAATGTTAACGCAACTTCACACATCACAGTCCATCGCTGGAAAATAACCCCGTGTTAACGTGGAATTCACAACACGGCGGTACCATGCGATAGTCTCCTGAAACCATACAACCACCGCGACGGCGATAAAAACACAAACACCAACACCAAAAAACGTGCGATGAGCCCATTCGCGATGAGGAAATCAGCGATAAGCAGCGCCAGGCCTGCCATACACACACGGCAGGCAGGAAAATCACTACAAAAGGAGAAAAAACACACAAACACAAAATGACCAACACCGAAGCACTATGGAGGCAGCCGGAGCAGGCGCAGAGGACGAGCGCAACCCCACAAGTACCCCGGACGACCAGCCCGGGACCACGGTGACAGAGAAGGGCAAGGACAAGAAGAAGAGGAAGACGAAGTACAGTCCGCAGGAGAATCGGATCCTGGTCACGGAGGTGATAGAACACCATCAACAACTGTTCGTCACCTCCAATGTGTCATTGGGCACCAGAAATGGATTATGGCGGGCCATCGTGGACAAGGTGAACGCCGACGGAGAGCACAAGAGGTCAATGGACGAGGTCAAGAGGCGATGGAATGACATCAAGCGCAAGACCAAGGAGAAACTCGCAGGCAACCAGAAGGCAGCAATGCAGACTGGAGGTGGGAGCCCAGCGCCACAGCTGGAGCTGGATGACATGGAGGAGCTGGTGTCGACAGTCATCAGTGTGGAGACCGTGGCAGGAGTCGGGGGACCGGACACTGCTCGACATGACACAACACCACAGCAACAGGGTGAGTAACCACCAGGTACTGGGGGACGGGGGAGATGGCCACAATGGCACACATGCACAATCAAGCAGAGCACAGTGCACACCCACAATGACTCTGGATCATGGCCCTGATCTACACACTGTCACAATGTACATTGCCATGCTGTCTGAATGTCAACATGTACCATGCGGCCACATACATGAGGACACATTGTAACACAGCATCTCCCCTTCACATTGCAGGGGCACCGTCAACACCACCTGCAGAGCAGTCCCAGCCACTCTTCACTGATGATGAGGAGGACACCACCAGCATCGACACCCAAGCCCTCCAAGACATGATGGAACTCATCCGCCACTCACCTCCAGGACCAGTGCAGCCCAGCTGCATCGAGGAGACCCCACCCACTCCACAAACCACCCAGCAGGAGGCACCCACAACCCCGGCTGTCTCCCAAGACCCCCCCGAACAACACATGGCCTTCAACGCCGTGTGTTGGAGGTCCAGAGGGAGATGGCTGAGCAGGTGCGGGTGGGGTTCGACCTCATGGCTACCAAACTGGACGAAATCCATGGGGGTCTGAGTCCCATCAGGGACCACCTCCAGTCCCTAACGGATACCCACACGCCGCTCCATGGTCTCCAACGAGCCCTGGCTGACATCGCTGGAGTCATGACTCGGAGACAAGAACACCTGTCCGCTCAGAGTGGCTCCAGCGATCTCAGCCGTGAGATGGCACACATGCGGAGGCTCATGGAGGATATGGTGCGGATGGAGTCGGAAAGTATGGCAGCCACCACTGCACATCAGCGAAATGTAGCTGGGATCTACCATGCCCTGCATGTCCTCAACATGGCATTGCTGCCACAAGGCATGGCGCGGATGAATGCTGCTGCTCCTACACCATCCACATCTCCGCCCCCTGGTGTGTCCGTGCCTCACAGTGCGGCAGACATTTCCACTCCAGCACCTGATGTGTCAGTGGCACACAGTGCTGCAGCCGGAACAGCACCACCCACAGGTGGGGCAGGGCACACATCCGAGGACGAGGATGTGGCTGGCTTTGGGATCAGAAGGAGGCACTAGCATTCATTTCCGCCACCTGGCCTGTTGCTCCTTGGTGCCGCACATGGCCCCATGACCTCCCACTGATCCCCGATGCACTCTGAGGCACTCACCTTGGACCGCGACATGGACTTCCATATCCTGTTTGGTGACCAATGACACGGCGACCAGACTGCGGACTGTACTCTTCCTCATCCTCTGTACTTCTCATTCCCCGATGGACTCTGGCTGGCCCTCCACGGGCCCATGTTGTGAAGTGGGGTTGGCATGGCCCTGTACTGCTACAGCTGCTAAACTCCACTGGATGTGCAATAAACATGCAGTAACGCACTGCTGTGTCATGTCTTTCATCATTCAAGTATGAATGTGTGGATGAATGTATGGTCAGTGATTACCCCTAACATCAATGATGCTCATCTAGTGGGATTCCAGTCACAGTGTGCTACGTTGCCGATTGCGTTGCGGGTGCCGTAGACACCACAACAGGGACACACGCATTTGCCACTTTCTTGTCCGGACATGGACTGCACCACGCCCAGAGCCCCCGAGTCATCGTTGCAAGTCCTGCGCTGGTCCGGCGTACGCCAGGACAGTCCACTACGCTTACGCTCCGAGGGGGGGCCACATAACCACATGTCACAGTTTTACACGCTAGTGGTCCGCAGGTCGCTGGTCTAGTTGTCAGCATGTCGCGGCCACTCCCTGAGGGCAGGTTTGCACACACACCACACCCATCCGGCGCAGGTGTCACAGGCCATGTGACCCCGAGTATATAAGGGGCCGGCAACGTCACATTCCCCACTCCCGGAGGTGACTGGATGACGGACGTACCACGGGGCTCAATCATAAAGGGCCCATGAGTTGTTGCGCACAGGGTTGGTGGCACCCGAGGCCTTGCGGCCGTCACAGGCCTACCACCACATGGCGCTGACTGGGGTTGCACAGGGTTAGTGGCACCCGAGGCCTTGCGGCCGTCACAGGCCTACCACCACGTGGCGCTGACTGGGGTTGGACAGGGTTAGTGGCACCGAATTTGCTGAGCCGGTGTGCAGCCTGCGATGATGACGTGTGCAGTGATGTGGTCTCTGCCATTGATGCCTCAGGACTCAGCGTCATGTGTGGGACCTGCTGGTCCGCGGTGCGGGTCCGCATGATGTGGAGCATGCCATGGTGGCGGGACCGGGGCCTGGAGCTTGCACGGGCACGTGGTGTGCCCACTGGTGGACACACCATTGGCGAAAGGTGAGCAGTGGGTCCTGGGTGCTCAAGGGCGGACAGCACCCAGGCTGGCGGGAGGGGGTAGGGTGCAGCTGCATGTGTGCGCAGGGGCAGACAGGCGTTGTTGCCGTGTGCAGTGGGATGGACTCTGACATGATTGACTCTTGCCTCGGTTACAGGTTGCAGACCTGGTGGCTTGCAGTGTATCCCGGCACTTGTTTGGTGACACACCGGTGGCAGCAGGTGAGCAGTGGTGCCTGAGTGCGCGGGGGCGGCAGTGTCCTTCCTTCTCTCTCTCTCTCTCTCTTTCTATCTCTTCATTTCACTTTCACTCTCCCTTCATTTCCTTCTCTCTCCCTCTCCCTCTCTCCTTCTCCCTTCCTTTCCCTCTCCCTCTCCCTTTCCCTTCCTTTCCTTATTTCCCTCTCTCCCTCACCCTTTCATTCTTTCTCTCTCTGTTTCTCTCTCTGCCCTTCTTTCATTCTCTGTTTCTCTGTGTCTCGCTCCTTTGATGTGCGCATGACACACGTTCTTATTTTGGGCTTTATTTTCCAGGCCGTGACATCAGGATTGTCCCGGACGGACCCGACAGGAGTCTTCTGCATTGGTGTTTTGTGTTGTATTTCAATAAAGTTTTTGGTTGTTACTTCAATGATGAGTGACTGTTTCTCGTTCTGTCTCAACATGTGTGTTTCTGTTTGTCATTGTGCGACGTCATGCGCTTTTTGTGGCTCTTGTGTCGTGCACAGTATGTGTTTGTCCGGGGGAGGGTAGGGGGCCTGGGGTTTGTGGCGGTGGGTGTTGTGGCCCTCATGGGTCTCCGAGCTGCATGATCATTGTCTCCACGGCATCTGTGGGTCTTAAGATGTGGCTCTGGCCTGGGCTCCCTTTCATGCTGCAGGTAGTCGTCCTGCTCAACACCAGCAAAAGTCAGGTGTTAATTCCCTGCTGCTACCGCGGCTTATCGCCTGTTTTTGGTTCGCATCGCAGATCTGGCAGTTCGTTGTGAAAGTGGTGTTGTGGTGTTTTCGTGTGTTTTTGCACGGGAACGCCTACTCTGCATCTCATTAGGGTTAGTTGGTGGTGTCACCCGTGGAGGTAAATGTTGAGGAGGTTATCACGGGAATACTTGCGTTGTCTGCAGTTTGCAACTGCTTGTGAATGGGGTGTTAAATCTGTCACCACTTTTGTTGCGTTAAGTTGGCGATAACTCGGAGATACGTCCTTGTGAATATCCCCCCACATTTTGACAGTGAAAACTGACCCTTTTTTTGCAAAGTGCCTAGCTGTAGATTTTGAACCCTAGCTCTGCCGGCACCTAGGGAAACCTAGCAAACCTATATATTTTTGAAAACTAGACACCCAGGGGAATCCAGGATGGGGTGACTTGTCTGGCTCTCACCAGGTTCTGTTACCCAGAATCCCTTGCAAACCTCAAAATTTGTAAAAAAAAAAAAAACACATTTTCCTCACATTTCTGTGATGGAAAGTTCTGGAATCTGCGTGGATCCACAAAATTCCACCCACCCCGCATTCCCCAAAGTCTTCTGATAAAAATGGTACCTCACTTGTGTGGGTAGGCCTAGTGCCCGCAACAGGAAACGGCCCAAAACGCAACGTGGACAACACATTTTTACACTTAGAACAGACCCTTTTTTTGCAAAGTGCCTAGCTGTAGATTTTGAACCGTAGCTCTGCCAGCACCTAGGGAAACCTAGCAAACCTATACATTTTTTAAAACTAGGCACCCAGGGAAATCCAGGATGGGGTGACTTGTCTGGCTCTCACTAGGTTCTGTTACCCAGAATCCCTTGCAAACCTCAAACTTTGTATAAAAAAAAGCACATTTTCCTCACATTTCTGTGGTGGAAGGTTCTGGAATCTGCATGGATCCACAAAATTCCACCCACCCTGCATTCCCCAAAGTCTTCCGATAAAAATGGTACCTCACTTGTGTGGGTAAGCCTAGTGCCCGCGACAGGAAACGGGCCAAAATGCAAAGTGGACACACCACATTTTTACAGTGAAAACTGACCCCTTTTTTGCAAAGTGCCTAGCTGTCGATTTTGAAGCCTAGCTCTGCCGGCACCTAGGGAAACCTAGCAAACCTATACATTTTTTAAAACTGGTACCTCACTTGTGTGGGTAGGCCTAGGGCCTGTGACAGGCAAGGGCCCTAAACGTATTGTGGAGACTTCAAAATTACCTATCACAAAACGACCTGGTTTTGCAAGGGGGGGCACCTGGGTTTTTGGCCCCGGGCTCAGCAGCCATCTAGGGAAACCTACCAAACCCACACATTTCTGAAAACTAGACACACTGGGGAGTCCAGTGAGGTATGGCTTGCGTGGATCCCCCATAGATTCCCTACCCAGGATCCCCTGCAAACCTCAAATTTAGCTGAAAAAAAATCACATTTTCCTCACTTTTCTGTGCGGGAAAGTTGTGGGATCACCGGGCTGACACAAATTTCCTACCACCGAACATTTTCCCAGGTCTCCTGATAAAAATGGTACCTCACTGGTGTGGGTAGGCATAGTGGCTGGAACAGGAAATGGCCCAAATCGTACTGTGGAGTCTTCAAAATTACCTATCATAAAACTACCTGGTTTTGCAGGGGGGGGGGAGCTGGTTTTTTGGCCCTGGGCTTGCAGCCATCTTGGGAAACCTACCAAACCCACACATTTCTGAAAACTAAAAACCCTGGGGAGTCTAGTGAGGTATGGCTTGCGTGGATCCCCCAACGTTTTCCTACCCAGAATCCCCTTCAAACCACAAATTTTGCTGAAAAAAAATCACTTTTTCCACACATTTTTGTGTGGGATCACTGTGCCGGCACAAATGTCCTACCACGTAGCATTCCCCTTGATCTAAGGAGTAAAATGATACCTCACGTGTGTGGCTGTCCAATGCAGAATCCACTAAAAACGTATTTTTAAAAAAATGTAGCGCTTAGAATTCGCAGTGCTATACCTTTAATCCCTATGTTTTTGGCTCTTCCCAGTCACAGGCCTTTGGCCCACCCATACAAGTGAGGTATTATTTTACTCGGGAGAACAAGGGGAACGCTGGGTGGTAGGATGTTTGTGCCGGCACGGTGATCCCACATAAAAATGTATGGAAAAAGTGATTTTTTCAGCTAAATTTGAGGTTTGCAGGGTTTCTGGGTAGGGACACGCTGGGGGATCCATGCAAGCCATACCTCCCTGAACTTCCCAGGGTGTATAGTTTTCAGAAATGTATGGGTTTGGTAGGATTCCCTAGAGGGCCGGGAGCCCGGGGCCAAAAAACCAGGTGCCCCCTCCCTGCAAAACCAGGTTGTTTTATGATAGGTAATTTTCAAGTCTCCACAATACGTTTTAGGCCCTTGCCTGTCGCGAGTACTTGGCCCACCCACACAAGTGAGGTACTATTTTATCTGGAGATCTGGGGGAACGCTGGGTGGTAGGAAATTTGTGCCAGCCCGGTAATCCCACAACTTTCCCACACAGAAATTTGAGAAAAATTAGATTTTTTTAGCAAAATATGAGGTTTGCAGGGGATTCTGGGTAGGGAAACGTTGGGGGATCCACACAAACCATACCTCCCTGGACTCCCCTGGTCTCTAGTTTTCAGAAATGTGTGGGTTTGGTAGGTTTCCCTAGATGGCCGCCCAGCCCGGGACCAAAAACTCATGTGACCCCCCCTTGCAAAAGCAGATCGTTTTATGATAGGTAATTTTCAAGTCTCTACAATACGTTTTGGGCCCTTGCCTGTCGCGGGTACTTGACCCACCCACACGAGTGAGGTACCATTTTTATCGGGAGATCTTAGTAAACGCTGGGTGGTAGGAAATTTGTGTCAGTCCGGTAATCCCACAACTTTCCCACACAGAAATTTGAGAAACATTTGATTTTTTTCAGCAAAATTTGAGATTTGCAGGGGATTCTGGGTAGGGAAACGTTGGGGGATCCACGCAAGCCATACCTCCATGGACTCCTCCGGGTCTCTAGTTTTCAGAAATGTGTGGGTTTGGTAGGTTTCCCTAGATGGTCGCCAAGCTCGGGACCAAAAACTCATGTGACCCCCTTTGCAAAAGCAGATCGTTTTGTAATAGGTAATTTTGATGTCTCCGCAATGCGTTTTGGGCCCTTGCCTGTCGCGGGTACTTACCCACCCTCACGAGTGAGGTACCATTTTTATCAGGAGACCTGGGGGAACACTGGGTGGTAGGAAATTTGTGTCAGTCCAGTGATCCTACAACTTTCCCACACAGAAATGTGAGAACAATATGATTTTTTCATCAAAATTTGAGGTTTGCAGGGGATTCTGGGTAGGGAAACGTTGGGGGATCCACTCAAGCCATACCTCCTTGGACTCCCCCAAGTCTCTAGTTTTCAGAAATGTGTGGGTTTGGTAGGTTTCCCTAGATGGCCGCCAAGCCCGGGACCAAAAACTCATGTGACCCCCCCTTGCAAAACAAGGTCGTTTTCGGATACATAGGGGGCATCTGCGTTTTTGGTCCCGGAGTCAGCAGTCATCTAGGGAAACCTACCAGACCCACACATTTCTGAAAACTAGAGACCCGGGGGAGTCCAGGGTGGTATGGCTTGCATGGATCCCCCAACGTTTCCCTACCCAGAATCCCCCGCAAACCTCAAATATTTATGAAAAAAATCTAATTTTTCACAACTTTCTGTGTGGGAAAGTTGTAGGATCACCGGGCTGACACAAATTTCCTACCACTCAGCATTCCTACAGGGCTCCCGATAAAAACGGTACCACACTCTTGTGGGTGGGTCAAGTACCCGCGACAGGCAAGGGCCCAAAAAGTATTGAGGAGACATCAAAATTACCTATCACAAACAACCTGGTTTTGCAAGAGTGGTCACCTGGGTTTTTGGCCCCGGGCTCGGTGGCCATCTTGGGAAACCTACCAAACCCACACATTTCTGAAAACTAGACACCCGGAGGAGTCCAGCGAGGTTTGGGTTGCGTGGACCCCCCAACGTTTTCCTACCCAAAATCCCCTGCAAACCTCAAATTTAGCTGAAAAAAAATCACATTTTTCTCAAATTTCTGTGTGGGAAAGTTCTGGAATCTGCATGGATCCACAAATTTCCTACCACCCAGCGTTCCCCAAGGTCTCCGGATAAAAATGGTACCTCACTTGTGTGGGTGGTTCAAGTACCCGCGACAGGCAAGGGCCCAAAACGTATTGAGGAGACATCAAAATTACCTATCACAAAACAACCTGGTTTTGCAAGGGGGGTCACCTGGGTTTTTGGCCCTGGGCTCGTCGGCCATCTTGGGAAACTACCAAACCCAAACATTTATTAAAACTAGATACCCGATGGAAAGTACAGCGAGGTATGGCTTGTGTGGATCCCCCAACGTTTTCTTACCCAGAATCCTCTGCAAACCTCAAATTTAGCTGAAAAAAACACATTTTCCACATATTTTTGTGTAGAATCACTGTGCCGGCACAAATGTCCTATGCCACAGCGTTCCCCTCAGTCTCCCGAGTAAAATGATACCTCACTTGTGTGGGTGGGGCAAGGGCCTGTGACTGGGAAGAGCCAAAAACATAGGGATTAAGGGTATAGCACTGAGAATTCTAAGTGCTCCATTTGTTTAAAAATACGGGGCATATTAGCAAGACCGGCGGTAAAATTATCGCCGTTTTAGCGGCAGGAAACTGCCGCTAAAACGGCGATAATGGGCTTGCTAATATGCGTTATAGAATTCAATAGAAGCCCAGGTTAGATGTCCTGCACATCTAACCTGGGCTTCTATTGGAATTCTATAACGTATATTAGCAAGCCCATTATCGCCATTTTAGCGGCAGTTTCCTGCCGCTAAAACGGCGATAATTTTATCGCTGGTCTTGCTAATATGCCCCTACGTTTTTAGCCAATTCTGCATTGGACACCCACACAAATGAGGTATCAATTTACTCGGGAGACTGAGGGAAATGCTGTGGGGTAGGACATTTGTGCCGGCACGGTGATTCCACACAAAAATATGTGGAAAATGTGTTTTTTCAGCTAAATTTGAGGTTTGAAGGGGATTCTGGGTAGGAAAACGTTGGGGGATCCACGCAAGCCATACCTCGCTGGACTCCCCCCGGTGTCTAGTTTTCAGAAATGTGTGGGTTTTGTAGTTTCCCAAGATGGCCGCCGAGCCCGGGGGCAAAAACCCAGGTGACCCCCTTGCAAAACCAGGTTGTTTTGTGATAGGTAATTTTGATGTCTGCTCAATATGTTTTGGGCCCTTGCCCGTCGAGGGTACTTGACCCACCCATGCGAGTGACATACTATTTTTATTGGGAGACCTGGGGAAACGCTGGGTGATAGGAAATTTGTGGATCCATGCAGATTCCAGAACTTTCCCACGCAGAAATTTGAGAAAAAGGTGATTTTCTCAGCTAAATTCGAGGTTTGCAGGGGATTTTGGGTAGGAAAACGTTGGGGGGCCCATGCAAGCCATACCTTGCTAGACTCCCCCGGGTGTCTAGCTTTCAGAAATGTGTGGGTTTGTTAGGTTTCCCAAGATGGCCGCCGAGCCAGGGGCCAAAAACCCAGGTGACCCCCTCTTGCAAAACCAGGTTGTTTTGTGATAGGTAATTTTGTTCTCTCCTCAATACGTTTTGGGCCCTTGCCTGTCACGGGTACTTGACCCACCCACGCGACTGAGATACCATTTTTATCGGGAGACCTGGGGAACGCTGGGTGGTAGGAAATTGGTGGATCCATGCCGATTCCAGAACTTTCCATCACAGAAATGTGAGGAAAATGTGGGTTTTTTACAAAATTTGAGGTTTACAATGGATTCTGGGTAACAGAACCTGGTGAGAGCCAGACTAGTCACCCTATCCTGTATTCCCCTGCGTGTCTAGTTTTCAAAAATATTTAAGTTTGCTAGGGTTCCCTAGGTGCCGGCAGAGCTAGGGTTCAAACTCTACATTTAGGCACTTTGCAAAAAAGGGTCAGTTTTCACTGTGAAAATGTGGTGTGTCCACGTTGCGTTTTCATCCGTTTCCTGTCGCGGGCACTAGGCCTACCCACACAAGTGTGGCACCATTTTTCTTGGAAGACTTTGGGGAATGCGGGGTGGGTGGAATTTTGTGGATCCACGCATATTCCAGAACTTTCCACCACAGAAATGTGAGGAAAATTGTTTTTTTTTTTTACAAAGTTTGTGGTTTGCAAGGGATTCTGGGTAACAGAACCTTGTGAGAGCCAGACAAGTCACCCCATCCTGGATTCCCCTGGGTGTCTAGTTTTCAAAAATGTATAGGTTTGCTAGGTTTCCCTAGGTGCCAGCAGAGCTAGGGTTCAAAATCTACAGCTAGGCACTTTGCAAAAAAAGGGTCAGTTTTCACTGTGAAAATGTGGTGTGTCCACGTTGCCTTTTGGGCCGCTTCCTGTCACTGGCACTAGGCCTACCCACACAAGTGAGGTACCATTTTTCTCGGAAGACTTTGGGGAATGCGGGGTGGGTGGAATTCTGTGGATCCACGCAGATTCCAGAACTTTCCACCACATAAATGTGAGGAAAATGTTTTTTTTTTTTTTACAAAGTTTGAGGTTTGCAAGGGATTCTGGGTAATAGAACCTGGTGAGAGCCAGACAAGTCACCACATTATGGATTCCCCTGGGTATCTAGTTTTCAAAAATATATAGGTTTGCTAGGTTTCCCTAGGTGCCGGCAGAGCCAGGGTTCAAAATCTACAGCTAGGCACTTTGCAAAAAAAGGGTCAGTTTTCACTGTGAAAATGTGGTGTGTCCACGTTATGTTTTGGGCCCTTTCCTGTTGCAGGCACTACACCTACCCACACAAGTGAGGTACCATTTTTATCGGGAGACGTAGGGGAACACATATTTGTAGAGTAACTGTTATTACCTATTGACTTTCAATACATTTCTGCCTTCCAAATGTAAGACAATGTGTAAAAAGAAGTCACTTTGAAAAATGTCCTATAATTCACATGCTGGTATGGGTACCCACAATTTCGGAGATGGGAAAATAGCTACTGTTTCTAAACTCTATATTCTGTTCCCATTTTAGAAATACAGAGGTGTCTTTCAAACCGATTTTTCCCTGTTTATATTTTCCCAAATGAATTGCTACAGACCCGGTACACAATAAAAAACCAGTGCAAGATACTGCTCAGTTATTGGCTCTGGGTTCCTCGGGTTCTTGGTGAACTTACAAGTCCTATATATCCCCACAACCAGAAGGGTCCAGCGGATGTAACGGTATATTGCTTTAAAAAATCTGTCATACTTAGAAGAAGTTACAGGTGAAAACGTTGGCACAAATGGCAGTTGTTTTAACTCATTTTCAATTTTTCCTATTTTCAATTTTAGTTTCTATAAGAAGACCTTGAAGGATCTACACAAATGACCCCTTGCTGAATTCAGAATTTTGTCTACTTTTCAGAAATGTATAGCATTCCAGGATCCATCATTGCTTTCATACCCATTTTTACCATTAACTGGAAGGAGGTTGAAAGCACAAGAAATAGCAAAAATAGGCTATGTCCCAGTAAAATGCGAAAAATTTGTAAAACGTTTTGGTTTTCTGACAAAGGTTTGCTTGTCCCTAAAAGCTGGGAAGATGGTGATTTCAGCACCACAAACCCTTTGTTGATACCATTTGCAGGGAAAAATCAGACGCTTTTTATCTGTTGCCCTTTTTTCCCATTTTTCCAAAACAAAACAAAATTTCGCTGTATTTTGGCTAATTTCTGGGACCCCTCCAGGGGAATCCACAAACCCTGGGTACCTTTGAAATCCCCATGATGTTAGAAGAAAAGGACGAAAATTTGGCCCAGATACCTTATGTGGTCAAAACGTTACAGGGGCCTTAGCGCGAACTACCCCAAATAGCCAAAAAAAGGCTTAGCACGGGGGAAAAGGCCTAGCAGCGAAGGGGTTAAGTGGATGAAGTCATCAGTGATGTACTAGATGTCATCAGTGATGTCATAAGTGATGTCACTGACCATGTCATGAGTGATGTAATATGTGACGTCATCAGCAGTGCATTGCGGGGGCGCGAGTTATAGTTAGCTCAACTAACTATAACGGCCGAATTTCTCTGGTTTTGTACGAGTGAAATGTCCAACTAACTATAACGTCCCTGAAACCTGTGGTTTTTTCAGTGAATATATATATATATATACATATATATTTGCTAATATGGAGAATGTAAATGCAACCATTGAAGTTAGAACTGGACTGTAAAGAATGTATTTAAAGGAAAAAATTGTAAGGAAAGAGTAAAGGAGAGAGTAGAGTGAGAAGAAAGAGGAAAATAGAAAAGGAGAGAGGAAGAAGAGAAAACCTCACTTCCTAACACCTGAATTCTAGGACAATCTTCCAGACATGGGACTACATTCCAATCTCTCAGAATCCATCACAAACCTGATTGTTATGTCTCTCATGATGCAGTTTGGTGCACTCCTACTGGTGCGGGGTAGTTCACAAGAGTCAGTCACCTACAGGGCCCTCTGCAACGAAATCCACCTCAGTAGAGCCCAGGACTTTCCATGCACGCTTTAAAGGTGCTGAGAAAGTTCACAAGAACTAGTCACCTACGAGGCTCCGTCCATGCACAATCCCAGAGGTGGAGGTGGAGGTGCCGGTGTAGTTCACAAGATTCAGTCACCTACAAGGCTCTGTCCATGCATTTTTTGTTTTATATAGCACAAACTCGACCCGGAGGTATTGGAGCGCTTTACATGAGCACCAGTTACGTTAGTTTTTTTTTTGTTTTGTTGGGAAGGCACAGGGAGATTAAGTGATTTGCCCAGAATCACAGGATGTTGAACGGACACCGAGACTCGAACCTGGTTACCCAGTGACAAAGTCAGCAGCTCTGTCCGTTACGGCACATCCCCTTCACAAGTCAGTGAGCTACGGGGCCCTGTACAGTGAAATCCACCACAACGGAGCCCATGACTAATATATAGTATGCACTCCTACTAGCGCTGAGGTAGTTGTTCACAAGAGCCAGTCACCTAAGAGGCCCCGTGCAGCGAAATCCAGCACAACAGAGCCAACGACCCACAGTGCACACTGACAGAGGTGTTGAGTAAGTTCACATGATCCTGTCACCTGTGGAGCTCTGTGTGAAATATTCACCCACAAGAAAGCCTGCGATGCACCATGCACACTCTCCTACTGTGGTTGGGAAGTTCACAAGAGCCTGTCACCTACGGTCTATGTGCAGCGAAATCCACCACAGCAGAACCCTCGATGCACAAATGCACACTCTCGGAGGAGCTGGGGAAGTTCACAAGGGCCAGTCACCTATGGGGCCCTGTGCAGCGAAATCCACCACAACAGAGCCCAAGACTCACAGTGCACAGCACACTTCTAATTATGCTTGGGTAGTTCACAAGAGCCAGTCCCCTATGGGACCCTGTGCAGTGAAATCCACCACAGCAGAGCCCACGACTCACAGTGTACACTCCTAATTGTGCTTGGCAGGGTCGGATTGGTAAGGCGGGCACTCGGGCAATGGCCGAGGGGCCGGTATCGAAGTTCCAGCTGTGGGCTGCTTTTTTGTCAGTCTGGGGGGCCGTTTTGGGCGGTGTCTGGTGTGTTCAGATGTCGCCAGCAGCCCAGTGGGGCCCTGAGTGGCCTTTCTGGGGGCAGATGGGCGTCCATTACCTCCCTTTTATCAACAGGCAGAGGTGTCACTACCTTTCTCTCGCTGGGCCGGCCCATTAATGTATGCATACTGAGCGGGGGCAGGGGGCCTGAGCAGAAGTGGCCTTACTTGTTTTCAGTGTTTATAAAACTTCGCCGAAGCAAGGTTTTGCGGAAAGGCAATATGCAAATGTGGACCACTTTTTTTTTGCGTGCCCGGGCCGATTTCTAATCCCAATCCAACCCTGGTGCTTGGGTAGTTCACAAGAGCCAGTCCCCTATGGATAGGGTGACCAGGCGTCCCGGATTTGCCCGGACGGTCCCGGTTTTTCACCAGCTGTCCCGGCAGATTTCAGGGAATGTAGCTCCTGTCCCGGTTTTTAGAGAGTGTCGACTGAAAACGGCAGGAGGTGCTTTTTAATGTTTACAAAGCAGGGAAAGTTATCAGTTGTTTCAAGAAAACAATTTAATTATCAGGCAAGATACTGGGTTTAAAAAATTGCTTTTTATGTATGTTCTAACTGCCTAATCTGTAATTCTCTGCTGAGGAGCGCTGTCATTCTTGAAGTAAAATTGTAGTCCTTCTTCTATTTCCTTGAAATGTCCCGGTTTTTGGCTTTAAAATTCTGGTCACCCTACCTATGGAGCCCTGTGCAGCTAAATCCACCACAGAATAGCCCTCGACGCACGAATGCACGCTCTCGGAGGAGCTGGGCTGGGAAGTTCACAAGAGACAGTCACTTACGGGTCTCTGCGCAGTGAACCCCACCATCCACGTCTAACCCCACGGCGCACAAGACATACTCCCACTAGCGACTGAGTGGGTGTCGAGACATGACCGACTATATGGCTTTGCCATAGGGAAATCCGCAGCGGCTGAGCACGTGACCCACTGAGCACTCACGCACGTTCGGCGTCAGATCCAAGGTTCTCCATAGAGACTTTTCAACACAGATAAACACAGGCTAGAGACACCTGACGCTCTCACACAACCGCTAGCGCCTAGAGGTCGTTTGAAGGGCAGGAGGTGCTGTATAAAGACCGCGCAGCAAAGAATAAACACACACTCCTCTAGCAGGCAGCAGAAAGCGGTTTGCAGAAAATAGATCTCCCTTCCACATCACACATGTCAGGCTGCGGGAGCATCACACAAGCTCAGACGCGCTCCTCACAGGGCTGGCGTGTCCTCCGCCATCTGAGAACCATTAGCAGGGCGCGTGGGGACACCCCAGCTGTGGTGTGGCTGACCAGAGGAATTTCAGTACAAAGAGACGAAGCTGGTAACCACAAACCGGCCTGGGCCAGCAGCCAAGCGTGAGGCAGGGGACACCCAGCCCTCCGGTCAGATGTCAGAGCATCCCTCCCCTCCCACGTCCCCGCTCCCCAGAGGTGTCCAGATGTTCAATGTCAAAAGAGAGTACTTCCGGCCCTTACATCCTACAGCTGGAATGCCCAAACCAGGAGTGGATCTGGCCTCCTCACCTGACACCAGACAGCATGTCCGCTGAACGGGCCTACGTGGTACCACACCTTCTCCCGGATCTGGGGTCTAGCCATCAACACCTTGGGCGTTATTTATGAGGCCTTGCGACACTTTTACGCCACCGGTGAGTCACTTTTTGTGAAGCAGCGGCGGTGTAAAAAATGCACCACTTTGCGTCCTATTTACAAAGTGACGCATCTAAGCAGATGCGTCACTTTGTAAAGCCCTGCGCTACATTATACCTGAGTCAGGTATAACGTATGCAGGGTGGGCGTTCCCCCGCAAGAAAGGGTCGAAGGAGTGGCGCAGTGAAATCTATCAGATTTCAGTGCGCCACTTCTAGGACGCTACTGCGTCCATATCTTACGCCTGCCTCACAGCAGGAGTAAGACTGAGGCACGACCTTTCACATGGGGCTTGACCCATGTGAAAGGACACATTGCTGGAGTTGCGTCTGTTTTCAGACACAGCCCAGCAATGCGTCACTTTTGCACCGACAGATACGTCAGTACCGACAGATACGTCAGTAATGCTAACGTATCTGTCATTACTTGTGACATGATGCGTCATACTGTAAATATGACGCATCCATCATGTCGCAAGGAGGGCGCAGTGAAAACTGTTGCATCGCTGTTTTCACGCAGCGATGCAACAGTTTTCATAAATGAGGCCCTTTGTCTGCTAGGATTCTGGAGTCCCTACTTTCAGTGTTAAAAAGTAGACTACAAGTCCAAGAATGCACCAAGCTTTGTGCTAAAAAAAAGTCTTTCTAACACTGTCATACAGGACCAAGGGGTGCTAACAGTCAATGGGTCTCTTCCTTGTTTGCTGCCGCACTCAGTTGTCTGATCTCAGCCTTTCCAGCCTCTGTTTGCTCTTCAGACTGAACATTCATCCCTGTTTATTTTCATAAGATGGTATGTCATGTCTCAAATAATTCTGTGTATTTATACAGTCTCAACACGCAGTTTCCTCCCGGTGTGAGGCTGAGCTGTGGAAATAGCTGGAGTGTGTCAACAGAGCCCACCCTTCTTGCGTTGTTGAGTCATGTTTATACATGTACCATAACTTCACAAACATGACGTGTTTAACACTTGGACTCGTGAACGCTCCATGGATGGTCCGCGAAGCCCGCACTGGGGGTATGACGTAGCACCAGACAGCACGCTCTGCACCAGGCGCTTCGTGTGCTTAGTGAAGTCTTCCTGAAAACCCTGCACAATTTGTATCATGCGCTTAGTACAGCCTATTTGAACACACAGCACTATGTTATCATGTGGGAGACCATTTTCAGCGCCAGGACACTCACTCGAGTAACCTTGCGCTCTATGAATCCTATCATTCATTCATACAAACGGACCTAGTAGCACTGCACTCAATCAATCAATCAATCAGGTGACTTGTAAAGCACGACTACTCACCCGTAAGGGTCTCAAGGTGCTGGGGGGAGAGGGGCTCTGATGGTCCGCCGAGGCGCTGTGGTTCAGTCGAAGAGCCAGGTCTTGAGGTCCTTCCTGAATTGAGGCAGTGACGGGGATTTCCTGAGATGAAGAAGCAGGGTGTTCCAAATCTTTGCTGCGATGTAGGAGAAGGACCTTCCTCCAGCTGTGGTCTTGCGGATACGTGGAACGGTGGCCAAGGCCAGATGGGCGGAGCAGAGGTCTCTGGTGAGTGCGTGGAATGAGAGGCGGTGGTTAAGGTACGCAGGTTCCGCATCGTGTAGGGCTTTGTAGGCATGTGTGGGGAGATTGAAGGTGATTCTTTTGTTGACTGGGAGCCAGTGGAAGTCTCTCAGGTGGCCGGTGATGTGGCTGCGGCAGAGCATATTGAGGATGAGTCTGCCGGAGGCGTTCTGAATGTTCTGCAGTTTCTAGAGGAGTTTCTGGGTGATGCCGGCGTAGAGTGTGTTGCCGTAGTCGAGTCTGCTGCTGAGTGCATGGGGGACTGTCTTTCTGGACTCTGAGGGGATCCACTTGAAGATCTATCGGAGCTGGCGTAGCGTGTGGAAGCAGGATGATGAGACGGCGTTGATCTGGCGGCTATTGGTGAACGCAGAGTCCAGGATGATTCCAAGGTTTTGTGCTTGGTCTGTGGGTGTGGGGTGGGATCCAATATCTGCGGGCCACCAGGAGTTGTCCCAAGCGGAGGGGGTGAAGCCCAGGATGAGGACTTCGGTCTTCTCAGAGTTGAGCTTGAGGCAGCACTGTGCACTGTGTGTATCATAAGCTTTCGGAAAACACTGCGGGGCATATTTACAAGCCCCTATTGCCACCAGAATGTCACTTTTTGACGTTGTGGTGGCGATACGGGCTTCGCCTAAGCCACTCAACGTGGCTTAACGCTGCCTTGTAAATAAGGCACCCTTTGGCGCTATACTTAGCGTGAAAAGTGTGGCAATGGGTGTTGTGGGGGGTCGGTCCGCCGCAACACCCATGGATTCTGACGCTGCCCTATATCTACAAGGGTGGCGTAAATATGGAGCAGCGTCAAAATTAAGACCAGGGAAAACCTGGTCTTAACAGGGCGCACCTAGGAGAAATGCTTTATTTCTCCTCGTTTTTGCTGTTTTTATGTGAGCTGCGTTGTGCAGCACACTTAAAAACAGCAAAACGGCATGTATGATTATTTATGTACAGGAAAGTGTCCCATCCTGTACATAAACAATCATTTTAAAAATGACGAGTTGCAACTCCTTTGTGTGCTGCACAAAGCAGCACACATAGAAGTTACTAATCGTCATTTAAGATTGTTTATGTACAGGAAGGGACACCTTCCTGCACATAAACAATCATTCCCCCTACGCAGGCCCCCTTGCACTACAGTGCAAGGGGGCCTGTGTTGGCACTAGACAGCTGAAATTAGCACCAGCGCAGGGAGAAACGCAGGGCTGCACCATATTGTTGTTAATACAGTGCAGCCCTGCGTTTTCAGAAGTGGCGGAGTGCGGCGTTAAGCCAAGGAGGCTAACGCCGCACTCTGTCACTTCTTTGTAAATATACCCCTGCATTCTTTAGTGCTTAGTATAAGAACATGACTGACTTACATCTTCTATCTGAGCCCGATTCTAAAATACTTTTACTGTTTTCCACTGAAACATGGTTAGGGATGGCACTTCGCCAGTCTTGCACGAGGCAGCCCTCGCTGGACATAGAACCCTCACGTAAAAACCACACGCAGAAGACGAGGGCTGGACTGGCAGTGGTTTTTAGGAAATCCTTCCAAAGTCCAAGTCTTCAGCACTCGGTTAGAATGAGTGTGGATCACTCACAGTTCACTGCTCCCCACTGCTGATTTACAGACATCTGTCGAACAACAAGGCATTTACAGACACCTTACTGACGTCACATCAGGCATCACCACAACCAGTGATAATTTGGAAAAAAAAAAATTGCCAGGGCTCTAGTCAGGAGGCCTCTGCAGCTTGCACCATCCATTGCCAATGCCAGAGTTGCCAATGGCAGAGCCTACACAACTACTAACCAGTACATTGCTACAAGTGTGACAATTCAAACTATTCCAGGCCCCCAAAGCTATAAAAACAGCTTGGGCGGCAGCAGGGCACAAGTCCTAAAAAAAGAAGTGGGGGACTAACCAAGTTAGGTTGTATGCAAGTGAAAGCATGACGAGTGCCATCACAGTGCATGATGTCACAACGTGTGACATTGCATGTGACATCACAGGAAGTGACATAACAAGAAGTGACATCAGATATCATGAGTACATTTAAGCGCATTATGAGATTTAACAAATGAGATTTTGCGTTGGGGTTGTGCCAAAAAAGTGGCGCAATCCAGAAGCAAAATATGGGGCTCAACTAATACATTCATTTTTTTAAAACCCTGCCACAAAGAAATTGGCAACAAGGAGAAGCATGGCAGTAGATCTGTTCTGCTTAATTGGGAGCAAATTCTGCATTTTGAAATATTTGTTTGGGTTACGGCATCTGCTGTACAGGTGCCCAGTAAATCTCAGGGAATAGTAATAATGGTGAGATAACTCTGCAGGTGAACGCGTTTCTTGGAGAGATCTGTGTTTTGTGAAGTCCCAGATTTGAATCAAAGTAGTATAGAAGGTTAATGTGTCTCCTGCTAAGCACATCACGTAACATGCAGATGACAGATATTTATTTTATGTAGATAGGTAAGTGGGTTACTGCTTTTAACAGTGTGAGGTTTCAGGGCGGCTCCAGTCAGCATATTCAAACAAAAAGAGGCCTGATGGTCCCTTAACTTCGGCCTTTATCTTCGGCCCAGCTGGAGGTGAAAAAAAAGCCCCGTAACAGCCTGCATGTTGTTGCTGGGAATGGAAAGCAGACAACGTACACGGGCTGCTGAACGTGTCCTGATGTCTGAAAATTACACTGGGACAAGTTCAACATACTTCTGTGGGGCTCAACTTCTTGGCAGGGTGGACAGCGTCCACCCCCTGAAAATGGTGCGTGGATGCCGTGTACCTGCGTGTACCCCGACTTGTGCCCTGGGCGGCAGGTATTAGTTGTTTTTAATGCATACTGCACTAATAAACAATTGCTGTTCTGCTCATCTCAAAATTAAACAAACAGTACCACCATGTGGCAGCTGTCATAAGTGCTGCTGTCGACACTTAAGTGCCAGTGCTAAGTGCCGGTGCCAAGCACCGGAAACCACCGGCTCAAATTAAGCACTGACCTCAACTTTTGCACCCTGGGTGACCTGAACCATTGGCTCTCTCAAGGTGATCTTCCACAGCCACGATCCACTATCATACGTTTAAAGTCTCTTAACGTCACTCTGGTCTCTGCACCGGTCTGTACCGCTGGCCGCAGGCTTGATGTCAGCTTTTTGCCACCCAACTCGTCAAAGGAAATCTTCAGATCAGCTCGAGGGACCACCATCCCATCTCCTTCACCGCCAACCTCTCTGTGAGAGCAACTGCAACAACGATGAGCAGGAGCAGGAACACCTACAATTATAGGAACAAAATCACTATACAGGTGGCTTTCCAAGGTCTTCGATACACCCATAGCCTTTAAGATGTCTACATGAGAAAACCGTTGACCCAAGACCCTTTCCCTTAACAAAGACACAAAGAAGATGAAAACAGAAATCTCTGTGCTTCAACACCAGTAGAAGAAATCTAGCAATCAATATAACGAAACCCTCATCCAACGATTCAACTCAATCGGCAAATCACCTGTCGCTATTGCTGCCAGTTCTCCAAAGCCAAATGCACATCACAGCATCTTCAGAGGCTTTGCTGTCTACACTGATATCAGCCAGAAGAGCAAGGAATTGTTCTGTCCAGGTGAGGGATCTAGCTCAGCTCACTCTGGCAAATGAGGAATCACTGTGCTGACTGTGGCAAATGAGAGGTAGCTCTGCTGCCTATGATGGGTGAGAGATATCAGCCCTGCCTACCATGAGTGAGGAACAAGTCAGCTGAGCCAGGGATGGCTCTGCTGTTAGTAGTAAGTGTGCATGTATGCACCTGTCTCTGGACAAGTGGCAGTCTAGTCCCGGCACAGTGCCCTCATGTTCTAATACCTCTCCCCAGGAGGACAGCAGGGACAGACCGGCCTAGTCTCTCCTTGTCTCTGTTTACTGCACGTACATATGGGCAGTGGCAGGTCTACCTGCCTACCTGAACTTTCACTGATACTTGTATCTGCGAGGCCGTAAGGCGAAGGCCTGTGAGCCATGGGAGTTCCAGTTGCTTATTTCCCTAAAGAGCTGTGCAGGTGGTGGGAAATGGACTAAACTCCATCACTGCTAAGAGACAGGCCCTGGCACTCTCTGATCCAGGGAGCGGGGCCTAGGTTGGCAGAGCTCTAGCTCAGGTCCTAGGTTGGCGTTGTGACTGCTCTGGTCAGAGGGCAGGTGTCCAGGTCCAACCATAGCTGTGTGCCACCAGGGCTGTGTGCATGTCAGGGATGGAACAGAGGGCTCTGGGTGCAGAACTCTGTCCATGCCATACCTGGAGAGCAGTTGCAGCTGGGGACTAGTCCCCAGTGCTAGGACTGCAAACACCTCCACAGGCATCCATGACACATACCTTACCTCCTGTCCAGGCTTCTCTCCAGTGAACAATAGTCTCCAGATCTTGAGCGCGCTGCACCTGCACCGTGGCCCAGGAGCCAGCTATGGTGGTATGTGGAGAAGAACCTCTGGCCCACAGTGACGAGAAGTGGGAGCGGGTGTTTCTCAAGGCACAGAGGATTTCAAGAGGAAACTGCCCCATGCGGATGGAAGGGAGTGTCATTGTTGTGATAATTAGGTGTAAGTGACCAACAAGTAGGTGAGTGCCTGTGTAAAGAAGTGCAAGATAGAGTATGAGAGACTGTGAGTGCGTGTGTGTGTGTCAGTGTGTGTGAGTGCGATTGTTATTGAATTGGTGTGTGTGTGTCTCCAACACATAATCACATTACGGAGACAACATACTCCTCTTTCTAACAACAGAAGACAAGAATGTCAAGCCCTGTAGACAAAAGGCCAACCAGTCAACCTTTGTCAGTCACCATGTGGCATGTCTGCTGCTGTCAGATCATACAATACTGTTCACCAGATAACACACTAGTACTGTTTCAGATACCAGCACCAGGGTGTCGTACAGAGGTGCAGAAGGCACTAGGACCATGCACATGAACGAAGGGAGGGGCCAACCACCGGACACCACTTCCGGTCAGGGAAGGGGACGTGGCAACATTGGAGGACCAGGGAAGAGCGAGGACGTGCCTGCGAGCATGAGACAACGAAAGAGAATAAAGTAATCAAAGACCCCTACCTGTGTCCTGGTGTTCCTTGGGGTCCGGGCAGAAGCAGGACACGAATCCCAAATACGGCAATTGAGAGGGAAAGACACCCGGGGCCTCACTTAAACAACATGATCAGCTGTCTCACTGGAGCATGCAGATTTTCAAAGCTAGACCTATGCAAAGGGTACCATCAACTGGAGCTTGATCCACAATCACAATACATCACAACATTCCCTACTCACATGGGTCTTTTTCGCTACAAGCGACTCAGCTTCGGAATATCATCGTTGGCAGAAATATTTCAAGAAACAGTGATACAGGTGATCCGGCCCGTAAAGAACAGCCTAAATTACAGCGATGATATCCTGGTATTCGGACGCTCAGATGAAGATCACGACAAGGTCCTACGAGAGGTCTGTAGCCAGTTGGAACAAGCGGCCTGACTTTAAACGAGGACAAATGTGAGCTGGGGAAGGGCGAACTAGTATTCTTTGAACACATATTTTCAAAAAAAAGAATGAGGCCAGATCCCAGCAAAGTGGAAACTCTGAAAAAAGCAAGAACTCCAGCAGAAGTTACAGAAGTGAGGTCATTTCTTGGGCTAGCGAGCTACTGTGCTTGATACATAAAGGACTTTGACACAGTGAGCACTCCACTTCGGGAACTAACAAATTAGGGCCAGAAATTTCTCTGGACCGTTGAATGCGACTTCAACCCATCGCTATGCACCGAGCTCACTGTTGATGCCAGCCGAGTGGGGCTAGGAGCCATTCTAGTGCAACACATGCTCGGAAAAGACTCACCCAGGCAAATTGTTGCGTATGCAAGTAAGAGCCTATCGGACATAGAAAGGACATACTCGCAACCAGAAAAGGAAAGCTTAGCAGTAGTGTGGGTGTGTGAGCACTACCACATGTTCATATATGGGAAACTATTTACCATTGTATCTGACCACCAAGCACTAGTAACAATATACGGAAACCCCAACGCAAACATTCTGCCACGCATTGAGAGGTTGGGAATACGACTTTTGGACTTTGACTTCAAGATAGTGCTTAAACCTGGAAAAGAACACAACCCAGCTGACTACATGTCATGGCATCCTCTACCACGGGCATCAGAGATCACGTCCATGGCGGAGGAGTACCTAAACTTCATTTTATGACAAAACTCCCCCGCTCCAAAACCAATTGAAGCACTGGAGCGAGAGACGACCAGTGATGCCACACTGCAAGCAGTCAAAACAACAACACAACAGCAAAGGTGGAGACATGTAAACAACAGCAGCCCCATGGGAGAAGGAGTAAAAGGGAGGAAATGCTAGCGTTCAAACACATACAAGAAGAGCTATCGGAAACAGAAAAAGGAGTCCTACTTCGAGGAACAAGGATAATAATACAAAAACGCAACGGCTGCAGATGGTGAATCTAGCGCATGAGTCCCACAGAGGCATAGTGGCAACAAAAAAGATGCTATGGGAAAAGTATGGTTCCTGGGGCTGGGTCGAAAGGTGGAAGACACAATAATGAACTGTCACCTATGCCAAGTAACGGGGAGGCCAGCAAAGCCAGAACAACTACACATGTCTGACCTCCCCTGGGTAGTATGGACGACATTGGCAGCTGATTTCTATGCACCACTGGACACAGGCAACTACCTGCTAGTAGCAATTGATGAATACTCCAGGTTCCCCATAGTCCAAGAAGTTTCATCAATGTCAGCCACAGCAACGTTTGCCGATATTTGATGACATATTTGCAGCATGGGGCTCCCCACAAATGATGAAGACAGACAATGGGCCACCATTCTCGGGGGAGGAGTTTCACAGATTCATGGCATACCTGGGCATACATCACAGGAAGGTAACGCCTCTGGGGCCGCAAGCAAAGGGCATGGTGGAAAGGTTCATGGGACACATCAAGAAAGCAGTCCAATGTGCCAAACTGGCGCAGATTTCAGAGGGCCAGGCACTGTGCCAAATATCAAGAGACTACCAAAACACCCCACACAGTTCCACGGAACGATGCCCAGCAGAACTGGTGTTGGGAAGAACAAGCAGGACGAGATTGCCCCAGCTGGAGGCAAAAGCGCCACCCGAACACAGCAGCATTACTGCACGAGATCAATAGTGTTGTGTAGTTCCCAGGAATCCCCAGGACCTGCGCGCTTTGAATGACCTAAACTGAGGGCTTGGTGTCCAAACTGCTTCCGGACACCTCCACAGGATATGTCAGCCATTAGACCAGCTAGCTCTACAGTGCCACTACCACCCCTGTATCTTACAGTGGTGTAGGTAGTTTCTGGCAACCACTGAACATGACAACCCTGATTCCTCAGGGATCATGGAAAACAGTACAGTACTTTTCGCTCAGTCACTCGTGCTTACTTATTCTCAGAAAATACACAGGATGGCGATTAGGATGTTTCAATAAGTATTTATTGGTCCAGCGTCAGTCTTGTGTAAAACATATTTGCTGCGATGATCAGGAGACAGAAGCATACGAAAGAAATCGCAAGTACTAATATGGTAAACAGTAGATACATTTCTACGAAGATGAACATATACAGTTCAGATAAAACAGTAGCATTTGCATACTACTATAATGCGTGTCCTACGTAATTAGCCTAAATGTACCTAGCCTAGATATGTAGGTGTAGCATGTAAGTTCGTGTGGATATATATGTATATAGCCAAGAATCCCCTAAGGAAGAACCAACCCCCTCACCTGATGGTAGAGAATGAAGGACCCCTTCTCTGCTCTGAAGATGACACCCCACAAGGGATGTCAGACCGCTGCGTGTCAAAGATTCAACATGCAGGACCCCATGTCAGCGTGGAAGGAATTCTCCTCTAATTTGCAGGGGGGAATAAGGGTCTTATATACTAGAGTGGCCACTCCAGGGTTTCTTCTAGAATCGATATGTTTTGAAAACAATCATAAATGTTTTGGAAACAATCCTAAATATTTTCTAAAACAATGCGATCATGCACACCGGGCTGTTGGCCAAGGATGAAAAAAAGTGGTGACCCTTATACAGAATAATTATGCATTGCCTGAGGGCATGTTTATGTACGTCAGGTACAGGGATTATGATAGAATACTAAGAGCCTGGTGTCGAAGAGACAGGAGCAAGCTACTAGGTAAAGGTCACCTGTTTAGAACCGTTATTGTCGTGTGGATGGGACAAAGTATGTAAAAAGGGGGCATACATGACAGGATTAGCCTAAAAGACATGACACCTACTCCTCATCAAAAGGTCAACAGGGTCAGCTAAACAAAGCTAAGGCCATTAAAAGCGTAAAATCATTTATGACTAAGATACTAAAAGGCATTTCTTAAAAGGCCTACAAAAATGTCCATAAAAGAAAAAATCTATTTTCCCTAAAAGCGTTCAAAAGGTCCTCTAAACTTGTATATGCGATTATTATTACACTGAGCACCTTGAAAGCCACTATGCTTAGTTATAGCAGAGAAGGAAAAATAAAACAAAGTCAGTTTCAACCTTCAATTTGGTAAATGCTTTTTAAAAAATTGCGAAATAGTTCCCAGCTCACGGAAGGCCAGATTGTTTATGAATCCTGTGCTGAAGAGTCAACATTGCTGAACATTGTATCCGCAGGTGGCAATCCCTCCAGCACTTCCAATATCATGTCGAGTGAGCAAAGATGGTAATCTCTGGTTCCCACAGCAGCCGCCGGAGAAGAATTAGATGCCTGCACGCCTGGAACCGATGCCTGTACTTCTGGATCAGAGCAGATTTCCCTTCCAACAGGAGCGGGAGCATCCCTTGGAGGCTCTAGAAATGCCGTCAACAACATGGGAATACGCTGTGGACAACTGTACAAGTGGGCCTGCAAGGGCTCCAGGAGCACGTCTATGTCCGGCGGCACAACCGATGGAAATGTCAGACACAGGTCCAACACGCACCCGAATCCGCAGAAGAGGCAGCGGAACACAGGCAGAACACAGTCTAGCCAGACTGGTCTAAAAGACAGGAACCAATGCTCACTCAGCACTCAAAGCCGAGGTGTACCTAGGTAGAACACCATACGTTCATGACAACGTAGTTCCAGCAGTGTTCTCTCCATGTCTTGAGGGATTGAGACGTCCATTGCGAACCAATAGGATTAAAATCAGGATGCCCGCCACTGATAGCAGGACCAAAGGAAGCCCTCCAAAAACACTTCCAAGTACGGAGTGTATGAAGGCTGGAATTACTCCGAAGATGGTCTGAAATGTAGTTAATAGACCTGATCCAATATGCTTAAATAAGTGTACGTTCCCTCTCATATCAGACATGTTAAAGATACGATGAACCATTTCTCCAAAATGGATCGGGAAGTTCGAATGGACGAGGGCCTGTATCTCTGCCGAAGACCTTGCAACCTGGAGATCAAAAGTATCTCGGGCTGAAGTTAAGGCCACATTTTGTTGAAACAACATGGCTTTCAGTCTGGTCAGAGAATCAAACCTTATACTGGAAACATTCAATGAAGGCCACAGTGGTGCCTCCCTAACTACGCAAGCTGGGGGAAACAATACTTGCTTACAACAAACAACCCTGAAGTTTACTGTGTCTAGATATGCGATGCCCGGCACAATCCCGCAACAGCCTTGATCATTCAGCATTAAATAACTCCCATTCAAGAGTAACTCGAAAACCGGCAGCTCGGGAGTCTTTCAAGTAGCAAGATAAGTTCGCTATTTTAAGCATTACACGCTCCATGAAGCAAAACCTCCTTGCACACTAAAGACCCACTTAAAGCCTTCTCACAGTCTGTACCACTTAAGAAAACTTCAGTGTCCTTATTTCTACACCTATATCTGTACGGCAACTCCCAAGTTTCCTGTATGTACCCTTCACCCAATGCTTCATACCTGCCTACTTGGAGGCATCTAAGGCAGTGTTGGAACTGGAATGTCGTCATTGGCAGCGTAATATAGCCATGAATTAACCATTCCGTAGACGGTGACTCTGCTACTGTAAAAGGCAACTTCTCTAATTTCTTAATGAGCAGGATGGTGTACTTTGCATACCTGCGTGCTATGGTCACTTGTCTGTCGGTCAGATTATAAGCCGAAAACAGATTTGTGCTGTTAATGTACCGCCATGGCACGTGGCCAGAACGCAATGATTGTAGCGTCCAGCTTAAAAGCATAATGGAGCACAATTGAGATTGCCCATGTTGAAGAATAGACAAATCTTTTTCCAATATGTCAATTTCTGAGGACACAATGTTGCCGAGTGAATAAATACGTGAAGAAAGTGTGGCCATTCCATTGTCTACCACAGCGAAGGCCTTTTCTAGGTTGAGTCTATTAATCTCACATAATCTCTCAGCAGCTTCCTGTTCGGAGACTTTCCAAAGTTCAATGTAGATGGCATATAAGAAGCGTTTTTATGCGGTTTCTTGGGACCTAACAAGAAATCCCTAAGATCCATGTTATCAGAGAGAAGGGACAAGTGTTGTTTCACCTGTAATAGTGTTGATGTTTTTAGCCATTCTAGGCATAACTTCCCAACATTATAAGAAGCCACTACCCCTGTGTCATCTGTGTGTACATAGCGTGGGTCAGGCCTATGGATACTAAACCCTCTGGTGGTAACTCTGAATCTTGATTGACACTTATTTGTGTCGATTGGCCAAACCAACCATCCCTTCCAATTGGGAGCTGATGAATTGTATGCACCATTCTGTATCATTTTACCCAGTACCTCCTCACTTATCAGTGTGTCATTTGATATACCTTCAATAGGTGTGGGCGAGGGGATACGTGATGTTTTCAGGTCTTTTATTTTCGCAAACCCGTAGCAGGTAGTCTGTTGCACTGTTCTGTTCAGGAAAATTATCTGTAATGGTATGAGGCAAGCTCTGAATAAAGCCTCTGTTCCCTGAACCTGCCATTCTTTTGTCCCCCAGATGGATTTTGTGTCTATCGTGTCCCTCCAATAGTCGAAACCTTGTATAGACAGTTAGGAGCTAAAAGGTGCTTAATATATAAGCTTGGTGTTTGTCAGCATCATTTTCTTCGCAGTTGCATTAGTCTGTGCAAGCTTATAATAGTATGACATTGGGTCTGATGTATTGAACCCTGAAAAGTATGCAAATTTCTGTGTGAATGTGGCAGAACTACCTTTGGCGGTGTCGGGCAATGTTCCCATTGATGTTAAGTGTTAAATGTGCATGGGACACTAGCTTTATGCAAAAGGTTATGACCATAATGCTGGTAACAATACATTTTATCAAAATCAGGTGTATCTTCATACAATTCTTTGTAAGAAAATGCAGCCGATTGTTCTAAATCTGAGAGCATAGTATTTACAGTTTCAATGTCCCAATCATCAGAGAGTGTACTCGGGGTAATCAAATCATTCAATGAAATTTTAAATACATGTGGAATTTTCAACTGTTCAGTAGGACCAAATACATCATATCAAACCCTATCCCAAACTATACCATCCGGTACTGGAACTGCTGTAATGTTCACTAGGGACAGGTCTTTCTGTTCACGGTGTGATCACGTATGAGGTTTTAAGTGCAAGTTCACAGATTGTATTGCAGAGCGGTGTGGGAGATAATGTCCATTCAGTTGTAGGAAAAAGACAGTTACTATACCAATCCAAATTATCAGGAACAGGATCCCTAATGCAAACCAAAGATCCAACCAAGGGGACACAAAGTAATTCTATTTCAGCCAGAGATAGAATTGTCGAAATTTCTCTTTTTTGGAAATGGGTGGTGTTTGCTCTGGTTCACTTGGATCTGAAGAAAAGTCATCGAAGTTGATGAAGTAGCCAGATGCAGTTCAATCTATTTTTGGTAGCTCTGCAGAGTTCGTAGAACTGGCAGGTGTTTCTTGTGAAGGCACATTAATGTAGATTTCATTATTGGGCCAAAATGCAATTTGCGTTTCAGTTGTATTGGGATGTTGCTCAATTTCAACTGGTGTAATTCGTACTCCGTTATTTGATACTCCTGCATTTTGCGCAGAGGAGTCTTAAAACGTTATTAGTCTTTCCATGTGAACTTCCTGTATAGTAGCAAGAGGAGATCTGCGGCTATTCAGGATTCCACGCGGCCTACTGTTGAGAGTTGGCCACATAGTATGGTTTTATCAGATCAATGGAGACGAATCTTCTTTCTTTTCTGCCTGCAAGAGGTGGAAGAAGTACTGTCCTTGTCCCTTTGACTGCTAGGACAGGTACGGGTGTTCGGTAAGATGGCCCAAACTCCTTCTTGTCCACGATCTTTTCTCAAACCAGGTCCCCAATCTTCAGGACCCAGGCAGGTCTTGCCGAAACCTGTTTCACTTCCCCAGTGGCGGTGCGTTTTACTTGGACGTTGCTTTGTAATGCCCGGAATTCATTGAGTTCCTGTAAAACAGCCAAACGATTATTCAGTTCAAATGGTTTTACATCAGCCACTGTGCTGACACAATCGAGGTCAGGTACCCACATTCTTGTCCCAAACAGGACCTCATAGGGGGTACGTCCTCCCAAGGATTTTCTTGGCAAGTTGTTAAGTGTCCTCTGGACCCCATACAGGTGATTGACCCAACTACCACCTTCACCTAATACCTTTGCTGTTAAGGATTGCTTTAGATTCCGGTTTTTCCTCTCCACCACTGAATTTCCCTCTGGATGGTAGGGGGAGGAGTACCGCAAGGCCATGCCCCATTCTTCCCATGGCTTCCTTGTAAGCCCGTGAGCTAAACGCAGGGCCTCGATCGGAGTGTAACGTGCCAATTGCGTATGTCCCGATGAAGACTCGCAAATCCTTTATAACAGTTCGGGCGTCAGCCGAGCGCTGAGGCCAAAACCATAGAAATCTAGAGCATGAATCCACTGCCACCAAGATGTACTTCTAGGCCCCATCTGAATTTAGGGGCCGCAGTGGTCCAAATAGACACATGCGAGAAGTCTGTCTGAAATGAGTAATGGTGTTTGCTGTGGCGGTGCTACGGTGGAACCTTTCATCTGCTGCCAAATGTCGCACTTTAGGACATAACCCTTCGTTTGTTTAGACAAATCTGGCCACCTATATCGCCGCTTCAGTAATGAAATTGTAGCAGTGACTCCTGCGTGTGCTGAGCCCAGACTCTCGTGTTCAGCTAGAATCAAACCTAATCTGCGATCCATGTTTGGTATAACTCTATCCCCCACTCCTGGAATTTGAGCATACAGTGTATTTTGCACATCTAATTTATAGGAATACTTGAGTGGAAAGCCCTTCGGCACAGCAGGGCCGTTTTTTGAGGCGTTGACAGCTATCAGTATGTCTCCGTCTGTCCTCGTGCTAGAACAAGTGATTGCAGCAACTGCAGCCTTCATCAGCCAGTGAATCTCCTTCAACGTGTATGCCAACACGCTGATGACTCAAGGTGTGAATAACTTGAGCCAGTGGCAGGCATTTCTTCAGCTTTGCTACTTGTTCCCATAACAATTTATTCTTAATTGTGCAACCCTTGGAATCTCTAAACCCATTCTGGCCCCAGTAATGAAGATATTCATTATAAGATTGTACACAATAAAACGTATCGCACACTGTCAGTGTGGGGAATTCCCGATCCATATATTGTAGTGCTAGTATCAGGGCTTTCAGTTCTGCCAGCTGCGCTGTGCAATCTCCTAGAGATTGTGTAGTTGTAATGCTCGGATGGAACTTACCGTCCTGCATACATCCCTTCACTATAGCACATGCTGCGCTATACTGTTGTTTACTTCCAATGGCAGGCTGAGCAGAACCATCAGTGTAAATGATGAGTTCATATTTTTCTAGAGGCAAGATTTCATTCGGGAGAGGGTATTCTTATTCGTACTGCAGTAATGCTTGTGTTTTCAGTGTAGGATCATATTTGTATTCTACATCTGTTGCAGTGAGGGAATTAGCGCATTGTATCCATCGTGAATGCAGTGCTTTCACATTTGGGATGTTCGCTTTGGTCACAGCTTCTAAAGTTGGTACCGGGGTTACAACTATTATGCGTTTCCCCTGAGCTAGTGCTCTTTCTCTCACTACAGCAATCTGCACTGCTGTCAGTATTTTTTCTGTTGCTGCAAATCGCATTTCAGCATTTGTGTATAACTGTGATTTGTAAGCAATTGGGACTGTCTCACCTTCATTGAAATTGATGTATGCATATGGTACATACGGGGACCACCCGTATCACCAAGTTGGTAGAATTCAACGTGTGCGCAAATGTTTTGATGATATTATGTCAGCCTGAACTGAGAATATCTGTATGTTCCTGTGTCCACTGATGTGCTGTGAAATCAGGTCTGATTAAGTCGTAGAAAGGTTTTACTCTTTCTGCATAATCCAGAATGTATGTTCTGCCAAAATTTAGAAATCCTAAAATGGATTGCAAACCCTTCAGAGTCTTCGTAAGTTGGAGCAGCGCACACTTTTCTAAAAAGTTGGTTCACTTGATAGCTCATATCCCAAAAATAGGACACTGAGATGGGCAATTTTTGATTTCTTGAAATTAAATTTGTAGCCCAAATTGGCGAATCCCACAATAATATTGTTCACCCTGCACAAGAGTTCAAGTAATTCATCGTCCGTCAGATAGATATCGACATAGGACACTGCCTCCTCGTCGCATGTTTGTAACAGTTCTTACACTCTCGCCGAGAATAGCCCCGGGCTGTTCTTATACCACTAGGGTAAATGACAGAAGTGACGCTTAGTGCCAAGGGCAGAAAATGCTGTCAAATATCTGCTATCTGGAGCTATATTTTGGCAGAAGAATCCATTCGAGATATCTAATATCATTTTATATTTCTTTCGCACAATGTTATTCATTAATGCGGCACTATGTGCGTTTTGAACTACAAATGTTCGTGTGCATGTGTTTAAATGTCGGTAATCCAAAACTAGACGATATGAGTTGTCAGGTTTCATTACGGGAAACAAAGGTTTGTTCATTGGGGGGTTGCAAGTCTCAGTCACACCTTGGTATTCAAGTTGGTCTAAGATTTCTTTTACCTGTCTTTTTGCATCGTTTTTAATAGGGTACTGTCTCTCTGCATTCGGAGTAGATTTTATTGGGATTTTGTGGTGAGTAGACTCCACGTCCCACCCTACATTGTTGCGGTATAATGCCGGAGCTAGCGCTAGCGTCCACTCCTGCGCGTATGAATGTTGTAAAGATTCTGAACGAGGTCGGAGAAAGCATGCAAAATGATGCTTTCCCCTTTTGGGCAATCCGTCACAAACTCAAGCGGCCAATCTTTTTCTGCTAACAGGATGTCATATCCAAATGTTAAGTTCTCCCAAAAGAGACCTTTAACTTTTCTTGAGATGTCCCCCTATATTTGTAGTGTAATTTCGTACAGTCTATGTGGGACACTAACTCTTGTATCAGGTGTTTCCACCGTGATATGTTCATTCAATACTGCTGTTACCAGAAAATCCTTCAGGTTCTGGCGAGCTATTGTTACTTCTGCCGCGCTGCCTAGCATCGTCAGAACGCATTCTCCGTTCAGAAGCTGAGTCCTCAGTAACCTGGGCATGTCTAATTTTCAACCCAGCTACTTTCTTCTTTTTAAATTGAGGTTTTGCTTTAGGTTGTTCTTCCTGCTTGATAATGTAATCTGAATTACGATATGTTTCCCTTTTTGTCTTTGGTCGATCTTCAGTCTTTTGTTCTGATCGCCCGTCCCTCTCCGAGTTTTTTGATGAACCCTGAAAGGAACAAAAGGAATGTGTATCAGAGTCCTGATACCTGTCAGGTTTCCTAATGTTATCACGATTCCTAAGGTTAAACCTCTTTTCAGACGACTCCCGCTGGGGAGACCCACCCCTTGATCGTGAATTCTTTTCTGTATTATTATTTTTAGATTGTTTGTTATCCCATTTCTTTTTAGAAGAAGATGGTGCTTGCTTTGAGTTGTCCTTGTCGGGACGACCCGCCATTTGTGGTTTCCCTGGTTTGGCTTCCAAATTATCTCTACCTAAAGCGGCATAGGTTTCTTTGATAATTTTTGGTAACTCTCGCTCCTTATTTATAGGAGCTATTTCCCTTAGGCGGTGGTGTATGGCCACTGCTATTGCATCCCCTCTTATGTTGCTCAGCATTATTGCAGAGACTTGGGCAAAATTACCCATCAGTTTCATCCCCAAGTCCAGGGCAGGTTCTGCCCCGTACTCATTCTGTATCTGTTTCAATACTTCTGGAACGACTGCTATGGAAGGGGTACCGTGTATTCTGATGTAGACGGCAACAAAGATTGTTCCCAAAGTGGTACAATCCTCGATCAAGGGAGCCATCCCCAATGACAAGCAAATGGTTAGCATTCTATGTTTTTCCTGCGGATCCGTAGGGGGAAATACTGCTTCCAGCAGTGCAATTTTTATGTGCTATCCAAAACGGAATTTGTTCCCGTTTGGAGGGGATTGTCCCCATTACTGATTTCAGTGTCTGTGGGTTAATCGTAGGTGTGGTCTGATGTGGACCGACTGGAGCATTTCTCGCAGGTTGGACTGTTAATGTTCGCATGACAAACTGAACAATGTGTCTGTATAACTGGACTATGTCTTTGTATGTTGTACGGTCTTCATCCGCTGGTAGTGTATCTATCTCAGGATGTGGAGTGTATGCCGCTAAGACCGGCCAGGTCGCTCCTTCTATGCTGAGTGGACCGAGTCTTACGACAGATGTTGTGTGTGGGAGGGCGCCTTTAAACCAGTTTCTGTGTTGCTGGTAAGTTAACGGGACTTCAATATCTTCATATGGAAAGCATTCTTCTGATGGTTCAGCTACAATGTATGTGTGAAACAATTTAGTCTGTGAATCTGCAGGCGGGAACTGAACCCAAGAATAGAGCACCTCTGATTCGAACACCTCGTGTGCCTCAATCACGAAGGTAACACAGACATCTGTTGCTGGTATGTCGTGTTCTAACAACTTTATAGTTACTGCATGTCTACAATTTTCTGTTATGTTACGAACTTTTGCAAATTCGTCTTCCCCCGAGCCTGAACTACCACTCTTGGACTCAGTCATTCTCAAAAGGAGAAGAATAAATGTTTTAGAAATTAGGGGTTTTGCACAATGTGGGAACCTTCTTCCTTACAAGCTTGTTTAAACCTTCAGCCAATGCACAGATTATATCTGCTCAGCTGAGGCGGATTCCCTTCCCACTTCAGACGTCTCTGAAAAATTGTGAGTAGGGCTTTCTGAAAAAGCACGATTGAACTACTCAGATTTTAACTGTTAATATAAGAACCAAACCAACGTTGGCATCACCATGTCGTGTTGTTCCCAGGAATCCCCAGGACCTGCGCGTTTTGGATGACCTAAACTGAGGGCTTGGTGTCCAAACTGCTTCCGGACACCCCCACAGGATATGTCAGCCGTTAGACCAGCTAGCTCTACAATGCCACTACCACCCCCCCCTGTATCTTACAGTGATGCAGGTAGTTTCTGGCAACCACTGAACATGACAACCCTGATTCCTCAGGTATCGTGGAAAACAGTACAGTACTTTTCGCTCAGTCACTTGTGCTTACTTATTCTCAGAAAATACACAAGATGGCGATTAGGACGTATCAATAAGTATTTATTGATAGATATGTAAGTGTAGCATGTAAGTTCGTGTGGATATATATGTATATAGCCAAGAATCCCCTAAGGAAGAACCAACCCCCTCACCTGATGGTAGAGAATGAAGGACCCCGTCTCTGCTCTGAGGATGACACCCCTCAAGGGATGTCAGACCGCTGCGTGTCAAAGATTCAACATGCAGGACCCCGTGTCAGCGTGGAAGGAATTCTCCTCTAATTTTCAGGGGGGAATAAGGGTCTTATATACTAGAGTGGCCACTCCAGGGTTTCTTCTAGAATCGATATTTTTCTAAAACAATCATAAATGTTTTGGAAACAATCCTAAATGTTTTCTAAAACGATGCAATCATGACAGCGGGCTGTTGGCCAAGGATGAAAAAAAGTGGTGACCCTTATATAGAATAATTATGCATTGCCTGAGGGCATGTTTATGTACGTCAGGTACAGGGATTATGATAGAATACTAAGAGCCTGGTGTCGAAGAGACAGGAGCAAGCTACTAGGTAAAGGTCACCTGTTTAGAACCGTTATTGTCGTGTGGATGGGACAAAGTATGTAAAAAGGGGGCATACATGACAGGATTAGCCTAAAAAACATGACATGAGGAAAAGGGAAAAATGAAAAAGTACGCAGACGCACGGCAACATGCCACGCCATCCAAGCTGAAGCAAGGAGACTCAGTGCTGGTGCGTCAACGACAAGCAAGGAAGTCGAACAGCCCTTTCTCAAGTGAACCGCTAACTATAATAAATGTCAATAGGACAATGATAACAGCTGCAGCAGGCCCCTACTGGATCACCAGAAACAGCTCACACTTCAAGGGTCTAAAGACATCAGATGAGGAAGAAGGAGAGGCTGGGCCTAAGAGCAATGCAAAACATGTCATAGAGGAAGTCATGGACAGCATGGAAGGGACATCACACAACAGTGAGAGATGAGACCAGGTTGAAGAGATACCGAATGAAGGAACCGAAATGTCCTGCCCAAGAGAGTGAGCAGAAAGCCAAAGAGACTTATTGAGGAACTATAGTGATGGGGAAAGCAAGCAAACACCACTACCAGCAAAGCAAACAAGGACGATCAGAGTGCAGCAGGACGGTGATGACATTGCTTCTTCTGTCCTGTGTCCTGCCAGTGTTTTTCTGTTTCTCTCTCTCTCTTCCTTTCTTCTTTCTTTTCTTTTCCACAAAAGGGGGAGATGTCGTACTGAGGTGCAGAGGGCACTAGGACCCTGCACAAGAATGAAGGGAGGGGCCAGCCACCGGACATCACTTCCGGTCAGGGAAGGGGACGGGGCAGTATTAGGAGACCAGGGAAGAGCGACTGTGTCCTGGTGTTCCTTGGGGACTGGGGCAGACGCAGGACACGACACAGGGCAGGCTCTGTCTTCTCTTTTGTGATGTTGGATTGGCCTGGCATGGTTGCAGGTCCTTTGGCACCCGCACAGGCACGTGCACACACACACATACACACACACACACTCTCTCTCTCTCTCTCTCTCTCACTATCTCTCTTCTTCTCTCTCTCTCTGTCTCTCTCTCTTTTCTCTCTCTCTCTCTCTCTAACAGTGGTAAACCACAATCCACAGCAGCTGTCTTTCAGACTTGGCTGCGTTGATCCTTAATTGAAGTTCTTCTTTTATTTATTTTTACTGTGGTTTCCCACTTCCTCATTGGCAGATTCTCAATATTTTCAATATTGCTATGCACTATTTTGCAATGTTATGTAATAATATAGGACCTAGGTGTATTACTCAAGTTAGGAGAATGTGAAATCCCCAGTTTTTCACAGGCACCTATCAGGATTGACAATTATACCATGCTCAGGTCAGGCAGACCCTCTCTGGGACTGGTTAATATAGGGCTAATCAGAGGAGGTCCAGGGGAGCAGGTCCATTCCAGGTATTTTTGATAACCACTATGTCGTAGATGACATCCATTACCTTCTAAGGACTTTTATCTCAAATGGGTATTTGGCATGGGTTCAGCTTTCCTGGACCAAAATTGGGCATCCTTGCGATAAACTGAAGAAATGCGTCTGCCCGCGGCATACGCAGTTGCCCTCTTAAGAGCACGACTCCTTAGTCCCGCATTCTGGCACACTCACCCTCGTTCCACTCGTGGGGACCCCCGCTGGAGTCCATCTCTCCTGGCGCTCGCCTTGCGTCATTTCCTGCACCTGGTGTTAACGCATTCTCGGCCCATATGGGAATTATTTCTTCTTACTGTCGTTGTACTCTGATCTTATGAAATAGTTGTGTTAATTTTCAAGTTTATCTAGAGCATGGGCATTTTCCAAAACTGCGTCAGAACAATAGGTTAACGAGTCCCAACTGGTGCTGTCAGGTGACTGGTACAGGCAAATTCTCAGGCGTGTGCCACCTGCCACAAGGGATACACACTGGGAAGAGTAGGGCTTTATTTAATTGCGCTGATCGAATACTTCGCTGCTTGGCCAACAAGGTTCTTTGTGCCGCCATTGGTGACGCACTGTGTTTTTTATTCACTTCAAAGCCTCACAGTCCCGATGGGGATGCAGGCGCCAGACTGCATTGAGGAGATGTTTATAAATGCTTTTGGGGCACGGCAGGTAAGCCTGGCTAGTCAGACCGGCCAGTTACATCCAGGGGCGTCTGCTGCCAAAACAAACCGGAGGGGCAGCGCAGGGGACATATAATAATAATAATTAAAACACTTACCTCACGCTGCCGCTCCTGATGCCAGCTGCCTCAGTGAAGAAGTATGAGGAAGTCCATGGGCCACTCCCATCAAATCCAGATGCAGCGCCAGGATTGGTTTGGGCGGCCTCGTTAGGCGCTTAGTAAGTGACTGGTAGCTTTTGCAGTTTCTCCAACCGGCTGTACAATACAGTTGGTTGGAGAAATCAAAGCACGCATGATGGTTTGGCCAGCCTAAGATAGGTGGCCAAGCCATCACGCACACTTCCAGTGCCCAACAACTCCTCCTCCCCCTGCTGGCTGTCACTCAGAATGCCCAGCCCGTCCCATCCTTGACTCGGCAGAATCATCAGCTTTCAGAGAAAAATAAAATTATTTTATTATCGTTTTATTTTTCTTCTGCAGTGAGTGGGGTGATGCTCCTCCGCCGTTGCGGAGGAGCTGCTGCTGGTCGTGTCTGCACACCAACATGGTCGCGAGCTCTACCCGTACAGGCCAATTTTTTATGATTAGAGGGTCGGAAGGGGGAGATTTAACTCATTGATGGAAGGCCGTTGTCAGGCGAATTTTCCTTTTCCCGGGCAGATGATTGCTCTGAATGTCATTACGTTGCTGAAGTTTTTTTCATGTGCTACTTGTCTCACTGTTCACAGGCTGTGGTTTCCTGGTGGGCAAAACATTCTGATTACTCCATCAGTGTGAAGATTCATTATTGTTGTTTTAAATCTAATGTTGTACTGCCATTCTCATAATCAGCGGCGGCCAGCACGGATCAAAAGTAGGAGGGAAGAGGGCAGGGGCGGGAGGGGGGGACGCGGGGGAAGCATGGGTCAAAAAAGTACTGTCTTGCCACTTCCTCGCCACGTCTCTCCTCCGTAGTCCTCCCTCGCTGACCTGAACAACAGGAAGCACACCCAAGCTCCCAGTCAGCCAGTCACAAAGCTGCCTTAGCAGTTTTGTGATTGGTCTGACTTGGAGCCTGGGCATGTCCTCCATGCAGGCTGTAATGCAGCCTGCATGGAGAACATGCCAAGTGCACAAGACTGTTTTGGGCGGCCCAAGAGGGCCGGACAAACAATCATTGCGCACTTAGGAGGGTGCTCCCACTCCTCCCCCGCCCCCTCACGCAAAGCTGCGGAAGCAGGAGAAAATAAAATTATAATAACGCAAGTTAATATCATTTTATTTTCTCTTTATTTCACTGCTAAAAAGCAGTGGGGCAACACTCCTCCGCCTTTTTTTAATTATTTTTATTTATTTTATTATTTTTATTATTTATGCGTTTTTATATAGCGCGGACTTTACCCGAGGGTGTCAGAGCGCTTCACAACAGGATCAGCAACATTACATAAGGAGGAGGATACAAATGAGCATAATACAAAGGCAAGCGTTACATTGCATGAAGAAAAAGTGACAATTGTGCAAAAACAAACAAACCAAATACAAAAAGAGGAATAAGTTCCAATAGGAAAAAGTGACAGATGTGCATGAAACATGGGATACCAAATACAAATGGAGGTATAATGCTGCAATAAGTGGCATTCACACTTGACACACTGGGAAGGCACTTCTATAGGCTTGGAGTACAGAATTTCCTATAGTGGAAGAACTTCCTTGAGGTAGTAGAGAGGGCGTGAATTCAGCAGGGGGTACATGGGGTACAAAATATATGATACAAGGGGTACAAAATACCACTAAAGGCATAATACTGTAATAAGTGGCAGTAACTCAAAGCACACTGAGAAGGCCCTTCTATAGGCTTGGAATACAGAATTCCTATCATGGAAGAGCTTCCTTGAGGTAGTAGAGAGGGCGTGACTTCACAGGGGATTTAAAATGGGGGGAACACGCACATAAAAACCAACACAACACATAGAATAAGGGATGAGCAGACAAAAGTACAACTTTATACTGACGAGCGAGCTTCCTAGAGGGGCCTGAGACCGAACGTATTAGTTCTGGAAGTGTCTTTGGAATAGAAGAGACTTGAGGTCAGCTTTGAAGATCCGGGTAGAGGAGGTGGCACGGAGCAGTGGGGGAAGCGAGTTCCAGATTCTCACCGCATTGCCCGAGAAGGATTGAGCCATCGATCTTTCCCTTTTGAAGATGGGGGCTCAAGCAGAAGCTTTTCCGCATTGCGAGAAGGGCGAGAGCCACCGGACAATTTCAATTTATTCGCCAGGTAACAAGGGGAGGACGTGTGTAAGGCTTTGTGTGTGATGCAGGCAGTTTTGTAAATAGATCTTGCCTCGATCGGAAGCCATCGCAGAGAGGACAGGATAGGAGTGATGTGGTCGCTTCGTTTAGACCCTGAAATGAAGCGAGCTGCTGAATGGAGGATGGATTTGAGAGGGGAGAGGTGGGATTTGGGTAGGCCAGTCAGAAGAGAATTGCAGTAATCCAGTCTTGAGAGAACCAGAGATTGTACCAAGGTTTTTAAGTCTTTCTCCGGGAAGAACCGACGGATCCCCCACAGAAGGCGCAGCTGGTACCGTGCATTCTTAGCAATAGAGTTGATGTGGGCGATTAGGTTGAGTCTTTTGTCGAGAATGACACCTAGGGATTTAGCGCTGTCAACAATGATGGGTTTGTTGTTGAGAAGGTTCAGCTGATCCATCCAAGATTGAACAGGAGGAGGTGAGAGGTAGAGAGGAGGAGGAATTCAGTTTTGGCGGGATTCAGAATGAGTTGGTGAGCTGACATCCAGTTGTGAATAGAGTTGAGGGTAGAATTGAGTAGGGAGAGATCGTGTGCGGAGGACACCTTAAGGTAGATTTGCGTGTCGTCAGCATACAGATGGTAAAGGATCCCAGATTTGCTTAGGAGGTTCCCTAAAGGTTCCAGGTAGAGATTAAACAAGGTGGGTGCCAGGATAGAACCTTGAGGGACGCCCTGACCTACGGCCACAGGAGATGAAAGACTGTTCCCTATCTTGATCATTTGGGATCTGTCCGAGAGGAAAGAGGCAAACCATTTGAGCACAGTGCCGTCCAGACCCATTCTCTGTTGAAGAGTGTTGAGGAGGGTGCCATGATTAACCGTGTCAAAGGCTGCAGAGAGGTCTAGAAGAATCAGAAGACATGAATCCCCAGCGTCGAGTATATGCAGCGCATCGTCAATCACTTGCAGCAGGGCTGTTTCAGTGCTGCAATTTTGGATGAAGCCCGACTGGAAGACGTCGAGGAGGTTATTGTCCATGATATGTGAGGAAAGTTGTTTCGCGACACATTTTTCGGTGATTTTCGACAGAAAAGGGAGGTTGGAGATAGGGCGGAAGTTGTTGAGGTCGTTCGCATCCGCGGCGGTTTTTTTTAGAAGAGGGGTGACCTGACCTGATTTGAGGGTAACCGGGAGGGAGCCTTGACTGAGGAAGAGATTGACTAGCCTGGTCCAGTAAGAGAGAGTATAGGTATAGAAATCGATGGCGATGTCGCTAGGGATGGGGTCGGAGGAATGGTTGGAGGGTTTGGTTTCGCGGATGCATTTGAGGAGGTCATCTTCCGAGATGACGTCAAAGTTCTGCCAGGTGACCAAGGATTTCCGCTCCTCCATTGGGGGGGGGTGGGCGACCTGATCCACCAGAGTTTTGACCTTTTCATCGAAGAATATAGCGAAATCTGCTGCTTTCTTTGAGGAATCCTCAGGCTTAATGGTTGGAGGAGAACAGTTTGGGTTTTGAAGAGATCAAAAAGTTTTTTGGGTCTGTTTTTAGCCGAGTCAAGGAGGGATCTGAAATGTGATGCTTTTTCAAGGAAGATGTGATTGTGATATTTGGATCTTGCTGAGCGTAAAAGAGAGAGATTGGAGGTGGAAGGAGATTTTCTCCAATGCTTCTCCAGGAATCTAAGGTTTTTCCTTTCGTCGTAGAGCGCTTTATTGAACCAAGGTGCTGAGGGGGTGGGTCTTTTCCTTTTGCTTTGGAGAGGAGCAACAATGTCAATTTCAGCTGCTAGTACTGAGAGGCACTGAGAAGTGAGAACGTTGACATCCACGCTAGGGTCTAGTCTAGGAAGAGCCCGCATAGCGGAATCACAGAAAGTGTCAAGATCAATGTTCTTAGTGTTACGGAACCAGGTGGTAGCTCTTTTAGGTTGGCCGAGAGTTATAACGTGCGATAGGTGAAAGCGGAAGGGAATGAGGAGGTGGTCAGACCAGTCTACATGGATGGGGGAGCAGTGGTCAGCAGGTCTTCTTTGGATATGACAAGGTCCAGAATAGAGCCCTTAGAGTGTGTGGATTCCGAGCAATGTTGGAAGAGATCATTGGCTGAGAGAAAGGAGGCAAGCTTGTTGGCAGCCGAGTCTTCCAAGGAGCCCCAGTGGAGATTAAAGTCACCCAGGAATATCTGTCTGTCACTTTGAGAGAGTTGGTCACTGATGAAGTCAGACAGTTCCTCCACAAAGGAAGAGCAGTAACCAGGCGGGTGGTAGATGGCATGGAATCTAAAGGGTGAGCCGTGATGTATTTGAAGTTCTAGGGAAAGGCATTCGAATGTACGGAAGAGGGTGGTTGGGACCGCTTTAATTTGAAGGGAGTTTCTGAAAATGATAGCGACACCTCCTCCAATTTTGTCTGCTCTGTCATTTCTGAGGATAGAATAGTCAGTGGTACCAACAGATCAAACAAAGTATGAGAGGAGTCATTAAACCAGGTCTCAGTGAGGAAGATCATGTCAAGATTTTGGTGAGTGATAGTATCAGAGATTTCCACTTTGTGTTTGACTGCAGATCTGCAGTTGTGGAGCAAACAGAGCAGCTCTGACGCAGATGTTTTGGTGAAGGGGGTGTTAGGGTTGTTCAGGGAGATAGGGATAAGATTCTTGAATGAGGGAGCCCGGCAAGAGGGAGGTTGGTGAGGTCTGACAGAGGAGATGACCTGAATAGGAAACTGCGTACAATTCTTAGGAGAGGAGGGCGGAGAGGGAGTGACGTTGGAGGTCTTGAGGCTGGCCCGTAAGTTGGTGATGTCTGCAGAGGGCAGACTGTGATTGGTTTTATTGGGGCGCAGGAGCAAGGGACTCCTCGGGAGGGTGTAAGGGACAGGGGATAACTTGGCGCTTAAACGTGAGATGGACGCTACCAGCTGGGAGATGGAATAGATGAGAGAATCCAGTTTATTTTCCAGAGAGAGGAGAGCTGAGCATGGAGTGTTAGGTGGCTCGATGGATAAAGAAGGGAGTGCAGAGGTTGAGGGAGGGCAGGGAGGGGTGGGGGAACGAGTAGAGGGCGGTGGTGCAGAAGGTAAGGGAGGACAGGGCGGGCTGGAGGAGCGGGATATGAAATGGAGTGCAGAGGGTGAGGGAGGACGGGGCGGGGTGGTGGAATGGGATAAGTGAGGGAGTGCAGAGGGTGAGGGAGGGAGGGGAGAGGTGGGGGAATGGGTGTGGGGTTGGGGAGCAAGGGAAGAAGGTGAGGAACGATGGTGAACAGAGGGAGTGGAAGGTGAAACAGTGGTGGGAAGAGAATTTTTTTTACTGGAGTTGAACAGAGGGGAAGAGAAGAGGGCATACGTCCGAGGAGGAAGTTGAGGAGTAGGAGGGGGGATAGAAGAAGGCCGGAGGTAAGGGAAGAAGAGGGGAGACGAAACTGACCCGGGCGGGGTGGGCGGGGGGACAAATGAGGTCCGAATGTGCGTGGATCCGAAAGAAAAGGGGGCTGTAAAGGAGGGGGAGGGCAGGGGGTCCGAGGAGGGCCAGAGGAATGGGGAGAAAGGAGAGGATGGTGCAAGATAGGTACTGGAGGCTATGCAAGGCGAATGTAGGGGGACAGGTAACAGGTGGAGTGGGGGGAATTGACTAGCGGGAAACTGAGGGAGAAGCAAGGGACTGCAAGGTCGGAGGGAGAGACGAGGAAGGAATTGTCAGGGAGGGAGACAAGGTTGGGAAGCAAGGGAAGAGGAAGGTGGAGTTGAGGATAGAAGGGAGGTGGAAGAGGAGAATTTAGGGTACGGGGGACGGGGAAGAGCGGAAAGGGATGAGGCGAAAGGGGGAGGTAAGGGGGAAGGTAAGGACAGTTGATGGGAAGACCAGGTTGTAAGAGAGGTGAATTAAGAGGGGGTGGAGGGCAGATTTAGTGGGAATAGGGGGCGGTGACAATGTTGGAGAATCGAGCAGGTGTAGGGTGGGGAGGGGGTGGAGGCCAGAGGCCGGAAAGATAAGATAGGGGGAGGGGCATTTTGGGAAGGGGGAAGGGAGGGAGATGAGGGAGCAGTGGCTGGGGGAACAAAGGGTAGCCCTGCGCCTCCCGGGATAGGGGCCGGCTGGTGTGTCGGGGGGTCTGGGGGGAGAAAGGGAGAAGGGAGAGGAGTTCAAAGAAGAGTTGGGGAGATCATAGTTGTGCGGGTTGGACGAAGGGAGTGGAAGAGATGGTCGAAGAGGGAGAGACAGGAGTCTGTCGCTTGAATCATGACGGTGCCATTGTTGTAGAGTGTTATGGTGAGCGAGCCCTTAAAGCTCGTGGAGGGGAAATTTTAAGCCGCTGTCCATGCGGGATAGATGAGGAGGAGGAGACGTTGAAGAAATTGAGGAAGCTGGTGGACCAGGAAGGGATGTCATGGGTGAAAAAAATTAAGTCATTTTTTAGCTTCCCTAGGTGCCCATTATGGAATTGATCAACGAAGAGGGAATCAGGGAAGTGTTCAATGGTGTTGTGCTTGAATCGTTTTGCTGCTGCTTTGGACAGATTGGGGGATAGATGACTTTGAAGCAGTTAACTCCCGACTTAATACGAATGGAAGCCATGGTAGGGAGAGGAGGGCCACCAGGGTAGCGATAGATCAGAAAAGAATAATATGAAGAGGAGGGCACATAAGCCGGAAGACGAGTGAGGATAATCCAATGAGATAGCGGTCAGGAGGCTACTAGACATGCAGGGCCAGGGCCTCTGGTCTAACTCCCTAATAAGACATCGTACCGGTGGGATAGAAGGCTGGCTTGTCTCCAGCAGTGGGGAGGGTGTGGGATCATACCGGGGCAAACCCTACCACCCGGGATTGGGACCTCCCAGTGTGGAAACCCGCATGGAAATGGGAGTCGCCTGTAGGATCGCAGTGATGGGGAAGGACATTCTTTGGCTCCCCAGGGAGGAGGCCCAAATGGACACCATACCTCAACCAAGAGCACAGTTAGAGGAGAGCAAAGTGGACGCCAATTATGTGCATTACTCATCCCATGGGCCACCGATCGAGCCAGGACAGCCCAATAGGAAACTGGCCATCTCAAAGAAGGGCTCAAATGTCCTATGACCCAAAAGTTCCGGGCGAGCTGCCTAAGCAGCGAAGGACGCAATCTGTACAGGTCTCAATGTTGCAGCTGGCACTATGTGCTGCGCAGCTGTGAAGGACCGGGCGCGCTGCCTAGGCAGCAAAGGTCAAGGGTGCGCGATCTGCGCAGGTCTAAACGTTGCAGCTGGCACTAAGTGCTGCGCAGCTGTGAAGGTCCGGGTGCGCTGCCTAAGCAGCGAAAGTCAAGGGTGCATAATCTGCGCAGGTCTAACCGTTGCAGCTGGCACTGAGTGCTGCGCAACTGTGAAGGTCAGGGCTAAAGGAGGGCATCTCACTTCTAACAGCCAAGGTATGACCCCCAACCCAGGTCTAAACGTTGCAGCTGGCACTAAGTGCTGCGCAGCTGTGAAGGTCAGGGCTAAGGGAGGGCATCTCACTCCTAACTGCCCAGGTATGACCCCAACTCAACATTAGCCTAAACGGTGCAGCTTCCCACTACTTGCTGGGCAGCTGTGAAGTGATATGGCCTGGCACTCACCGTGCTTTTGGGGCCTCACTAGCCTCTGCAGCCACAGCACACAGCCACAGTACGCAGCCACAGCAATCTGCGCAGGTCTAAACGTTGCAGCTGGCACTAAATGCTGCGCAGCTGTGGAGGTCCGGGCGCGCTGCCTAAGCAGCGAAAGTCAAGGGTGCATAATCTGCGCAGGTCTAACCGTTGCAGCTGGCACTGAGTGCTGCGCAGCTGTGAAGGTCAGGGCTAAAGGAGGGCATCTCACTTCTAACAGCCAAGGTATGACCCCCAACCCAGGTCTAAACGTTGCAGCTGGCACTAAGTGCTGCGCAGCTGTGAAGGTCAGGGCTAAGGGAGGGCATCTCACTCCTAACTGCCCAGGTATGTCCCCCAACTCAACATTAGCCTCAACGGTGCAGCTTCCCACTACTTGCTGGGCAGCTGTGAAGTGATACGGCCTGGCACTCACCGTGCCTTTGGGGCCTCACTAGCCTCTGCAGCCACAGCATCGCCACCAACAGGGGCAGAGGGGCTGCAGCAGGTCGACTCGAGGTCATGAGAGTAACAGACAGTCTGTTGGTCAGTGTGTGAGGAGGTACTCTGCTGATGTGTCTGCGTTTTCGCCGCTCCTATATCTGTCTAACCATAAAGCGCAGCACTGGGGACTCCTGCACTGCATTCACCCAGAGCGCTCATGTGGACAAGATATTACCGCCCTTTACCACCCTGCAAACAGAATAGGCCAGAAGAGAATATACAGCCCTGGTATAGCTTCAGCAAAAGCTCACCGTGGGTGTAAAACAGATGTGTGGTGAAGCGCTCCTCAGGGATCCAGGCGTTGCACAACCGTGTACTCGCCCAATTTCTCACGCATGAACAAGGCAAACCACATCATCCTAAACGGCCGCCATTTTGGAGTCAGGCACCGTGCATCTGGAGATCGTCATAATACTGTAATCAGCCCCGTTGGGCATTATTCTTCAAAGGCTGATGGTATTGCCCCTTCTCACTTGGCTAGCGCATGCTGGCATATCACCAAAACGCAAAGCTGGCAAGAGGAGTTCCGCATTGTTCGTATATCCGCCATTTTAAATACAGGCAGCACGCATTAAACGAACCTCGCAGAGCCCTTAAAGGAGCAAAGCTCCAGAGCAAGCCGCCGCTCCTGCCGGTGTTGCCTGGGCTCGCTGCTGGTCCGCTGGGTGCGATGAGAGTAACGGTCACGCACAGACCCGCTATGTCCGGAGTCTCGAGCCACCGCTGAACGCTCACACTGCGGCCGGGGTCGCGCGGGAAGCAGACACCCTGTGAACCTTATGCCCTGGACTCTGTCCACCCGAACCAGTCGGTCCATACACCCCGCAGCGCAGTTACTTTACCAGCAGGCCCTCAGAGCCTCCAATCGCTCCTGACGATTCTGCTCAGGACTGCCTGCAGTGTGCTTAGCCGGCTGGGATCACGCTAGGGACCGCAGCTCCGATGCACAACGCTGGATATCGCCGGCTCTCCCACGAAGCCTCAGCGCCACATAAAATGGCTGCCGCGGGCCTCTGTCAGGGCGAATATGCGTAGGTAATCGCCACTCGACAGCCAAGGATAGCAGAGCTCTCAAACTTTCCCCAGCCATGCACCGCAGTTTCCGATGTTGCTGCCGTCGTTTTTGCTGTAATCAGGTGACCTGAAGTTGCAAAATAATGAAAGATAGTTTAGGCGACCGCCGGAGCCCAGTTAGGCAGCGGCCTAACTACTTACACGGACCATCCGTGAATGTAGCCTTAGCGGAGGAGCCGCCACTGCGCATAATTGCTGGAAAGGAAGGTTCCATGGGCATATTAAGCATTTTAAGTAAAAGGAACGCTGTGCGGGTGTTTGGCAGGCCAGTGGGTCGGTTCCCTCATTTTCCTCCCCCTGCTCATGTTACAGCTGGGGCTGGGGCATGTTTTACATGTGCAGCTCTTCTAAGCCTCACCGCTGCCCCCCTCTTCCTTCTTCCCGTTTTGTTTTCGGCGCTTCTTTGTTTCACAATAGCTTTTCAGATGTGCCTAAGAGCAATCTTTAAAGCATTTCCAGAAGCTGTACCTGAGAGCTCTGCTGGGACATGAGACAGTAGCTCCTTAAAATATTATACCTGGCGCCATGCGGGGCATTGCATTTTATTTGCCCACTGGAATTATGTGGTGGAGGAGGGCTAAATTATGTGGCAGGGTTGACTAAATTATGCTGCAATAAAAGGCAAATTATGCGGCATAATGCGCCACATTTTGTTATAGTGTTACTTCATTATTTTTACATTTTTGCACCTGGTAACTGTGTCTGAGAAAAGTGTTCACCTTAATTAGTACCAATATAACACCCAAATAAAGCAATGAGCAAAATTAAAGATGACCATTTAACCTTTGCGGAAAGCCTTCCGGTGCGCAGGAACACAAGTCGCCTATATTTTGTAACTTTTGATCCATTTGAGCTAGAAACAATATTTTTTTGGTTAAAATCAGCAGATTATGCTGCAGATTATGGATTATGTGGAAAATGCAGCAAATCCATAATTATGCAAAAATAGCCTCAGAATTGTATTATTCCAGTGGCCCTGATCTATGGCTACTAACTTAATTGTAACCCACAATTCCAAATTCGTTCACATTTACAGAACGTCTGAAATTCTCACTGGGCTGTGCGTCATCTTTATTCACATACAATTTATTAATCTATTAATACTATTTAAGTCTGGAAGCCGTTGTGGGTCCCTTGAGTAGGCTTTGTGGACCTCACCCCACCACAGGGGTACTTTGAAGCATAAGAGTGCAGGTGTCGACTGAGCCTCGGTAGACATAAGGATTAGGGAGTCAACCACACAACCATAACTCAGCCCCCAGTGGCAACAAAGCCTAGATATTTAAAGCTTTCTATTGGCAGTAGTGATGGTTCATGGGTCGCATACAGTTCTGGCACTTTAAGCCTGGCTAGGGGTGCAGGAGTGACATATCAACATCAACGTATTCAATGCTTCAGTAGGTAACCAGAAGAGGCATCACAGCGCCCTGATCTTTCTGGTGGCTTCAGGGTGCTCTTGGACAGCTTAGATTAAACTGACTGGGGCTAGTAGCATCAGGTAACCGCTAAAAGAGGAGTCGTATTCATGTTGCTTAGCCGCCACAATTTCAAGCCAAGCACTGCCAAGGTCTACTTATCTGGCTTATGAATGCACTCTCAAGCCAGACCTAAAAAATCCTTGTATGTTGATGAGCGCCCTCCTCCCATCTGTGCTGCCGCCAGAGAGAAACACCATAAACTATCTAGTTTTCTACGACACTTTATTAGCATTCAATGGCACTTGTGTGCCCCTGAAAATCCAAGCTCAGGCAGCTGAAGAAATAAACAAAATGATTACCACTGTAAGGTAGGCAAGAAGGATTTTTTTTTTTGGGTGTGGAAGCACACAGCTTATGTCCAATCAAAACATATACCCCTGGCTCCCAACATGCGGACGGAACCAAAGCACCCCCCTCACTGGGTGATACTTATGTCTGGCAACAGAGGCCCTGTCAAGCCAGACAAGAAAGAGAAACTAAAAAACTGTCATTCAACAAACAGGAATGCTTATCAATTTAAACTGCATCAGATTCTGAAGCTGGTGGTGGCAACAAGGGTATCTCAGCAAACTGACCCCTAGAAAAAAAGCAGGTCTGATAACAATATTATAGGTGTGATGCGTGTGGAAACCAATTAAATCTGCGTGAACACAATGTGCATGTCTTTATTTTTTGTTAGGTTCGCGGCATGAGTGATCAGTTACCCATTCATTGCTATGGTGGCGAGATGGGCAAAGGCCAGCCAGCACCTAGAAGCACTGCTACGCCCTCACACGGATAGCATGCAATGGCACAGCCTAATCCTCAAGCTGCAGCTGAGACTTGCGGGGTGTGGATCTCAACTTCACAGCTTAGTTGTTCCCATGGGGAGGGGGGGGGGGAGCAATCACCTCATGTCCCTGGGGCGCTGATGCTTATCAAGCAATGAAGTCTACCATGGGGGCAATCAGCAATTTCATGGGGCACAGTGAAATATGGTGGGCTGAGATAATCCCTCGCAGGGTTTGGCATGCAGCCAGCTCTTGGGATGCCATTGAACATTCCAGCAGAAGGGTAAATAGCACCAGGACAAGTTCCCTGGGCAGGGGGGCTTTGGTTTCATAAGGCATGGCTTAAATAACACAAACACTACGGGGTACTTCGATAAGGACGGGGTAGACCTGTCAGAGGTTGGTATGGACTTGTTCCTCTTGGGTCTGCAAGAAGCACTGGTAGCTGTGGGTTGCAGGTGACTAGGGAGCCTGAAATGGTGGGAGAGCCCCGGGTGTGACAGTGGCCACATCCAAGGCATTGGCGGAGTTATAGAGCGATCATGAGGTAGTTTGGTACATAAGGGTACCATCTCAGGGAGCACAGCAGGAGTGCTTTATGCCAAACCCAGGAGTCTTTACGGCAGGACCCTGGGATGTAAGTGACGGCGCCCAGTTAGTCCCACAGGCGGTTGCAAGCCTGAGCAGCCGAGGGCTTGCCTGGTGATGCTCCGCCCCTAAAAAGGCATGAGTAATAATCCGGGGCTGGTGGTCCACGGAATTTAATGGAAAAAAACTCCCCAAATAAAATTGAAACACCAAATGGGTTGTCCCACGGTGCTGTGTGGCTCATCAGGCAGGTGGGCAGCTTAGGTTACTCATCACTGCCTGCCCTTGAATCGCCTGTAGGTTAACCCACCATGTTAACATATTTCATTCCTCAAATATAAACCTGCAGCAAACTGTTTTTCCACCAAGCCATGTGTTGTCTGATTTATTTCATACCTTAGGTGCTAAATTAGCCATTTACCAGTATTTGCTGGGGAGGGTTGCTGATATTGGGACTACAGCTGAGACTCTCTAGCCCTCCTGCTGGCCAAGCCCCGACATCACAGCAGGTCGCTTCCTGTTGCGTGCAGTCAGCCTGCTCTATCTACTGTATGCAAACTCCACTGCTCTGTGTGCACGCACAGCCCTTCTCATGCAAAATTGCTACTCTTTGGTCTCTAGCTGGAGAATGAGGCGGACAGGCACAAACAGCAGGATAGGCTCAGAGTCTGCTACTAACAAGCATTGGCAAAGCCAATAGGTCTCATCTTTGAGGCCTATTGGCTTTTCCACTGTTTTCTTTGACTATGCTGTGCAGCATTGGCAAAATAAACCCAGAAAAAATAGTGCAGTGAAGTGTGGGCATATGCATATGACAGTAGCGCTGCCTAGTGTGATGATGCATCATCACGTGGCCGTCATTTTGTTTTCTTTTTTTCTTAAATTACTATTCCACGATGTCAGATGTCACTTAGCACAGTAAATAAAAAAACAATTTAAATGTGCTTGAAAGCATATTACACAAGTGGAACAAATCAGTAACAATTGGCAGCTGCCAGACACTCCAAAAAATGGAAATGTAAAAAAAAATGTTTAAGGGCCTTAATTGAGGGGAGGGGAGCAACAGAGGAGTAGGAGGCGGAGTGGGTAGTGGAGAAGTCAATGGGGGGGAGCAGACGGAGGAGCCTGAGGGCTGAAGGTGAAAAGGAATAAGAAATAGTTATGAAACAAAAAAGATGGAGTGGGCGAAGCAATAAAGAAGGTGGGGGTGGGAGGTTGAGGGAGCAACACAGAACATTCGGAGGAGGGTAGCGGCATTTGAGCCCCTATGTACACGTCATATGAGGGAGAAAGCAAGAAAACGCATGCACTCTCCCTGAGTGCTGATACAAGCCAAGCATTCAAAAGAATGGTAAAAAGCATGTGCTCAAGGGGAGGGACTAGTGCTTAATTTGAACCTGTGGTTGCAGGTGGGCCCCCCCCATATGCTTTTATTTTGGGACTTGCATTTATTTTTCCTCACCAGACTTTGACCCAGAGCAACAGAGAAAAAAACACAAAAGAATGAAGAAAGGCTGAAAAATAGTGACAGAGAACAAAAGCAGAGATGAAAAATAACCTTCACAAAGGAAACAAGCATTGGCATAGCCAATAGGTCTCGCCTTTGGGACTTTATAAGTTTTCAGCTAGAGCTATTGGCTTTGCCAATGTTTTTAAGCTATGTTGTAGAGAATTGTAACAGAGAGGTGGGCCACAACAGTCACAGAATTGTGGCTGCTGTGCGGTATGTTGAAAAGCTATAATAAAAAAGTGTAATTAGCATTTTTGTTACTTATGTATAACCAAGAAGACATTATGTACCACTAAACAACACTAATAAAAAAACAATTAACATAAAACATGTCTTCTATTATTTTTGACCTTGAAATGCTGCAACCTCTTCCTGTCTGTTCTCATGCTTGTTATAGGAAGGTAGAGATAGAAGAAAGGCACAGCGAGGGAGAGATAGTGGGGACCGAGATTGGCAGTTTCCCGCGAGACCAAGGCAAATAAGAATAGAGACAGATCCCATTAAGCTATTTAGAAAAGAAAAACAGGCAGCAAAGGTGGAAGGTGCACGGGGAGTGAGGCGCTAACTAAATATACAGAAAGGGGTGACATGAAGGAAGATGCACAGGCAGATAGGCAGGCAGGGAGGGAGTCATGCATACCTAGGGTGAGAGAAAGCCTGGCATAGCCAATAAGTCTCGCTTTTGGAACCTTATAAGTGCTTAGGCATGCAGCACATTACCCTGGGTGCTGTGCGCCAGGGATTGAAGAGCTATACAATTACTGCACACTGGGTCATGCAGTCTGATTCATAAGTGTTTAGCCATGCAGCATTTTATCCTGGTGCTGTGCCATCAGGGATTGGAGAGCTATACAATTACTACACACTCGGTTATGCAGTCTGATTCAGGAATACGTTTGCCCTAGGAAACAGAATTATATCTTGGCTGGTGCAGTGGAGAATAGTGACTTGTGTAGTTTTAGTGCTACGAGGTGAGAGCCTGTGTAAATATGTAAGTTATTATTTAAAATTTGCATTACACACTGTACAATATAGACTGCTACAAAATGCACACAAATGTTTAAGATAAAATGGTGCTTCTAAAATAAAGATTTTAGTAATACCCAGACTGCACGTGTTTAAGTGTGAGTGTATGTGTATTTGAGTCTGTGCATTGGGCTCTATGTATGAATCAGTGTGTAGGTGTCTATGTGGGGGGGTGTTCAACTGTATTGTAGCATTTGTATAGCAGTTGCCTCTTTGTATACCTGTGGGTGCCCAATTGTGTTCCTGTATTTGTGTGTTTGTGTATATTGTTGTATGCCTGTGGCTCTATGTGTTTGTGTGTGTATGTATGTGTAGGTGTCTTTGTCTTTAAGTGAGTGTGTCTATAATGAGTTTAATCTGTACGTGTGTCTATCCAGGTGTGCAGTGCGTGCAAACATGTCTGTTTTGATTTGTGTTTGTATCTTCCTGTGTCTGTATATCTATCTGTGTATGTTTGTGCGTGCCTCTGCATCTCTGTATGGTTGTGACTGTATATATCTGTTTGTGCACTCTTATGTTTATTGGTGTGTGTAAAGGCACCATGTACCTGTATATGTCTGTCTCTTAGTGTGTATATGTAAATGTCTGCGTCCCTCTGTGTCCTGTAGATAAAGTTCAGGAGGTTAAAGCACCCGCTGCAGCTAAATATGAAATGGGTGATGGAAGTTCCAATGTACGCAGGGATGATTGTTCAGCCAGCTACACATATGCAGGGGTAAAATGCAGTGCATGTGCTAGAATTTCAGCCACCTTAAGTGAAGCATCATTTCACAAGCCCTCTCCCATCATAATTTGGCCCTAGTTCATGATTGACGAGGCTGTCTGGTGGGTTCGTAGCAGACGGCATCATATTCAGCTGTCTTGATGTTGCACCGCTCTGGGGAAAGGCCAAACGGAAAGACAATGAGATAGCCAGTGGATTGGGCTCCTCCTATACAAATCTATGCATTGCCTTTTACGGGATGGAAATGCGTGTGTGAAATACCTGCCGTTGAACTGAACAACAGTAACACCTGCTATCAGCGTTTAGATATAATTTTGTGAGTGGCCTGTGCTGTAATATTAATTTTTGTTATTCTACCGCACTGAGAAAAACAATTAGAGCGGTAGTAGTGGTCCTGATGAAATCTAGTGCACAGTAGGGTTGATTGCCTGAAGACGATTACCTAGTAGGTGTTACCACAGGCTCCTTGTGTGCGACCATCATCCTTCGCCAAGCACTCAAATGCCTGAAAAATGACACCTTAAACTGTCCACTTGCTATGAAGTGCATCCATAAGTTGAATTTTACATGCTTCTCCTACAAACTGCACACAAGCACAGTTTCTGTGCTGCGGGGAAGGACTGTATTTATCCTAGGTGCTTCAGTTGAGACGTGGATGAAACCATGTAATTTAGGAATCTGTTGAATTACCAACTCTGATAAAAAGCCTACAGATGCCAGTGTACATACACTGTATGGGAATTTAAACAAATGGAACTTCGAACTGCTTCAGAAGAGGCTTGAGAGAGGCTTCTGTTTTGTGGCTAGTAAAACAAACACCAGGATTGCGGGCCGCTTTGGAATAAATACCAACATCCAACAAGGGGCTGCTGTCACAGGGACCATTTACGACTTGTTTCGGAGCGTGCCATGTTTGTGTTGGTGTTGTAGATGAATGGCTCCATGTATGCTTGTTGGGAGGAGTGGAGGATCTTCCGCTTTAACACACGCCAGCACAAAACAACACAATCCCCCTGTTAGTCTCATTGAGGCTAGAAATAACGGGGACAAAATTATACCTGCGAGCGGCAAGCAAGGCGCGGGTACGTTTTTTAATCTTAAGTCTTTCATATTTTTTACACCATGTGCTTGCATAATTAGCATGCCAAATATTAGGAGAGCTCGCCTCCTGGTTAGCTCTTACTCACATGCTGGTCGAACTAGTCAGGGGGCTGTGCGCGACTCTACTCTCGGAACTGCTGCTGCAACGTCTCTTCCCACTACTGCCCCTGGTCAGGCTGGGATTCTGGGATCGCTGCACTGGCGCCAGGCAGGGTACTACTAAACCCCTTCACTCGCTGGGTATTTACAGGAAAGGGACGCGGCTGAAGTCCTAGACATAAAGGAAGGACTCAAATTAGTTTGACGTCACTTTTAAAGACACAGAACTGCAGATTGTGTCTTTAAATTGAATGACCCCTATGAGTAAACCTGGTTCCTCTTCCATATATTAAGGTTGTGCGTTGCTGCGTGGGGGCTGTGACTGACATTATATTATGCGTTTAAGGCAGTTTGTTGCACTTTCCTGGCTTCCCACGCAGGGCATATGTCCTGACATGTGGCCATGTTAGAATCAGACAAATAGTTCGCAAGTCATGATCTTCTTTACGACGCTTCGATCTTATTTTGACGTGGAGAGCCGTGCTGATAACATAAAAGGCATGCACGGTTGAAGTCGGGCTGGGGCTAAAAGGTATTTGATTACACTGAATCGGGTACCGTGCTATGTTGGAAGTGCTGCAAAAAGCATACGCATTGGCGTGAGGCAGCACGCAATCTATACACGTAAAAATGTTTTAAAAGAACGGAAAAGTGCCTTTAATGTGCACTTTTCTAAACTCGTGGCCCGGCGCCGAGGGGGGGGTGGAGCTGCCCATCTCTGTGGTTTCGTTAGCTTGTTGGCCTTTTTGGCGCTGTGCCAAACATAACTGCAGTCGTTATGGAAACCAGAGGATCTGGCTATGAACGGGCAGCGTCCCGTGAATGGTGAAGGCCAGCCCATCGCCATCTGATAACATAAAAGCATGCACGGTTGAAGTCGGGCTGGGGCTAAAAGGTGTTTGATTACACTGAATTGGGAATAGCACAGTTGAAAGCGAGGCAGGGGCGAAAAGGTGCTTGATTACACTGAATCGGGTGCCGTGCTAAGTAAGTAACACGAGCGAGGAATGCAGCTGCAGCAGAAAGAGCAGGGACAGATTATAGGAGAGGCGTGAGTGACGCCCTCAAGCGGGTCTGGGGTGGGGGTCAGATTAAGTGAGGGAGTGAACCAGCAGAGAAGAGGAGAAAGGGAAGGGCATCTTTGTGGGAGGCAGAGAGTGAGGGGGGTGGAGGAGGGTAAGCTGTTTTCAAGCACTCGTGCTTGCGGGAGCGAGGAGCGGCACGCGCGGCCATGCTAATTGAAAACAGATGGTCGGCGCGCCGCTGCTCGCTCCCGCAAGGTGGATGCCACCACAAGCACGAGTGTGCTTGAAAAGGAGCAGACCCATACCTAAAGTTCATCTCCTAGGGCAGCGCATGTGCGCTGCCTAGGCGAGACCTAAAAAGGGGAAAGAAGTGTATGGTGGTGAATGAAAGAGACATGAGGTGGAATCACGATTAAGCACCACCTGTTTATCAGATGAGGCCGATGGGTTGGATATCTTAAGAGCCTTTGAAGGGTTGACGGAAGGTGTGTGTCAGCTTTTGACTGTCCCAGCCTCCCATCCTTTCAGTAAAACTCCTCACAGCTGGTTTTACACCAACTGTGCAAGGGCTCATAGAAGTTTAATTAGGGCGTTAAAGATGTCCCCTTGAGATAAGCTACAGTCAGTTCTGTTGGATAAACCAATTGCTTAGCGTTCAATAGTTGATATACCGTAGGAAACACACCAAGAATACCTATTCAATAGTTCAAATGTAGTATTTACTCTTTTTTATATATGGCTGTCACATAAACAATTTCATCAACAGATAAACGAAGTGACTTTCGTGAGTCAAGTGAAATGAAGTGACAAGGTGCTATCGTGAGTGAAATATATACAAAAACATACAAATAACAAACATGTATCATATGAATCAATATGCATCCGTCCTTTCACAATTTATATCCCATGTTTTCATAAACACCCTAACAAAGTTCTTCTTTCTGGCTTTGGGGTGAGGAAACTGATGGACATGCGCTAAATAAAGAGCGTCAACGTTTACCACGATGCAGATTCCAACCGGATGGTGGATTCTAATTAAACGATCATTTAAAAATTGGTCACATTGCAACTTCTAAGTAAAGATTTCCGACTAGAGTAATCCTCTCGCATACTCTGCTCTACCCCAACTGGATGGTGGATTCTAAACAGATACAACTGTGCCATTTTTGCTGTTTGACGCCATCGTTGCTTTTTACAATTTGTTGACCAGGGCCAGTCACATAAACAATTTCATCAACAGATAAATCAAGTGACTTTCGTGAGTTAAGTGAAATGAAGTGACAAGGTGATATAGTGAGTGAAATATATACAAAAACATACAAATAACAAACATGTATCATATGAATCAATATGCATCTGCACTTTCACAATTTATATCCCATGTTTTCACAAACACCTTAACAAAGTTCTTCTACTGGCCCTGGTCAACAAGTTATAGTAAGCCCGTTGTGATGATCACAGGAGCTGGTCAGTCAAGAGTCAAATTCTTTAACGCCTCGGGCCACTTGTTGGCTAAGGTCCATTCTTTCTGTTACCTAGGAGTTCAGTTTGATGATGCTCGATCTTGGCTTCCCCTAGTTGCTTCTGAGAGAGATTTGCTTACAAGAACTATTACAGATATCTCTAACTTTGTTACAAGACTGGGAAGGAAACCACTGCAGGCCCTTCTCAAGGTATATCAGGTCAAATGCATCTCGGCAGGGGCATATGGTAGTGGCATATGGGGCTACACTGACCTCTTGGTGCTCCGAATAGCCGAAAACAAATATTTGATGCAGCTTCTTAGTGTTCCCAATGCACACCCGCCTTTGTTGTTCACCAAGAGTTTGGCGTACAGTACATAGCAAACACATTAGCTCTTCGTTCCTTAACAAGATGGATTGTAGTTTGGCTACAGCCGGAGACTTATCTAAATCAGGAAATTATAAGGGATTACTGAGCCCTTGATTATAATTTGAAAAGTTCCTGGTTTAAGTAAATTGATACCCTTTTACATCCCTGGGCCACCCAGAATTATTTGAAAACCCCGAGATGATAGTGAAGTCGGATATGATCTGGGCATGGGAAATGTTGGCAGCAGTGAGGCATCAGACTAGAGAAGTGGTGGAACTTTTGAAACCATTGTTTCGAGTTCCCTCTATATTGAAAACAGTTCCGCGGATGGAACCCTATCTCATCAGGTTCAGCATACCACACCACTGCTTTCTGCTGACAAGGTTCAGGCTGAATCAATTACACTTAGCCTCTCCAGGGGGCTCAAATTTTGGGTCGAGTTTTACTCCTTGTGGTTGTGATTTTATCTCTGTTCAAAATACATTTCATTTTGTTATGTTTTGTGAATTTTATGTGAATCAATACAGAGCTTTTATCCTACTGCTTTCATAAAATATAGCTTTTTAATAAAGTTCGTCTGGCCCCAATGTTTTTCCAGTTACTGGAAGGCGATTCTATTCTCCAGCGCAAGTTTTTTTCCAGATGTAGTTAAAATAAGACTTTCACTTCCTGATTGATTGCCCATTGGTTTATAGGCGCTTGCCTTGAATTTCACACTTTGTGCAGAGACACGCCAATAAAGGCAGGGAGTCATGTACCACTCGTGGGGAGGCTTATTTAGGGGCCACTGGGATTAATTTATCAATTCTTTTTATTGTGAAACTTTAATGTAATGTTAATATTTTTTAATCTGCATTTATCCTGATTGTGTTATCTATGCATGACTTTTTATGGAGTTTGATAAATTCTGAAATAAAGAATTGATTGATTGATTAAGCACCCTTGGTAGTTGGCAATCCCGACATTCGGCAGCGTTGGTTGCAGGCTTCTGAGAAAAACTTTGGGCCTAGCACTTTATATTTGACAAATTTAGCACTGGCGAGGACAAACACAAGAAGAGGAAGGAAAGCCATCAAATAAGAAGCATTTCTTTTTAGAGATTATTAGACTCCAGGATCAGGAACAATGTATATGACTTTTATTCAAAATTACAAACAAAAATGAGGGATAGCTGAAAATGTGGTTCTCCTACAATGCATATGTTGACTCATTCCAGTTTCTGGTAGGGATGACCATTGGTTCTGTGTTAATCCCTTCTACCTGATGGATGGCAGGACGTTCTGTCAGCTGGTTGTGTGATTCTTCATAATCAGTTTGGGAAGAACCATGTCATCACTACCTTCCAGAATTCCATCTGGTTTTGGTTGTCTGCCAGTACAGAGTTCCAAAGTTTGGCTGCCTGCGTGGAAAATGACATTCCACCAAAACATTTCTTCGTGCTTTGAGCTTTGAGCATTGGTCAGCTGCGGTGCCAGTCTAGAGTGAAGGGATTTGTTCTATAATTTTTTCATTGCAGCTTTACTTGGATGAAGCATTTTCCTTTGCATCCCTTTGCTAGGCAGAGAAGCGAGCAGAGAGCATACTGTCCTGTAGATGAATGTAGACTACTTATCTTGCAGTTACATTTTGGATTCCTTGGTGTCTTTGGAGCAGAGACTGCAGCCCCCCAGTAGACTCTGACCCAATAGTCAAGATCAGACATAAGGGTCAGGATAGCCTGATGTTTTTGAGTGAAAATTAAATGAGGGAAGGCTCATTGGAGAGGTTGTGTGGTGCAGAAAGCACTTTTAGTGACTTAGTTCATTTGGGGAGCAGGGACAGGCTGTAGTCCATAATTGCTCCAAAGTTTGTCACTTCCATTGATGCTGCTGCAGGTGTGACAAGTTCCTTTCTGATTAAGATCCCCATTTTGGATGAGATGAGTTTAAGATGATTCCTTAGCGTTTGTCAGTGGTCTAGCGGCCATGATCTAGTACCGAGAGGTCTGTTTCCAAGATTCAAGATGATAGGAGTGTCATGGGGGTAGCTGTGCCATGTTAGGTTGATGGAGTTGATGAAGTCCGGGAGGTGGATGAGGTAGGCTTTGAAGAGAGAGTCTGTCAATGGGCACAGAGGGACAGAGAGGGATTTCTGGTCAAAACAAGGTGTCTTTATTATATCGGTACTACAAAGGCAACACAAGAGTCTCTGCAGCTTCCGTCTTCTCTCCAGAGGAAGTGGCGTGGACTCTTCGTCCGTTCTTATGGATGGGGGACCTCAGGAGTAGCCCGACATAGAAAATAAATAAAAGAAAACACGAGTTTTAGGGAACCGATACGTGCTACTTAGTGGACAAAAGGGGAAAAAGGGAGTGAGGGGAGATCACCAGCATACCACCACCGAGTGTTTTCTTGATCTTAAACCAAGCAGACTGCTACTCAGGGCCTGAGCCCCTTATGCGGAGATCGGTCACCCTTCCCCCTCCCTGTCTACGGAATTTCTTCCAGCAGGCCTCCCCTTCCCGAACCACTCCTGGATACGGCCACGTACCTCGGGTAGCCACGCTCCTCCAGGAGCGTGGCTGGTCAGCTGTTGATGCCGGATAGGGTCCGGCTCCCTCCTCTGCTCTTCCGGGTCTCGGCGTCCCGTTGCCTCTGACGACGTCTTCTCCCCGCTCTCCACCACCGGCTTAACAGGTCGCGTCGTATACCCACCGCTCCTCCACTCCGGATAGTCTTGGTAGGAACTCCCTCCTGATTCAGACTCACGACGGACTCCTTCCTTCCGCACAGGTCCCGTTAAAAAGCCGGCCTCCTCCGTCACGTCGATACCCATTGGAGCATGTGACGGGGTCACATGACACGGGGCAGGCTCCAGGGAGTACGGTGAATTAAAGGGCTCCACACCATCCCCGGTCATGGGTGACTGCAAATAGAACACAGGGGAAATGTAAGGAGGTAAGGGGTCGCCATCTCCCTCTTCCATGTCCAGGGGCGGCCCATAGTGACAGAGTCATAAGATGGTAGACCCTTGAGGTATGACAGTCAGTGCTGAACAGTAATTTGAACAGGGGATGCAAAATAATAGTGGATCGGTCATAGAGACAGAAGGAGAATGGGTCGAGGATGGCTCCTTTGATGCTAAGATCGTCTAGTCTCAGTAGGAGGGCGTCATGGTGAACTGTATCAAATGCGGTGGATAGGTCAAGTATTGGAAGTGTGGTGCCTCCATTTCTGTTCACAGTGGTCTTCTTGTTGTCATCCCAGGTGGAAATTAGAGTGGATTTGTACCTAGTCAAGAACCAAGTATACTGTGTGAAAACAGGTTGCTGCCTTCCAGGAATTCGCAAAAGAGTGAACATCACTCATGCAAACTGGATGTTCACGATTGGTGTACAGCTGGTAGGGTTTACCAAGCTTAGAATCTGTTTCTTTATAAGTGGTCATATGAAGGAGACATTGGTGTCTGCGGGGGAGGCACTTGATGTCAGGAAGTTGTTGATGGTCGTTCTAAAAGAAGTGATGGCAATAGTTAACAAAAGAATGTTTTTAAAAAACAGTGGTGGACAGCGATCTGATGATGAGCCGGCAGGACCACTAACGTCGACCAGATCTATATCGGTGTCACTCGAACGCTCCTGTCTCTTGGACTGCTGCAGGTGTCAGCATGGCAGGCCGGAGAGGTAGATGCACATCTTCAGAAGTTGCGGCCTCCAGGCTGGTCTAGCTGGTTGGTGTGGCCTCCAGGCCATTGGGAAGGTGTTCAGAGGATGCAACCTCCAGACCAGGGCATGTTTCCTGCTTAGGTGACAACAGCTCTTTCAAGATTGCACTGCAGGCGGGCATTGGCTGCACCAGCACTTCAGGCTGCAGAGTGCTGAATGGAGAACTCGAAATGTCTTCACATAGTTCAACACAAGAACCACACTATAGGAGAGCAGACAATTCCTCATGACAAAAGTCAATAGTGGCAGAGCTCCCAACTGGGTAGCCAGGTTCTTCTGGGTGATCCACACTCCAGGAACACTACTGGTCTCCTCTTCCTCTTGCACGACCTGATATTCTTGTTCCCTCTATGAGCTGGCAGGCTTCTAGGTGCTGTGTAGAACCATGCCTTGACCAGCAACTTGCACAGATGATGCCCCCTCACCTCTGGGTGACTGGCAGGGACTAGCCCTGGTCTCACAACAGCACTTGGCATATTCTGCCGAGAGCTTGCATCCTTGGTCAAGAAGAATTTGCAACTAGAATAAAGTGGGGTGTTTTGGGTCTCACATTTATATTAGTTTTCCAGACAGCGTGAGCCACTGTTGAAGATTCTGGAAACGGTTTGGGGTTGCTCCCTTTCAAATGCCATTTCTGCCTAGTGCAGACACAGCCTTTGTGTAAGGTGATAGTACTCACAGTAGGCAATGATGACATGGGCTCCAAGCAGGAATATCCAATTGATGGACACAATGAAGTGTGTATAATCTGCTACTTTATGAAGGCTGCTGAAAGCCAGGTACAATCAGAGACAGACAAAAACAGGGCAGGTTCTGCCTAGGAATGTCCCCATCTTTAACATAATCTGCTGACTCACCCCTTTTCCCTTATCATCCACTAAATGGCAGTGTTCAGGACAATCTAATCAGCAATCCCCTGCTAAAAGGTCCTCCTAGAATTCTAAGGGTAGCCCTGTCTCCATCCTCTCTCATTCAGTATCTGGGTCTTCCCCCTCTGGCTTTAGAAGTACAAGAAATACACTTCCATTGTCTGGGGGAATTGGTTTCCGTCCTCCATCTTGCGCCCTGATAAACCAGGGGCCATCCAAAATGGATCCCACTGGTCCCAGCAAACATATCCACATTGCTCTCGGTCTCACTGTCATGTATGTTTGACACACATGCATTGCACACACGCACACTGAATGGCAGCACAAGGCTCTGGGTGCATGTTAGACCTGGCATCCTTGGCGTGGGTCTCCCTTCCATTTTTTCATAATGCCTCCACTGTTGTTGATATGTTTTTGCTGGACTAGATGCTCATGGGCACTTAGCCACTGCTAATCAGTGCCAAAGTGCAAGTGCTCCCTATTGTAAATTGTGATGTGAATTAGTGACTCCATGTTTGGCTTATTTGAATTTAGGCCTGGGCTGTGAACTTTGCTCCGTTCGCGGAGTTTTCTGCACTCCGCACCCCGCAGAGCTCGCGGAGTGCAGAAAACTCTGCTTCGCGATGTGCAGCAGAGTTTTTTCCCCGCTCGCGATCGCGAACGGTAAGTTTGCGATCACGAACGGTAAGTTCGCGATCGCGAACGGTAAGTTCGCGAACGCGAGCTTCCGCTCGGGTAGAATTTCTACCCGAGCGGCAGGAATACCAGCACAAAACTGCAGTTCGCACTGCACTCCACCACTCGCGGAACTTCGCGGAGGTTTTTTGTAACTTCGCGGAGTTCCGCGTAGCAAAGCTCTGCAAACTATGCCCACGCCTGTTTGAATTACTGTCAGACCCTAGTACAGTGCCCTGAGTGTGCCCAGGGCTTGTAAATCAAATGCTGCTGGTGGGCTTGCAGCACTGGTTGTGCCACCCACAGAAGTAGCTTGTAAAGTGTGTCTCAGGCCTGCCATTGCAGAGCCTGTGTGCAGTCTGTGACTGCCATGTCGACTTGGTAAGTGCACCCACTTACCAGTCCCTAAACCTTCCCTTTTCTTCATATCAGACACCCCTATGGTAGGCCTACGGGCAGGGTGCATTGTAATGATAAGGTAGGACATGCCTGGTGTGTGTGGCTGTCCTAATAGTGAATTACAACCATTTTCGTTTTTCACTATTGCAAGGCTACCTGCTCCCCATAGGCCAGAATGGGCAGTTTGATTATAACATCTTATAATCCTAACTGACTCAGGGAACTAGGTAGAAATTCGAGTTTAGTATGCCTGAACTCAGAATGATAAAATGCATCTTTTAGTGAAGTTGATTTTAACATTCCGTGTTTGAAAATACCACTTTTAGAAAGTGGGTATTTTCTTGCCTAACTATCCAGCCTGCCTCTGCTAGCTTGTGTATTGTGTGTCTGGTTTGTGCGTGACAGGGGCTGGGGGTGGCCACAGGAGACAGGGTGAGGCAGCCCAGGGCTGAATAGAGAGATCTGCATCCAGAGTGGAGGGAGGAGTTGCATCTGGGTCTGAATAGGGCTGTGCCTGCCTTCCACAATGCTGGCTCCACCTCCTGCCGGGCGTCTGAGTACCCTGCCCCACATTCTGAAAGGAAAGAAGGAGTCATGTACACAGAGTGCTCCAAAGCTGCACAGAACTGGTTTGAACTAGGCACAGGCCTCTCTGCCTCCAGAGATCAAAGAGAATCAGAGAATCAGAGTATAAGAGGGGCACCCAGACCCCAGGAAAATTCGATCACTTTTTGGGAACAAGAAGAAACCTTTGCTGAGGAGCGGAACCAAGAAGAAACTGAGGAGAGACTATCCCTAAGCCTGAAGTGCTGCTTGGGGGATTGGCCTGCAGTGGTTTGCCTGACTGCCAAAGAAAGGAGAAAGGAACTTTTGCTTTGATGTGACTTTCATCAACTTGTGAAGGATCTCCAAGGGCTTGAGAGAGAGCTTGCCCCCTGACCGAAGTCCCAGGACCAGTGGACTTCACCAGCCTTGTGAATTGCTGCTGGAAACGCTGTTTCAGTGGCTACAGGGTTAGGGAGCTGTGACTGACTCTGACGACCGGCTCGGTGTCCTGTAAGCACCGCATCGAAGCACCGTCTCGCCCTGCAACGCACGGCCCTGGTCTCACCGACTCCGTCAACGAGCCGCTGCCTGCACCGCATCGAGGGACAACGCGTCCTGCAATGCTTCGCTACGCCGAAACGAACTGGTCCGACCGACACGGTCACTGCTGCTGAGTTCGAGTCCTGTGACCGCACCGGAGTTGGGCACCGCTCGCACGCTTCGCGACGCACCGCCCGACTCGCACCGCTGTCCGGACTGATCGACGCCAGCTCCCGAATCCGGCTCCGTCGCCGCACCGTAACCTGCCAGCACCGCATCGAAGCACCGTCTCGCCCTGCAACGCACGGCCCTGGTCTCACCGACTCAGTCTCGACGACGTCAACGAGCCGCTGCCTGCACCGCAGCGAGGGACAGCGCGTCCTGCAACGCTTCCATTTTGCATCGCGACCGCGACGTACAGCCATCCGGCTCGCACGCCCGTGCCTGCCGCTTCAAGTAAAAGGTACTGTGACCGAGTCTGTCTACGCTGTGTTGGCCCATCTCGACGCGGTCAGCTGGATTTGTTAGACTCTGTGTATTCTTGACATCGCAGTAGCCGGAGGAGGCTACCGACTCGTACAGCACCTTGATTTAAGCATTTTTAACAAGAACTCTATCTTTTGAACAGTATTGTGGATTATCTTTGTCGTTTATGGCCTTGTGGTAAATCTATATAAAATATTCTTATTTTTATAAATATACAACCTGTGTGGTGTCCATTTGTAGTGTTGTCACTTGATTACTGTATGTGTTCACAAATGCTTTACACACTGCCTCTGAACTAAGCCTGTCTGCTCGTGCCAAGCTACCAAGAGGGTGAGCAGGGTTTATTTCAGGAGTGTACCTACTTTCCCTGACTAGACTCAAGGGTCCCTATTTGGACAAAGGTACCTACCTCTGCCAACTAGAGACCCCCAAATCTAACAGTGCAACACTGAATTGGAACTTTTAACCAAGTGGTGCCAGTAGGCCAGACTCCTTTCTCAGACAAAAAACACAAAAGGAATACTCTACCTATTCAATTTAAAACATGCTATGCATCCTAATTTATTAAGTAGACCACTCTGGCTAGACCACCCATTCAAATATTCACATCAATCCAGATATTTTAAACATTACTAGATTTATTATTTTTTTGTTTTTTAATTTCGATTCAGTACAAATATATTGATGTATTTATAAAAATTCTCATGACAAATAAACAATAAGAACATCAGATCCCGTTACAACCTTCCACTCACAACAATCAAACAAATTCAAACTCATACATCCTCACGCAAAACACCAATACATACATCGCATTTTTAATACAAAAGCTTAATGTGCACCAAGCCCCCTCACTGTATGTATCAGTAATGTACAAAGATTCATTTAATTTAGAGATACAAAAGTCAAACGTACTTTTTGTACAATAAATGTGATTGATGTAACCTGTTAACAATAAAAACTTCAAAGTGAATATAATCAGACACAAATATTTACACATCAAGAAAACACAATATTCCCAAATAAATTTAAAAAAAAAAAAAAATTTGACTCAGATGTATTCATTGAGGGAACTTATTCTCAGCGCCGACGCGCATTTCGGTGAAACACCCTTTCTTAGGGTATCACCTTCATCAGGGCGCATATGCTGTATGCTCAAACAGGGAAGGTAATGGGACCCGTCAAAAGGCAAAATATGCATTATACTGTTACTATGCTATACATATAGATAATTATAATCGATATAAGGTCCATGACTTGTAGCTTTTGTTTAATTAATACAAAGATATTTGTGAAAAATCGGCAATCAATTGAAAAATAATGGTCAATAGCACAGAGGGTCAAATACATGATAAGTTACATTCAAATTGCCTTGAGAATCTATAGAGAAAGACAACTGCACACAAAGAAATACAAGCTAAATAATAGAGATGTACAAGAAAATGGAAAAAGTAAACAAGGAATGAAAAAATGGAGATGTAGATATCAAAAACTAAGGCAAACTGAAAAACCCAGATGTCTGACTCTGCATCGTGACTCAATCGAAACCCAAGTTCCTAATCGCAGCATACAGCTGTCAGCGTATGAATAACTACCACCCACCAAGGCCGAATTCTTGTGCTAAAAGTAAACGTGGATATGGAAAATACGTACCTGCCTAGCTGAAGATGTAAACTACTGATGAAAGGAATTTTCTCTAGCGCCGAAAGACAAGGGCCGCTGTTTGTTTTAGAAATGTTCTCAGGCGCAGAAACAACAAGGATCGCTGCTTGTTACAGAGTGTATCACCTGTAATAAAGACGAACAATGTGCTATACAAAGGAATATTTTTTGATTTTGATATGAGGCCCTTATAGTAAATTGATGAAATACGATGGCTTCAATCCTTACCGTTCACGGTTATGCTGTTCTAAATGCTGAAATCCATCAGGTGGCAGCAGAGATGTAAAGACACGGAATGCGTTAATAATAGAAGCCGTCAGATATAAAGGGGCGCCATGCGGAGGCTAGTTTACTGATTTACTGAAAAAACAAACTGTGTCGAAACATAGTGGCATTAGGGGAAGGATTGTGACATAGGGTACCTGCAATCAGGTGCTCACAATGCTCGGAAGCACATTCTCACCTCTATTCTATCGCGAAAGTGGTGGAAATATTTGTCGTGTTCATTCAGAAAGCGTTTTGATGTATCAAGTTTTCTGAAAGCATAGACAGAAAAATACTAAAACGTGATGGCGTTGAGACAAGAGCAATAAAGCGCTAAAAATGCTCAAAGGTACATTCTCACCTCTATACTATCGCGCAAAAGGCGAAAATATTTGTCATGTTCATTACGAAAGCATTTAGATGTATCAAGTTGCTGATGTTTAAAAGACAAAAGAGTACCGAAAATAAGACATTGCAAATGCTAAAATATTGCGTGCGCTAAGTATAGATGTTAAAACAAAAGACGCTAAATGATACATAGAATGGTACCTCCGAGTCAAAGATATCCCGCTCCAAGAGTATTTAAATTTAGGAACGTAGTCAGGATAGATTTCCTGTTTCTGTATATCCAGGTACCAAAGAAAGGGAGAAAGTAAAAATAAAAACAACAGTTACGAAGGTAACATCCAAGAGATCAAATGTCTCGTTCTAAGGTCAAGAAGCCCTAATAGTCCCGAACTAGCTTACCTAGATTCAAAGGAGTATATTCCATGCGGCAACGACGGAGCAAAGCTTCCCGCTGGCATCAAAGGAAACGGCCCAGGAGGTGGGCTAATTGGTTCGAACATTTAAATAGCCCAATGGCTGCGTACGCAAGCGTCAAATGTTAATACTAGACGTGTAGCTGACGGAGTTGGACGGCATTCTCGCTATCATCTGGATTTCTTAAAGGGATATAACTCCCGACGGTGCAAGAGATCCTCAAGAATTCATACATGCATGCATGGATGGCAGTAAGAGAAACACGTGTATATCAGCTATCACTTACTTCTCAAAAGTGACCAAGTCACTCGGATCTATAAGATAAGAAGTGATCAACATAACGGAGTTGGACATACAGTGGCGGTCAAAGGACTTACATGGCGGTGTTACCGCAATATTTGAAAACATTGGATCGACTCGCTGTTTGCGTTCAAGAATCCGTATGCACGTTAATGACGCATGATACTGTCATTAGGATGGAATTATATGCAAATATTGAGACCTCATCGGCTGTTTTACTGTTTGGTATACTAAAAAGGGCTTACACATGGCTCATAAAGCCAGACCGCAGTCCCCCCTCGCTGGTGTAAAAATAAGCGGTCAATAGGGCAAATGTGCCTCCCATGTATCAACTAAATAACTGAAACAAACTAATTAGAGAAAGGAAAGAAAAAGAAAAAGAAAACAAGATAACTCCGCAATTGCTACTGCTCAAGTTCTAGAATATCGCATTTTCCCATGGTAGGGACTCGTTTAAACCCTTGTCCTTCGAGTCCAGCAAAAATATCCAGAATACTTCACGCTTTCTACGTATATTGGTACTGTCCAAACCCTTCTGTGGATGTATTTTCTCCAAAATAGTCCAACGGAGGTCCTCTTCCGTATGATTTGCTTCCGTCCAATGGCTAACTAGGGGCGCTGTAGGTTTGCCTCTCCTGATATTGGACTTGTGTTCTCCCAACCTGATTCTGCATTCTCTGGCCGCTTCCCCTACATACGTTAAGTTGCAAGGGCAAAGGATAACATAAATACAGTTAGATGTCCTGCAGTTCGTCATTTCTTTAAGACTCCTTTCTCACACAGAAAAAAAGGTCTGGATGAGACCTTGAGTTCATAAAAATCAGTGCACTGCGTCATGTCAGCAACACAGGAAGTGGACAGTAGTCCCACCTCATCTAAAGAGGGCTCGCCTGTCACAGAGCCATTTCGGAACCTTTGAATGAACAAAGATGTGACAAGTCCTCAGGGCACATGCTAGATTAGTGAGTTAACTGGATGGCTAAAAACACCAGGATATCTGTTTCATATGCAGTTGGGTCACTCTCGGCAGGAGTAGAGACCCATGTTTCACACAGGGGATATTCCCTCCCAACACTACCTCTCACCTGACACACACAGCAGAGCTATCCCACATTGGTTATAGACCATAGAGCTATACCTTTCCTCCACTGAACTGTCCATGAATAGGTGTGCACCTGTCTGATTTTCTGTCTGTCCACCTGTCTGATCTCTGTGTCTGAAAGAGAACCTCAGTGATATCTGGTGGATAAAGTAAGCATCAGAGACAACTCGTGTGGGAAAGGGATAACAATTGGATAGGGAGACATGGTTACAGGGGACACCAGGCACAACTAAACTACAATGGGCTGGGACACATCAGTCATAATACAGGGACACTGCACCCAAGAACAACAGAAAGTGCACAACAGAGGCAGACCGTAGCCAGTTATAAGCAGGGCCACTGGAATCATGCGGTTGCGCGGCTGTGGCATTTTTCGCATAGTTATGGATTTGCTGCACTTGCCACATAATCCATCATCTGCTGCATAATCTGCAGATATTAACAACAAAAAAGTTTGTTTCTAACCCAAATGGTTCAAAAGTTATTAAAAACGCAACAACACGTGCTGCCCTGCAGTCGAAGTCTCTTTGGAAAGGTTGACTGGTCACCTTTCTGTTGCATATTGCATATTACTGTGTTTAGGTGTCAAACTGGTACCAATGAGGTGCAATCTATCCCCAGAGAGTGTTAGCCACTGTAAAAATGTCCAAATAATGAAATAATACTGTCACAAAATGTGCTGCATTATGCAGCATAATTTGGCTTTTCCAGCTGCTTAATTTAGTGAATCCTGCCGCATAATTTGGCCCTCCCCTGCCACATAATTCCAGTGGCCCTGACTATAAGCAATCCTGTAAACAAGAACTCAGGGTGGCTTGATTCCATTAGGCTCCAAGATCAGGATCAATGTACCTCGAGATGACAAACCGAAGATCCACAATAATGGCATGAGACCCAAAACTATACAAGTCCTTTAGAAGGGCACAAGAGCCATGGTCTCTACGCAACACTTCATAGGCTGATACTAGTTTGGAGGAACACTGCAAACCACCATGCAGTGGCAGCCCGCTGGACACAGGTTAGAATGGAAGATGACAGCACCAACACCGCTGGAGGATCGCTGCTGGATGCACGACAACTGCAAACCAATGTCTGCACAAAGTGCCTAAGGGCCAACTAACGGATGAATGCTGAGCTTTAAAAATAACCAGTTAAAGAACTCTCTCGCACACTGTCTCACACTATCTCTCACAATATCACTCACTGTCATACTCAGTCTCAGTCTCCCACACTCCATGGGAGGGGTACATCTGGGACAGTATTCCACCCTCAAAGACACGAGGCAGCCAAAGTTCGATGAGTGGCCCAGAATGTAAGCCTTTCAGTCTTTGGTAGATGGTGCCCTAGTTACTGTCATTGCAGATGGAGAAGTCTGCACAAGCGGGCAGAAGAAATACTCATACATGCCAACGTTTTAGAAGAGGAAAGTGGGAGATTTTGAAAAAATCGTCGGGAGACTGTATTTCCCCCATTGACTTCTACTGAGGCCTGAATCTGGTCAATTGGCTGATGTGTGGGACTTGCAAGTACCAGAAATGCAAATATACTTTTTTCCTTACCTGTCAGGAGCACGGAGAAAATGCTATAGCAGGCAGAGAGAGCGTGACAAAAATGTTGTGGACTGGCCTGCAGGAGCAGGTTACAGGCAGTGCATACTCCCAGTAAAAAAAACAAGACCGGTCCTTGTTGGCTGAAGTTGGCCAAGGAATCGTGTTTTTGTATGCACGAATCGGGAGGCAGGAGACTATCCTTGAAATCGGTAGTCTCCCGCCTGAATCAGGAGGGTTGGCATGTATGAACACTTTACATTTATCACCATCGAACCCTTAATAACGGTTGTGTAACTCAGATGTTTAGGACTGTTCCTACGCCTAGAATCGTGAGGAGGTCCATTCTGGCTGAAATGCTCATTGTTTCGGGACGCATATCTGGCACTGTTGTTGGATAAACAGTTTTTCTGGTGGATACTTCTTCATGTAGATTCTAACATGAGAAGATTACCAGCCTCAGTACAAGTTAGGTGGAATATGTTGAGCTATTTACCACCCGTGGTAAATACTACTACCTCAGGGTGAGGTATTTACAATGTGTGGTACATACCTCCTTTTCGAGTTTTTTTAAGAGGCATAACATGCAGAATCGGTATTTAGCACACCAAATTCTGCATGTTTTGCCCTTTTATGACCTTTTCCGCTGGTAAATTTCAGCAGATTTGACCTGTCGGAATTTATCAGGGAAAACTGCAAGGAATTCCGATTCCTGTGCAAACATGCGTTTGAAGAGGGATCAGAATTCAGACCTGCACGTGTAATCAGGGCTTAAACGTTCACTACCAGAAAAAGCGTTGCCGAAAGTAAGTAACTTGTTCTTTGTGAATACGGCACTGTGATGGAACCTTGGGAGCGCGCCACACAGTAAAGAACGTTCCCATTGTGGCGGCAGCGCCGACCAGCACGCTCGCCTTCCGCAGAGTTGGCAGCAGGCTGGGTTCACCAGGTAGCGTCGACAAGTTGAGCTGCAGTGTTTACAGTGTGAATGTTTTACAGTTACTCTGGCAGGCATGTAAACTCCCCACCCTGTTAAACCCACTGGCAGGCGCCCAGCACATCCTGGGGCAAGGCTTCTGCGTGCACTGAGGGGGCCGAGTGCTGCAGATGCCCCACCCAAGAGGTTCGGGTGACAGCAGGGCTCTGAGGGCTCGAGTGTGAGAGGACAGCGCCTTCAGATATGAGGCCAGGGCGGAAGTGGGAACTACCACAAGGACAGGCAGATAAGTCAGGCCTCAGAAAGACCGCTTGTGTGTAGAAAGTTCCAGTTAATTGGAACTCATTATTTGGGAGCCAGCGTGCCGTCGACTCCTCTGTGGGTGAGAGACCGGAATATCCAGGCTCCGTGAGTTCTCTCCCAGAGGCCCGGGGCTGACTGATGTTTATCATTTCCGAGGTCACGACCCCACTTCCTCTAGCAAGCTTGGTTTATTCCCAAGCATTATAATATGTCTTATTTGCGTGAAATCAGAGAGTGGTAATTTTCAGAAGGAAACGGGGTGTGACGTTGAGAACACAGCCATTTGGTGTCGTGACCATGCTCCGTGGTGTGGCTTATAAGTGTCAACCCCCTGCCTCAAAAATACAGGTGAAGTCAGGCGTTTAAAAGGGTGATCCCATTAACGTCTATGAGGAATGAACACATTTTTGGAGGGTGAGATAGGTTTGAAAAGTTGGTGACCCCTATAATGTCTGTGGAGACGTGTTTGTCAGACGGGTGAATAGAAGTGAAACACGGCAACACCCACCAAATGCAGGTGTGTTAACAGGTATGCCCACCCTTTCTGAATCTCTCCACTTACCTTAAGAGTTCAGGCCGTCCTTTTCACCCACGTGCCTGCTACTAAATTATTGACCCTTCCCTGGCCTGCAGCAGCACCCTGTCCAAATGGCCCCAGGGTGACACCTCTCTGGTGCCTCCTAAGTCTCCCTCCACTTAAAATATATTGGATATAGGGTAAACGTACTTGTGTGAACTCTGTAACTAATTACACCTGGCATGTACACCTGGCACATATGGCCTGGTTTGTGGAAAATTCTCCACTTCCCTCTAGCGCATGGTCTTTTGATCTCAGAAGAATGAATGAAAGCCTAAGGTTGCCCTACTGGGATTCACAGGTACCATTTTGCTAAAAAACAAAAATGCCTTGGCACTTAAAGGTATCTTATTCTATGCTATTTTTTTGTACAGCGCCTTCTACCATTAGTATAGCGTCTTAGCACTTTCAGCACTTTTCTGAGATTTCCACTGGCCGGCTGTGTATGGTTGTTTGAATGTATGTAGTTAAGAGATATTTGGTAAATCGCTAGTTTAGCAAGTTTAATCATGGAGTGCCGTGTGATACAAAGCCCCTTGGTTGATAATTTGATGTCCTCGGTGTGAGAAGTTGGCCTGGCATATGCTGTCCACTAATTATAGTGGGCACCTTGCACCAGTCCAAATCGACTCTTATGGTAGGTAGGTTAAAGACAACCTTATTGAAAGCTATCCTAGTGGTAGCTGTGGAGAGCAGCCTTCAGGCTAAGTCTTGAAGGAATGTAAAGCAGCTTGTTTTACCAGTCTATAATCTCTTGAGTGACCAAATGAAAGAGCACCACACCAGGTATATATTCAAAATATATGTATTTATTACTAAACACACCCCTCTAGTCTCTTTATGAGGCTAGAGTTCGAAGTACATAGGTTATAAGATCTTAAATCACAGTAATAGCACAAATACACGTTTGGGCCCTAGGGGCGTACCAAACCATATACCAATAAAGTGGTATGCGAACCACGACTGAACTAGACACTAGGCCTAGAGCCTCTAGAAGTGCTTGGACCACAAGGAACCACCCAAGGTAGTGACACAGGGGACCCACGGGAGACGCGTGCAGTGTAAATACACAACCGCGATACGCCGTTAACTTCTATGGAGAAAGTCGGGATCGGGAAAATAGAGGAAAGGGACACTTAGAAGAGGACTAGGACAAAACCCTTTGAGATCTAGGACTTTGAAGAGTCTCTACCCACGGGAGCACCGGAGTACTCGTGTTACCTCACCCAGGGAAGCCGGGTGCATAGGTGCCTTTCGGGGTCGGGTTTCGTCGTCGGTTCTTATGGCGATCTGCTGCAAAGTGCTGCTGGCGACCAGGAGAAAAGTGTCCGGGTGGATCCAAGAGTGGATCGGAGTTCTGAAGAACCTGAAAGCAGAGGGGACAGAGTCTGGGTCACTAGCCAGTGACCAGGGAGGCGATGGACAGATGCCCACCGATGTCGAGTGCTTCAGATTCGGTGACGGTCGTCTTGACTCTTCAGCCACGAGGTCCGGGAGGCGTTGTCGGCGACCAGGAGCAGGATTCGGGCTGTTGCTCGATGTCTGTCGAGTGCAGAGGTGTCGGCGACCAGATTGGACCCAACAAGCCTTGGCAACGGCAAGTCTCGAGTAAGATGTAGATCGTCGATGATGCAGACCAGCAAGGTCTGGGGAACTCACCCAGCGAGGGTAAGTGAGGGCAGGCCTGGAGCAACCAGACTGCCAAGTAAAGAAAAGATTGGCCTTCGTTAAGGGCTACTAGCCAACGGGCTAGCGACCGCGAAGGAGCCTCGTGACGCTGCACGTGGAGCTGGCTTACAGGACACTCGTGGAGTGGGGGCCAGTGATCTTCGGTGCAGGTGGTGCTGGAGGCTAGGGCTACTCGGAGCCCAAAGCACGACTTCTTGGGAGACCCAGAAGATGGTGCACTTGCAAATGTGCTCGGTGTCCAGGGGTCACAGTCTCAAGTCACCCACGATAGCCACGGGCCTCAGCTTTGCTGGGGACTCAGGGTAGCCTCGGGAAGTCTGAGAATCCACCTCTGGTGATGCGATGACTTCGGCGTCCGACGGGAGCTTCAGTGATGCGAACCGGACAGATGCTTCTTTGGTGCCTGCCAAGCAGGGGAGTCACTCCTTGACCCCAAGGGAGATTCTTCAGTCCTCTAATCGTGAGTAGAGCGTCGAAGGTCCAGGATTCTGTTTCAGAGTTTCGTCCAGGTATAATCTAATCTTGCTGTGGCAAGGGTTCCCCATTTTAACCAGTAAAACAGGGAGGGACTAACTCTATGACCCCACCTATGGGAGGGTCAAGGGAGGGGTGGCTACACCCACTTCCCTTTGTCCAGTTTCGCGCCAGAGCAGGGGCAGGTAGCCCCTGAGCTGGTTTGAACTGGCATATGCACAGAGGAGCCTTTTGCTCCCCCAGTGCAGGACTTCAAAGCACTCTAAGAGTGCACCCACCCAGCCCCAATACACATTATCCTGTCTGGGGAGGTGGTCACACCTCCCTGCAACAGGAAACCTATTGTCCAGGCCTCCCCTGCCGGAGTTTCGTCCAGCAGCAGGAGGCCAGACTTGTGTCTGTGGCAGCAGCATCCATTTTGTGATGCCAGGGCTTCAGAAAGAAGTTACCGGGTAAGCCAGAGTTAACATGTCTTTCCCTCTAGAAGGGTGGAATGCTACCCCCGCCGCCAGGATTGGCGGGGGGTAGTATTCCAAGATGTTTGACACCAAACACGACATGTTTAGGTGCAGCCATTCCAAAGTTAGCATTTTACCGCGAGGATATAATGCGCTTAAGAGTATATGGTCAGGCTGCACTACAAACAGCATCAGAGATGGTCTCCGAACGCTGCAGAGGGGCCCTGCTCATGCAGGGGCACCCTCTCACATAGGAACCATGCACTCTGCCTTTAGGATTGATAAGGCCTGCCTTAGGAGTGACTTATAGGTTTATATGTGTGTATGTATTTAGTGATATAGGTAACCTATATCACAGTAAGGGGTGCATGCACCACCTTACCCAGGCTGCAGTAGCAGACCTGTGGTGTCAGTTTGGATGGCCTTCCAGGGGTGGCATAATACATGCTACAGCCCCTGGCAGGCCTCTGAGGTACCTATGCCCTTGGTACATAGTATACCATATACTAGGGACTTATAAGGGCACTCCAGATTCCAATCAGAGATGTGCCTAAGGCACATGGGAACCTTTTACAGAGAAAGCAGATAGACTGGGGCCCTGAATAGCAGGATCCCAGTCCAACTAAGTCATAAACCAGCAAAACACCATAAAAAAAGTGGGGGCAACCATATAGTCAGATTCCACCTTCCTACATAACCCCCCCAAACGAAAGGAGATAAGGCTAACCTTGGCCAGTTGAGCCTATATTGACTAAGTGGCCATATAAGGAAGCACCTGCACTAGCATGGTTGCCCCCTATGTTATGGTCCACTAAGCAATCCCTCACCCTAAGGGTATGAGAGGGTCTCCACCATGGGGAATCACTACCTCTGGTGTGCTTAGGTAAAGTACAAGGCTGGAGAGGTGTCTGAGTAGGGAAGTGAGGCCCTAGGAATGTTGGCCTCAGCTTCCTCAGATCACTGGTCACCATGTATGCCTGTCTTTCCATGACTGAGTTGCACTTTGCTCTAAGGGTCAACCTTTGGCTGCCTACAGCTGGGGGTTGGGTCCCTTTGGATGGAACACTGGAGGGACATGGCAGGTTTGGAACCTTCTGGTCCCAGGTTTGCCCTTGCCTACCAGAGTCCTTCTGGGGGAGGTCCCTACATAAAGGTATGGGGGATCCCTCAGTGTGTAGAGGAATTTTCACCTGGCTAGGGCTACTAGACTGGGTGCCCCTAATCTGCTGATGGGGGCTTCCTCTGGACAGGGGGCCCGGGGGGTCCACTGACCTCCCTGACCTCTGCAGCCCTGGGCTGACTGAGGCAGGGTAGAGAGGGGCAGGTTACCTGCTCCAGACTGGGTACCACCTTGGAAGGGTCCTCTGCCATCAGGGGTGTGGCCAGGCCAGGCCTGACTACCTCTGTGGCGGTTCCTTCACTAGGGGTAGGGTCAGTTCCCTGAGGAGGCTGACCCTTACCTACTGTCTGGGGGGAAGAAGACTTTTCTTCAACCCTTGTGCTCTCTTTTGGGGGAGAGTGGGCCATTCTTTCAGGCTCCATCTCTCCAAATTCTTGGGCTGGGGCTGTGGCCATCACAGCCCCACTAACCTTGCAGGGACGCCCAACATCCTAAGATGGGTTTGGTGTTCAACTTCAGCCCAGGCTGAAATTTCCAAATCATTGCCCATCAGGCAATCTACAGGTAGGGTTGGGGACACTGCCACTCTTTTTGGGCCTGTGACCCCCTCCCAGCTGAGATTGACTATGGCCATGGGGTGATCTGTTCTGACACCATCAATGTTGGTCACCTGGTATTTAAACTCAGGTAAAAGCTGGTGAGGGGGGACTAGTTTCCCTGCCACCATGGTGACACTAGCCCCTGTGTCCCTAAATGCCACAGCTTTCTGACCATTAATCATTGGCTCCAGTCTGTACCTGCCCAATGCTATGGGACCCATGGTAAAGGTGGCAAATCCTATACCACCATCAGAGTCAGAGGAGTCTGTTGAGGGGTCCCTGTCTAAACTAGGGCCCACCTCTGTTCCTCTTGCAAAAGCACTCAACTTTTGGGTGCACTACTCCCAACTGGAGGATTTCTACTGGTAGTACCAGGAGGGGTGGTAGTAGTTGTGGGAGGAACATTTTCTTTATTGCCAATCCTGGGGCAACTGGGATCAGTTTTCCAGTGCCCAGGCTTTTTACAGACATGGCAATATGGTTTCTTTTCAGGAGAGGAAGGAGTTTGGGACCCACCCCCAGAAGAGGAATTTTGGGGCCCTGTAGGGGACTTATCCTTAGATTTATCCCCACCTTTCTCTTGGGACTTAGTAGAATCTTTCTTCTGGTCACCACCCTGATTTCTAGTTTTTACTCTGGTTCTGACCCATTTGTCTGCCTTCTTTCCCAATTCTTGGGGAGAGGTCAGATCAGAGTCCACCAGATACTGGTGCAAAAGCTGGTTTTGACAATTATTAAGGATCTGCTCCCTCATAATCAAATTGTACAATCCTAAAAAGTCATGCACTTTGTTGCCATGTATCCAACCTTCCAGAGCCTTTGTAGCACAATCTACAAAATCAACCCAGTCTTGAGTCTGAGCTTTTTGGGTGTCTCTGAACTTCAACCTATACTGTTCAGTGGTTAGGCCAAACCCATCTATCAGAGCACTCTTCAAGACTGTGTAATTGTCAGCATCCTCTTCTCTTACAGTGAGGAGCTTGTCTCTACCTTTGTCTGCAAAGGAGAGCCACAAGATTGCTGCCCACTGCCTCTGGGGGACCTTCTGAACTTTACAGGCCCTCTCCAGTGCAGTTATCCATTTGTGGATGTCATCCCCACTCTGGTAGGGAGGGACAATCTTGTTTAGGTTTCTATGGTCATAAGACCTGTCCCTATCTCTAGGGATATTGCTGCCACCATGGGACTCTAGTCCCAACTTTCTTCTCTCTCTAAGGAGATCTAGGGATTCTCTATCTAAAGCCAATTGCTTCTTCCTGATCTCTAGTTGAGTTTCCTCATACTGGACCAGTCTCTTTCTTCTCTCATGAGAGGATTCCCTCCTGTGAGAAGAAACAGAGCTCCCTATTGAGGTGCCAGAGTGGTTAGACTCCTGAGAAGGAGACCTAGACTTTCTGAGCACACTCATAATCCTTCCTGGGGGACAAAGGTGTGGTTCTCTAGATCCTCATCTTCATCTTCCCCAGAAGGGATTGGGTTTTCCAGGCCAGGGTCATTGTCACCCTCCTGGTCAGTTTCAGAGGGGGCTGGGGGTAGTAGTACCCCTGGCCCCTTCCTCATCTGCTGGCCCACCCTCTGCTCCTACCCCTTCAGTCTCTGAGGACTTACTAAGATCATAAGCCACCAACAACTCCTGGAGGTGTTGGGTGGTGGGACTTTGGCCTGTCCTTAATTTCCTCACGTTACACAAAGCTCTCAGTTCCAAGAATGGGAGTGTGTCATACTTGGAGGGGGAAGCTCAATGGCTTCCTGCAGGGCATCTCTAGATCCTGCTTTTAAAGACATTACTAGTGTGGTGTGGTGTATGCACTACCTACTCTAGTGTGGCCTACTAAACTCTCTTGAGTTGTAGAAAGGGTTGTGCTATCCCTTAACACACAACTCTAAGTTCAGTAGAACTTACTGATATTCTAAGCTTAAATTATATGTACCTTAGGTACCTTTAGTGGTTTTCAGTTGATCAATTCAATTGAGATTATCTGGTAAAACAATAGCAAGCTGGAATCCCACACGCTGCACACCAATGTGAGAAGTTGGCCTGGCATATGCTGTCCACTAATTATAGTGGGCACCTTGCACCAGTCCAAATCGACTCTTATGGTAGGTAGGTTAAAGACAACCTTATTGAAAGCTATCCTAGTGGTAGCTGTGGAGAGCAGCCTTCAGGCTAAGTCTTGAAGGAATGTAAAGCAGCTTGTTTTACCAGTCTATAATCTCTTGAGTGACCAAATGAAAGAGCACCACACCAGGTATATATTCAAAATATATGTATTTATTACTAAACACACCCCTCTAGTCTCTTTATGAGGCTAGAGTTCGAAGTACATAGGTTATAAGATCTTAAATCACAGTAATAGCACAAATACACGTTTGGGCCCTAGGGGCGTACCAAACCATATACCAATAAAGTGGTATGCGAACCACGACTGAACTAGACACTAGGCCTAGAGCCTCTAGAAGTGCTTGGACCACAAGGAACCACCCAAGGTAGTGACACAGGGGACCCACGGGAGACGCGTGCAGTGTAAATACACAACCGCGATACGCCGTTAACTTCTATGGAGAAAGTCGGGATCGGGAAAATAGAGGAAAGGGACACTTAAAAGAGGACTAGGACAAAACCCTTTGAGATCTAGGACTTTGAAGAGTCTCTACCCACGGGAGCACCGGAGTACTCGTGTTACCTCACCCAGGGAAGCCGGGTGCATAGGTGCCTTTCGGGGTCGGGTTTCGTCGTCGGTTCTTATGGCGATCTGCTGCAAAGTGCTGCTGGCGACCAGGGGAAAAGTGTCCGGGTGGATCCAAGAGTGGATCGGAGTTCTGAAGAACCTGAAAGCAGAGGGGACAGAGTCTGGGTCACTAGCCAGTGACCAGGGAGGCGATGGACAGATGCCCACCGATGTCGAGTGCTTCAGATTCGGTGACGGTCGTCTTGACTCTTCAGCCACGAGGTCCGGGAGGCGTTGTCGGCGACCAGGAGCAGGATTCGGGCTGTTGCTCGATGTCTGTCGAGTGCAGAGGTGTCGGCGACCAGATTGGACCCAACAAGCCTTGGCAACGGCAAGTCTCGAGTAAGATGTAGATCGTCGATGATGCAGACCAGCAAGGTCTGGGGAACTCACCCAGCGAGGGTAAGTGAGGGCAGGCCTGGAGCAACCAGACTGCCAAGTAAAGAAAAGATTGGCCTTCGTTAAGGGCTACTAGCCAACGGGCTAGCGACCGCGAAGGAGCCTCGTGACGCTGCACGTGGAGCTGGCTTACAGGACACTCGTGGAGTGGGGGCCAGTGATCTTCGGTGCAGGTGGTGCTGGAGGCTAGGGCTACTCGGAGCCCAAAGCACGACTTCTTGGGAGACCCAGAAGATGGTGCACTTGCAAATGTGCTCGGTGTCCAGGGGTCACAGTCTCAAGTCACCCACGATAGCCACGGGCCTCAGCTTTGCTGGGGACTCAGGGTAGCCTCGGGGAAGTCTGAGAATCCACCTCTGGTGATGCGATGACTTCGGCGTCCGACGGGAGCTTCAGTGATGCGAACCGGACAGATGCTTCTTTGGTGCCTGCCAAGCAGGGGAGTCACTCCTTGACCCCAAGGGAGATTCTTCAGTCCTCTAATCGTGAGTAGAGCGTCGAAGGTCCAGGATTCTGTTTCAGAGTTTCGTCCAGGTATAATCTAATCTTGCTGTGGCAAGGGTTCCCCATTTTAACCAGTAAAACAGGGAGGGACTAACTCTATGACCCCACCTATGGGAGGGTCAAGGGAGGGGTGGCTACACCCACTTCCCTTTGTCCAGTTTCACGCCAGAGCAGGGGCAGGTAGCCCCTGAGCTGGTTTGAACTGGCATATGCACAGAGGAGCCTTTTGCTCCCCCAGTGCAGGACTTCAAAGCACTCTAAGAGTGCACCCACCCAGCCCCAATACACATTATCCTGTCTGGGGAGGTGGTCACACCTCCCTGCAACAGGAAACCTATTGTCCAGGCCTCCCCTGCCGGAGTTTCGTCCAGCAGCAGGAGGCCAGACTTGTGTCTGTGGCAGCAGCATCCATTTTGTGATGCCAGGGCTTCAGAAAGAAGTTACCGGGTAAGCCAGAGTTAACATGTCTTTCCCTCTAGAAGGGTGGAATGCTACCCCCGCCGCCAGGATTGGCGGGGGGTAGTATTCCAAGATGTTTGACACCAAACACGACATGTTTAGGTGCAGCCATTCCAAAGTTAGCATTTTACCGCGAGGATATAATGCGCTTAAGAGTATATGGTCAGGCTGCACTACAAACAGCATCAGAGATGGTCTCCGAACGCTGCAGAGGGGCCCTGCTCATGCAGGGGCACCCTCTCACATAGGAACCATGCACTCTGCCTTTAGGATTGATAAGGCCTGCCTTAGGAGTGACTTATAGGTTTATATGTGTGTATGTATTTAGTGATATAGGTAACCTATATCACAGTAAGGGGTGCATGCACCACCTTACCCAGGCTGCAGTAGCAGACCTGTGGTGTCAGTTTGGATGGCCTTCCAGGGGTGGCATAATACATGCTACAGCCCCTGGCAGGCCTCTGAGGTACCTATGCCCTTGGTACATAGTATACCATATACTAGGGACTTATAAGGGCACTCCAGATTCCAATCAGAGATGTGCCTAAGGCACATGGGAACCTTTTTACAGAGAAAGCAGATAGACTGGGGCCCTGAATAGCAGGATCCCAGTCCAACTAAGTCATAAACCAGCAAAACACCATAAAAAAAAGTGGGGGCAACCATATAGTCAGATTCCACCTTCCTACACTCGGTTTAAAAAATAGTCCTGTACAGAGCTGAAATAATGCTCTCCCTATAGGTTGTGAATGAACTGTCAGGACTTGGTGCTGTTCGTTACTGGGACTCCAGGGGCAGTATTATACATACGGCGCAATTAAGGAAAATCGCAATATTGCGGTGAATGCGATGCTCCCAAGGCAGCCGCGAACTCGCTCTGCTCTGGTAGCAGCGCATTCATGTGAAAAACTGAGAGACTGCTTTGAAGCCGCTCCGTGTTTTTGCGACAACCCGCCTGGGACCCCCTTTCACCCATTTCACTACTCCGGAGGGCTGCCATCAGGGGGTGCACTGATAGTGCGCCACCTTTTACATGGTGTACTGTCAGTGCGCCTCCTTACAGCTTCTTTGCCTCTGCGCCTGCGTCTGTAATACAGCGTGGGCACAGAGGCAAAGGGATCCCCTCATTTGCATGGGGGCCTGCCTCCATGCAAATGAGGGAACGCCCTCTGATGATAGCGCTGGCGCTTTATGTGCGTGTATCGGTATTACAGAAGGGGGCGCACAAGTGTCTGCGGCCCCTTCTGTAATACAAACGTGCCCCCGGAGCGCGAAAAGCGGACGCAAACGCCTGTTGTGCTTCCGGGGCGCTTCGGTAATACAGCCCCAGGTGGCATGTTTTGACTTGGAGTGTAACTCATACCCAGAACTACCACCAGTGACAACAAGGAATCAGGGAAGTGCCACCCATTTCTTTGAAAAGTCATGGTTCTTCCTTTGAATTATGTCACAAAAGCTCTCAAAAATCCAGCTGACGTCATCAAAAAAGGAACATTCTAGACTACTTATTGCGGTGATTGCTAGTCATGCAGGACTGGGTAAAAAGAGTTGTTTTTCATCTTCAAGGGATGGGCCGTTTAAAGGCACAGCCTGCACCATGGCCCCGAAGCCTGCAAATAAAAGCACAGGTTGAGTAAGTCAATGGAGAGCCAGAGACCTTATAGGTGAGAGTGGAAAGAGCCTACAGGCAAAGTGGTATAATCCATGAGCCTGATGCTGTACCCTGCCACCACACGGCAAATGGTCTGTTCCAAACATAGAGGGATAGAAATCCTGTACCAATAATTTGTTCCACACATTAATGTACTGTTGCCATAACCACAGGGATGGCAGAGTGCTATATATATAGCAACTAACCCCAAGGGAAAAGCTATTAGTGCAACAGGTGCAGTGACACTGGGGCTCAGAGAATGAGGGGTCCACTGCTCCACAATTATGGATGTCCATGGCACCCTTACTATGACACTAGCAAACCAGACTCATGGTATAAATTGTAGGAAAGTACAGATATTAAAAATATTGGTATTAAAGAAATAAAGTTATTGGTTTTAAACATAGAAATAGGTTGAGTTGAAGGAATAAAGTTATTGTTATTGAATATATAAAGACTAAGAATATTGAAATGTTAATGACGTGCTATAATATTGACATTAAAAATATAAAGATTAATTTTAAAGATATAAATATATTGATATTGATGGTGTAAAGATATGGATAGTGGCAATATAAAGACATTGAAATTACAGCTATATCATAGATATTACAAATCTATTACAGGAACATTTATTCATATTTAAGATATAAAGGTATTTATATTAAAAAACTAAATGTATTTATTTAAAGAAATATAAATTTATAAAGACAATGACATTAAATATACTAAAATTCAGCATATGCTTTTATTAATGTTGAAACTATTAGAATATTAATATTGCCAATGGGTAAGGACAAGCTTGCCTGAGAGCATTCTGCAAATGAGGGTGAGGCAGAGAATGTGCTGTGAAAGTAACCAGAAGATCAATAGTATTTTTCAGTGGTTTACATGTTTGGGTGATGAGGTGAAAGTTTGAGCCTGTCTAGAGTTTTCTGAAATTTGACAAATGGCGACGGGGCAATGGCGGTGCTTAAATTGAGCCGGTGGTTTCCGTTGGTCTGCCCCGGCCCTTAATTGTGAACATCAGCACTGATGACAGTCTGCCACACGGGGGCGCTGTCTGTCTAATTTACAGATGAGCACAACAACAATTGTTTATTGATTCAATATACATTAAAATGAGTAACACCTGCCACCAAAGCCATTCCTATAGCTTTGGGGGCATGGAATAGTCTGAATTGTCACACTTGCAGGAGTGTGATGGTTAATAACTGTGTTGGCACTGTCACTGGCAGTGCTTGCAGGGGAAATGGGTGGTGCTGTAGTGTAGCTCCTATTTCCCTAATAGGCTCTGCGCATTGGAATAATATATCCTATAGGTTTGACATAGGACTACGGTCAGTATGTCCCTATCGAGTATATTAAACTTAATTACTTGTGCCAGCTAGCTCAGAGGCCACTAGAAACTCCTTGACAAACAAGAAGGGAGTAGTTTCTGGCAGCCGCAAAACATGACCACTTTGTTTCCCTTTAGAATCAGAACGTGTCCCAGAGTCGTGGAAACAATAGATAACTATTTCACTCAGCTCAATCGTGCATGCTTAGTTTTCCTCAAAGTTACACAGAAAGAATAGACGGGCGTTTCAATAAAAGGATTTATTGAACAGTCTTGTTTCTGGTGTAAGTAAAATGTGCTGTTACGATCACAAGACAGTATGTGAGATAAATAATGTACAGTGTGAGCAGTAGAAATAAATAATACTGCGATAGCATTATCTTTTAGTACATATGCCTTTACATAAATAACACAGACTAAAAATGCGAGTACTCATACGATGCGTCTCTAAGCTAGTTCTACCCCAGTGTACCTAACCTTACCTAGGTGTAGGGAGAGGTATGAAGTAGGTGTAGTATTCCTTACTATGGTATACTAAGAGTATGTTACGCCTAGTATGTCTAGTATGCCAAGAGTCTAGTATGCCAAGAGTCCCTCTAGGTTCTTGTCAGCTCAATACCTGAAGAATGAGAGAGGTAGGAATCTCTTTGCCAGACTCGAACTCCAACACCCCGCAAGGGAAGTCAGATCACTGGAAGCTGGACTCTCTGCGTGCAGGGATGACAGCGTCTTCTCAGTGCGTCAGGCCGGGAAACGGGCTCCTCTGAAGTCGAGGTCTTCTCTGATTTACAGGGCCTAGGGAAGGTATATTTATACCTGAGAAGTACCTAAGAATGTTAGTATTGACGTGAGTCGGACAGCGAAAGACGTCATGAATGAACCCCTAAGGAATAATGGTTCATGCATAATATATGAGTCCTTGAAGAAATCAATAGTCCTGGGCTAGGGAAACTCCCGCAGCCTAAGGGTCTGTTCTTCATGAACTCGTTGTGACGTTAGGGTGGACGGATGTCGGAGACCATGCCTGTATTTGGAGTGCACGGTTTAATGCCTAAATAAGGGCTGGGAATTTATGCCTATATAAGGGCAGGACGAATTGTGCCTATATAAGGACATGATACTGGAAAGCTCGTTATGGACACCCTAAGAGGAATACAACACCCACTCCACTTTTGTGTGTACGATAATACTAAAATGCTAAACATTTAAAATGCTAAACATTAAATGGAGTACCGCACATTTAAAAATATTTCTTAAAAGCATTAAAAATCATAGTAAAAAATGCAAAAGGTACTGTACATTTGAAGCAAATGCTTTTCATTTCAGGCATAAAGTTCGAAAATAAATGCAATTGGAATGAAATAAGCAGTAATATTTACATGTGACAGAAAATGATCGATAAGTTGTTCAGAAATCAAAGTCATTTCATGTCACGAAAATTAATGAACTGTTTTAGACACAAAAAGATGACTAAGTGTCCGTGGAAGTACCGTGAAGTCTGTACTATAAGGCTAGTTCTACTTTAAGCAGATTGAAGTGCCCTTTTCGTTCGAAAAATGGGAAAAAGTTCAATTTTGGTAGAGTTCCAAGTTTTCTTTTTTGTTCGAAAAATGAAGGCCAAATTGTTACTGCCTCTCTGGAACACTGTATGCTGAATCAGAGTCAGTTTACGGGTCTGGTGTAAACATGAGATCATCTATTTCTATAGACAAAACATCATCCACTGAAGTTGGTGTCAGTTGGAACACCTCGTGTAGTAGATTAATTGCACAGAGATGAGAAGCATCGCTTCCAGCATAGGTTGCCGCAGCAATGTTTGCGTCCGTTGTTACCTGTGTGCCTGTAGATCTTTCTCGTACCTCAGCAGGAGCCGGAAGCGTCTGTGAGATCTCAATGAATGCTGACATCAGGATTGGTAGCCTCTGGGGACAACACAGAGCATGGGCCGTTATCGGTACCAGCAGAGTATCGACATCCGTTGGCGTAGCTGATGGAAATGTGAGACAAGTGTCTAACATGCATTCTTCACCGCAGAGCAGGCATCGTAGAACAGGTAAGATGCAATCTTGCCAGATTGGTCTGAATGACAGGAACCACGTGGTATTCAAGTCCCATAGACGAGTTATGCCCAAAACTGTACTATTCGCTCACGACACTTTCGTTCAAGGAGAGCTTTCTCCATTTCGCTCGGAGTGATGTCGGCGAATAGGTTGGCCATAGCGCAATAGCAGGAAGAAAAATAGAATTCCGGCAACAAGTGCTAGAATTAATGGTATGCCACCAAACACCGAATGTGCAAAGTTCGGGATGATTCCGAGTATTGCCTGGAAAGGTGCTAACAGACCGGAGCAGATGCTCTTAAATACATGTACAATTCCGGTTGTATCAGACATATTGAAGATACGTCCTATCATTTCTATGAAATGTATAGGGCAGTTTGTACGTATTAAAGTCTGTATCTCAGCCGAAGTCCTTGCAACTTGTAGATCATAGGTTTCTTTGGCCGAGGTCAAAGGCACTGTTTGCTGTAAAAGCATGGCTTTCATTCTGCTCAAAGTGTCAAATCTTATAAAAGAGACGTTCAGCGAAGGCCATAGAGGCGACTCCCTGACTGTGTCTATTGGGGCAAACAATACTTGCATACAGCAAGTGACCCTGGAGTTGACCGTTACTAGATATGGGATGCCTGGCAGCATGCCGCAGCAACTCTGATCATTCAACATGAGGTAACTCCCATTAGAAAGTTGTCCAAACGTTGGATTAATCACAGCAGCTGGTGTACCCTGCTGATGGCAAGACAAATTTGCCACAGAACCATTACAAGCCCCGTGTAAGGAAATGTCCTGACATATAAGCGAACCGCTTAGTGCACGTTTACAGTTCATACCGCTCAAGAACACTTCACGATCCCCACTCCAACATCTATATGTATACGGTAAATCCCAAGATGTCTTAATGTATTCCTTACCCAACCTTTCATATTTGCCTGCTTGCATTTGTTTGAGGCAATACTGAAACTGAAAAGTAGTCACAGGTAGTGTTATTTTGCCATGAATAAGCCATTCTGTAGCTGGTTTTTCTGCCACTGTGAATGGTAACTTTTCCAGTTTTTCAATGCTCAGCACTGTATACCTTGCTCCTCTTTGTGCCAGTTCGATCTGTTTATCAGTGAGATTGTATTCTGCAAACAGAGCCGTTGTGTTGATAAAACGCCAAGGCACATAGCCCACTCGCAAAGATTGCAGCGTCCAGCTTAATAACCCAATAGAACGTAATTGAGACTGGCCGTGTTGTAACATCACCAAATCTTGTTCCAGTATGTCGATAGCAGAGGATACAATGCCATCCAATGAATATATTCTGGAGGACAAAGTTGTTAACCCATTGTCGACCACAGAGAGTGTTTTCTCTAAATTAATACGATCAAGTTCACGTATTCGTTCTGCGGCCTCCATCTGCGATACTTTCCATGCTTCATCATAGGCAGCATAAATGCCGGCATATATGAAACGTTTTTGACGCGGTTTTCTTGGTCCACGCAATAATTCCCTAAGGTCTGCGTCCTTTTTAAGTAAGGTTAAGTGTTGTTTCACATCCTGTAGTGTAGACTTATGCAGCCAATCGAGGCATAATTTTCCTACACTGTATGTTGTTACTACCCCCGGATGTTGTCTTTGGACATATCTTGGGTCTGGCCTATTAATAGAAAAGCCCTGAGTTTTATTCAGGAATCTTTCCTGACAGTTATTCGTGTCTGTGGGCCAGATCAACCATTTTTTCCAATCAGGATTAGATCTGTTGAGTTGTAGTATATTGTCAACTGTCACCACTGCCTGTGTATCGTTATCACTTGCAGGTGCTGGTACAGAAGGTGTGTTCATCTCCTTGATCTTGGCTAATCCAAGACAAGATGTTTGTTGGATGGTTTTATTCAAAAACATTATTTGTTCAGGGATGATACAGGCTGTAAATAAAGCTTCTATCCCCTGCACTTGCCAATCTTTAGTACCCCAGACAGTTTTTGTGTCTATTGTATCTTTCCATAAGTCGAAACCCTGTCTAGACAGTTGGGCAATAAAGGCTGCAGAGTAAATCTGTTTTGTATTAGTTAACATAATTTTCAATCCTGTATTGTTTACATTTCTAAAGTAAAATTTTTCTGGGTCAGATGTATTGTAACCTGAAAAATATGGAAATTTACTAGCAAATGTTTTTGAACTACCTTTAGGTGGTGTAGGACAATGTTCCCATTGGTTAAACATAAACACATTTCTTGGATATGCAGATTTATGCAAATAATGATGACCATAGTGGTTATAACAATACAGTTTTTCATAATCCGATGAACCCTCTAAATATTCATTTTTAGAAAATGCAGCAGATTTTTCTAGGTCAAACATTATATTATTAACAGTCTCAAAGTCCCAATCATCAGAATAGGTACTGGACGAAATTAGATCACTTAGTGAAATTTTAAACAAATGTGGAATGTTCAATTGTTCCGTCGGACTGAAGATATCAAAATCTGTTTTGTCCCACACTATACCATCCTGTATAGGAACAGCTGTGATGTTCACTGATGACAAGTCTCTTGCTTCACGATGGGAAGATTTATGAGGTTTCAAAAGTACGTTCACGTCTTTTCTTTCAGTATTCACATGGATGTATCTCCCACTTATAAGCACGCTCACAGTTGTAACCAAGGCTTGCCAGAGCAGGAAAACAAAAAGTCCAGATATAATCCAGAGTTCAATCCATGGAGAAACCAAATAAGTCTTTTTCAGAAAGTGAAGAAAGTCTTGTACTTGCTGCTTGAATTTGAATGATGCTGGCATCGTTTCAGGTTCACTCGGATCCTCTGAGAACGTATCAAAGTTAATGAAATAGCCAGAAGCAGTTCTATCAATTGTTGAAATTGCATCAGGATTTGTAGAAATCGCTGGAACCAGTCGATCACTTGCTACGTTGGTGTAGACAGGTGTATTTGGACGAACTGTTACTTGAGTTTCAAGAGGGATGAGTTCTATAGCATTGTTGCTCAGTCCTTCATCTGTTACTGCTGAATTCTCGATGGTTATCAGTCTTTCAGTCTGAACCTCTTGGATAGTAGCGAGAGGAGTGCGTCTGCTACTAGGTCGGAGTCCACGAGGCCTACTATTTAGTATTGGCCACATACTGTGGTTTGATGAGGTCGATGGACACAAATCTTTTCTCCTTTCTTCCAGCAAGGGGCGGCAGAAGTACTGTTCTTGTTCCTTGAACTGCTAGGACAGGTACTGGTTGTCTGTAAGAAGGTCCAAATTCCTTCTTGTCCGCAATCTTTTCTCTGACTAGATCCCCAACTTTTGGAATCCAGATAGGCCTTGCTGGGACCGCCGATTTTTCCCCAGTGGTGGTTGGCTGTAGGAATACATTGCTTTGTTTCGTTCTTAACTCATTTAGTTCCTGTAAAACAGCCAAACGATCTTTGATATCAAAGGGTTTATTTTCCACCACTGTGCCTACGTGTTCAAGGTCTGGTACCCACATTCTTGTCCCAAATAGGACCTCATATGGAGTGACCCCCCCCTAGAGAACTTCTTGGCAGATTGTTCAATGAGCGTTGGACCCCATTAAGGTGTTTGACCCACCCATCACCCGAACCTAATACCCTAGCTGTTATAGACTGCTTTATGTCCTGGTTTTTCCTTTCCACAACCGAATTTCCCTCAGGATGGAATGGAGAGGAGTACCGCAATGCAACGCCCAGACTGGCCATGGCCTCTTTGTAAGCCCGAGAGCTAAACGCAGGACCCTGGTCAGAATGTAGCGTGCCTATTGCATATGTGCCGATAAAGACTCGCAAATCTTTTATAACAGTTCGAGCGTCAGCCGAGCGCTGAGGCCATATCCATAGGAACCTAGAGCATGAATCCACTGCAACTATGATATGTTGTGGAATGCCTTTGTCCAGTAGGGACCGCAGTGGTGCAGGTAGATACAAGTCTAATGGCTTGTCTGAAATCAGTAGGGTGTCTGTACTGGGTTACCGCATTCGCAGCATGGTGTCTGGTGGCTATCTCGCTGGTAAATATTACAGTCTAAGACAGTTGTTGATGAATATGTGAATTTCTGTATTCATTCCAGGCCACCAGTACATCTCTGCTTAACGTCAAAATTGTTGTTGAGAGATCACCTTGCATGTGACAGAAGCCCTCCCTTAAATGTGTTTCATAAGATCAAGTGCTGCTCTACGTTCCATGTTTGGGATTACCCTATCCCCCACTCCAGGGATTCGAGCAAAAGGAACGTTGTTCGCATCAATTACATAAGAGTACTTGAGTGGAAACTTTTAGGTAACGCTGCACTGCTGCCTTTGCTTGAAGCATTGACAGCCAACATTATCTCACCGTCTATTTTTGTTTTTGAACGAGTGATCGCAGCTACGGAAGCCGTCTGCACAGCCCCCTTTGCGGCTTCATCAGCCAATGAATTCCTGCAACGTGAACGCCATCACGTTGATGACTCAGTGTGTGGATCACGTGAGCCTTTGGTAGTTCGTTTTTCAACTGAACTACTTGTTCCCAAAGCGTTTTGTGCTTTATTGTGCCACCTTTCGCATCTTTGAAACCATTTTCAAGCCAGTTTTGTATATATTCATTATACGACTGAACACAGTAAAAGGAATCGCACACTATTAGTGTGGGGAATTCTCGATCTGTACTTTCAAGTGCCAGTTTGAATGCTTGTAGGTCAGCTCGCTGAGCTGTACAATCTCCTAGAGACTGGGTTTTTGTGACCATAGGTCTGAAGATGCCATTTCGCATGCGACCTTTAACGATTGCACACGCTGCACTGTAAGCTTGCTTACTCCCTGTTGCTGGTTGTGCCGATCCGTCAGTGTAAATTATGAATTCGTACTGATCGAGAGGCAGAATTTCAGTAGGCAGAGGACATTCTTGTTCATATTGCAGGAATGCTTGTGTTTTTAAATCTGGATCAAAAACATATTCAACATCTGTTGCAGCAAGAGAATTAACCCATTGTATCCATCTTGGATGTAATGCTTTAGCATTTGGAATGTTTGCTTTTGTGACCGCTTCTAAAGCTGGTACCGGGGTTACGACAATAATGCGTTTCCCTTGGGCTAAGGCTCTTTCTTTTGCTACAGCGGTTTGAACTGCTGTTAGAATTTTTTCAGTTGAACTGAAGCGCATTTCCGCTTGTGTGTACAAATGAGATTTGTATGCGATTGGTATTTTCTCACCCTCATTGAAGGTTAAGTATGTGAATCCGCATTGACCCGAAATTATTCGGATCACCAGGTTGCGTTGACTTACGCGTGTTTGTAAGTGATTTGTTGCTAACATGTTAGCTTGTAGTGAACGCAAGATTTCTGTGTGTTCTTGTGTCCAGTTTCTGATCGAAAAATCAGGTTTGATTAATGCGTAGAGAGGTTTAACCCTTTCTGCGTAATTTAGAATGTATGTTCTTCCAAAATTTAGGAAACCCAGGATGGATTGTAAGTTTTTAGCGTTTTTGGAGGTTGGAGCAGCGCACACTTTTCTAAAAGTTAGCTGCCAAGCTCTTGCCTTCACTTGAAAGCTCATATCCTAGAAATAGGACATTGAGATGGGCAATTCTGGACTTTTTAAAGTTGAATTTGTAGCCCTCAGAGGCGAAGCCCAGTATTATTGGTGCTCACCCTGTTCAAGTGTTTGTCCAGGTCATCGTCTGTCAGATAAATGTCATCGACATAGGACAATGCCTCATTGTCATAAATTTGTAGTAACTCCGTTACCCTCGCCGAGAATAAACCTGGGCTGTTCTTGAACCCTTGTGGGAGTCAACAAAATTGACGCTGGGTCCCCATTATGGAGAATGCTGTTAAGTACCTGCTTTCAGGTGCTATGTTTTGACAAAAGAAACCATTTGAGATGTCTAATGTTGTTTTATATTTTTTACGCACAGTGTTATTCATTAATGCTGTGCTATGTGCATTTTGCACTGCAAAAGTTTTAGAACAAGTGTTTAGGTGTCTGTAGTCCAAAACTAGACGATATGTATTGTCTGGTTTGGAGACAGGAAACAAAGGATTGTTCATTGAGGAGGTGGATGTTTCAATCACCCCTTGATATTCAAGTTGATCTAAGATCTCCCTGACCTGTTTTTAGCTTCTTGCTTTATTGGGTACTGCCGTTGTGCAGTTGGTTCATGTTTCAGATGTATTTTATGGTGAGGTGAGTCCTCATCCCATCCTACATGATTTTTATATAATGCTGGGGCCTGGGCCACTGCCCATTTCCTGGCATATATATATTTTAGGTGAATTGGAATATGGTTGGACAAGGCAGGCATAATAATGTCCTCGCCATGTGGGCACTCCCTGACAAATTGTGGTGGCCAGTCTTTTTCTGCTAGAAGTATGTCATAGCCCTTTGATAGTCTTTCCCAAAAAAGTGCTTTCACCTGTCTAGGTTTGTCTCCCTCCATTTGGAGAGTTATTTCATATAACTTTTGGGGAGTACTAACCCTGGTGTCTACAGTCTCTACTTTAATGTACTCATTCAAGTCCACTATCTCCAGAAGTTCCTTCAGGTTCTGGCGAGCTATTGTGACTTCTGCTGCACTGTCCAGCATTGTCTGAGCCCATTCTCCGTTCTTGAGTTGTGTTCTCAGTATTCTCGGCATGTCTAATCTTTAGACCTGCTACTTTCTTTTTGGAGAATTGAGGTTTTACTTTAGTTTTTGGAGCGTGTTTGTCGTCTTTCGATTTCACGCGTTCTTCTCTATGTTCCGATCGTCCTCTTCTTTCCGAAGTCTGTGATGAGATCTGAAAGGGACGAGAGGAACGTGTATCAGTATCTTGATACCTGTCAGGTTTTCTCAAATTATCCCTATTCCTGAGGTTATACCTCCTTTCAGAGGGCTCCTTTTGAGGAGACCTACCTCGGGATTGAGAACGTTTCTCATTTGAATTTTGTTTATTAGTCTCCCACTTCTTTTTAGAAGATGTAGGAGTTTGTTTAATAGAGTCCTTCTCAGGACTTTCAGATAGCTTCGGCTTCACTGGTCTTCCACCCAAACTATCTCTGCCTAATTCTGCATAAGATTGTTCAATTATTCTGGGTAGCTCAGTTTGATGTTCTGTAACATCAAATTCCCTTAATTTTGGGCGGATCGCCACTGCTGCTGCCTCCCCTTTAATATTAGATAATATTATTGTTGAGACCTGGTCGAAATTTTTCAGTAATTTCATACCTAAATTCAGAGCAGGCTCGGCCCCGTATTCGTTTTGAATTTGTTTCAGGACATCAGGTATTACCGCAATTGACGGAATACCATGTGTTTTAGTATAGATGGCAGCAAAGACTGAGCCCCAGGTGGTGCAGTCTTCCAGTTGTGGTGTGATCCCCATTGGTAAACTGATTGTTAGGATTCTGTGTTTCTCATACGGGCTAGTATTTGGAAATACTGCTTCGATTTGAGTAATTTTTTGAGCTATCCAGAATGGAATTTGCTCACGTTTTGTGGGCATTTTACCCATGACTGCGTATAGAGTCTGTGGTGTAATTTTTAGTGTATTCCCCTGTTGGGGAGTTGGATTTGGAATTGTTAATGGTTGCTGGGCTGTAAAAGTCCGCATGACATATTGGACCAATTGTCTGTAAATTTTTATTAACTCTGTGATTTGAGTAAGTAGTTCCTCGTTTGACATTTCTTCAATGTCAGGATGAGGTGTGTAGCCGGCTAAAATCGGCCATGTTGCTCCTGGTCTACCTAGTGGACCGAGCCTGGTAATGTTTTTGTGATGTTTTAGGGCGCCTTTAAACCAGAGCTGATGCTCCTGGTATATTAATGGAATTTTAATATCCTCGAAAGGAATGTATTCCTCTGGTGGATCATCTTCTTTGTAGAAGTGAAACATGTGTGTTACTGGATTGGATTCAGGAAATATTACCCATGAATAGAATACCTCTGTCTGAAAGGATTCATGTGCCTCTATCACGAAAACTGCTCTACCTCCTCTTGGTGGTAGGCCATGTTTTATGAGTTTTAGAGTGATGGCTCTTCTTAAGTTTGGATGGATGTCTATAACACCCTCCTCGGTTTCATTTAAATCTGTAGTGTTAAAAGCTGTTGCTTGGGCTGGATCAGCCGCAGCTCCACCGTTTCCGGTCTCAATGTCGGAGTCAGGCATCTTGTTGTTTGAAAAATGTAGAACAAGTTTCAAGGAAACAAAGATAAGGTGCACAATATTTTGGAACACTGTATCCTTCAACGTTGAGCAAACCAAACAGCTAATATATAGGGTGTTTCCCTATGTAGCCGTGGCGGATACTTAACCCTGCCCACTCCAGACGTCTTTTGGAGTATATGGGTAGGGGTCTCTGAGAGAAAAAGCACGGCTGAGTTACTCAGTATCTAACGTTGAATTACCGCCTTACCAAACCGTTGGGCGCCATGTAGTGTAGCTCCTATTTCCCTAATAGGCTCTGCGCATTGGAATAATATATCCTATAGGTTTGACATAGGACTAAGGTCAGTATGTCCCTATCGAGTATATTCAACTTAATTACTTGTGCCAGCTAGCTCAGAGGCCACTAGAAACTCCTTGACAAACAAGAAGGGAGTAGTTTCTGGCAGACGCAAAACATGACCACTTTGTTTCCCTTTAGAATCAGAACGTGTCCCAGAGTCGTGGAAACAATAGATAACTATTTCACTCAGCTCAATCGTGCATGCTTAGTTTTCCTCAAAGTTACACAGAAAGAATAGACGGGCGTTTCAATAAAAGGATTTATTGAACAGTCTTGTTTCTGGTGTAAGTAAAATGTGCTGTTACGATCACAAGACAGTATGCAAGATAAATAATGTACAGTGTGAGCAGTAGAAATAAATAATACTGCGGTAGCATTATCTTTTAGTACATATGCCTTTACATAAATAACACAGACTAAAAATGTGAGTACTCATACGATGCGTCTCTAAGCTAGTTCTACCCCAGTGTACCTAACCTAACCTAGGTGTAGGGAGAGGTATGAAGTAGGTGTAGTATTCCTTACTATGGTATACTAAGAGTATGTTACGCCTAGTATGTCTAGTATGCCAAGAGTCTAGTATGCCAAGAGTCCCTCTAGGTTCTTGTCAGCTCAATCCCTGAAGAATGAGAGAGGTAGGAATCTCTTTGCCAGACTCGAACTCCAACACCCCGCAAGGGAAGTCAGATCACTGGAAGCTGGACTCTCTGCGTGCAGGGATGAAAGCGTCTTCTCAGTGCGTCAGACCGGGAAACGGGCTCCTCTGAAGTCGAGGTCTCCTCTGATTTACAGGGGCTAGGGAAGGTATATTTATACCTGAGAAGTACCTAAGCATGTTAGTATTGACGTGAGTCGGACAGCGAAAGACGTCATGAATGAACCCCTAAGGAATAATGGTTCATGCATAATATATGAGTCCTTGAAGAAATCAATAGTCCTGGGCTAGGGAAACTCCCGCAGCCTAAGGGTCTGTTCTTCATGAACTCGTTGTGACGTTAGGGTGGACGGATGTCGGAGACCATGCCTGTATTTGGAGTGCACGGTTTCATGCCTAAATAAGGGCTGGGAATTTATGCCTATATAAGGGCAGGGCGAATTGTGCCTATATAAGGACATGATACTGGAAAGCCCGTTATGGACTCCCTAAGAGGAATACAACAGTGAAAGCTGCATTGGCCTCCTGACGAGTGCCCTGGCCAGTGCTAAATTTGAGCCAGTGGTTTCTGGTGCTCAGCACCGGCATTTAATCATCAACACCAGTGCTTTTCATGAGCGCCAGTTATCACAGGATGTTGAGCTGACACCCATACTCGAAGCTGGTTCCCCATCTCCGAAGTCTGCAGCTCTGGCCATTACGCCACATCCTCTCCCCACTTTCATGGTTAGTAGTTGGTTCTGTTTTAGGCGGCACTAACAGGAGAAATGGGCCGCTGCAAGCTGCGTCCTGATGAGAGCCCCGTCACTTATTTTTTTACAAATTAACCTCTGGCCCTGGCACTTATGCTTTTTACAAATTAAGCACTGGCATAGCTAGAGTGTTGCAAGGAGTAAAGCTTCATGCATCAAAGGATGTAGCGAGAATCTTATTACCTGGCCAGGTAATAAGGTAGTTCAACGCTGTGCTTTGTGTACTGGGCAGAGGGTTTTAAAACTGACCCTCTCCTTGACTTGCTCCCAGAGCATTGACTTCACTGTGGATGTGAGGTAGTCGGATCATTTCAGCCACAACCCTGTACCTTTGTGGTCTCTGGAGCTCGGCCATCATCTTGGTTAGAAGCCTTTTGTAGATGCAGCTGCTGCAGACAATGCAAAGTAGGACCAACATGCAGATAAGTGTCTTTTTTTGGCCAATCAGTAGTTTCTAGTGTGTTTCACTGAGTGGTCAGGAGATGTCAGATATGAAGGAACACATGTTCAGCCATGTTACTAATCCGCAGAAAAAAATGCGTTTAACCAGCTTTGCAAAGGAAACTGTGTGCTTTAAAACGCTGCTAATACACAGGGGGCTAGGGGGATGGCTTGTAATGGGTTACAAGAAGCAGGTTTTGATGGGCTTCAGTTTCAGATCACTGCAGTGCCTTTTCTTGTAGGTAACGGATGTCTGCTGTCACAGAAGGATAGTCCACCTGTGTCTGTGATAGAATCTTTACAGGTAAGCATTTGGATTCTGGTGAGTCTGCCCTCTGAGCTGCCCATTGAGAAGATATCTTAGTTTGTGAAGCAAAGGGAGGCCTGGGATGGACCAGTGGCTGGAAAGGGCTCCTGAGTCAAAGACCTTCTAGAGGAAGGTTTTGAAGTTCAATTCCTTGGCAGCTTTGTGGAAGAATGAGCAATTAGATTAGAGAGAAATATTGTACCCATAGTGAACTTATAGACTGGCCAGAATCGCAGAAATGGGATATCCAGTGAACTGCGATCTTTTGAGGTCCAGGGAATGACATGGTCATTGGCGAGGGGCTGACTGCTGTACCGGTGTCTTGTGTGACAGGAATGATACGTCACTGAGAACTGGGTGTGAGGATAACATTCTGGTGCTGTCCGTTCTGGCTATTGCACACTGCGTTTTAAGTCACCAGATCTTGTGTGATCAACAGAACAAGAGCATTAAAAGCACAACTAAGAGCGGGTCTTGTCTTTGCACCACAAGTTGGTACCCTGAGTGCAGCATTTGATTGGGCAGAAAGTGTGTGCTGTCACTGAAAAAGGGTGCTTACATTGTACTTCCTGCCTTGTGTGAAAACATATCCTCAATGCTCCGGGACTGAGTTGGTTATGGTGGCAGGCCAATGATGAAGACAATATCTGAACTTTCTATAATGAAAAGCTATGATAAAGGCAGGAGGCCACTGCTTTGGTGCATGCGACATAGTTATTATGAAAATATGTTATAGTCAATAGGCATTTGATGGTGGAATGTTATGACAGTGTTAGAGCCTGTAGAGAGGTATGTTGTTACAGGAAATCTCACAGATTACTGTAGTAGGGAATGGTTTTGATGCTGGTTACCTTCTTTGACAGAGCCTGGGGTAGATTTGCACTGTGATAATCCTTGTTAGACCCTTGTCATTTTTATGTATTTGTAATTTTATAAGTATATGCCCGATGATTGTCTTGTGGAAAGGGGAATGATAAAGGATATAGGCGTTTGGTTCATTGGGAAATGTTATGTAAGAGGCCATAAGTCGGATCTTTTTATTCTGAAAATGAATGACAAAAGCAGTAGGTCTGCCTTATTTATTGTGAAAAGCCTATATAAAAGCCATGAGGCCTTTAAGGGTGGATCAGTCTTACACTATGTTAAAGCCTGTAGGCCAGTGGTTCCCAAACTTTTTTGACCCGTGGCCCCCTTGACACATTGCCCATTGGCCGCGGCTCCCCATTATTTTACTTTTTTGGCGGGTTGGGGGGATGTAAGCCTTGCCTCGGGAGTACTTCAATTTTTCTCCCTGAAAATAATTGGGATGAAGCCAATGAAGGTTTTATAATCATAGACGTAACAAAATAAAAAGATATCTTTTTTAAATATACAAATTTAATTGCTTAAGTAAGTCAGAAACAATACTCTTCAGCACTGGGGTCTGCATATGGAATTTTTTACTATTTTTTGTTTTAAAAAATTGCATCTAGTTAAATATGTGGCACAACCTTGTTCAAAGGTAGCCTGGAAAAGAATTAAGATGCTGCCCTAAATATTTTCTTTCCACTGATCACTTTTTCTTCTCGAAAAATATACCAGAAAAAGGAAAAGTTAACTCCTATTTTCCTTGCTTAAACTGGTGTTGTTATAAATGCCCTGTGACCTGCCTTTCATCTTGGCTGCAGGAATTCGCAGTAGGCCTTGTGATTTCAGAAATCATCTGTAATAATGTATTTACGTTGAGCAGTTCACAGGTGACTAGAGATGTCAACAGTCAGCTGTAATTAGGAAGTTAAGAGGCGGGCCTTTATAAAAGGATTGCAGGATGTTATATGTTATAAAGATTTATGGTGACTAAAGGACGTTTAAGGCAATTAAGCAGAGCACAGGAGTAATACAACCCTTTTCCCTTGAAATAAAAATTGGGATGGGCTGCAGGAGTCTTTCGTACACAGGTGTTTGCAAAGGTGGGCAAGTGATACTCACTGCTGCTCTTATAGCGCTACTCTAATTCTGTGATGCTGATTTTTGGGGTGGCGCTATCTTGCACCCACTCCTGTCCCCTCGTCTTCCCTGCTTCCTGCTACCGATGCCTCCTTGAATTGCCAAGTTGGAAATTACTAAAAACATGCACAACCCTTTTGAAAAGAGGCCCAAAGAAGCCCAAGCCCGACAATATCAAAAAGCCTTATCACAGGTAGTATACACTGGCAATGTACAGACACATTTGCAGAAATACCTTCTGTACACTGCGTGACCAATTAGCATGAGTGTATTCTACTACAATACAGAAACGTACACGGGCTGTCTGTGCGCAGACGTTTAGGGCACAGGGTTATGGGGTGCACAACACATGTTCACGTTACAGGGCTATACAAAGAGATTACTACGTGCACGTATTTTGTGCACTTTATGCACGTGGGAGAGCATAGTCACAGGATGACCAAATAATAGCAACCGTAGTCTAAAACGATAAAAATAATTTCGGCTAAAACAATCATCACTCCCCCCGTATAAAGTCTACATAGGGTCGGTGACAAAAATGTACAAATTCCCACCCCTTTCTCCTGGCAACTTGTATTGAGGTCTGTTCTATGCTCAAGGTACGAGACATACACATATTCCATGCAATAAAAGCAGTAAATATTTACAATCAGTGCAATTGGAAAACGTCGTACATGTGTAAAGATGTAACACAAACGTCTAGAGTAGAGAACACGATGAGGCACGAAATGCCGGTCACACAGAATGAGCAATGATATTATAGAAAAATAGAAATGGCCACAAAGCCATGTGTTTTGCAGGTTACATCTCAAACATCCACTCACACTCAAACACGTACCATGCACATGTTCAGCACATAAATTATGCAATATTTCGTGACAGACTTAGCCCCACTCATTAACAGTGTGCATGTAGCATGCAAATTCTGGAATACTCTGTGAACATGAGACCGCACGCATGGACATGCATAAGCTGATGTCCTGTGTGCAACGAATGCTGCAAGCGCACTCACCATGTGCGCTTGGAGCACTGGGGTCCTCTTGTTTTCCAACCAAGTGACCCAGTTGCTATGTCCATGAGTCCGCCCTTCGCCCTCCGGGACAGCACAGAGTGCAGGGGTAGCCTGCACCCTCTTCCTCCTGAGAGCAAATGTTTCCTGAACCCGTCCCATCCCCCAGTAAAAGCGCATCCTCGAGGTCGGGGTCTCTAGCCACGGGAGCAGTGTAAAGGAGCGCTATCAATCAACCCGACGGATGAAATGAGTCGCTGCGGGCAGACTGAAGGCATGAATGCAGGCACCGACCACTAACGCAAGCTTGCACTCCTAACGAACGAGAGACTGCACAGATGTAGATTGTAGGGTGAATGGATGCATGGTTAGGCAAGCCCTTAAACTGGACTGGATGACCAGGCAACCCACCCCAGTCTACAAAACTCACGCCACAGCGTTTGCGGCGCCCCTGCCTAGTTTTTACGGCGCACCGGGGTGCCGCGGCGCACAGATTGGGAACTGCTGCTGTAGGCCACTGATACTCAAAGCACGGCCAGGGACCGCATGCGGCCGTCCTGACCTTTACATGCGGCCTCCTGGTCAACAGTAGCACCGAGCTGCTGTTTACTCGACTGACTCTGCACTAGCAATACAAATATGTTAAATAAACAGACAAGCATTTATTTAAAGGTTAATTGAAGGTAAAGAAAGGAAGTGACTTGGGAATCCTGCACCGCTTAACTTTAGGAACACTTTCATTTTTAAAGACATCTTGCATCAATAGTAGAAAAATATGGCAAAGTCCCTTCAAAATTTAAAAAAAAAATTATTTAATTAACATGCAGAACAACATTTTCACCTTAGTATATCAGATATCAGCGCATTGAGAAGTATTCATTTAAAAGTGATAGTTTTCAAACATGAATTTAGATACATTAGTTCTCCCCCCACCCTGACGACAATTCCAATAGTGAACTAAAGAGGCAAGTCAGTTGTTGTGTGCACTCTTGGGGTGGCCTGGGTTCCTCTTATACATGAACAACATTAAAGTTTATTAAATCAAACCCAGGAGATGGATTTCTACAGCACACATCCTGAAGTCATATATTTCGAGATCCTATTATATGTGATAATGAAGAAAAAGGAGGAAAAGTGAAATAAAACAATTGCCTAAGAGCACACAATTTGGTAAAGTGGAGATGTCGGGATTAATCCCATGTTTTCTGGTTTCACATTGTTTGATTCAGCCACTAGATGTATATGCTTCGCTTACCCTACACCACTTTACCGCCAATCCCCCAGAGCCCCCCTCGCCCGACTGCCATCCCACTGGCATCAAAGCGGCCCTCGGTCACATCACAGACCAAACTTTTTGGCCCCTGGGAAAATGTTTGCGAGTAACCATGCTGTAGACAGATATTTTATTAGATTGAATCCCACAGGATATTGTAGTAGGTAAGAGAGTTGGTGTTGGTTACCCCCTCTGACGAACTCTGTGGATAGATGATTTCCACTGGGGTTATCTTGTAGGGCCTCTAAAGAAGGGTTGTATATTCTTTTGACAAGTGTAATTGGGTATATATTTTTAATTTTATAACTGGATGCTTGATGATTGCCATTTGGGAGAGTTTAAATGTAATACAGTATGCCTGCGTTGGTTACTGGGACAGGCCAATGGTAAAAGCTATTGGGTTCATTGGGGCATGTTATATCAGGGTATATAGGTCTGATCTCTTTATTATGAAAAATTATAACAAAGGCTATCGCTTGCCTAATGTATTGCGACTAGCCTATGATAACGCCAATGGGTCTTTAATGGTTGATTGTTATTACACTGTGTTAAAGTATGCAGGACTGCAGGTATTTGTTTTTTAATGGAATCTTATAAATTACAATAGCAGGCAAGGGTTTTGGTGTTCGCTAGCCCCTATGACAAACAATGTGGTAAAATATTTGCACTGTTAGCATCCTTGCTAGCCCCCCATAAGAGAGACTGAATAGTTTTGCTAGCTATAATTTTGTTCATATTTAGAATTGTATGACTGTATGCCTGATGGTTGCCTTGTGGGAAAGATGCCATAGAACTGATCTGTTTATTATGAAAAGTTATGACAAAGGCAGTAGGCCTGACATATTTTGTCAAACCATTATGTTAAATCCAATAGACCTTTCAGGGTAGATTGCTATTACACTGTGTTAGAGCCCATTGACATATATATAGTCTCAGACATTACCATAATCTTTTGGTATTGGTTACGCCGATGACAAAACCTGAAGGTAGAGGGCATATACTGTGACAGTCTCTGCAAACCTCTCTTGAAAGCTTAATGCGTTTAATTGTCTGTCAGGCTCCCTCCTGTAATGAAATCAGTTGTTAAAACATACATGAAAATCTGCACATATGCATAAGTATAGATGAGGGTGTTTAGGTCAGCTCTTGTCTGCTACTGGTCTGTTTGAGTTTCATTCTGTTTCTGCCTGCAACAGGGTACAGCATGGTGCAATAAGTCAGCCCATTTAGGCCACTGACTCTCTTGTCTATTGTTCAGGCATTTCCCCACTCAAGGTTCCCCGGGGGAGGGGGGTTCCCTCGATCTGCATGGAGCGCAGAGCAGGAAGGAAGACTTTAGAAGTCATACATTGGTTCTTCTTCATTAGTTCAACAAACGCAGGAGCTTCTGGAAAGAGATGTTGTCAAACCTGATAAGAAGCCTTTTCCATAATAGTGATCTATCCATAGGAGGAAGTCAGAGGTTCCCAATCCAAGATGTGGTAGAGTCTTTTCTTGTGATATAAGTTCCTGTGTGAAGCATTTGTAAAAAAGGCTCCTAGGAGAGGAAGTTGCTTTGCAGCACATTTCTTTCCTGATTTATTGTTGCAACCTTCAACACTTGCTTCTTTTTTATTCCTAAAGTTTTGCTTCTAGCATATATTTTTTGGAAGCCACACCTGGATTAGCATGGCTCTTTTCTCATCAGAGTTTGATGCGTTGCTTATTGCTTCAATCCAACTATCATCTCCAATCAGGTGTGACAAGATTGCCAAAGGAAGTTTCTTTTTAATCTTTTGTGTTTTTTCAATCTAATTGGGACCCTCTTAAAGAGACACTTGACACTTTTAACATATATTATTCTGTGCCTTGGCTACTGGAAGAAGTCACTCTTTTTTTCAAGCAGTCAAGAAGGGTACTCAACAGACCATGTCTGCATCTTGTCCTTAACATTGCCTCATTGAATTAAGTTGGTCATCTTGGATTTGTACAACAATAATACTTTATGCACAATACCATTCCAAGATGGCTGCCTAATGCAATGTTTACTGAGAAGCCATCATGGGATGGTATTGTGCTTAGTGTATTATTGTTTTAATCCTTAAAAAAACTATTAGGTCCCTTAAAATTTCTTTTTCACTCACTACAAGTGAGAAATCTGTGTGCGGATTGAAGTTGTTCAGCTTTCCACATGATTAACATACCTGCAACACGGTAAGGGATGTTCACCATATTGCTGTCTCAGAACAAAAAAGTAACTTGTTCTTTTATGTGCTTTTGTGAAACTGAAAGTAGGAACCATAAACCACAATCTTTTTGGACAAAACGGTAACTTTGTTTCAGAACTAACAATACATATCTACTTATTAACAACATACTAGTTTTAGGCCTCATTGTGAGTACCTTGATATAGTAGTGCGGTAATACCAACACCATGGTTGTGGACTTCCCCGAATCAAGACTATGACATGATCCCAAGTTGGTGAGGTCAGATTGATGCATAACATGCAGTTACTAAGTCTGTGCACCCGATTACCACATAGTTTGCCTTTTTCAATCTCCTTTCCGCAAGCAAACCTTTACAGGCCATAAGCATCATTGTCCTCTTTTCACTGTTTTTCCTTTGATTTGCACCACAGGGAAAACAACTAGGGAGTGTTAGAAATGGGAGTCTCTAATTGGCAATGGTTTGCACCTTTGGCCAAGGTAAGGGGAATACACTTCTAAAATAACCCCTGCTCACCCCCTTTGTAGCTTAGCACGAGCAGACAGGCTTATGTCAGAGGCAGTGTGTAAAGCATTTGTGCATGCATACATTAACACAGTGAAAACACTATGAATGGACACCACACCAGTTTAGAAAAATATGCAAAGCTTTATCTAAACCACACAAGACCAAAAACGACAAAAATCCACAATACAGTTCTGGAAAATATACAGTGTTGCAGGAAAACTTTAAAATTTTAGAAATATCCACAAAACACTTCTTCCGAGTCAGTAGCTCCGTCCTGGGCTACCGCCATGCTGAAAACGAAAGAGTCTAACAAATCCCGCCGACTGCTAAAGGTGCTGGCAGGTTGCGGTGCTGGCAGGTTGCAGTGCAGGCGACAGAGCCAGTCGATGTTTGGGTCCGGCAGCGACGGTGTCGGTGACATCTAGGCAGGGTGAAACAAGGCAGTGGGGAGTGCGGTGCCCACAAGATGCGGTGCAAGCAACGGCTCGATGACGATCGTCCAGACGGCGTCATTGAGACCAAGGATGTGGTGCAAAGTGCGGTGGTGCCTTCTGCGGGGCCTTTAGGACACGGAATCCTGTGATGGACACGGTGACAGAGTCAGTTGCCCTTTTCTTCTGTGGCTACTGAAACCAGCAGTTCCAGAGACGGTGCCCAGAAGGATTGTGAGGTCTTTGCTGTTCCTGAGACCTCTTGAACAGGGGGCAAGCTCTACTTCCAAGCCCTTGGAGATACTTTTGAAGCAGGATACACACACAGTTTCTCTCCTTGGCAGAAAACAGCTACTGCAGGCCAACCCCAGACAGCACACAGCAAAGGGGCAGTACTCCTCCTCCAGCTTCTTCCAGCCCTTCTCCTTGGTAGAGGTTCCTCTTGAAGTCAGTGGCGGCTGGTGACATTTGAAAGTGGTGAGGCGTAAAACAATTGTGGTACAGCACTGTAGCGAGCGAGCGTAGCGAGCGAGCCTGAACCACCTACGGGGGGTTTGGTGGGATTCTCCCCCCAAGAAAATTTTGAAAAAAGAGTGGGCAAATGGTGCATTTTCAAGCAAATTTGAGAAAGCAGGAAGGTTAACAAAGCAATTGTGAATCTGTTCTAACAAAGACAGTGACTGCAGAAGGTACAATTCCATAACACAGAAAGGCTGTGTGTAAGGCACTTTGGCTATAAGTGCACCCCAGACTGTTAGGCGCAAACACAGTTCCTTTTCGTAGAAGGGAGATGAAGTCATTAACATCAGAAAGGGCCCTTGCACACATGCAGGGCTGTCGCACTGTCACGTTTTTGCATACTTAACCAGGTAGCACCCTTTACCTACTACTGCACAAAGCACCAACCCTTCAACACTAATGCACACAGAGCCAGAGCAGGCACTCGGCACTACTCCGCCCTGTTTTACACAGCGAGTCTGGAAATACGCAACTCCCGCTGCTTCACAGATCAGGGGACACCTAAAACTAATGCACACAGGAGGACCAAGGCATTCACTTCAATGTTTTCTATGCACAGGTGTAGACGCAACGAACGATGCAAAAGCATGTACGCACAGGTAAACTGAGCAGGCAGAACCACACCGACACACGCCTGTACGGACACCCAGAGCATCCACAAAGACAAGGAACCGGAAGACAGGGTACTTCCATGTTTAAACCGGAACGGTGTTCTTAAATACATGAAATACAAGTGCAACTGTGATAGAGTTTGGTTATTTGACTTAAAATGTAAGACATCGGTTACAGCCAGTAGGGCTCATGCGTGTAGCAGTAGGAAACGGAGGGAGATTTGTAGGTGGGAGAGTGAGGAGGCACAGCCACGGAGATTTGTAGGTGGGAGAGTGAGGACTGAAGACCATGCTTAAGGCAGCTGTGAGGGACACAGCACAGTATAGGCTCCCTTCCCCTCCTGTCCCCTCTCTGTCTGCAGCCCCTAGAGGGCCTCAGGTCAACCATCGCCCGCTGTGCCTCTGAATGTACTAGTACTTGCCAACCATAGATTACAGAGTCAGGGATGCTGAGATTCCAGAACAAAACAAAAATGACCTCATCTGCATGGTAAAGAATGGCAACAAAGTCAATAGGTCTGGCTTCTGTATACTCAAATGGGCTTTACCTAGATTAAGTAACAGGGGGCACAGCAGCAGACAAAGCTTGGCCAACAGCAAGGAACAGTGCAAGCAGATGCCATTGTGCAAGCTGCGCTCGCTTGCGCTATCTCTCTCTCACACACACACACACACACACACACATAAACATACAACAGGTTTAGCATATTCTTCCCTAACACATAGATCGGGGTTACACACACACTACAAGTGACCTAAATTCTTAACAGCAGAAGTGCCTGCAATAGCAGTAAGGGTGCACCATAGGCTTCTGCCAATATACCATATTGTCTCTTATGGTACTCTAAGTAATATCATGATTGGAACACTATACAGCCGACCAATACACCTGCCTTCTTAAAATGCAAAACCCTATGTTTTTTTTTAAATAAGAAAGACCTGTTGAATTTCCATAACAACTATTCGGCTAAGGCTCGCACAATTTTGTTTCAGCTACAGATTAGCCGACAAAAATACAAACATATCTAGTGGTGCCACTCTCTAACTCTGAAGCAAAAAAGATATCTTGAGTCAGATAAACTCAAACTACCTATGCTTAAAAACTGCTGTGTTCATTCAGCACGCACAGATCAGCACTTTGAGGCCTTCATGTGGAAATGTGTGAGAAAGCCCGGTCTCGGAGCGCTGGAAGATGAAACACTCTATGATAATGATCGTAAATGATCATAAAATGAAACTGTTCTTGCATCAGGTTGGAACATCGAGTGTTTGCAGGTTTCAGAAAGAGTCTGAAGAGCACGAGGCGGGGAATACACAACATAAAATTGCAGGTGGCTGCTATTTCGGAAGATAGGTATTAATAATAATAATATTTTCATAATGCCTAAATAATCAATTCACCAACATTACAACCTACAAATATTGTTTACCAGTTTAAAAAGAAATGAGAGACTCAAACACCCACTCCCTTGAAAATAATCCTAATTTACCACTGTTTATGTTCGTCTTTAGCTGCCTAGCTCATCTCTTGGCAAAATACACGAAGACATGTGCAAATCTCAGCTGGCAAACAGTCCAAACACCCCAAATCACCAGTATCACTGCACTAAAAATAAAGTTGTTTACGGTGAGGAGAAAGCCACCAGTGGTGGAAGTACAGGAGAATGCAGGGGGGCAGTGCAAGACTAGATGGCGGAATATACAAGGTATGCAGGAGTGCAGGGTGAGAAAACAATGAATGTACAGTGAGGTTAAAAATACAGGAGAATATAGGAGAGTGAGCACTGATGGCGCGACGAACACTCAGTACAGGGGCGAGTGCACTCAGAGTGAAGGGAGGGATGGTGCAATGCAGGGAATGAGACCATGGACTGATTACGAAATGCACAGTCTGTATAGAAGTGCAGGGAAGAGTGCACGGGACCAGGGGTGGGGTTGATGACGGAATGTGCAGCGTTACAAAGGTACAGGAGAGTGCAGGGAGTGACGGGGGAGTACGTAATCTGCACAAAAGTAAAGGATAGTGTAGGGGGGCGAGTGCAGGGACTAGTGAATGAATGCATAGCCTGTACAAAAGGACAGGACAGTACAGGCGGGCGAGTCCAGGGGCCGATGGAGTAATGATGGAGTCATGCATCATCTGTACAGAAGGACAGGACAGTGCAGAAGGGAGAGTGCAGGGTGGAAGTTTGCATGCACAGTATGTCTAGGAGTACAGGAGGGCGTGCACGAGGGTCAGTACAGTGGTGACGGTGGAATGCACAGTGTGAGCATAAGTAGGGGAGAATGCAGGGGGGTGAGTGGAGGGAGTGGTGGAGGGGTGCACGGTGTGTACAGGAGTGCATAGTAAATGCAGGGGTGAGAACAGGAATAGATGGCGGGAGTGAGTAAGTACCATGTGGCAAATCAAGCGACGAAGAAGCATGGCTTGAGTGCGTGAAAACTGAAAAGTTCAGTACCCGAAGGGCTGTGTATCTTTTACGCCTCCCGAGGCAGCACTTTTACCAGCGTAGACAAAACACACGTGGGCGCAGTCAGTGTGGATGTTAAGTATAACAGAACTATGATGACCCTTTGACCGACACGACACAGCCTGTCTGTCACCAAGCTCTACAGACTGGTACCGTCAAGACGACTGGCCTGCCACATGTGATAAAAAAACACAGACCGAATCAGGCTCGCGTATGGACGGTATGCATGAAGGAATATAGACAAAAATAGTGAACTTACATTAGTGACGAGCAGCGGTGATTCTCTCTCTTCGATACTGCAGTCTCTGGCCAAAGACGGATGCAGTTGCGGCCTTGCGGGCGCGGCGAGGTGGACTGTGATCCGAGCCACGACGAGCAGTAGGCTGCAGAAATGGCCAATCACTGTGCATGGCTTCACATAAGCCACACAGTGATTGGCCTTCAAGTGCGGCAGTGCTGTGCCACCCACGCGCGGCACTCTCAGCCAATCCAGACGCTGCATTAGCAGCGCCAGGATTGGCTAGAGCAGAGATGCCCCCTGCCCATTAGGAGACCGGGGGGCCGGGGGCTGCTGCATGAAGCAAGCAACCCTCGGTCCCTCGGCCCTCGCTCTCCTAAGGGGAAGGCAGTAGTGCGCATGTTCGGGCTGGTCGTAAAAATGACCATGCCCAAAACCGAACATGCGCACTATTGCTGCGCTCACTGCTTGTTGTCTCCTGTCAGTCACCACCACTGGTAAGTGGGCGTGGCCCGGTCAGGTGCCGGCCCGCCGGAACAGCCGCGCGGCGCGAGTGCGACTCACTCGATTTACTAACTGAACACAACAATCATCAGACATTCGTACTGTACTGTGTAGAGCGAGAACGATGGGCACTGGGGGCATGTGGCATTAGTGGCAGGTGGGGCAACGCCCCAGCGCCCAGATGGACGCACCGCCACTGCTTGAAGTCCAAAAGGGATCTAAACTTCTGTGGTCTGGGCTCCAATATTTATACAGCATTTTTCTTTGTTCTCTGGTGGCGGAGAGGCTCTGTGCTCAGTCAAAACCAGTTCTGTCCTCTCTGGTGCAGCTTCCCCGCAGGAGGTGGAGACTGCATTGTGTAAGGCAGACCAGACCCATTCAAGTGCAAGGTAATCTCCTACCACTACTCTAAATGCAGCCCAGGTCTATTCTGACTCATCCATGAAAGGCAGGACACACCGCGACCTCCCCAGTGGCTGTCTACAGTGAATGCACATCCCCAGGCCCTGTCACTCCAAAGCCAGACAGTCAATCTATAAACCAGCAGAGGCACACAGGATGGCTAAGCAAGAAAATACCTACTTTCTAAAAGTGGTATTTTCAAACACACAATATAAAAATCATCTTTACTAAAAGATGCATTTTTATATTCTTAGTTCAGGCATACTAAACTCCATCTTTTCATCTTGTCCCAATGGGAAGTTATACTTATAAGATGTTATAAATAAACTCCCATTCTATCCAATGGGACAGATAGCCTTTCAATAGTGAAAAACGAAATTGACAGTATTTCACTATCAGGACATGCCACACACATCAGGACATGTCCTACCTTTCACATACACTGCACCCTGCCCACAGAGGTACCTTGGGCCTACCTTAGGGGTGACTCACATGTAAGAAAAGGGAAGGTTTGGGCCTGGCAAGTGGGTGCACTGGATAGGTCAACATAGCAGTATCAAACTGCGCACAGACACTGCATTGGCAGGCCTGAGACCCTTTTGTGAGGCTGCTAGTGTGGGTGGTACAATCAGTGCAGTAGGCCCACTAGCAGCATTTGACTTACAGGCCCTGGGCACACACAGTGTACTGTACTAGGGACTTAGTAGTAAGTCAAAGAAGCCAGTCATGGAAACACCAATTCATAATAACAATTTACACAGAGAGCATATGCACTTTAGCACTGATCAGCAGTGGTAAAGTCCCCAAAGTTCTAAAACCAACAAAACAGGGTAAAAAAAGAGGGGGCCAAAAAGTCTGGAGGTAAACCCACTGAAAAAGCCAGGTCTAACAGGGACGGTGGTAAATCTGCACTATTTCTAATACGAATTGGCAATCCAATTCTTGTTTGTGCCCAAATTGGGGTTACCCGGGCATGTATAATGAGACCTGTGGAAAGAATACTGGTAGCCTAATAATGGCCTTTATGAAGGGTGACAAAACAGTGTGTGAAAGTAACCTTCAGACTGCCTCCTAGACTAAGTCCCTGCTACTCAACCACAGCAACAACTGTGGAGCCCATGAAACAAAGGGATCCCTGGCTAACCATTGCAAGCCAATTTATCCAGTGCTCTGGCCGGGCAGGGAGAAAGGGTATTTTCATCTATGATACTGCACTTTAACCTGTACCTACCCCAGGATTAGGAGGAAATGCCTACCGGTAAAGATGCCCCAGACTTGCCAACTCGCAAGGTGCCACTATGTGTCACACAATATCAGCTCCCTTCTCACGGTCACCCGGTGAGGAGACAGTATCACATGGTGTCAGGGAAGGCAAGCTGGAAACCCCCACACTGAGAGGTTTCCAGCTCATCATTGGAGGCTCTGAATAGCTGATGTCTACTGTTGGTTTTAAAAACACCCCAGGACATCAGTGGCAGCCTCAGCAATCTTTTGATTTGGGTGGAGGAGAGGTCGTGGGGGGGATGAGGGGAAGTGCCGTTTACACAGTTCTTGGCACAAAGCTCCGCAAAGCTCTGTCATTTTTGGGAAGTTGAAAGTTCTACGGCCAAGTTTTCAATCATGACTCCGGTTTAGATTTTCCTTTGCATTGTGGGGACTTGTAGTCCAGATTTTATAATAGGCTAAGTATGACTTTAATTCCCAGAATTCAAAGACAAAACCTGGACTGGAACAGCCAATCAAGCATTCGGACCGTGGAGAGTTATCAGGGCTGTGCCAACAGGTGAGTGGAGTGGACCATTGCTAGAATGAGGCCTTTTGATGCTTATAAAACTTTACTTGAAGACTTTGACGAGGCTAGTGCAGACGTTCTGGGACGGATGAGCAGAGGCCGTGTCAGAAAGAAGACTGGGCTGCTGTTGGTAGCTCCAGCACTTCATTTAAAGAGCTCTGCCAGCTTCAGACATATTGTGTACTCTTGAGCAAGATGTCCCGGGCTGAACTGGCCGTTCTTCCACCCTGGCATTTCCCTGATGAGGGGTAGTCTCAGGGGCAGCTTTCAGAGGTTGATGGCCTGTTATACCACACCCATGCCCCTATGACCCCACCCTACTTGCAGCCTCCTGCAGTGTGGGCCTGGAGAGAACATTTTCGCAGGGCTGATTTTGGTTTCCAGTTTGGCCTTGAAACAGCCTTCCCTGAGCTGGCATCTAGCGACCCTTTCCAAGCCACACAGGGCTTGCACTTACAGTCCAGGTTATAGCCTCAAAGTTGTGAGTGCATAAGCTGAGCCTTCTCTCACCACATAATAGTAGATGCATGAGTGACATAACGTGTGACTTTAGACTTAAAAAAATGTAAAAACAGGAATTGCACAAGTGTGCGTAAGGTGCAGGCGACCAGGGATTAAAATTCTATCACTGTAATGCTAAGAATCGCAGCTTCTGACTGTGAGTGACATAGAAGGTTGTGTAGTGATCGCTGCGTAGCCACTATTATTACAACCTTTAACAAGCATTGGCATAGCCAATAGGTCTCGCCTTTGGGGCCTTATAAGTGTTTAGCCAGAGCTATTGACTTTGCCAATGTCTTCAAGCTGTGCTGTAGAGAAGTGTGGCTGCTGTGCGGCATGCTGAAAAGCTATAATAAAAAAGTGTCAGAAGCATTTTTGTTACTTTATATATGACCAAGAAGGCATTATGTAAAACTGAACGACCATATTAAAAAAAGTATTTACAATAAAACATTTCCTCAGTTTTCTTTTGTTCTTGCAATGCTGGCAACTTGTTTCTGCCTATTGCAATGGTTGTTTGTTAAAGCTTTTTTTTTTTAGGGGGCATAAACAATCGGAGGGTGAAGGTTGAGAACTAGTACCTGTATTATAACACTAGCAGCGGCCAGACGCTAGGGGAGAATCAACAGATGCCAGATTCCGAGAGCAGGCTGAGGTGGTGCTGAGTGATGCTGAGGTGGTAGTGGTGACTGTTGTGGAGACGATGCTGAGGTGATGCTGAATGATACTCAGGTGTTGCTGAGTGATACAGCTGTGGTGCTGAGTGATGCTGTGGTGGTGCTGAGTGATATTGTCTTGGCGCTGAGTGATGCTGTGGTGGTCCTGAGTGATATTGTCTTGGCGCTGAGTGATGCTGTGGCGACGCTGAGTGATGCTGTGGCGGCGCCGAGTGATGCTGTTGCGGCGCCAAGTGATGCTGTGGCGGCGCTGAGTGATGCTGTGGTGGCCCTGAGTGATGCTGTTGTGGTGGTGAGCGATGCTGTGGCGGTGCTGAGTGATATTGTCTTGGCGCTGAGTGATGCTGTGGCGGCGCTGAGTGATGCTGTTGCGGCGCTGAGTGATGCTGTGGCGGCGCTGAGTGATGCTGTGGCAGCCCTGAGCGATGCTGTGGCGGCCCTGAGCGATGCTGTGGCACCCGTGAGCGATGCTGTGGCGGTGCTGAGCAATGCTGTGGCGGCGCTGAGCGATGCTGTGGCGGCGCTGAGCGATGCTGTGGCGGCGCTGAGCGATGCTGTGGCGGCGCTGAGCGATGCTGTGGTGGCGCTGAGCGATGCTGTGGTGGCGCTGAGCGATGCTGTGGTGGCGCTGAGCGATGCTGTGGTGGCGCTGAGCGATGCTGTGGTGGTGCTGAGCGATGCTGTGGTGGTGCTGAGTCATCCTGTGGTGGTGCTGAGTCATCCTGTGGTGGTGCTGAGTGATGCTGTGCTGGCTCTGATTGATGCTGTGCTGGCTCTGATTGATGCTGTGGTTGCGCTGAGTGATGCTGTGGTGTTGCCGAGTGAGAGATAGAGTGAAGATATAATGCCCAATTAGAGAGGGTGGTGAGAGAGAAAGAGAGAGAGAGAAAGGGTGTACATAGAATAAAGAGTGGAGCGGGATAGAGAGAGAGAAAGAAGGGGAGAGAGAGTGAATGAAGGAGTTTGAAAGAGAAACAGATAAAGGGGTGAGAGAGAATGAAAGGCTAAAAAGATAGAGAGGGGAGAGTTAATTAAGAAGAGAGAGAATTAAAGAGGGAGAGAGAGAGAAGGAGAGAGACAATCAGAGTGGGGGGTGGAGTTTAAATAGAGTGAAGAAGTGACGCGGAAAAGTAACCTTAAATATAGCTTTGTGCTTTGCGCGAATAAATATTAAAAAAAAACAGTGAGACAAAAATACTGGTAATTAGGCTGTGACTCCCAATATAAAACAAATAGCGATATAAGGTGAAATCAACCCACCGAAGCAATATTTCTAACTAGACAAAAAAAGCTTGCATTTCAATGCTAATCGCTGTTGTTTTTCATGTGACTGTAGTCCAGGGCCCTCAGTTGGTAATGTGAGCTGCTGCTGCGATTGAAACATCAGAGTCCAGAGAGTTAATGAGCCATGACGAGGAAATGAGGAAGAGATAGATGGCAGCTGCGCGCGTGCACGACCATCGTGAACTCAAGCTGGTCGCCAGCCGAAAGCCAGTGTTTGCACTTCCAAAACCCGCTTACTAAAACTCTCGGCCAGACCAGCGCAAGTGCTGGTGCAGGCCGAGACCTAAAAATGGCAGGTGCATGCATCAGACAGATTGGGCCTCGGCCAAGCTGCTCACAGTGCAGTGCGCATCAAAGCCACCGCCAGGCAGGAGCGCAGAAAGGTTAATCGAGGCAACACAGAACTGTATGGAATGATGGGGGGGAGGGTGGGGAGGGGGCTTGCATGAATACTGCCGCCCCCACCTCCCCTTTCATCTTTACAGCTCCCTTGAAGCATCAAACACAGAGGGGGACAGGCGCCCTGTGCATCCTCCGCTATCCTGCTCGCTGCTAGGAGGCAGGGCTTCAAGGAGCAGAGGGTTGTATTGTAGTGCTAGACCCAGACGAGGCCTCGAAGCGCTGCAGGGCGGTCTAGTAAGAGGTTACTCCGTTCGCTGTGCTTGTTTGGTAGAGAGTGGGCTTCTAATGCGTCTTGTGTGGGAGGAGCTTTGGAGTTGTGTACGGGGGCCGGGAGGGCTGCTTTGATTGGATTGTGCAAAGTTGTTGCTGCGCTAATGCATGAAATGAGCAGAAAGAGGCAGAGGGCCTGATGGACAAACCTGTTTTGCTGTTACAAACACTGACATTTGCACAATCACCGAGTTTGAGACCATAAAATGGCTTTTAACTAAGAACTAAATCCATTTCGCGAGAAGGAAACGCATTTCCAACTCAACAAATGGGTTTAGCGGCCCATTTCAAACCACAGTCAGGAAGTGGTGTGAAAGGGGTGTCACTTCCTATATATTAATGGTCTGCCTCTGCAAAGCAAACCATTGGAAAGTTACAAACTCCTCAAGGTAGGTAGTAATGTCGGTCACCTTGGACAGATTCCCCTTTGGGAATCGTGCCAGGTGATGCTGGGAGGAGCCACACTGGTCCATGGAACCAACTGTAGCTTCCCCTAGTGTCAGTGGTTTAAATGCGCCGGTACTGTCCGGTATGGAGTACCAGCACTTTTTTATTTTGAGAGGGAGAGTACCAGCACTTTTTAGGTCGAGCATTCGAGAACTCTTGTATATACTTTAGTATATGTATGTACTTTGTGGGCTCTGGAGATCAGCCCTAGGACTTGTCTGCTTCCGCTTAGGGACTTTTTTTCTGTTCAACTGCCTCTATTTAACTGTCTTGATAGAAAACAACCAGTAGAGGTCAGTAAAATACCAGAATTGCTTTCTGCTGAGGGACTTTCTTTTTTATATTTTTCTGGCAACTGCCTCTATTTAACTTTCTTGATAGAAAATGACCAGCAGAGGTCAGTAAAATACCAGAATCACTTTAGCATTCTCTCGATTCCAGTCCATAGAAATTGTCTTCCACGAGCACCCGTAGACAATAATATTTTTTTCAAATCTTGTATTTTCAGTGATATGACCACCGAAGGCCCTGATTTTATATTAAAAACAGAGCTTTAGACTATACCATTTCCCACTGAAAGGCAATATTTCTCTCCATGTGTTCCCATACCTGGTGTGTCACGCAGTTTGGTGCTTACTTTCCCTCTATGTTAATCAACAGTAGGTGTTTCAGCACCCAGGCTAATGTGCTGCATAGCTAAATACATATAAGGTCCCAAAGGCGAGACCGATTGCATTGCAAATGCTTGTTTATTTTGAGAGGGAGAGTACCAGCACTTCTCAAGAGAAATGCAATACTTTTAATTGGAGAGTACCAGCATGTTATATGGTGATTTCCTGTCTTCTTTCTTTACACCAATGCTCTCCCTTCTGTTCAGCCTGCATGACTGGAGAATGATGTATGATGCCATGGAATGTTGGTGTGTGGACTTGGTTAGTGAGTCAGTTGGAGATGTGAGGCTGAGCAGAGGGAGGCTGCTCCTGGTGGGGCTGCTATTACCATCTTACTACAATCTACCATCTATCTACTTACCTGGAACTTATTACAATAAACTACATCTTGGAACCTACCACCTTGTCTACATTTGGACTTCTTTTACTCAGTACATTTTGGCGACGATTGGAATCAGAACCTACAAATTTTGGATTATCTTTTACAAGGAACATTGAAACCGCAACTAAAGAATCCACCAAAGGAACTGCAACATACGGAAATTCAAGCTTCAAGCATCTACGTGAATTTTAAAGTACTACTTAAAGAAACTGGCAGCCCCAGCCCCACCAGTGACCTTTTCACACCGGTCAGCCTCAACCCCAGCCTGCCAGTTTCTTCTTCACTCAAGTATGGTGAGTCTTTTCCTGCTACAAAGCCTACCAGTGTCCTTACCAACTGGACAGCCTGTTGAGGCGTTTCACCTCCTTCACATCAAGGTATTTTATGAACATTTCTGTGCTGCTGCAAATTTTAATGTGCTGTGTGGCGCAAGGAGTCACTGGGTTATCATCTCAGCTCTGAAGTAAGCTGTCTACTGAAGTAAGCTGTCTACTCTAAACTGCGGTGTTGATGGAAGGAACCAACAACTGCGTGAGTTTTTAGAGGATTATGGGCATTTGAAAGGAGCTTGTTTTTCACTTTGTTACAAAATTTTGCCGGATTCCTGCCATGTTACATCAAATTTGTATGCCTAATTTGAATTGTGCACATTGTACAGAAGTGTGCAGTGTTTTTCGGGCACCACGGACGTGGGAGCACTTTCTACATCTGGGCTTGGGAGGCGCTTTGCAGGAGCCGGTTGTGGTATCTTGTGGCACACCGTTTGGGACATCAAAATACATTCTTTTCACCATGTAACAGTGGCAGGGCCGCTTGTCGTTACTACACGCGGCTGTGAGACCAACGGAATTTCAGGGGCGCGCACACTTTACCGTTATTGCTGTGTCGCGTGAAGCCTCCATCGTTTTTTTCCATGCTCTCCTGTGACGTCGCATCACTCTGCGGTGTTATGGGAGCACGCACCAGCCGTGAGCCATCCGGCTCTCTTCATCCTTGCGTGCCGCCATTTTGGATGCCTGTTTTTCATGTTCGTGTCGCTCCCAGTCAGAGTTGCAATTCCTGGTGGTTTTGGATTTATTTTTTTCACCTTGGTTACGATGTTTGATTTGCTGCATTCCTCGTGAGTACATTTTATGTGTCTACTACGTCTGTTTGCCATATCCTATGACACTTCAGTGGACATTCTTCTATGATGCTCACTCCAGAGGATTCTAATTTTGGGCCATCTGCAATTTCTTTTATGCATCCGTAATTTGAGCCCATCCCGGTTTCTACTACTGCCTCTGTTTTGAATCGGGTGAGATACCGCTCACCGGAGTCAATTCTTTGTCACATGGAACTTTACACTTTACCTCTGTTTATGTTTCCTTCCACAGTTTCATACTGTATTGTCGTATTTGGGTTTTTACTAATTTTTTATTGTGAAATCTTGTGAAGAGATTATTTATTATTAGTTTTACTTGTTTGGTACTGCAGTGTGTATGGATTTTAGGGTCTTGTTCCCCCGTACTGCTTTGTTTTGTGTGCTTGAATTGTGCTGCGCAGTTTTTGCTTCATTCGGTTTACTGTGTTCTGTTGTTTTGCCTGAGACTTTCCTTGTTCTGTCAGGTGCACTGCGCTCTTTTGTGATTTACCGTTTACATTGGGAGTTTACTTGCTTCCTTATTTGTGCAGCGACCTGCAGTTACTGTCAGAGGATATTTGGGAGATAACGTTTTCTTCTTTCAACAGTGACCTGCACTGTAAGTCTGTTTACATTTCATTAGCATTTTCCTATGTCTTTATCAAGGTGGTACTGTTTATGAATGCCTTAGTTCTTTTCTGTTTTGCTGGGTGAGTGTATCTCAGTACATTTTAGTTTCGTGGGTGAGTGTATCCCATTACTTTCTATCCTGATTCATGGGTGAGTGTATCTTCTGGTTTTCATGGGTGAGTGTATCCCATTACTTCTCATTATGCTATCTTGGGTGAGTGCATCCCAGTTTTCTTCATTCTGTTTTGTGGGTGAGTGCATCCCACCTTATTTTATGCTGTTCTTATGGGTGAGTGTATCCCTGTTCATGGTATTATGTTTAATGGGTGAGTGTATCCCTTTACATTTTTCTCTGTTGCATGGGTGTGTGCATCCCAGTACATTTTTTTGTTGTTTGGTTTAGTACCATTTGTCACGTATCTACGTTACTATGTTCCGTGTTTTGGTCCTGTTAGTTTTTTTTTTTCAGTGCTGGTTCGCTGTTTACTTCACGGCTCTTGCTTCTCCATCTATTCTTGTGTTGCCGTTGATGGGATCTTCGGAGTGTAGGGGTGCCTAGGCGTCAGGCGTACGAGTGTTATACGTGATTTGCTTTTCTTACTTTATTGCTTTGCCTGAGACTCTTTGTCCCTTCAGGTGTGCGCATATCCTGGCATTTTTTTGTTTTTCAGTGTTGCCTTTCCTGTGTGAAAAAAGGGGATGGTGTGCGTGCCATTGATTTGCTTCAATTTTCTTGTTATTTTATTATTGCATTATATGCTGTTTATTATTGCATTGTATTTTTATTCTATGTTATTATGCATTTTTATGCTGTTATATTATTGCATTGCAGTTTTATGTTATTGCATTATTTAATGTTCTTAACGTATATTATTATTACGTCTAGATAGTATATCTTGCTATCTTTACTCTGTTTCATATTTTGTTGCTTTCTTTTTGTTGATGTAAAGAAAGGGGATATGTTATATGGTGATTTCCTGCCTTCTTTCTTTACACCAATGCTCTCCCTTCTGTTCAGCCTGCATGACTGGAGAATGCTGTATGATGCCATGGAATGTTGGTGTGTGGACTTGGTTAGTGAGTCAGTTGGAGATGTGAGGCTGAGCAGAGGGAGGCTGCTCCTGGTGGGGCTGCTATTACCATCTTACTACAATCTACCATCTATCTACTTACCCGGAACTTATTACAATAAACTACATCTTGGAACCTACCACCTTGTCTACATTTGGACTTCTTTTACTCAGTACACAGCACTTCTCAGAAACAGGCAGGTACTCTGGGACAGAGTACCTGCACTTCTATTTTTCCATTTCAAGCACTGCCCAGTGTGTTACCAAATGGGAATATTTTTTAATGCAGCACCAGGTCCTTCAAGGAACGTGAACACGGAAATAGTGCCCTCCTGTCCCTTACAAGCCACCATCCTTGGGTTTGCAGCCAGTCACAGAGGGTCGCAATAGTTACCTGCCCAATTAATAGTCATTAGGCAGGTTGTTCTGCAACCATGGCAGCTGGATATTTTGTGACATGACCTATTAGCACATAGGTCACACAGCAAAATGAAAGCAGGCTGCAAAAAGGTGGTGCACAATATACACCCACTATTTGTGATGCACCTTTTTGAACTTCAGACCCAGAGTCACATTTTGTGCATCTTTGTGTGAGTGTCTAATCCATTAATTGTGGGAGGTAGATATGTGAGAGCATACCTCTCAACCTCTTGAGTTTCCAAAGAGGGTGAATTAATTGGTTTGTGAGGGCGATCCTATTGAAGTCAATGGGGTTGAAACATTCTATGGAGGGCGAGGACAGATTTCAGGCCGGGTGCTCCAATTCAAATCTATGGGAAACCTTTTGCTTGTAGGGAAGGTAAGGATGAGTCAAAGGGAGTTGATGCCCTCTAAAAGAAGGTGAGTTGAGAGGTATGTGTGAGTATGGAGCAGCTTATGCGGAGGATTTTGGTGTCATATGTATGACATTGAGTGCTGCTCCAGCTGAGTCATGGTGACTTTGCGGCTGTGCCTATGCATAGTGTAGTGTGGGTACTGCGATGCTGCATTTGAGTGGTTCAGTCTTCTAGAGACAACTGTCTCTGGGAAGCATTGGAAGGGAGCAGGTGGATAGACAGAGTTAGAAATCCTATACCCTTCTCAGAGGACGGAGGCACCAGCCTGGGAACAGCCAGGTTTCCTTCCTGAATTTTGGGGGATTCATATTGATCCTTATACCTAATAACAGTAAGTGCCAGAGCTTCGCCATCCATCTGTACGTCGTCTTTAGATCCTAAATGCACATATTGTAAAGATGTTATGACAGTACTTTGCTGTTGATATTGGCATAGATCATTAGTTGCTACAAATAGATGAGACCATTTCTGCTACAAATAATGTAGGTCATTGGCTACTAAGATCCCAATCAGTAATTGGCTTCTAAAAATTGGAGAAGTGATTGGCTTCTAGCATTAGAGTAGGTCATTGGCTGCTTACATTGGTCAATAAATGCTGAGATCAGAGTAGGTCGTGAGCTTTTATTGTTGGAGTAGATCGTTGTCTGCTCGTATTAGATGAAGACATGGGCTGTTTACATTAAAGTTGATCACTGGCTTCTACTTTTAAAGTAGATCATTGACTACTAACATTAGAGTGATTGATTGACTAACTGGATTAGAATAGACCATTTGCTGCTCAAAGTAGGGTATGTCATTGGCTAATGAAACTGGAGTAGGTGGTTGGCTGCTGAAATTAGTGCTGCTCATTGGTTCCTTAAAACAGAGTAGGCTATTGACTGCTGAAATCAGAGTACATCATTGATAGCTAGCAGATTATGTTATTGGCTGCTGAAATTAGTGTAGATCTTTGGCTGGTAACAGAGTACGCCATAGGCTGCTAAAAGAGTACCCCAATGACTGCTAACATCAGACAATTGGCTGCTCACCGCCAGTATGTCGTTGGCTGCTAACATTAGAGTAGTCAATTGGCTGCTAACGTTACAGGACGCCATTGACATGTTAACAACAGAAAAGGCCATTGGCTGCTAGTATTAGACTATTACATTGGCTAGTAACATTAGGTTATTGGCTGTTAAGTTGAGGATATTTACGAAGAAAGGTTAAATAGTGTGTTAGGACATTCTAAAAATCCACACACTTCACACACCTTTTCTTGGAGACACTGATGCTAATGCAGTGGTGGTGCGAGGCATTCGTTTTCAGAGGTACTGTAGGACAGTGTGTTCTTGACGGCAAGCACCACAGCAGTTTTTCACCCATGTAAGGTTGTGTTAGAAATGGAATTCTTGGTAGGCTAGGGCGCGGGCCAAAGCCACGCAAAAACCACCACTCTAGTCAGGATAAGGGAGTTACACTTCTAAAATAACCCCTGCTCACCCCCTTGGTAGCTTGGCACGAGCAGCCAGGCCTATCTTAGAGGCAGTGTGTAAAGCATTTGCACATAACCAACAGTAATACAGCGTACGCACTACAAAAGGACACCACACCAGTTTAGAAAAATATCCAATATTTTTATATAATTAAAACAAGACCAAAAACGATAAGGAACCACAATACTATACTTAAAAGTTCACAATTCAAAAATACGCTGATTAAAAAGAGTTCCTTGTGTGGATAGCGCCGTCCGGGCTACCACGGCGTAGTGAACACACAAATTCAAAACAGTTCTGGCTGACCGCGGGGTCGCCTGCCAGCTACGGTGTCGGGAAGACCCGCAAACAGTACCTTTCAGAGATGCAGGGCGATGGGGCCCTCGAAGTCACACGCGTTGCGGGTCGATCTCCTCTCTGATGGAGTCAGGAGCGCTGGCGTCGGCAGGCGTCGGGTGCTGCAGTGCGGCGTGCGGTGCCCTCAGGTCACGGTGCGAGCAGCGGCTCGGTGGCGGCGTCAGATGGCGTCGTCGGTGAGACCAGGGTCGCGGTGCGAGATGAAGGCGGTGCTCGTCACGGTGCTGGCAGATCACGGTGCCAGCAGCGTCGTTGTTGTTGCTGAAGCGCTGTCGTCGGCTGACGAACTGGAGTCGATGGCGCCGGCGTCGGTAGGCCAAGGCTGCGGTGTGGGATGAGGGCGGTGCGTCATGTAACTTACGAGTGGTGTCCCCGAACCACGGTGCAAGCAGCGGCGTCGATCTCGGCGGGAAGTGGTGGCATCAGGTAGGCCAAGGCGTCCTCGTGAAGCTAGGCGGTGCGGAGTGCGGTACCCACAGGTCGCGGTGCGAGCAGCGGCTCGGTGGCGGCGTCAACAGGCGTCGTCGGTGAGACCAGGGTCGCGGTGCGGCGGTGCCCTCTGCGTTGCCTTCAGGACACGGAGTTGGCAGTGGCGTCGTAGACGTCGTCGAGTTGGTGTTTCTTCGGGTTGCAGCACAAAACACACAGTCCCCAGTGCTGCGGGTCGAAGAACTTGAAGTCTTTGCTGTTCCTGAGACTTCGTGAACAGGGGGCAAGCTCTACCTCAAGCCCTTGGAGAGACTCACAAATTTAGGTTGCAGAAAGTCCAGTCCAGGCCTTTCACTACCCAAGACAAAAGCAGCCACTGCAGGTCAGCCCAGCAAAGCACCCAGCAAAGCAGTCGTTCCTTTTCGCAGCTTCTCCGGCTCTTCTTCTTGGCAGTCTTCTTGTCCAGATGAGTTCTAAAGTTCAGGGGTCTGGGACCCAGCATTTATGTCCAAAATCCTTTGATCTCTTAGGCAGAGAGGGCCTGTGCCCGGTCAGGACCAGTTCTGCCTTCTCTGGTGTGAATTCCTGGCAGGAGGTGGAGAAGGCATTTGTCAGAGGCAGAGCAGGCCCTTTGAGGTGCAAGGAAATCTCCTCCCCTTCCCCCATCGTAACCCAGGTCTCTTCAGCTCTTTCCTGACCTACCTAGACCATCTGGCGCCCCTCCTGCTCCCCCAGCCTTCGGTCATCCAAAACCCAGACAGGCAATCCACATTCCAGCAGAGGCACACGGGATGACTGAGCAAGAAAATACCCACTTTCCAAAAGTGGTATTTTCAAACACAGAATGTAAAAATCACCTTCACTAAAGAGGCATCTTTAGATTCTGAGTTCAAGCATACGAAACTTCATTTTCTTACCGAATTCCCTGGGCCAGTTATGTTCATAAGATGTTATGAACAAACCTCCCATTCTGTCCTATGGAGAACTGGTAGCCTTGCAATAGTGAAAAACGTAATTGGCTGTAATTCACTATTAGGACATGCCACACACACCGGGCATGTCCTACCTTTCACATACATTGCACCCTGCCCACAGGGGTACCTTGGGCCTACCTGAGGGGTGCCTGACATGTAAGAAAAGGGAAGGTTAGGGACCGGCCAGTGTGTGCACTGGCCAAGTCGATATGGCAGTTACAAACTGCGCGCAGACTTTGCAATGGCAGGTCTGAGTTACCATTTTTAGGGCTACTCACGGGGGTGGCACAACCAGTGCTGCAGGCCCCCGGGTAGCATTTGATTCACCATCCCTGGCACACGCAGTGCACTTTACTAGGGGCTAACAGGTAAATCAAATATCCAATCATGGGAACACCAATCCATAACACAATTTACCATAGGAGCACCTGCGCTTTACCACTGATCAGCAGTGCGAAAAGCGCGCAGAACCGTTACACCAGTAAAACAGAGTCAAAACCGGGAGGTCAGAAAGCAAAAACTCAGGGGAAACACGCCAAAAGATGCCAAGTCTAACACACGTCCCCTCCAGCTGAAAGTAGGGAGAACTACCCATTTACCTGGGGGCTCTCTTCACTAAGGCGGAAGAACCTGGTCAGGCCATCTGCATTGGCGTGCTCTGTGCCAGGGCGGTGTTCCACTGTAAAGTCCATTCCCTGTAGGGAGATGGACCACCTCAGCAGTTTTGGATTCTCCCCCCTCATCTGCATTAACCATCTGAGGGGCCTGTGGTCGGTCTGAACTCGGAAGTGAGTCCCAAACAGGTATGGTCTCAGCTTCTTCTGTGCCCAGACCACAGCGAAAGCTTCCCTTTCTATGGCACTCCACCTCTGCTCCCTGGGGAGTAGTCTCCTGCTAAGGAAGACTACCGGTTGGTCTAGGTCCTCTTCGTTCAGTTGTGAGAGCACCGCTCCCACTCCATGCTCTGACGCGTCGGTCTGCATGACAAATTCCTTGGAGAAGTCGGGGGCCTTGAGCACGGGGGCCGTGCACATGGCGGCCTTCAGGGTATCAAACGCCCTCTGGCAAGAGTCAGTCCAGATCACCTTTCTCGGTTGCTTCTTGGAAGTCAACTCAGTTAAGGGGGCCACGATGGTGCCATATCCCTTAACAAACCTCCGTTAGTACCCGGTGAGTCCTAAGAAGGCCCTCACCTAGGTCTGGGTCTTGGGTGGCTCCCAAGCTAGGATGGTGTCGATCTTGGGCTGTAGGAGCGCCACCTGGCCGCTCCCTACCTGGTGTCCAAAGTACACCACCGACCCCTGCCCGACCTGGCACTTACTAGCCTTAATCGTGAGGCCTGCCGTCTGCAGCGCCCTCAACACTTCCCTAAGGTGTTACAGATGTTCGTCTCAACTGGAACTGAACACCGCAATGTCGTCCAGGTACGCGGCGCTGAATTCCTCCAGCTCGGCCAACACCTGGTTGACCAACCTCTGAAAGGTGGCAGGGGCATTCTTCAATCCGAAGGGCATCACCCGGAACTGGTAATGCCCGTCCGGGGTTGAGAATGCTGATCTCTCTTTGGCCCCCTCGGTTAGAGCGATCTGCCAGTACCCGGACGTTAAATCGAACGTACTCAGGAATCTGGCCGCTCCCAACCGGTCGATGAGCTCATCAGCTCGGGGGATGGGGTGGGCGTCAGTCCGCGTGACGGCATTGAGCCCCCGATAGTCCACACAGAACCGCAGTTCTGGGGCGGCCCCGGGTGCCGTTGCTTTCGGGACCAAGACCACGGGGCTGCCCCATGGACTACTGGACGGCTCAACCACCCCCAACGCCAACATCTTCGAGACCTCCTCTTTGATGCTGGCCTTGACCCGGTCAGCCAACCGGTAAATCTTGTGTTTCACCGGGGGCTGTCACCGGTATCCACGTCGTGGGTACACCAGTGAGTAACACCTGGGGTCAAGGAGAACAGTGGGGCAAACTGCCCCAACAACTGGCGACACTCGCTCTGCTGCTCAGCGGTCAGGGCCGGGGAGAGGGTCACACCATCCACTGACCCATCCCCCTCTTGGGCAGACAGGAGGTCCGGGAGAGGCTCACTCTCCGCTTCCTCCCCATCATCCGTCGCCAAGAGCATGCTCACTTCGGACCTCTCGAAGTGGGGTTTGAGGCGGTTCACGTGGAGGACCCGTAACGGGTTCCGAGGAGCCTGTAAATCCACCAGGTAGGTGACCTCACTTTTGCGCTCCACCACCTCAAAGGGCCCCGTCCACTTGTCCTGTGAGGCACAAGGTTCCACAGGGGCCAGGACCCACACTTTCTGTCCAGGTTGAAACTCTACCAAAGTGGCATTCTGGTCATACCACTTCCTCATTTCTTCCTGGCTGGCCTCGAGGTTCGCCTGAGCGAGTTTCCTGAAGCGGGCAGTTTGGTTGCGGAAGGCCAGCATGTAGCTGAACACATCCTGGGGGGGTCTTCCTGGGAGCGGCCTCCCAGCCTTCCTTTACCAAGCTTAGAGGTCCCCGCACGGGGTGACCATACAGAAGCTCGAAGGGACTGAACCCGAGAGACTTCTGGGGTACCTCCCTGTACGCAAAGAGAAGGCACGGTAAGAGGACGTCCCACTTACGCCTCATGGGTTCAGTGAGACCCTTGATCATGCCTTTTAAGGTCTGGTTGAACCTTTCCACCAGACCGTTGCCTTGGGGGTGGTAAGGAGTGGTGAACTTGTACGTAACGCCACACTCCTTCCACAGGGATGTCATATACTTCGATATGAAATTGGTCCCCCTGTCAGAAACCACCTCTCTGGGGAACCCCACGCGGGAAAAGATCCCCATCAACGCCTGGCCCACCACTGGCGCCGTCGTTGTCCTGAGAGGGATTGCCTCCGGGTACCGGGTGGCATGGTCCACCAAGACCAGGATGTACCTGTTGCCCATGGCTGTCTTGGGATCCAGTGACCCCACGATGTCCATCCCTACCCTTTCAAAGGGTGTCCCCACCACGGGGAACGGTTGGAGAGGAGCTTTGACCTTCCTCCCAATCTTGCCACTTGCCTGGCAAGTTTGGCAGGACCGACAATGCACATCCGACTGCCTTCGCATTCGAGGCCAGAAGAAGTGGGTGACAAGCCGGTCAAAGGTCTTGTCCTGCCCCAAATGTCCTGCCAAAGGCACACCGTGAGCCAGACCCAGTAGGAAGGTCCGGAAGCGCTGGGGTACCACCAGCACACGGGCTGACCCAGGTTCTGCGAACGTAGGCTCGCTGTACAGGAGATCATTCTCCCAATATATCCAATGTGATCCGGACTGATCACCAGTCGCCTGGGCTGCGGCCTGCTGCCGCAGACCATCCAGAGAAGGGCACTGTTTCTGCTCCCGGCAGAACTCCTCCCTGGTGGGACCCCCTTCTTGCTGCCAATGGGTCAGCTCAGAGATGTCCCCCAGTTCGGCTACCTGTTCCCCTGTAGGCACAGGGGCGTCCCCCTCGAGGTCCACCTCCTCCCGGACCGTGGGAACTTCAGGGGCCGGTTTCCCGCGCCCCATGCCCTTCCTCTTGGCAGGGACCTGGGCCACTGTTTCAGGCTCCGGGTCCTTCTGATCACCCTCTCTGGCCGCCATCGACCGAGTGGACACGCATGCCCACTCTGGCAACCCCAGCATCTCCAAGTGGGACCTGAGCTCAACATCCTTCCATAAGGACTGCTCCAGGTAGTTACCGAGCAGACAATCGACAGGCATGGAAGGGCTCACAACTACCCTTAAAGGACCTGAGACCCCCCCACTCGAAGGGAACCTGCGCAACCAGACACTGGCGCTCGGAATTGTCGACTGCAATCACCTGGTGGAATGCCCCGGGGACTACCTGCATCTCAGGGACCAGGTGACACCGAACTGAGGTCACACTGGCTCCAGTATCCCTGAGAGCCTCTACCCTTTTCCCGTTGATGGTCACCCAGGTGCTGTATTTCTTTATGTTAGGGGGCACCTGGTCTCCTGGGACCATCTCACTGTCCCCTAGTGAGACGAGGGTCATTTCTGCGGGGTCCCCACCCTCCTGTTGGGACTCCTCCTCCTCCTCCCCCAGCGCTATGCTAGCCAACACTTTGGACGGTCCACCAGTGGGTGGCTGTGTCCCCTTTGGGCACCGGGGGTCTCCCCTCATGTGCCCCACCTGGTCACAGGCAAAACACTTGCGGGGGCCGAACTCGGCAGGCTTTCCTGTCGAGACCCCTTGCTTCTTATCTCCGGGGGATGGGAACCTTTACCCTGGGTGTTATTTTGGGGCCCTTTCGAGAACTCCTGTGTTTTACCCTTGTCCCCCCACTTTTCTGCTGGGGACCCTGCCCACCTTTGACTGAGTCCCCCAAACGCTTTCTTGTGGACCCTGGTACTCACCCAGCGGTCCGCCTCCATAGCAAGCTTCCTGGGGTCAGTTAGCTTACTATCAACTAGGTGCTGGCGCAGATCTGCAAAACATAGACTAGACAAGTGCTCCCACGCAATCAAATTGTAGAGCCCCCGAAAATCTGTCACATTACTGCCCTTCACCCAGCCATCCTACGACCGACAAAACCCATCCACACATTCCATCCAAGTGTTGGCATCAGATTTCTTCCAGGACCTAAACTGATCCCGGTACTTTTCAGGAGTGAGACCATACCTAGTGAGAAGGGCTTCCTTCATATCAGCATAGGTGAGGTTAGGCCCCTTACCCAAAGCTGTCAAAGTATCCCTGGCTTCCTCTGGAAACAGAGACCACAATCCTGCTCCCCAATTCTCCTCAGGGACCCCATTCATGTGTATCGCTGCCTCATAACCCTGAAACCACCTCTGTATGTCATCCCCTTCTTGAACTCTCTGCCCACATTCTTAGGGATGTGTACGATTCGGTCTGTCTGCCTTGACGAGTTGCTGCCACCATCCGAGCCGGGCCTACTCTTCATCTCCAGCTCTTTAAGACCTCGTTCATGTTCCAATAGCATTCTCTTCTCCTCCATGGCCAATCTAATCTTTTCTAGCTCCGTTGCTGCTCTCCTTGCTTCCCGCCTGTCCTCCAGCTCCTCTGGGGACAGGCCACTGCTGCCTGGTCGGAAGGGTTCCCCCCCTCCCAAAAGCACATCCACCCTAGGACTAGGCTCCCCCGCCTCTCCACTAAGGTCACCAGATTGCCCACTTGCGTCTCTGGCTGCTACCCAGGCCCTCAGCGCCTTTAGTAGCTCGTCCTTCCTAGTGAGGCCTCTGATTTGGACTTTTAGGTTTTTGCAAACGGACTTCAATTCTCTCACAGTGTAGAGCTCCAACCTATCCTCCTCAAAGGCAATGTCCATGGATGCAACAGATTCCGGCTATTGATTCCGGCATGGTGAAGTAGAAAGTTCACCTGGCAAGATCACAAAAATTGGCCAAAAAGAAAACGGGTTAGTATGTGGTACGTAATGGTCTGCGATATGGTAGTAGTGCACACCAATCACTGTAAGTCAAGTGCAAACGCAAGTCCTATCCCACCGCTGCCACCAATGTTAGAAATGGGATTCTTGGTAGGCTAGGGCGCGGGCCAAAGCCAGGCAAAAACCACCACTCTAGTCAGGATAAGGGAGTTACACTTCTAAAATAACCCCTGCTCACCCCCTTGGTAGCTTGGCACGAGCAGCCAGGCCTATCTTAGAGGCAGTGTGTAAAGCATTTGCACATAACCAACAGTAATACAGCGTACGCACTACAAAAGGACACCACACCAGTTCAGAAAATTATCCAATATTTTTATATAATTAAAACAAGACCAAAAACGATAAAGAACCACAATACTATACTTAAAAGTTCACAATTCAAAAATACGCTGATTAAAAAGAGTTCCTTGTGTGGATAACGCCGTCCGGACTACCACGGCGTCGTGAACACACAAATCCAAAACAGTTCTGGCTGACCGCGGGGTCGCAGGCCAGCTACGGTGTCGGGAAGACCCGCAAACAGTACCTTTCAGAGATGCAGGGCGATGGGGCCCTCGAAGTCACACGCGTTGCGGGTCGATCTCCTCTCTGATGGAGTCAGGAGCGCTGGCGTCGGCAGGTGTCGGGTGCTGTGGTGCGAAGTGCAGCGATGCGGCGTGCGGTGCCCTCAGGTCGCGGTGCGAGCAGCGGCTCGGTGGTGGCGCCAGATGGCGTCGTCGGTGAGACCAGGGTCGCGGTGCGAGATGAAGGTGGTGCTCGTCGCGGTGCTGGCAGATCACGGTGCAAGCAGCGGCGGCGTCGTTGCTGAAGCGCTGTTGTCGGCTGACGAACTGGAGTCGATGGCGCTGGCGTCAGTAGGCCAAGGCTGCGGTGTGGGATGAGGGCGGTGCGTCGTGTAACTTACGAGCGGTGCCCCCAAACCACGGTGCAAGCAGCGGCGTCGATCTCGGCGGGAAGTGGCGGCGTCAGGCAGGCCAAGGCGTCCTCGTGAAGCTAGGCGGTGCGGAGTGCGGTGCCCACAGGTCGCGGTGCGAGCAGCGGCTCGGTGGCGGCGTCAACAGGCGTCGTCGGTGAGACCAGGGTCGCGGTGCGGCGTTGCGGCGGTGCCCTCTGTGGTGCCAAAGCTTCGGCGTGAAGCGAGGCGGTGCAGAGTGCGGTGCCCACAGGTCGCGGTGCAAGTAGCGTCTCGGTGGCGGCGTCAACAGGCGGCGTCAGTGAGACCAGGGTTGCGTTGCGGCGGTGCCCTCTGCGTTGCCTTCAGGACACGGAGTCGGCAGTGGCGTCGTAGACGTCGTCGAGTTGGTGTTTCTTCGGGTTGCAGCACAAAACACACAGTCCCCAGTGCTGCGGGTCGAAGAACTTGAAGTCTTTGCTGTTCCTGAGACTTCGTGAACAGGGGGCAAGCTCTACCTCAAGCCCTTGGAGAGACTCACAAATTTAGGTTGCAGAAAGTCCAGTCCAGGCCTTTCACTACCCAAGACAAAAGCAGGAACTGCAGGTCAGCCCAGCAAAGCACCCAGCAAAGCAGTCGTTCCTTTTCGCAGCTTCTCCGGCTCTTCTTCTTGGCAGTCTTCTTGTCCAGATGAGTTCTAAAGTTCAGGGGTCTGGGACCCAGCATTTATGTCCAAAAATCCTTTGATCTCTTAGGCAGAGAGGGCCTGTGCCCGGTCAGGACCAGTTCTGCCTTCTCTGGTGTGAATTCCTGGCAGGAGGTGGAGACGGCATTTATCAGAGGCAGAGCAGGCCCTTTGAGGTGGAAGGAAATCTCCTCCCCCTTCCCCCATCGTAACCCAGGTCTCTTCAGCCCTTTCCTGACCTACCTAGACCATCTGGCGCCCCCTCCTGCTCCCCCAGCCTTCTGTCATCCAAAACCCAGACAGGCAATCCACATTCCAGCAGAGGCACACGGGATGACTGAGCAAGAAAATACCCACTTTCCAAAAGTGGTATTTTCAAACACAGAATGTAAAAATCACCTTCACTAAAAGAGGCATCTTTAGATTCTGAGTTCAAGCATACGAAACTTCATTTTCTTACCGAATTCCCTGGGCCAGTTATGTTCATAAGATGTTATGAACAAACCTCCCATTCTGTCCTATGGGGAACTGGTAGCCTTGCAATAGTGAAAAACGAAATTGGCTGTAATTCACTATTAGGACATGCCACACACACCGGGCATGTCCTACCTTTCACATACATTGCACCCTGCCCACAGGGGTACCTTGGGCCTACCTGAGGGGTGCCTGACATGTAAGAAAAGGGAAGGTTAGGGACCGGCCAGTGTGTGCACTGGCCAAGTCGATATGGCAGTTACAAACTGCGCGCAGACTCTGCAATGGCAGGTCTGAGTTACCATTTTCAGGGCTACTCACGGGGTGGCACAACCAGTGCTGCAGGCCCCCGGGCAGCATTTGATTCACCGGCCCTGGCACACGCAGTGCACTTTACTAGGGGCTAACAGGTAAATCAAATATCCAATCATGGGAACACCAATCCATAACACAATTTACCATAGGAGCACCTGCGCTTTACCACTGATCAGCAGTGCGAAAAGCGCGCAGAACCGTTACACCAGCAAAACAGAGTCAAAACCGGGAGGTCAGAAAGCAAAAACTCAGGGGAAACACGCCAAAAGATGCCAAGTCTAACAGGTTGTTTACTTAAAAGTACAGGGAAGGTCAAGACAAGGAAAAGAGAAGACATTTAAAAAAAAACTAAGGTTGTCTCCTCATATTTTTCAGGATTTATTACCAGCAAGATAAGTCATCTCAGATGTGTCCAAACTCCTCATCTTCCTTTCTGGTCTACTTGACGGCCTTAGGATCATCAGACCCCAAGAAGGTGTATGCCTCAGGGCAAACAAAAGAAACTCTGAGTCTAGTCTTTCTTTTCCTTCTCTTAATAAGGAAGACACAGAGTGCCACCGTCACCACTATGGTCTCTCTGCATGCTTGGTAACCCTCCACCTTTTTAACCATAGTATCACGGGGTTTTACTCTTCTGGTTCTAGGTCCTCATCCCTCGCGGACACCCATTTTCCCCAGGCACTCCCCACCAGTCAAACCACTTTTTGAACCAACCTGAACCACCTGCCTCCAGCCACCATCGTGGATAAGGGTTGCAGCATCTCAGTTCACAGCGCCTCCTCCTTTCCGGTCGCCGAAGACCAGCATCTTTCCGCGTCTCCCTCGGTCCGTTGGACAGGTAGCTCCTTCCCTCTGCCCTCTCCTCCTGGCTCCTCACAATTCGCTCTTCCTCTCTCGACTCCTCCTGGTCGTCCATCGTCAGGCTTCTCTGGCGTTCCTCTTCCGCTCCTTCATGGATGCCGCGCACCTCTAGCAGGCGATCTGCATCCTTAAGGCCATTCTTAACCCTCCCCTTCTGGTCGTCTTTGCCAGTTGCACCACTAAACCGGTAACCTCATTTTCCCGCGGACTCGTTTCCTACAGTATCAGCACTTCCCTGTTACACAGTGGTAGAGATAAAAAAAAGCTACACTTGACAATATTTTCTTACAGGAAAGGGTACGTTTGCACACTAGGCTCTTAGATCAAAGGTTAGTTAAAGAAGCTGAGAGATAAAGTCTTATGTCACCAGGGCAACTTTAAGAAGACCATTGCTGGTTACATTGTATGCACCAAAGAAACGGCAGTTTTTAGCAAGGAAAAACAACACAGATGTGTGTTTTCAGACCCAGTGTTGACTTAGCAACTGATATATGATATTTTCCAAAACTGTAAGTAAGACAGATGTCTTACCACAAAAGATTACATTCACTCCAGTGACGACATTGGCACGTCTTATGAATCTTTGATGTGCAGTCTTGCATGAAACCAGGCTGAGCAGAATACATCACAACAGAAATGTATGGTTGTGCTGTGGGGCTTTCTGTAGCTGTTTAAACTCGGGTTGAGAGCTGTAGTGGTAATAAAGAACTGAGCACATTTAAGCCTACAAGCGTATCTCCTTTACAACTGGTCTATGCCACCAGAGCTCAGTACAGCAGAATCTATATTTTGCATATTTACAATATGAAAGGCTTTACAATGCGGCCTTGCGTTGCGTGTACGTGTATTTGTACATTATCATCAGGCAGGGTGCATTGTTTCACAGAGATAGACCAGGGAGGAAACATTGTTTCACAGAGATAGACCAAGCAGGGTACTTTGTTTTACAAACCCGGTGTCTTGAAGTCACCAGGTGAGCCCCCTCCTTTGACACATGGGGATGACAGCACCATGATGTTGTGTTACATCTCCCTTGTATCTAGTTTGTGTAAGGGAGTGGGAGGATAAGTACAAATCCCCCTGATCGAAGTCCTTCTTCCTCCGGGTGTAGACTGCTGGGAGGCTGGAAGCACTGTCATTGTTCGGCTACTGCGGTATGAAGGGGCCCAGCCCTGGCTGGCCCTCATAGCTGTCATGTCAAGCATTGGTCATTGCCTGGTGAGGCTCACCAAACGACAAACCTGTCTCCGTTTCTGGAGTGTGGCATGGCTGTTCTCCTGTTGTGTTATTTGTGCAATACAAACAGTTGATGGTAGTGTCCAAGAGTATGTAGCGCCTTCTGGTGCCCGGCTGCTCCAGTTGGCAATGATACATAGACATGGGTGGGAAAAAGCCCCTGGGTGGATGCTGACTTTAGTTTACCGATGGCTGATGTGACTAGCGTGATTGGTGTTATGTTGGTGCAGTGTCCTGCGACATGGTGGAGGCCTCTTCAAAATCCATCCTCTTTTATTTTGCCACCTGTGGTTTCCGATCCAAAATACCATCCTGGTGCCAAGTATATGAGCTTGTCATTTGAGTACTAGGTTCATGGGGACTAGGGGAGGAGACAAGTTGCACCTCCGGGGCAAAATGCACGCAGTTTCTTGTAGATAAATATTCCTCCCTATCAGAATGTGTAGTAAGATTATGTTAATGTATGGACGACATCTCTAATTGATCCCTAATATTTTGACTCACCACCTGTGGGTTATCCTACTGACGTGCCTCTTAGCCAGCAAGAAATCCCTCCTTCTTTGTTTAAATCGCTTCCTCGGATTTCAGAAAAGGCCATCGCCGATTGGTAGCTTGACCCCTGCCCAGTGTGACTGAACTGATGAGATACTAGGCCTCAACACACAGAACTTTGAAGAGCTACTTTAAGTTTAAAAATGCTTTATTGAAGAAAATTGAAGAACAAAAGGCAATTACATCAGATTAAAAAAAAAAAACAGACATCTGAAAGTCAATCTGAGCAAATAAAGGAACATATAATATGTATTGATAAACAATCTAATAAATGGAGGTAAGATAATGAGTGTATAAGAGCTTTACAAAATAAACATATCTTATAGCAATACATTTTGAACTTAATAAACTTGAATTGAAATATATAACTGTAATGCAAAAAAAATAAAATAATGCATTTTAAATATTTTATAAGGGTGAAAAAGGAAATCGAGAAGAAAGGAAGGGAAAGAAAAAGACAAAGCAGAGAGAAAGGGGGAAGAAAGAAAGATAGGGGAAGATATAATGCAATGTTAAATTAAGCAGTCGATTAATAAACAATTATGTGGTACTGTAAATAGATATTTAAGTAAACAATTTTAGTCTTTAAGGGGTTTCATAGTTACGTGCCATAGACACGGGTCGGGCTGTACATCTGGATAGAAATGAAGTTAGGGGTGACCATAATAAATCTTTTTTAATTTTTGAAGGAAGAGAGGTAGCATGGGCTCGATCCAGACGATGGTGATGACACAACAAATTCCACCATGCCATATAGGAAATTTTAGTTGTATCTTTCCAATTAGTTGTGATTATTATATCTGTGAGGAAAAAACTATCGGGGGAGAAGGAGGTTGCGCATTTGGAACTCTATCAGGTTGTTGAGATATATAGAGGAGAAGAAGAGGTTTAAGGTGCTGGAAGTGAGAGGCATATTGGGTGGATATGCTATATTTTTCCTGAATCTCGGAGAAATCTAGCAGGGAATCCTTAGAGAATAAGTGTCCGATGACTATAATACCCTTGTTAATCCACTCTCTCCACACAAGAACTCTATTATTTAATTTAATGTTTTTGTTATACCAAATTGTTTTTTTTTAAATATTCTCCGAGCTGGAATTGAAAGAGATAATTAAAGGTTTGGTAATAGCTATAGAGTGAGTAAGTATTGGGGAAATAAATCCTTCCGGGGGTTGGGTAATACGGACCGCGTCCTTGAAAGCAAAGGGAAAAAATTGTGCATGTCCTAGCTGCCCCCAAACTGTTGATGAGGCCGCATGAGATTCAGAAAGGGAGACCCAAATATGTTTCAAAGTAAAGGCTGAATGGTATGTTCCAAGATTAGGAAAATTAACCCCACCAGAATCTTTAGATTGTTGAAGGCGGGCTAAAGCGATACGAGGCTTGCGTTTGTTCCATAAAAATTGGGACAGAGAACGATTGATGGTTTTGAAGAAGGTATGAGGAAGAGATATTGGAAACATTGACAAATAAAAGTTAACAATGGGTAACAACATCATTTTAATTGTAGCCAACCTACCCCACCAGGATAGAAATAAAGGGGACCAACCATCAATCAGTGCAGTGATTTTAGCCATAATCTCATTAAGGTTAATCTTAATAATTTCTTTAATATTGTTAGAGTAGAGGATACCTAAACATTTAATAGCTTTTGAGTTCCATTTGAAACCAGAGTCTTTGAACATATCAGGAAGGCAGTATTTATTTAGCTGCAAGACTTCTGATTTATCTATGTTGAGTTTGTAACCCGAAACAGCAGAGTATGTGTTTAGTAAAGAAAAAACTCTGGCAAAGATGTAGTTGGGTTGGATATATATAATAAAATATCGTCTGCATATGCTGTGTATTTTATATTCAGATTCTTGAAATGAAAACCAGGAAATGTAGAGGACCGAAGAATTGTTTCCAGGAAGGGTTCTAATGATAAAATGAATAGAAGGGGAGGTAAGGGGCAACCCTGCCTAGTACCTCAATGAAGGGGGAAGTATTGGGATTGTTTGCCATTGACCCAAATAGAGGTAGAAGGTTCAGAGTATAATAGCTTAATGTATTGGATAAAATGAGGGCTAAAACCGTGGAATTTCAGTGCACCAAACATAAATTCCCAATTCACTTGATCAAAAGCCTTCTCGGCGTCAAGCGTTATGGTAGCTAGGGGAGAATTAAGTTTAGAGGCTAAATGAATGATGTTAAGGAAAGTTCTAGAGTTATCTGAAATAGATCTTCCCTTCACAAAACCAGACTGATGCATAGCAACTACATCAGGAATGACAGAATTAATACGGAGAGCCAGTAATTTGGCAAAAATCTTACAATCTGTGTTAATCAATGAGATAGGCCTATAATTACTACATTTAGAGAGATCTTTATATTTTTTAGGGAGTATGCAGAGCATAGCCTGCGTGAAAGAGCCTTGTGTCCGTCCTGAGTTCAAAAAATGGTTAACAAGTAGTAGTAACTTGGGGATTAAAAACTGTCTAAAATGTGAATTGATTGATGGCATTTAATAGTTCTTGCTCAGATAGAGGAGAATCCAGAGAAGATAAATCTACATTGTTGACAGGGTTTTTAGGAATTGATTGAAAAAAAGTATCTAACTGTTCAGTCGAAGGAGATGATTCAGGGGTATATAAATTGGTATAATAATCCGAAAAGCATTCCAAAATTTTAGAGTCACTGGTATGTCTGACCCCACTAGAATCTGTTATGGTAACAATCTTGGATTTCTGTTTTTTAATTTTAAGGTAATTTGCTAGGGATTTGCCAGCTTTGTTCCGACCTCCATACATTTTTGCATTAAACTGAAGTAAGGTATAACATGCATTATCCCAGGAGTTTTTAGGTCTCGCCTAGCGTTGCAGCGCACGCATGCGCTGCTCGCTCGGCGAGATTTATTGCTAACAAGGACTTTCAGAAGAGGGCTTTAAGCCCCGCCCCTCATTTGCATTGGCTGGCGTCACCGTTTATGCTAAACGGTGGCCTGCCATTGGAAATGAGGGTTTTTGGTTCACGCCCTTTCGCCTCTGTCCCAGACTCCGTCGCCTGCTTTGCTGCTGTAGCAAAGCACTTTCTTATCTTTATGGGGCCATGTGTTTCTAATTAGAAACACATGGCCCCATAAAGACAAGAGATCGATGACGTCTTGGTGTTCATTTGCATTTCGTGCACATCACATGCTGTTTGCTTTTGTAAAGGCCAGTAATGTTTTAAATGACTCTCGTGCTCGCAGTTGCTACAGCAGTCTTGGTGTTCATTTATATTCCGTGCACATCACATGCTGTTTATTTTTGTAAAGGCCAGTAATGTTTTTAATGACTCTTGCGCTCGCAGTTGCTACAGCAGGCGTGGATTCTGAGCCAGTTGTGAGTTCCTGCGGGAATCCAAGCCGGCTGGTCCTTGCCTTTCCTGGATGTTTCATGTGGACTCAAAGTACTTAAACCATCGCTCTCGCTGCCAGTCCACTTACTTCAGTTTACCCTCTGTTTCACAAAACTGTGCATACAGCATAGCAGCAAAGGACACGCACCAAGAAGCAGCGCGTGTCAGCTCGAAGGTTAGAGGTCTCGAGAAAGTTGCCAGACACGTCATGAGGCCACCCCACCAAGCATATGGGGGTGCGTGAGTCTGCAGACAGACCCAAAGTTTAGATTGGCTTAATTTTAAACGTACATTATCGTGTGTGTAACTGTAATATCCATGTCGGCTTGAAACCATAGGCACTCCCTACAAGTATGTTAGTCCACTTGGAAACACACTCCAGGAATGCACTGGTGTGTTAGACGAACGCCCAGGACTGGGAACATCTGTTTGTGCACCAAAGAGGGAAACAGAACGGGAGGGCTGCACTTTCACTGAAGCACTACTTATCATAACGTGATGCTTCAGCGCAAAAATATTCAAATGATTTAAATATTGTTGCAGTGATAAAATGTAAACGCCATATGTGACTAACCCTCGGCCTCATACCGGATAGCGCTCCTGAGGGGCGGTGCCGGGTGCAGCCAGGTGCCCCGGAGCCTGCGCTGCCTGCGGCCCGGACATGCTAGACAGCTCCAGGCCGCTTCTTTCCTCCCTCCTTGCCTGCCAGCGCTCGTTCTGTCGTGCCCTCTCCCTGTCAAACCAGCTCTTATCACATACCCTTCTGTGGGGAGCTTCTTTCATGTTTCTTCCTTGCTCCGTCTTCAGTAGAAACAACTCTTCACAGATATGAATAAATATCATTTATTGTTTATTTACACACCTTGAATGCATTTTGTAAACTGCACTTCTAAAAACACAAAGCAGGGTACACTATTTCGAACATTCATGAAACAAAATATAACAGTAGCATTTTCTTCAGATGCGTTTTTTGACAAATTAAAAACAAATACACTTGGAAGCTGGTTTTTTTCTAAAATCACTTCGAGGCATTGAATTTCAGAAACAAAGGAACAAAGGGTTTGGGAACTTGCACGTTCATTTAAATCTGTGGTTTACATTGTAGCATACTAGCTTAAAGGGTTTCGGGATTCATCATCCTTTTTTAATGAACGTCAACAACAACAAAAAACTTTGGCACTACCAATTAGTCTGAATTTCATTCCGAGTCCGCACAAATCTATATATTTAATAAAGCAAGCTGTAGCAAAAAAAAAAAAACCTGTCTACACTGCAAATAAATATTTTTGTAATGATTCGATGCACTTTTGAGATGGATAATAGTCCCTGATAAATTGCAATGCAAACACCGCACTGAAAGCAGGTAGAACAGCCAAAGCCCCACTATATATATTTTAAACAATTGGTAACAATAGGTCTTCAAGCAGCTGCACTGTCAAGAAAGATCTAAAAAGATACAGCTTCTGAATTCAACAGCTTACATCAGCAGTATGAATGTACTGGTAACAAAGGACAGAATAAAAGCCCTCATGACGCTGCAAGGACCCATCACATTCCTTTATTAGAGGATCGCTTAAAATAAAATCAGACTCCGTTATCATGCAAAATGCTTACTCCATGTTCATTAAATACATACAATGAAACAATTTGAATGTTCAGTAAGCCAGCAGAACAAAGTGACAGTCTCAAAAATTCACACTCTATCACATTAGGAATAAGAACAAGCAATGCAATAGGTCTCGCATTTATGCGAGTTTAAGCTATTGGCATTGTAAATGACACTGCCTGTTTTAAAAACAAAAACAAAAATAAAGGCATTGTTATTTGCAATGTCAATAGGTGCAACTCACGTAAATGCGAGACCTATTGCATTGCAAATGCTTGTTGTTATATTGCAACTTGGTCTTAATCAGTTTAGATAACGTGTCACTACCATTAGAAGAGAAATATTCGTGCTCTAAAATCTTAATCTGTTCTAAGAGTTGTATGGAATCCCTGAGAGCTCTTTTCTTTTTTTTAGCTACAAAATCTATTATAAAGCCTCTCGCGGTTGCTTTAAAAGCGTCCCAGACCGTGCTCATTTGTGTATCTGAGGGAAGATTATTTATGAAAAATTCTTGTAGAAAAACTGTGAATTGTTCTGTGAATTGTTGGTCCAGTAGAAGGGTGTTATTGAATCTCCATCTACGAGTGGGAGATATGGGGCGGCGATAATCAAGGTCTACAATAACGGGTGCGTGGTCTGAAAGGAGAATTGAACCTATTTCTGCATGTGTTAAGGATTGAAGTATATGCTGGGTAAAAAATACATAATCTATTCTGGAATGGGAATTGTGAATGGTAGAAAAGAAAGTGAATTCCAAAACGTCGGGGTGTGATGCCCTCCAAACATCGACCAGCCCTCTAGCGGATATGGCTTTCTGAAAGGCTTGGTGCATTTTAGTGGGAATAAATTTGGTCTGAGACCTACGGTCTAAGAAGGGGTCCATAAATTGATTGCAATCTCCTCCAACTGTAAGATTTTCTGATGCATGAGAAGATAACATAGAGGAAAAATCATTCCAAAATAATAGATCTACTCCATTTGGACCATATACATTACAAATCGAAAATTGTGTGTTATTTATCTTCACATCTAACAAAAGCCATCTTCCAGCATCATCACTAAATTCGTTTAACACTTGAATATTTAACGATTTATGGAACAATATGAGAACACCATTTTTGTTATCTACAGCAGGGGAGCTAAAAAAACATTCCCCACCCATTGTCTTTTGATAGAATTTATGTCTTGCTCTTTATGGTGAGATTCTTGTAATAAAGCAATTTGTCAGTTCAATTTTGATAAATGAGATAGAACCCTTTGCTTTTTAACTGGGTTACGAAGACCTTTGACATTCCATGACACAATATGTAAATTATTCATGAGGAAAGACTTAGAAAGAGTTTAGAGAGCAAAAAAGATATAAAGAGTTAAACTAAAAGTGAGGTTTATCCAACCATACATAGTCTGTTGAAAGATAAGGAAGCACCACAAGAAAGAATTATAAAAGGAAAATGTGCTGCAAAATCGGAAAAAGAAAGAAAAGGAAGGTAAAGGAAAGAACCGGAAAAAGGAGAAAGAGTATAAGAAAGGAAATAGGGAAGAACCTAGTCTCCCCTGATATAAATAGAAAATAGAGATGACAGAAAGCCTTAGGACTTTAGTCATGAGTACAAAAAACAAAAAGACATTAATGTAGAGGGGGGGAACGATGAGAGGTGAAAAACAGACACCGCTCAAAAGACTGAGACACCAAGATTAAATAAAAGTGATATCGACCAATAAGAAGGGAACAATATAAAATGAAAGAACATAACATTCACAATGCAAATGTAACTTACCAAACAGAAGGGGGGAGGGACAGCATATCTGAACAAAACGTAACAATGAACTAGAAGACACTATTCGACGAAGACACCTGACATCAATACAAGAGGAGGCCAGGGAACCTGCAAAGGAAAGGAAATGTTAAATTAGCAACATATTAAGGATTACTGAGTTCCATGACTTCTCCCATGTGCGTATGTGTGAATTTCTTGAGCTCAGCAGGGTCTGCAAAAGTGACAGTCCTGTCCTTGTACGTGACTTTAAAAAAAGCAAGGATGTATAAGGCCATATCTGGGGTTCATGAATCGCAGTGTAGGTCTGAGATCCAAAAATTATTTTCGGCGGTGGGCTGTAGCTCTAGAGCAGAGGTCTTCAAACTGTGGGGCGCGCCCCCCTGGGGGTCCGTGGCTGCATTCCCAGGGGGGTGCAAATGGCTCAACAAGGACTTGTAAATGAAGATGACCTGGAAGCGCGATGTGGAGCGTTTCCAGGCTGTCTTCATTTACATGCAGTCCCTGAAGTGATAAAAAAGGTATATGGGGAAACTCATAAAATAAAAGAAATTAGCTTAATATGTATTTATTTCTCTTTAAAGGCTTCTGCATTATTTTATGTTCATTTAACTGTAAGTGGAAAAAACACTTACAAAATATTTTGTTCTTTTTAGCCACGTTTTGACACTGCCACCACCGCACTCGGGCGGTGGTACGGTCAAAATCATAGCTGAAAAGAACAAAATATTCTTCAAGTGTTTTGGTTTTTACTTTCAGTTAATTGCATATATAATAATGCAGAAACCTTAAACGAAAAATAAATGCAAATTTAGGTAATCGGTTGGAAATACATTCTTTTACGTTACGAAATTTCATTTGGGTAATGTGACCACTGCAGATGTGGGGATTAGTGACTATAGTGCTACAAGGTCCCAGCCTGGAGCAGAAAGCGCTGTATGTAAGCCATTATTTAAAAATTGTATTATACACAGTATAAGGGAGGCTGCTGCAAAATGATTTGGTGTTTTAAGATAAAACAAGTGCTTTCGCAGCACAGGGAAACTCCTCCCCACCCTAATCCCACCCTACCTTCACTTTTACACGGAGGCCCTTCAAGGGCCACAATAACTATTCAGGGGTCGTTGCTTTTTAATAAATAAGTATGGGAACTGCTTTTCTAAAAATTAAAAAAGCATGTGGCATGTGGGGGTCCCCATGGATCCCGTCCACTTCGACCTCTGTTTACATGCATATGTCCTTCAAGGTGAGTCCAGGGGTGATGGGGATGAGGCCAGCAGGGTCACGTGCAGATGGCGCGCTCTGATCGTCCGGACCCTAGGCCTCAATGTAATGGTCCAGGAAAGGGGAAAGTAGTGAGATTCATTGAAAGCATCAGAGATGGTCCAGAGAAAGGGGTGCTATTTGGGGGTGCGGGGAGCATTTTTAGTTTAAAAATCAGACAGCTTCTTCAGAGATGCCATGAGGAAGGTGGGGAGTTGGTTTTTTTAAGGGCCTGTAGTGCAGCAGTTGCAGTTGCATTGGGACCCAGGCTCACAACACCCCAATTATGGGGACTGGTGCTTTTGGTCAATTTCTGTTTTAGTTTGATATATTTGCACTTTTATAAGTCTCACATTGTGTGGATTATGAGCTACAAAAAATACCCCATAAATGTTCTCCTAAGCGCCGTCCGGGGTCAACCCTGCCCCTCCAGCTCGTACTATTCTTGCATTATTTTTTTGGAGGGGGGCTCGACTTCAAAGCATTTTGCTTAGGGGGGCTCAGAGCAAAAAAGTTTGAAGACCTCTGGTCTAGAGACATCTTGGCTGAAAAAAACGTTCTGTCCAGACCATAGCATCTGTTTGCGTTGTTTCGCTGCTGCAAGTATTGTCATTAAATCTGTGTATTGCAAAAACTAAGTGTTGATCCCTCGTGGTTTATGTGATGTTGAAGCTCCAGGGGGGCCAATCCTGTGTGCCCTTTGGATATTGAGATCTCTGAGATTTAGCAAACCGACTATTTTCGGTATATGTATTTTCAAGAAGTTGATCATGTCGCAGCCTTCGTAGCCTTCCGGAATGCCGTATATGCGCAGATTATTTTGCCTATTTCGGTTTTCCAAGTCTTCTGTTATTTTCTTGAGTTGAAGCACTTCTTTAGACAGATTATCAACCTTGGCAACTACATCTTGAGCGACGCTAACCCTCTGTTCGACCTCTGTAAGTCTGGAATCCAAGTTAGACCATTTCTCTTCAATCTCTGAAGCGCTGAACTGGTGTCTACTACAAAATGTTTTATGGTTTTGAGTTCATCCATGATGTCTTCCAGAGTCAAAGGCAAAGGTGACTTAGTGGGAGAAGAGGGGTCTTTTTTAGCCCTTTTATTAGTATTGCCTCCAAGTTCTTTACGACTGCTTGTAGACGGATTGCTGGAAGACTTAGCTGACTGTGATACCTCCATATTTAATGAACCGCAGGAGATGGGCAGAATGGTTTATATATTGCTTCAATATCTTTGAAGACAAATTCGAGGTTGTGTGGCTTCGATAGAAAAAATTGCTGATAGAGCAAACCAGACGAGATGCAAAAATCAATTATGCCAGTATATTTCTGTCAGGATCTCACTGTAGGAATTCATACTAGCTTTGCTGCCCAGATAGCTTGTTCACAAATGCTGAGAACGTGGGAAAATATATGAAGAATAACAGGAAATGCAAAAAAAAAGACGAGATTCTCTTCATTTTGGAAAGAAATCCTGTGTTTCAGTAGTTGGTGAAGCCATTTTTGAAGGAAAAAGTAGTGGGCGCGCAAACGCATGAGATGAAGAAAATGAGCTGAAGAGCTCACAAAATGGCCACCATAATAGACCGCGCCGGGAGCGGCAAGGGAAAAAGTTGAAAAAAAGATAATTAGACCACTACATGGTCTACAAACCTACCTCGTCACTCCCGGGAACTTCCGACACCTTCCGCTGAGTTAACGAGCCTCCACTATGCCAGATAGTCGTCCCTTTGAAGGAGAAAGTTTTCCGGCGTTACGGAGCGAGCTAATGAGCGGCCATCTTGCGTCGCTGCCGCTGCGCACTTCAGAAGAGCTACTTACTGGATGACTTGTGTGAACCTCAACACTAAACAATAGAGCTGTGTTGTGCCTGTTCCGCTCCAGCTCAGGCCAAGCTCTGAGAGGTTTTGACTTTTGTTTGATCTGACGTTCTCGTATATGGTTTGTGCTTATTTTCAGACCAGATGGACCTCAAGTACAAGGAGGAATTCATCATCATCCGTGGTCTAGGATGCCCACCTCCCGAGACTGCCGTCTGCTCGAAAGAAGTGTGACCCGCTGTGCCAAGCCAGAGATTCCTTCTAAGACGATGATGGCAAGTGAGTGGCCTAGAGTAGTGACCCTGGTTGCTAGGCATAGTCCATCTGCATCAACAGATCCTTGCCCTGTGCTGCAACACACTACATCCAACCATGTGGTTTCAATCTGGTTCCAAGGCACCACACCAATGTGTAAAAAATGTAAGTCCGTTTTTATATAGCGCAGCTACTCACCCTTACGGGTCTCAAGGCGCTGGGGGCCGTAGTGAAAATTAAGTGAGCTATTGCCCAGAGTCACATGGTGCTGAGCTGAGCTGCCGCCGGAGCCGGGGATCGAACCGTGAACCCTGTGCTCCGAAGTCAGCTGCCCTGGCCGCTGCACCACACCTCTCCAATGTGCTGTGAGAGTGTCTCTTACGGGTCCCCTCTTTCGTTTTGTGTGTCATTGATGCCCAGCAAATGGTAGTCCTTGCGCCTGACCAACTCCTGCTGAAGGTCTAGGTGTCCTTAATAACTAACCTGTGGCCACAGTGGCACGCTGGACTCCTGGGGCACCAGAATACCCTGGCCACAAGCGGTGGTCTTGAAAATAAGTATTCATGCCGCTGACTATGAGGTGCCAGAGAACTCCAGAGGCACCAGAAACCAGAAAAACCCAACCTTGAAAGCTATCTCCCAAGATACTGGCACGTTGTGCCCCTTGGTAGCTGGTGCTAAGTTTAAGCTTGTATATCTGGCATGTAGGGCCAGTTTGTGTCTCCCCACAGTAGCAAGGGGCCACTGGCTGTCTGACCAGGAACTAACAATAGGAAGAATTAATCCCAAGGCTCGAAGCCCGAGGGTTTTACAGACACTAGACGGCACGTGCCCCAGTCCTCCACCTCTGCAGGCTCTCATCCAATGACAGTAGCAAGCCACTGCCTCATTAACAGCAGACAAGAACCATTGCCACCGGGGCTCAGGGGTGTGCGGGACCCACTGTATCCCAATCATACCCGTCTTTTACTATCGGACAGGGAGGGCTATCCTACGGGGGAGGGGAGCTGGGGGTCTCTGCGCTGGGCTCTGCACTTATTCTCTTGTCACAAAATGTATTTGCTTAATTAAAAGCAAGAGTAATTATTCCCTTGGTGACGCAGCTAACTCAGCAACGCCATTTGGTGGCGCCAAGTAATTTTTTTCCCTTTCCCGAGGGTCCTTCTTTCCTCAGTGACCTGGATGGGAAACCAATTAGAGCCCTGTAAACATTTTTGCTCTCCCCGGTCAAAGAAAACCTTCTGGCATGTCTGTGAACAGCGAGTGCAGAAGGGCCCATTTTCTTGTGCGCATCATACTACATACGTACACACTTATAGGCTGGTACGCAGCACGTTCCTAGAAACCAAGGAGCGACCGGAGACGTATACAGAACATCAAACTTGCAACAGGTCCCGGCACCGGCCTCTTTTACAACACTCTTCAACCTGCCGCGGCCTCGTGTCCTGGAAGCCCATGGGTGGAAAAGGAAATAAAACAGCAGTGTCCACTGATGTAGACATTCTGTTGCACTGGCCTTCCCTTAAGAGCACTGGCCTCATCGAGCGGCCTAAAGTAGTGACCCTGGTTGGTAGGCATAGTCCATCTGTATCAACGAATCCTTGCTCTTTGCTGCAACACTCTACATCCAACCATGTGGTTTCAATCTGGTTCCAAGGCACCACAACGGTGTGCTGCGAGAGTGTCTCTATCGGGGCCCCTCTTTCGCTTTGTGGGTCATTGATGCCCAGCAAATGGTAGGTAGTCCTCGTGCCTGCACGGACCAACTCCAGCTGAAGGTCTAGGTGTCCTTAACAACTAACCAGTGGCCACAGCGATACGCTGGGCTCCTGGGGCAGGCACCAGAATACCCTGGCCACAAGCAGTAGTCTTAAAAATAAGTACTGGTGTTGCTGACTATGAGGTGCCAGAGAACTCCAGAGGCACCAGAAACCAGGAAAACCTGACCTTGAAATGCAGCACCCATGATACCGGCACGCTGTGCCCCTTGGTAGCCAGTGCTACGTTTGAGCTTGCATATCTGGGATGTATGGATACACAGGTGGCCACCCCACCTGCTGTCAATTTAGTGCGATAGGATAAATTAGTATTAATCGTTATTACAACAGCAGCAACAACATTTAGAATAATATATGGGGCTTTGTTAAGCGCAGCGTTTGCCCACACGGAGCCTCTGGGCGCTGTGAGGAGCGAGACAAAGGCCCATGGTTCAGTGGCTTCGTGACATCTCGGTTGTGGGTTAAGCTGGGATTAGGGGAGGCCCCGCACACGAGCAGGCGCCTACGGGGGGCGTAGAAGAGGTGGGCCTCACGCTAGGAGGTTGTAGCCTGAACACGTGCTCGGGCTCTGAAGTCCACCGTCTGCACAGGAAGTGTCCCCCCTCGCCCTCCGTCTTCCTTACTGGTGGGGCCTGGGCCGCCTGGCTAACAGGAGTCTTCTGTCTGTCCCTCAGTGTGCAGTGTCCTCTCTCGCTTTGCAGGAGTCGGGCGCATGTCTCTCTTCTCTTTCTCTCCGTTGTGTGGCATTCCTGTCTCTTCGCAGAGAGGCGCGGCTCTCTCTTTTCTGTGTGGCCTCCCCTCCTCTGCATCTCCTCTGTGTGTTGTTATCTCTGTGTGTTATGCCCCGCTCTCTTCTGTGTGACATGTCCCCGATTTGCGTCTCTTTCCTCTGTGTAACACATCCCTCACTGACTATAATATGGGTGACATGTACCACGCGGCCTCTCCTGTCTAGGGCCTGGCTGACTGCCATCTGGTATGACATGTCTCTCGCTTGTCTCTCCTGTGTGCGCCATAGCCCTTGCGTGTCCCTCTTGCTCGTGAGCCTGACATCCCTCTCTCTTATGTGGCAAGTGTCTGCCTTTCATCTGCTTCTCTCCCCCCCCCCCTCCAATGCCTATGTTACTCTCCTCTCTGTGGCCTGCCTGCCTGCCTGGCTGTATCTCCCCGTGTGACATGTCTCTCTCTCTCTCTCTCTCCCAAGAGCCTCTGCCCTGAGTGGAAGAAGGTGAGCGGAGGAGGGCAGGAGACGTCTCATCTCTGAGCACCTTCCCCCCCCCCCCATCCACTCTTGGGCCTGTCTGTCTCTACTTTGTATCACATATCCCTTTCTGTCTCCCCTCCCTGTTGGATCTCGGTCTCTCCTCTGTGTGACATCTCGCTATATTTCCTTTCTCGCAGAAGTGCTCCTTGGGGCCTGCCTAGAAGAGGGCAGGAGGAGGAGAAATGGGTGTAGGAACCATGGGGGAGTGGGGGCGCAGGGATATAACCCCCCCCCCCTCTAGATTATGAAGTAGCGCCTGAAACACAACCAGCTGCAGACAGAGCCTGTCTCTGAACCCATGCCGCATAACTCCTGTCTCCTTGAATGCTGTTAGCAAACAACCGACCTCTGGGGGCAGGGGGGCCGGAGGGGGGGTAAGACTTCTTTGCTGTGTTCATTATTTTATTATGGTCATTGAGGTGTTGAACCTCTCCTAAAATAGTTTGGTTTGGCAAGGCAGGCCTGACAGCAGAGTAAAGGACCCGGGAGACACGAGTTATGTTAATGTTACTGCAGGCTCTCCTGACTTGAGAAACTATTAGGAGAGACTCAAGACCCCAGTGACAGCAATGAAACAATTAGCAAAAAACAAAAAAGCCTTGGACCCCCTGTAGACCTTGCTCTTGTTATGTTGTGTGTATTTGCAGAGTGCACTATCATCACCCGGTGGGTATCTTGGCGTTGAGCAGGTGTGTAAGCCTAATTGAACCTAGGGTGGGGCTATACGAAAAGCCAGGTTTTCCATTTTTTGCGGAACTCCAGAAGAGATGAGGGGGCTCTTATGTGTGGTGGGAGGTCATTCCACACTTTAGGAGCGATGTAAGAGAAAGCCTGGCCTCTGGTTCTGTGTATGCGTGGGATGTGTGCAAGTAGGAGTCCAGTGGAGCGGCTGTGTCTGGATGGTTGGTGGAAGGAGATACAACTGTTTAGGCAAGCGGGCTGTATGTTGTGTAGTGCCATGCATGTGTGTGTAAGGAGTTTGAACTGAGTGTGTTTGTGTTTCAAGAGGTAGTGGCGCTCCCTGAGGTGCGGTGTGATGTGCGTTCTGCGCGGGAGGTTGAAGTTGAGTCTGGCTGCAGAGTTCTGGCTGGTTTGTAGTAGTCTTTTGGTGAGTTTGTTGGGGATTCCGGCATAGAGGGTATTTCTGTAGTCCAGTTTGCTGGTGATGAGGGTGTGAGTAAAGTCTTTTTCTGCTGTACTTGGGAACCATTTGAAAATTGTCCTCAGTAACTTTAGGGTGTGGAAGCAGGATAATGTGACAGCATTGACTGTGTGGTAATGTCCAGTTTGCTGTCAGTGATGATCATGAGGTTCTTGGTGTGGGTGATGCGGGTAGTGAGGGTCCAAGGTCAGTTGGCCACCTGGGGCAGCATTACACGAAGTGCCCCAGGGGCACAACGGGCGTTTGCGCCCGCTTTGCGCGCCCCCGGGGCACTTTGGTATTACAGCAGGGGCTGCAGACGCTTGTGTCCCCCTTCTGTAATACTGAAAACGCTGCCGCACATTCTGCTCCAGCACTTTCTCAAGAGGGCGGTCCCCCATTTGCATGGGGGCGTGGCCCCATGCAAATGAGGGAATCCCTTTGCCTCTGTGCCCGCACTGTATTATAGAACTGGGTGAAAGGCAAAGAAGCTGTCAGTGCGCCCCCTGATAGCAGCCCACTGGAGAGGTGAAAGGGGGTCCATGGACCCCCCCCCCCAGATATCCTCTTGCAGGCAGGTGCAGTCACTCACTGCACCCACCTGCAAGGGGATTTCTAATCCCCCTTAAAAGTGCAGGCGGGTTGTTGCCTGCACAGTGAAACATGGAGCGGCTGCTTCAAAGCCACTCCGTATTTCACTTGAATGCGCTGCCCCCAGGGCAGCATGACTCTGCAGCTGCCGTGTTGGCAGCGCATTCAACACAATATGGCACACTCTTCTTGTTAGTGCTGAGCGCACCTTTTGAAATGTGCGCTCGGCGCTAACACGGAAAGTGCTACGTATTCTAATATATGGCCCCAGGTGGAGTCCCATGGCGAGGTGTTCTTGCTGAAGATTACCACTTCTGTAATGTCAGTTTTGAGCTTGAGACAGTTTAACTTCATCCAGCTGGTGATTTTGGCCATGCAGCAGTAAACCTGTTTCTTGTGTTCGGGTTCTTGTCTGCGAAGGAGAGTATGAATTGCGTGCTGTCGACGTAGGAGAGAATGTTGATATCCTGTGAGCGGATGATGTTGGTCAGCGGGATCATGTATGCATTAAAGAGGGTGGGGCTGAGGGATGAACCTTGAGATACTCCGCAGATGCATTTGTGGGCTTCCGAAGAGCATGGTGCCAGGCTGACAGCTTGAGTGCTGTTCGTCAAAAAGGAGCAGATCCCACATATAGCAGCTCCTTGAATGCCAATCTCATGCAGGCGCTTCACGAGGATGGAGTGTAAGACCGTGCCAAGAGCTGCAGAGAGGTCCAGGAGGATGAGCGCTGCAGTGTCTACTCTGTCCAGGATCATGACGATGTCATCTGAGGCAGCGATGAGAGCTGTTTCGGTACCATGGTTAGGCTTAAAGCTGACCTGTGTGGAAGCGAGGAGTAGGTGGTTGAGGAGGTGGTCAGTGACACGTCTATTGATGTCATTCTCAAAGACCTTGGCCACGTAGTTTATTAGGGAGATCATTCTGTAGTTGGAAAGTGTGGCTGGATCCGCAGAAGATTTCTTGAGCAGCGGCGTGACCGCTGCACGTTTCCAGGCATCCAGTAAGATGGCTTAGTAGATGGAGACACTGAGGATGGGTCCTAGAGCTTATCTGATTGGTAGAAGTCCTTTGTTTAAGGCATGATGGGACCATGGGTTCGAATAGGCTCCGAAGTGAATGGACTCCACGGTGGTGATGATTTCATTCATAGTGATGGCGGGCCATGAGGTCAGGGTCCGTTCTTCGAGTGTGATTGGAAGTGGACTTACGAGGGAGACAGGACCCAGCTGAGAGCGGAGTTGCAGTTTATGGAGGTAATCTTGTCACAGAAGAATTCTAAGAGTTTGTTGCAGAGGTCTTGTGGGGGGTTAAGTTGCTGGAGGTGACTTAGGGCGAGGTGAAGTGTTTTACAATGGTGAATATTTCCTTGCTGCTGTTGATACCAGCGTGGATGCGGTCTGCGAGTGCTGCTCTTTAGTTTACAACTCTTCAAGGGGGCAGTAGAGAAGTTCAGCCTGATTTCAGACAGGCACGTTCTGTCATTGTGTTTGATATTCAATGTCTGTGGAAAAGTCAAATAAAAAAACAGCACCTGTAAATCTTTTGACTACGAATATGTAGATGTGTGTTTTAAGTGTCAGTTTGAGTTAAGGTGCAAAAAGAATATTAAACTTCATATACTAACACTAACTGAATAACAATAATGAAATAACTGATGAACACAAAGCACTGATCTTTGGTGTTCAACAGAAGAGAGAATGATGTAACCCTACGGTCTCTGAACTACACAATATGCAAAGCTGGATTCAAATCCCGCTTCCCCACTTGACCAAATTGTGTGATCCATGGCCCATTGCGTTATTTCACTAGGTATCATTTTCCTTACCCAACTACTTTGAGAAAACGTTAAAGTAGTTCAGTACAGGTTCTCTGTTGTACAAAAAAAGTCACATATACATATATCCTTTAGATTTAATAACAACACAGGCTATATAAATAGAGAAACAGACAAACTGACACATTTTCAGTAACTCATGTCAGCGTTGGCAGGGCATAAGCGTGCTCCTCAATGTTTCATGTTTTTTGTAAAAAATGCTTTCAATAAATGGCACTAAATTCCGTGGTATAATCGTACGTGCTTAATTTAGAAACTGAGAAATTTTGCAAAAATCATTTTTTTTTAAACTTGTAAACTCTTTATCATATTTATTCATCACGTGTTGCCTAATGTGATGGCTCAGTTGTGCTTTGACTCCTAGAGCCAAGCCAGACCTCTGACTCTGCTCTCTCCGAGCCTATACGTGTCTCCCCATAAATTTAGCGTCTCCTACCTAGGCCTGGGTTGTAAACCATGCTTTGTTCATGTAGTTTGCATAGTTTTTTCTGCTCCACGTAGATCGTCGAGTTAAAAAAAACTCTGTGTAGTGGCGCTGAGTTTTTCCTCACTCACACTCGCCAACGTTAAGTTGGCGAGTGTGAGTGAGGAAAATCCAATGCTAGACCTCCTCCCGGTGAGATTTCTGAACACGGGCGGTCGCTGCAGGTCGCTACCGCGCGCATTGAGAAGCCTGCTGTTCGCGTCGAGGATGCTGTTGCTCGAGTAGAACATCTACTCAAGCGGCAGAAAGAAGCTGCACCCTCTTGCGCTGCGCGTGGTGCGGTTCGCACTGATTTTACAGCGCCGGACAAACACCCGGTGCTAAAAATCAGAGCGAGCGGCGCAACTTACCGCACTTTGCTACTTGCGGAACTCCGCGGAGCGCGACAGAGTTTTTTGTCAATTCGCAGGCCTACTCCTACCCCGTTGGTACGACAGCAAAACCCGTCTCAGCACTGACGGTCTCTCTCTGTCCCTTCTCCCTAGTGTCTTTCTGTCTCTTCTCTGCATGGCGTGCCCCTCTCTCCCCTCTGTGTGACGAGTCCTCTCTGCCTCGTCTCTCTAGGGCTGCCTGTCTCTCCTGTGAGCAACATGTCCCTCTCTCCTGTGTGACGTCCTCTCTGACTCCTCTCTAGGGAGGTCTGACTGTCTCGCTTGTGTATGACATGCCCATCTCTCCTCTGTGTGACAAGTCCTCTCTGCCTCGTATATCTAGGGCCTGCCTGTCTCTCCTGTGTACGACATGTTCCTCTTTCCCTCTCCTCTGTGTGACAAGTTCTCCCTGCCTCTCCAATCTAGGACCTCCTGCGTCAGGCAGGCTGACTGTGCCTCTTGTGCATATGACATGTCCCTCTCTGCCTCCTGTCTCTAAGGGCTCTGGCTGCCTCACATGTGTATGACACACCCCTCTCTCCCCTCTGTGAGCAAGTCCTCTCTGGCTCTCCTCTCTAGAGTCTGTCTGTCTCTCTTGTGACATGGCCCCTCTCTCTCTTCTGTGGGTCATGTCCCTCCCTCCCTGTCTCTCCTCTCTAGAGTCTGCCTGTCTCTCTCGTGTATGACATGCCCTTCTCTCCCTCCTCTGTGGGTAATGTCCCTCCGTGACATGTCCTCCTCCCCAGTGCCTCTGTCTCTCCTGTGTGTGACATCTCACTCTGCCTCCTCCCTCCCAGGAGCGCTGCCCCGGGCCCTGCGTGGAGGAGGGCGGGAGGAGGCGAGCAGGAAGCGGCTCAGCTTTCCAAGAGTCCGGGGGAGGAGGAGAGGTGAAGAGCAGCGGAGGGAGGAGTCCGCTGTGAGGTGCAACAGGTCCAGGCTGACAAGTGGTTGGCCGGGGGAGCGCCGTCCGTGCAGCCGGACCCCGCGCCTCAGCCCCCCGGAGACCACCGGAAGAGCCTGCAGAGTCCGCTGCCAGGGTCCGGGGCCAGGTCTGTGCCCCCCCGCTGCACGCGCGCGCCACCCCAGGGCCCCCGAAGGACCCCGGCGGTGGCCACGGGGGCGCTCTCTGGCTCCAGGCCAGGTCCAGGGGTGTCTGTGCGCCCCAGAGGCAGGCAGGGGGTGGTCTCTGCGGGGAGGCCCCCGGGGGCTGCGAGGGAGACGCCTCCCGTAACGGTGACACCGGATCTGCATCTCTGGGTCCAGGGCACTCCGTGGAGTCAGCAGCCCAGGAGGCTCGGATCATCGCTTCTGGAGCCCGCGCGGGTCCCCCGGGGGCTGCTGACTCCTAGTCCCCCTGGAGGGAGTCTCTGACCGCAGGACCTGGGAAGAAGAGGGGCCTGCGCCGGGAGCAGTCTGTGTCAGGCAGCACCCCGCCGTACTGCTGTGGGGGAGCCCCTGTCAGCCCCTCAAGGACAGGAGCACCGTGGGGCGCCTCACACTCCGAAGGGTAGACAGCGCCTCGAGGGTGATACAGGCGCCTACACATGAGCTTCGGCTCCCAGGATGAATGAAGACGTGCTGCCCGCTTGGAGGATTTCCTGCCTCCTGCGCTCGGTCCTGCTAAACTTTCTGGCGCCTGGAGACCCTCCCCAGACTGTGGTGTGCTCTTAGGAGGACCACGTGCTTCTTCAAGACCCCTGACCTCGAACTAAACACTCGACAGAGTGCAGACCCCAAACCGCTGACCCTATACTACTCCATGCCTCTCCTGACCCATTAATCTCCTGCTGTCTCTTCTGACGTCAGACCTTTCGTGACTGGAAACTTTCCTTGACATCAGACCTTTCCTTACCCTCCAGACCGTGCCTGATACCCTAGGCCGTCCCTACCCCCCCGTTTCCCCCTCTGACCCCCCCCTCTTGGGCTGCCCCTGACTAGAAACCTTTACTGACCCTAGGCCTTTTCCTGACCTCCCTCTTCCGAATCCAGGTCCTTCCTTTGACAGACAATCGAAATCATAACTGGCCATTTCCCCACATCTGGCTTGGAGGGTTGTGTTGATGGAAAAGTGCACATTGCTTGGGCCTCCCATTTCTAAGCAGGTGGCCTAGTGTCCCGTTGAGCGGGGCTAGCCAGGCCTTGGTCATCGCATTGATGCTACGTGTTGTGTTTGGGATTAGAGGTGTGACCACGAGAAGCAACCGCATGGAGCGACCAAGGACCCTCTCCATTTGTACCCCTATCCAATGGAAGCCGTTGCGCTGACGTGGCCTGCCCATCGCTCCTTGACTTGAAACTTCTGGCTTGACCTCGTCCTTGGGCAGCCATGGCTGACCACCTGGAGCTCTTGACAGAGATGCCAGCGGTAAGCCGCATGGGCACACAGGAGCGCCTGAAGCATGCCCAGAAGCGGCGGACCCAACAGCTCAAAAAGTGGGCGCAGTTTGAGAAGGAAGCCCAGGGTAAGAAGTCCAAAGCGGGTGCTAAGAAGAGGCGGAGCAGCAAGGGTGAGCGGCGGGTCTTCTTCCCTGAAAACATCACCCTACTAGAAGCGGCTGCCCGCAACGATGTGGAAGAAGGTATGTGACTTTCAGGTGCCTGTTTGATGTGGTTTCATGTTGATATCCTAGAAATTTCCTTAATCAACCATACCTTCTACACACCCTACTGCACATGAGGCACTCTGCTGCCCACATAGCCAGAGCCGCTCTCTCTGTCTTTCTTTCTTTCTATCTCTCTCTCTCTCTCTATATATATAAATATATTGACAAATCGCTTGATGAACCACCAGGAACAGTGCAAGGATTTTCAGCGCTCTAGGCAATAATAGCATTTTTTTTAAAATGTTTGCGACTGCCCTGCACCAGAAGGAAAACAAAACTTTTTTGTGCCTTTTGTAGTAATTTGGCACTAACTTTAGATGGCGCCCTAAGACTTCTGCCCAAGGTCATCTCATAAAAATGCTGACCCTGACTACAGTGATACTGAAACTAACCTCTGATTGGAAATCCTGTTACCCAATCACAAGAATCTTCTGATATGTCCTGTGTGGGTGGGGTTAGAGATGCAATAACTGGAAGTGGGAGGGCTAGATTTAAAACTTTGAAAAGTTCCTAGCTCTGTTGGAGACAATGCAATGGCACAGTGGCATAACGCAAAATGATGGCACCCCGTTTCCAGAATGTGACGAGAGCCCTAGAATCTCCCAGATCGCACAGGTAATCATTGGTCTTGGGCTCAATGGGGGGCCCCTGAGCGGTTGTGCCCCCTCCTATGCTGCAGGGGCCTGCTTGGGAAAACAGAGTGGCTTTTCCAAGCGTTTAATTCTTTCTTATTCCATGCCATTGCAAGCATTCTGCAAGCCATGCAATGGCATGGCTTGGAATTGAGGAGGCCCCCTCCAAAACAAGACACCCTGTCCCCCATCATCACTTTGGGGGCCTCCGTTACGCCCCTGAATGACAAGTGCTTATAATGGAAGGTTGAGCTATAGTGCATCATATCTACCTGGGTCGTGGTAAAATTAATCTACGAGGGCCAAAACGCAGAAGACAAGACGTGAGTGTGGTTAAACCCCCAATCACAGGAAATAGGAGGGGCTAAATTCCAATTAATACAATTATTGAATGTGGAATGGATTCCCCCCCCCCCACTAACAATCAGTGGGCACTCATAACATCCCAGTAAATGCAGGTAGGTGCATTATACTCTACACTTAGTTATCGGAAGAGGTTATTTGTTTTGCATAGTAGCTTTTTCTTTTTATTGTTTAAGTCAGTGTTGATGTATAATGGCGTAAGTCATTTTACAGGGGTTTACTGACAAAAGAAAGTGGGTAAATCTCCTCCGCTGTAGGTATATTGTGTAAGTACCACACCCCCGTGACATCTTTAAGGGACTTGGGGACACTTTCGTCCATCAATGGAGGGAGCGAGAAGCAATATCTGAGGGAGACCCTCAACGTCCCAGTCTGAACTCTCCCTATCACAAGAAGAGGGTACTCCGGTATATTTACTTTCCTCTGTACCTATGTTCCAGATGACCCTGGTAGTAGGGTAGAGAACTCTGAAATCTCTTAGATTATATAAGAGGAACCTCACCCACTGGTACCACCAGTGGCATGCTTCATCATCGGACCTACTCCACCCAACGCGTGTGGATGGGCTCAATGCTGTTTGTTAGCGGAGTCCTGATTGCTAAGGGTTCTGTGATTAAAGTTGCCTGCAGGTTTTCCTATCAATGCTTAGTCAGTCTCTTTATTTTGGATACCTTTGGCAAGATTAAAAACATTTAAGAGAGGACGTTAGTAGGGTATGTTATGTACCCTAACATCTTAGAGCCACGACAGCCCACTCTTACTACTTCACAACACTCGAGGATCCACAGGAAACTACCACACTCCATTTGCATAAGTCTAGAAAAACTACCAGATGCCCCTGTGGCTCGTAGAAAAACTACTGTCCCTCACCCTACACAGAGGTAGACTGTACCACAGGTACCCTGGCCTGGGGCATAGTCTGAGTACAGATTGACCATAGCAGGGAGCTGTGGAGTGGTTTAGATGCAGCCAGATACTCATGTGCTTTCTCCTTCAGTGTCACAGGCAAGGCTATTAATGTGCCTCCGTTAATGGCCCTCTGGAGTCATTGACACATCTAAATCTGTGAGGTTAGGTGTGAAACGAGTGCAGGCACGTGCCTACTGTTCTGACTAGAAGTGCAAGCAGGCACCATAGAAAGCAGAGGCTGTCACAAAACGGGCAGGCAGGGAATTCATGCTGATGTGAGCCAGAAAGAATACAGGAACTCGTCTGTAAGTGTATTGTTTTATTACATAGCGCCTACCAACGCCATTGTGAGGCCTAAGAGCTTTCGGGGAGTGTGTGTTTGGGGTGGGGTGGGTCAGGTAGCATTATTTCTATAGGGCCTCATAACCTGCTTGTGCTCTGGTTTGTATGAGGTTCCTGGGCTGGTTGAAAGGGTGTGGCCGGTATTTTGCCTGAATGGGACATTTTGGTCATTTTGATGTGTGTAAGGTTTGAACAACGTGGTGGTAGCACAGTGTGCTGAGTGTCGCTGGGCATGAGCTGTACGGAGAGCGTGGGAATAGACGCATGATGCTCTTCTCATTTTCCGCATTGCCATTCATTTGTAAATATCTATGGCTAGGTCTCGCAAAGGAAACTTTTACCTGCCTGGAAGAACTCGTGAATCAGTTCTTATTGTACATTTCTGAAGAAGTACAGAGAGAGTGGAGTTTGGGTCCGCCCCCTTCAGCCACTGGCTTTCTTGTGTGTTTTTTGCGGTTTTCTATTGCTTCGATGGGCTGTCCGTAAAGACCATGGCATTTCGTGGATGGTTACCTTGTACATTGTAAGTTTTGGTGATGGAACATCAAGTAGTCTTTCTTGTTAGACTGCAGATGGAACATGACGCATAGCTTGTAACTGTGAACCGGTGTGTGTTTGATGTATTCACTTTGTTGACAAGACATTAAAATTGCTGATTTAGTCTCTGTTTTTCGTTTAGGAAATGCATGTTGTTTGCATGCCTTAGACTGAAAGTGCTTTTAACCAATCACCCTTTCGCCTTCATTTATTTTACTTTGCTGTAATCATAACGTTGTTGAATCTTTTGTTCACATAGTAAAGATGTGTGCGCACACAGACTTGTTTTAAATATGCAACGAAAATACTGTCTTGTTGTGAGAAGTATCTCCTATGCAATATTTTAGTGTATTCCTTTTAAAGTCAACACTTAAAAAAATCTCATTTTCCTAACACTCTTCTTTGAGGGCGCGGCTTACCTCTGCCAATGCTGCCTGTTCATCACAGGGACCCTACACCCAGCTTCCATATTGGTGAAGCCCAAGATGTTGTTTCATTATGGCGTTTTCTATCTTGGACTGCTGAGGTAAAAACGTACAAAATCGCCCAACTATTATCAAATACGTCCCCTAACAAAAAGTCAGGCTGGCTGGATTTACCAGAGCATGTTTATTTGGTACTTAAGTAGGACTTTTAGTCTGTTTCTGGGAGCTCCTGTTTTAGGTAAGGGACATGGGGCACAGGAAGTTGAAATGCTTTTCCCAGGATCACACAATAGTATAAAGGTTAAGCTGTGATTAGAACAATGGGCCCAAAGCTTCTCGTTCAGTGTAGGACAGTTTTGGATGCTAAAGTACTCTTTGGGGTCGTATAAGTGTTCGTTTTATGAAACGGCCATGTTGTGATGTGATTTTCGGGAATCAGCAACGCGCCGCTACATAACCAGAGGAGGACATTTCTTTGGCTTCAAGTATGGCTGCCTTCCCCGAGTTCATTAACAGTTTAGTGGTCCTTTCATGTACATGAGACGACCATGAATAATAAGTAAGGCCACTGGAATTATTTGATTATGTGGTTGCTGCATTTGCCACATAATTATGGCTTTGTCACATGTCCATCGTCTGCTGCGTAATCTGCAGATTTTAACAAAAAGAAGTGTTACAGGCACAAATAGATCAAAAGTTACTAACAATGTGGTGATGTGTCCTGTGCGTTGGAAGGCCTTTCACAAAATATGATTGGTCATCTTTCAGTTGCTTATTACTGTATTTGGTAAACTGGTACTAATGAGGTGAAATCTTTGCCCAGACAGTGTTGCCATGAGTAAAAATGACAAAATAATGAAGTAACGCTATCAAAAAATGTGCTGTTTTACACTGCATATTTACTTTTCTTGCTGCATAATTTAGTGAACCCTGCCACGTAATTTGGTCCTCCCCTGCTGCATAATTCCTGTGGCCCTGGTAATAACAAACTGATCACTTTTCTTTTCTGAACTCACCCAAGCCATTAAACATTGATAATAATTCTTATTATCCAACTCCATTTATCGACCTGTATAATTTGAAAGGGTTCGAGCCTGTGATTTGCAGGTTACAAATAGTTTGCAGCAGTTACATTAACCCACCGAGTTGTTCTCCCAGCTATCTTCACTAATAGTTACGTGGCTTTGATACAAGAACCCTGTGGCACAAAGACTGGAATATTTGGTATTTCTAAGGGTTTTACACTGCCAGAGAGACTTCCTCATGCTAATATTGAATGGTCTAATGCATTTTTCCAATGTAGAGAGCGGGCTTAGCTGATTGGCTGGGTAAAGGGAGCGAGTGTGACAATTCACATACTGCACACCGAGGACCAACCTTATATTAGATTTCTAGTACTGGAAAGATCCATCAGTACACTTCTGGCTGTCTCTGGGGAGGTTGTTTATCCCATATAGCTCAAAATAAGCATTATACAACATGCGTATTTTGAGATACATGGGATAAAATACACCGCCGTATATTATAAGGATATTGCAAGTCACTGAGGAGTTCCATGACCATATAGAAGAACGAGGCTGAAGCCCGAGTTCCTTTATAAGGTTATGAAATTCCGAGATGACTTGCAGTATCCTTATCATGTACAACAGGCTGAAATGTATTCCTTATAATACATGGTCACGTAGCTCTCTCATATGAAAGAGAGGGCATGTTTGCAAACTTGATGCATAAAAATAGACTCTCTAATTCAAAATTAAACACACAAAAAAGCTTGTAGATATGTGTTGCAAAAAGATATTGGAATCGGTTTAATAGATGTCCATTTAAAAAAAGCAAAAAACCCTCAGTAGCTTGGAATGCGTAGAATTATGCAGCATGATTCTGACTTTTCTATAATTACCTAAAGAGAGCAAAAAATAAACCTCATGCCATAAATAGCATCTTTCTGCTTGTCACTGTACAGCTAGAAAAACAGAACAGAAGAAAAAATACTTTTTTTTCATTCTTTAAACAGCTGCTTTAATTATGCTCCATGACCTCGCCTGCCATTTCCATCTGCTGCAGGCTCTGGCAGCATGCATTGTGACATCAGAAATCAACTGTAATAAGTTATTACAGTTGAGTGGCTACGTCATTTCGATATAATAACCTATTGGGTGCATCACAAATTAGCTTTTTATAAAGAAATAAGGGAACTTTTTTTACAGAGATTGCAGATTCCTTTGTATTATAATACAATAATGGTGTCTGTCTGATGTATCACACTACTTCAAGGTCTTGCAGTGCACAATGATTGAGGAGCGTTCAGGGCTTTGTGGAAGGAAGGACTAGTCTTCCATGGTTTCCTTAGTTGCACTCCTCCTCAAGACAGAGCCACTAGAATTATGTGGCAAGGGAGGAACAAATTATGCGGTAATGTAGACAATGATGTAGCAAGATGGACAAATTATGCAGCATAATGTGGCACATTTTAGGATAGTATTACTTTATTGTTTTGTCACTTTTTTTGGTCTTGCCTACTAGGCAGCACATGCGCAGTCTGTTGCAAGATGTATTGTTAGCCGACAGTGGGTTTAGAAGGCCGCCCTTAGCTTACCATTGGCTGGCTTCATTGTCACTCTCATTTTCTTCCTTCTCATTAGTTAACATGTGGGCTTTCTCTTGTGTTTCTCCCTTCCCTAGAGTATGGACGCATTACCGTGTCATACACGGCTCGCTTCTCAGATGCTACTTTTTTCTTTTTGGTTAATCACTTTATGTGCGTGCATGTGTTTTCTAGCTGATTCCCTAGTGGGCTTCTCTTCCCCTCTCTGTGTCGCTCTCTTGCCCCTGTGCTTCTCTTCCACCTCCCCTCCCCCCCCCGTGCCATGTCTCCGCCTCCATTGCTTTCTCACCTGTACACTTTTAGCCCTCCCAGCTCTAAATGGTCTATCTGTATCTCTGTCACGCCAGTTTGCTTTTCTCGCCCACCCTCCACGTTGCTCCTCCTCATGCCCGTTTGCTCCCCCGTGCCATCCACGTTGCTTCTGGACCCCTACGTAATTTCACCCATCATCGCCCTCCTGTGTTTCTTCTGTGCCCCGCCAGCCATGTTGCTGCCCCACCTGCTCTTAAAAAGAAAATCGCCGTACTCCCATTTTTTTTCTTTTTATTTGCCGATCCGAGTTGAATAGGCAAAAAGCAAAAAAAGCAGCTGTGTAATTTTTTTAGGCGTGTGTGTGTGGTGCGTGCACCTACAAAATAGCACAGTGTTTTTTTTTTAATGTAGCCATGCTTAACAAGATCAGGGTACTGTACAGCATAGGTAAAAAAAAACATTGACAAAGCCAATAAGTCCCAAAGGCAAAACCTATTGTTTGCTAATGCTTGAAACACTTGTTAACACTGTCAGGGCAAAGGTTCCAACCCTTTATTAATAGTTAGCAATAAGATGGTGAAAGGTGACCAGTCAACCTTTGTGTAAGGCCTTCAACTGTGCAGCAACACATGTTGCTGCATTTTTATTAGTATCTTTTTATCCATTTGAGCTATAAACCAAATGTTCTTGTTAGTTTGGAAATGATGCAGCAAATGGTGGATTATGTGACAAATGCAGCAAATCCATAATTATTCGGAAAACCTACGGTTGCAGAAACACATAATTCGAGTGATCCTGCCCCAAGGTGGTGCACACTGCAACATACCAGTTCACTGTACAGTGCCTGGATCCAGCGCCCTCTCTTTATGTCTGGTTTGTTTCCTTCTTTCAGTAATAAGTGTTTAAATGCTAACTCAACTTCTAAGACATTTAGTAAATGAATCTGCTTTATCACTACTTCAGCTCTACATCTTCTCTCCTTTGTCGCCACCACGCCCCCCGGCCCCAGCACAGCTGAGAGGCCTGCCTTGAATGCTCTCACTAAACCAGCTCCCACGGCCCCCCACTTGTGGAGTCATCTTCAATCTCTCAAACTCTTACCCGCTTCTCACATAAGGCGTATAGGCTGAGCGACCTCAGACTGGAAACACAGACCTAGTCACCTAGTGACCTAGAAATACAGACCTAGTGAACTAGAAATACAGACTGAGTGACCCAGAAATACAGACCTAGTGACTTAGAAATAGAGACTGAGTGACCACAGCAAAAAATACAGACTAAGGTACATAGAAATACAAACTAAGTGACCACATACTGGAGGTACAGCCTAGTGACCTAAAAATACATCCTTAGTGATATAAAATTACAGACTGAATAACCACAGACAAGAAATACAGACTGAGTGACCACAGACTAGAATAGAGATTAAATGACCACAGGCTAGAAATACAGGACTAGTGACCTAGAAATGCAGAACTAGTGACATAGAATTAAAGAGTGAGAGACCTAGAAATACAGACTGAGTGACCACAGACTAGAAATAAACACTGGTTGAACCACAAATTACAGTCGGCCATTTGGGTTTATCAACGATCATTAAAATGCTAAATAGGCTTTAGCGTTGGCACAAAACGTACACAGTTTTGTGCTGTGTGAAGTAGTATGTCTGCCTCGGTGCAGAGTAAAGAAAGCGCACTCTGATGGAAGAGGGAAAATCGAAGTTCCCTGAAATTAGCAGGAAGCTTTACGAGAGGGTACAGCTGTCAGAGAAGTAAACTAGGCTCAGGGTGTAGCTCGGCATTTATATAAAAACAGGAGCACATTAAACCAGCATTTGCAATGCAATAGGTCTCGCATTATTAAAGTTTGAGCTATTGGTGTTGCATTTGCAAGAGTTTGAGCTATTGCCATTGTAAACGACAATGCCTTTTATTTATGTGTTTCGAAAAGCTGTATGCAGTGCATAAACATGCCCTTTGTACTTATAGTCCTTGCTTACGAAAAGGAAGGCTGGCAGTAAAAGAGGCATAGTTACTGCCAGCGTTGCTTCTCGTAAGCAACGACTGCAAGTACAAAGTGCCTGTTTACGCACCGCTTGCAGGTTTTTAAAATACAGAAATAAAAGGCATTGGTATTTACAATGCCAATAGCTCAAACTCTCGCAAATGCGACACCTATTGCATAGCAAATGCTCGTTTTCTTATTGCGTAGTAGAACCACTCTTTGTGGAAAACAACAATTATGCCATGCCAGATAGTCTTACAGGCATTCACAGATATACAAACCTACAATAAGTTTCCTATATTGAGGTTTTGGAATGTTCTGTTTTTTAAAGCACAATAAAGATGGGGGCTGTTGGTGGGGGTTGAGAGGTAACTCCCACCTTTAACTTGTGAGGGCCTGAGCCTGGTGAGGTAGCCTGTCTGCTTTGTTTCACTGTTCTACCAAGGTTTTAGGAACTGTAAGATTCTTATCAACAACAGCAAGTGATGGATGATCTGCGGCTCAAAACCTAATCCCAAGTAGTAATTGTAATAATTCATTATTATTATTTAGACCGGACTAAATATTGATAATGAATTATTACAATTACTACTTGGGATTCCGCTTTGGTTTGCCCACAGATGAGTGCAAACATCCTTTTGTGTGAATATTAATCCAAAATTACGGATGAATGCTAGCCACTAAAAAATAAAAGTGTCTGTCCATCCCCTATTTCTCCTTGCTATTTTTCCAGATGTGGTCTGGATGAGATGCCCACAGATTTGCCCGAGCAGCCGGGAGTGCACATCTGTTTGGTGGGAAGGGATAGCAAAAGATGGTGAGGGCGAGGAAGGAAGTAGGGGGAAAAGTAAGAGTAAAAAGGATAGAGAAGGTTGGGAAGGGATAGCAAAAGATGGTGAGGGGGAAGGAAGGAAGTAGGGGGCAAGGCAAGAGTAAAAAGGATAGAGAAAGTTGGGAAGGGATAGCAAAGGATGGTGAGGAGGAGGAAGGATGTAGGGAGCAAGGCAAGAGTAAAAAGCATTTGCAATGCAATAGGTCTCGCATTTGCAAGAGTTTGAGCTATTGGCATTGTAAATTATAATACCTTTTATTTATCTCTTTAAAGCCAACACATAAATAAAAGGCATTGTCATTTACTATGTCAATAGCTCAATGTATGTGTTGGTGTTGAAAACAGATAAATAAAAAGCATTCTAATTCTTAATCTCTCGCAAATGTGAGACCTATATATTGGGAAATCTCATATAGGCAAGTACCATACGAAGTGAACTCGGCTCTTGGGCCAGGAGACTTGTGCTTCTATGACAAATGGAGGTAAAGGAAGCAGAAAGTTCTACAAAAAATGGGAGTTTGACGAATGAAGGTGACAAACGAGACACAATTCTTAACCAAAATCAAGGACCGCAAGAGACATCAGTCCACAGGGGAAACTAAGAGAAAAAACTGCCAAAAGATGAGCGGTGGGATGGGATGGGATGGGATGGGATGGGAAATGATCTCATGTAACGTCACGTTTGTATTCTAGCATGGAATGGAGTTCTCTTGCAGTATAATTACTGCATTTCCAAATAAGAAGAAGCAATCTTGTGTGATGTCGCTACTGCATTATCGTATGGGGTGGAGTCATGTTATGTGACCTCACTTGTGCATTGTGTCATAGACTGCAGTGATTGCATGTGATGTTACTTCTGCATTACCATGTAAGGTGAAGTGATCGTCACTTTGGCCTTACCATTTACGATCAGAAATGTTTATGTGAAGTCACATATACATTATAATTTATCTATTTGCTTATTGAATTTATTGTTGCGTGTTTATACCAACGTGTTTGATGTACAGTGATGTGATCTTACTGCAGCCAGTTGTGCATTATGACATAGTGAGGTGACTGCATTCGATGTAACGTCCTTATGAACATGTATGTTCTCATGTGAAATCACTTCTACTTATCTACATATTATTATTATTATGGATTTATAGAGCGCATGGCTGCCCTAGGGCTTCCCAGCGCTAAGAAACACATACGGTAGGACAGCACAAGTGATGTCACTTGTGCATTATGGCATGAAATAGAGTAGCCCCCATGATATCACTTGTGTATTGAGGTGGTTTTATGGGACATCACAAGTGCATTGTGCTGCAGCACGGAATGAGCTCTTGCTGTGTCACCTTTACATTATCACCTCCATTGGAGTTATCTTATGATGTGACTTCTGTATTTTAAAACGAGGAGAAGTGATGTGGTGTGACTTCACTTGCACACTAAGAGGAATTATCTCGTGATATACTTTCTGCATTACCACGTGGGTGAAGTGCTATCACGTAAGGTAATGCTTTCATATGACATCTTTGCATTATGGCACAGAGTGCAGGGAGCTCATGTAACATCAAATCTGCATTCCCACAACGGATATAGCATCTCCTTATCTCTTCCAGGTAGGTGAGGTAATCTCATGTGACTTTGGCTTCTAGCTTTATCTCGTTTTGTGGGAGATCTCATACGGCATTAGCGCTGCATTACTGCATAGACTGAAATCCTCGCACATTGCATCACATGTGCATTTAGGCTTGTGATACAAAGCGGAGCAAGATGTGGCACCCATTCACAAGGAGTGGCGTACTCTCATGGGCCATCACTTGTGCATTATGCATAGGGTGAAGTCATCTCATGCAACTTTACATGCACATCATGTCGTGGAGAGGATTGGCCTCATCCGAAGCCACTTCTGTATTGCAGCATAGTGTGAAACAGTCTCACGTGATGTCATGGCCTCTTTATGACACAGAGTGGTGTGATCTCATGAGATGTCACTTATGCCTATATAAACTAGGTGTATTGCTGTCACGTGACAACACTTGTGCATTACCAAATAGAGGAACATATATTTCCACTTCAGCAACATCACATAGGATGGAGTGGTTGTATGTGGCAGCTCTTCTGTATTGTGTCATAGAGGGATATGACCTTGTAATGACACTTGTGCATCCATAGGTGTCTGGTGCAGCATCACATTTACATTAGAACGTATGGAAAAGCGATCTTCTGTGCATTACCACATTGCATTGTCACTTATTGGCGAATACCTTGTGGCTTTACTTGTACATAATGACATTGGGATATCATGTGACATCACTTCTGGAAAACGATCTGGAGAAGTGTCACACAGAAAGACGTGATCTCACGTGGCTCCACTCTGCACTACCCTTCTGTGTGCAGTTAGTCAGTTACCATGCGCTGTCATTGCCAATACTGCACGAGCCCCCGCTGGGCGTGAACTTTACCCCACCCTCCAATATTAACTGCAGTTGAGTGTATCATTTACCGCATTTAACACACCATTGGACACACATTCCCTATTACCATCGAACATGGATCACGCCTATGAAAAGAAAAACTATGATGCATCCGAGCAAGCATATTACATAATATCATAAGTCAGCATGCTATGACCTCGTGCAAAATGCAAGACATGGTTACTGAAAATAAATGCTAATATAGTGAATGTCCCTCGCATTGCATCGCTTGTACGTACGCTGACAGGATGTAAACTATATACACACACTTTAATTCAGAGGAGTGATTTACTGCTAATTACATACAATGCATTCTGCAAGGTAACGGACATACCGGACTTCGGTAACTTCAGACAAACTGCTCTGTGTCCGAGACGGCCTCTCCCACCCTCTCCTAACCCACTGACAGCTCCTCCGTCACTCACCATGTTGAAGTGCTTCGTGCAGCACGAAGAGGCTGAGAAGGAGCCAGATCTTCATGGTGGGGGGAATCAGTCAGCCCACAAGATTTAATGCCCGCTCCCGGCTGCAAACTCCACTCCTCGGAAGCCGACACGATCGATGCGGAAAAGATTCCCCCACCCGCTTCCAAAGGATGCCGCAAAGGAGGGCTGCGAGGAATGTGGTTGGCTGGTTTATATTTTCCATGGAATGGAGAGAGACTGTTGTCAAGATCAAGTTTCAGTGAAAACTGGGAAAGCCTTGAAAGAACAAGCCGGGCGGCTTTCAAGTGGCAAAGGCTGGTGCAAGCGACCTATATAGTCGGACTAAATCTCTTCTGCAAAATAGACCGATCAAAAGACCCAAGAACTCGCAAAGCCCCCCTCCTCCCCGCTTCCCACGGCGCCACCCCCTCTCCAGACAGGGTCGATTGTCCTGTTGATCCCGGGGAGTTAGTTCTTGAGCAGCTTTAGACATTCTTTCCAGCAAATCCAAGGCGCTACTGTAAGAGGGAACACTCATTTGTTTATTCCTTTATTTAATTACTTAGATTGTGGGCGCGCTCGACCCCTCAAAATCTGCATCACAATGGCGCGCTCAGATGTTGGGTGGATCAGGACGGTATTGACCTCAAATTCAAAAGAAATTTTGTACCCGACAATTTAAAAAAAAAAAAATACAGTCAATAAGAAAAGGTCTGATTCCAGAACGGAGCTCAAGATCAGTACATTAGAAAAAATAAAAGCCAGTGGTGCGCGCGCACCACAGAGGAGCGGGGGGAGGGAGCGCGGCAGCGGCAGCAGACGAACGCGCGCTGCTGCGCGTTCTGGCCACCGTCGGGAATGGGCGCGGCAAAGGCGGGACATGCGCCCGCCTTTGACCAATCGCGTGCCGTCTCCATCAAAAAAACGTACGTTCCAGCCAATGTGGGCTTCCGAAAACAAAACCAACACGCACGAGCGTGTGGGTCGTTTTCAGAAGCCCTTTCTAGAGGTCTCGCGCTGTGCGAGCAGGGCTGCGCACTGCAACGCTAGGCGCGAGACCTAAAAACAAGTAGTTTGCGGTGTTCACAGCCACCAAGCATGTGGTCGCTAGGGAACATACAGTTGTAGGAAAGCAACAAAAGCCAACATAGGTTTGTTATTATAAACATAACTTAAATAGCTCGCTACATGTGGTCCCGGTGTGCCGCATTTCCACGACAGAAAACTTTAAATGTGATGAGCCACTTCTGACTTTGGAACTGGGTTCGAGTCTCGGTGTCGGCTCAACATCCTGTGATTCTGGGCAATTCACTTAATCTCCACGTGCCTACAAAAAAAAAAAAAAATGAATGTGTCCTTGTGTAATGTAACTGGTGCTCATGTAAAGCGCTCCAATACCCTTCGGTAGAGTTCGCGACATACGAAACTGAAGAAAAAACAAAAATTAGACACTGACCAACAGAGCCTACTTAAGCGCTGGTGGTGCCCAGTGCGACAATCTTTTGGTGCCCCCCCATGACCACCTCCACGGATTCCCTAACTCCCACCCTCCAACGGTACCAGTCATCTCCCCGTTACCCCTCTCCTGCATGAATTTCATTTGTTGTATAGCGCTACTTAACCCAGTGTGGGGAGTCATAGCACCTTGCATCCCACATACATATTATACAGGGACAATGAATCATACATGTGTAAATCAGTCTATAGGAACTATTACATAAAACAATGAGTATTACAGGGTGTAGAAATCACATATCATCCATACTAGTAGGTGGTATATTTTAAGAGTTTTTAGTCCGGAGAAGCAAGTGCTCAGGATTTAAAACGTACCACCGTGGTTGTGCTTGGCTTTACTAATCAGTATGGAATCATACCCAAACTATTTTTTAGCAACATTAGGAAAATGAAAGACTGGTGAAAAACATAGCGCTCTAACATATAACGTGCAGTTTGCATGCAACTCTTTGATGACAGTTCATAGGTCACTGTGCTATATTAAGATTATAACTTATGAACTGCAAATAACAAAAGAATCTCTGTGACAAAAGCAGTGACTCCCTGATCCATCTACATAAAATGCAGGTTTGTTAGCTGCATGGTACAGGTATTTTATGATCAGTCGAAACTCACTCAATCTTTCGCCAGCAGGAACATTAATCACCAGAGTGCTCTTGACATTTTTATTCTTGCCTTGAAAGCTGATGGACACAAAGGGACTCTGCAGCAGGTACTTTTAAACCCATAAGTTATTTCTAAACACAGCGCACCCCCCCCCCCCGCCTCCCACCCCCAGGTCAGCACCAGGTGCGGCTGCCCCATTGGTCAGCCGGTCCTGCTGACCAATGCAAACCCTGATAGGTTGGACTGGAGCACAGGCCAGAGAGACACTTTCTGTACAATGTTCTGCTATCAAAGGGAGGGCGTGCGGCCTAGTGGGGAACCAGGTTCAAGTCCCGGCATCGGTTCAACACCTTGTGATTCTGAGCAATTACGTAATCTCCTTGTGCTTAATAATAAAGAAACTGACCTTGTGTAACGTAATCTGGTGCTTCTGTAAAGCGCTCTGATGCGTTTGGGTCAAATGCTCAATATATGCAAATCTTCCAAAAAAAAAGACATTACGGACAACCACTTCCTACAATCTGCAAGGAAAAAAGTATTTGTTAAAAACTCTGCATCCTCCTTGAAAACTTGCCAGAAACAGCGGAGAGCAGCAAAAGAGAGTGAAACAGCTGTTAAATTGAAACGACAAATACTCGACATACTGTATTAATTCATATATTTTATGTGGTTAATTTGTCAGCAGCTGCCTGATTGCCAGTTAAGCACTTTGTTATTGTAGCTCTGATCTGCCATGGAGGGAGAGCGACAGACCCACATCTCCAAGCAGCTTTAGTTAAACTTTCTTATGACTGATGTAAGCACGAAGGTCACCCATCCTTGAAAGAGTGTTTCTACATACATGACTCATCATCTAACAGCATCCACCAGACTCTGACGAAGATAAACCAACGCTTTCCATTGGTTGGTTCAAAGCACAGAGCTAGACAGTATTTTTGCCTTTTCTTTCGGGGAGTGGGAGAGGTAGACGAAAAAACAAAAGTAATAAACACTGCAAAGCCAATGTAGGTCTGGCTTTGTCTCCCAGCATGTTGGCCTTGTCAATTGTCGTGTTGTCATGCTTTCTGCAAAGCTTTGTTGTTGGGGAAGCTATTAGGGCCTTGAAATGTCAAAAAAAATACATTGGTCAAAAGCAAAGATATTTTGGTGGCCTCAAAAAGCACACTTTGCCATAATAGGCTTTGACCCTGAAGGGAACTACTTTGTGTATGGATGTGTTCCTTGTGAAAGGCCAATGAAGTCCGAAACAGATTAGTGCAGCGTTTGTCCATCTCAATGCATGGACCAGAAAGGGTGTAAGAGCAGGTAAATGTTACAACGGAACTCTGCCCCTGATTAGCCACAAGATCGACTTGTTCAGCCCCCCTTTGTAACCCCGGAAGAGCCGCCTGATGCAGCTGAATGATACTTAAAATGCACCCCACTCAGTGAGCATATGCAGCCCAAAAGTACAGCATGTCACGGAAACATAACTGTATAATTCAGTAAATGCTACTGCAGAGCAGTGAATAGCCACAAACCATATACTGCACCCCCTGAGCAATCCTTATAATGGTGTACAACCCTGAGTAATCCTTATAATGATGCACAACCCTTAGCGATCTCTATAATGGTGCACAACCCTGATTAATCCTTATAATGGTGCGCTACCCTGAGTAATCCTTATAATGGTGCGCTACCCTGAGTAATCCTTATAATGGTGCGCTACCCTGAGTAATCCTTATTATGGTGCGCAACCCTGAGCGATCCTTATTATGGTGCACAACCCTGAGCGATCCTTATAATAGTGCGCATTCCTGAGCGATCTTTGTAATGGTGCGCAACCCTGAGCAATCCTTAGAATGGGGAGAACCCTGAGCAATCCTTAGAATGGTATGCAACCCTGAGCAATCCTTAGAATGGTATGCAACCCTGAGCAATCCTTAGAATGGACACACCCCTGAGCAATCCTTAGAATGGGGCGCAACCCTGAGCAACCCTTATAATGGCGCGTGACCCTGAGCAATCCTTAGAATGGGGCGCACCCCTGAGCAACCCTTAGAATGGTGCGTGACCCTGAACAATCCTTAGAATGGTGCGCAACCCTGAGTAATCCTTAGAATGGTGCACACCGCTGAGCAATCCTTAGAATGATGCGCAATCCTTAAAATGGTGCGTAACCCTGAGCGATCCTTATAATGGGGCGCACCCCTGAGCGATGCTTAGAATGGGGCACACCCCTGAGCGATCCTTAGAATGGTGCGCAACCCTGAGAATGGTGCGCAACCATGAGCAATCCTTAGAATGATACGCAACCCTGAGCAATCCTTAGAATGGGGTGCACCCCTGAGCAATCCTTAGAATGGTGTGCAACCGAGAGCAATCCTTAGAATGGTGCGCAACCATGAGCAATCCTTAGAATGGGGCGCACCCCTGAGCAATCCTTAAATAGGTGCGCAACCCTGAGCAATCCTTAGAATGGTGCGCACCCTGAGCAATCCTTAGAATGGTGCGCAACCCTGAGCAATCCTTCGAATGGTGCGCAACCCTGAGCAATCCTTCGAATGGTGCGAAACCCTGAGCAATCCTTCGAAGTGTGCGCCACCCTGAGCAATCCTTCGAATGGTGCGCAACCCTGAGCAATCCTTCGAATGGTGTACAACCGTGAGTAATCCTTAAGAAAATAGTTACAACTGTGTAACTATGTTTCACACCAGTGGATAATCCCTGTAAAAAGCTACTGGACAACACTGCACAACCGACAGAAAGTCAATCAGTAACCCTGATAAATCTGACGGTGCACACCAATGAATAACCGATGGAAAACCACGTAATAACTCTAATAAAACTTTAGGGCATGAAAAGCAAGGTGTGAACCACTGAATAAGTCTAATAAGAAAACCACTCCACACCACGGAATGGCTCATACAAAACTACAACAAGCCACTGAATAACCGATGGAAAATCACACAATAACTCTAATAAAACTTCAGGACATTAAAAAAAAAATTAATATCACAAAATAATAAGAAAACTACTGCAAACCATTTAATATCCTATAAACACTGTTGAACACCACAGAATAAACAATAAAAACCACACAAAATCTCTAAGAAAACTTCAGGACATGAAAAGCAAAAGTGTATACCAGAACCGTTCCACACCATTGAATATCCCATAATAGCTGCTGAACACCACCGAATAAATAATAAAAACACACACACAATAATTCTAATAAAACTTTAGGCAATGAAAAGCAAAAGTACATACCACTGAATAAGTAAGAGAACCACTGCAAACTGTTGAATATCCAATGAAAGTTCTACACACCACTGAATAACCAACAGAAAAACCATGCAATAACTCTAATAATACTTATGCACGTGAAAAGGAAACCTGTGCACCAATGAATTATTTTAATAAGAGAACCACTACAAACGACTCCATATCCCATAGAGGCTACCACACACGACTGATTAACCAATAGAAAACCATGTAGTAACTGTGGTTACATTTCAGGACATGAAAAGCAAAGGTGCGCAACATTAAATATGTCTAATGAATGAATCACTCGAGACTATTGAATATCCCCCCAAAAAAGAGCTGCACACCACTGAAAAAACAATAGAGAACAACAAGTAATTCTTATAAAACTTCAGACATTGATAAGAAAAGGTACACGAGACCGAACAAGAGAACCACTGCAAACCACTGCATATCCAATAAAAGCGGTCACACACGACTGATTAACCAATAGAAAACCACATAGTAACTGTGGTAACATTTCAGGACATGAAAAGCAAAGGTACACGACCAATTAATATCCAATAAAAGATCTACACACCACTGAGTTACCAACAGAAAACCACACAATAACTCTAATAATAATAATTCAGCACTTGGAAAAAAAAAGGTGCATGCCACTGAATATCTAAGAGAACCAATCCATACCGTGAAATAGCCCCATAAAAAACCAGACACACCGCTGAGTTTAATGATAAACTATCTATAACCCTTGAAAGCTAATGTCGTCAACTCGACACCCCTAAGCACTGCTGCACAAGGCTTTGGATACAACGCAGACCTAGCTCTAAGGGGAAACGCAGCACGTACTAGAACATTTTATTGTCAAGTCAAAAAATCTTTATTTCGGCTATACAGCCATAAAAGCACAGATGATTAAGACGATACATAAGATACAATTAATTATTATGAACAAAAAGTTAAAAAATTATTATACAAGTGTCATCAAATATGTGAGGGTTGAGATGCCGCATTTGTTATCCCCCAACTACTCAACCCCATAAAATTAGTTGATGACCCTATGGATCAAGTGTAGCCAGGATATCCTATGTAGGAGCGTATAAGAGCATTTAAAACAATTAGATTTAAAACATTAAAAAAAATAATTTAGAGAAGAAAGATTAAGATTAGACATCAAGAGATAAAAATTGCAGGACATTTCCCCTAAATAAAGTGCTGTGCAAATATAGTGCAAAACAATTTCTAGTAAAGAGCCACAGTTTAAGTATTGCCCATCTCATTTCCCTTTATAATGCCTTTACGTATGCACCACATCGCAAATAAAAATTTCGAGGTAACAACTACAAATAGTGGGTGTATCTCGTATTTCAGTAGCCTAAAAACCTCGATGTGGTTTCTCAACCCCAAGTTTCTACAAAGCTGGAGAACCCACTTAGATCTAGACCTTTTATAGGCAGGGCAAAATAGCATGACATGGAGTTCTGTTTCTTCTGAAAGATTACACCCAGGACAATCTGAACTGGTTGCTCCCTTCCATTTTTTTGTAAATGTTCGGAGCGGGAGCGTCCCATGTCTAAATTGTAAGAACAACTTCTTTGCCATGAATGGTTGTATATTGTCCAGGACCAGTTCCAATTTATACTGCTGCTTGACATCCAGAAATGTAGAATGTCAAGCAGCATGAATTCATACTCTGGAACAATAGGGCCAGTTTATGTTCTTTAAAGGCTAGAGATAGGGATTTTTTGGGGATGGACGGGCAGGTCTCTTCGGGGGTTGCCCACATGTTTACCCATCCTAAAGAATGGCAAGTACTCCTAATGTATGAAAGCCAAGGTAAATTTCCAGCACCCAATATGGACATAACATCCCTCAGTTCCTCCCTATAAGTGGATAACTCGGGGGTGCTCCATAGGCGACGCCAGAATAAAAGAGGGCGAGAGGCAATTATGTCAGCAATAGGTCCTATACCCAAATCCATCCTAAGTGGGGTTAAAGGAGTACTTTTTGGGAGGCCCAATAATTGCCTAATAAATGTGTTCTCTGTGGCGGATAGGGTATGGGATGGGCAATGTCCCCAAAGTTCAGCTCCATAAAGTGAGGCTCCCTCGCTTGGGTTTTATAGATTTCTGCTGGCGGACCAACCACTTTTTGGGTGCAATTTTTGTGGACTTTTAAAATGCCCCCTATTGACTGAGCTAATTTCAAATTAGCTTTCTTGATTTGGGTCCCCCAATCCATCTTATCATTAAGTGTGAGACCCAAGTAGTCAAAGATGGAGACTTTCTCTAGAAACCTACCCTCCAATTGTGGGTGCGGGCAATTGGTGGTGTTGGCATGGAAGACCATGTATTTTGTTTTCTGGAGATTTATCTCCAGATTCCTCTTCCTGCAAAATGCACTAAACTCTTCCAGAACCCGCTGCATACCCATTGGTGATTTAGACAGGAGTAGGGTATCATCCGCAAACATTAAGACTGGTATTTTGCGGTTCGCTAGCCTTGGTGAGTCTATGTCCTTCACTGACAGGAGCGTTTCTATTAGACCAAAAGGGAAAGGGAAAAGAGGGTTGGAGCTAACACGCATCCCTGCCTCACCCCTTTCTCCACTGGAAAGGGGGCTGTCAATTCTCCTTTCCTACCATATCTAACCCTCGCATAAGTGCCTTCATGTATGCGCTTCAACTGCTGACAGAGAAACTGGTGCACCCATGTCGTGGAGTAGGCCCCAAAGCTGGTCACGCCGCACCATATCGAATGCGGACTTAAGATCCACAAAAGTTAAATAAAGGCTGCCACCCTCCAAGGTTACGGTTTTCCAATGGATCAGCTGCAATCTGAAAATCTGATCGATGGTCGAGGTTTTAGACCTAAAGCCTGCTTGTAGGGGCGTTAGTACATTCATCTCGTCCATCCATGATTGCAGCCGACCCAAAAGGACTCGGGCAAATAGCTTTTGGGTGACATCAATAAGGCTTATTGGCCGATAATGTGCCGGATTGTGCGGAGAGCCTTTTTTAAAGATAGGAATAATTTCTGCACCGGCCCAAGTCGGAGGGAGCGCCATACCCTGGAGGATGGCATTGAACCAGATCTGTAGATAGGGTGCCCACACTGTTTGTTCATTTCTAAACGGGTCACCTGGTATTCTATCCAACCCCGGAGCTTTGTTTGGTAGCAATTTACCCAGCGCCATGGTGACTTCTGCTAATGTGCAGGGTGGTGTACCCGTGTTTAGGGGGATTTGGTCTATGTCAATTGCACTATTTACTACACCTTCATCTATGGGGCTAGAATATAAAACTTTGAAATGGGATCTCCAGGCTTCTTCCCCCAGGTTTGGTTCGATGGCAGAGTTGCCTTCGAACTTACCGGTCTTTACAAGATTCCAGAAGCCTCTCATGTCTCTATTGTCTAGGGCTATCTTAATTGCTTCCCATTTTTCAATCTCCCAGGCTGCTTTGGCTAGGGTTTTTTTATAATGTGTCCTGCTAGCTTTAATACATAGGGTATCCTTGTTCTTTATCCCAAGTAGCAATCCGCGTTTTGCTTCCCTACATGCTTTGTTATACCAGGGATGTTTAAGTTTAGGGTCGGGGTTGTTATTGTTTTCGGGGTATAGAAGAACTCCGCCAAATTTGAAAACATGTCTTGGTGGTTCCTGCCTAGCAACAGCAGGAATTCACAGCCTTGACTCTTTTCTGACAGACAAAACGCGATCTCTAAAAAGGGAATAGTTTGTTTGTACAGGGTGGCCCTTTTTCGATAGAGGCTGCAAATGTTCCCCAACGTACTCTTCTCCCTCCTTCTGCTGCGATTAAGTTTGGGGCAGGTTGTCTTGTCAGGCCCTGGTCATCTTTGAATTGGGAGTAGGCTATCTCTAACACCAATGGATTATGATCACTTTCACATCGAGATTGGACCGAAAAGTCCAAAATTCTATGCCAGTTCTCGACGTCTACCAAGATATAGTCAATGGTGGAGGCCTGTCCCAATTTGTTAAAAGTTGGGTTGCCTGGGCTGTCGGAGGGCAATCGGCCATTACATGCCCTGAGCGAATGGCTGAGTGTAAGTGAGTTCATTTGGAGAACAAGGGGAGTCCAGCCCCTTATTGGGTAGATGTTACATTCAGGAATGGCCCAAACAGAGTCTTCCTCGCTTGATAAGTAGTGCATAGGCCATTGAGAGGTTCATAGTGGCAATTAAAATCCCCTCCAATAATTGTATGTACAGACTCAGGTAAAGTGGAGAGGAAGTTGGCCAGGCAGTCCAGGGTCTGTGAAGTTTGCCCCTGCCTAACTGGTCGAGAGTAGATGTTGATAACAGCCATCTCAAGGGAGTCATCAAAAGAAAGAAGAATACATAGGATATCAGGGGAGTGGGTATCTATTCTCTTAATAGTGCAACACAGGTGGATAGCGACCCAGATACAAAGGACCCCTGAGGGTCTCCCCCTAGGCCCCTGGAGAGCTGGAGTACAGTATGCAACGTAGGCCGCTCTATGCAATGCTACGGTAGACCAAGTTTCCTAGAAAAGACATAGCTCATGTGTATCAATGTACTCTCCCCAATCTGGGAGGTCCATTTTGGAGGTGAGACCTGCTATGTTCCAGGATAAGATCTTAGTGATCTGCTGGGCTTTTACTGAATCGGTCTGTGTATGCAGATGGCCCTGCTCATGATGGAATGCTTGATGGGGGATCCCTTCCTGACCCTGTGGGGTACCTTCCAAGTACCCTGGTGAGTTAGTGGAAGCACCCAAGCTGTTATATGCCACTGTGGCCTCACAAGTCGTCCTAGGGGGATGATCCATAGGCTCAGATCTTTCACAATAATGATGCTCGACAGGGTGGTTTGCTATGCATTCCTTTTGTTTAGCTGTGGGATTCAGTCAATCGACCAGATCTAGGGAGCTGTATCTATTACTAACTGGAATGTTAAAAGGCGAGATAGTTTCAAAGCCCCGCCCCGTGTGTAGTGAGTTGCCAGTCTGAGCTCTCGTTTCCCATTTTTTGTATACACTTCCCATTCTTCCTAGCAGGGGACTGGGGGGGGTAAAAGTAGCCTAAGGGGAGTGCCTGTATACCACCAAACTCCCCAGATGATCCCCATTTAAAAATGTGTTGGACCGCCCTGGTATCCCTAAAGTTAATCAAAATGCAATCCCCCGGGAATTCTTTCCGCCTCTGTCCCAACCAACTGACCCTGCGTACAAATAGAATTTCACTTTGTATTAGAGGTGGGAGAGGTCTATGTTTGTTTAGCCAAAAAGTACTTTTGTTCTTTAGTTCAGAGTAGGACTCCCCACTACCTTTTTTCAACTCAGGTACTCCGGCTAGTATAACGACATAGGGAGTAGAGGCTGGTGGTAAATCTATGCATGGCAGGGTGGAGTTTGTTAACCTCAGGTTGGATTGGCATGTACTCCCATTGTCTCCAATGCAATTACTGGGTGGTTTACGTTCCACCATCGAACCTAAGCTTGTTGTCGTAGTCCTGGAGCCGAGGGCTTCATCTTCGGCTCGTGTTGCCCCATATTGGATAAAAATAGGGGCTGTGTCTTGATGGGGATGGGAAGTCGGCCTAATTGGAGCATTAGTTTGCACTAGTGGGTTTAACCCATGGGATACAAAGGGGGCCGTGATAACAGAAGGGATCACATGATTTCGTTGGGAAGTTGGAGCCTGGTCCAAAGATTTAGTTGTTTCAGTAGTGTTTAAAATTGTAGCAATTTGACTCCCCCAGGTGTCTTCCAGCGAAGTCAGCTTCTCTATTTGTCTCATTACTACCTCTAGTTCAGCTTTTATAAGATTTTCGAGGTGGATTTTAAGATCTTTAACCAAGTTCAACACCCAAAGTGGTTGTTCCATTAGGTCTGGATGACTTTCACTAACTACATGACCCACTGTCTGTTCCTTTGGGTCTACCAACGATGCGTGCTTCGCTTGTTTCACCCCCTTGCGAGCTTTTCGTTTCAGCTGGCCACTTTTCCTAATTACCCCCCCCCGTGTTAGTTTTATTTGCATTATCAATGATTACAACTTCTTGAGCAAGCATTAAATCGGGAGTAATCGATAGATTTACTGTTTGGGGGGAATCGAGTACTCTAGTTCCCATGGTTGGTGTAGTGCTTGGGATCATTGGTGTTAGGGAGAGTCGTCTCTCAGTGCGTTTTATCTCACCAGAGACAGCCCCAATTGCCTGTCTTAACATTTTGTCAATAGCTGTGGGTTCCACACTAGAGGTTCGCACAGATGGTTTCTGTCTAGTGCTTGGTCTTAGGGTCGTGGCTGTATTCTTCCCCATACTTGTACAATTGCTGTGCTACCTTGGTGAAAGGGAAATTCAAATAGGATTGTGTTTCAACTGTGCAAGATGAGCGAAGTCCCAACAATGCTAGCTGTACTTCATGCCCAAAGCAACACACCTTAGAACCCAAAAAAATAACTCTCCCTAATTCAACAAAATGTAGCCAAGGTCAATCATTAGGCATATCAAGATGGCTTGGCGGTGGGTGGCCCAAACCAGTCCCAATCAGTCTCAAATTAACCCGCCCTGGTCCTGAGCAGCGCTTGACGAGTACCTGGAGGCGCTGGTGTAGCGCTGTTTTACCGTCAGCGGGCCAGGACCGCTGGGGTTGTAGGCCGTTCCCCACCCAGGGAGTAGGTAACTCCGGTGGCACGCCCCTACTGTCTGACTAAAGATCAGTTTAACACAATTTGAGCACTAAAGTGCAGAGTGTAGTACAGAAGCTTGGGGCGTAGGGTAAGTACGAAACCTACTTCAAAAAGAGTGATATAAGCACTCCTTAATCGTCAGTGTCAGTGCAAAACAACGCTAAGGATGTATAGATTGCGAAGCGACCATTGGGCTTGTTGTCATCCGAAAGATAACATCAAATATGCCACAGAACCAACAGAACCTCCAAGCAAGCTCCTGGCCCTGCACAATGATCCTCAGATGCAGATGAAATGCGGGTGGCCCTGCCCTGCCTCTTCCTGTCGCTGACGGGCGCAGACGGGCCCGCCCTTTGCCCGGGCACGTCCCGCGCTGCGGGAGGCCTGTGTGACCTTTATCGTGCCTCCGGGCCTCCGGGCGCGAAAAGCGGCGTCACGGCTGGCGCCGCCGCTTAGGCTGCTGGGGATTGGAGTCTCCTCGCGATGGCCGTTCCCCTCACGGTGGCGGGAGCGGGAAAGAGCTGTCGTTCGCCGTTTCCCTCACGGCTGATGCAAAGGTGTGAGTGCTTCCCCCACAGCCAGAGACCTGTGTGACCTTTATCGCGCCTCCGGGCGCGAAAAGCGGCGTCACGGCTGGTGCCGCCGCTTAGGCTGCTGGGGATTAGAGTCTCCTGTCGGTGGCCGTTCCCCTCACGGCGGCGGGAGCGGGAAAGAGCTGTCGTTCGCCGTTCCCCTCACGGCTGATGCAAAGGTGTGAGTGCTTCCCCATTTTATTGTGATATGAGCATCTCTGACTAGAAGTGCTGTACACAGAACATGGGGCCTGGGTTGCAGAGATCATCGGGGTGTAATAAGACAGCTCACTATAGAGCTGGGCTTTAATTTTTTGTAATATTTTATAAATTTGCAATATTAAGGTCAGAAGATGATTCAGCGTGCCCGCAGCTACCCATATTTTGTCTGTGCAGGAACCCTGGTCTGCAGGTCTCAGCATCAGCAGCCAAGACTATGGACCTTCCACATCCCATTCAGGGTGCTAAACCCTTGTAATAAACTGGAAAGAAAACACGACTAGGTGTTAAAAACACAGTATTCAGTGTTCTTCTTTGCGCTGGTTCCCCTTGGTACCTGGGTGAACGTGCCTTGAGCCCAAATGTACCCAGTGGTCTTCATGAGTGGGCATAAGCAGGCAGTGCCCATGCAGGACCTCTAGCTCTTCCTTCGTTGTGCCACCTTCTAGGGTCTCTTTTATGATTGCTGTAGGGTCCACTCTGGACTGGCACGGTGTCTCTCTGGCTTGCAGAATCTGGAGGCCTAGCTGGCTCTCAAAATAAGTCGCCTTGGCCCTGGGTAAACACAGGGAGCCTTCCAGGCCCTTTGGACACTTCCATACAGGAAGACCCACTAGAGGCTTGACTCGCAGACAGTGGCTCAGAAGATGCTTGGCCCCACAACCAACACTGCTTCCTTGCTGATTCCTGCACCTTGGTCTCACAGGATGGTCGTGTCAGACCCCTGTCCATGTTTAAAGAGTTACAACTTGACGTAACTGATGCACATTTACTCCTGGGTTGATGAGGGTCACACAGCCAGCTGCACTGGCCCACCATTCTCAGCCGTTGGATTTGGGGTTCTGACCAGGATATTTCTGGCATCCCAGATTTTATGTCACACCTCCATAACATCCCCACATAGATGTCTGGTAATGTCTGCCACACCTCCATGGCCTTCTGGAGGTGTCTGGGAATGTCTCGCGTCTCAGTTGCCATGGCTGGTGTCCTGAAAGGCCCCTGGCACTGGAGGGACAGCGCAGGAGGAGTTATCGGCCTGCCTGCTGAGGCCAAAGTCTGGTGGACCCCTGCCAGAGGACTGAGAACTGCGCCCTTCCAGCTCTATTCATAACTTACGGCCCCTCAACTAAGATGGCGGTTGGTATCCGGCGTAGACTTTACCTAAAAGGGCGCACATGCATCTAGTTGAGCTGTCCCGCACCCTGATAAACTAACCGGATGACTGCTCTTCTTAAGCGCATGTCTAATCCTCCTCAAACCACACCCCGGAAAAAGTTTAAACATTTTCAATAAATGTAGTGGGGCTTTTTATGTCTTTCTCTCCAGTAAAAATGAGATTATTCTGGGCTGCCTCTGTGGAAAACTCTGTCAAACAGCAGTAGGTAAGATTGATAGGCAATAGGCCCTATGATGAGGGTGAGCTTTAGGCCTGCAGCACAGGGGCGCGCTGTGACGTCACGTCCGGTGACACGGTCTATTCAAACATACCGCGTGGAAGGGGCCCGTGTTGTGGAAGGGGCCCGTGTTTTTTAACTGTGTCGTATTTTTCGGTGACACTTCATTTTATCCTTACAGTGTGGAGTGGATAGGCCCGTGATATGTAACTCTGACGTCAGTGCTGGTGACACTGTCCGTTTACGGCGTGGACGGGTGCAGTGGCAGGGCCCTTGTTATGCATCTGGGAGACTTTCTCATGGTGGTCCCTTTCTGGACTGAACTCTATAGGCCTGTCCGCAGGAAGGGGGGCTCATGCAAGCAGTGCGCGTGCCCTGCAGTGAAGACGGTGTAGAAATGCTCCAGGTTCAGCTGCCGATCCCACCCCCTGCCCTTTCCAGCTTCTTCCTCCCACCTGGCGCAGGAGGCTGCGTGAAGGAAGGTGTTGCGTCGCACGCGCCTCGTGACCTAGATTCCGCCGCTGCACCCGCCTCCCGCTCTTCACCAAGCAGCAGGCCCGTCGCTTCCTCACAGCTGCTCGCCTTGGCCCTTGTTTTCCACTTTTGCCACCTTGGCATCGTTATTTGTGAAACTATTCATGCGTCGGTCTGTGCCCGCCGCCGCATGGGTAATCATCTAACACGACCGTCTGCGTCCTGTGGCATCGTGTGTCTTCTCCTAGTTGGCACCCACATGCGGTGTAAAAGGAGACAGTCTGCGAGTGGGGCAGTCACTCTCTGCCCTACATAGCCCGGACAGCTCAGTGCCAACCATACCTGCATAGCGGGGGTAAGCTAGGCGCGCTGTGCCCTGGCAGTGCCCACTCGTACATTCACAGCTGTGCAGAGTTTGTGTCAGTGCTGCTGCCCCTGTAAGCCGTGGTTAGGCCTGGAGGGCCCTAGTGAATATCAGAGGGCTCACCATGTACCATAAGGCTGGGAGGGCTGCAGCGTTTCAGAGGACATGGCGCCACATTCTGCCACAGGAGGATGACAGGGTGTAGAGCGCCACGGGTTGTGTGAGGGCACATCCTGTCACACAAGGGTGGGAGGGCCACAGGGATTCACTGGACCTTTTCAGGGCGCATTCTGTCACAAGAGGTTGACAGTCCTCAATAACTTACTGGTTATGTAAGGGACACCCCATTACAGGAGGCAGACGCGACAATAGGGTCTCGGAGGACATATGAGGACATATTGTGCCAAGAGAGGCCACCCAGTCACAAGAGACAGTGAAGCATCTTGGGCCATAATGGACTTGTGAGGGCATGTAGTGGCCCTTAGTGGTTCATCGGTTGTGTGAGGGCACACTCAGTCACAAGAGGCAGGCATGACTAAATGGGCACACAGGACTTTTGAGAGCATCATCCTGACACAAAAGGGGGAGGAGGGGTAGGTCAGACTGGTAAAGCAGACCCAGTCACACGAGACAGGCAAGCATCTTGGGCAACGACCTGCTTGCGAGGGCATGGCCTGTCACAAGAGGGAGGCAGACCCCAATAGGTTTGCTGGTTGTATGCACAACTATATTACCTCACGATACATGTGAGGACACATCCTGCTTTAAGAAGGGGTCAGGCCCTTCAGGGAGGCCACACGCTGTCACAAGAGGCAGGAGTGTGGGGCTCAAGAAGTGCCCTTCGATCTGTTTCTAAACTTTCTGTCCCAAGTGTCAAGGCTGGTTGTTGAATGGTAATGTCTGGACATTGAGAACAGGATGGAGGTGAATTTAGAGAGGGTGGTAACCCCAGTTCTCCATCGCTGTCAGGTAAGCCTGTGCTATGTGAATACCTACAGATGCACACATACACATCACATGGTTATGTCACACGAGGGTTGACGGAAAAACACAAGCATAGATGACCTCTTCTTTTATTTTAACCTTTGTCATTGATAAATTAAAGATCACCTTTGTGAGTGTGTTCTTACGGCCCACTGTCATCTCTTCCCAAGGTAAGTGAAGTGTAGACTTGCCTGACCCAGCTGTCTGTACTTAGTATGTTTTTTACCTGCTACGTAAAGGTACGTTTTGTCGGTCTGCCGTGATGATCAAGTTACACCACAGACTGCTCGCCATTAAATTTTTTAGGTCTGGCAGAATTGTCTGTTGGCCCTCTTCCACAGCTTTCCTCCTGTACACTGAAAAAGAACATTGGTGGTGTAAGGTCGTGGAATGCAATTTTCTTTAAAGTCCTCTTTTTTTACCCCATACTATGAAGTACGTAAAGACCATAGTGCAACTTATTGTTGAGCACATCAACGCCCAAGGCTTGGTGTTCATAAGGCTGTAGTGTAATGTGGTGTAATGTCTGTAGCTCTAAGTCTGACTGGGCACCCTGTGCAGATTCAAGAAAACCAAAGATCAACAATTGGGGGGAGGGTCCTAAGGAGCCCCAGATTTAATAGGCAGCTTTTTGGTGCCTAATATTGTGGGGTTTTGTCAACCCTGAGCTGCCAAAACAGACTTTCCGCAACACCAGTCCCATAAAAAATAAGGCTGCAACAAAGCATACTTAACATACTGTGTTGGCAAATCAGATCTCTGCGCAACCACAAACATACTCAAACTATCACTGTAACCCCAGGACACATCTCCACATAAGTAACTAGCTATATTCAGTAACTAATGCATGAGGGCCTTCTACTGATGCACCCGCGAATGACTCGGTTACTTACCGGTAATGTTCATTACTCCGAGTCATAGTCTTCCTCGTCACAGTCATGTTCCTTAGTGACTGTGACGAGGAAGACGGACGAGGATGGCAATGGCCTTTTGACGGTGCCCTGGTTGCTGCCATTACCTAATGATAAAGTTTTTTGTGAAATCTTTCCTGATATTCCATGCTTTTAAGGTATCAACTACTAGGAAGGAATAGCACAGCGACACCTGGTTCAGTTTATATTTCAAATTTTTATGTTTACTTTGTGGTTTTGTGAAGTGCAAAGAGGCCCAACAACAGAGCATAAGCCTTGGAGAAATATGAATGAGTAATTTACAAAGGCACGATAGAAAAAGAGAAGTAGCTATAAAAAAAGAGATAAAAAATACACTACAGATGATGTATTGTAGCTATAGAAAAAGAGGTTAAAAACTGATATGTGGGATTAGTTTCTATGTGGGTTACGTAGTGGAAGCAATTTTTACCTGTGAAACTCCTCGCCTAGTGGCGTCTGCCTGTAGAGGAAGGTGTTTGGGAGGAAGACTGTATTTTAAGAGGTCACAGATACATGAAGCCCTACAATGCACCGTAGACATGTTAAATGGAGATTTTTGTCATAAATATAGAGTACAGATTTCTTATATATATTGTGCCATTACATACTTTATGTAAAGTAGTCAGTTTACTGTATTGCGCTTATTTATGCAATGTCCTTCAGTAGCTTTTCCTTTTCTCTCGTTCTTCCCTACTCTTTCTTCTCTGTCTATTATTTCTTTGTAGCCATTCAGTATTTTCTAGTATTTTTTTTCTCTCGTCTTCAGAGTTTTATATAGCGCTAACTCGACCTGAAGGTATCAGAGCGCTTTAAATGAGCCCCAGTTGTGTTACAGACGGACACATTCATTTTTGGTAGGCAAGGGGAGATGAAGTGATTTGCCCGGAATCACTGGATGTTGAGCGTCGTTGCCTAAACTCGAACCCAGTTCAAAGTCGACTGCCCTAGCCCTTAGGCCGCACCCTGTCCCATTTTCCTCTGTTCATTTTTACTCTACTAATTATTCCCTATATTGAACCCAGATCTTTGGTTTATCTCTTTACCCTTCATGACCTGCAGTAATTTGTTCCTGTGAACATACTTTTTCCTCTTCCCCTCAGTGGCTTTGCAGAAAGCTTGTGTTCTTGTTTGCCCAAGAACACCCTATTCTCAGAATCATTTTACTTGGTTACAGTCAACTGGCCCCTTAGCACAATATGCGTGCTACTTACTTTACCTGCAGAGGATGGTGTAATGGCGCTGGGAAATTAAGACATTTAATTGTGCCTCCTTGGCCAGACCAGGCCCACTGAGGATGAAACAAAACCTTCTTAGGTCTGTCCTGACACGGCAGCCCTCTGCATGGCCTGTTTGTTACCAATTCTTTAAAGTGTACAAAGAGTGGGCTTTTGCTCCATCCAGAACAGTATTTCCCTCTTGCCTAATGCTATTGGCTGTTTGGTGTTTCATTCTGCCTCCCGTGGAGTGCTTGCATTGCAGTGCTTGAGGGACTATTTTGCATCTCAAAAATACACTGAACCAACACAGAATAATTTATCTCATAAATGCGTTGCTCATAGAATGCATACCTTTTTTGTTTTCTTTTTTCTTTACAGTCAGCTTTTTTCAATGTTGACCATTATTCTTACCCCTCCGTTTCTTTCTCTTGACTTTTCATTGATGTTTATTTCCCATTGTTTTTCTGTATACATTTTCCTATTGTTTTCTCCATTCGTCTCATTCACTTTTGTTCCTCCTTTGTTTTCACATGAAAAAGGCTTCGTCAAAGCCAGTAGGTCTGACTTTAATGAACTAACGATGCAGTTACGGCCATGCACAAATACAGTTTCAAGGTGTTAGCATATTAAAGCCAGAACAATTTACTTTGCCAGTGCTTGTTTGTTTTGTCCCTCCTGGCCTCCTTCCTTCTCAGTTGCATCTGTCCCTTTCACATTTCATATTTTGTCTACCACACTCGCCCTCATTCATAGCTAAGAACCAAAAGTTTATTTTTTCTTCCTATGTTTAAAGGCTGTGCGTTCAATTATTTCAGAGGGAGTTAAAAATACATTTTCACTTCAGACGATGAGTGTATTCCTTAAATTCCTATTTGCTACTTGCATTCACGAAGGCGCGCTTGATTTTGCCACAGATGGCAGTGGCATTGCAAAAATAGATCATATCCGTGGTATTGCTGGTCTCCAGAGCAACTTTACCAAAACGGAAGCAATTGAAGATGTAATCAGGCTGAGTCACTGCGCTTAGACTTAAAGAGGCCGTTCAGTGTGTAGAGAAAATAAACTGTCCTCTATACTCAGTCCCTCCTGTTCCTTTAACTGTCCCAGACAGCAGGCGCTGTAGAATGTCGCCTTGGTTGATGCCTGCTTGGGTTTGCTTCCTTCTATGACGTCATCCAAGGCCCCTTTGCTGAGGTTCCTGTTCTTTCCCGAATGGCGGGGGTTGACCTTGAGATACCCTGCGCGTTTGTGCATCTCTCCTCTTGTCAATTTCTGCAAATGGAGGCCAGAAATGAACGGCCCTGCGCTCCGGATCCCTGTCCGTAGTACCCGCAGGGCAGGGCGGCCAGCAGTCATGCCCCCTGGGTGCTGGGCACAACTTGGCCTGGCATTCCTTAATACCACGCAGTGCTTAATTTGTAAAACAAGTGCCAGGGCCCTCATCAGGAGCAGCACCAACACTACTTCTAACAATCACACTCCTTCCTACAAGTGTGACAATTCAGACTCTTCCAGGCCCCAAAGCTGTAATATTTTAAAATTGGAAGTCAATACATAAAAGATCATATAATTGTTTAAAATCTGTTGCAAATAAGCCAGGGTGCATTTGTTAATCGGCAGCCATCGGTGCACTTAGTTTTTTTTTTTTTTTAGCAGGTCCTGCACCACCTTGAAGTATTTGCCTATTCTTGCCAGTTCCGAAGGGCCAATGGTAGAAAAAAAGTCCAGGTCGTAGCGTCGCTGCAAGTCCTCAAGCCATGGGTTAAAAAGAGTGGCATTAGTAATGTCTGCTTAGAATGCAATAGTGACGGGCAGCAGCAGAGTAAGTGCGGGAAAGTTTCACGTTTATAGCCACACAGCCTGCACTTCACAATATTGGAGAGGAGCGACCAGTTTGGGTTGAAATCTTTGATTTGTAGTGTCGTCATCCTCGCAGCCGAGATTTGAGTGACGCAGGCTTTCCCAATTGAACAACTAAGATATGGCTGTGTGTTTTAGGCCGACACGGTATTCATTGTCATACGAGGTTGCCAGGGCTTGTGAGAGTGGGATGGTCTTGACATTTTCAACAATAGCAAATTTCGAGAGAACTCTTGTCTGTTTCTTCAGTATGCTTTTCACTGCTGTGTGCGAGAGCGATGGAGAATTTAATGTGCTTAAGTCTATTTGAAGGGCGTCTGCTGATGCCATTAAATATGTGCTCCAGGGGCTGTTTTTGGTTTTGAATATATTTTGAAGGACAAACTCCAATGTACCGGGCATGGCCGTAATGCATCTATGGTAATATTTTAGGATAGAACCCATGTTGGACCATATTAGGCCCTCTAGGCCAAATTTTAATCCCACCAGCGATCCCCTGGTGTAATATGGCAGTCTAAACACTGTGTTATAGGCTTTTAGATGTAATTTTTCCATGCTTTTGATAAGTTGTCCCGAGAAAGCCTCACTGCTATAGGTGATGGCGGATAGTTATGTGGTCCTAAGCACTCTGTTCAGTTGGCAAAGTCTGGTGATATTTAGTGCAGCCTTATCTTTAAGATAACTCATATGCGTTTTGGGTCCACCGTTTGCCGAAAGCCAGGTGCTCAGGTAGTTATACGATTTTGCTCCTATTATTTTTAGGGGACCAAGGGACCAGTGACTCTTTGTTTGCTTGCGCATCCTTCCAAATGATAGCACCTTTGTCTTTGAAATGTTTACTATCGTCTTGTTTGTCTTATTATATGTGTGGAAGGCATTTAGGGGTCTCTGGATCCCTATTTTTGAATTATCAAGGAGAACTATATCGTCCGCATACTGTAATATTGTAATCTTGGTTGTTCCTATTTTTGGGGAAATTAGGTTGGCGTGGTTCAGTGATGTAGACATATCTGCCATGTATAAGTTAAAGAGCATTGGGGCTAGTACACATCCTTGTTTTAGACATTGGTTGGTATTGATCTTTTTTGTTAGAGCAGTGTCCGAGAGCTTGACCCTCACCCAAGTTGATGAATAGAGTGCAATAATAGCATTAAGCAGGTCGCTTAGAATGCCTCACGCATGGAGTTTGCTCCATAGGATGCCCCTATCCACCAAGTCAAATGCCGACCAATAGCCAACAAAGCATGCATAGAGAGCTTGTGATTTCTGGGTGTTCGCCTGGTGGATGAGGTAGGAAAAGGTAATTATGTTGTCCAGTGTGGAGGAATTTGCTCAAAATCCTGTTTGGCAAAATGGGATTATTGGATTTGTGGTACCCATGAGTCCAAATCTTTTAAAATGGCTGAGGTGTATATCTTGGCCTCTATGTCAAAATGGGCGATCAAACGGTAATTGGCGGATTATGTTTGTCGCCCAATTTTGAAAATTGGGTGCAATATTGGCCCTCTCCAGCTGTCGGGGACGTGGCAGAGTTTAAAACATGAGCAGAACAGTGGGGAGAGACTTGCTGACCACAGTACTTGATCGTCTTTGAACAATTGCTCTGGGAGCCCGTTTGGGCTAGGTGCACCCGATGCTCTCGTTTTACATATAACTTCTATGATCTTATTGATCGTGAGCATTATGTCACCTTCTTTTGAGTCATCCATGGGGTTTAAGTTTTCTGGTAAGGGAGCACACGGGTGCTCGGTTGTGTACAGTTTTTTTTTACGTGCAGGGTCCATATGGGTTCATCGATGATGTTGGTTCTGGAGGCATCCTGACGTGTTTTTTTTAAAAATATGCCTCCATAAGTCAGCCTGATTGCATTTACTCATAAGTGAGTGTACATATTGCCACTCCTTTCCCTCGGCTCATATTTTACCAACCATATCAATTGCTTGTGTTCCTTTCTTGCACCCCTCAGATCTTGTTGCAGTGTGACTTTGGTGTGACGATTATGGGTCTTATGGCATGCTCTCATCATTTTACGGATTTGCAGTGAACTGATCAAGATAGATTGGTTATTCTTGGAGTCTTTTTGCAAAGGGTGCCCATGACCTGAAGGATTGGCTAATGATTTTGAATGCCCCTGATTATTGGTTCCCAATGGGCTACTAGATGTTTGCTGCTTTGGACCTGAAGAGACTGCCCTATAGTAACTTTCCATCGTTTTATTTTCTGCGCACAGACCGGGCCACACTTTATTCTCCAAATTAGGAATTGAGTTTCATTGTGGAGAGAGTTGCCCAGCGCCTATTGGCTTTCCCGTTTAGCTAAACTGAGGTTAAAGGTTGTGAGGAGTGGAAGGTGGTCGCTCTCATGTAAGGAGAGTCCTTTAAAGCTCTCGAGATGTTCCACGAATTTTCCTGAAGCGTACACGTAATCATTGGTGCTTATGCCCTTGTACGTTTTTGGTAGCTGAAGACATAGATCGGCGTTTTCAATTGTAGTCTGTTTTTTTTTTTTTTTTTAGTGATTTGTTCAGTTGTTTGCTTAAACGATTTGTTGGTGAGCAGCCAGTGCGAGTCAATCCCAGTTCTCGCATGTTGAAATCCCCACAGAGTATTGATTGTAGTTCACGTGATCAGAGAGGATTTGATCCAGGTTTTCACTTAGCTGGCGCAGCCTTTTCGCTCGTGCTGTGCAGAAGCTGTTAAAATGGGTATTAATCAGAGGAATCCTAGTTCGAGAAGATGTTGTATTAGATCTTTCCAGTGTGGTCCCTTGAAACATCTCATCTTGATTTGGTATTTCTGTTACTGTTAATCGTAGGTATTAGTAACTTGTAATGTATTTGGAATTAATAAAAAACTGTTGTTGTCCCATCTCTAAATCAGGCAAACAGCATCACCATGTAGCAGACAGCCATAAGTGCCGGTGTTGACCATTAAGTACCGGTGCGGAGCACCGGAAACCACCAGCTCAAATTAAGCACTGATACCATATCTGCAGTGTGGATATTGGGACAGGCCATAACTTTCGCCTGTGGCTTGTGTTTGCATCACCCGGTCCATTGGACTTTTTATTTGCCTTTTTGTATTTATATGGACACAGCCAGTGGTCTGCATACTTGTGTAAGCAATTTCTTTTTTGATCTATATATTTTATTTTTCCCTCCGGAAGCATGAGGGCATGGCACCAGAATATCGAGGCTTAAATATCGTCTAACAAAACAATAAAGTCCCAATGATCGTTTACAAAAATGTTGCCCCAATGGAGTTAATAATATTAGTTAATATCATTACTTTGTACACGGTATATAGGCGTCCATGTTTGTTAGACCAGATCGATATTCCGACATACAACCTAACATGAAAGGCTGGCCAGAAGAAATGTGCACATTTTTTAATCAGTCCTTGGTGAGAACATCTGGCGCTGCCGGGGGTGTTGCCTGCTCACCCTGACCGGGATTGGAGTCTAATGGAGATAAAACGTTTGCCTTCTGGCAGCCAATTAGAGGGCTAGCTTAGTTTCAAACTGTGTGTACAATAACTCTGTTCTATAGACATTCGATTCAACTCTATACATTTTTTTTTTTTTTAAATGTTTACCCTAGTTTTTTCTCTTTTTAAAAGAAGCAGTCACTACTTCAGTCTAAAAATGTACGTTTGGTGCTGATCCATGCAACAATTTTGAATTTTGTTTGTGCTTTCCTTGAGTAGGACACACACCTTTTGAAAGTCTTCGCTCTACTGCCACCTTTGCAGTGATATGCGTTGATTACTTCATTTCCTGTTCTTAGAAGTGACAATCTTGTTGACACTCTTGGCTGGTTGCCCAAAAAGGAAACAAGCAACACCTTTAGTATCTTGAGATGATTTACTGTCAACCGCCTGGAAAGACGTGATCTTCCGCCAGCCAGATGCCAACTGGTTTAATTGGAATCCCAGTCTCTCCAGGATACAGTACAACATATCATAGGTTCCAAATTCAGTATTCTAAAACCTTAAAGGAGCCACATTACTACACACACTGATGGCTTGTTTCTTGTGGTTGAGATCCCCAGCATAGGCAGTGGTGCCTTGACTGGACAGTGTGTCCCATACACTGCAGTGTGTGCATCCGTGTCTGTGTTATGTTATGGCCAGTCCTAGACCGGTCTTTGTGGTACCAGTAAACTGGAACGGTTCGCAGTTTTGTATCAAGAAGAAGCTGATGGTTGAGGTGTGCATCTGATCAACACATTGTAGAACTTAAAGGGGCCATCTGGTGAATGATGTCACAATACATCACAAAACCTAGCTGACGTCATCAAACAAAGCAACACTCGAAAACCTATTGTTACAGATGCAGGACTGGGCACAGAGAACCGTTCTTTTCTCTACACTGGATGACCCCTTTAAAGTCCATTTCAACAGAGGCAATATAGTTAAGAGTGGCCGCAAGGGCCAGTGCGAGTAGTCGGTGGGTTGTAGGCAGTTCTCGACGGGAGAGGTAACTTTTGTAAAGATGCACACTCACAAGCAGAGAGTGAGAACTGCAAAGTTTATTGTCAAGTAAATTCCAACACATCGAAGGAGGTCAATGTGGAGAACCGGGAGGAGCGTCCGGTCTGTGGAGTCATCAGCTGTCGTCTGTCAACATTCCAGAACGTACAGTTGATGACGGGGAGGGGAGGGGGTACAGGAGAGGGCAGGGGACAATAAGGTAAACAGAGCAAAATGCAAAGCAATATGCAACACATCTTCCCCTTTGCAGGGAAATGAGAGCAGGGAATTAACATACATAATCATTCAATTTCTTGGGGGGAATCACTTGCCGACCCACTCTAGTTCTCTGTGTGGGGGCATCAAGAGTATCTGTGGTAGCAGCCCACCCCTCAGTGTGAATGGGGGTGCTCTGGTGATTGGCACGGAAGTGACACACATTATCCTCCTCTTCCCCATAGTCCCACCACCTTTCCCTGGACGCCACAGGCTGAGATGTACTGTTGGCTTGAGAAGGGACAGGTACGTGCCTTTCTTGGTTGACTTGAGAGGTGGGTGTGGGGGACAAGGTGGGCTTACATGCAGACAGCATGGAGAGGTGCCATACCCTCCCATCGCTCAAGAGGGCGGAATTGCAGAATAGCTTTCTTACAGTGAGGGGTTGGGAAAACCTACTGTGCCCCTTGGGGGTGAACCCACTTCTCTTTACTCGCACAACATCACCCTTTCGCAGATGTACTGGTTTGCATCCATGTTTTTTGACGTAACGGCTCTTGGTTTCAGCTTGGGCCTTTTCTACCCTGTCTATAACCTGGTCGGATGACCATTCTACCCTTTTGGAGGCAGAAGACCAACCCACATTGTCTTTGGACATGGGAGTCCTACCTCTCATTAATTCAAAGGGAATGTGACCCGTGCTGTTGCATGGTGTGATGCGGTATGGAACAAAAAGAGGTACGCTGTTCCTCAACATATACACGTAAGACTTATTGAGTCTAGGTCGAAGTGCAGGTAATGTCCCAGGCACCCAAAAAAAATGGGGGAAAACCCCTTTTAGAACTAGGGCCCTCACACACCCAGCAAGCTAGGTGTCATGCTTCATCATATGGGCCTGCTCCTCGTCGGGTCGGCGCTGCAATACCCGACGGGCACCCATAAATGGGGCTCTTTGCCGGAGATCTTTTATTCCTGCCGTATGGGTGCCGTGGGTGTGAGGGGCCTAGTATATGTGTAGATGTGCTGAATAGTGAAATTAAAACAAGTAGGGAGACCTTTTAGAGCAATTTTAATCTGTGAGGATCCCTGCCTGGTTAAAATTGTAATAAGGAGAGGCGACTGTCAAGCTGTCAAGAGGCGCTCTACTCCTAGATGGTCGACATGTTTCACGCCTATCAGTCCAAAGGATCAAGCGGCGTTTCTTCAGGACCGTGACATAAAACTATCTACAACAAGTGGTGTGTGCCACTAAAAAATATAATGAGGTGGTCTGGTAAAGATTTACATGCCACCACGAAAGTGCAAGCATATTACCTGCAGGCAATGGGACAGACCTGCATGAGAGGACGTAAGAAAACAAAATTAATTATGGTAATGCCCAAAAGGTGCTGACCGCATGTCAATTAATGTGGGGTTAATAGCCCCTTCCAATTTGTTCATTGTTCTGTGCAGGCGGTCAAAAGATAAAAACAAACAAACAAACAGACAGCAACGTACAATAAGAGACAACAAGCATTGGTATAGCCAATAGGTCTCGCTTTGGGACCTTATAAGTGTTTAGCCATGCAACAGTTGCATAACTAAATACTTATAAGGTCCCAAAAGCGAGACCTATTGGCTACACCATTATAATCGCGGCACCCGCGCTTTACTTTTAACATTAAAGTAAAGCGCTTTAACATTAAAAGTAAGCGAGGGTGCCACGATTATAGCAAAAGTAAAGAATAGATTATTTTTCTATTTCTTTACTTTTGCTACAATCGTGACACCCGCGCTTTACTTTTAATGTTAAAAGTAAAGCGCATGCATGATAGCAAAAGTAAAGAAATAGAAAAATAATCTATTTCTTTACTTTTGCTATATCATGGCACCCGCGCTTTACTTTCAATGTTAAAGTAAAGCGCCGGTGCCGCGATTGTAGCAAAAGTAAAGAAATAGATTATTTTTCTATTTCTTTACTTTTGCTACAATCGCGGCACCCGACATGAGAAAGAGGATTCTGCGCATGTCCTCTCGACACTAGTGTCTGCTGCGTGAATCCGAGCTGCGTCAGCGGGGGCCCTCAAGCCGGGCTCAGAGGCCCGGGGTCTTCGTGCATGCAGATGTGAGCGGTCGGCGCTGTCCTCGGCCCTGGAGGCCTCTGGGCCTGGGAGGAATCCAGCGCCTCTCTGAAATCAGGGCGATGTGCCTGAGAAAAAGAGCCGAGGGACAGCGAGTGCTCCCGCAGCGGTGGGGACACGGCCAGTCAGGGGATGAAGTGTGAAGGGGGTGTGAGGAAAGGGGGTGACGTAAGGGAGAGGGGAGGACGCGTGGGATATGGGAGAGGCGGGGGTTGGGGGAGGGGGGGAGGAAAGAGGTGCGTAACTGAAAAAGAGGCGAGAGGACAACGTAGAAACCGGAAAACGAAGAAGAGAGAGGGGGCAGAAATATGAAAGAAAATAGCAAAGAGGGGAATGGAAAAATAGGAGAAAAATAGGAATGACAAGCAGGAAAGAGGAGTGATGGGGAGGAGGCGAAAATTGATGAGATGGGTTGAAAGGAGAAGGGGAATGAAAATAAAGGAAAAAGGCAATATTATAGGAACACAGGCAAGAGGTGAAGGAGTGGAGATGGAAAAGTGGGAGCAAGGAAGAAGCAGCGTAGATAGGAAACTAGGGAATACCGGTTAAAAATGGGAGAGGTGGAAATAGAAGGGAGAGAACAACGAGCTAAAGAGGTAAAGTAAAATCGAGAAACGGTAGAAACTGAGAGACAGTGGCGTGGAGTAGATGGGGAGAAGGGGATAGACTAGGTGGAAAATGGAGGGCGAAAGGGAAATATGACAGGTTGTTTGGAGATAAATAGCACAGGTAGAACAGACAGAAGGAGAGAAAGGAAAGTAATATTGGGCAAAAGAGAGAAATTTGAAAAAGGACAGAAAAAGAAAAGAGGACGAAAGAAAAATACGTAGTGAGAGAGAACGCAGTAGGAGGGACGAAAAATGAGACCGAGTCAGGTCAAGAGGAGATTCCGGCATGAGTTACAAGAAAAAGAGCGTGAGAGCGGCCAAAAAAAACACGGCAGTAAGAAGGAAAAGGGGCGAAAGGAAACAGTGAGTTTAGAAGGCGTGTTTGAAAGGAAGGTTAAAAGAAACAGGGCGAGAGACGAAGAGAAAGGAATACGAGAGATGGGAAAAGAAAAACAATGAATAAAACGTATGCTTTAAAGAAGAAGGAGGTGTGTAAAGAGAAATTAAGATGGTTAAAGGCAAAGAAAAAGAACACGAAGGAGAAAGGGTGACATTAGTGAGAAGGGGCAAGAAGAAACGAAAGAACGATAGAAGTGGTGATACAGTTAACAAAACAGAAAAAAAACATTAAAAAAGATAGAAAGAGTTAAATACATGAAAGGATAAAATAAACAGAATAAAACATACTCCAGCAAATAATTAAAAAAAACAATTAGAATGTAAAAAAAAACTAAGTGGTTCAATTATAAATAAAATACACGAGAAAAGAAACGAGCATTGGCTGCGCGGCCGTGAAAGTGAAAGTAATCGTGAATAAGCGGGTTTTGAAAGTGCAAACAGTGGCTTTTGCTGGCGACCAGCTTGCGTTCACGCGAGCGTCCAGATGGCGAGGGAAGCCATATGGCGCCTGATCGCGCGTGCACGCTCGCGTGAACGCAGGCTAGTCGCCAGCAAAAGCCACTGTTTGCACTTCCAAAACCCGCTTACTAAAACTCTCGCCAGAGCAGCGCATGCGCTGGCTCAGGCGAGACCTAAAAATGGCAACAGAGAGAAGATCTCGGTGTTACTTAATAAATATATACATGCATATAAGCGGCATTGTTTGGCCGCTCGGCACCATCCCGGTTTCAGCGCGGGGGTAGGTGAGCTGCGTGGCTTCCAAAAAAGCGGGTGAGTTTTGTCAAGCTTAAAGAAAAAAACCCAGCACCCTGTGGCGACTAGGCTAAGGTAAGCGGGTAGTTTTGATGGAAGTATGGTCTGTGGGTCAAGTTGCTGAGTTTACCCCTTGGGTCTTACCCTTGCCTGTGGTGGGTGATGGAGCGGGTCTGTGTCGCACACGGTACCAGCATTGTGACCTTGTTGAGGTTTCGGGACTGGAGTGTGGGTGCCGTGGACCCACGCCTCGCCCCCTGCCCCCACCCCATCTGCATCGACATGGGGCCAAGGAGGCATTTCAGGGGGTAGCTCTGAAACAGCCACGACATACTACCCTAACGCTCTCTTTACCGAACGAGGTCCCAGAGAGATGGGTCTGCTTTTCTGTGAGCAGACAATACAGGACCTGTTGTTAATATTTCATGAATATGCTTGTTTCCCATATCGATTAGACATCCTAATATAGATGTCATTATTTGCGCTGAAGCAGATGGGGCGAAATTTTCACCAAATATAGGTGAGTCTTAGAGCCAAGTTCACCACCGCTCACAATGGCACGATGTATCACATATTCTTGATGTCACATATTAAGTAACAACGAGATCTTCTCTCTGTTGCCATTTTTGTCTCTTATTGTACGTTGCTGTCTGTTTGTTTGTTTTTATCTTTTGACCGCCTGCACAGAACAATGAACAAATTGGAAGAGGCTATTAACCCCACATTAATTGACATGCGGTCAGCACCTTTTGGGCATTACCATAATTAATTTTGTTTTCTTACGTCCTCTCATGCAGGTCTGTCCCATTGCCTGCAGGTAATATGCTGCACTTTCGTGGTGGCATGTAAATCTTTACCAGACCACCTCATTATATTTTTTAGTGGCACACACCACTTGTTGTAGATAGTTTTATGTCACGGTCCTGAAGAAACGCCGCTTGATCCTTTGGACTGATAGGCGTGAAACATGTCGACCATCTAGGAGTAGAGCGCCTCTTGACTCTTGACAGCTTGACAGTCGCCTCTCCTTATTATAATTTTAACCAGGCAGGGATCCTCACAGATTAAAATTGCTCTAAAAGGTCTCCCTACTTGTTTTAATTTCACTATTCAGCACATCTACACATATACTAGGCCCCTCACACCCACGGCACCCATACGGCAGGAATAAAAGATCTCCGGCAAAGAGCCCCATTTATGGGTGCCCGTCGGGTATTGCAGCGCCGACCCGACGAGGAGCAGGCCCATATGATGAAGCATGACACCTAGCTTGCTGGGTGTGTGAGGGCCCTAGTTCCAAAAGGGGTTTTCCCCCATTTTTTTGGGTGCCTGGGACATTACCTGCACTTCGACCTAGACTCAATAAGTCTTACTTGTATATGTTGAGGAACAGCGTACCTCTTTTTGTTCAATATATTGATAGGGCTTGTACGCTGGACCTCTTTAAACAGCCCACAGTCCCCCTTTTCTTTGGATGATTGTACGCACGGGCCACCCCGTGGGACTTACCATTTAGGATACCAGAGACGCTAATAGTGATCTCTGGCCCATTACACCGACACCAGCAGCAACGAGAAGTTCCCTAGAGTGAGCCACCAGTTCACTCCATCAACATGGAGGAAAACCAGGGACTCAGCTTTGGGGATGAAGTGGCAGCAGAGATTCTTAGATCAACCCCCTCCATTTTGGGTATAGAGAATAGCTCAGCCACTGGTTCCCTATCGGAAGATTGGACATCATTGATGTCAATGAAGCGTGAGTGGCTGAAAATAACTTTACATGGGGCAATGATGATAGAGTATCTACGTGCTAACATCGCCCCTAATGGCGAAAAACTTTCCTAGACTCTTTCTGGAAAATCAGTTGTTCAAGAAAGAGTGGTCCCTGGTAGCATGGAAATGCTCCAGGGACTGGCTCATCTTGATTATTAACACAGCTAAGAGGATAGCCGACGCCCTCCTCGTTAGGATAAAAATCGCAGAGGGATCTCTGAAGATAACTCAGTTCAAATCCAAACTTAACGAACTCAACAATGAGATAGCAGAACAAAAAGAGTATCTCATGAAACAAAAGGTTAGTAAATTGCAAAAGGATATACAAAAATTTGAGAAAGAAAAGGTATATCCATATTTGAGAACAGACTATACCTCTACAAAGAACAGCTATTCCTCAGACGAGAGTACGGATACTACCAGAAGGGGGTCATCAAGTAGTGACTCGAGTACAGGTAGTTGGGTTGGTAACAGGCAGAGAAGAGGAAACCGCCCGAACTTTCCTAATTACTACCCACCCCACTTCCAGGGTCCACCTCAACCTTTCTGGCCTTTCCCGGTATATCCTCATGGCCAACAACAATACTTTCCCTCTAGCAACCCACCTTTTTTAGGCAGAGGTTGGGGCAGAGGAAAAGGGCGCAACAGAAAAGGCGAACAGAAAACGGTCCTATGGCAAGACAACCAGCAAAGCTCAATGGACACACGGAGCAAAACACAGAACAAGAGACTCTAGTGGTCAATTTATCACATCGCTCTTTGTCTGAGACTGAATTAAAAGTACTGGAAAAGGGACTGGGTTTTGTCCCCACTCCCAAAATGGATAAATTCAGGGATCTGAGAGAGGTGCAGAATTTCTTTAGAAAAATCCGCCTCAGGGCATTTTTTCAAGACAAACCTACTCCTGCCCTACAAGATTCAGGGTTAAGGAATCCATCCACCTTCACCCCCAACAGTAGTATGGTTCCTGTGGAAGTTCTTACATTTGAGCAGGCGGTTCTCAAAGACCTCCAAACTACCACTGTGGGGCCTCCTCCTTTTACAATCTATCGAGAAACGAGAGACTAGCGGTCAAGTCCCTTACTGATGATACTAGCATCACCATTAAACAGGCAGATAAGGGTGGGGCTACTGTCATACAATCCACTACGGATTATGATCAGGAATGCCTCCGCCAATTGAGTAATAGGAAATTCTACACCCCTATCGCTGTCAATCCAACAACTAGACTTACCACTGAGATCTCAATAATGGTATTTGAGGCAGAAAACAACGGGTGGTTGAGTAAAAGAGAAGCTGACTTCCTCATAACCAAGGAATCACGCACGCCCTACTTTTACACCCTCCCCAAAATTCACAAGGGGACAACACCAATCCCTGGGAGACCAATTGTCTCAGGAATAGGCTCAATCCTCGAACCATTATCGATTTTTTTGTGATCACTTTCTCCAACCTCTGGTGAAACAGACTCCCTCATATGTGAGGGATACGACTGACACACTACGTATAATGGGAGAAATAAGGGACACACGAGATATAGACTTGCTGGTAACGTTGGACGTGGAGCAGCTCTATACTAACATACCACAAAGAGCTACACTCACTGTTATAGAAACAGCACTGAAACAGGTCAATTGGTCGTCACCCACGCCAGTCACCCTTATCATGCAATGTGCAACTTTAGCATTGACGGAGAACTTCTTCGAATTCAAGAACCAACTTTTCCATCAGTCTCAAGGTACTTCCATGGGGAGTACTTTTGCTCCAAGTGTAGCCTGCCTCTACATGGCAGCCTTCGAAGAGGAGGTTATTTACCATCAGAGTAACCCCTATTTGAGTAACTTGAGACTGTGGAAAAGATATATCGACGATATCCTTGTTTTCTGGAAGGGTGACTTAAATACATGCAATGACGTTTGTAAGTGGATCAATACAAAGAATGAATATCTCAAGTTCACTAAGACCATCTCAGTAACCTGTAAACCATTCCTTGACCTTAAAATCAGTATTCATGATGGACACTTGCAGACTTCCCTATACAAAAAACCTACGGACAGGAATAGTCTTTTGTCATACCACAGCCACCACCCACGAGCGTTGAGGGATAACTTGCCCTTCGGGCAATTTCTCCGTATCAGGAGGAATTGTAGCACCATCAACGACTACAAATTAGAGGCAGAGTCATTAGCTGAGAATCTTATCAAGAGACATTACCCCCCACATCATGTTGATAAATCATTAAAAAGAGTCAGGAATAATAACAGGGAGGCCTTGTTAGAAGTAAAGCAAAAGGAACCAAGTGATATTTTGACTTGTGTGACCTCTTTCACACCAGGATCTAACAGACTTAAGAAAATCATTAATAAACACTGGGGGATCCTTGACACGGGGCCCTTGAGATTCCTAAACCCAGATTTTCGTTCAAACGAACGAGTAACCTGAAAGATATGCTCGTGCATACAAGACCGAAACCAGCACACATAAATGTACAAAGAACCTTATGGGACCTTCCCCCGGTGCAGGGCCACTATCCCTGTGGCTCCTGTGCCGCCTGCCCACAAACAAAACCAACAAAGGAGATTGCACTAACAGATTCCTTTACCTGGAGGATGCACACCCACACTAATTGCAACACATCCCAATGTATATATCTGCTGATGTGCCCTTGTGATAAAAAATATGTGGGTATGACTATGCGGGTGGTTAAGAATAGGATCTCGGAACACAAGAGTAATATCCGCTGTCAGAAAACCACCACTAAATTATACACCCATTTTAAGGAACGCAACCATCCCCCTGAAAGTTTACGATGGTTGGTTTTGGAGGCATACCCACACATCACACAATCTGCATTATTTAGGATTGAGCAACGATGGGTGCATCGCCTAGGCTTAGACCACCTGGGATTAAACGATGAAATACCATGGGGCTCTCTGACCTAGATCTATTGACGACGATGGACTCTCAATATTCAGGCTTAGATCCTTTGACCACTCCGTATATATATATATATATATATATATATATATATTTTTATATATGCATTTTTTACAACACCTTCAGGGGTACCCAGATTCATAATTATTCTGATGCATCAGATTAGTCGACCTATGACTCTCGTGAACTGACTGTGCATCTCCGAATTATCAACTATATATGATCTTGACCGACACCCTTCCGATATTATAGGGGGGTTTTAGGTTCGCTTACACTTTAATGTGTCTCCTTGTCGAGTAGAAGATATTTACTGAAACTTATTGACCCAGGGAATGTACTCTTGATTTATTACTTTTACAACGAAACCATACCGATAATTCAATGGATTACACTCGTGGTACAATTGTCCACGTGACATATTGGCTCATGATGACACATTTTTGTAAATTTCTTATTGAGTCCTGTTAATTATGTGCCGTCCTATCATACTTTACTACGGATTCACTGATCACTATTATGGTCAGAATAATTCAACACAGTCGCTCTTTTTACCTTATGATTGCCCTGTGGGTTGTAATATTGGTAATGGACCACTATCCACTCCAAGATGGCCGACATGCTTTCATCACTCTCACGAGCATATGTTGATAGGTCACATGATATGCCTGTCTTACAGCTGGTTTCGATCAGCTTCCCGCCACCCTCGTATGGCGAACGGCTTGATGCATATAAGCGGCATTGTTTGGCCGCTCGGCACCATCCCGGTTTCAGCGCGAGGGGGTAGGTGAGCTGCGTGGCTTCCAAAAGAAGCGGGTGAGTTTTGTCAAGCTTAAAAGAAAAAAACCCAGCACCCTGTGGCGACTAGGCTAAGGTAAGCGGGTAGTTTTGATGGAAGTATGGTCTGTGGCTCAAGTTGCTAAGTTTACCCCTTGGGTCTTACCCTTGCCTGTGGTGGGTGAGGGAGCGGGTCTGTGTCGCACACGGTACCAGCAGTGTGACCTTGTTGAGGTTTCGGGACTGGAGTGTGGGTGCCGTGGATCCACGCCTCGCCCCCTGCCCCCACCCCATCTGCATCGACATGGGGCCAAGGAGGCATTTCAGGGGGTAGCTCTGAAACCGCCTCGACATACTACCTTAACGCTCTCTTTACCGAACGAGGTCCCAGAGAGATGGGTCTGCTTTTCTGTGAGCAGACAATACAGGACCTGTTGTTAATATTTCATGAATATGCTTGTTTCCCATATCGATTAGACATCCTAATATAGATGTCATTATTTGCGCTGAAGCTGATGGGGCGAAATTTTCACCAAATATAGGTGAGTCTTAGAGCCAAGTTCACCACCGCTCACAATGGCACGATGTATCACATATTCTTGATGTCACATATTAAGTAACAACGAGATCTTCTCTCTGTTGCCATTTTTGTCTCTTATTGTACGTTGCTGTCTGTTTGTTTGTTTGTTTTTATCTTTTGACCGCCTGCACAGAACAATGAACAAATTGGAAGGGGCTATTAACCCCACATTAATTGACATGCGGTCAGCACCTTTGGGCATTACCATAATTAATTTTGTTTTCTTACGTCCTCTCATGCAGGTCTGTCCCATTGCCTGCAGGTAATATGCTGCACTTTCGTGGTGGCATGTAAATCTTTACCAGACCACCTTATTATATTTTTTAGTGGCACACACCACTTGTTGTAGATAGTTTTATGTCACGGTCCTGAAGAAACGCCGCTTGATCCTTTGGACTGATAGGCGTGAAACATGTCGACCATCTAGGAGTAGAGCGCCTCTTGACTCTTGATAGCTTGACAGTCGCCTCTCCTTATTACAATTTTAACCAGGCAGGGATCCTCACAGATTAAAATTGCTCTAAAAGGTCTCCCTACTTGTTTTAATTTCACTATTCAGCACATCTACACATATACTAGCCCCTCACACCCACGGCACCCATACGGCAGGAATAAAAGATCTCCGGCAAAGAGCCCCATTTATGGGTGCCCGTCGGGTATTGCAGCACCGACCCGACGAGGAGCAGGCCCATATGATGAAGCATGACACCTAGCTTGCTGGGTGTGTGAGGGCCCTAGTTCCGAAAGGGGTTTTCCCCCATTTTTTTGGGTGCCTGGGACATTACCTGCACTTCGACCTAGACTCAATAAGTCTTACTTGTATATGTTGAGGAACAGTGTACCTCTTTTTGTTCAATATATTGATAGGGCTTGTACGCTGGACCTCTTTAAACAGCCCACAGTCCCCCTTTTCTTTGGATGGGTGTGATGCGGTATGCCCACAGTGTTTTGAAAACCTCGCTCTTCCACAGCAGGTTATTATTGGCAAGTTGCACGATACTTTTGATGACTCTATTGAAGCGTTCTACAGCCCCGTTGCCAGCGGGGTGGTAGACAGAAGTGGTGTTGTGGGTGATTTTGTTCCTGTGTAAGTAGTTCATGAACACTTCAGAAGTGAATTGGGGGCCATTGTAGCTGACTATACATTTGGGCAGCCCTTCTCTGATGAAAATTTCGTCCAGGAATTTGAGAAATGGTCAATGAGGACAATGGCGTATGTTTGTTCCCCCTGATCAATGACCGGCCCCATGATGACTATACCTATTCTCTCCCATGGTATGGTGGGACATGTGATGGGGTGGAGGGGAGGCCTAAACATGACCTGGGATTTGTCAGAGTTGCAGCATTGGAGACAATCTCTGACAATTCTTTCAATGGCAAGATTTACACCGGGCCACCAATAGAGGTTTCTAACCCTGCACTTGGTTTTACTAATCCCTTAGTGCCCTTCATGACAAATGTTAAGGATTTTGTGTCTGAGTTTTGAGGGTGGAACAATCTTGCCACTTCTCACAAGTAACCCAATTTCGTGCGAAAGCTCATGTCTAACTTCCCAGAAGGGATGGATGTCTCTAGTGATGCATTTCTTCTCGGTTCAACCCTCTGTAAGCATGCTGAGGACTTTGACTAATGTGGTATCATTGGTTTGCTCCGTGGCCCACTCTTCTAAGGATATGCCGTGCACCTCCTCATGTATGCTGGCCACACAGATGTTATCCTCAGAATCATACCTGGACTCCTGCGCAAGAATAGGCATGCGGCTTAGGAAGTCTGCCACTACATTCTTTGTTCTAGGCATGTATTGCATTTCGTAATTGAAGTCAAATAATCTAACTGACATCCTGGCAAGACTAGGGGATACATTGTAAAGTCCTTTCGTGGTCAAGACCTTGGTGAGGGGCTTGTGGCCGCTACGTAAAATAACTTTGTTACCCCATATGAATTGCCTGAAATGCTTCAAGCCCCACACACAAGCCAGAGCCTCTCGCTCGATGACCGAGTACCTCTCCTCTGTGGGCGTAAGGGAGTGAGAGGCAAAGGCTATGGTACATTCAGAGCCTTTGGAATCTTTCTGTGTAAGCATTGCCCCTAGTCCTTTACCACTTGCGTCAGTGGTGACAATACTGCATAAGGATGGATCGAAACCTTGGAGGGGCGGGGCGGAACACATATCCCTCTTAAGCTCACAAAATGCCTTTCTGCACACATCAGACCATACAAACTTGTTTTTGTTCTTTAGCAGTTGTCTCATGTCATATGTTTTAGCGGAGAACTTTTCAATACATTTCGAGTAAAACTCAACCAGACCCAAGAAGGAGCGAAGTTCGTCCTTGCTTTTTGGTTCAGGGGCATTAAGAATCGCTTCCAACAGCTCCTTCTTGGGTTTGATGCCTTCAGCTGTAATTACATGTCCTAGAGATGTTACCTCTGAGCAGGCAAATTTGCATTTATTGTGTTCAGCAGTGAGCTTTTTGGCTTCCAGTATGCCTAGTACTTGCCCCAATCTTTCATCATGTTCCTTCTTGTCTTTTCCCATGACTAAAATATTGTCTTGGAAAAGGAGAATGTTGTCTACATCTCTGAGTCTTTGGAACATGGCAGCAGAGGACGCCAAGCCAAAGGGAACCCTCTTGAACCGATAGCAACCAAAGGGCGTGATGAATGTGGTCAAACTTCTGCTGTCCGTATGTAAGGGGACCTGGTGGTACGCTGCCCTGAGGTCTATGGCGGAAAAACATTTGAGCCCTTTGGTAAGAGCTAACATTTCGTTAATGCATGGAAGGGGAAATTGGTCAATGATAATATTTTCATTGAGATCACGCAAATCGACAAACAACATCAATTTGCCGTTGGGTCGTTTGACTACAACCAAGGGAGCAATCCATTCGGACGACTCAACCCTCTCAATTATGTCGTCGCTCAATAGTTTGTCCAATTGTTCTTTGACCCCCCTCTTTGACAGCAAAGGGAATGTTTCTGACCTTATGAATTTTGGGTATAGCTCCCTCCTTAACGCAAATCTTGTGCTCAAAACCTTTCAACAGGCCAATAGAATCGGAAAATACTTTGGGAAACTTCTGGAGAATATAGTTGCTAAGTTCCTCATCAGCTTGCACTATGAGGACCGGTTCAGTACTATTGGGATTTAGGACTATGCCCAGTTTACCCTGGTCCAACCACCCTAGGACCGAGGGTTCTGTCTTGGAGACATAAAGCTTGCAAAGTGATGTCCTGCCTTTGAAATCAAATTTAAGTCTCCTGTAACCTTTCACTTCTATGGCGTCCCCTGTGAAAGTTTTGATGGAAATATCAGGTACCTCTAACTGATCACCCAAAAGGTGAGAACATTTTTCTTTCCAAACATTGTGATTAACAATGGTGTAGGGCGAACCTGAGTCCGCAACAATTGAAATATCTATTCCCCCTATGGACATATCACATACAGGTTTTTTCCTGTGCTGATCTACCTGCGTGTCATCAATTTGTAAAATACATTCATCTTCAACATTGAGTACAAACATGTTGACATCCTCATCAGATGAGTTAGAAGTGGGGTCCTGATCAATGTCTACAAACTTGATAGACTTGAAACGCCTCTTTTGGCATACTTTTTGGAAATGACCTATGACACCACAGAATGAACATCTTTGCTTCCTGGCTGGGCAATTTTTGTCATCGGCCATGTGATTGGAATTTCCACATCTGTAGCAGCGTCTTTTAGAATTACTGGCACCCTTGACAGTTTTGTCTCGGCTAGACTTGTTAGTAATGCCTTTCTTCTCTTGTTTAAATTTGATATCTCCTACTTTTGCCACTATGCCTTCGTCCTTCCCATCTCTGTTCTCCACGATGACAGCCTTGGCACACCTACCCATGAGTTCTACCCTTCTGGCAATGTCAATGACAGTTTGTAGGGGACTTTCTCCTTTCGCCCATAGGTTATCTTGAATGCTTGTGTTGGAGCCTTGCATCACAATTTGCTCCCTAATGAATTCATCATGAAGCCCTGCAAAGCGACAATTAATGGCCAGATTTTTTAACGCTGCAACGTAATCATCGATGGATTCGTCTTTACCTAGTTTCCTATGAAAAAAATTGTATCTGTCCACTCACACGCAAACAGTGGGTTTGTAGTAATTGTTCAGATCATCAATGGCATCGCTGTACACATCACCCTCATCCGCTGCTCTGGGTTTTTTGTTTATACTTTTTAATACTTTAATACCCCCTGCGCCTAGACAATGTAATAGAATTTTGTATTTTTTATCAGGTGTGAATTCTTCCTCCTTATCAAATGTGGAAACAAAGTTGAGAAAGTGCTCCCTCTGTTCCTCCCACTTGAGGAGGGGTTCACCTCTCCCTGGCAAGAAGGTCTGGGGAGGGGTAAGATTTAATAAGTATCCCGAGGCCATGAGGATGCATGATAAGCAACACGGTAATTGGAGTGTGAGAGTGATCAGTGTAACAAGGCAGCTAAAGTACTTGTGAGCACTGCCGTAGATTGGAGACACGTGATGGCACCAGTGGGGAATGGAAGAGGTAGTTGCAGAGTGTGAGAGACTGGTTGGGGGCGCCGGGATGATGATGGAAAGAAAACACTTACTGTAATGCCCTTTTGAGAGTCGCGCAATGGATGCCAGAAAAATAACTGTCACGTAGGTGCGCGGAATGTGCACATCCAGCTGAGGAGATGGGGAGATGCGAAGCTGGTGAGGATGTTTTCCCAAAGATGGCCGCTGCTGACGTCAGCAACGTGGTGCGCAGTGTGAGCGCGTCACGAAGTCAGCGTGAAGAGATTCCCTAGAAGCTGGATCGCTGAGGGGTGTAAAATGGCCACCGCTGACGTGGTGGACGTCACGTGGTACGTAGCTGAGCAACCGTCAGCGTGCCAGTCCAACGACCGGAACAGCTGTAGAAGGTTGACAGTTATTTCAGTTGAGGCGGTTGAAGGGTGACAGTTGCTGGGTGGCAGTTGAAGCTGTGCGATGGTTGGTAACGGCCAGCTTGCTTTCTTTTTTGTTATGAAGTAAAAGTTCTCTTATATTGCGCAGTAAGCCGTGAGAGGAATAAGCTTGGAAAACACAGTAGCGCAAACACGTACAGGGATGCAGATCTTGCGCAGAAATAAGACACTGGGGGGTGATCCTAAGGCGAGAAGCAGGCAGTTTCATGGGCTTCTCGGAGGAAAGCTCCGGGTGAAGGCCAGGGGTGTCAAATAAAACTCTCACAGTCCCAAGATTGGATGGAAACAAGAGAAACCAGAGAAGAGCGCAGGGGTGGCGGGTAGTGTTCACATAAAAAAAAAAAAACGCCGGTAGTATGAAACTTATCCCCAAGCGTCCTTAGATCTTGTGAAGTATATATCCTTTAACTGACTGACCTCCAGCAGAGCAAAGATGGGGTGGCACTCATGCGTCAAAGCTGTTTGAAGTTGGCTCGCAAATGTAGCAGTCTTGATATGGTCCCACGTAGTGTTGAGCACAGCTCCAAGCGTACATATATATGTGCCATATGTCCCTTTTAAATCACTGACCTCCTGAAGCGAAACAACAGGGTGGCACATCAGCGTAGTAATAAGTTGAAGGTGACTCATCAGCGTTGCACTCTTGATTTGTTCACACGCTGGGTCCGGATGTGCTGGAACTCGTCGCCAAATTGTAAAGATGCACACTCGCAAGCAGAGAGTGAGAACTGCAAAGTTTATTGTCAAGTAAATTCAAACACATCGTAGGAGGTCAATGTGGAGAACCGGGAGGAGCGTCCGGTCTGTGGAGTCATCAGCTGTCGTCTGTCAACATTCCAGAACGTACAGCTGATGACGGGGCGGAGGGGGTACAGGAGAGGGCAGGGGACAATAAGGTAAACAGAGCAAAATGCAAAGCAATATGCAACAACTTTTAGGCTAGGATCCCTGGATATCCTAATCTTAGGAAAAGGGAGACATGTTTGTCAGTTGGACCAATCTTTTATACAGCCCTGTTGCTCATCCGCCTCTGTTCTCAGTGTGTTTTAAAAACTCAGTGACTATACATCATGCTCACTTACTCCCTTTAAAAGCATTTCTATTTTCTGATCCTCAATGCTCTGTGCGGGGCCAGAAAGTGTTCACATACCTTGTCTGATGCTGTATCACTAAATTTCCATGGGGGATTGTTATACACATGATTACATTGACGTCGTTGCTGGAGAATCTGGTGATTTCCCCTTTATTTCGTATTTCCACATCCATTGTTGGTATCCTGACTGCATGGTGTGGATCAACCCATGGGTTGAGCGTTTTTGGTCCTCAACTCTACTTGTTTTCATATATTATGCTGTGGGTTGGTTGTTTGCCTCTTGCCATGATTTTTGTCCCGTACAATGGTTTGTTGTAAACCTTGAGACAAGTGGAGCTTCTGAGAAGACCAGTTATGGTCTACAATGCTCCTGGAGTAAATGTTCTAATTTCCTGGTGAGTTTGCACGACGCTTCCATTTTATTTTATATTATTGTAGTTTAATGTGGGTCGAGGGGTAGGAGTCGTGTCCAGAATGCCGCAATTTTTGATTTCTAGAATTGAACAGTAGTTGTAGTGGTCAGTCTGTTGTTTGATAGTCTACAATTCTGTAATAGTGTCGATGTATGAAATAGTCCTTGCCGAATCCATGAAGGCATACTTCTGGCATCACTAGGTGAAAGCCAGGCAGCCGGTGTGGTCTATTGCTTTGCAGCAAACATTGACACCTGTAGCTGATCATTGTTTACTGTTGCGGTGGTGTCTAGGACACATATTGTTTTGTTAAGTAGGTGGTTTTCAGGTTGATCATTTTGGTGCACTGAGGTTAGGTTTTGGTAGGATTGTGCGTATTCCTGTTTTCGACTGATCTGTGTGCCCCTCTAAGGTGATTTTCTGGTGAATAGACCTCACTACATGAGAAGGACAAATCCCAGCTAATGAGAAGAAGAGCTGGGAATATATAAATCGAAAGACAATTGAAGAGGTAAAAAAAGGAAAGTAAGAAACCTACTGGGAAACCCAAAGGTTTATTAAGACTGCCCTCACCCACTATGTAGTGGCATGCTTCATCATAGGGCCGCTAACACACCCTGGTGCAGACCAACACTCAGAGTGGAGCGCTTATTTTTTTTATATACAAAAGAAAAGAATATTTTCAAAGGAGGGATCCCTATTGTAGAAAGAATTACGTTTAAAACTATCTAAGTGGGTGCCTGTATATTTATTTATTATTGCCTCCCCCAAGACAGGGGTAAAAGTGAAGAACGGGTATATAGGAGGAGCTACATCTCCACAACCTTATCTGCCTGTACCAACATGTTTCAGCCATTACCAAATGCCCTACTGAAGCCACAGGGGCTCTGTACTGTAGCGCACAGGGCCCCTACATCAAAGCCAGCCGGTGTTACTCTCTGTGCAAAAGCAGATGGGCGTCCAACATACGCCCTCTCTGAGGAACAAAACACAAAAATGCAAAGAGACATCCATGTAATGCAATCAAACATTGAACTATATGTACTAATACCTTCAGAAATGTCCTCACCTGCTTAGAGAAGTTCAGTTGACAATTGGTCTTACCATAAAGGCCTCATTGCTATCCACTAGCTAAGTAGAATAACAGAAGTGAAACGGCGTCAAGGTGCACCATTTATCAGCTGCTGTACAAGGATTTTCAGGAAAGTTTGCCATTTAGCTGTTCCTCCTCCTACAGCAACCAAACCCTTTTTGAGAACATGTGTTGAAGTTTGGTGTCCCCTTGTGGTCTCTTATGGTGGTGACGTAAGGCAGCTGCCTACTGTGGTTTTATTGTAGCAGACTTCCTGCCCTTATAAACTAAAGCAGGCCACCATGGCACTCTGCAGCAGTGTTAATATGGTGGCTATCCCTCCTTCAGCAAAATTAGAGATAATAGGGCCAGAAAGTTATATGTCCACTCAGTGGCCAGCACCAAATAAAATTGGTGGGGCGAATATGTGGCCCACTGACAAGCCCTGCGTACTCACCCAGCCCTTCTGGTCCCTGATGCAAAATTACTCTTTACAGTTCTAGCTCTCCTGCTATCTACAAGGCGCCTAAAGCATGCAGCACCCACAACAAAATGGAATGAGGTAAAACTGATGGTTCTTCGTAAATGCTCCAAATTGCGTGCACACCTACAATCCCTCCGGAAACCAAGGCACCGAAATGTTTCTCTGCTCTGACTCCCAGTCAATGACAGGATGCACACATCAAACAAAAAAATGCACAGAAGGGCGGAGCCAGACATAATTCTGTTCTTATTAAAAACACTAATTAATTGTTGAACTCCCTCACCTCTCCCATGATGTTCTGCTTGTAAGGACACACATATGTCCTATAGTAGACAGCCAGAGGTCCTGTCTCTGCCCTCCGCTGGCTCATGCTTGGCTGGTTTGTGTTCATGCGGCTTGCAGCAGCATGCTTTTCCATATTAAAAACATCAACACTGCAAGCTTCAGTAGGTTGGCGTCCAAAGTAAAGGCGAGCACTCGACATACAAATACACAGACTACATCAAGAATGCAATTTCTTGCTGAGATCGTAGCCCACCTGGACTTAGGGATGAGCCTTGAGGGATACCGCTGATGGTATTCTTTGGTTGAGAGGCGAAGGGGTGCACCCCGTGAGAAAGGAAGTCAGTCATTTGAGCGCTTTGTTTGTGTTTCCGATCTGCACAGTTGATCGATGAGTGTGTGATGGGAAACGGTGTTGAAAGCTGCGGAGAACTCGAGTAGGATAGGGCAGCTGATTCTCCCCTATGGAGTAGGGTGCTGATGTCGTCTGTTGCAGCGATCAGGGCTGTCTCAGTGATGTGATTGGCTCTGAATCCTGATTGGGACGGGTCCAGCAGGTTGTTTCTCTCCAGCTGTTCGGGGATTAAGAGGTTGATAGCCTTCTCCAGTACTTTGGTGGAAAATGGGAGCAGTGAGATGGGACAGTAGTTCTGTAGCTCACTGGGGTCTGCAGTGGATTCATGAGGAGCGGTCTAATCTCTGCCTGTTTCCAGGCGTCAGGAGGAGTGGTTGTGGTGATGGGGGTGCTAAGGATGTTGGTGAGCTCGTGCCTGATCTCCTCTCTTCCGAGGTTGAAAAGTCGGTGGGGGCATGGGTCGGTGGGTGTTCCTGAGTGGATGGATTTCATTAGAGTGTTTGTGTTTGATGTGCTGAGCTGTTTCCATGTGGTGAGCGGGTGGTCGGCGGAAGTGGTCGATGGGATGTTGAGGAGATCGGTGAGTTGGGGATCGAAGTTTCTGTAGATGGTTGCTATCTTGTTGTGGAAGTGGTCGGCGAGGGCGTCGCAGAGTTCCTGTGAGGAAGGGATCGGGTTTTTAGTGGCTGACGGGCCGGTGAACTCTCTGACGATGGTGAAGAGTTCCTCGTTTGGTTGGTGCTAGTCTCGATGCAGAGTATCAGGGCCTCCTTTTTTGCGGCTTTGAGTGGCGGGACGACGCTCCTCCGTCCTAATGGAGGAACCGCCGCTGTGCCCAATTCTGGAACTGCAATAGATCATTCTGTCCCTACTCCAAACTCTACTAAACAGATAAATCAAAAGCACAAACCTACCAGCACTAATGCACACGAAAAACAAACAAAACAAAATGTACTTACGTACTGACTACTAATTTTGGGTTCCTTAGTAGCGTATTACTCCCTGAAAAAGCGCTTCAGTGCCTCGTATGGGGTAGTTAATGCAATATACAGGGCCAGCCCTAAATCGCATTGACTAGGACAGTGCCCTGGGTGGAAAGAAAATGTGTTTTTTGTTGTGGAATTGGTGGGGGTGGGGTTGTTGTGGTGTGATGGCACGAAGTGGGAGGAAGAGGGGGGGAGGGCAGGGAGTTAACAGGGTGCTAACGATTACGCTGATGTACATTAAGTGGTGAATAGAAAGCCTTTAATGGGACCCGATTGAGACCAAGTAGGATGGACGAACTGCTGTTTACATGACATTAGGTCATGCAGCTTCCTGCTGCGCTCCTCGGAATATTTGGCGCCCCGGGCCTAAACCCAGCTCGCCCATCCTCCAGACCGGCCCTGGCTGCATAAATACATTTACAATTACGAATACCAAGGAGGAAAACGGGTTCTCGTCCTACCAAACCACATGTAAGTCTGCCGCCTTTCTTCTGTCTCAGTCCTACCCTGATTGAAACACCACATGTCCACACACACACCGCAGCTGCAGGCTCCTGTTATCAAAGCACTGCTGTATTCATCCGCTTGATGTCTGTGACACGTCCTGCCATATATTGTATTGTATTGTATTTGCATTTGTATAGCGCTTACTACCCCTGACGAGGCGTCGAAGCGCTTTTTCGGCGAGTAGCACGCTACTCCGGGACCCATAGAGGATTAGTGTTGAATTAGTATAGTGAAACATGCAAGTCAATTTTAAGTGGTGGATATGTTAGTCAGTTATTTGGATTCGGAAGGATAGCAGAAGGATAGAAGAGGAAAGAAGGTTTGTATTTATATAGCGCTTCTAACCCCTAATGGGGTGTTGAATCGCTTTTTTTTGGCGAGTAGCACGCTACTCCGGAAACCCATAAAGGATTAGTGGTGAATTAGTATGGTGAAATGTGAAAGTAATTTGAGTGGTGGATATTAGTCAGTTATTTGGAGTGAGAAGGATAGCAGAGGGATAGAAGGGAAAGAAAGGTTTGCATTCATATAGCGCCTGTTACCCCTGATGGGGTGTTGAAGCGCTTTTCTGGTGAGTAGAAGGCTACTCTGGAACCCATAAAGGATTAGTGTTGAAAATTAGTATAGTGAAATATGAAGTAATTTGAGTGGTGGATATGTTAGTCAGTTATTTGGATTGAGAAGGGTTAGGGAGGGGTAAAAAGGAAAGAAAGGTTTGCATTTATATAGCGCTTGTAACCCTGATGAGGTGTTGAAACGCTTTGTTGGCGAGTAGCACGCTACTCTGGAACCCATAAAGGATTAGTGGTGAATTAGTATAGTGGAATATGGAATTAGAGAAGTGAACATGCTAGTCTGTTATTTTTATTGTAAAGGATAGTGGAGGGATAGAAGAGTGAAGGATTTCTTTTTTAGGTCATAGCAGTAGGAGGAGGCTTTTGGATGAGTAAAAAGGGTTTTTGGAGGGGAAGAGTCAGAGGGAAGAGTTTAGAAAGGTTTGTTTTGGGGGATCGGTCCAGTAAAGGAGGTGTCAGAAGATGCAAGGAGGGGTAGAGTAGGAGGGAGTCAAGAAAGGGTTATTTTGGGGAACATAGTAGTGGTATGGCATTTGGGATAAATGAGAGAGTGGGTGTAGAGGATATAATGATAGATGTATAGGGTGAGATAGGGTAGTGAATTGGAAAGAGTAGTAGTAGACAGAAGTTTGAGATGAGTCAGAAAGTTGGGCTAGAAGATATATTGAGGGAAGTATAGGCTGAGAAATAGGGTAGTGCATTGGAAATGCTAAATTAGAAGAAAGTGATAAATATATAGATCCATAAGTACATTGAAAGTATATAGATGCATAAAGGAGGTAAGTATATGCAGATTAAAGATATTGATAGAGGTAGCGGATGAGAAATAGGGTAGTGCATTGGATATGCTTTTTCAGGAGAAAAGTAACAGACACACACATCCAAGTACATGGAGGTACATAGATGCCCAATGGAAGCAAGTACATGTAGACCAAAGAAGATTTTTTTTTCTTTTTTTCTTTTGTTTTTGTTTTCATAACAACATAATTATTGTACATGTTTATACAAAGCAATACACGAAGATAGGCACATATCTATAGTGAAAATCAATGCTTATGTACAGAGGGACAAATACATAGGGTGGGTATTAATGAATGGGAAAATGGGCAGCATTCCTGGCCCTGGTCCCGACCAGTTTCGAACAGGCTCAAACAGGCACTCACCCTTGTCCTCTCCACCCTTAACAGGCTCAAACAGGCACTCACCCTTGTCCTCTCCACCCTTAACAGGCTCAAACAGGCACTCACCCTTGTCCTCTCCACCCTTAGCTGAGACACCCTAAGCCTTGGCCGTTTATAGCCCTAGTAGTCAGGTGACCCCTTCAGCCAATGGGAACCCTAGCCCTAACAATATCCAATCACAGTACTAGCCCTAAAATCTAGAACCAATAGGAGACGAGGACCTTACAGCCAATCTTAGCCCTAGTCCAAGCACCCAATCAGTTTCAAAAACCCTTGATCTCTACGTCCAATAGAGGCCCTAGCCCTACCAGTAGTCTCAACCCTAGTTTGAGCAACCAATGGCACAGGAAGCCCTAGTCCCTACTTCCAATAGAAAGCCTAACCCTACTCTTAGTCCCACACCTAGTCCAGCAACCAATAACACCAGAAGCCCTAATCGCTACTTCCAATTAAAGGCCTAACCCTAGCCCTAGTCCCACCCTAGTCCCAACAACCAATAACACAGGAAGCCCTAGTGCCTACTTCCAATAGAAATACTAACCCTAGCCCTAGTCCCAAACCTACATTGATTGAATCACAGACCCAGAAACCAATCAGAACCCTCAAATACCCAACCAATGAGGACACTAACCCTAATCCAATAGAAACATCAGATACAACCACCAATCAGTGTACACATGTACCAAACAATATCAGACTATATAAGGTCCCAGCTACCTCAGACAAGGTTTGCTGGCCAGGGAGTTGGAAGCTGCTTCTCTATTCAGAAATCTCCTAGGAGACAGACCGGCTCAATCCACACTTTGGACTTCTGCAGGTAAGGCCCCAACAAACTTGTCCTCTAACAACACTATTTGTATAAAACTTTACTCCCTCTCCTGGCCAAAAACGAAGTGCACAGTCCCTATTAAACACAGTTTAAACAGCTTACAGCACATTACTGCTGTCTCAGGAGGGAAGGGGGGCTGGTTTCACTGACTTGTTAACACAAGATGGTCGCTGGGGATGCACTGCTTAACATACAGATCTTAGCACAGAGCAAAGGAGACATTTGGAGGGAAAAACTGATAGTCACAGGGAATGAGAGGGAAAAACTACAGAGTTTGGACTGCAAATCCCACAATTCAACAGGTTAAATGGAAGCAGTCACAGGCAGGAAAAAACACAAGTTTAAACACAAAAACATGGGATAAATTATGCAATCACTGGCAGGTTAAAACTACAATTTTAAACTGTAACAACCACAGGCAAAGACTGTTAAAGAAATTTAAAAAGAAAAAATAAGATGATGCAATCACATGTAAGGAAAATCGTTTTTTAAACTTTTTTAGGAAAGAGACAGCACTAGTCTGCCTCCTTACCACTTCCTGGACTCTGCGCACTGCAATCTGGGGCACAGGTAGGCTGCAACTCGCAAGATGGAGGAGAATGATTTGGGGTGCACCCAGCAAAGACTTAAGGCGGCCTGGGCAGGTGTGAGGGGAGGGCTCAGAGTTGCCTGGGAGCTGAATAGCCAACCCCCAGTCCTAGGTCTGCTGGCCTGGGGGTGGGGACTGGGACTGGGGAGCTACTCTATTCACAGATCTCCTAGGAGACAGACAGGCTCAATCCACACTTTGGTAAGGCCCCAACAAACTTGTCCTCTAACAACACTATTTGTATAAAACTTTACTCCCTCTCCTGGCCAAAAAACGAAGTGCACAGTCCCTATTAAACACAGTTTAAAACAGCTTACAGCACATTACTGCTGTCTCAGGAGGGAAGGGGGGGGCTGGTTTCACTGACTTGTTAACACAAGATGGTCGCTGGGGATGCACTGCTTAACATACAGATCTTAGCACAGAGCAAAGGAGACATTTGGAGGGAAAAAACTGATAGTCACAGGGAATGAGAGGGAAAAACTACAGAGTTTGGACTGCAAATCCCACAATTCAACAGGTTAAATGGAAGCAGTCACAGGCAGGAAAAAACACAAGTTTAAACACAAAAACATGGGATAAATTATGCAATCACTGGCAGGTTAAAACTGCAATTTTAAACTGTAACAACCACAGGCAAAGACAGTTAAAGAAATTTAAAAAGAAAAAATAAGATGATGCAATCACAGGTAGGGAAAATCGTTTTTTTTTGTTGTTGTTTTTTTTATGTGGCCCGGGCGCCGTGTACCACGAGGACGGATTTACTCAACTATAATCCGGGGGTACAGCAAGCTGAGAGACCCGAGGAGTAGTTGGTTGGTACCTCTTTGCACAAGTTCATCGCTGAATATTTATCTTTCTTGCCACATTGTCAAATCCAATAGACTTGGCTTTTGTATAGAGCATGCGCACAGCAGCAGCACACAGATCATGCCCACAGGTCTCATTTTCACAAGTGAAAAAGTTCAGCTCCCCATGTGCACAGACCAGCACCTATGCAGACATCCGTGCACACAGATGGCCAGTCACACATTGTGATGTGCACCAGCAGAGTGCAGGGTGGTGTGGTGCAAGGGGCACGAGGAGAAGTGCAGCAGAGCAGCATTGGTTTATGCACACCAGAGGAGGATTAATGGTGTGTCTCACTGAAGCATTGCACGAGGGCCACAGTGAGCCCCTGTGTGGTGAGCCTGACATGAGCACTGGGGTTTGTGCACCATGGGAGCACTGGGTGATATGCAGTTCATGGGCACAAGGCTGAGTCCATCTTGGGGGCACACAGTGATCTACAGTGCATGCACAGGGCCGTGTGCAACAGGGGGAACACAACAATCTGCCTCCTGTTGTGCGTAAAGCCTTCAGGCAGCACTAAGCTTTTTGTGTCCAACATCAGCCTGCATGCTGCGGTTTCTAAGCCTAGGTAAATGCAAAACTTCATATCCCAGAATGCAAACACCTGTTGCCTAAAATACTAGAACTATCTGAAGCTGCCATGCATGACATGTGCCATTGTGCAACGAGGCACATTGACAGGTAGATAGAATTTTTTTTTTTTAATGTAGATTTGCTCTTTATGAGAATCTGGCATGTTTTTCATTCACTGAAAAACAATTATCAATTATGATTTGGCATGCAGTTTTTCTGTTTCAAAGATTTCTCTGCTTTTTTGGTGTCCCAGATTTTGAACAAAACAGTGTCTCTCAAGTAACATTTTCACATATTTCCATTCACTGCACCCCTCTGCTCCATATTCAAATGATCCCATCAAATTCATCCTTCTCATGGGTCTTGTGAAAGATGAACCTCGTTACCTTCAGGCAATGCATTTCCACGCCTGAATGATTTATACGAAGAGCAGATTTCTTTTCCACCAGTCCAGGTCAATGAAAACAGCAAGTGCTTCTAAAAGAACACAGTTAAGCCACACTCCATTCATGAAGCATGGCACTGGTCGCTCAACCAATAGCAAGGCCAGGAATTCCTCTTCTTGCATCACAAGCCCATTTTGGATAGTACCTCCGTTAGGCACTGGCATATTGGAATGCTTGAAATCAGGCCTAAAAAGTGCACATTTGGGTTTCAAAATCCCTGGTATTTAGCTACGACCATTTCCAATGAGGAGATTAGGTGCTTAGATGCTTGCCTTCCACACTCAAGAGCTGTAGTCTCATCCTTGCTGCGACCTCTGGCTGAAAATCTTGTGCTACTGGTCAAAACAGTTTTACGCCATGTGCCTAATGTTGTAAATATGTGTAGTTTAATGCACACGGACGTGTAATGTAAAAGGTATTTGTTTGGTCTACAACTGGGCTAAATTCATATTGCCACCTCATCACATCCTGGTCTCTGAAATATGGTTTCAGTTAGATTTTCGATGCTTGTTCTCTCTTCTGCTCCCAGTCACCCCTGGGGCTTGGTTTGTGCTGTTCCAAATATCTCAAATAAAATGAAATAGAACTCACTTGAGATGCTTCTGCGAGGCAGTCTTGATTTAACAGCTCATTCTGCACCGCATAATTCTCCTGTTGAGATTCATCATCTTAAAAGGTGGACTTTCCGAAATTAGCAACATTTATGTTGGCATAAAGCAGGGAGAGCGAGGCCAATGTGCATCTGTTTAGCAGATGCTTGAACATTTGAATGTTTGTTTGGATCAGAAATGAGCCACGTGCCCAGATTTCTTCGCGTTTTAGGACTGTCCCATACTTTTGTCTAAAATTGTCCCTCAGGCAAGGTGTGATAAGGTGGTAAACTCAAGGTGTGCAAAAGTATCTAATTTTTTAATGAAATTTTGAGAAATTCCTTGAAAATTTCACCATTACGTGAAATTATGCTTTCAGTATGAAATACGGTTTACTGATATTTCATGACTTTTTTTCCTATATGTGGTGTACTTGTGTCAAAAAAGCTACAATAGATACTGACAGCAGACTGTTTCGAGCTGAACATTATCCTAGCAAGATAAATTTTGCACCAATCGCTCTTAATTGGAAAAAATACTGTAAATTGCATAATGTGGAATTTTGAGAATTTTTCTTAAATCAAAATTTGGGGAATTTCACTTGCGTAATTAAAATCTCACCCAGGCCTAGCTGGTAGCCCTAACAAGAATCATTAGTGCCAGCGATGGAGATATCTTGGCCTTGAGGGAAGTCTTGCACAATGCCTGTATTCACACTAGAAATGGTGAGCCAGGCGCATGCACTATTTTTGCACAGCCAGGTGCGTTGGTGAAGGCTATTTCATAAGTTCATCTACGTGCATTCCCTCCTTACCAGTGCAAACGATTCTGGGAGTACGGGTCCCTGTTACGGTTTTATCTCCAATCGCCTAAAGCTGCTAGCATTTTTCGAGGGAGGCCATCTGCTTTATGTGCAAAACTGTTATTTGGCTGCAAGTTTCAGGCTCCAGCACAAAGTCGAGACCGATCATATCCATTTCATAGCTACCAAAAAGTAGAAATTAATACAATCTTAAGAGGATTTAGGCAGGGAGCCCAATGTGGGATAGTGGAGTTTTGCTGACACTAGGGGCAGCAATAGTCTTTCCTCATTTGCATAATTAATTCAACCCACAATGCCTCTCTACGAGGCCTGGGCAGAGTTCGTGGAGTTCCGCTATGCAGAACTCCGCGAAGTGACCGAAAAACTCTGTTGCGCTATGGGGAGTTCTGCAAGTGGCGGAGTGTGTTAGGTTGCGTCGTTTGCGCTGATTTTTAGCGCCGGGTGTCTGTCCTGTGCTGGAAAATCAGCACGAGCGGCACCATGCGCAGTGCAAGAGGGCGCTGCTTCTTTCTGACGCTAGAGTAGATGTTCTACTCGAGCGGCAGCTTCCTCAACGCGAACGGAAAGTTTCTCAACGCGAGCGGTAGCAACCATCTGCAACCGCCAACATTGAGAAATCTCGCTGGGAGGTGGTCTAGCATTGTATTTTCCACGCTCGCGCTCGCCAAATTAATGTTGGCGACTGAGGAAAAAACTCTGCGTGGACCGCGGAGGGTGGAGTGCCAAAAAACTCCGCGAACAGAGTAGAATTCACTGCACAGGCCTACTCTCTACAGAGCCAACATATATTTTCACATGTGGATTTTCACCCACTAGCTATTTTACATAGCCGATTAGCTCATTAGCTAATGGTTGATACTACATATTATATTAATACCCAGTTATATATACAGCTGCAGAAGCTGCAGTTTCATTTTTGCATCCCTAACAGGGCTGAGTCAGTAGTTTTCCGGGGCCTTGGACCAGTAACACACAAGGGCTCTGTAGCCACGTGCTGGGGCTCTGAAATGTCAGGGCTGTGTCTCACTCCATACTGCTAGATAGATTTCTGGCACTCGAGTGAACTGTTGGGAAACGGAGACTGCATTTCCTGTTGAGCACACCGGTGTTTTTAGATAAATTATTGATAATGTGTTTCTTGTAGACATGCCACTGTTAATAACTATATACCAAAAAAACACTGAAATATTTGTATTGTATATTTGCCAAGGTCCCAGCTATTTTAGGGATTCGTTCTTGCTTGTTGCGGTTTCATTTCTAAAGGGTGAGTGTTGTTTTTTCCACTTTATCCTTGACGCTGTTGTTGTCCCAGTGCATTTCAGCAGAATCTTATGAAATGCTTTTTGAGTCCCTTCGATTCTCCCTGACTGTTTGCAAAACTCCCATAAGTATTTTATTAAATGGTTTGACTAGGTTACTTTCATTTAAGAGAGCCAGGTCCTAAGCCGCCATAAGGTCGTTAAGGGCCCAAAGTGGAAGAGAGCTGTACAAAGGGGGCCGGCTAATGCTCAGGAGAAATACTTCTTTTCCACGCTGCTTGCCCCACGGGGAAACTAACTGCTGTTTTGAGCCTTGAGAATGACCTGCAGAGACAGCGACCAGCGCCTGGCCAGCCCTTCACACAACTAGGTTTGAAAATTTGAAAATGACCACCTCAGTTTAGACCTGTATTTCTGCAGGAAAAAAAAAGTTTGTAATGCAGTCAGCACTACGGCAGGGCTGGTTTTGAAGGTATTCTAGCACACATTGGACTGTGGGGGCTAACCTTTATTTCTTAACTACGCGTCCTGTGTGTTTCAACGCCTGCAAGACCTAGTTGACCTTCTCCAACCCGCACTCCTTCTCGCCAACCATAGTTTATGGCCCCTCCCCTGGTTAGCCGCACCCTTACGCATCCAGGCTATCCAGGCAGAAGGCGGGAAAATTCAGGGCGTCCTACCTGTTTGTGCCTGTCGGTGGCAACAGTCCGGTCTGGGTCTCTGCCTCCCACATCCTGCTTGAACCAAACCCTTTTCCTCCACCGCACGTGTTCTGTAACCTCAATGAATTACTTCTGCAGAGTCTCTGACCGGTGCGCTCACTGTTTGGTTTGCAAACGTCTCCCTCACCAGGGAGTTATGCCATCACTTCTGCTGATTGGTTCCATCTGTGTGTGGTGCCTGTTAATTCTTTGAGTGCGTTGCTGCCTCAACTGGTCTAACACCTCACCATATTCTACAGCTGGTTGTTCTCATTGCTGGTGGTTGCACTTTGCTTCCTCCTCAGTGGACTTCTCTAAGCGTATACTTTGGCTGGTTTTATGCTCCAATTCTCTTTGGTTCCTCTCCCAATTTTGGATGGATTCCTTAGCGCATGTATCTTGGCTGATTATATAAAACCAGTTCCTATGTATGGATTTGTTATCACGCCAGAGAGGACCAATTAGAATGCATAGCGAGGCTGGCTCCATACAGCCCAGGTCCACGGCTGTCCTCTGCCACTCCTGGGTGGACTTCTTAGACCAGCTTTTTATTAACCTGTGGATCGTAGACTCCTAGGAGTCGAGACACCTAATCATGGGGTCCGTGACTGTTAAAAAAATCAAATAGCATTACCATATTAATAAGAAATTATATATATAAAATAAAAATACCAATAAAGTTATGCAAACACCATGACAAAACAAAAGAAGCATTGTGAGGGTCAAAGGCTGCCATCCTAATTCAGACCTGTTGGTTTTGAGAAAGCTTGTTCTTTTAGGTGTTTAAATAATGGCATTAGTTACTTGGTTTTCGAGCACATGAAAATCTGAACAAAACAAATTATCATATTACATCACAAATAGAAAATAGAAAAAATTGTAGGTCTTTCAGAAATGTAAAATTTTTACAAATATATTAGAAACCATTCTGCCTGACCAAAACACACTTATTTTACAAAAGTACCAATGAATTTGTAGGAGAATGCGTGAAGTCTGCAGGCATTAGAGATCACAAATACAACTCAAGAAGGATTAAGAATTCTGATATTTCATACAAAAAGATCACGCAGCGACAATAAATGGAGTGAGTCACTGCAAAAGTTAGACTTGCGGACAGTTTTACAAAGTAAATGTGCGTTGTGTGTGCATCTCATATTAAGTGATCAAAAAAATGGTGCCTGTCGTTTTCTGAAGTGGGCTTAAACTAGGGAAACGGGTAGAACAATCATTTCTGTTTCCTCCTTTAGCCTGTGGTGGATTATGTGCTTCTCCCCAATGTTAGGTCTGGCTTAGGCAGTGCAGCTGTTACTAACTTTATGTAATCACCAGAAAAAGAGCTTTAAAAAGCAGTTTGAGAGAGGGGCTTTTTCTGGTGATTGCACAGTGAAATTTCACTCTACGAGTTTTGATTTTACAGTAGATGTGTGCTTCCCCTTAAAAATAGAGCTTGAATTACACTTTTACCTGGTGACACACCTAATGCTTAATATGGTAGGCCCGCGTTGGTTTTGGTGACAGGCTTATAAAGAAGGCTGGTCTGCTCACTATGTAATGTTATGACAAAGGCTGAAGGCCCAAATTATTTATTGTGAAAAGCAGATTGTTAGACCTGTCAGCCTTAGGGTCTTCCCCTAAACCCTTTGCCTTACTCTTTCATGTTTGCTGATCTCTTTTTTTGGAACGTCTTAGGACTCTGGGCACTTTACCACTGCTGACCAGTGCTAACCAGTGCTAAAGTCCGTATGCTCACTCCCTAAAACATGGTAACATTGGCTTATACCCAAACGCCAAATTTCATTTACTTGCAAGTCCCTAGTAAAGTAGTACTACCTGTACCCAGGGCCTGCAAATTAAATGCTACTAGTGGGCCTGCAGCACTCATTGTGCCACCCACTTAAATAGCCCTTTTAACATGTCTCAGGCCTGCCATTGAAGCCTGTGGGTGTAGTTTTAAACTGCCATTTCGACCTGGCAAAATAAATCTTTTCCCTACGCCTAAGCCTTCCTTTTTATATATATATATATATAAAGTAGTACTACCTGTACCCAGGGCCTGCAAATTAAATGCTACTAGTGGGCCTGCAGCACTCATTGTGCCACCCACTTAAATAGCCCTTTTAACATGTCTCAGGCCTGCCATTGCAGCCTGTGGGTGTAGTTTTAAACTGCCATTTCGACCTGGCAAAATAAATCTTTTCCCTACGCCTAAGCCTTCCTTTTTATATATATATATATATATATAAGTCACTCCTATGGTGGGCCCTAAGCACCCCATAGGGCAGGGTGTAGTGTTTTTAAAAAGTTGGACGTGTATTTTTAAGTTTTACATGTTCTGGTAGTGAAAAACTCTTGAAATCGTTTTTCACTACTGCAAGGCCTGTCTCTTCCATAGAATATGGGTTACCATAGTACATTTAATAAGTGGTGACTTTCAATTGGGAGCAGGTAGGAATATCAAGTTTGGTGTCTAAAGAATTGTAATTTAAAACTCTCTCTAATTGTAAAGTTGGATTTTAAGTCACAATTCTGAAAATGCCACCTTTAGAAAGTTAAAGACACACAGATGATGGACGGAATGCAGAGCAAATCAAATATTCACCCCCAGTCAAGAAATCTGGGTTAAATCCATTGTTCTTTTGCTCACAATGCCACCCCAGTTTAGACCCAGCCATATATCAGTCCTGACCCTGTGCCTAATGGGAACAGTCCAGCCCGAACTGCCAAGCCAGGTCCTCCCTGGACCGGAAACAAGCATCCTGGGACCGGTTTCGGGGCATCACCTCTCATCAGCCAGGCTAGCTTGAATCCAGTGGCACAGTGAGCCCGGGACCCACTTCTGGGCATGCCCGGCGCACTTAGGGCCCCAGACGTGGAGCTGTCACCAACCACAATTAAAACCACAAAGGCTCTGCCTCAGCACACTCACAAAGGGTTTCTCACTAGTATTGTGTGCTCCCAGATAATTTGGGGCCAGAGCAGGGGGGTAGGAACTTCCAAGCACCTCTGGGGGTGGAAACCTCCAGAACCTGCTCCTACTTCAAAGCTGGCACCAAGTATAAATATTGGACCCTCAGACCCAACTCTTCAGTAAACCTCTGGGCCTGTGGAAGAATCAGAAGGACTGCTGTGCTGCTCTGCTGTAGGAAGGACTGCTACTCTGCTGTCCTCCTACTCTGCTGCCCCTGAGTGAGAAGGACTGGACCTACGTCTTGAACCCAGGACAGCAGAGTGACTCCAAGGGCCAGTTGGCTGGCCTCCTGATCAGAGCCTCAGCGACAGAATAGGTTCCAACCACCTTAAAGCCAGTACCTAGACTCCACCTGCTGTGAGTCTTGCCCCCGCCCCCAAGTGGTGCCATCCCAGTCCTGGACCCTTGGAAGTGGGCCTGAAGGTTATCTGCCAGCCCAGCTGTTGTCTTCTGGGCGAACCAACGCAGCGTGATGCAGCTCCTCGCAGCTCCACATTGAAACCACCTCTGTGCGACACATCCCCGACGCAGGACCTCTCATCGCAGCTCCCCAATGCATACCTGATGTAGGACTTAGCATCGCAAGCTTTCTTCAACGGCATCCTCGACAGCAGAGCAGGACCTCGCATTGCAAGCCCAGTTGACGGCTTAATCGGAACCGCCACTGTGTGACGCTTCTCCAACGCAGAATCTCGCATCGCAGGTTCTTTGAAACAGCTGCTGTGCGACGCATCCTCAGTGCAGGATCTCGCAACGTTCTGCAACCAGGATTAAAAGTACTTTGTTTAAAAGTACTTTGTTTAGCAGGCCTAACTTGGTCCTTGTATCCGGCCCACACTCCATCATGGTCAACTGAACTTGTGACTTTGTCCTAGTCCGGCACAACCAGATACCCATAGTTGACGCTTTGTGCTTTTTGGCACTATTTGTTTACGTAAATCTTTAAAATTGTATATTTCCGGTTGTACTGATTGAATTTTTGTTGTTTTGATCTAAAATAATGTATTACATTTTACTCGATCTTTCTAAATTGTTGTGGGCTTTTTATTATGTTGTGCTTTCACTTTATTATTGTTTGAAGTGCTGCCTAAATACTTCACACATTGCCTCTAAGTTATGTCTTACTGATCTGTGCCAAGCTACCAGAGGGTGAGCACAGGTTAATTTGGGGTTTGCTTGTGACTGCACCCTGACAGGAATTGTGGTTGCTGCTTGAGTAGGGTTTCACCCCCTGAAACCGTAATCCAATTTCCTACACATGTTAAAGCCAATATGCCTTTTAGGGTGTATTAATATTACATGGTGTTAAAGCTTGTACACAAATGTTTTCTTACAACGAATCTCACAGATTACTATAGTAGGCAAATGTGTTTTGGTTTCCTCCTCCGACCATCCGTGGGGTTAGAAGAGTTGCACTGTGATAATCCTTGTTAGGCACTCTTAGGCGAGATTGTATATTTTCACTAAGCTGCAATTTGTTAAATATGGGCAATGTTATTTTAGTGATAGTTTTTTAAAAACTTAATTTGTCATCTTAACATACATAATGTGAAAAAAAATCTGGAAATGAAAAGAGGATAACATGCAAAGTGACATTACCGGAGTCCATTGAACGATACACCATAAAAAAATGTCAGAGAGATGATCATGCAAATAACATGGGCCTATACAAGTGAAATCACAACAGTTTGACAGGGATCATTTGACATTTACACATCCCACACTCTTTTTAAGTTCAGACTTTCCTCTTCCCACCATTCAGTAAGAGACTCACATGTGGTCGGAAACTCTAATATGGGTTCAGCCTTCATCACTGTCTATACTATCCACCCCGCCTGTATCCGCTGCTGCCCTGCACCTAAGATATGCCTGGTACGGCTCCCAAATATCTTGTGTTCTACAAGTTAATGGTCTTAGAGCATTGTAGTTCTCGGACTGTGTGTTGCAGTATGCCAAATCTTCAAACCACTCATCCAATGTTGGCAGAGGCCCTTCACCCAGCGCATGGCCACTCTCCGTTTTGCAAGTAATATACCAAGTGCAACCAGTCTGCGAGATGCTTTGGGAACTTCTTTATGGTAGCCCACAAGGGCAACTAAGGGGGTGATAAGTAATGGTATTTCTGTTATGTCCTGAAGCACCTTGACCACCTCCATCCAAAACGCATGGACACCAGGGCAGTCCCATGCTAAGTGAGTGAAATTGGCACCTCCTTTTCCGCACCTCATACAGTTGTCGTCCCTCAGTCCATTTTTTTACAAACGCACTGGAGTGTAGTAGTCTGTGAAGATATTTAAAATGTATTAGACGGTGTCTACCATTTTGTGAAATGGACTTTGTGACTGAACTGCAATATAAGCACTGGGCCTCCGCTATAACAATGCCTAGTTCTTCCTGCCACGCTTTCGCCTGGTTGAGGTTGCCCTCGGATCTTGCAAGTGTGTATAAAATTGAGATACCCCTTCTTGAGGTCTGAGTCTGCAATAGATATGTCAGTAGTGTAAATTCTTTGGGCTCTGACATATTTTCGCCCTACTTGGCGCGGAGAGCTTGTCTAACTCGATAATAGTGATATCTTATGAGTGGTGATGGGTCAGAATTTTCTGTCAAAACCTGTTCCCAGGCTCGAAGTTCCCCATTTAAAAACAGATCCCCCCATATTTTTTATGTTTAGTGCATGAAGAGCCTGTATTATTGCCTTGTTCTCTCTCAGAGGGAACCACCCGCACCAATCCACAGGACGTTTTGGAGAATAGGGGAGTGCAATTCCCTGCCTATCTGCAGTCTCATATAATTGATTCCTAGTAACCTCCACGGGATCAAAAACATGATATCACCTTTGTGGCTTAGTGAGCAAATACGGTGGGAGACTGAATGGATTAACCTCGACCCCCTTCTAAGGATAGATGTGGCAAATTAGATGGTCCGTGAATCCAGGCATAAGCATGGACTGCATAAGCATGGACCTGTTGTGCAGCACTGTAGTATTTTTCGAGGTCGGGGCATTGAGTCCACCTGTGGTGTATGATCTTGTCAGTATGGCCCATTGTACCCTGGGTTGTTTACCCGCCCATGCAAACCTAATTAATAAAGTGCGGAGAGTACAAAACAATGACTTTGGTAACCAGATGGTAATATTAAGGAATAAAAATCGAGGCAACACTATCATCTTCATAAGTGCTATACGTCCTATCCGTGATAGTGGTAACTTGATCCACCTCTCTTTAATTTCTGTAAGGCGCTGTATTGCTCTGCCATAATTCTCTCGAATTACTATCTCCGGATCTGTATGCACTTGGATACCTAGATAGCGCACAGGCTCAGTGGTCCATGTTAAGGGGAATTCCATTTGCACCGGGGTAGTGGAAGCGGTCAGAGGAAATATAAGTGAATTGCTCCAATTAATGCACAATCCAGAATGACTGCCAAATCTCGTCACTTCCTGTAGCACTGGAGTTAGATTGCGATCTGGGTCCCTTACATATAATAAAGTGTTGTCTGCGTATGCAGATATTATTGGATTGTATTGCGGGAAACGTATGCCTTAGTGTGAATGGTACTCTCGCATCGCATAGGCCAAGGGCTCGGCCACAAGTGCATATAGTAATGGAGAGAGTGGGCACCCTTGCCTGGTGCCCCTTGTGATTGCTATTGGAGCAGATAGAATACCATTAACTCGTACTTGTGCTACAGGACTCGCGTACAACACTTCCACCAGCTTTATGAATACCTCGCCAACTCCCACACGTCGCAACACTGCCATGAGGAAGCTCCATTCAACCCAATCGAACGCCTTTTCCGCGTCCAAGAAGACGGCCACTGCACGGACATCTGGGTCTATTCGTGCAATTGTACAGAATAAAGTGCGTAAATTGCTTGTAAGGTAAAGGCCTGGGATAAAGCCAGACTGCTCCGGTCCCACCAGTCCCGGAAGCAGTGTTGAGATCCTATTAGCTAAAATGTTTGCAACGATCTTGGTGTCGGTGTTGAGCAAAGACAAAGGTCTATATGAGGAACACTGTGTGGGCGCCTTACCAGGGTTCAGCAGTGTAACCAGTATGGCCTCTCGCATTGTTGGGGGCATTATTCCGTCCTTGGTCATTTCCTCGAATAAATTGACCAAGTGAGGAACCAGCCTATCTTGATAGTCCTTATCAAAGGCCACTGTAAGGCCATCCGAGCCCGGCGCTTTATTATTCTGCATTTCTTTTAACGCAGCCGTAATTTTAGTGGGGCAAAGAGGTGCCATTAACCATTCCCTATGGGAATTGGTCAGCCATTTCATAGCAATGTGTGCTAGGTATTCTTCGGCTGATTCATCAGTATTGAGTTTGCGCGAGGTGCAGAGCTCCCCATAGTACGCTTGAAAGTGCTCAACTATTTGTGGGGCGCTCCACATCTGCTCACCATCACTATCTTAAAGAGACAACACTTCACTGTCTCCCCTGGCCGGCCGAGACAGAGCCGCTAACGTGGCGCTGGGTCTCTCCCCTTCACCATATACTCTAGCGGTGGCGTATTTCCTAAGGTGGACCACTTCTGATTGTGCCAATTCATTGTATTTGTCGATTTTCCCTCTAATCTGTGCCAATCTCTCGGGCTCTGATGTTTTTTGCGTATCGCGCTCGAGCACCGCTAGTTCTTTTTCAAGTTTAAGCATTCGGTCCCGTATGGACCAGAGAACCCCGGCATGTTTCGAGATTGTCACCCCACGGATATAAACCGTGAATGCCTCCCAGATGGTGGCCATTCGAGGTACACTTCCGATATTATTGCGGAGGTATTAGTTTATTGCTTGCGCCAGCTCCTCGCGGAACACTGCATCCAACAGAGAATATTGTGGGAATCACCAAGCAAGGGACCTAGGTTGCATGCCCTTAGGAGCAAGAATAAGCTTAACAGAAGAGTGGTCGGAGAATGTGCGGGGCAGATGTGAGCACTCGTGTGTGTATATATGGTAGTAGGCTCTTCGAGATGAGCCAATAATCTATGCGTCTATGTATGTCGTGGAACAAGGAGTGGTGGGTATACTCCCTGCCTTGTGGTGATAAATATCACCAGACGTCAATCAGCCCACCAGTCTCCACAAGCGCGGTGATTGCCTTCGCCGCAGCAGAAGGCCATCTGGGGGGTCCTCGAGAACTATCTAATTCAGGTGATATTACACAATTATAATCCCCCCCCCCCCAATAACTGCGGAATATTCGCATATGCAGTGAGTTTGTTATTGAGAGATCGATAAAATTGGGGATCATCGTAGTTAGGACCGTAAACCCCCACTGGAAGCACATCGAGACTATCTTTATGACAACGCACCACTGCGTATCTATCACCAGGGTCCACACATACCTCTTGGATTTGTATGCCTGTGCCACGACGAGCCCATATCAGAACCCCTCGTGCATGCGATGTAAAACCAGCTGCTACAAAGGTGCCCTTCATTCTGCTTTGTGCAAGCAGCCCTGATTTAGGCGCTAGATGTGTCTCTTGCAGTTTAGCAACATCAACATTATGTCTCTGCAGATAGAGGACAATTTTTCAGATTTTGCGTTGATCGTTCAACCCTCTGACATTCCATGTTAAAAAACTTATAGTAGTACCATTTGGGCTCAATGGAGCCCTTTGAGCATGATTGTCACCCAGCATGCTTCTCTTGTCTTATAATGGCAAACATAAAACTAGTTTCCAAACTGGACTTCTTCATTCGGCTACTTAAGGAAAATAAACTAAAACATCTGAAACTCCCGTCCCCCACCCACGCCATGTCTACTCCCCCAAGACATGGCTTATGAATCCTCCCTTAGTACCTCCCTCCCTTGTAGGCACGCTGCTGTGTGTGATACACGCGGGGGCGGTGAGTACCCCTGTACTGCACTCCAGTTGTTATGAGTTTGTGACCGATTCTTATCAAACATAAACCTCCAACTTCTAAGCAACAAATAAGCATGCTAAACTGTAGGTGCCAATACGAGTGTACAAGAACAGTAATAAGTAGATAGTGTGCTAGACATGGTGAGTTATACATATGACTATTATAAATGACACATCATGTATCTTAGCGCCAGTAGTGGCAGTAATCTGCATCTTGAGCGCATGTGTGGTACAATGTTCAATCTGTGAATGAGAGCGTTAGTCCTGGTTGTCCAAATTACTGCGGGGGCCACCATCGTCCCAATTCCGAGCCCTGAGCGGATTTCTTAGATTTGGCATTGTGATGTTTTTTGAGTGCCTGTTGTAGACTATTTGGATCAGTATATATCTTAGTTTTGCCATCTATTGTAACTCTGAGTCTCGCAGGATAAAGCATAGCATATTCCAATTAAGTTCTCTCAGTTTTTGCTTCAGGGGAGCATATTGTTTCTGCGCTTCTTGGACCTGCAAAGTAAAATCCGGGTACATGGACACTCTGAGCCCTCATAGCGAAGTGATCGGAGCTCCTTGGCTCTCCGCAATGGGGCATCCCTGTCCCTGTAGTTTAATAGCCTAGCAATTATTGGGCGAGGAAAGGCACCGGGGTGCGGCCGCGGGGCCAGTGAACGATGCGCTCGCTCCACTATAAATACAGGTGAGAATGAATTGCGGCCCAGTAAGGTTATGAGCAACTGTTCAACTAATTGTTCCATGTTTCCAGTGGCTGAGGTCTCGGGCAATCCAACTATATGCAGATTATTGCGCCTAGATCGCGCTTCTAAATCCTCAGCCTTATTTTGCAGCATCACCATCAGTGTTTCTATATGTTTTTGCACTTCAGTGGTTACAATTTGCTGAACTTCGGAATCGGACACTCTTCTCTCTACCATGTCAATTCTTTCAGCCTGCTTGTCTATTCTTTCGGACATGCGATCCATCACGTATGTGAGGGAGTCGATTTTGGCATCTACAGTTGTGAGGCTTTGCTGCATGGTAGTGAGTATGGCTCTCAGATCTCCCCCAAGATCAGTGCTCAGGGCACCCTGCTCCGAGGACGGTGCCTCTGTGTCATCATCCCTGGCGGACTTGCGCTGCTCAAATTGCAGCTTGGGCTGAAGCTTGTCTGGTTTCCCCATAGCGCTATGGATAGTGCATACTTTATGGTGCCAAAGAGGTAGAGGAGTGTTGGTAGTGTGCTTTGGATGTATTAATGTCAGCCCCTGATGTGTCCAATAATGACGGTGATATTTGCAGTAGCCCTCAACAGTCTGCTGTGGCAGGGTGCCTTAAAATGTTACTGCGGGATCTGTCTGTGAATCTGTCCCCCACAATGTGGGATCGTAATAGGAGGCCTGCTCCGGTGTGGCCTTCCGCGTCGCAATCTCCCCACACCTCCTCTCACCTGGATGTAGTCTCGTTGAGGGGCAGGGATCTAATCCCAGTGGCAGCATGAGGTCCCCAGCTGGGGTGCCACATCGGCAGGGAAGCAGTCCAGCCTGAGCACAGACCGCCACGGGATCCGGGTATGCCCACGCAGGCGGGGCCCAGCAATCTCCAGCTGCCGCGACTGAGCTGCGCTCAGCGAGGCCCAGGCCGGAGCCGAGCCCAACAATGCACAGGGCCCCCAGACCCTGACCACGGCCGCCTGCCGTCGCAATCCAGACAGCTGGCAAATCAAGGTAGGCTCCCTCGGCCGAGGTGCCGCGGCCTCCTCGACCAGGTACAGCAGCACCCGCCGCCTAGTAGGCCGCTCTCATAGCAGCTACGCACCTCCGCAGATCTCCGTCACAGGTGGGCTGTTTTACTCGCCAATAGTTCCGTTCGGCAGCGGAGGGGCCACATATCAATAGCACACCATTAAGTACCTGAATTTACGGGGGAATATGTCGGATTTTGACGGATCGATTAATCGGTCTCGGGAGCTCGCTCAGGCTGCGGCAATCTTTGAATGCAAAAACAACAGTTGATGGACAGAATGCAGAACAATGTCATACATTCACCCCAGTACAGAGATCTGGGCCTAAATCCATCGTTTTTTTGCTCAGCATGCCATTCCAGTTTGAACCCAGCCATATGCAAATCAGTCTTGACCCTGTGCCTCATGGGAACAGTCCAGCCCGAACTGCCAAGCCAGGTCCTCCCTGGACTGCAAACAAGCATCCTAGGACCGGTTTCGGGGTTTCACCCCTCTTCAGCCAGGATAGCTTGATTCCAGTGGCATGGAGAGCACGGGACCCACGTCTGGGCATACCCGTCCCACTCAGGGTGACAAATGCAACAAGCATTTGCAATGCAATAGGTCTCTCATTTACACAAGTTTAAGGTATTGGCATTGTAAATGATAATGCCTTTTATTTATGTTTTCAAAACCAAAAAATAAATAAAGAGCATTGTCATTTACAATACCAATAGCTCAAACTCGTGTAAATGCGAGACCTAGTGCATTGCAAATGCTTGTTTTATAGAGCCAAGAGTTTTCACCAAACCCCCTGATCTGGAGAAATTTCGCAGTTTCAAGCCCTTGGTGTCACTGAAATAGGGTTCTAGCTTTTCCCAGTGAAAGGAGGCTGTGCAGAGGTCGGAAAGACTGCAGCATTTGAATTGCAAATGTCCCGTCAGAGCGCTGGACTCCGCGCCATCCCCCTCCCCCTCCTCAAATTGGAAACAGTTCCTGTATCTGCGCTGTGAATGGGAAAACAGCCGCCAACACATCTGTGTGTTGTTACCCTGGGTCCTAGAACAAGTGTGGCCGCACTTTCCTCTAAGTCATAGAATGGCAGAAGCCTGGTCACGCTGTCTCTGTGAATGGCTGCATTTTGTATTATCAACCAAAGTGGAGAGCAGCTTTGAAAAACAAGAACACCCCTCGCCGGGCGTGAAAGAAAAACGGGCACGGAAAGCAGCACATAATTAAATGAAAATGCTGCACTTTACCGTAACACAGTGAGGCCGAGGGAACCAGGAGATGAAACCACACACTGCACGCCGCCACAGCCTACAGAGTTGTGTATTTGCGAGCGTGGCATACAGAAAGGGGCGCGGCATGGGGCGCATTAGCAAAACAAATGCTGTGTTAAAATAAATACGGCGAGCCGCTATAAAGAAAAGCAACCGCCGCCATTAAAATGAAAGTGCGACATGGGGGCGCTTTAACAACAAATAAAAAAGCCATGTGAAATCAACTTCTCATGTGAGCGTCAACAGCAGATAGCAGGATGAGCACTTAACTTTGAACTGATAGAATTCCAAGCAGCCTCGTTCCATTTCCAGCATAGTCAGCCAAACAAGTCTCCGACAGCAAACCAGAACAAGGGAAAGTAAAAGAGCGCCATGCGCGCGTTGTAGGCACGCCGTGAGCGTGCACATCGGCGTGGCCTGCGGCTCGTGCCCAGTGGCGGCGCCTGCGTACTTCGCCGCCGTAGTTGAAGAAGTGCTGCGGGGACCGGCTGAAGACGGAGACCAGCCGAGGAGCAGCGCAGAGTCCCCACAACAGCAGGTAAGTGGAGTGAGGCATGCTGTGCATGTAAAGCGCGCCGCGCTTGGAGCTCGCGTGCGCATTAAAAAAAGAAAGTAATATTGCATGAGGCTTGCGAGGACGGAAGGGGGACAGGAGATGTGCACATCGCGTGTTCACGGGCGCGTTCACATTTCAAGTCCGTCCTGCGCGTGCACAGCTCCTGTCTCCCTTCCGAAGCAAGTCAGCAACAATAAGTCTCGCTAGCGACAGCGCTTCGCGCTGCGTCGCTAGGTCGAGACCTAAAAACAACAGTTGATGGACAGAATGCAGAACAATGTCATACATTCACCCCAGTACAGAGATCTGGGCCTAAATCCATCGTTTTTTTGCTCAGCATGCCATTCCAGTTTGAACCCAGCCATATGCAAATCAGTCTTGACCCTGTGCCTCATGGGAACAGTCCAGCCCGAACTGCCAAGCCAGGTCCTCCCTGGACTGGAAACAAGCATCCTAGGACCGGTTTCGGGGTTTCACCCCTCTTCAGCCAGGATAGCTTGATTCCAGTGGCATGGAGAGCACCGGACCCACGTCTGGGCATACCCGTCCCAGGGTGACAAATGCAAAAACAACAGTTGATGGACAGAATGCAGAACAATGTCATACATTCACCCCAGTACAGAGATCTGGGCCTAAATCCATCGTTTTTTTGCTCAGCATGCCATTCCAGTTTGAACCCAGCCATATGCAAATCAGTCTGGACCCTGTGCCTCATGGGAACAGTCCAGCCCGAACTGCCAAGCCAGGTCCTCCCTGGACTGGAAACAAGCATCCTAGGACCGGTTTCGGGGTTTCACCCCTCTTCAGCCAGGATAGCTTGATTCCAGTGGCATGGAGAGCACGGGACCCACGTCTGGGCATACCCGTCCCACTCAGGGTGACAAATGCAAATCTTTGAGTCAGGAAAACTCTGCCCCCCTTATTTTAGTGATTGTTGCTCTGTGGGAAAGCTTATGCTCAACAGAATAGACGCAAGTGGATTATATTGTCATGTGAAGGTGTGATTGTTTAATTCGGAAAAATATATTTCGGATGCCAGAGGTCTGTTATGGTTATTATAAAAAGTTATGAAAAAGGCATCAGGGCTGATAAATTGATTGTGAAAAAGACATGTTAATGCCAATAGACCTTTAAGAGTGGGTTATTATTTCACTATACTCCAGGCACGATCATGTTTCACGATGGCTGCTGCCTGCTGTTTAAGTTTTTACAAAATTATGTGCTGGTCGTGGTGTAGGATTTTGTTTCTACTTTTATTCATTTAACTTATCTGGCATGAGCTTGCTGATTTATTTATTTTCTGTGTTTATTGTTGTGAGTAGGCGAGTAGGGGTCAGTGGTGCATTGATGGATGCACAACGGCAAGGGTGAGTACTAAAGTGCATCTCTAATGGGTTGAGTGCGTAACTCACCAGCGACCGGCGGGGCCTCGCCAATTATGAACCAGACCTATTGGCATTTCCAATGCTTGTTTGGTCAAATGTCCCGGTCCTCATATGCCAGAACGCAGGGCTTTAAGTGGGCCGGGTCTTGAAAAAGCAGGTGCTGAGTCTGGTCCCTATCGGGCTCTCCATTTTTGCCCTCACCCTCAGGGTGAAAGGGTGAAAAAAATTCTTAGCTCTGCAGCAGTGCCACCCTTCGCTGCCTTTGAGGTAACCTCAGAGACTCGTTATAGTTCTTTCACAGTCTAATCATTTCAGCACCAAAGCATTTTCAATATTATATACAACAAAAGCCATAGTTGTTGCTTATTTATCTTACGCAAGTAACACCCATTGGCAAAGCCAATAGTTCTGGCTTGTTGTAGGTGTAATGTTACTTGCTGTATTATATATCTGGATGCAATGACAGAAACAGTAAAAAATACCAGTCGGCCGCTCACTATGCTAAGCACAGATTTTTAGCTTAGGTGTTTTTAAGCTACGCCCTTAATTACATCGACCACGCCCCTTTGAGTGACCCCCCCAGTTTTTTCATCCCACTTAAAGCCCTGTCAGAACGGAATTTCACAACCCGGCTCTTGTGAAAGCTGCGCCTGTGTGTGCGAACGCCACCGCAGGGCGGGAGGCCGAGCACCTCCAACCACCCACCTCCCATCCACAGACCTCCTCACCTCTCGCACGCCAGGCGAGGTGTGAAAACACACCTTTTGGCGCTTGTTTATTGGCAAACAAACGCACGCACGCACGCCCACATCACCGCGTGCTCAGAACACTCACGTTTTGTTGATGATCGAGATCTGATAGCAACCAGTTGAGGGGTTGGGTGTTGCCGTTATCACAGTGTTTGATCAGAGCTTTAAAATGATTGATGTTGACCGGCTCTGGTGGAATGGCACGTGCATCGCTGACGTCACACCTTCCGCTGCTCCGCCTGACGTTGTGTACTGTCCGTGGGCCACGCATGACTGTGGTTGAAGGAAGCCAGAAGCAGTTAAGACGTTGTTGGGGTGTGCAACAGGTGTATAATAGCATTGGCCTTCCGCCACCGGAGCGTGCAATGCTTAGAGCATTCTGAGCACCAAAGTGCAACTCTTGAGTGCAAAGTTTTCACTGTGGCCTGTGCTTAATTTATAAAAATGAATAAATAAAAAAAAGAAGTGCCAGGGCTCGCAGGATGCTGCCAATGATAGTAACATCACAACTACTAGCCATCACTCTCCTGCAAGTGTGACAATTCACGCCATATCGTAGAAGCCAGTGCACTCTTATCTACATCTCGGCTACTGCTCTGTCCTATTAGAAGATTTCTCAAATTATCATCTTAGGGGACACGTATATTAAGTGAAGGAAATTAAATTATGTTGATTTAAGCATAGCAGCCCTTTTTTGTAACATTTATTGTTTTATCACCATAGAACAGCAATCCAGTTGAAATTCACTTTAAATTACTCTGTGTATATTGCCAATGGTATCATAACACATTTCAACAATGCCTCAGTGCCAAAGTAGGGATAATAAGAATATTGACAAAAATACTAACTAGTAGCTTTAGTACCGTGCAGCAAAACTGGCAATCTTGGACCAGTCTTCAAAATCCAACCAATATCGTTGTCCCATTTAGCCCGGGGTACCCCAGTATCTACCCACAGGATCCCAGCGCGGTTCGATCTAGTTAGGTTACGGCTCTTCAGCCGTCTAGGTTCAGTTCAGACGTGTGATGTGTCTCTGGTTCGGTTGTTTCACAGCCCCTGGTCATCCAGGTTGCCTTTGTAAGGTGGCCACATGCCAGAAATGCTCAACATTGAAATATGAAGCCCCCGTGAACTTATCGAACCCTGGTCCTAGGCTCTTAACACCATAGCTGTCGGTCTCGCAAACCAGTGGAACCACAATTTAAGCAGGTCTGCTGCAGGAATTCCATGAAAATGGACACAAATAATGACCAACTCACAACAGGTAGGCACTGGTGGCGGCATCCAGCTAATGACGTGAGTGTTGCGGTATTACTGATTTATATAAGCTAGAAATGTCACTAATCAATGTTGAAGGGGTGAATCAACTGGTCAACCTTGTGATGTTGTCAGGGGGTCAAAGAGTGTGTGAGGCCACTTGAAATCTGGACGAATTGACGACCATGAAAGGATGGGCAGCGATGGGCTGTTTCTTTGCACGTGTAATTGATGCGTTCACCTTTTACATCATGGGATGTTCATTAATATTCATGAGTCCTGGCCATCTCTGCCTACAGGAGGGAACCTTGGAGACTTTTTTCAATGGAGGAAAACCATATTGAAATCAGCAGCCAGTGTAGCTGCGATATCTTTAAGGTTTGCCTTTATCCCTTACCTGCCTTGGGTACAACTTTGTGCTATTTTGCCTCAACAGGTGTATGTGTGTTGCTAACAAAAAAGCACAATTTGTGTCCTTCAGGATTTTTGTTTAATATGCAGTTGTAGTGTTTGAAGTTGCCTTTCCAATTTAGTATTTTTTTAAAATAATAATCACTTGTAATTCACCTACAGCAGCTGATGCTTTGACGTGCATCACACAGGAAGTGCTCGTGGAGCTAGGATTTCTGGGGACCTACAACTGGCAACACAGTGCAACCAAGGCATATGGAAAGAGGCGCAAGGTTGGGATCCTCTCTCCAGATATTATTGTGAGGTGGGAGCACTTTACAAATGGAGCATAATTGCAATTTCGAATTTGTTGTAAGAAGTTTTCTTTGCAAGAGTGTAAAAAGATAGTAGCATTCATCTAATAATGCGTAACAATAAAAACTGTGCTTAAAATGTAGATGAATGTTGGTGAGCAGCTTCCTTGCCCACCTGAGACCGACAGTGAGTTCCCCTGTGCTAAACACCTCACCACTGCTTGCTTCGCTCCCACGCCTATTCACTTCCAGACCAGCAGCGGTTGACTGTGCAGTCCAGTGTGATTGCAGTGCAGCAGACTGTGGTCAGCTGCGAAGCTGCAAGCGGGAACCTACTTTATCCAGTACGTACCTCTAAGCTAAGAAGCAATCGTGCTTTTACTGTGTTTCGACACTCCTGTGCTGTATATCTGGAGTACTTCATCAGTATACTGACAGTGTTAATGTGATGTAATGCCGTCTGCAAGAGGGGATGGCAGGAATGCTGCATAAATAATATGCGTAGGAAGCTAAAATCTTTTGTGTTTATTTTAAATTGTAAAAAAGGCCTGCTACACTGCTTATCTGGAAGACTCGTAGAAATGTGTAGGAAGGTGTGCAACCTGCAGGCCCGAATGCTGTTTGACACCGTGCGCAAAGCTAGTAAGATGTCATTTGGAGAGTTGTGTCCAGTAGTTCTGGAGACCTCTTCTCCTGAATGGTAACGTTAAAGTGGAGACTTTACAAATTTAGGCTAACAAGACACTGTGCAGTTTGCAGAAGGTGTGGCAAGAGAGTGGATCGGATGGAGACATTCATACTCCCCAAAGGAATCAATATAGAAGACGAGCTCACATATTTTAGTTTTAAGAATACTCCTGGAGGTCACAACATGAGGCTGAACGGAAAGGGGCTCAGGTGTAACACGAGAAGATGTTAACTGCGTGGGTTCGTGGTGGCAGAATTGCGACACCCCCATTAGGCATCACCTGTTCAGGGCGATTGTTTTTTTTCTGTTACGGTGCATATTTAATAACATGAAGTTATCTTGTCATACGAACTGAGAGATAATGATGTAACACAATTAGTGCCATTAAATATTTATCCCATTTCTTCTCTTATGCATTTTGTCCTTGAGGGAGTCAGACTGCGCGAGATCCCTTTCCCTATAATGCTTCAGCTGATATCACTCCTTTGACCGCAGTGCTCATTTTTGATATTTGATGCTAGCCAGTGAAATTACCTGCGTTATATTAAATTGAAAATTACAAGCAATGACTAGCGGTGCCAATAAAATCATGTTTCTTGTAAGCTGATTTTGCGGTGAAAGAAGATTAAGGGGTTCTTTATGCAGTGTTCTAATGAAATGACATAAGAGGGCATTTTACCTTATCGCCGTCCTACTTCTGACACTAAGACTTTCGCAGATAGAATAGTGTTGGGTGGGCACTGGTCATAAGCTGTATTAATAGCTTTACAGGCTGTCTATTATGCAGCATGTCTAATATTTGAGCACTTTTGTGCAAGTTGGAGTTTAATTATCGGCTGTTACTGGACAGGATATCCTCGTCGAGGGCCTTCTGGAGGTACCTGACATTGTGGCCAGCACCATAACCAGAATCTTAGGTTCATCAACGTTCAGCCCACCCGCAGAAAGAGTGAAACCCAGCCCTCCTTTTTCTCATTGAGCTCATATGCATTTCAGACCAAGGGTAGCTAGCCTGTAGGTCTAGCTACCTAGACAAACGCTACTGTCTAAACACCTGTGAAATGTTGCTATTGGAAGATTGTGTGTCCCCTCTGGTGGTCAGGTATGTACAATACTTAATTTGTAAAAAAAATAAGTGGCTCTCGTCAGGAAGCCACTGCAGCTTTCACCACCCATTGCCCCTGCTAGTGCTGCCAAAACAAAACTTTTAACCATCACACTCCTAAAAGTGTGACAAGTGAACTATGGTAAGTATCAAGGGGAGAGGGAGGAAAGGTACTGGAGCCAGTTCACTTCCCCTGGTATATGTATAGATATCAAAAAGAACTAGCTCTGGAGTAGGTGCTCCTAGCGTTTGTATGTCATGAGGAAAAAACACATTGTGTTTTGAAAAAAGCCCTCACTCACCAACCTAGTTGGTAACATGCTTCATCATTGGGCCCCACCCAAGGTGCCGAGTGCACCTCGGGTGTGCTACAACGCCTGGATACAGCGGAGCGGGTTATTGTAACGTGAGAGTGCAGTGACGGTGAGTGAATGTTAAAAAGAACTGTCCTAAGGGTCCCACTGGACAGAAAAAACTATTTTAATATGTGGGCCCTTGGCAGTAAATAAAAACGGGAGGCGGATATTGTTGGAGGTCTTAAGGTGACTCCAATATCCTAATCGGTCAACATGTTTCAGCCATGCTCCCATCCACCCAGCAGTGAGTATACATCGCCGCCGCATGTTGGGAAACACTCCGGTAAGCCTTGCCACTAATTGTTTTGTAAACCGGAGCACTCCTTTCCTTTACAGCATCGGAGCAACTATGTGCTCTGTTTTTCCCCCCGTCAGGCCGTAGACCACTATACTGGGGGTGAATAGTCTGGTTCAGCGACTTTCTTTCTCAGATGATTGCGCTGGCAGCGAGGCTGTCATAATTGCCGCCAAGCAGATAACCGCATAAGTATGCACTGTTTTAGGTTTGAGTGCACGTTGTTGTCGAGTGCATGCTCCCACTGCAACAGCCCGTACACCGACAAGTTCCTTTACTTAAATATATACCGTGCACCTTATTCTTTCCGGTTTTACCAGCACAATGTGAACCCATGTTGCCAAATCACATGCATATATTTGTCTGTCCTCACAGCATTGGTCAACTAGCGGACAGTCTAGTAACTGTGACTCACTCAATCCACACGGTGGGCCACACGTCCGTGAATGTCTGTACCACGTCTGCATGAATATATGCAACCCGGCGCGCCAGCACCTCCTTGGCAGCACACAACCCTCCTTGCTGCTACTATAGGTTTCTATCCGAGCACGTGGTACCAATCCCGTCCGCCCGGCCTGTGGCATCACACGCTCAGAAAACCACTAATAGTATGTTGGCTACAGAGGGTTCCTCTGCCTTACATGAACCTAACCTAACCAATTACGTAGTCCCGAGGGTTTGCTTTTCCTTCTGACATCACCACACGACGTACTGTGTAAGTAGCTAGCACTGGCCACTACGAGGGCCATTACCACCATTAAAGTACCATCACCCGTGCATGTTTTAGCTACACCATCACCCAGCCATGTGCGAGATCCTAACAGAGACACCCCCTGTTAATACAGGTTTTATTTCCATTGTTGACTGTCTGTTCTTTCTTTTCTTTTCTTTTTTCCCTTTGCCCCCCCTTACAGGTCTTCCACTGCCAAGTATAGGTCTACTAGGGCGTTATTCTATGTTGTCTGGTTACCACTTAACAATTGAAGGAACCAGACCTCTAGTAGTGTACCACTCATTCACTTAGGTCCTGATGAAGTGCCACACGACTCGTTAGGAGCGATAAGGGCACGAAACATGTTGACCCATTACACAGCGATAGCCCTTTGGGAACATTGCATCCACTTAGGACATCCACACACCTTTTAACTAAGCTGGAACTACCTGCACCATTAAAATTGTTTTTGAATAGGACTGCTCCAGACTTATTTTAATATCCACCACCCGTGCACTACACCATCCTTGCCCTCCCACCCGCACGCACCCAATGGCTTCTTCAAAAAGATCTCCGCCAAAGAGCCCCGTTTACGGTGAGCCCGTCGGGCATTGCAGTGCCGGCCCGACGAGGAGCAAAGCCCTATGATGAAGCATGACATCATCCGGGGTGTGTGAGGGCATCACGAAGAAAGACCTGTCTTCCCTGCCCCCTTGAGGAACTGCATACCCCTTGTAGCACAGTTTACTAGGAGCCCTGTATGCAGGACCTATCTAAATAACGGCTCCCGGTCCCACCCCCCCTTTTTGACACCATTTGAAGATCCCATAATGGGAAATAAAAAGTTGACCTAAACATCTAAGTAGTGCCTACCAGCACACATGTTTCAATCAGTCAATCAAAAAGGATTTGTAAAGCGCTGCTATTCACCCGCAAGGGTATCCAGGCGCTGAGAGGCAAGCTGCAGTTTGGGACCAGGACTTATTTTTTCATCATCAGACTTTGACCCAGGGCAAGAGAGAGAAAGGGGAGGGGGAAGGAGGAAAAGAATGATAGGAAAGCAGTGACAAAGGGTAAAAGCAAGGAGAGATGAACCTTATGTAAGTGAGATGAAGCGGCAAAAATTGAATGGTAGTAGAAGTCAGGAGGTTACATAAACTAGACAGTTTTGCTGTTTGGCAAGACTCATGAAAAAAAACCGGGGAACTACACTTATATATTTATTACCTATTGGGCACTGCTTTTAGGAGAGTGTTAGTATCTCGTTGAATGGTAAAACCCCACTGGATCCTCACCTCCCCGTGTGGAGATCGATCACTGACCTGGCACTGGATTACCGGGATCCTTCTCATGGGCATGTTGTACATCTTCGCTCTGGTGCACCTGGTGTGAAACATGGACTGGCACCAGATATAGGAACATAGTCATGCGCCACAGTGAGGTGCCAACCGAGGAGGGTGTGCTGGTGCTGCGGAGAGCACAGCAGTGACCGGGCCACACTTTCAAACCCTTCTGCTGTCTTTCACTGTCAGCCGGCCAAGCCTGGATTTCAAGAGAGGACAGGCCCCACCTGCAGAGAGAACAGGCCCCACCTGCAGAGAGAACAGGCCCCACCTGCAGAGAGGACAGGCCCCACCTGCAGAGAGGACAGGCCCCGCCTGCAGAGAGGACAGGCCCCGCCTGCAGAGAGGACAGGGCCTACCTCGATTCCCCCAACAGATGGGTGCAGTGTGTGATTGCGCATGGATGTGGGTGGATGCTTTTTCTGTCTCTGGATCCTCGATAGCCCCTGCAAACGGTGCCCACAGGGTTTGGGGACACAAGACGCTCCTCCTATGAGGTGCAAGATCAGTGCGCCTCCTGATGGTGACTTTGCCCCTGCGCCCGTGTCTGTAATGCACTGTGAAGTCATTGATGTTACCTCTTTTGCATATGGCAACGCTTCCATGCAAATAAGGGAACGTCTCCTTGGAGTTGCAGAATATTTTGCAGAACAATTCTTGTTATAGAAGGGGCTGTGGGAATGCATGTGGGCCCTTCTGTAATACTGCCGTGGCTTGGGGGTGCTCAGGCCCAGTGAGCCCCATGGTCACTTTGTGTTATATGCCCCCTGGTGTGGAGATTAGTCTCACATCCAAGACGTGTCGGGCAATGGCATTTATTCAAACAAAGAAGCTAGCCCACAGAGTGAAACTGCAGAGAAAGGATGGACGGACAACTGCTGGTGCTTTGCGACCAGGACACGCATGTCCAGTTTGCAGACATTTCCAAATCGAACATTGTGGCTGGATATTGACATGTCTTTTCACAAATGTTTATTTTTAATGTATAAGTTAATTAAAATAATCTTCAAACAATATTTATTTAATCAAATTTAAAAATGACAATGCTTCGATGTGTGCAACAGCACTAAGCGACTCCCCTTAAATGTACTCAAACCTTAGTCAAACCAGAGGCTGTGCAAACACTATTTGCCAAGTGCAGGCTGTCTAATATTTCACAAAGTGCATTGCCTTTAGATACAGTGCTCCGCAGCGGGATAACACTCCTTGGAAAATAATAAAATCTTTTAACATCTGTCTATGAATTCAGTGCCTGAAATACTGCAGCCAATTACTGCAATATTATAAAATAAAATCATCGATCACAGTAATTCACACATCAGTTTTTATTGGCTGCAAACACAATAGTCAGTCCTCTGGTCTCACTGTGCAGTGGTAACTGGCCCTGCCTTGCTATAAAAAGTTAAAACCTGGCTAGTCACAGGCCTTTTTGCCCGTCCGTCACTTCTCTTCCATCTCATGTGTGTTATGGTACCGGCACAGCCTGTCTCTGGTGTGACCTCAAAGTGTGACTTTACGACACACATCCCCAATGTCCATCACAGACCAGAGTTTGTATAACCTTGTGTTGCTGTGCGATAGGGATGATATTTAGTCTGTTTCTTTGTCTGGATGCTTTAGCTTGGTCATTAAACTGTGGGTATATGATTTTGGTGTTAATGGCCGAGGATTTACCAGTTGTGTATGGGTCTTCTCGGCGGATAACTTTGCTCGGGGGTGGAAAAATGTGGGTGATGTTTCTAGGTGAGACTTCAGTTATGCTCGTAAATAGCCAACTAGGTGTCGTATTGGGCCATGTTGGATTTGTGTATGGAGCTCTGGCTAAGGTGCTTTTTTGGATGTAAATGTTTGTGTCCTGTTGTGAAGTGCTGATGTAAGCACAGTGATGCCCAACTATATGTCACATCTGGGGCACTTGGAATTCATGGTAGGAGTGCTGTCGTGAACATTGTATGAGATGCTTACGACTGTCCCATTGGTTGTCTGTATGCAAGTAATACGATGACGTTACCCCTATTTGAATGCTTGGGTGATTGGGGCAGTTGAGACTGGGGCCGTTAAGACGTGATGGGGCAGTTAAGACGTGATGGGGTCTGCCCATTTTCATTGTCTACCCCTGCCAGAGTCTGTGGGCCTCCATGCGCTTACTGCACTAGTGACCTTCTTCGGGGTCAGCCTGGTACCATCTTGTAAATACCCAACTGACGTTTTGTACACTTTGGGCATTGATGTTGTGAGGCATAGAACACGAGCCAAGTCAGACGTGCCAAAGTCCCTCTGTTTTTCAAGACCTAGAAGCAGGGGTGTGGTCTCTGCACCTCTTCTGTTCTAATGATTGTTCGCAGAACAAAATCCGACTTTACCTAAAGTTTATAGAAAACATCTCCTCGGGCAGAATTTAGTATTCCATTATTTGAGTATTTTGTCACTTTAAGATTAATCACCGTTTATTAACCTCCAGATGTATAATTTGGAGCTCCAATTAATTTTTTTTGTCTTTTTGTCAGGGGTCTACAGGGCATGGAAACACCCTGGACCGGTCTTACCTTAAGTTACTCCTTTCTTTTTCCCTTTAAACCTTAACTATTCTCTTTGTCTGTATCTTGATCGATCCATTACTACTTTTACCTATATGCACCTGTGTTTTTTTAGGTTGAGCCTGGGCAGCGCATGCGCTGCTCTGCGAGGCATGACGTATTCAGGTAGGGACTTGAATCTCCGCCCACTCTCCACCCGTACTTTTTAGTGGCTTGTGTCATTGTCCACTGTAAACTGTGGCTGTTCATTGGTCAGTAGGCTTAGTAGTCCCTCCTTAGTACCGCCTTGTCTCATTTTGTAACCTCCCATGGTGATACCCCCTGTTACGTGTGTTGTTACTCGGTAGGCTTTAATTACAGCTTCTGAACACTATTTTCTCAAATAGCTTTGTCCTGCCTGCTTTTGCAGGCAGGACGCTCTCTCCTAATGCTTTTTAAAAATGTTTATAGCACAAACGCATTTGCAATGCAATAGGTCTCGCATTGGCAAGAGTTTAAACTATTGGCATTGTAAATGAAAATGCCTTTTATTTATCTGTTTTAAAAACAACACTTGAATAAAAGGCATTGTCATTTACAATGGCAATAACTCAAACTCTTGTAAATGCGAGACCTATTGCATTGCAAATGCTTGTTTGTTCAGTGTTGTTTGGTTTCCTACTCCTCAGCCACAGACTCTCAGAAGACTCAGTTTGTGCTTGCAAGTGTGCTGGATCCACAGCTTAGAGTTTTGGAAGCATAGGGGTTGCTGGGGAATCGCCAGGTCACAGTTCTGACATTGTTGCCCTACATGACGTCCGTACGGATGAACAGGTACATGTGTTTGGGCTGCTCTCGAACCATCATGTTTTCACTTACAGGTCGATTTGAGAATTCTCTCTCAACTTTATCCAGGTAACGGTGTTGATTTATAAACACATTTTGTGAAAAATAATAATAAACCTAATGTGCATTTTTAAAAACCCCAAAACTCAAAGGCCTACACAAGCCTGAAAGCCATAGATGTATTGTATTCACTGATTTTTTTCGATTGGGTCAAAGTGAGCTTTTAAACATTTTATATATTTATTAAAGTTTATTTTCTTATTCTTAACTCAGAATCTCTTAAAACTGCTGCCTGGTTTTGGGTAAAGCAACGATCTAAATAAAAAATATAAAATTCAGGTACTCACTATTCCAGGACCTGATTCCCACTGAGAGGCGAGGGCACACTCCCATGAAAAGTACTTTCAAATTGAAGAAGTGCTGGAACTCAGCGGCTTACAGCACCGGCCCATGTAAAGCACTTGTTTATTGTCTTGTAACTACAGATGCGATGACTGGAGTTTCTGTCACTTCCACCATTTGCTCAGATTTTGCGTTTTGTTTCCGAACAGTGTGTCTAAAGGAAGTTTACTGTGACATTTTAATTGGAAGTGATGTCTGGCTTTTACCGGTGAAAGCCTGCAACCTCCTTTTAGTGTTGGGCATGAGTTGAAACTGTAATCAAGTTTGTTAGCTCGCTTTTATACCTGTTAAGGTCCTTCAACCTTTTAACAACAGTAAAAACAGGATAAAAACTTACAAAGCTTTGCATTATTTATAGGCCTCTGTCGGCGTTTTTACATCACATGTCTGCTAATGTTAAATTCATTTTGGCGTTCGAAATATTAAAGAACCTCCCAATGTATTATTTTTAGGGATATGTTCACATTTCATTACTTAAGACGACACATATCTGTAAGTGTCTCATCGGGGGCAGCAAGGCTTTACTGGAGTCATTCATGAATTTGCAAAATAAAATGATGCAGGCTAGAGACATCCCAGTGCAGCCAGACAGTGGGCCTGATGTATCATTCTTTTTCATTTGTGACTCCACACTCCACATAAGTGTTTGTTCCAGTTGTCCCAAGTGTAGCGTCAGCGTCCAACATCTCATTTCTTTAGACTGTAGGTATATTCTGGAGATAATAGTGTGGAGTTTCAGGTTAGGAGATGTGATCATATACACTGTGCTGTTTACATATTGTGAATTCATAGTGAAGAGCTCTCCTTCAGAATCACAAATTTTAACTATCGGTGCAGTCTGATCCCGATAGCGGAAGTGAACTCCATACTACATTGTTCACTATTTAATTATTTTGAATACAAAAGCAAAATTGTAATGTGTTCGAACCTTCTTCGGGGCAGAGTCTACGATATAGAAAAACAAAAGAATCAATAAAAGAAGCTGTGATTTGTCCATTAAGAGACAAACCAGGTTGGATCTCGGATTTGCGTCTAAGTATGGAACGCTGTGCCCTTGCGCACCCCACGTGCGCTGTACTTTTCAGCGCTGCTTGATCACTCACTGAGGAGGGTGAAGATGCTGGTGCTGTTGATGCCGGTTGCCATTGATAGAGCGCCATGTTCTTGTGAAATTTGTAGGGGTGCACCATAATCACGGATAGCCCGCACCCACATATATCCAGTTATATATTAATGAATGGTTAGTAGTAGGTAGTTATAAATCGTAGTTATTAGAGTGAATAAGAAATGTAATGGTGCCATTTAATCATGCAATGTAATGCTTAATTGAATCGTGTGGAAAATAATGCATAGATGAATCAGCTCATATGTAACCGAGCTGCAGTAGTTTAAATGTGTATCATATTAAGTTGCACATGTAGTTCACTTTTCGCATATGAGAGGTACTGAACCAATGCTTATAGAGGTGATTGAGAATTGTGTGTTAAAATTGTGTAAAGGCCTGACTGCATATACGCCAAGGAGAGGCCTGTTTATTCTTATGTTAGCTTGGGTTGTAGGCAGAAAAGTTTCTCTTGGAAAGGCTCTCTGGGCACCGACGGTAGATTTAATTAGCACAGTAGAGGGTTTTTGTTGAACGTATCTTCTGTTGCAGGTGCAAGGACACATGCCTCGTTAGTTAAAGACTAGCTCTTTGTTTCACAAAGTTAGAGAGATGGGAGGCATGGAAATGGGAGTGCAATGGAATTTAGGGATGATACTTTCAGCGGAGAAGGTGCCCGGGACGCAAGGTCAATGCAACCGTCCAAGATGAAGTCACCGTTCCGATGGAAAAGTACAAGAAAGAAGACCTGGCCAAAGAGGCGTGACAAAAGGAGTGTTCAATTGTATTGGGATTTTGTATTAGGGATAGTGCCCCGAGGGAGGAGGCCGGAGAAATCAGAGAGAAGGATTGAGAGGGCCCTGATGAAGGAGCATCTAAAATCTGAGCTTCGGTACTAAGTGATTGCACTTCTTAGGAAGTCTTCACAGCTGACACCTTTTTACTTACTCTTGCCTGGGAAAATCGTTAAGTAGGGATGTCACTTAGTGTTAGTATAGGGACAGCAATGGATTTTAAGCTTATTTAGATAAATGAAGAGCAACATAGAAATTGGAGCAATCATTGCTTGTTTGATTCTTCTAGAACTATCGATTCTCCTTATTTTGAGTCGGATGAGACGCCTGCGTAGGATATTATTTGGATTAGTGCCCATTTATTTCTTCAACCTCGTGTTGAGGTGCTTGCATGTCCAGTTATTTTTGGCGATAATAAATTCATAAACTTGAATTCGGAGTCAGTGGTCCTTCCAGGTAAATTGGGTAAATTGTTGTATAACCGGATAAGATTCTCTCCTTCACACTATTCAACAGGTAAAAAGATCCTGGCGACCAGAAGATTCTTACAGGTGATTAGATAAGAATCGGCGTTATCAGTTGGTAGCAGAGTAGGATGGTTACCTTTGATGGTAAGGGGAGATCTAGATTAGGATAGGAGACTAAGAGGCCCCATAGAGCCCGAGTGATGCTGATCCAGTGGATCGTAGGAGAAGGATGTCGGCGGTCGTTGAAAACTGACGGAGAGTGACGGTGCGGCGGAAGTAGCAGTTCGTGGTAGAGTGAGTATGAACAAGGTGATGTTTGATAGATTGCGGTGTTAATTGTTGTGTGATGTCTTGCGGAGTTGGAATGAGAGTCGTGTGATTGAGGATCGGACCGTGAGCGCGCGCGGGACCGAGCGATTTGATTATTGTGGTGTAGAAGACACCCAGAATTGAGATCCTTGACCAGAAGTTGTGGGGGTCATGAGACGTCGTTGATCAACCCACTGAAGATAGGGAACACATGTGTGAGTGTGTGAACAACCGACGCTGGTCGTAGGTTGTTGTGTGTGGAACATCGAGTGTTTGAATCCTATCGATTTGTCAGAGGTGATTGTCCGGTCGTTTCGCGGACAGACAGTTGCCAGATTGAGGTCAACAATATCGAGAGGCTGTTTGGTCAGCGGTGGACTGACAGTCAGAGAGGTAATCGTTCGGTAGGACGAACATTGCTTCAGAGTGATTGACACGTGCGAACGAGAGCGAGAGAATCAGAAAGGAGGGGAACTGCTGTGAGCGGAGGAAGTGTGACGTCAGACAGTGCCGCGCTGCGATAGGTCGGTTGGTGTGAGCCGCGCTGGCATTGGTGGAGTGAAATAGGAAGCGAAAAACAAAATATTAAGTGCGAACAGATATCTGCTTTACCATGAAATGTTTTAAAGTTTTACGGGAACTTTGTAGAGGTGACAGACATGTGGTACTTGGGAAGGAGAGGAAGCTCCTCCCGAGGATACGCCAGCACATTATATGGCTACAAATGTAGGATTGCATACCATAATTTGGCTCGAGAACTGGCATAAAATGACATTTGGAGAGGGAGAATTGACTTTTCCACGTTATGGTACTTTTAGGTTGGAGGTTGTTGGAAATGGCCCTTTTTGCAGGGTCACCCCTAAACTTTTTGCCTGCCTCCTGTATTTTTGCTGACCTGTGTCTGTTGGTTTTATGACTCTGGGCACTTTACCACTGCTGTTCAGTGCTAAAGTGCATATGCTCTCCCTTTGTAAATATGACTATGTGAATTGGTATATCCCTGATTGGCTTATTTGGTTTACCTGTTAGTCCCTAGTAGTGTGGCCTGTGTGTGCCCAGGGCTGGTAAACCAAATGCTGCTGGTGGGCCTGCAGCACTGATGTGTGCCACCCACAGAAGCAGCTTGTAAAGTGTGTCTCAGACCTGCCACTGCAGTGTCTGTGTGCAGTCCAGAACTGCCATCTTGGCTGTGAAGTGCACCCACTTCCCAGCCCCTGAACCTTCCCTTGGCATCTTGTAAGTCACCCCTATGGTAGGGTGCATTGTACGTGTAAGGTAGGACATGCCTTGGTGTGTGTAGCATGTCCTGGTAGTGAATTATGCCCCACTTCGTTTTTCACTACTGTAAGGCTACCTGTTCCTCATGGGCTAGAATGGGCAGTTTGACTATTACATTCTATAGTCCTAACTGACCCCAGGAACATGGTAGAAAAACGAATTTAGTATGCCTGAGCTCAGAATATTAAAATACATCTTTTAGTGAAGTTTATTTTTATATTCTGTGTTTGAAAATACCACTTTTAGAAAGTAGGTATTTTCTTGCCTAAGCCTTCCAGTGTGCTCTGCTGTTATGTGTATTGGCTGTCTGGTTTTAGAGGGGCAGGGCAGGCTGAGTCAGACCTGGGTTGAATAGAGAGATCTGCATTTAGAGTGTGGGGAGGGGTGGCTCCTTGACCTGAATATGGCTGTGCCTGGCAAGGTGAATGCTGGCTCCACTTCCTACTGTGTGTCTGCTAGCAGACCCCCTCTTTCTGAAAGGAAGAATGCAGCCTGGTAAACAAAGTGCTCCAGACCTGAGCAGAACTGGTTCTGGCTAGGTTCAGTGACTGGTAGCTTCAAAGATCAAAGGCTTTTGGGGTATAAATATCTGTGCTCAAGCCCCTACATTTTGTTTTGCTTTTGGATCTGGAGAGGAAACTCTGTCCGTGCCACTGGAGGAATCTGCAGGAAGTGACTGTCCTTGTGCTTGTGTGTTGTTTCTTGCACTGGCCTGCAGCAGTGACCACTGGACCTTGAAGAAGAGGAAAAGGAACTTTTGAGAGAACTTTTATTTTTGTTACAGCAATTACCCAAGGGCTAGGAAAAGAGCTAGCCTCCTGCTGGAGTCTCAGGCACATCTGACTCCACCACCAACCTCCTGCTTCCTCCCTGCGAGGATTGCTATCTGCTGATGAGGCTCCTGTGAGTTCCAGGGCCTCTAGTTTTGCTTCAGAGAAAAGAGTGCTGGAAATCGTTGCTAACGCACGTTTGCGAGCCGCTTCAGCCGAGAGCGCTGGAAAAATCATCGCGCTGCTGCCGCTGGGTGCTCGCAACACGAAACCATCGCTAACGCCCCTTTGCGAGCCGCTGCAGCTGAGACGCGCTGGAAAAATCATCGCGCTGCTGTCGCCGAGCGCTCGCAACCCCTAAAGAAATCATCGCTTCAAGACATCGCTTTGCGGACGCCGTGCGTCCGCCATTTTCATCGCATCGCACCGGATTTCGTCGCTCCCTCGCGGAGCGTCATCTCTTCGCATCGCAACACAATCGCACAGCGCAACAGGATCGTCGCATCGACTTCTCCCTCGCGGCAAGAAAGTCATCGCATCGGCGGCCTAGCGTGCAGAAGTTGGTCGCAGTGTCTCCGCACACATCACGCAGATCGGCGCATCATCCTCCCTTGCGGCAAGGATTTCAACGCATCGCCGGCCTCGCGTGCCGAGAATCATCGCTACCACTTCTTTGCGACATTTTGTTGGTTTTGCTACTAAACCCAGGTACTTTGTGAGAGAAAGGGTCGCAGAGACCACTGCCTTGAATTTGAACCTTATTTTTGCAACCTCTGAACGAGAAAGGGGCGCAGAGACCCCTGCCTTGAATTTGAACCTTATTCTTGCAACCTTTGAACTATCTTTGACAGCCCTTCAACAGCTATCCTATTTTTGACAGTATTGTGGCTTTTACAGTTATTGGTCTTGTGATAAATCTGCCTTTATATAAAGATACTTATTTTTTATAACTACTTGTGTGGTGTCCCTCTGTAGTGTTCCTCACTGTGTTACTGTGTATGGTCATAAATGCTTCACACCCTGCCTCTGAGATAAGCCTACCTGCTCGTGCTACGTTACCACAGGGTTGAGCAGGGGTATTAAAGAGGGTAGCCCTCTCACTCTGACTTAGGAAGAAGGGTCCCTACTTGGACAGTGGCCAGCCATTGCCAACTAGAGACCCCCATTTCTAACATTGGTGGTCAGCGGTGAGGATCTGGACTTGCATTTATGATTGCATACAATAATTATAGTGTACACTACTAGTGAGTGCAGACCATAACGTACCGCATACATTTTTTGAGAGTTTTTTTTGGATCCTATATTGTAATTGATATTGCCGGTGATTTTTCACCCGCACACATTTCCTGAGAGTTTTTGGGATCCTATATTGTGATTGATATTGCCGTTGATTTTTCACCCGCGCCCATTTTTTGAGAGTTTTTGGATCCCATATTGTAATTGATATTGCCGGTGATTTTTCACCTGCGCACATTTTTTGAGAGTTTTTGGATCCCATATTGTAATTGATATTGCCGGTGATTTTTCACCCGCACACATTTCTGAGAGTTTTTGGATCCTATATTGTGATTGATATTGCCGGTGATTTTTCACCCGCATACATTTTTTTTGAGAAGTTTTCTTCTATCTTTTATTGATATTGCCCGTGATTGTTACAATGGGCAAGCCTATGTTTTATTGATATTGCCGGTGATAGTACCCGCATACCTTTTTGAGAATTGTTGGATCCTATATTGTGATTGATATTGCCGGTGATTTTTTACCCGCATACATTTTCTTGAGAAATTTTCGTCTATCTTTTATTGATATTGCCCGTGATTGTTACAATGGGCAAGCCTATTGTTTATTGATATTGCCGGTGATAGTACCCGCATACATTTTTGAAAGTTTTTGGATCCTATATTGTGATTGATATTGCCGGTGATTTTTTTACCCGCATACATTTTCTTGAGAAGTTTTCTTCTATCTGTTATTGATATTGCCCGTGATTGTTACAACGGGCAAGCCTATTTGTTTTATTATTGATATTGCCAGATATTGCTACAATGGGTCTTGCTGAAATGAGACCTACCTTTTATATAGATGATCTGTTAACCTACAGTCTAGAGGAGCTAAGGGGGTTCTGTGAGGAGAAGGGCTTAGCAGTGAGTAGGAAGGAGACTCCGCTATCCCTGCAGACATCCCTGAGACTTTGGCAACAAGACAGATGGAGATTCTTGGAGTCCCAGTACACCTACCAAGAGGGTAGTTGGTCTGAGGGTGGCTCTGGAGAGTCTGAAGAGGAGGAAGAAAGTGTTATGGAATATCTCATAGGTGGGGAGTTCCTTGATGAGTCTAGTGCCTATGGTAGTGCCAGATTCCCCTCAGGGTCCCCAGAGGAGTTGGTGGACAGGCGGGAAGGTCCCATAGGTAGGGAGTCCCTTGCTGGATCTAGTGCACAGGGTAGCACCCAATCCCCTTCATGGTCCCCAGAGGAGTTGGGCAGACAGAGGGAGAGGGAGTACCAGCTGGAATTGGAGAGGCTCCAAATAGAGATTGCCCAGCTGGAGGCGCACCTAGCGCATATAGCAGAAAAGGAGAAGTTAGCTCAAGAGGGTAGGTTACCCCTGGAGCGCAGTTTTAATTGTCTGGATTCCCCAGAGAGGGTGGGGTCCAGTGGTGGCAGCAAAATTGAAGTATATAGTGATGACAGTGTAGTACACCCACCCAGAGATGTAGCACCTGACTTGAAGGAGGGGTTGATCTACACCAGGGGATTCAAGGATATGAGGTAGCTCCATTAATATGCAGTGTCCCTGAGGTGGATTGGGGAACTAGCGCAGGGGCCCATAGTCCTAGTGAAAGGAGGGAGACTCTACCGACTCTGGATGAGAGGTGCAGGGAGAGGGGTTCCCCCGTGGTTGAAGTCCTGGTGTATGAGTGTGAGGACCGCCCAGAAGAGTGTGGGTTGAGTGATAGAGACAGTCAGTTAATGTCTCGCCCATTTCAAGAGAGTGGTGTGGGGTACGTATGTGAGACACTGGATTGTGAGGTAAAGGTTAGCACCTGCGTGTAACTGTGTAATCCAATTGTGGGAGAGCATATTGTGAGTTCCTATTTTCCAGAGCTAAACCAACATGTGTTAGAGTGCGAGTTCTCTGATCCTAGGGAACTTGCGCAGGAGGCAGACCTCTGGGTGAGTACCAGAGGCTCTGTAGAGGTATTGGGGAATGACCATAAGAGGAGTGGTTCAGATGTCTTCCAACCCAGAGTGGTGGGAAAGGTTAGGAGTGTTACAGCTGGGTCCCCTTGTTGTGAGGCGGTTGTAGGGCCTCACATCCTGTCTCGTGGGAGCAGGAGTGAGACTGGGATAGGTCCCGAAGTGCCCCAACCTCAGTCTCCAGGACTGGATGGTTCCATGAGGGAACACCAGGTAGGGAGCCTAGTCTGTCCGGATGGACCGTCCATTGTGGGGGTCCCCCCGTGTTAGGTGAGCTGGGAGTGCCTGTAATCAGACCTCCAGCAGTTCTAGTGTCTGGCAGTACCGCTCCAGTTGGGAGGGTGCAGAAAGCCAGAGTGAGGGGTGAGGGGGGAAAGAGTCCCCAGTGGAAGAACCAGTGGGTCAGGGGCCAGCCAGAAGGGCTGAGCCTCATAGGATTGGCCATGGTGACGCCACTTCTGTCCTGGGGCATCTTCACGCACTGTCAGAGGGACAGGAGGTCGTGAGCCCTGTGCCAGGCAGACTGTCACACGACACGCTAGGTATGTGTCACCCTCAGGAAGCCCTGGTTGGCCAGGCAGTTGTTCAACCACAGGGGTTGGTCCCTGGGATGGTAAGTCAGGTCCAGGTGTTGTCTGACCTGGAGGGAGGGACCACTGTAAGCAGTGTCCCGGCCATTTTTTTCTAAGAGCACCACTCCAGGTGGGAGGGTGCAGTATGCTGGAAGGGGGTGCAGAGGGAGGGAGTCCTCGCCTCTGATCCCGGTGCAACCTAAGGGTTTTTTCAGGTTGGTAGATCAGTTGCAGGGTCCAAGCCCTGAACTGGTGGAGGGGTGTGTTTTCCTTGAGGGGGGCCTGTGTGCTTCCCAGGAAGTCCTGGTGTGCCAAGCAGACTGTCGCACAACTCTAGAGGAGTGTGCTGTCCTTGGGGGGGAATTGGTGTACTCCCCCAGAAGTCCTGGGTTGCCAGGCACAGGCCCAGCCTAAGGGTACAGACCCTAGGTTGGGGGGCCAGGTTCAGGGTGTCCCCCCTGATCTGGAGGAAGGGGCAACTGCTAACGGTGCCCCTCCCGGTTTGTGTTATGGAGGCACCTCTCCAGGTGGGAGGGTGCCGGGCCCCAGTAAAGGGGGCGGGGAGAGGGCAGCCTCACCCCTGACCTCCGCCCAGTCTAAGGGTACAGACCCTATGCTGGGATACCAGTTGCAGGATAGAACCCCTGAACTGGTGGGCGAATTATGCAGGACACCTGCCTCCGGTGCCCTGACAATTCTGGAGGGGGGTACCGCTCCAAGTGGGAGGGTACCGAGCCCCAAAGAGAAGGACCGGGTGTGGGGGAGCCCACCCCAGTCGCTGGCCCCGCCGTTGGGTACAGGCCCAGGACTGGTGGGTCAGTGTCAGGATGCGTTGCCTGACCTGACAGGAGGGAGAGTGGACAAAAGGTGCCAGACACCTGGGGTTACTGCCCCGCACTCTCTGATGCCACAAAAGTTTGAGAGCCCTGAGAGGTATAGGGCTTGGATTTTATCACTGACTACTGTCAGTGACTACTGGGGCTTGTTGTTTATCTGTTGGGACACACCTGGGGGCCAGTTAAGGTTAGATGCGGCACAGGTGGTATCCACAGGTGAGGGGAAGAGTTCCCCATTGGTTATCTTAGTGGGCCCTAGGAGTGTGGACAGAGGGATCCACCAGGGTTCAGATTGGAGTAGAGCTGCCATATGCCCCTGCAGTTGCGGGCCAGTTCCGTGTTCTATCGCCCGAAGCAGGGAAACCCATCAAAGTAGTGATTGGTCTACCCTGCGTTTTGGCTGGAAGGGGGTTGTGTTGGAAATGGCCCTTTTTGCAGGGTCACCCCTAAACTTTTTGCCTGCCTCCTGTATTTTTGCTGACCTGTTTCTGTTGGTTTTATGACTCTGGGCACTTTACCACTGCTGTTCAGTGCTAAAGTGCATATGCTCTCCCTTTGTAAATATGACTATGTGAATTGGTATATCCCTGATTGGCTTATTTGGTTTACCTGTTAGTCCCTAGTAGTGTGGCCTGTGTGTGCCCAGGGCTGGTAAACCAAATGCTGCTGGTGGGCCTGCAGCACTGATGTGTGCCACCCACAGAAGCAGCTTGTAAAGTGTGTCTCAGACCTGCCACTGCAGTGTCTGTGTGCAGTCCAGAACTGCCATCTTGGCTGTGAAGTGCACCCACTTCCCAGCCCCTGAACCTTCCCTTGGCATCTTGTAAGTCACCCCTATGGTAGGGTGCATTGTATGTGTAAGGTAGGACATGCCTTGGTGTGTGTAGCATGTCCTGGTAGTGAATTATGCCCCATTTCGTTTTTCACTACTGTAAGGCTACCTGTTCCTCATAGGCTAGAATGGGCAGTTTGACTATTACATTCTATAGTCCTAACTGACCCCAGGAACATGGTAGAAAAACGAATTTAGTATGCCTGAGCTCAGAATATTAAAATACATCTTTTAGTGAAGTTTATTTTTATATTCTGTGTTTGAAAATACCACTTTTAGAAAGTAGGTATTTTCTTGCCTAAGCCTTCCAGTGTGCTCTGCTGTTATGTGTATTGGCTGTGTGGTTTTAGAGGGGCAGGGCAGGCTGAGTCAGACCTGGGTTGAATAGAGAGATCTGCATTTAGAGTGTGGGGAGGGGTGGCTCCTTGACCTGAATAGGGCTGTGCCTGGCAAGGTGAATGCTGGCTCCACCTCCTACTGTGTGTCTGCTAGCAGACCCCCTCTTTCTGAAAGGAAGAATGCAGCCTGGTAAACAAAGTGCTCCAGGCCTAAGCAGAACTGGTTCTGGCTAGGTTCAGTGACTGGTAGCTTCAAAGATCAAAGGCTTTTGGGGTATAAATATCTGTGCTCAAGCCCCTACATTTTGTATTGCTTTTGGATCTGGAGAGGAAACTCTGTCCGTGCCACTGGAGGAATCTGCAGGAAGTGACTGTCCTTGTGCTTGTGTGTTGTTTCTTGCACTGGCCTGCAGCAGTGACCACTGGACCTTGAAGAAGAGGAAAAGGAACTTTTGAGAGAACTTTTATTTTTGTTACAGCAATTACCCAAGGGCTAGGAAAAGAGCTAGCCTCCTGCTGGAGTCTCAGGCACATCTGACTCCACCACCAACCTCCTGCTTCCTCCCTGCGAGGATTGCTATCTGCTGATGAGGCTCCTGTGAGTTCCAGGGCCTCTAGTTTTGCTTCAGAGAAAAGAGTGCTGGAAATCGTTGCTAACGCACGTTTGCGAGCCGCTGCAGCCGAGAGCGCTGGAAAAATCATCGCGCTGCTGCCGCTGGGTGCTCGCAACACGAAACCATCGCTAACGCCCCTTTGCGAGCCGCTGCAGCTGAGACGCGCTGGAAAAATCATCGCGCTGCTGTCGCCGAGCGCTCGCAACCCCTAAAGAAATTATCGCTTCAAGACATCGCTTTGCGGACGCCGTGCGTCCGCCATTTTCATCGCATCGAATTTCGTCGCTCCCTCGCGGAGCGTCATCTCTTCGCATCGCAACACAATCGCACAGCGCAACAGGATCGTCGCATCGACTTCTCCCTCGCGGCAAGAAAGTCATCGCATCGGCGGCCTAGCGTGCAGAAGTTGGTCGCAGTGTCTCCGCACGCATCACGGCGCATCATCCTCCCTTGCGGCAAGGATTTCAACGCATCGCCGTCCTCGCGTGCCGAGAATCATCGCTACCACTTCTTTGCGACATTTTGTTGGTTTTGCTACTAAACCCAGGTACTTTGTGAGAGAAAGGGTCGCAGAGACCACTGCTTTGAATTTGAACCTTATTTTTGCAACCTTTGAACTATTTTTTGACAGTCCTTCAACAGCCATCCTATTTTTGACAGTCTTATGAGAGAAAGGGTCGCAGAGACCACTGCCTTGAATTTGAACCTTATTTTTGCAACCTCTGAACGAGAAAGGGGCGCAGAGACCCCTGCCTTGAATTTGAACCTTATTCTTGCAACCTTTGAACTATCTTTGACAGCCCTTCAACAGCTATCCTATTTTTGACAGTATTGTGGCTTTTACAGTTATTGGTCTTGTGATAAATCTGCCTTTATATGAAGATACTTATTTTTTATAACTACTTGTGTGGTGTCCCTCTGTAGTGTTCCTCACTGTGTTACTGTGTATGGTCATAAATGCTTCACACCCTGCCTCTGAGATAAGCCTACCTGCTCGTGCTACGTTACCACAGGGTTGAGCAGGGGTATTAAAGAGGGTAGCCCTCTCACTCTGACTTAGGAAGAAGGGTCCCTACTTGGACAGTGGCCAGCCATTGCCAACTAGAGACCCCCATTTCTAACAGAGGTGTTGTACCAATTGAAATCTATAATGTCCTCTTTACGACCACTACCTAGACCGACACAGTTTGAGGCGCTACATGCGTGGATTAGGGCAGCGTATGATAGGAAAAGAGACAAGAGCCAGGAAAGGGTGAAGAAATCGATCAGGGCATTTCAAGATGCGAGGTGGGATGCACTGGAGAAAAGGTGGAGAGTGGAAACGATTGAGGGGGATAAGTTATACCCACTGCTAATACAAAATGGGAAAATAACAAGAGTCGAAGAAGACGATAGTGATACAGATGACAGTCTGTTAGATAGGCTGCTAGCAGAGAGACCACCCCCATTTAATCCAGACTCGGAAGAGGGAAAACCAACGTTAGCAATAGAATCGGGTGAAATGCAGGGTCAGACTAACATGAGGGTAGTGGGAAGAATTTCCACAGGAACAGAAGGGGCGACAACATCTTCGACAACACAGCCTCCCATTGGGAACACCAGGTTACCAGACTCCTTGACTGTGCCGGTTACCATTGGTCCTATAGTATCGGTATACGACCCAGATTGAGTGAGAGAAGGGAGTTCCGTACAGACGGGAGGAGAAGAAGTAACCAGTGGAAGTGGGAATGGGTTCGGAGTACGAGTGGTACATTTCCCAAGACCATTAGAGACAAGTACGCCATTACCAGCCACTGCAGACTCCTCTTTTAGACAGGAGGATGAGAGACCAGTCAGACCAAGGTCCTTACACGAATCCAAGTCAGCTTTGAGGATGTGGACACCAACAGTGAGAAATCTAAGTGATAGGATGCCAGGAGATAGGGAACAAAATGTTTCAGAAGATAGACCAAGCTCTAGAAGCATGACAGAAGCGGATAGGTCCCAAGGACAGAATAGTGACTATGATGAGCGAGATGGCGCAGCTTGTCGAGAAACACTCAGGAGCGCAGTACAGGCAAGGTTGCTGGACGTAGTGAGGCTGAAAGCAGAGGTAGACGAAATGATTAATGGAAGCCTGCCTTTGGAAAGAATAGAAATTTATGGGTCAGATGAGCTGCTTTTCATAGCAAAAGATGTGACTCGGAAAGCTCGGATAGCTCATGAGAAACTGACAGCATTAGCCAAGAGATATGAGGTAGATCTGAATAAAACCAAGACACTACAAGGACCGCATAGGTTGCAATACAGTGACCAGGAGCTGGAGGAGAAAAGAATCACAGGATTAAGGACGCATACCAGAGATCTGATTGTAGGGATGCGGATATGGATTTTGTTGGACAAATGGGAAGAAAGGTGGTCAAAGAAGAAAATAGCAAAGAAAGCTGAGGGAGAGACGCCGCCTCCGGGAGGGGGGCGACGGGTGTTGGAAACTTCCCTTACGGGAAGTATTGAATGGAGGGTACGTGCATGTGCCGTGGAGTAGAGGTGATTTGGCTGCGTTTACAAATGATTTTCCTCGGCTGAGGGAGAAACCGGTAGAGTGGTACAAGCAGGTTGAGCGGTTTGTTAAAATTTCAAAGGTGCTGTGGATTGATTTGAACACCTTGTTTGACATAGTGGTGCCGGGAGATTTGTGGACAGCTTGTAAAGTCGCCGTCGAGTGGCCGACTTCTGAACCTGAAAGGGATGCCGTCACGAATGGTCCGTCACCCCTTGTTATGAGAAAGTTCGAACAAGTGATTACGTGGTTGAAACTGAAGATTTCGCCTCAAGATATAGATTGGGTTAAAATAGACCGAACGGTGCAGGAACCCAAGGAAACGGTGCATGAATATTACGAAATACTTCTGCAAGCTTTCAAACAGTATAGTGGATTAGATACATTAGACCCCAAGGATATGGGACAGTTTGTCTCAAAGTTCGTGCTGGGTCTGAGATCAGAAGTCAGCCTCATGATACAGCACCATTTGATCTGTTGGCAGAACAAGCCGGTAGATGAAATCTTGCGGTATGCGAGGTACTGTAGTGATGAGGTGGACTCGAAACATCGGAAGTTAAAAGACAAGTTGATGCTCGTCCAGATGCAGACAGCACAGGGTCAGCCTAATGGAGGGACCTTAGGAAGAAGGCAAGGAAATTTCCAGGTGAACCAGAATGGGCAAGGACAGGGAAAAGGAAAACCAATAGATCCCAAGACGGGGTGGATGTGGCGACACTGAAGAAGACCACCGCGTGTCATCTTTGTCGCCAGATCGGGCATTGGAAACGCGAGTGTCCCTTGAACCCAGCTAACCAAGTGCAGGAGGAGGTAGAGGGGGTTCAGGCACCTGTGCCGGAGGTAGTCAATACTGTGACGAGGCCCAGGTCGATGAAAGGGGGGACATACAATCCTCAAGTACAGGTTCCACAGGCTCCGAGGATCTCACAAGGAATACGAACGTACCAACAGATGCCCCTGTTTGAAAGATACGACGAGTGTAGCTCAGACCCTTTATCCTGACGGTGCCTGAGGGGGGAGGAAGACTGCACACTTGGAGCGGTCTTGGAGGTAGACCAGAGAGGACCTTTTGTGGAGGCAGACATTGATGGCAATCCTACCACACTTTTGGTCGACACTGGTGCTACCCGGTCTACTGTAAGTTCAGCAGTGGTCCCTAACCTACCCCTCTCGGGACAATCAATCCAGGTTGTTGGAGTAGCGAATAAAAGAATAAACAGCCCGTTGACAGAGCCGATCTCAGTAAAGATAGGTTCCTTCCAGACCAGACATCAGTTTGTGGTGTGTGATACGAGTCCAGTTTGTCTTTTGGGGAGAGATTTGTTGTGCAAGTTGAATTGCACGATTTACTGCACGCCTCAGGGAGTGGAGGTTCAGACGAAAGATGATGATGCTGACTTTAAAGTTGCAAATCAGCATCTATGCATAGATCTGTACCCAATGGTGACTGTGGAGGAACTTCCACCGGATTTGAGAGACACCGTGTCATCTGAGGTGTGGGATTTCACAGCGAAGGAATAGGACTGATCAGAGGGGTTGAACCGGTGCGGATTGAGGTGAAGCAGAATGTTGATTTCCCTAGGACACCTCAATACAACCTGTCGCCTGAAACGATCACCGGGATTAAACCTGTAATCGAGACTTTCATCGAGAAAGGCATTCTGAAAGAGATCAGAGGTAGCCCCTGTAATTCACCTATTATGGGACTACAGAAACCGAGCGGGAAGTACAGGATCGTGCAAGACCTGCGAAAGGTCAACACGATAGTTGTCCCTTGTTGTCCAGTGGTACCGAATCCATCAGTAATACTGTTTCAGATCCCATGCGAAGCCGAGTGGTTTACTGTCATTGATTTGTGTCAAGCATTCTTTTCGATACCGCTCCATGAGGAAAGTCAATTTCTTTTTGCATTCAGGCTGGAAAATCGTGTGTTAACTTGGTGTCGTATCCCTCAAGGGTATACAGAAAATCCATCGATCTTTAACCAGATCCTGAAAAAGAATCTTGAGAGTCTTGTATTGCCGCAGAACTCAGTTCTCGTGCAATACATAGACGATTTGCTCGTTGCCTCAGAAACGGAAGATGCTTGCAGAATAGACACGGTAGCCCTGTTGAACCATTTGGCAGAGAACGGGCACAACGTGTCTCCAAATAAGCTGCAGTACTGTTTGAACGAAGTACAGTACTTGGGACATAGATTAGAAAAAGGCAAGAGGAAGGTGTCGCCGGACCGAATCGAGGCAATAATGAGCATGGCAGTGCCCACCACACAGAGGGAAGTCAGGATGTTTTTGGGAATGGTCGGCTATTGTCGGCAGTGGATACCTAGTTTTTCCTTGAGAGCACAGCCTTTAAACAGGCTTACGCACATGGATGTGAGTGATCCGGTACCATGGGACGAGGAGTGCTTGATGTCATTCCTAACACTGAGAGAGGAATTGTGCAGTGCCCCAGCTCTGGGGATGCCTGATTACAACAAGGCCTTTTCATTGTTCTGTTGTGAGAGGGAAGGATGTGCATTAGCAGTCTTAGCTCAGAACCATGGAGGTGTCCGTAGACCAGTTGCCTACTTCTCAGCTACTCTAGATCCAGTAGCTTCTGCGTTGCCCAGATGTCTAAGATCCGTTGCTGCAACAGGTGTCAGCATTGAAAGATGTGAAAGCATTGTAATGGGCCATCCTTTGACTGTATATGTGCCACATTCGGTTGAATTATTGATGACCAGGACTAAGACTCAACACCTAACGAACAACAGGTTAACAAGGTACAAGCAAGTCATACTTGCCGCAGAGAATGTGACTCTGAGAAGGTGCTCTGTCTTAAACCCTGCGACATTAATGCCCATACCGAATGCAGATGATGAAGATTGTGAGGACCATGATTGTCTTGATGTGACCAACCTTTGCACCAAACCGAGACCTGACATTGTCGATGAACCACTGACTGACCCAGATGAAATTTTCTTTGTCGATGGTTCATGCCTAAGAGACAGTGTCGGCCAATTAAGAGCAGCGTTTGCTGTATGTACCATTTCCGGAGTGGTTGAGGCTGCTTGCCTAGAAGGAGTACGCTCCGCGCAGGTAGCTGAGATCATTGCCTTGACTCGTGCCTGTTTGGCCGCTGATCAAATTCGAATCACGATTTACACTGACAGCCAATATGGGTTTGGTGTGGTGCACGATTTTGGACAGTTATGGTCCCAGAGGGGATTTTTGACATCATCTGGCTCACCCATTAGGAATGGAGAATATTTAAGACAATTGTTAGGTGCATTGCAAGGTCCGAAGGAAATCGCAGTTGTTAAGTGCACTGCGCATGGGAAGGGGGAGGATTTCGTGTCATTGGGAAATAACTATGCTGATGAAGTTGCTCGTTTCTGTGCAGAACAGGGATGTATATTTACAGAAGGTTACACAGGAGAGAGCCAAGAAAGAACCGAACTCAATATGATGTTGGCCATGGCAGACACTTGGGAGGAGCTCAAGCGACTGCAGGATGAAGTCTCAGATCAGGAACGAGAAGGATGGATCAAAGCAGGGTGTGACAGAGGAGATGTGGATGTTTGGGTCGCCAGTGATGGGAGAGCTGTATTGCCAGAAGATTTGTTGAGCCCGATGACGAGATTGATACATGGACCGGCACACCTTGGTAGGGATGCAATGATGCGTGTGTTTAGACAGACGTGGTATAACCCACGATTTCGTGCAATGGCTGAAACTGTATGTCAGAGGTGTGTTACGTGTCAGCAGATGAATGCTGGAAAGAAAACTGTAGTCACTTTGAGTCACATTGGGAGATCCGGCGGGCCCTTCAACAGGATCCAACTAGACTTCGTGGAAATGCCTAAATGCAATGGGTTGAGGTACATTTTAGTGCTGGTATGTGTATTCTCACGGTGGGTGGAGGCTTACCCAACACGCAGGTGTGACACTCTCACAGTGGCTAAATTATTGTTGAGGGAGCTCATCCCTAGATTCGGGATCCAAACCTCTTTGGAATCTGATAGAGGAAGGCACTTCCACAGTGAAATCATGAAGTTACTTTGTGCTGCATTGAATGTTGATCAGAAACTCCATTGTAGTTACTGACCAGAGGCTTCTGGGATGGTGGAACAAGTTAATGGAACTTTGAAAGCTCGGATGGCAAAAATGTGTTCATCAACATCTCTGAAGTGGCCTGACGCTTTGCCGCTCGTGCTAATGAGCATGCGAAGTGTCCCAGATAGGAGGACTGGATTGTCCCCACATGAGATCCTAATGGGAAGGGCAATGCGGGTGCCGGCAGTACCAGCTACAGCATTGATAAACATCACAGATGATTTGATTCTCGATTACTGTAAAGGACTATCTGACGTGGTCCGTTCTGTGTCTCAGCAGGTGCAAGGTGCAAGCTGCAGCTGTCCCAGCCTCGAGTGATATGTGTCACGACCTGTGTCCTGGAGACTGGGTGCTTGTTCGAAAGCACATGAGGAAGAGCTGTTTGGATGTTCGCTGGCGAGGCCCATACCAGGTGATACTGATCACTAACACAGCAGTGAAGTGTGGAGGATTGCCTAACTGGGTGCATGCCTCCCATACCCGCAGAGTTTCAGCACCCTTGGAAGAAACAGCTCCTCTCGTAAATGAAAATCCAGCTGATGTGGCAGGGCCACATGAGAGGACAAGTCAAGCTGTAAGGGTCGCTGACACAGCTGGTGGTGCACTAGAGCAAGCTGAAGGGGTTTCGACAGCTCAAACCTCGACTCTGACACCGAAGACAGAGATGGTGCAGTGGGCGGAGAAGAGTCAGATTCAGCAGAAAGAGGAAGTAGTGCACTGGGTATAGCAGGGGAAGGCAGAAGAACGACTAGAACTGAAGAAGGCTGGCCTGAAAGACAGAGGCGGTTGAATCTGAGGTTGGCACCCGAAAGAGATCTTGCTCCGGTGTCTGAGGTGTCCGAAACGGAAGCAAGTGACGAAGATCAGACTCAAGAGAGCCGGCGAAGGTCGAAAAGAACAAGAGTACCCTGCCGGAGATACTCTACCCCTGAGTGGACTTACACAGTGTTCGATGCAGGGGGTAGTGAGTACGGGGAGGCTGAGGTCGGTGTTGGTGTTCAGCCGGAGCCCGAATGTGGTAGTGAAGGTGGTGCTGTTGTTGCCAGGGCTCGAAGTCGAAGGAATATTGACCCTCACCGTTCCGAATCCCCCGCTTCTGAGTAAAGTTCGACAACTGGTTTTGCATCGAGTTGAATTTCCGTCTTTTGGGTTTGAGCCGTCTTCACATGAAATGATAATCTTGCGTCTTGAACTTTTGTATCACGTTCTGGAAGTACTCACTAATGATCTAATCATGGATGAAATATAACCTGTGTAAATAAAAGTCTAAAGAAGAAGATAACCTAGGCCCGAGTGGAAGAAGAGTAAACTTAGGGACTTTCACAGAAGAGGAACGAAACTAGGGAAGTCTTTTTTCTGGACTGTGTAAATAAGACTGTGGCTGACAAGGGAATTTCCAGAGGTTTCAAAGTTGCTCGAGCTGGTTAAGCAAGTCACGAGTGGAGGACACAGAGACTTTTGAGTGTTCACTGTTGAAACCAAGAACTTTTGAGAATTTTCGAAACCATGGAGGCTGGAGATCCCAACCGTAGATCCAAATTGATTGTAGGCATACTTATAGGTAGTGTAATAGTTTCTATAATCGTAGTAATTATAGTCTCATATACCGTTCCACATGAGCTAGCAGTGCAGGGGGTGCCAGGGACACCTACACCTACTACACCTAGCCGAAAAGAGGTAAACATAGGAGCTGACAGAGCTTTGCTATTAGAAGAAAGTCGTAGGTTGCATGTAGATTTGTCTAGAAGTGATTTTAAGCTTAATGCATACGCAAAGCTGCTATATGAATACGTGGATGCGATGGATGCGAAGGATTGTTATGTGTGTATGCAGTTGCCTGCGTCAGTGGATGAGGGTATTAGGTATCACCATCTTACACTGACTTATGGAATTTCATGTAGTCTTTTACTTAGTATGTTTTACGAAAGAGATCAGTTTGAGTATTTCTTTTCCAATTACGATGCTGTGCTTCCTGAAGTCCCAGCTTACAAGCATTTGAATAAGTACGACTATTATAAGACAGAGGATCGACTCAGGAAGTTCTTCATACCGTCTTTGGAATTGGATACAGCATTCGCTCACCGACATAATTTGACATGCTCATTGTCAGATGTAGAGAAGAAGTTTGTAGATCAGGTGGAAGACAGGTATAGAAAACTGACACAGACACGAGTCACAGGGCATAGCAGATTGGATTGGACGGACGAAGAAAAATTGCATAAGACAAAAGGAAGCTATAGTCCTATAGCTTTGGACCAAGAGCAGAGGGGCAAGCTGTGTGTGAGACGTTATCAGACTTACTATGAAAAAGTCGCAGTGGGACAGAGCACGTGTGATCACGTATTCACCATGGCAGATGTAGCAAATAATTTTCTCCAAGGCCCTGTACAAGTGATACCTACGGTGTATTTTGTGTGTGGAAAGAATGCTTATGTGAGGTAGCCCGCGAATTGGTATGGTACATGTTACTTGGGAATAATATTTCCAAAGATATATCATACGGAGGATTTGGAACTTCTGGAAGGTGGGAAGCATTCAAGAGTGAAAAGAGGTGCGAGTGCAGGGGTCGTAGTTGGAGATATCTTTGGAGCCATGATACCAAGTTTGGGAGTGATCTTGAATGATGTGAAAATTCGGAGATTGGCGACTGTGGTGGACGAACTATCGATGAATACAGCAAAGTCGTTGGTATTGGTGGAGGGAGAAATGTTGTCGATAAGGACAATGGTTTTACAGAATCGCCTTGCTTTGGATGTCTTATTGGCAAAAGAGGGCGGGGTCTGTAAATTATTGAAGGTTCAAGAGTGCTGTACTTATATACCAGACCACAGCAAGGATCTGGAACAATATATAAGTAACATCACTACCATCCACACAAAGATAGCGGATTTGACTGAAGAGGGAGTTTGGGAAAAGGTTGGCAAGGGATTTGGTCAAGTAGGGAGCTGGTTTGCGAATCTGGGGAAGGGATTTCTCGGTTATATTCTGAGACCTCTCCTTATCGTGGTGATTTGTGTGGTTTGCTTGTGGGGTTCGATCAAGGCTTACAAGTGGTATCGAGCAGGCCGAGTTGAGAGAGCTTTGAGAGAAAATGAGATGAGACTGGCAAGACTGCAGGACAGTCAATATCAGAGGCTCAAGAGAATGGAGAATCACAGACCAGGAAAAATGGCAACGAGTTCTGTTTAGGTCGGTTCTTTCTCCAAGGGAGTTGAATAAAATGTGATGACAGGAGTCATCAAAGGGGGGAACTGATAGAGCGCCATGTTCTTGTGAAATTTGTAGGGGTGCGCCATAATCACGGATAGCCCGCACCCACATATATCCAGTTATATATTAATGAATGGTTAGTAGTAGGTAGTTATAAATCGTAGTTATTAGAGTGAATAAGAAATGTAATGGTGCCATTTAATCATGCAATGTAATGCTTAATTGAATCGTGTGGAAAATAATGCATAGATGAATCACCTCATATGTAACCGAGCTGCAGTAGTTTAAATGTGTATCATATTAAGTTGCACATGTAGTCCACTTTTCGCATATGAGAGGTACTGAACCAATGCTTATAGAGGTGATTGAGAATTGTGTGTTAAAATTGTGTAAAGGCCTGACTGCATATACGCCAAGGAGAGGCCTGTTTATTCTTATGTTAGCTTGGGTTGTAGGCAGAAAAGTTTCTCTTGGAAAGGCTCTCTGGGCACCGACTGTAGATTTAATTAGCACAGTAGAGGGTTTTTGTTGAACGTATCTTCTGTTGCAGGTGCAAGGACACATGCCTCGTTAGTTAAAGACTAGCTCTTTGTTTCACAAAGTTAGAGAGATGGGAGGCATGGAAATGGGAGTGCAATGGAATTTAGGGATGATACTTTCAGCGGAGAAGGTGCCTGGGACTCAAGGTCAATGCAACCGTCCAAGATGAAGTCACCGTTCCGATGGAAAAGTACAAGAAAGAATACCTGGCCAAAGAGGCGTGACAAAAGGCGTGTTCAATTGTATTGGGATTTTGTATTAGGGATAGTGCCCCGAGGGAGGAGGCCGGAGAAGAGGTAGGAGAGATCAGAGAGAAGGATTGAGAGGGCCCTGATGAAGGAGCATCTAAAATCTGAGCTTAGGTACTAAGTGATTGCACTTCTTAGGAAGTCTTCACAGCTGATACCTTTTTACTTACTCTTGCCTGGGAAAATCGTTAAGTAGGGATGTCACTTAGTGTTAGTATAGGGACAGCAATGGATTTTAAGCTTATTTAGATAAATGCAACATAGAAATTGGAGCAATCATTGCTTGTTTGATTCTTCTAGAACTATCGATTCTCCTTATTTTGAGTCGGATGAGACTCCTGCGTAGGATATTATTTGTATTAGTGCCCATTTATTTCTTCAACCTCGTGTTGAGGTGCTTGCATGTCCAGTTATTTTTGGCGATAATAAATTCATAAACTTGAATTCGGAGTCAGTGGTCCTTCCAGGTAAATTGGGTAAATTGTTGTATAACCGGATAAGATTCTCTCCTTCACACTATTCAACAGGTAAAAAGATCCTGGCGACCAGAAGATTCTTACAGGTGATTAGATAAGAATCGGCGTTATCACCATGGTAACAGAGTATGAAGCGTTAGATGTGGTAGAACTTGCCGAGATCCTAGTCTGATGCCAATGTCTACTTATGTCTACGATGGAACCTCAAACATAGTTTCCAGATTCTTTCCTATCCAGTTTATCCCACTAACAGGCACACATGTCCACCGCTCCCAGTAACCTCTCACATCTTCCCTTTACTGATCCACTTCAGTTCATCTATCTCTATTCAGAACTCTGGAGTAACTGCATGAGATCTCAAGAGTTCAAACTTAACCTAACACAACTAATCCTCCTTAGAAAACGAAGCACATATTAATAATCTACTACTTGGGTTCTGGAGTAGCTAGCTACTGGCCGCAAAGCGCTTCAACACCTCGTCAGGGGTAGAAAGCGCTATATACATACAATTTACAATTACAGTGGGCGGAGACAATGGCAGGTTAGAGCATTTAAAATGGCGGAACCAAACATGAAGGACTGCATTGACAGAACTAGCATTGCAGATAGCTTTCATTTCTTTGAACACCGTTTGCAATTGTTTCTTAAAAAAGCGGGGAAGGTAGGCCATTCCAGTGAGGCTTTGCTAAGTCAGCCCTAAGTGGTGCTCGAATAGGGTTCATATTACATTGACTGCTTGGAAGGACTAAAAGGTAACTAAAAGCTGTGAGGGGTAAAGTTCTAAGCAGGTCACTGGTTAGGAGTTAGAAACTTTTTTCTCTAGACTTCCTGCGAGACCAGAGGATCCGCTTGGGCCTGCCAAAAACCACTCGGAAAGCAATACTTCAGCTCTGGTTGGAGAATTCTTGATGCACTGCCAAGGGTGACTGGGCACACCGTGGCACAGGCCCAGGGGCTGAAGGCAGCCGAGCGCCCTGTGAGAAGTCTCACGGGTGAGGCCTGTCCTTGCAGCTCCTCTTTAGTGAATGGTTTTTTTCGTCAGATGTTTTCCCCATGGTGCTCGGCCCATTGCCGACATGGCCGGATTGGCCAGTTTACTACTCCTTACCACAAATAGTATCCTCCCTTATGAACAACAGTGATAAAGGAGAGAGAGATATCTATACTCCACCGCTCTTAGGGGTGGGAAGAGGAGAAAACCTATTTTTTATATATATAATCCTCACCCACTCAAGTAGTGTCATGCTTCATCATCGGGTTCAACCTGACTCCTAAAGGTCAGGGTGGGCTCAACCATGTTCCAGGGAGCTCTTTAGAGAAGTCTTGATTTTTTTAGAGGTTTTTTTTTCATATAATAAAAATCCCTCGTTCACCCCAAGTTATCCCTTTCTTGGTGGGGTGAGGGGGGATGATTCAAACTATAGGAAGGGGCAAACCCTAAGGGTCATAGGACCACAACATCCTGTTTGCCCCTTCCCATAGTTTTAATCATCCCCACTCACACATTTTACTACTCCGCCATTTTCCCTGTCGACTGCTGGGCAGGGTGCTGGTTTCAGAACAGGAAGGGCTGCCATGACCCAACCATGCCCCCGTAGTCCAACTCTACTCACACCCTTCTGCAGTGAGGGGCTGGTTTGAAAATTTTTGCTGCGGCTGATTTTGGTTTCCAGTCCAACCCTGATTGCTGACAACTGTACCGGGGTAGCAGTTCTAAGTTTATATTCTGTTATTTTATGTATTTTATTTTTTATTTTTATGTAGCGCTTATGGGTTGTCACACCTGCATCGGTCTGCTGAAAAAGCACTGGTACCCACTGCGCACTGCCAGGATTAGCTCAGCAAAATCCACACGAGACCGCTCTTCCAAAAATCATCCTTTATTTTGTAAGGTATGCAAAACGGTTTATTGCGGAATTCAGTGACGTTCCTACAAGAGCACTGTGGGTGTTTGCCCTCTACTTAAAAAAAACATAAGAAATTAAGAGCTTGTGGGTCCAGCCTGGAAAAAAAATATGTATTTTTCTTCTAGCGACTATGCTCAGTCCCTTTAGTTCTCCTTTTGGGATCATGCCTATGCCAAATGGGCATGTGGGGCTTGAGAGACCCCCATCACGCGTGGCTGGCTCACATACATGGAACGATCAAGGACCCCGTCAGTCACTGCATGGAAGTGCCGGGATTGGGAGCCAGAACATTCACTGCCACTCCACTGTCAGAGTGAGGTGATGCTAGGCACAGGCCCATGCCCACCCCTGCACCCCCTTCACGTCTGCCAGGGGACCCTAGGAGTTTGTGGGAGCACTGGACCTTGTGATCTCCCAGATTCTGTGAGCTTTTGGCCATGATGTACACCTGATGGAAGATGGCTCGAGGCCCGCAAGGCTGAAGATGTAGGCTTCTCGACCCCGGCGTAGTCAGAAGTGTGGTAGTATAATTGTAATTCACAGAACGTGTAGAGGGTGCCCCGCAGCCTGCTGGGGGATTTCAGAGTACCTGTATTCTCTTCAAACACTCTTAGTACCAGGGGCTGGATTAAGACTGAGGCGGAGTCCGCCTGGACCATTGTCACCCATTGAAAATGCTGCTGCACAGACCTCCTGGGTCTGGTATGATTACAGGTTCTCTAAGCATCGGATCTCCCAATGAATCCATAATTAACTAGATCACCAGTACATGTTTGTCTCTCCACAGCTAAACCAAGGGCATTATCTGCTTCTATCGCATGTCAGAAAATGGAACCACAAAATCAGCTTTGTTGAAAATCAGCGACTCTCCATTCTAGCAACTCTTGTGTGTCGTGAGGGACACGACAAAGTCCTCTGAACACCATTGATAAGCTTTTTACGTTTCACCTAAAAGACACTGCAAGCTGTCTCTTTGTGAAAAGACCTATTGTCAGCTTACAGTGGGCTTAGAACCCGCCCATTACTTACTATTGGCTGGCTTTATTGTCACTCTCATTTGCTTGCTCTTTTTGTTTCTGTTCCTCCCTTGCAGCATGGCCTTATTACTTGTCTTTTACTGCTTACTTTTCAAGCACCAATATTTTCTTTTTGGTTAAGCACTCCATGATAGCGCATGTGTTATTCAACTGTGTCCCTCGTGTACTTCTCCCCCCACCTCTGCCACGCTCTGTGTTGCTCTTTCTCATCCGTGTGCTTCTCCATCACACATCCAAGTTGCGCTTCTCCCGTGTGCTTCTCCCCAGTGTTGCTTTCTCGCTCGTGGGCTTTCTCCCCCCATCTCCACGTTGCTGTTTCACCCACCCATGTTTTTCTCTTCCTTCTGCCTGTGATCCACTTGGCTCTATCTCCTTGTTGGGTACTTCTCCCCTACCAAGCAAACACAAGGAGATGGTGGATGAAGCGCTGAAACTTTTCAGTCACTCACCCCCAGTCACAGATCTGGGTTGAATCCATCATCGTTCTTTAGCTCACTTCGCCACCCCAGTTCAGACACAGCCATAAGCAAATCAGTCTTGATCATGTTCCTCATGAGAACAATTAAGCCTGAACTGCCAAGCCAGGTCTTCCCTGATCCAGAAACAAGCATCCTGGGACCAGCTTTGGGGTAACACCCCTCATGAGCCAGGTTAGCTTGAATCCAGTGGTAACGTGAGCAAGGGACCCACGTCTGGGCATACCCTGCCAACTTAGGGCGAACAAAGCAAACACAAGGAGATGATGGACGGAGCGCTGACATTTTTCAGACAATCACCCCCAGTCACAGATCTGGGTTGAGTCCATTATCGTTCTTTAGCTCACTTCGCCACCCCAGTTCTTCTCCTCTACCATCTGTGTTGCTTCCGTCCTGTTGCTGCCTGTCTGTTTTGGAGAGGATGTGGCGCATCGGCCAGAGCTGCCAACTTGGGAGTTGGGGATCCATGTTTGAGTCTCTGCGTCTGTGCAACATCCTGCAATTCTGGGCAAATCGCTTAATTTCCCCGTGCCCATGGACAGCGCCTAGATACCTCCATGGGTGATAAACTGTGCTATATAAATCTACAAACTTAAAACTCAACTTCCCACGCCCTCCGTGTTACTTCCGCCCTGCCAGCCATCCTTCTTATTTCAGACCCCCCCATCCATCTGTATTATTCCTTCCGCCCCCTGGCTGTCCGTGTTGCTTTCCTTCACCTGTGCGCTCCTTGTTGCTTCCATCCCTCCACCCTCGTTGCTTCCGTACCTACCCGCCTAAAAGAAGAAAAAAAACTTTTGCGCTATTTTCCATTTTATTAACTGATTCCAACTTAAATCGGTAAATAAAAAAACATCCATGAGGCGTTATTTCATATTTTCAGCGCTTTGTCAAAATTCACCACTATAGCGCCTCAAAGTGACTTCTCTGTAAATAAGGTGCACGACGTTGACCTTAGCACGCACCACAAAGGGTAGCTCGTGAGGTGCACTTTGGGCCGGGCAGTGTGACTGAAGTGCTGAAAGCTGTAATTAACTCAGCCTTCCTTGTTCCCGGAGAGCCAGGACCTTGTATTTCCTGGTTCTCAGGAGCTAAGTCCTGCGCTGTTCTAATTGGGTGCGGCGGATGTTGCGGAAGTGCAGGAGGCTTCTCGTGGTCTTGTTCTCTCCAAGTGGGTGTTATGTGTACATACCAAGGCAGGAAGGAACCTCATTCCAGAGTGACGTCTGGATAATGTGCAGCATTCATTTCTTAAATTTGCTGCAAATCCTCTTTTTAATACTTGAATTGTGCCAAAGATAGCTTCTCTCTTGGTTTCCTGTGTTGTCAAATCTATGGTCAACATATCTAAATTGTCCTGCAAGCTTGTGCTGAATAATCTGTGTGCTGTGCTTGCAGTGCCTGAAAGGGTTGTAATGTAGCTAGTAATACAGCAACCTGTTGGCTCTTTAGCAAAATTCAAACAAACTTTGTGTGCCTGATTTAGATCTTGGCGGACGGGTTACTCCGTCACAACGGTGACGGATATCCCGTCTGCAGAGATATAAATTCCATAGGATATAATAGGATTTATATGTCGGTGAACGGGATATTCATCACCATTGTTACAAAGGAACCTGTCCATCAAGATCTAAATCAGGCCCTATGTTTGCCATTGTCTTCTCAAGCCAAATTTCCTTGGTGCTGCATCATAGAGGGGTGAAAGTGTTCTTAGGCTGGCGTAAAGACCATTATTATTACACTTAAGAAAGTTGCACATAGAATAACTCCCCAGATCCCATAACAGACCTCTGTGCTCGTTGGAAAAATGATGTGGAACAGATAGATGACGATGAGTTGCAGAAGGCCTTGGCCTCCCCCAAAGAAGTGGCCATACGTTTGCACTTTAGATAGGTGCATAGAACCTACTTCACCTGCACCACACTAGTTAAAATGGGAAGGGCTGATTCCCCGATGTGCGTGAGGAGCTGTGGGCATGAAGGCACATTTTTCCACATTATTTGGGAATGCCCAGAGTTGCAGGTGTACTGGGAGGCACAACTAGGTCGCCGGTGGTATTTGCTGAACATATGGGGTGAGATGACCCTCACAAGTAAAGAATGTCTCTGGGTGACACTCGGTTTTATGGTGGCTAAACGCAATATTACTAAGCTCTGGAGAGCCGCAGCGGCCCCTACGTTGAATGAATGGAAGATGGATATGGACTGGTGCATGATGGCGGAGAAGACGGTATATGAAAGTAGGGGCTGTCCCAACAAATGGTCCAAGATCTGGGGGAAATGGAATGCGTACCAGGGAATTATATGTTCACCACTGCCCCCTAGAGGATGAAGGGAATTGTTTGAAGACTCCTAAGGGGGATGGAAGATCTCGAGGGGAGGGAGGAAGACATAAGAATTAAGTATTGGATCACAATGGATGTCACCTCCTTTTGCCGGACTGTATCGCAAAATGTTCTGTACTGAATGTAAGTTGCCGTCGCATGGCGATGTATTAATTTCATGTTTTCATTTCATGTAAAGAAAGTTGCACATTGGATTAAGGAGTTTATCGTTCTAACTACAAGTGACCGCCAGATAAAAAGTAGGAGTATAAAATACACCGAATGCTCATACAGAGAAACTCTTTCCAAGTGATTTTATCAGTTTACTAGTTGGACCCTGAGTGAGGTCGGCCCATTACACCATCATCAAGTTTGCGTTCTTGTTCCTCTGGACTGTCTGAGCCTGTTCATTCCTTCTTATCCCACATTGCACCACACAGCCATGATCTAGAACATGTCTTAAAATATAGCTGCAGACAATTCTGCCAAATTTTAAGGATCTGCATAAAAATCGGGGAATGACCACGACAGCAGTTTCAATTACTCAATACTGAATGTCTCCTGTGGTGCCAAGAGGCAGCAGGAGACAGGAGGCGCTTTCTCCAGATTAATGGGTGGTGTGTGATATTACTGGCACACTCCCAAGAAAGCTCCAGAATTGCTTCTAATGTTCTAAGGTGGGGTCAATGTCCAAGAATCCAGTGAAGGGACATTTTTCCATGTATGGCTTTAAATGTTTCCAAAGGTCAGTGAACCTGACCCAGCGACATTCCTGGTGTAGGTACATCTCGTTACCAGATGAAGAATGGCGTTAGCTGCACTCAGTGATATAAGTCCCTCACCCCTCATGCTATTGGTTGCTTGGTGTATTATTCCGCCCCCTAGGAGCGGTTGCATTGCAACGCATGGGGGACTGTTTTACATCTCAAACGTACTCTGAATCATCACACATTGAATTCTTTATCTCACAGACACATTGTATGCAGAATATTGTTTATTTGTTTTTTTTCCACTGGAGCAGGATTTAGACTTCAATGGTTTCACTCGTAGTCCCCCACACCCCACTTAAGAAATAAAGTGTCTCCATAGACTTCAAGGGTGTCCCCCCCCCCTAACAAGTAAAGTGTCTCCATAGACTTCAGTAGTTTCACTCTTAGCCCCCCCCTAAGAACTCTTCAAATGGTTTCACTCATAGTCCTCCTCCCGTAAGAATTAAAGTGTCTCCATAGACTTCAATGGTGTCCCTCTCATCCCACTCATAGCCCCCCCTTAAGAAGTAAAGTGTCTCCATAGACTTCAATGGTGCCCCCTCATTTCACTCCTAATCCCCCTTATGAAGTAAAGTCTCCCCACAGACTTCAGTGGTTTCACTCATAGCCCCCCCCCCCTTAAGAAGCAAAGTGTCTCCACAGACTTTAATGGTGTCCCCCTCATTTCAAACTTACATCCTCCTCCTAAAACTGTTCTTTCTCCATTCAGTGGGATCACCCTCTTAAACCTCTTCCCGCGCCCTCATTGGAGAGTCAACAGTCGAGTGGCCAGGAGGAAAGCTGACGTGCAAGAAGGAGAGAATTGGCATTTAACAGACCAGATCTCTTTAGGTGCGCCTCTGAATAAATGTGAAGGGCGGCTATTAATGGCGAACCCCACACCCTTGTCTTTGGGTGAGAGACAATAAGCTCTGGTAGCTACCAGGAAGAGCTGTTGGATGGTAGAAGAAGGAACCAGGTTTCAGAACTGGATAAACCACTGGCCGGTGATGAGATGCAGGATGTCCAGGTGCTGAGGCGCCATCACATGTGCATCACAGAGCAGGTCTAGGAATGGACCGGGAGATGAGTTGTGACACTGACTGTCCACTGCAAAAGGGAGTGAGGAACAGAGTAAGCAGGTACCAGCATCTTGACATAGCATCGACTAGTGCTAACGGGCTTGACTTGCTTTTGGTGCACCTACCAGTCACAGACACTCTGACAATGTGCCTGGAGCCAGAACGTATGGCGCCAGATTGGAAAGAGACCATTGCACCGTTATGGGACATGACTAGCTGCAGTGAAGAGGTAAAAACTCAAGGTCGATGCAGACTGAAACATAGCAGAGAAGCTGTTCAGCAAAACAATCAACCAAACCATTGTTAAAGACAGAAAAAGTATGTCATGACTTTCTCCAGATACAAGGATTGGAGGGATAGAGTATTGACAAAGCCAATAGGTCTCACCTTTTTATTGCTACAATGGCATTCACTTTCTCATGCCCTTGGAGTTTTGAAAAGCTGCAATCACCACTTTGGAGATGTTGGCTTTACTGGTTCAGGCCATTACTAGAGGTCTCTGGAGTCGGACCACGCGCTTGAGCGCGCAAATCCAATTACAGGGCAGTGGTGAGCGATAGGACTGTGTAGGACGATGACAACATTTCAAGATTTGAATGAGAACATAGATTGGCATCTCATGGGTGCTCCTGCACCCAGCGCTGCTTAAAGTAAGGGACAATTTCAGAAAAAGTGCCCTTTTTGTATGGTTACCCCCCACTTTTTGCTCCAATGCTGATGGTTATGACTCTGGAAGTGCACCCAAACCTGCTGCCGAGACCCCAGTGCGTCTCCCTAAACTGATCTATGTGAAATGGTAACCCCAATTGGCAATGACTGTAACCCCCTTATAAGTCCCTAATGTATGTTATCAGTGGCACTCAGGGCATGGGTGCTAAAGGGGTCACCAGGGCCTGAAGCACTATTTGTGCCACCCTGAGTGACCCAAGTAAACTACTGACAGCAGGCCTGCCATTACAGACTACAGGAGCAGTGCCAACTTCTCGGACTCAACTTTGTCCTCACCATGTGTGGCAAAATCGATGCATTATTTTTAATATATGCCAGTCACCCCTAAGGAAAGCCTCCTGAGCTCAGGAGGCAGGGTTCATTATATTATAGGTGTGGACATGTAAGTGCAAGCTTATATGTCCTGCAGTGGCCTTTACCATTAAAGGCTTCTTCAAGTGATACGCGGTTAATAGGATAACATGGGCTAGCACCCGGGCAAATTCGAGGTTGCCAGCTCCATTATGGTACAGCCGAAATATGTCATGTTTGGTATCAAACAATGTGCCTCATCACCCCTGACATGAATCTCTTGTTGAGGACGATGTGGCATGCACCCAGGTGGCTAACTTAGAGGTTGCCCACCTGGTTGTCCCAGCCTTTCCTGTGCTCTGGCTGCCAGCCGGCAGCTCCTGTCACCAGTTCAGGAATCTGACCTCCTGCCAGGAGGTGTGAACTCTCCCAGGAGTCAGAAACAATGGCCTGGACGGGAAGGAGGTGGGACAATTAGATATTCAGGAGGTGCACACCCCCCAGAAGGCTAGCCACACCCCTAGGGTGGACTACCTGGTCTGGACTGCTGAGGAAGACTTCTGCCATTTTTAAAAGTGGTAGAATAGAGGGTTCTGGGTAGAAATGGTGACCCACACATCCCCGGATGTGTTCACCTCAGGGGCAATTAGCCGCTGGGGCCAGTAGCCCATTGACCACTTGCCCCACACCCCTGATGCCCCTAAATCTAACTACCTAATCTGACACCAGAGCCTCAGTACTGATCTGACTTGCAACAAAGGACAAAGAGGACACCCATGTCTGTGACAGCGTGATCTGCACAAAGCAAAGACGTGATACTCTGCACCTGTGGCAACCTTTCTGGAATTGCACGACTGTGACTCATCCTGGACCAAAGCTTGGTTCCCCTAGACAGAGGGACCCCTTTGAGAGCCAAAGTCAACTCCAGACTCCATTGGACTAGTTGAGCTAGTCCCCTGCACCCGCAGGTAAACACAACGTACCAGAACCAAAGAATCGCTGGCCATCGGGCCCTCTGATTGATCATCCAAAAGTAGATGGCCCAGTGCATTGTGGGAAACGTAGTCCTGACCTCCACCAAGTTTGAATTAACTACTGTTTTCCTCTGGACGTCGAAATAACTTTCTGCTGACCTTACCTCTGCAAAGGCATGTTGGTCACCAGTCCGGTAACTACCCCCTTTACGGGGAACTGCACCTCGAGGGAACTCCGCATAACCTTCATCAGACGTCAGCAGTGTCGTCATTGTCGACTTTTTGCACCCAGTTCCCCACCAGCACAGTGTAAGCGGTAAAACCAGCTCCCACCCTAGCACCGGTTACAGTCAAAACAACGCTGCACCCAGGCTTCTTGAGCCATGTAAAATTTAAGTGACTGTCGTGGCTTGTTCCTGGGACCCGCATCACCTTTATCCTCCTTGGGTTCCAGGCAACTCGACCTGCAAGTGACCGATTGTCACTGGTGTTTTTTACCATTGTCCGCAATGATAACGTTTTGCAATCCCATTTTGCACTGATTTAATTTTGCTTCTAAAATCCATAACCCTGGTTATACTTATCTAATTGACTTCGTTTTGGTGTCTAAATATATATAAAAATCTGAAGAAAGCAGCTGGGTCTTAGAAGACTGCACCACCTGGACTGGTCACAAAGTAAAAAAGTTTATGATATTGCCCACCTCAAATGATCTGCCGCTTGTAGACCATAGAAATGAATATATAAGCTCGTTGGTTGAGAGGCAATATATACACAACACACAATTTGTACAGAAAAAAGCACATCAATAATAGAACGTCAGCAGTAAGTCATTTCTGGTCTTTTATTTCCAGATAAACTTGATATGCAATTGATGGAACCAGCCAACGCGTTTCGCCCAAACATGGGCTTCTTCAGGGCTGTAAAGGCATACAATGAGGGTATAATTTAGAATGTTGGTATAAAACCACACGAAACATATTAATGAGTGAAAAATAGCAAGAGTTAAAAGAAAAGAAGAAAGGAAACGAGAGGAAAGAAAAAACGCAACCAAGAAGTGATGGAGTTTATCGAAGAATGGTGAAACCGTGGAGGGGTAGAATAGTGTGCCATCGGAATAAGAGAGAGTGAAAACACCAGTGACATCCAAAAGATATGTTTGGATGTGAAAACCCACATAGTGCTTAGGGATAATAAACACAGTGATTCACAGGTGGAGCTAAACCAAAAGACAAATGTGCCCGTGCTCAGTGAGAGACTAATAGAATCCAAGGGTAGCTGGCTTACCAATAAAATAATATTAGGAAACAGATCCTCAGTAGCTGGATCAAGAACGGGGAATGAAACCGTTCTAAAAGAAGCAAATTCAAAAATAAAACTACAAATAACGTTACGCATCCCAAGACTTTAGCAATATAATGAAAAGTGCAAAGGTGTGCAAACGACATACCTAAAATTGTTATGGAGAATTCACGTAGTGGAGGACAGTTCTGTGTTAATAAAAAATACCTGTGAATAAAGAAGTAGTGCGATAAGCACAAGGAAGGTAAACTGCGCTAATAGTTTAAGATGCCGCAAAGTGAGACCAATAAATGAATATTGTTATCAAAAATGTTTAAATATGGGAGAACGGTTAAATATCCACTTATAGGATAATCAAAGTGGAGTGGTAACAAACCTAAACAAAACCGAGTGCAAATTTAAAAATAAGAACGGTAATCTAAGGCAAATTTTTGAATTTGCTTCTTTTAGAACGGTTTCATTCCCCGTTCTTGATCCAGCTACTGAGGATCTGTTTCCTAATATTATTTTAAACTAAGGCGCCATGCACTTACTTCATATAATTGTTAATAGCTTTGAGGGAGCCTCGAACTCACCCTGACATTGGGAGAGCTACGTCTAGACGCCACAGGGGTCACTGAATTAAATGACCTGTCACCTGCCCTCCTGAGGATGGCAAGAGACCTACGCCTCCTGGCTGCGTGCCCCCTACAGCGCCACCGCCAAGTGCTGCCAGCTTCAAGGCGCGGCGCAGGCTCAGCCCGAACACTTTACAGCACAAGGTGCACCAATTACTGAGCCATTAAGTTAATGGGGACAGACTCTGCTGCCAGCAGGTGCCAAGCAGAAACTTTTTATGTAGAAACTCCAAACAGCAGCGCGCACACAGCTGTTTACAGACCAACAAGGGCTGTTATCGGAGCCGGCGGTGCTGGGCGCACTGGGCCCCTCCCGCTCAAGGTCCGACCGGCCCAGGGGTGACATTGGGCCCACAATGAATGCGAATTAGTGTTTGTTTTATGCCATTAAAAGTGTAAGGGTCCGTGACCGTCACCGGTGGCTGCCCACGACACATGGGAACCTGAGGTCTCCCCTCACTAGCAGACCAGGGGGCTGTATTACACAAGGTGCCCTGGGGGCACAATGGGTGTTTGCGTCCGCTTTGCACGCCCCCGAGGGCACTTTGGTTTTACAGAAGGGACAGGAGACACTTGTGCAGCCCCTTCTGTAATACCGATAGCACTGGCACACATATAGCGCTAGTGCTATCTTCAAGGGGGCGTTCCTTCATTTGCATGGGGGTGTGACCCATGCAAATCAGGGAACCCCTTTCTCTCTGCGCCCGCGCCGTATTACAGATATGGTCGCAGAGGCAAAGAAGCTCTCTGGAGGCGCACTGACAGTGTACCCCCTGATGGCAGCCCATCTGGAGGGGGTAACAGGGGTCCTATGGACCCCTCAGACATCCTCTTGCAGGAGATGCAGTCACTGACTGGACTGCTTCAAAGCAGCCGCTCTGTTTTTTTACATGAATGCGCTGCCCCCAGGGCAGCGCGATTTTGCGGCTGCCCTGAGGGCAGCGCATTCATCATAATATGGTGCATTTTCCTTCATTGCACTGGGCACACCTTTTAAAAGGTGTGCCCAGTGCAATGAAGTAAAATACGCCCCATGTATAATGCAGCCTCAGGTAGGTTTGTGAAGAGAGGGGTTGCCCTGCCCTGGGCTGTATCGTACAGACAGGACCATTTGAATTATGCAATTTTGTGACCGCGCCGTTTTCTGCATAATTTTAGTTTTGTCGCATTTGTTACATAATATCATCAGCTGCATAAGCTGTAAATTTCAGCAAAAAAAAAGTCTCTAGCTCAAGCGGATCAAAAGGTTTGAAAAATGCAGCAACAGGTGTTGCCGTGCAGTGAAACAACCGTCACTCTTCACTTTTCTGTTGCCTATTTCTGTATTTGGATGTCAAATTGGTACTAATGAAGTGTAAACGTTGTCCAGCACGTGTTGCCATGTTTAAAAATGCCAAAGGAATGAGGTAATACTAACATATCTGCCGCATTACGCTGCTTAATGCCTTTTCTTGCCACATAATTTAGTCCTCCCCTGCCACATAATTCCAGTGGTACTGACTATAGATAGACACACATGAAGACAGAAAGCCCTGTGCTCTGTACAGCTTACAGTAACCCAGGCTTTTAGTCACATGCGCTGAATGGGGTCCTCCTGCCCAGCAGAGCTTAGAGAAAAATGTCTTTGCCCTCAGCAGCTCCTGCTGAATCGATGCTGTGGTCGAGCGAAGGACATCACAGAACAAGTGTAAGTCTCTTGGGGAATACAACAGCTCAACCTGGCGCACTCATCACTTCTGGGTCTACATTGACAATGTAGGACTGCGTGTGTTCCTCAGTTGCATTAGCTGTCGTTGGTAGCAGCTTCCTTGGTCTTCATCCACAACGACCATTGACAAAGCCTACAGGTCTGGCCTTGGAAAGCATGCAGTACGTTTTTAAATATTTGTTTCGCAAAATTGGCAGACATAAAAATACAGGAATGTCCCTGCAATCCTGGCACTGAAGTGCACTTCTTTTCAGGCAGTTGTGAACATGTAATGGGTCAAATGCCATCACTCCGAGAAAGTGTGACCAGGTCTGAAGTGTGATGAGTTGTACCACTAGTACCACAATGCGATTTTAAGGATGCTGCATTTCCCACATACTTGTAGATTTGCCGCATGTGGAACATAATCCATCATCTGCTGCGTCATCTGCAGATTTTAACAAAAATAGTTTTTAGGTCACAGGATCAAAAGTTACTAAAAGTGCAGCAACCTGTTGTCGCACACTAGAAGGCCCTTCACAAAGATTGACTGGACCACCTATATGTTGCCTATTGCTATATTTTGGTGTTAAAACAGTACTAATGCGGTGAAACCTTTGTCCAGCCAGCATTAGAATGTGTAAAAATGACAAAATAAAAAAGTAATTCTATCACAAAACGTGCTAAATTACGCTACATACTTTGCCTTTTCTTGCCGCATAATTTAATCCACCTTGCCTCATAATTTGGTCCTTCCCTGTCGCATAGTTCCAGTGGCCCTGGTAATGACCCACTGCACCAGTGCCCAAGGACACGATCAAGAGCCTGGGTATATGGCTGGATAACACCCTCCGGTTCAATCACCAAGCAACCAAACTCGCGGCCACTTGCTATGGTCTACTGAGGCTGCTTCGGAAGGTTCTCCCCTTACTTCCATTCCTGGCGAGACAGATCATGGTCCAGGGCCTTATTCTGTCACGCCTAGACTTCGGAAATGCCCTCTATCTGGGAGCCCCGCAATCCACTCTGAATAAGCTTCAGGTCATTCAAAACTGCGCCGCTCGAACGTTTCTTCAGACTCCCCGTCGATCTCCTATCAGCCCTGGCCTCAGAAGCCTACATTGGCTCCCAGTCCGGGAGAGAATTAAATTCAAGGCCCTCTGTATCACCCACAGGGCCTTCTGGAAAACAGGCCCCGCCATAAATCAACCATTGATCACTCCCTACCGGCCGATTAGACAGCTTAGGTCATCCTCCTCTCTTCTTGCCAAAGTACCCAGGATAAAAAGAACTAGATGTGGTGGCCGCTCGTTCTCGCACAACGCGGCCAAACTATGGAATGCTCTCCCCCCGCATCTGCGATCAGAGTCTAATATACTCTCATTCCGTAAGCTCCTCAAGACTTTTCTGTTTCAATAAACCCGGACAGCCCCAAGTGTCTTTCATGCCCGTATTGTCCGCAGCGCTAGGACGCCTAAGGGTAGCTATCGCGCTCAACAAATTGTCATTCATTCATTCATGCTGTAGTCTGTGGTGGGTGGAATCAAAACATGAATGACACATGTACAGACCAGTGGGTAAAGAACAAAAGTTCCGGTACATGTGTATATATTTTTATTACGTTTTTTTGATTAAAGCATGAAAATTGTGAGCCAGCTATCTTTACCCTTGCCCTACAAAGAAGAGGCACTTTGATGCACACACCTACGTGCCGATTAGGATACGCAGCACAGTTCTTTTTTGGCTTTAACTCCTAAACATGGGACAGGGTGCATGAAATGAAATTTGACTTGTTGCAAGATCCCTGTGAAGATGTCGGCTACCGCTGACGGAAGCACTCCTGGTACCTGATAGCAAACGCACCAGATGTACAGCTGAGCTGGCACAGCTGGAAGCAGCACAGCAAAAAGAACAATTGAGGGATGGAATGCTGAAAATTGTCAAACATTTACCCCCAGTACAGAGATCTGAGCCTAAATCCATCATTTTATTTGCTCGCAATGCCATTCCAGTTTGGAACCAGCCATTTGTAAATCAGTCTTGACTCTGCTCCCCAAGGGAACAGTCCAGCCCAAACTGTCAGGCCAGGGCCTTCCTGGTCCGGCAAACAGCAGCAATCTCATGCTTCCTGCCTGTGTGACCATCAAGGTAGACCGTGGCCTTATTCAAACTCCCTGTCCTGGGGAGTCTTCAGCTGTCTTTGAGGACCTTTCCTGGTTATCACCGCTCTTCTTTTTTTGCTGCTCTCTGGTGTCCTGTCAATGTCACTTGCCATAATGTCCAGAAGCAATGGCCTTTGCTGTGCTTGCCAAGTGTGATATAAATTCATTGTAACGTAAAAAAGATGCAGTGTTGAGCAGCTGACATCTGTGACTCTGGTGTTTATGAAGGCTTCTAAGCGCTACATTGAATCATGCAGTACCCACAGGTTTCTGGCTTAGGGGGAGGGAGGAAGGGTACCAGGGAGTAGGAAATAGACGTGGCTTAAGGTTGGGATCAGTCAAGACATAAAAGATAAAAGCTCAGGTTTTGTTGAGTTGAGCAAACAAGACCTAGAGGGTGGCAGTCAAGAAGACAGTTAACAAGCATTGACAGTCAATACGCACACGTGTGTGTGATGACGCTATGGCAGCCCAGCGAGATGATGCATATACGTGCATGCGTCATCTTCACATGCGCACGCACGGCCGGATGTGGTTTCCCTTCCGAGATGTGGGATTCCTATCTGAAAGCAGTAAACTAAAAAAAAAAAAAAAAAAAAAAAGTGTACAAAAGCGCCTTTTAAGAAAGGAGTGGCCTGACAACAAGTTGCATCTGTTGGTCCTTAAAAAAAAAAAAAGAACACAACTTGGATGGGCAGGGTAGCAATGGAAAAGCGGGTTGGTTGTGAAGGGGTAATGTCATCCCCAAAGCAGGGGGACCACGGAAGCAATGGAGCAGCTTGTGGTTGAAAAATAAAAGAACAAAAAGTCAGACTGAGAGCAGTGGGGAAGCAACAGACAAGCTGGGAGGAAAATGGGGAACAAAATTGAGAGCACAGGTGGTGGGGATATGGGGGGAGGGGTAGCACATGAGGGACCCAGCAAGTAAACACATGCACTATGTGAAAGGCAGCGAGTCTTCTAAGACCCTCAATGCTGCCCGGTGCAGGGTTCCACCTCTAATTCACTTTGGGTTCGCTATCAAAATAATGAGGCAAGCGCTGGAAACTGGAAGACAAGAAAAAGGTTTATTTCTCATGAGGAGATCACGTCAACTGCAGACACCGGGATGTCTGAGGGAGGTGTTCTGCTGATAACTCCTTTGGCTCTTCCTTTTATACAGGTTTGACACAATGCATTGGTTTCATCAACATGGTTACACAAGCTTGGGGTCCCGCCCGGGCAGGTTGTCACACAAGCCCAACAGTAATTCTCTTCCCACCCAGGTCAAACAGACAATCTTATCTTGCAGCTGGACCTTGCTTCAGGGTCTAAAACATGTGAGACCGGCCAGATCTAAGAGTCCGTTCTGTTGATAAAAACAGGTCCCATTGTTGGTAACAACAAGTCTTGCTGTTTGCAGTGCAATAAATCATGTTGCAAGAGTCTTTTGGTGTTTGGAACCTGTTTGTGTAACTAGGTGCAGTGAGGGGTAGAGTGTCCAAAGGTTTGCCTGAAAACAGAGATGAGAGGAAAAACGAGTTTGTGGCAGCAAGTGGCGCTGAGGTTTGTTGTGGCAATAGAGTTTATAGCCCCAGCACACATACCAGGTCAGTCAGAGGGTCAGAGGGATGCTAGTAAGGGCAGGGTGAAACAAAGGTGACCAACAGAGTACAAAATGGCTGTGATAGATTAAAATGACTGCAACTTATGTGCACATAGAATTCCACCAGACAAGATGGCGCAGGTAATGTTCATGATTATCGTTTTGCTTTTAACAGTGGCCCCTTTGAACATAACTAGCCAGCTTGTCAGTCTATTTCGATCTCCATAATGTCCTGTATCTCTTGATCATACATTACTCTCGTTTTTGTTAGCTGAGTGTCCATAGTCTTAGGGTGCAAGGTAGTTATGCAAAGAGAACACAAAGGTGGTATACAGTGTATACCCAAACAACAACCACATATTGTCAATACTGGGACCAAGAGAATCATTGATATTTTCCAACCCCACTCCTTCAAGATGCCCCAAAGCCAACTTCCAATTGTCCAAGTCTCTGATCCTTGATGAATTTCTGAAGATAGTCTATGGAGATGTTCGATTGCTTCATAGACAGAAGGTGAATTATCAGGAATGTATACACAGCAGCTGGCACCGATGATGCGGCATGCTCCTCCACGGTCCGCTAGTACCACGTCCAGGACCATGCGATTTTGCAGGGTAACCAGACGGATCGCTTGGAGCTCAGCAGTGTTGTTGGTGAGGATGCCAGCAGTGACGTTCAGGGCGGTCTCTACCGCTTGCGACAGATGTCTGATGGCTCGGCTGTTTGCCATCGGACCCCATAGCGGGATGAGCCCTTTTGCTGCGTCGAGGAACTGTGATGAGGCAGAGTCTGCTTGATCAATGTCTTTAGAATGCTTTTCTCGATGATGCTCTGCAGGGGCTGTGTAGGTTGGTGGCAAAACAAAGGCGATGTAGCACATGCCCCCCCCAGTTTCATGGGAGCCAGGTGTAGGCTTTGGTTCCACAAACAAAGTACATATTGGGTGATGCAACAAGCGCTGGGGGGTTGGCAGTGTTCAAAGTCCTTACAGTGCTACAGGTGCTGTGACCCACATTCTTAGTCCCACGGCCTTCAATGCATACAAGGCCAGAGACGTTCACCACAGATAGGGCCACAGTCAGTGAAAATGTGGCTCTGTTAGGATTATTGAACACTTGCATTTCCACTCGTTCTTTGGAGGGGACATTAATCTGGAATGTCGCATTGAAGGTGTGAGGGCAGAAGGGGGCGGCTGTCCTTCCTGTTTTGTTTCGCCAGAACTCGTTGTAGAACTGGGCGATTGTTCTGTCGGAAGTGACATTGTCTTTGTAACTTTCTTGTAGGAGCATCATCCAGGCAAGGCAAGATCCGTGAATAGAAAAGGGCGAAGGGATGAAAGGGATGGAATGTTCAGTGGCATGTGGTAACAGCCCACAGACCCAACAGTTGGAAGCATTGGTGGCAAGATTGTGCTGGTGCAACATCTGCACGAAAGAATTATTCCAGAATTCTTTGCGTCGTTCTCGGAGATGTGGCGGTAGTGATACCAGGTAGTGTTCTTTCTTGGTGGTTGGTTGCATGGTGGGTGACAATGTTCTGTATGCAGGTGCATTCTCTTCAATGATCCAGAGTGCGACCATTAGCAGGAGACAGGTGAGAAATGCGGCTACAAGTGCAATTGTCTTTGTGCTGTGCAGGTTAGCAGTCTTGGTGTCTTTGCGGTGGTTTGCAGGTGTTCAGTTTCTTCCATCATCTTCGAGGAGCTCAACAACTGTTAGGACCACAGACTTTTGTCTGGCGCTTTCCTGGTAGCGTTGTTTGACTGTGCTACCGATCTGAGACCTTGACTTAGTTAGTGGCCTGGTCGTTGGAGCTCCCTCCTTTCGTCGATCTTAGGTTGTACCCTTTCCTGGATGGCACCGTGGGGTCGGGAAATTCTGATAGTTCGAGGGTGTCTTCTTGTGGGTAGCAACTCAGAGCTGGTCGGTCTCTCGCGAGTACTTCCTCTTGCACCTCCACCCCTTCACAGGTTGCCAGGGTTGGAGGGACTCGTTTGCAATGATGAGCGTGCAGCCAGTTTCGTTTTCCTTCCACTCGGAGGGCAGTTCGGGTGGTGATCAGGACTTGCCAGGGGCCCGTCCACCTAGGCTCCAGATTCTTCGTTCTTTGGAAGTTGCGAATCAATACATGGTCGCCTGGCTTTATTTCATGTCCCGGGCCCCTGGATACGTCAGGCAAGGCTTGCTGCACCTGTTGGTGGATAATTGTTAGCTCGTTTGTCAATTTATGCAAGTAATCCGACATTAATATGTTCGGGACATCGTTAATGGAGGTGGGTCTTGGTGCCGCCCAAATGCTCATAGGCCTGCCGAAGACCACCTCATACGGGGTCAGTCGGTGTTTGGTTGGGGTGGAGCGCATCGATAACAATGCCAATGGGAGGGCATCGGGCCATTTCAACCCGGTCGTGGCAACTATTTTGGTTAGTTTTAGTTTCAACGTTGCATTGTGTCTCTCTACCAGGCCCGCTGATTGGGGGTGGAAGACGGCATGGAACTTTTGTTTTACCCCCAACCTTCTCAGTATGTTCTGTATCACCTCGGCTACGAAGTGGGGGCCGTTGTCGCTCCATAAAATTCTGCAAAGGCCGTATCGGGGGAAGAATTCTTTCAGCAATACTTTTGCAGTGGCTAAGGCGGTATTGTCGCGGGTGGGATATGCCTCCACCCATTTGCTAAAAGCGCACACAACCACCAGGACATATTTTAGACCAAAGCATCTCTCTAGTTGAATGTAATCCATTTGAAGGATTTCAAAGGGGTGGTCAGGGACTCCAAACCCTCCCTGTGGTACTACTGTCCCCTTCCCTGGGTTGTGTTGTAGGCAGACTATACATTGTTGTACTAGGCGTTTTGCAGATTCTGCTATCTTGACGTTATGCCATACTCTGGTGATTAGTTCAATCATGGGGGTGGAGCCTATGTGTGCTGGTAAATGTGCCATGGTCAATATGGGGATGAGGTAGGCATTGGGTAACAGCCATTTATTTCCGTATTTAGTTCTCCAGCAATCTTCCTCGTCTTTTAGTCCCACCTTTTCCCACTCGTTCAATTCGTCTTTTGTGCCTGTAGTCTGTATGTCCCTTACAGTGGTCCTAGCGTCAGTCCATCGTTCAGCTTGTGACCTGGTCACATACATTCGTGTCGTAGTTCTGTCTCCTGCCGTGGCTCGGGCAATAACGTCTGCTAGTGCATTTCCCTGTCCAATGAGATCAGTCACTTTCCTATGTGCTTGGCATTTTATCACTGCTAACTTCTTTGGGAGGAGGACTGCTTGCGTCAAGGCGGAGACTAAATCTCCATGCAGGATGGGTGTACCGTGTGAAGTCAGGAACCCTCTTTCTTTCCATAAGATCCCAAAATGGTGAACCACCCCGAAGGCATATTGGCTGTCGGTGTATATGTTAACTGTCGTGTCAGTCGCTAAGATACATGCTCGTGTGAGGGCAATGAGTTCTGCAGCCTGGGCTGAACGTTGGGGAATACGGGCTGTTTCCAGAACGGTTCGGGCTGTGGTGACAGCGTATGCAGCTGAGGTGGTGACGTCGGGAGTTTGATGCACGAACCATCCACCCATAGTTCTCCATCTGGTTCTAGAAAGGCGGTGTCTCTGAGATCTATTCTACTCTTTGTTTGTTCATCGGTTAGTGTCACACAGTCGTGTAGTGGAGTCATGCTAGGATCATTTTCGGGTAGGGGTAACAGTGTGGCTGGATTGAGGGTGGTGTATCGCTTTAGGGTAATGTGCGGTGCTAGCAGGGTCAACTCATATCCTGTCAGTCGGGCGCTAGTCAAGTGTTGGGTTTTGGTCTGGTTTAGTAGTGTGTCGACTGCATGGGGTACTAAAACAGTGACTGGATTGGAGAGTACTATTCCTTCGCTCTGGCGTATCGATACTGCTGCAGCTGCCACAGCGCGCAGGCACGCTGGCAGCGCTCTGGCTACTGGATCGAGGGTGGCAGAGAAATATGCACAAGGGTGTTGTTTGTGACCAATTGATTGTGTTAGGACAGACAATGCACATCCTTCCCTCTCGTGCGTGTAGAGGAAGAATGGTTTGGAGTAATCCGGGGTTCCTAGGACAGGCGCTGAACAAAGGGCATTGCGTAGTTCTTTAAAGGCTGACTGGCATTCGGGGGTCCAGGGAGAGGTGAGGGGATGTCTTTAGCTAGGAGGGAGAGAAGGGGTTTGACAATGAGGCTAAAGTTCGGTAACCACTGTCGGCAAAATGAAGTGAGGCCTATCAAAGAGCGGACTTGTTTCTGATCTTTGGGGACAGGGGTGTCTAGAATTGTCTTGATCCTGTCAGGCGTGAGTTTCCTCCCTTCTTTGGATAAAAGGTGACCCAAATAGGTCACTTGTGATTTACAGAACTGCAATTTCTTTCGGGAGACCTTGTGACCATTCTCAGCAAGAAAATGGATTAGTTTGATGGTGGCTGTGACGGCTATTGGTATGGTGTCCGCTGCTAGAAGGATGTCGTCTACATATTGTATTAGTGCCACTCCATCTGGCAATTGTATGGCGTCCAACTGTCTTTTAAGCGCCTGGCTATAGATGCTTGGGCTCTCAGTGTACCCCTGAGGTGCTCTGCAAAATCTGTACGAACGGGAGTTTAGGGTGAATCCAAATAGATAGCGGCTGTCCTTGTGTATAGGTATGGAAAAGAATGCGTTTTTTAGGTTAATTACAGTGAAGGTGGTGGCAGTGGAGGGGATTAAAGTCAAAATTGTCGTGATGTCGGAAACTACTGGGTATTGTGGCACTACGATTTTGTTTATCTCCGCAGGTCAATGATGAAGCGGTAGGCTTTTCCATCTCCCTCTCCCTGTCTCTTTACAATCGGTAGTATGGGACTGTTACAAACGTTGCTCACTACTTCCTCTACCACCCCTGCCTCTACCAAAGAGTGTATGATCTCTGTCAGTGCCTTCTCACCCTCTGGCGATATTTTGTACTGCGGTACTTTCGGTAGGGTTGCGTCCTGTCGTATTGTTACGTGTACTGGGTCAATCATCATTCGTCCTACGTCTGAATCAGCCCTAGCCCATAAGTGTGATGGCAAAGTGTCCAGTAGGGATGCGTCAGTCTCGGAGATGGGAAACATGTGCTGAGAAGGGTTCTCTCTATGGCGCTGGGGGTTGTCATACAGGACGACACGCACTCCGTCTGGTGAGCATCTGATAGTCGCATGGAAGTGTTTCAAAGGTCGAGACCCATAATGGCGTCTGGGGTGTTGGAAGAGAGGAGGAATGTTGTTTCGACGCTATTGTTGTCAAGGTTAAAAGGGATCGGTCGGGACAAAGGGTTGGTGGAGGGCGTACCGTCAAATCCTATTGAGGTCACATGTGAGCCTGACAAGGGTGCCCTTGGAATCAGTCGTTTGGATAGTGCACTACGTGTTGCTCCCGTGTCTACCAGAAATGGCGACTTTGTGCCCAGGACCTCAGCGGTAACATAAGGGCCTTGCTGATCAACATAGAGCTCGACTGGATCCCTCCCTTGCCGCTGGCTGTCCTATGCAAAGTCGTACGTATTGTCATAATCTGTCTGTTGGTACTGATTCTGTTTGGGATGGTCAAATGTGTTCACTCTTCCTGGCCTTTCCTCGCTTGCTTCACTCGCGGTACCTCTCTCCCACGTCCTCTTCCTCTCTGTCCACTTGCTATTTCCTCGCCCCTCTGCCCCTACCAGCTCCTAACAAAGCCGGGCATTGGGTTTTCCAGTGTCCATATTCTTTGCAAAATGCACATTGATCCTGTCCTAGGTCTTGGCGTCCTACATATGATGTCGATGAATTGTTTCTAGGTGGCTGTACTCTAGGGGTATTCTGCTGGTATCCTCCCCTATATTGCTCCCTTCCTGTATTCGCCCCCTGGAGTTGTGCTACCATTACCCTTTCCTTCAAGTCCTTCTTTTTCCTTTCTGTAGCCCTGTCATTTTCGTTTCTCTGATGCTCATAGTACTGGGCCATTTGGAGAATGGCCGTCGGTTTAGATGCTGCCCAACTACTTTCGCTGGCTTGTAATTTCTGGGATACATCTGGCAGTAGTCCTTTGACATAGTTCTGCACAAATAAGTGGTGTCCGGTTGCGGTGGACATGTCTTGTCCACTGTAATCGGAGAACACCGTTTCAAATCTGGAGAAATACTCTGAGACATCCTCTTGTGGTTTCTGGCGGCACGCGGTTACTATGGACCAGTCTATCTTTTTCTCTGGGATCAGCGTTTTCACTTTCTGCACTATTTTGTCAGGGAGGTCCAATATTGCTTTAACCGGTTTTTGACCAGGGTTCCGCTGTTTATCTAGTGTGTTGAGTTGTTCCCAGGTATGACCAAGCAGTTCGGTATGGTCTATTTTCCTAATCTGTTTCCACACATCTGCTGGCAAACATAACACGAAGAACAAGTCTATGTCGGCAAGTGTCATTATTGTTGATCCCAGAGCGGTACCTAGCTCGGTGTAAAAGGCAGTGGGGTTCTTTCGTAAATCCGGTAAAGATTTACGGAACGTCAAAATGTCCTGTCTGTCCCATGGTTGATACACCCAATTGTAGACCACCCTTCCTCTAGCGTCTTGATGGTTCATATCGTCATGAGTCCCTTGTCCTCTAGGAGGTACCCAATAAGGGGCAGCTTCTTTTATCGGCATCATGCTATCTGGTTTTCCACCGGGGTCCTGCTATCTTAGATGTCCTGTCCTTATCTATCCGTCCTTGTTCCACGAGGTGACGGAATACCTCCAGTGTGGATGAAAAGAGTTCTGTAACATCATTGTCGCCTTCATCTCCGGTGTCTACCTTCCTATAGAGAGCCACTAGCCGCTCGGGCCCTACATCTTGGTACTTCTCTTCATATGCAGTAAGAGTGTGGTAACAGAGACGTACAATAAAGTATCGTTTGCGGTTTTCAACATAGGAGTTGCATATGTCAGTTACATACTCTTCTGTCTCCTTCCTATCTATGAGGGATTTAACTATTTTATCAATGCCTGCTCGCTCATTTTTACTTAATCGCGGGACCCTGGGCGCTCCTTTTTCTTTTGATCCTACCTCTACTACTGTATCCTTTGATGAGGCATTTGGTGTGGGTGACTCGGTGGGAGCAGAGGCGGTGGAGACTGAGGCGATTGTGCCATCTCCGGCTATACTTTGGTGGTCCTGGCGTTGTACTACGGGATGAGTAGGGCGTAAGGGGGTGGCATGTATATGATTGGGGGACCTAACAATAAATCATCATCTACCCTTTGTTTTGCTGGTAACTTGGGGTAAAGAGTTGAGGGCGTTCTAACAGGGCATTGACCTGATATTTTTGATTCCTGTTCCTTTTTATCGATTTCCTTTTCTTTTAGTTTTTCTTCTAATCTTTTACAGGCTTGGTAAGCTGATTTTCGCGTTTCTTTATCTTGTCTAGCTTCGTCCCTTTTCTTTCTTTGAGCTGCCTCTTTTCGCCATAAACCAAAACTGTCAAACTTGGCTGGTCTAGTTTTCTTTTTGTGGAGAGCTAATTCTAACGTTTCTATTTTAGCGGGATCGAAAGATCCCGTCAGTGGCCACTGATTTACCCGGTCCTTCCGAGTGTATTTATGCCATAGTTTGCTATAAGCTACGATGGCTAATCCATACTTTACGTACATGTCCTTGTTAGGGTGCCTTCCGGCGGTGCTGGCTGACTGACCTCCTAACGAACGGTCTGGTCCAAAACAATTACAATCAAACAATCTAGAGAAAACAGGCATGACGTATTTATCGGTCAAAAATGAATATCTCAATCAATCAATTTAGACAAAAAGTCTGCACTACCTGTCCTTTGCTGCCTGCAAGAGAGAGAATATTCCTATTCTTCGTTGTTTGCAAGCAGGAAATGTCGCAAATAACTCAATATCAAAAAGGAATACTAGTATTTCAATCAAACTATTCAATCAATCAATCAATTTAAGTCGTTTTTCACGACCTTACCCGGACCGTATGGACAGTTCTTCGTCTTCCCCTTCCAGCGCCTGGTTGTCCTCTCACTCCAACAATCAATGCGGCGTTCCTCTAAGGTCCCAGTCAGGACCGCAGGTCACTCGAGAGAGGTCCGTTCGGCACCGGTGAAGTTCAGTCGATCGGCAGCCAGACAAGGGTCTTCTCAGGCAGGTATACCCCAATCGTTTAGTCGTTCACTCTGTCGTTAGGACCTCTCTACCGGACCCACGCGTCGCTGATGGGCCCCCACGTTTGGGCGCCAATTTGTGAAAGGCAGCGTGTCTTCTAAGACCCTCAATGCTGCCCGGTGCAGGGTTCCACCTCTAATTCACTTTGGGTTCGCTATCAAAATAATGAGGCAAGCGCTGGAAACTGGAAGACAAGAAAAAGGTTTATTTCTCATGAGGAGATCACGTCAACTGCAGACACCGGGATGTCTGAGGGAGGTGTTCTGCTGATAACTCCTTTGGCTCTTCCTTTTATACAGGTTTGACACAATGCATTGGTTTCATCAAGCTTGGGGTCCCCGCCCCGGGCAGGTTGTCACACAAGCCCAACAGTAATTCTCTTCCCACCCAGGTCAAACAGACAATCTTATCTTGCAGCTGGACCTTGCTTCAGTGTCTAAAACATGTGAGACCGGCCAGATCTAAGAGTCCGTTCTGTTGATAAAAACAGGTCCCATTGTTGGTAACAACAAGTCTTGCTGTTTGCAGTGCAATAAATCATGTTGCAAGAGTCTTTTTGGTGTTTGGAACCTGTTTGTGTAACTAGGTACAGTGAGGGGTAGAGTGTCCAAAGGTTGGCCTGAAAACAGAGATGAGAGGAAAAACGAGTTTGTGGCAGCAAGTGGCGCTGAGGTTTGTTGCGGCAAATAGAGTTTATAGCCCCAGCACACGTACCAGGTCGGTCAGAGGGTCAGAGGGATGCTAGTAAGGGCAGAGGTGAAACAAAGGTGACCAACAGAGTACAAAATGGCTGTGATAGATTAAAATGACTGCAACTTATGTGCACATAGAATTCCACCAGACAAGATGGCGCAGGTAATGTTCACGATTGTCGTTTTGCTTTTAACAACTATCAAACAAAAAAGTAGTTCCCTGAATGTAAGCAGTGGAAGGATAAATGTCATTCAATCAAAAGGATTAGTGAAAAACACTAAAAGAGGAAGGAAAGCCAAAGTTTAAGAAGCAAGCAAATGATTGATCAGTAAGCCAACCAATGGAAAGCAGTGGGCTGACCCAAAGACCACTATAAATATTAGTATCGCCCACAAGACAAGAGTGCTAAAAGCTGTCTGCGAGACCTAAAAATGGAGTGAAATATGCTAAAGCTAAGGAGCTGGATTGAAAGGGGCCAAGTACGATGTGATCAGAACACACACTTCACAATTTCCTGAGCTCTTTCATTCTCCATACATGCCTTGCACATGCGTCATATGTTCAAGTGCATGCTACATATGTTCAAGTGCATGCTTCTTGCTTTCCTTGTACATGCCTGTTGTGTTAACTACTTGAAAAAGTATGTATGTGTACCCCAGTCCTGGTGGCCATATAGGGCAGGTCTTTGTAGGGGAGGTCTTTGTTCCACATATATATGTTATGTTAACTATACATGGTCTTCTTTATGTAATCTTTATACTTTCTAAACTTTTCGTATGCTTTCCAGACATTACCTGTTGCGTCTAATGTTTCCTGTACATTCTCAGTATTTTGCCTTGTGAGGCTCAATCACTCAATCAGCATTTGTAGACCGGGGCACTGTCACACTTGGGGTATCTGGGCACTGGGGTGCAAGGTCTCCATCGTGCCAGCTTCCCCTGCGAGAGGTCTTGAGGAATCGGCGGGAAGAAACAAGCAGAAAAATGCAAAACAGAGAGCAGAAAATGAGCAGAAAGGCAAAACAGGGCAGAATATGACCAGAAAATACAAAACCAAAGGCTGAGAAAAGAGCAGAAAAGGCAAAACAGAGGGCAGAAAAACAAACAGGAAAGGCAAAACAGAAGGCACAAAAACAACCCGGAAAGGCAAAACAGAAGGCAGAAAAAATTGCCGAAAAGGCAAAACAGAGGGCAGAAAAACGAGCAGAAAGGCAAAAAAGAGGGCAGAAAAACGAGCAGACAAGGCAAAAACAGAGCACAAGAGGGCAAAACTGAGTGCAGAATATGACCAGAAAAGACAAAACGGAAGACGGAAAAAGAGAGCAGAAAAGGCAAAACAGAGGGCAGAAAAACTAGCAGAAAACACAAAACAGAGGGCAGAAAAACAAGCAGAAAGGCAACACAAAGGGCAGAAAAACAAGCAGAAAAGGCAAAACAGGGGGCAGAAAAATTAGCAGAAAGGCAAAACAGAGGTGAGCAAAACAGGCAGTAAAGGCGAAACAGAGCAAGAAACGAGCAGAGGAGGCACAAAGAGAGGGCAGAAAAATTTGCAGAAAGGCAAAACAGAGGCCACAAAAATGAGCAGGTAAAGGTAAAACAGAGCAGAAAAAGGGCATAACAGAGGGCAGAAAAACGAACAGAAAAGGCTAAACGGATGGCAGAACAACTAGCAGAAAAGACATAACGGGGCAGAGAAACAAGCAGAAAAGGCAAAACAGAGCAGAAAATGAGCCGAAAAGGCAAAACAGAGGGCAGAAAAACGAGCAGTAACAGACAAAACAGAGGGCAGAAAAATGAGCAGAAATGGGCAAAACAGAGCAAGACGAGCGGAGGAGTCATAAACAGAGGGCAGCAGAGGGTAGTGGACTGAGTTCACAGTTGTCTCTACGCACTGAGTTCACAGTTGTCTCTACGCACTGAGTTCACAGTTGTCTCGACGCACTGAGTTCACAGTTGTCTCGACGCACTGAGTTCACAGTTGTCTCGACGCACTGAGTTCACAGTTGTCTCGACGCACTGAGTTCACAGTTGTCTCGACGCACTGAGTTCACAGTTGTCTCGACGCACTGAGTTCACAGTTGTCTCGACGCACTAAGTTCACAGTTGTCTTGACGCACTGAGTTGACGGTTCTCGACGCACTGAGTTCACAGTTGACTCGACGCACTGAGTTCACAGTTGACTCGACGCACTGAGTTCACAGTTGACTCGACGCACTGAGTTCACAGTTGACTCGACGCACTGAGTTCACAATTGACTCGACGCACTGAGTTCACAGTTGACTCGGCGCACTGAGTTCACAGTTGACTCGACGCACTGAGTTCACAGTTGACTCGACGCACTGAGTTCACAGTTGACTCGACGCACTGAGTTCACAGTTGACTCGACGCACTGAGTTCACAGTTGACTCGACGCACTGAGTTCACAGTTGACTCGACGCACTGAGTTCACAGTTGACTCGACGCACTGAGTTCACAGTTGACTCGACGCACTGTTATCTCAATAAGTTCCCAGTTGTCTCGAAGCACTGAGTTGACAGTTGTCTCGATGCACTGAGTTGACGGTTATCTCGACGCACTGAGTTGACGGTTATCTCGACGCACTGAGTTGACGGTTATCTCGACGCACTGAGTTGACGGTTATCTCGACGCACTGAGTTGACGGTTATCTCGACGCACTGAGTTGACGGTTATCTCGACGCACTGAGTTGACGGTTATCTCGACGCACTGAGTTGACGGTTATCTCGACGCACTGAGTTGACGGTTATCTCGACGCACTGAGTTGACGGTTATCTCGACGCACTGAGTTCCCAGTTGTCTCAATAAGTTCCCAGTTGTCTTGACGCACTGAGTTGACGGTTGTCTAGACGCACTGAGTTGACGGTTGTCTAGACGCACTGAGTTGACGGTTGTCTAGACGCACTGAGTTGACGGTTGTCTCGACGCACTGAGTTGACGGTTGTCTAGGCGCACTGAGTTGACGGTTGTCTCGACGCACTGAGTTGACGGTTGTCTCGGCGCACTGAGTTGGCCGGTTGTCTCGGCGCACTGAGTTGACGGTTGTCTCGACGCACTGAGTTGGCGGTTGTCTCGGCGCACTGAGTTGACGGTTGTCTCCGGCGCACTGAGTTGGCGGTTGTCTCCGGCGCACTGAGTTGGCGGTTGTCTCCGGCGCACTGAGTTGACGGTTGTCTCCGACGCACTGAGTTGACGGTTGTCTCCGACGCACTGAGTTGACGGTTGTCTCCGACGCACTGAGTTGACGGTTGTCTCCGACGCACTGAGTTGACGGTTGTCTCCGACGCACTGAGTTGACGGTTGTCTCCGACGCACTGAGTTGACGGTTGTCTCCGACGCACTGAGTTGACGGTTGTCTCCGACGCACTGAGTTGACGGTTGTCTCCGACGCACTGAGTTGACGGTTGTCTCCGACGCACTGAGTTCACGGTTATCTCGACGCACTGAGTTCACGGTTATCTCGACGCACTGAGTTCCCAGTTGTCTCAATAAGTTCCCAGTTGTCTTGACGCACTGACTTGACGGTTGTCTAGACGCACTGAGTTGACGGTTGTCTAGACGCACTGAGTTGACGGTTGTCTAGACGCACTGAGTTGACGGTTGTCTAGACGCACTGAGTTGACGGTTGTCTCGACGCACTGAGTTGACGGTTGTCTCCGACGCACTGAGTTGGCGGTTGTCTCCGGCCGCACTGAGTTGGCGGTTGTCTCCGGCGCACTGAGTTGACGGTTGTCTCCGGCGCACTGAGTTGACGGTTGTCTCCGACGCACTGAGTTGACGGTTGTCTCCGGCGCACTGAGTTGACGGTTGTCTCCGACGCACTGAGTTGACGGTTGTCTCCGACGCACTGAGTTGACGGTTGTCTCCGACGCACTGAGTTGACGGTTGTCTCCGACGCACTGAGTTGACGGTTGTCTCCGACGCACTGAGTTGACGGTTGTCTCCGACGCACTGAGTTGACGGTTATCTCGACGCAATGAGTTCCCAGTTGTCTCAATAAGTTCCCAGTTGTCTAGACGCACTGAGTTGACGGTTGTCTAGACGCACTGAGTTGACGGTTGTCTAGACGCACTGAGTTGACGGTTGTCTAGACGCACTGAGTTGACGGTTGTCTAGACGCACTGAGTTGACGGTTGTCTAGACGCACTGAGTTGACGGTTGTCTAGACGCACTGAGTTCACAGTTGTCTCCACGGTCGGTGCAGTATTCATAAGAAGAACCCAGGAACGCTCAGCAGAGTTAAGGTATTTCCAATCCGATCCTCTCTCATCCTCCCTCCCCTTCCTTCCTGCTCGGTTAACCCCTCACTGACCCCCCACTTCATGGTCACTCAGGTTCACGTTGACTGCACTGCTTGGTAAACAGGCGCTGTCTCTTCCTTTGAATTCCGTGCAGTCACCACTGTTGTAGCTGTTGCTATGTGAGAATAACAGACTTAAACTCCTATGCCTGTCTTGTGTTTCCTAAATTTGGATTAGTTAGAGAAGCATATTACATATTTTTGTGTATTTTTTTTATTTATTAGTGCAGTTTATAACCTCAAGCAGTCTCTAGGGAATATTCCCAAATTATGCCTGAATTAGAAATGGACTCGGGGGAAGTGCGCCTTTTTTTTTTACTCCTATTAATAAAATGTGTTGCAGCGCATCTGTCCGTGTATGCTTAATTTGTAAAATATTAAGTGCCAGGGCTCTGACCAGAAGGCCACTACAGCTTGCACCACCCGTCGCCCCTGTCATCGTTGCCAAAACAACTACTAACCATCTCTCTTGCATGTAAATGCGACAGTTCAGATTATTCCAGGTCCCCAAAGCTAAAGGAATGGCTGGGGAGGCAGGTATTAGGAATTTTTTAATGAATATTGTTTTCCTAAACAACTGTTATACTGCTCATCTCTAAATTACATGAGCAGCGCCACCTTGTGGCAGACTGCCCTAAGTATGGTGTTGACAATTAGGTGCCGCTGCCGAGCACCGGAAAACAATTAAGTGCGGTGCTCAGCACCGGAAAGCACCTGCTCAAATTAAGCACTGCGTGTATTCCACTTCTCATGATACATGCTTCTCCCTTCCATGTATTCCGCGTTTTCTGAGCCGACATTTGATTGAATGAAGCTTGCAATGTGTTTCTCTAGGCCCGATTCTACTCTCCGTGTGCGAGGGTTGCAGCACTTTGCAGATGCTTGGAGAGAGACGCTTTATTGATGCGGGTTAAATGTGATCTGTACTGATGCAAAGAAGACCAAGCGTTTCTCTTCTGTTCACACCTCCTTGTACTAGGGTGACAGTGACTTAGTTAAATGACCCTCCATCAGAGAGGGCAGAGTGAAATGGCCTCCATCTCAGCATCTTTTGGGCTAGACTACCCCAGACGAGTGCAGGGTGCAGGGGGAGGAGGCAGAGCGTCAGACACCCCTTTTGTGCGATAGACCCAAGGCCCAATGCTTCTCCACACAACACACACATGAGGCATGATTTTACAAGGTAAGGAGGGGCCGCAGTACAGAGGGTTTCCATATTCTGACACTGCAAGCAGGCCGCAGAACAAGCACCTCTACAGCAGGCAGTATTTCAACTGCTGACTCCTGATTTTATCCGGTAGTTCAATAAGACCTCACCAGCCCTCCAGTAAAACAGGACGTTAAGAGAGATGCCCCTGTACCAAGGGCATACACGAGACACTGCCAGGCAACAAAGCGAGCAAGAGCCTCCCCCCTCTTTGGACTCCAAGATGATGAAGTGCATTGTGGCAGGAGGGTCAGTCTGTAGGTAGAGCCAAATGCCGCCCTTGTCCTGAACCCCAGAAGCACCACAGCGTCCAGAGCTTCAAGCCTCCAATCACTGACCTGGTTCAGGTCACTCCTGCCTGAGGTGAGCATGTCTGGTTCTTGAACCCAGAGTAGTGTTCAGACCGCCAGGGCTCCACCCCCTGCCCTCTTTCCGGCCACCCCCGCTGGGGGTGAGCACGTCTGGTTCTTAAACCTGAATTTCTCATTTGCAGGAATTCCATCGTGATTGGGAGATTGAAACGGACCTTTGACTCACCCTGTATGAATGACCTGTGACCCCACTGCAGACGTCTTAAATTACTAGAACATTTGGGGGGGGCGCAGGAGCTGGGGTCAGAGTCGTGCTCTAGCTGGTTCTGGTTCGGTAACCAGTGGTGGTTTTTGCGCGCTGTTATCCCCACCGCCTGTATCGCCTTCTGTAAGGTTTCAGTGTTGGGGCGTGTGTTGGTGCCCATGGGTTAACCTCGTGTTTTGGACTTTTTCTGAATGTATGACGCTATTTTTGTCGTGTTCTATTCCTTGGGGAGGGTGGGGGAGAGGCTACTTCCGGCTCAGGTCTGAGGGGTCTAAACACACTCCGGAGCCCCATGTACAAGTATATATGTCGGTGATGAAGATTTTTTTGAGTTCATACTTAATTATAATCTGCAGTCTTTGGCGGAGTGACAATTTTGTTTCGTTTTTATATAGCGCGAACTCGACCCGACGGCATCGGAGGCTTTTCATGAGCACCAGTTGCATTACAGCTGGACACATTCATTTTTCTAGGCACGGGAAGATTACGTGATTTGCCCAGACTCACAGGATGGTGAGCGTCCCTGCCGAGACTCGAACGCGGTTCACCAGCTTTAGTCCCCGCTCTAGCGGTTACGCTACATTTTCTCTCCAGGACTCTTGAATTTCATCAGTTGAACAAGATTGCGTGAGTGACAGGCATGTATCTGTAGCTCCACGTTTATTTCGGAGCATGGTTTACATTTTTGCTGTTGGTTGGCTGTGTTCTCGCCATATTCAGAGGCAAAAGGAACAAATGATGGACGGAATGCTGAACAATACAAACATTCACCCCCAGTCATAAAGATCTGAGTTTAATCCATCATTCTTCTGCTCACCACACCACCCCAGTTTGGACCCAGCCATATTATGCAAATCAGTCTTGACCCTGTTCCTTTTGGGAACAGTCCAGCCCGAACTGCCAAGCCAGGTCCTCCCTGGACCGGAAACAAGCATCCTAGGACCGGTTTCAGGGCATCACCCTTCATCAGCCAGGCTAGCTTGAATCCAGTGGTGCAGTGAGCACGGGACCCACGTCTGGGCATACCCTTCCCACTTAGGGCGACATATGCAAAAGAAACAATTTATGGACGGAATGCTGGACAATGCAAATATTCACCCCCAGTCACAAGGATCTGGGTTAAATCCATCATTCTTTTGCTCACCACACCACCCCAGTTTGGACCCAGCCATATGCTAATCAGTCTGGATTCAATACAGCCTGGCTGTTGAGGGGTGATACCCTGAAACCGGTCCCAAGATGCTTGTTTGGGGTCCAGGGAGGACCTGACCTGGCAGTTCGGGCTGGACTGTTCCCATGGGGAGCAGGGTCAAGACTGATTTGCATATGGCTGGGTCCAAACTGGGGTGGTGAAGTGAGAAAAAGAATGATGGATTAAACCCAGATCTGTGACTGGGGGTGAATGTTTGCATTGTTCAGCATTCTGCCCTTCCTTTTGCTCTCCATATTCAGGGCATCAATTGTTTTGAAGTTTTTTTTCAGCAGTACAGAGTAGTGCTAATGCCCAAAGGCTTTCTTGGGCATATATAGTAACTCAAATAATGTATTTTTTGTGACGCTCTGGAATTGTACAAGGTGTATTCTCTGGTTTGCGTGCTCGAGGGCAGCTTGTGGCGGCGTCCCATTGGCAGATCTCTTCCTGATACTGACCCCCCCCCCCTTAGTAGCAAGTGTATAGCGCCTTCTACCATTAGTAGCGCTTCCCTGTCGCATGTTTTTGAGCTTCCATCACTCGATTCTTTATTGTTCGGCCGTGTGTGGTTAGTAGACATGTGATTGTTAGAATGCTAGTTTACTTATGACTCATGCTGGTTAATAAGCAGGAAGAGAGTCCCTCTGGATGACGGACGTCCGGTTTCTGAGAGCCCGGACAGCCTGCCACAAAGGGGCCTCAAATGCCCCTAGCCACAGGTCTCAAGCCAAGGGGTGCCGAGAAGGAATGTGCTTGTGTGTTGTGCAGGGGTCGTGCCGTGCTTGTTCTCATAGGTTCTGATATGATAGCGCTTTCTTTTGTAGAGAAAAGTTAGCAAACAAGGCGCAGGTGATACTAGACGCTTTGGAACTCAGACCAGGGTGTGCAAGGTCACCTTGTAGGAATAATGCCGTTACTCTCATGTATTTAATTCTCTATTCCTTCTCATTGATCAGATGTTGCCACCCTACCCCCCCAGCCCTTTATACTCTACAACTCTTGCTATGTCTACTCCCACATGCCTTTCCTTGCTTGCACTCATGCAGTTTGGCCCTAAATGTCTCATATCGTCAACTAGGCACCTTCAACCTATGCATGTGCAGGAGCGGTGCAAGTATTCTTAGTACTCCAGGCAAAATAACTTTTCCCCATTGGAGCGCTCTCCTTGTAGTGAACAAAGCCAATTTTGTAGTATTTTGCTCCTATCAGTAGGGCCCCTGTTCAGAGTGTCCCAGTTATGCACCCTTTAACACTGTGCTAAAGGGGGGGAGGGGAGAACGGGCGGGGGTGGCGGGGGGAGGGAGGTAGTGGAAGAGAGGTAGAGAGAAGGTAGCTCTCTGCGAAACGCCTGGCCTCGAGGACTTTCACGAACTCTATATAAAACGCAAGCAGATTTTCTTCACCAAATGATGTTTCTCCTCATCAGCTCACAGTAGGGGACGTGGGTGGGTTACTACCCCTTGGCATTTGCTGCCTCCCTCCATCCCAGAGAACTCCCAAATTCACTTTATGATACTGAGAACCCTGAAAGGTCTGGGAGACGAGCCCCAACACCAAAGCAAGGCGCCCGTTAGAGTTTAGGGTTCTTCGTGGTCTCCGACGGCCTGGCTGCTCCTCTGTGCTCTTGTCTGCTTTTAAATCAGTTGAAGAGTTTACTATAACTTTGAGGCCCTCAGCTGAACTCTTTACCGTTCCTCAAACCCCCCTAGGTCTGAGCTGCAGTTGAGGGCCTGTAATTAGGGAGCAGGGCTTTTAACAAGGGGTATAGCCCAATAGAGAAGAGTAGAGGGCTATTACAGCCTTTAGAGTGAGAGTAGAAAATTCCAGAGTACTTGAAGTGAAACAGAAATACAACTATTGGAATCTCGGAGCACAAGGCCTCTAACATCCATTATTGGCTCTGCGCCACTTAATTGTCTTGGAGGCGCTCCCAACATTCCAGTGGTCTGATCCAAATGAAATACTCTTTTCCTCTACCTGCTGAACTTTTGTGCCTTCAAGAACCGCTCTACAGTGCTACCTAACCCAAAAACTGAGCTGCGGGGATCCCGATTTTAAACACGCCTGAATTTTCAATACCCATGGCGTGTGGTTCGAAGAAGGACCCTGAGCCCTCGAGCCACGTGGAGATTACCTGGAGAGGTGGAGGTCTGTGGTGAGCAGACCTCTGATTCGTTATCTGCTGAAAAACATTCCACACGTAAACTTGCCGCAAGGAAGCGCTTTCTCGGGTGAAAGTCAGGAGTTTTTCATAATTTCCACCAAGGAAGTCGCAAACGTTTTTGGGGGTTCTGCCGGGGGGCACTGGTTTGATGAAAGTGGCGGTCAGTGTGGCTTGCAGTGGAATGTGCGTGGGGCTGGGTCGGGGTGGCCACCTAAAATCCAGCAGCAAAAGTGACACAAATAAAATAATTGTGCTGGTTTTTGTTCGGTACGAACCTGCAACACCCCCCACCCCGCGCCTTTGGACCCCCAGGGATGAGTAGTTGCGCTTACAAGCACTGATGGATTGATTGAGTGATTGAAGGCGCTGCAGCAGTCTGGCGCTGTAGAACCGGTGCATGAAGTGCCTTACAGGAAATGCTGCATTCCCGGGAAAGGAGCTATGTTCTTGTTTATCCCAGGGGCTAGGAGTTGTCACGTGATGTGTCCAGCAGATGACACGAAAATAACTTTCCCTTTTGAGAAAATCAGGGGTGTCTGTGGAATGGTAAATGTTAGAATGAATGTCAAACGTAGCCCGGTGTATCCGGGAAACCCAAGTCTGAAACATTTACTATGAATACATTTAGCTTGAAACAAATAGATGCCCTTAGCTTCAAATTCTGTAGCATCCCTGGAAAAACTGAAGTTCGAAGGCCAGTATTTTCCAAAATATAAATCCAAATGGAAAATATTGTTCAAGAAGAACGCATTTCTACCTTTTTGTATTACGCATCAAAACGTTTAAAAACTCTTTTGCACCAGTTGAAGAGATTTGGTTTTTTCAACAACTGCATTTTTTTTGTCTTCGACCTGGTCCTAACTTTGCATTTGTACCTTGTCTTGTCATTATTTCCACTGTCATAACATTCTAACTTTAGTTCTGGCACCAGGGGGACGCTGCACACTAATACGGTGTATAATGGAGTCTTGTAACCATGGGTGGGCAGAATGTTTTCATTCCTCCTGCGGAATTTGGTGACTCCGTGTTACTCTTGCAGTGTGGAGTTCTGGCCAAATTTCGCCACTCGCTGTGTGGCAGAATTTTTTCCCCGCGAGGCTCCAGAAATGCGAGCGGGATTTGGCATCCCATAGCACCATTTTCTAACAAGGGCGGTCGCGGTCAGAAGACTGCTTCTCAAGTAGATTTGCTGCTTCTCAAGAATATTTTCTACTTGAACAGCAGCAAAATTAATTAGAATGGCTGCACCCTCTTGCGCACCGCATGTAAGTAAATGTAAGTCCGTTTTTATATAGCGCAGCTACTCACCCTTACGCAGTGCTTTAAATGGGAAAAAATAAGTGCAGGTACTCATTAAAATAAGCTAGAGGTGTGGCAAGTGGGCGGAGCTAGGGGCGGGGCTAAAGGCAATATATGATGGTACATAATGGCTTCTGTACCAGTTGCAGCACATATCAAAACACATGAAATGCGTTTATGTAAACGAAACAGGTTAACTCATTACACAAAATGAAAGCCAAACAGGAGATGTTAACATATCATTGTTTTGTAATATTTGCTGTTTCTTAATGCCCTACTGTTATTTATTGTTGTTTGGCATAATACTATATATTCTCAAGCTCGCACACAGAAAGAAACAAGCAGACATGTACACAAAAGCATTCACATTCCCTCTAATATATCTCCTGAGAGTGTCCTGATACTCTCCCTCTTTCTTACTCAAAAACAGGCACAGACAAGCAGGCAAGCACACAGACATAAGCAAACACTCACACTTAAGTCCATTAATGATTTCAGAACTCAGCAAATAAGTTTGCACTATATAAAACTCTCCCCAAAAATATCTGGCATTTTTATCTGAAAAAGCGGTAAATCCTAACTTCACCGGTCACCTCACTTTACATTCCTCCCTCCCTCGTCCTTCTATGTTAGTCTCGTCTTTCCCCCAACCAAATGCATCAACAGTTGTCATGGGAGCTAATTCCTGGAGTGTTCCAACATTCCCTGCTGTGCATTGCCCTATGGGCAGGGCTAAATTTACACCCATTGTCCCAGTACCCTAGTCAGTCCCTGTTATCTTGTAAATGCAGCAATTAGTGTTTGAGGGGGGGCACACAAGGGAAGCAGCTCCTGTGTTAAACAAAGAGGAAAAGAAAAACGTCTTTGATGAAGGTCGAGTATTGTATTGCGCTGCCACATGCTTTAGTAGGGCCAGTGCAATACACTAAATGGGACTGGATGACTGTCTGGCAGTCCCAGCCCATTTCACTCACCTAATGGAAATCACTTTCAGCCGAGTTGTCTTTGCGCATCTGATCAACAGTGCAGGGTCTGTCTAGACCCTGCCCTGTTAATCACAGCGTGATGTAAGCCCTCTCAACACCCTGCAGTCTTTGGACATTAAACTGGGCGCTGCTGGAGTCTTCAGCAGCGATTGCCCTTAGCTGGAGGAGATGCCTCACCTGCGCCTGCCGTGCCGCTGATCAGGGTACCGGTACTCTCTCTGGCTAAAGAGAAGTGCCGGTACTGACGGCAAGAAAATTCGGAAGTGCCGGTACTCAGTACCGGTGAGTACCGGCCCATTTAAAGCACTGCCCTTACGGGTCTCAAGGCGCCTGGGGCCGTAGTGGAAATTAAGTGAGCTATTGCCCAGAGTCACATGGTGCTGAGCTGAGCTGCCGCCGGAGCCGGGGATCGAACCGTGAACCCTGTGCTCCGAAGTCAGCTGCCCTGGCCGCTGCACCACACCTCTCCACAATGGCATGGTGCCATTCGTGCTGATTTTTCAGCGCTACTGGCGCTAAATTGCAGCGCAACGTGCATATTTTCCGCCTGTTGGCGGAACTCCGCAGAATCTTGCAGAGTTTTTATGTAACTCCACGAGTTCCGCCCACCCCTTCTTATAACTTGAGTTGAATGCCTCCAGCACTGCTGAAATGTCTGCTCCTGGCCATGCAGTATGGAGAGTCCAGAGTCCGTATTACAAGAAGTGCCCTGAGGCACAACAGACGTGGCCCCACACAAATAAGGAAACACTTTGCCTCTGTGCCAGTGCCGTATTACAGACGTGGGTGCGAGGCAAAGTTGCTGTCGGGAACCTCAGACTGTGTACCATACTATGGAGGCACACAGTATGTCTGCCCCTAGAGGGAGCCCCTTGAGATGGGAAACAGGAGGCACCAGGGATCCCTCAGTCACTCTCCGCACCCGCTTGCAGGAGCATCCTTTGAAAAGTCTCCCACATTGCCACATGCGCTGTGATAGGCGGACCAGCAACTTCAAACAGCCAGGCTACCTTTCACCAATGCGCAGTCCAGCACATTTACTATAATAGGGCACACTGTCTGGTCTACACCTGGCTCACTCATTTAAAAGGTGCGCAGCGGCACACACAGGGACAGTGTGCACTGTATTTAATACAGACCCAGGTGTATGTCTTGTGCGACTCTCCAACAATTATGGTGATGCAGTCTTTCGACTCTTGTAGCATTAACTCACAGTTTGTTCTCCTGTTGTCATTGCCCCATCCAAAACTGTCCCATACTGACCAATGTAATGAAATACATACACACAGACCTATAGGTAGCAGAGACAGAGTTGATTAAAGCCAACGAAGATGTAGCATGCAAACACTTGACCCCTTACGATGTAAAATACCACTAACTGATAACCCAAAGTACTAAGAGGGGCTTCATTACAAGCTCATCTGGAAGTGCACTATCTCAGGCGTCCAACGTTGGTCCAGGAGTTTCAGAATAACCACTAATTTTTTTAAATAATTTGTGCTGAAATTTGTTGTCTGTACATCGATCTCACTTGGATATCCTTAACATCGAGCAAGCATCTTGGGCCTCTTTGGCCAAAGTTTGGTAGCCTAGCTCTGTATGTGAGAGCGACAGAGAGTCAGTTTTCAAAGAGTCCATCACTCCGCTAGAGCAGTGAGCCAGCCAGGGTAAAACTAAAGGTGAACGGCAGTGCCTAGAAGCTTCAAAAAACAAGAGGATGAAGGCTGACTGGATAGGCTTGGAAGATTTTGCACAACTTTCCTTCATATGAATCTCTGTATATCGCACACCTGCAAACCTTGAAATTTGTTTTGCTGTGTGAGGATAGGCGGGGCCTTAAAGAGACGAGTCTGGAGCATCCTTTCTGACATTCCAGTGACAAACCCTGTTCGATAGATGGGCTTGGTTTACATATGACACTCTGGGACACAAATCCTGCTCGACAGATCAGCTTGGTTTACATATAACACTTTGGGGCACTCTTGAAAGGCAGAAAACAAGATACGAAATTTTTTTTGTGTATCCACTGTCTGGTCGCTGATGAACTCTGCTTTGTCCTACCAGATTTCTGTCTCTGGATTTTACATAGAAGACTTGCTGCACACTTGAAAGGAAGGGAACCAGGATGCCAAAACAATTCTTGTGTATACACTGTCTGGTTGCTGAAACACCCTACATTTGTTCAGTGGCAGCTGCTAGGGAAAAGTAGTGGTGGGGAGGATGGGCATTAAAAATAAATAAATAAAATAAAAGTTCACTTACCTGAGTACTGCCGCCACCTCTTCTCCGCCCTCCCTCTATTCCTGGCTCCCGTCAGCACACAGGCTCCCAGACTCCCTTGAGTTAATGACAATGCTGCTGTCACCAGCATGACAGCAGTGTCGGGATTGGTCTGAGCGGCCTGGTTCAGCGCTCAGACAGGGAGTGGGAGCCTGCGCATGTTCTCCACCCGGCTGTGCAATACAGAAGAGTGGTGAAATGCTAAGTGCGCATGACTGTTTGGCCGGCCCAAGACGGGCGGCCAAACCGTCATGCACACTTAAGTGCACCAACCACTCCTCCCCCTGCTCGTCATGTAGCCCAGCCCTCCCCACCCTAACCTGGCTCGTAACAAAATGATAATAACGTAACATTATTAACGCTGTGTTGTTATCATTTTATTTTTCCTTTTGCACTCAGTGGGGCGAAGCTCCTCCCCTTAGCAGAGGAGCTGCCGCTGCATTTGTTTTAACAGACTTCTGTCTGTAGGTTTATTGGGGGGACAGTGGCTGACTCAAACTGGATTTTAGTGTTCGATGTGGGAGGACACTAGGATTACCATAGTGCACTCCTCATTCACACCCTCCAGCCCTCCGAGCCCAGGTGTAGTATGGCTGAAGCATTTCGCCATCTTGAAAATGCCCAAAGTTTTTATGGCTGGCCCCAGGAACTTTGACCCCATTGGTTAGGGCATACCCAGGAGTCATTTCCACCCACTAGCTCGTGCCAGGCATAAATGTGGTGTCTCCAGGCACCCATTTCAGAACACTCCTGGACCTGAGGAAGATGAGAAGAGGACTGAACCTGCTGTCTGTAACCTCTGAGGAGCCCTGATGAACTGGGCCGGCTCCCTCTTGTATCCAGAACAAAGCAGTGGACTCCAGGCGTCATATGGCTGAGCTTCTGTTCAAACTACAGGGAGACAACAAGCTACAAGAGGCCTTTTCTTCTGATCAATGGCAACTGGACCTGGACTGGACCTTGCTGTTGCCCTCTGCCTGACACCCTGAGAGTCTCTAAGTGCCTCTCGTGAAGTCCTTGTTGCTTTAGAAGTGTAGCACTGTGGTGGATTGGGATTTAAAGAATTAAATCAGAAGGTAAAATCTTTGACCAGAATGAACCTGGTTGGTGTATCCTACCCACGCTCCATTGCGTTCAGCTTCAAATTGTGCCTTGGCCTTGTTCTTCTTCGACCATTAACTATCGTTGGCTGTTTGTGCTTCTTGGCACTATTCCTACATAAAACTTTAAAAATTCATATCCGTGGTTCCTCTTATTGGATTTTTGTCATTTGGGTTTCCTTTTGTTTGTTATGTTTTGCTCTATTTTTCAAATTTAGTTTGGGATTTCTTTTCTTTTGCATTTTAACTTTGTTACCGTTTTGGGGCTGGATGAATACTTTACACATTGCCCTACCTTAAGCCTGACTGTTCTGTGGTGTAGAAACCATCGGGTTGAGCTCAGGTTAATTTAGAGATTTTGAGGGTTCACTCTGACTAGGGTTGTGATTATTACTTGAGGTGCGGAGTCACCCCCTCTCCCCAGAAATCCAATTTCTTAGTCCCTATTTTTTTGTCATGGGAAGCATACAATGCTCCACACTTTTAGAAAAACCTTTCCCTACTCCCTGACAGTAGCGGCTGCTACCGGTCGGCGGTGGTGAGGCGGGAGGGAGGAGACTGGGGGGTGGGGGGAAGGAATAAAAAAAAAAAAAAAAGACTTACTTGAAACGGACGTCCGGCCGCCTCTTCTCCATCTTCTTCATCTTCTGGTCCTAGTCCCGACCGGCAGCAGCAGCAGGAAGCAGCCGGGCAGCAGGATCTCCTGAGCCAATCACAACGCTGTAATGCAGCGTTGTGATTGACTCCCCATAGCCAATCACAACACTGCAATGCAGCATTGTGATTGCTCAGACAGATACAGGGAGGCTTTGCATGTTCCTCACCAGGCTGTGTAATGCAGTCTGGTGGGGAACATGCAAAGTGTGCAGGACTGCTTGGCCAGCCTCAGAGGGCTGGCCAAGCAGTCGTGCGCAGTTAGGGTGTGCAAACCACTCCTCCCCCTGCGCTGCCCCGCCCCGTGAGCCAATGACTTCCAAAGGAAAAAGACCATGATGATAACGATAGTTATTATCATTGTATTATTCCTTTGGTGCAGTGGGTCGACGCTCCTCCACCTTAGCGGAGGAACCGCCACTGCTCCCTGACTCCCTCGATAACCCCCACCCACAGGTCCCCGCATGCATTTACTAACTGCTCAGAACAAGTGATAAATGTAAGCTTTAAAACCACATGGGAATTGAGAATTCCTTGTGATTTTATGACTGGAAACATCAGTCCACTACGTTAAATCATCATTTCATGGGGTTTTATTCCTAATTTCATGGTATTTTGCAGATTTACCCATCATTCCCCGGGAAATGTGCAACTAGTAATTATGCACATAGTGTAACAGGCCCCCAACTTCAACTCGGAGGAGACCAACATAGTTTAGGAAATAATTAATGAGATATGCCCCTTGTTGGACCTGGCCCTTTTTGCATGGTTATCCCCAAACTTTTTGCCTTCTTCCTCCTATTTTTCTGACCTTCTTTTTGTTGGCTTTGGGACTCTGGGCACTTTACCACTGATATTCAGTACTAAAGTGCATGTGCTCTCTCCTGTATACATGGTATGATTGGGCTACACCTGTTTGGCATATATGTAATTTGCCTGTAAGTCTCTTGTACAGTGGTATCCCATATACCCAGGGCCTGTAAATTAAATGCGACTAGTGGACCTGCAGCGCAGATTGCTCCACCCACAGAAGTAGCCTTTCAAACTTGTCTCAGGCCTACCACTTCAGGGGCTGCATGCGCAGTGTACTGCCACATTGACTTTGCATTTAAAGTTACTTGCCGGGGGCGCTAGAGAGCCCACAGCAACATGGCTCTGCCGGCCGGTGTTATTAATCCACTCATAATCTTGTAATAGGACTGGTATTCCCTGCTGTAAAGGGGTATTTAGTGCCCCTTGCCGCCCTGTGACCCGCTACGACTGCAAAACTTACTTGCACATAGTTGCTGGTGTAAGGTAGAGAAACATGACGGAGAGGAGACCACATTGCCTCCTACTATGATAGAAAGTGAAGGCCGAGGCCTGCTGACAGGGCGGTGTTCTAGTTGTGAGGTGTGCCGTCTATACTGCTGCGTATCTGGAAGCCAGCTGAGTGTGCCTGCGGCCTGGACCGAAGAGGGCAGTGGTGCGGAGCCCATGACTCGGAGACGGGCTCCTGGCGTGCTGGTCCCCCATGGGAGATGCATGAGTACACCCGAGTGAGTGCCGGGACAAGTGCCCGTGGGGGCTGAGCCGGAACATGGGTGGCAGAGTGCAGCTCCGTGCTGCACGCCATTATCATTGAAGTCAAAATTGGCAGTGGGGCCCGCTGAAGTCAAGTCAAGGATGTAACAGTGACGAGCAGCGCCTGCAGCCAGAGGGAGAGTCGGACGGCGGACGCGGACTGCGCTGCTTAAGCGGCTGCGTACCAGGCCCCCTGTGCTGCATGATCGATGTGCTGCTCAGCCAGTGGTACTTGCAGACATGAGATTGCGGATCTGGCCCCCGTGCATGTCGGCGGTAATCACTGAGGCCGCTGTGCATGGGTGACCGATACTACAAGAGACAATGCAGAGGCCTACTTCCAGTGAATTGCATGGCCGCGTAAGTGCGCGACCAGTGAGTAGTACATCTTGATTTGGTGCCCATGTTATGAATGGATTGCTGGTGAAAGACGCTGTATTGCTGCCCTACTGTAGGCTTTAGAATCTGCTGTTGCAAGTTAAGAGAACACCTGCCAATACAGTGTAGGGCTGCCCTGGGACATTACGGTCTGATTCACCAGTGCAGCATTGCACACTTGGGATTAATTATAGGCCAGATACGACCTCTATGGGGTATTCGTGGCTGCTCTGCCAGTGTGGAAGGATAGCGAGGAGGCCCCACCAGCTAGGCACATATTTGTGGTGGCGCAAATGCTGACAGGGGCTTACACGCAAGAGAGCGGGCCGTATGGTCTTGGACTGAGGCAGTGATGCGAATGGCCTGGGTCTTCCTATTCAATTCATAGGGTCGCATTGGCATTCAAACTGGAGATGGCTTAGTTCCCTATCCAGATTTGTATTGCACGTCAAATACCCTCAACAAGACAGTGACAAATTGGTGGTGGAGGTCGCTCCTCCACGTGGGTTTCAAAGGGGCAATTGACACTACTAACCACCCTAGGAGAAAGTAGTGACCATCCGGCCCGGGTGCACCTGTACGGGGTGGGCATATCTCTCCACGGGCACTTGCCCTATACGAGTGCTGACGGGTCTGGTTGCTTGAGACACGACACCTCGAAATGGGGAAATCAGAAAAGCAACAATTGAAGCTAATGTTTGAGGCTAGTCTCTCCACGAAGACCCAACACCATGCTCGGACTCTGAGCAAGACCTGCCATCGAGGAGCATCACCACATTAGAAAGTACCCTGGGCCATGCAGCAGAGCCTGCTGTCAATCAACGGCAAAATTGATGCGCTAAATCTACGTATGGATCATATGGCGTCCAAACTAGATAAACAGGACATTTGCTTCTCTGAAACAGAGCAGCACATTTCTACTGCAGAGGATGAACTAAAATCTGTTGACAACAAAAACGAAGATCTAGAAGCCAGATCAAGCAAGAATAAACCACGAATCGCAGGTATACCGGAATCCACAAACACGGGTAAACTGGAACAGTATGTGGAAACCATGCTGAAAGAAATGTTTGGTGCGGAACACTTCTCTGCAGTTTTGATTGTCAAGCAAGCACACAGAACGCTGACAGCTAGACCAATTCTGGGGGCGCATCTGTATCCAATTTTCACCAAACTACTAAACTATTGTGACCGTGATACAGCTCTTCGATTGGCACGAGAAACATAATCCATGTGATATCAGGATAATGAGGTGGTGTTCTACCCTGACTTTACAGCTGCAGTTCAGGCGTCAAGACAGGAGTTCCTACAAGTAAAAAAAAAAACTGCAAACCTCAAACATGCAATATTGTACCCAGCACAAAGGCAAGCACAACATTTTCATGACGCTTAAAGAGGTGATGTATTTTATCAAAACCCTGGCTCGCCCTGATAAGAGCCGCCACAAATCAGACTCGGAGGACAACACGCAGTAAACAAAATGGCGGTCGTCCATGCAGGTACGGTGGGCGGCAGTGCGGGCAGTGATAAGGCTAAAGAACTGGAATGTTGGCCCTGATGTCGGAGGACGTCCTCACTGAATGATTTGACATTCGCGTTCTATTGCTGGTTAAATTCTATGCCCTGTATTACTGTCATTTATACAACATGGTTAATTATTGTTAAAATGTCACTGGTGCACATTAGGCCATGATCTCATGCACAGTATTGGTCTACTGTTCCCATATGTTATATCCCGTTCTGCCATCGCGTGACTCATGGGGTCAGCATATTCAATCCTGCCACCTCCACTTTTGGGGAGGGGTGCTGAGCCTCTAGCGGCCCTCAGAGAGTGCACCTCTAAAGTTTATGCCTATGTTATAGGCAGTTGAGTAATTATGATTTGTCATGTTGAGAATGCTGTTGTTTGTTTGTTGCTTACGAATGGGGATGACTTTAGCATGATTGGGATGCTGAAGTGGGTGGAGGGGAGTTTGTGTTGTCCAAATGTTTTGCCATTATGATACCATTCACCAGAAATATTGCATTGCCACAGCAGCTTTCCACTCCATGATTTCGGCCCATGGCTGAGCACGCAGGTCACACTACACCAACTACGAGCACAGGTCACATTGCCTTCATGACATAGAACGTCAGAGAGCTTAATAACCGTAAGAAAATGTGACAGGTGTTGGCGTATCTGGACAGGTACTAGGTTCAGATTGCGCTGGTCCCGGAAACACATCTCACTTGACATACAGACCAAGACATAGGGGCCAGGTGGCTGGTGTCAAGTTGACTTCATCGTACTCCTCATATTCACGCAGGTAATGGTGCTGATTAAAAGGGGCTTCCCCTTTGTCCTGACGTACTCAGAGACAGACGAACAGGAGAGATATATAATAATGCAAGGGCAGCTTTGTGGCACACAGATAACTATTGTTAATGTATATGGCCCCAATATACACAATCCTGAGTTTTATCTACGAATCTGGTGTCATCTCCATGCGCTAACGCCATCTACTGTTATCTGGGGTGGGGACTTAAACACTTATTTAGACTCCGACAAAGACAGGTCGACCACTGTGATGTGGAGTCATAAACAGGCAGCAGCTGTGATTCGCGAGGGCATGTAGTACTATGGTCTTATTGACCTATGGAGACAGAGGAATCTAGAGGGGAGAGAAGGAACCTTTCATTCAACTGTTCACAGTCTGTGGTCTAGACTAGACTACTGGTTAGTGACGAGGGAAGTGAAGGCATGGACGAGAACAATTAAACACATGCCCAAAACGCTATCCGATCCTGCACCTGTCCTATAGGATGTCACTATACCTACACGATTCCCAACACAATTTCAATGGCGATTACAGGCCACTCCCCTTCTAGATCAGATCTTTAAAGAAGGAGTAAAGACAGCGATAATTGAATACTTTGAAAACAATGTGGGCTCTGTGGAGGGCGCTGACATAATTTGGGAGGCGTTCAAGGTGAGCATCAGAGGTGCATGCATAGGTCTCCAGGCAGGGGGTTTGAAAACTTTACACATACAACTTAAGGCCATAGAAACATCCCTAATGCAGCTAGAAAGGGAGTATGAGACTAATCCGAGCCTGACCATCCTAGCAGAGATACGTGAACAAGTAGCCAATTAGAATGATAGAGGCTGAGCAGGAGGTTCAACATACGTCTTAGCGATGGGAGGCAAAAGCGTATGGTGAGGCTGGCAGACCGGGCCAAGGCTAAGCTATCAACCTAAAAGAACCCCGGGCACAGTCGCTTGTGGTGGAGACTTTGGCTGAGGATGGTACTGCATGCCGTTATGCGCCCGGCATACTTGCATCCTTTGCACCCTTTTATGAATGCCTGTACACCGACCGGGAGTCTGCCAAAGAGGATGAAACTGCAAAATATCTGGATGACATAGCTTTAGCATGGCTCTCTCTCGGGCAAAGATAATTTCTGGTGCAGCCTATGACGGTTGAGGAAATTAAAACGGCCATCCATACATTGCCTAATGGCAAGGCTTCTGGCAGTGATGGCTTGCCATTGAATTCTACAAAGAATTTACACATTTATTAGCACCGCACTTGCATGCGTTATAGCAGTAGGCATATCAAAAGCAAATTCTTCCCCCAACATTATGAGTCCTCTGGAGACAGAAGAGCAATCACAAGGCAAAGCCATGAGCAGACCACAGCGCTCACCACACACTGAGCTCCTGGGAGAGCACTTGAGGGCACACGAGCAGGGAAAACTGCAGTCCAGCACATCAGGCAGTGCAAAGTGGAAGTCCCTCCTGCAGCCCAGCAGGCAGCAGGCCACACAACAAAGCAGGCAGTCCAAATGGCGGTTCCTCTTGGCAGCACAACAGCCCCCTAGCAAGGTGCAGCATGTAGAGCCAGCAGCGTCTGGTTACAAGTCCCACGCAGTATGCAACATGACGTGTGCAACATGTAAGTCTTTATCTTATTGCACTAACTGTGATATTTTGGCAATTGCCGAGTTGGCAAAGTGATCATTGGTTTATGTGGTTTTGTTCTATGTTTGTATGCAATACAGAAACATATTTTTATATCAAATTTTGCGGAGTCTCTTCTTTGGAGTATTTATTTTGTCACTGGTGTGTGTGTGTTGTGCAAATGCTGTACACATTGCCTCTGGGATAAGCCTGACTGCTCTGGCCAAGCTATAGAGGGGTTAGCCGGGCTTATCTTGGATGTGTAACTCCCTTACCCTGACCAGAGTGGTGGGTTCTGCCTGGCTTAGGTGCATACCCTAGCCAACCAGAAACCCCATGTCTAACACCCCTGATTTAATGTGTATGTAGGGCACTGCTAGAGACCAAGACCTTGAGAAAGAGTTGGTGAGACTGACATTAGTTTCCTCTTCTGGGTGTGCATGCCAGGCCGGCCAATAGAGGTCGAAGCAGGTAGGTAAGTTTGAGAAACGCGTTCCTATACATTTATAATTCAAAGGAAGCGTTTTTATATTTTTTCTCTAAAAAAAAGTTTTTCAGGGCAGCACGTTCCTTGCAGTTCAGCATTTGCTGCTCCTGCCAGCAAGAAAAAGATGAAGGCAGACATTTCAGATTTCTGGAAACCTAATACAATCTGTGACAACAATGCCAGTGTATGTTCTTTGATTGATTAACCTTTTAAGTGCAGCCGACGGCCGCACTACCTTCACAGTGAGGGTGTCTGCTATTGGCCGATACTGGGGAGGCAAACACAACAAAATGATGGACTGAGTGCTGAAACCTTTCAAACACTCACCCCCAGTCAAGAGATCTTGGTTAAATCCATCGTTCTTTTGCTCACTACGCCACTCCAGTTTGGACCCAGCCATATACAAATCAGTCTTGACCCTGTTCCTCATGGGAACAGTCCAGCCCGAACTGCCAAGCCGGGCACTGGACCGGAAACAAGCACCCTGGGACCGGTTTCGGGGTATCAACCCCTCATCAGCCAAGCTAGCTTGAATCCAGTGGCACAGCGAACAAGGGACCCACGTCTGGGCATACACTTGGCCACTTAGGGCAAACATAGCAAACACTGGCGAGGCACATAAAGGCCTCTCTGGTACAGAGGAATTCCTTTATTATTTTTCAAACTCGGGCTGCTCGGTAAGAGCTTCCCAAGCAGCCAGAGTCTTTTTTTTAGTGCAATGACCATCAGTGCGCGGGCGTGCTGACGTCATTACACTAAAGTGAAAGTAAAACAAGCTGATGGGCTTGTTTTATTTTCACTGTTCAAGTGCTCAGGCAACATGTCTCAGCCCACGAGAACTAATTTTGATGGGAGAAGTATCATTGGAAAGAGGAGAATTTCCCCTATCCAGTGATATCTCTCCCCAGTGGATCCCTGCTTTAGGATCACCATAAGAGAGTGATCCTCTAGCAGGGATTCATCAATAGACACCAGGGATTTTGGGGGAGTGGCAAGGGCTTGTGCTCCCCTCACTCCCATACCTGGTCAGGCTTTCTGCTCCCTGGGGGACAGGTAGGGGTAATTACCCCCGATTCTCCCCCCAAAAGGGGGAGGGAGAGTAGAAAGCCCACTAGACACCAGGGTCGATTTAAAAAAATAAAATAATTATAGGATTGGTGTCGGCCCATTATGGGCATGGGTATGCCCCACCCTCAAAACTATTGACACAGTCTGTCTCCCACCCCCTCGAGGACAGATGGGGTGATTACCCCCAAACTGCCCCCTGTGGGGCAGAAAGCCCTCAAGACACCAGGGAATCTTTTTTCTAAATATAGGGGTGGGGGCTGCTCACCATGGGCATAGCCATGCCCCCACCACCCGTGGGGGCAGAAAGCCCACTAGAAGCCAGGGAATGTTTTAATTTTTTTTAAATATAGGAGTGGGGGCTGCCCAGCATGGGCATTGCTATGCCCCCACCCCAAGTAAATGGGGAAACAATCTTTCTGCCCCCCGTAGGGGGTGGATGGGATAAATACTCCTGAACTGCCCCCAAGACACCAGGGAATTGTTTTTCTAAATATAGGGGTGGGGGCTGCCCACCATGGGCATAGCCATGCCACCACCACCCGTGGGGGCAGAAACCCCACTAGACACCAGGGATATTTTTTTTTAATTGGGATGGGAGCTGCCTAACATGGGCATTGCAATGCCCCCATCCCAAGTAAATGGAGCAACAGTCTTTTTGCCGCCCTCATGGGCCAGATGGGGGTAATTACCCCTGATCTGCTCTCGGGTTGGGGTGGGTGGCAGAAAGCCCACTAGACTCCAAGGAAAGTTTTTTTTTATGTTTAGGGGTGGGGGCTGCCCACTATGGGCATGGTTATGTCCCCACCCCAACTAAATGGGGCAACAGTCTTTCTGCCCCCGGGGGCAGATTGGGATATTTATCCCTGATCTGCCCCTTTGAAGGACAGAAAGCCCACTAGACGGCAGGGACTTTTTTTAGGTCTCGCCTGAGCCAGCGCATGCGCTGCTCTGGCGAGACATTTAGTGAGTGGGCTTTAAAAAGCCGACCACAGCTTTTTGTGTGGCCAGAGCGTGCGGTTACGCGCACAGTAACGCGCATTCCTCGCATCGCTCGATCAGGCGCCATCTGGCTTTCTTCTCACTTGCTCTCCCAAGCGCGCGCTTCAACGCTCCTCCACCACCACAGAGCGCGTCTCGCGGCCGCGCGTCTTGCTTGCTTTGATTTAAGCTTGTTCTTCTAGTGAAGCACAGCACGCTGGCCCCTCCTCCCAGTCTGGTCTTCGCAGCCTAGTGGTAGAATTCGTGTCCCACTAAAGCCTCGTTTTAGGACTTGTACCTTGAGTACACCGCCATGATTTATGTTTGCGTCTGTGAAAGCGCGCGCGTCCCCAACGGCTAGACGGCTACTTGCCCAAATTCCTGCATCGACTAGTATTGTAAAGAGTTCCAGTGACGTCACAGCTTCACGTTTGAATCCTTTCCCGGGTCTCTTCAGCACAGGAGAGCGTGCAGTGAGACATGGGAGTCTAGGCAATGTGCATGTGCGCCGTCGCTGGGTCGCTTGACAGGGTCTGCGGCGAGTGCACGCAGAAGGCGTGGCATAGCAGGCTTGTGCTAGCCCTGGGTCTGACACCCAGTGCCCCGTCTTCTCCTCCCCCAGCTCGCGTCGCCGACCACCCTCCATCTGTATGGAGGTAGCGCCGGTTCTCGAGCCCGCGTCGCAGGCGCCACTATTAGTTAACATGGCTGCAGGGGAACAATGGGGTTCTGGAGGCGGTCGGGTGTTCGTATTTGACTGTCACCTGGAACAGACCGACAGCGCGGAGCGGGCGCTGGAGGTGGCGGGAGGTAGCGGTTACTGGGACTTCAGAGCCGCTGTGTGTCAGGTAACTGGGAGTTACGTGGACGGGGGCAGCATCTCTGTGTCACTGGGGTAGCTTTATGAGCAGCGCCCTCTGCAAGGTTGGCTCCCACGCTTTGAGGGATTGGCAGCTTCGGCCTTAGGAAGGTGCACCCCTTGAACTAGTGGTGTGCGACTCCCTCCCTGAGCATCCAGTTCGTCTAATGTTACTGTAGTTTCGGTGCAGTTTCATTGAGTTTCCATGCAGACTAGATGCAAATTCAAAGTATTCCTCTTGAGGGGTGGGCAGTGCATCCTTACATGAGTGCTGCACCTCCCAAGTTCCCGTAGCAACTTTCTGTACACCGTGGCCATTGTATTGCTGTATAAAAGGCCCTTCCAGCAAAATGCTCTCTTACAGACACACGGCACAAGTCTCCAGGGGCTGCCTGGACCTATGTAAATTTCTATATGTGCATAGAACCTTCCTTTGCACCTCTTGGCCTCGTGACCTCTCCCAACTCTAGTGCCAACAACTCCTCGAAGCGCTATATGAATGTAATTACAATCCAATCCAATCCACAGCAATGTATCATTTTCAGGAAGTGGTGTGGGTTTGTTATACCACTTCGTCCATTTCCCAATAACTGAGAAAGGTTTTCATCAACTAAAACCTTAGAAATGCAACGCCATGTAGAAGTGACATTTATGCTTTACATGACCAGAAAGAAGGCATGTGGGATCTCCTCTCCCCTAGCTCTATTAACTGAGTTCTAGGCCAATAGGGAGTGCAATAATCATCAACCCGAGCGTTCATCAGCGCACAATCAAAGGAACATTTTTGGGTGGAAAATAAACGCCATTGTTCAGATTGTAGCATCGTAGCCCCCTTCTGGTCATGCCTCCTCTAGTGGCCTGCTACTAAAAGTGCTGAATTGTACTTTATTTTTGTTTGCGTTTCCTAACCTCTCGCAATCAACTTCCAATTAATGTCCCGCCTCGAAACAACGCAAACATGTGACTCTGGCAATTTATGTGTTCGCATACACAGCAGCGATTCCCTGTCAGTTGGATGGCTGCTTAGCTGCTTCCAACTGTGCTCTGTATGCCACTGGTACCACAAACCGAGGCTGAAGCCAGCAGATAACTGGTACTTCTGAGTTGTACGAGCATTATGCAGCCATGTGGATACTGCAGTTGGTGAGTGAGTTCACTTACCTCCTTAATGAGTCCCCTTCACCTCCGAACCCTCAGCTGTCATGCATCTCTGAACTGTGCTCAAGCCATGGCATGCATCGGAGCTGCTTCTCCCAAACTCATAGGTCCCTGGCAGGCAAGACATTACATGTACATGCCAAAATATTGCTTCTTCTCCAACCAAAGACATCCATGCTATATTCAACATGCTCAGACAGCGCTGGCCTTTTAACAATACGTGGCATTCTGGGGCTTGTAGTATTGCTTTTAATATTGTTGTATACAGTATAAAAACCAGACCATGCTAAATTTTGGTTGGTTGAGCCCTAGCTCATTGAAGATGTGGTGTGTGACGTGGATTGACTTGACAATTATGGTACCAAACCTTCAAATCTGTATGAAGGTGTAGTAAAATGGTTAAACAGTTAGGAGCAGTACTTGTCGAGTGGTTTGTCTCATGAATTCCCTTTCTATTGATTTAAACAATAGGTCGGGGCAACAGGGTGAGTAAGATTTGTTACTAGGTCTTGCACTTTGCGAAAAGCTGGTTGCTGCTGTGGTGTGCTGCTTTTCACAAGTTATTGTTGATTAACCCCCCCAGTTCCACACCACACAATTCAACTCCACACATTTCCAATCCACACCACATAATTCGACACCATACCACATAATTCAACTCAACAACACAATTGCACAACACTCCACATACATTCAATCCACACCACAAAATTCAACAGCACACCACATAATTAAACTCCCCTACATACCACTCCAAAAGACAAAATACCATTACATATAATTACACTACATAACACACAATCCCACTCCACATAATTCCAGTACACTCAATACCACATAATTACTATTCACATATTTTTACTGCACACCATGCCACTTAATTCCACTTCACAAATCCACTCCACACCATTCAATGCCACAACTAACTATTACAACCCACATAATAGCACTACACACCCCATACATACACTCCATAACACCCAGGTAAAAAACAATGTAATTTACAACGCCAACACCTGCAACTCAAGCAAATGGGAAACCTATTGCATTTCCAATGCTTGTTTAATAGGGTCGTTCAGTTGTACATAATGTCTTCTTGGTTATATATAAGATAACAAAAATGCTTATAACACTTTTTTATTATAACTTTTCAACATGCTGTACAGCAGCCTCCCTGCCTTACAACATAGCTTAAAGACATTGGCAAAATCAATAGCTCTTGCTAAACACTTATTAGGTCCCAAAGGCGAGACCTATTGGCTATGCCAATGCTTGTTTTAAATATAGGGGTGGGGGCTATGCCCCACCCCAACTAAACAGGGCAACAGTCTTTCTGTCCCCACCTGGGCTGGCAGAATGGGGTAATTACCACCTGAACTGCAGGGCAGAAAGTCCACTAGATGCCAGGGGATGTTTTTTTTTTTTAAATATAGGGATGGGGGTGCCTGGCATGGAAGTGCCCCCTACCTCCAAATAAAAGGGAAACAGTCTTTCTGCCCCCAGGGGGCAGATGGGGTAATTACCCCTGAACTGCCCCCCTGGGGGGGGCAGAAATCCCACTGTATGACAGCAAAATGTATTTTTAATAAAATAATGGGGTGAGTATTTCCTATCCTAACATCAGGCCCCACCCTCACCCCTAGAAACCTCAACAGTCTCTCAGCTCCCCTGTGGACTAAAGAATCCCAATGGCAAGCGAGAGGACATTTGATTCTTTTAGATGTTGTTTTTACATACGGGTCAGGAGAGTGTGGCTAACTCCCAATATCGTCCCACTTGCAATGGTGAATGGCTGCACTTTTTGGGCTTGAGTAGGCCACCACCTGGAAAAACCTACCAAACCCAGACAGTTCTGAAAACTAGACATCTGGGGGAGTCCAGGGTGGTGTGCTTTGCATGCATCCCACACCATTTTCTTACCCACAATGCCCTGCAAACCTCAAACGTTGACTAAAAACACACATTTTCCTCACATTTCTGTGAGGCAAACTCCTGAAATCTGCAGGGAGTGGCAAATTTCCTAACACACAGCATTCCCCAGAGTGCCCCGATAAAAACTGTACCTCACTTGTATTGGTGGGCCAAGAGACCTTGACACAAAGGCCCTAAAGTGCTACGTGGGGAGATCAGCGATAGGGGTAGCTGCGGGATTTGGGGCCGTGCTCGGCCACCATCCATGGAAACCTATCGACCACAGACATTTTTAAAAAAGTAAACAAACATGAGATTACAGGATGGTGTGCCTTATGTGAATCCCACGAGGTGTTCTTACCCACAATTCCATGCTAACCTCAAACTTTGCCTGAAATCACACTTTTTCCTTACATTTCTGTGATGGAAACTTCCAGAATCCACAAAATTCCTAACACCCAGCTTTCCCCAAGGTGTGCCGATAAAAACACTGTGCCACATGTTTGGTTGGGCCTAGTGCCCGCGACAGGAACGGATCGAACCAAAGTTAATAGGAGTCCCCACGCACGGCCTCCCTTTGACCTTGGTTTGATCCGTTCCTGTCACGGCCACTAGGCCCAGCAACATAAGTGGGGCCGCGTTTTTATAGGCACAAGTGAGGTAATGCTGGGTGTTAGGAATTTTGTGGATTCCGGAAGTTTCCATTACAGATATGTAAGGAAAATGTGTGACCTCACAAGATCCATACAAGGCACACCACCCTGGACTCCCCTAGTTGTCTCATTTAAAAAAAAAAAAGCAAGTTTGCCAGGTTTCCCTTGGTGCCCCCTCACTTAGGTCCCAAAATCCACAGTCACCCACTTTGCAAAAAAACAGGTCAGTTATGAGTGAAAAAATGTTATGTATCCATAGTGAATTTTGGGCTGTTTCCTGTTGCGGCACTAGTCCTACCCACACAAGGGAGGTTCCATTTTTATTGGAAGACTTTGGGGAATTCTGGGTCAAAGGAAGTTTGTTGCTTCCTGCTGATTCCAAAACTTTCCATCACAGAAATGTGAGAACATTTTGTTTTTTTTAGTCAAAGTTTGAGGTTTGCAAAGGATTCTGGGTAAAACAACCTGGTGAGAGCCACGCAAGTCACCCCATCCTGGATTCCCCTACATGTTCAGTTTTAAAAAATGTACAGGTTGCTAGGTTTCCCTAGGTGCCGGCTGAGCTAGGGCCCAAAATCCACAGCTACCCACTTTGCAAAAAACTGGCCAGTTTTGAGTGGAAAAGTGTGCTGTATCGATAGTGAATTTTGGGCCAATTCCTGTCACGGGCACTAGGTCTACCCACACAAGTGACGTACCATTTTTATACAAACTCTTTAGGGGAAGGTTTGGTGGAAGGAAGTTTGTGGCTCCTCGCAGATTTCAGAACTTTCCGTCACAGAAATGAGAGGAAAATGTGTTTTTGTTTTTAGTCAAAGTTTGAGGTGTGCAAGGGAATCTGGGTAAAACAACCTGGTGAGCACCCTGGATTTCCCCAGGTGTCTAGTTTTTAAAAATGTTCAGGTTTGCTAGATTTCCCCTCGTGTCTCCCGAGTTAGGGCCAAAACTCCACAGCTATCCACTTTCCCAAAAAACTTGTCAGTTTTGAGTGGAAAAATATAATGTATCCATGTTGCGTTTTGGGTTCTTTCCTGTCACAGGCACTAGGCCTACCTGCACAAGTGAGGTACCACTATTTTTTGGAAGTCACGTGGGAGCTTAGAATAGTAACATAATTATCATTGGCTAAATGGATTTCACAGTATTTGTGCCTTCCAAATGTAAGCCCGTGTGTAAGGAAAAAGACATTTTGAAAAATACCCTCTAAATAATATGCTAGCACGGGTACCTACAAATTCAGAGATGTATAAATAACCACTGCTCCTCAACTCCATATCTTGTGCCTATTTCAGAAATACATATGTTTCCTTGATACCTATTTTTCAGTCTACATATTTCACCATATGTATTGTTCTATACTCGGTACACAATGAAAAACTATTGTATGGTGCAGCTCAGTTGTTGGCTCTGGGTACCTTGGGTTCTTGGAGAGCCTACAAAACCTATATATCCCTGCAAAACCTATATATCCCGGAAAGGTCTAGCGGGCGTAATGGTATATTGCTTTTGTAAATTGGCCATTGTAAGAAAACATTACAAATGGCCATTTTTTTCCTACTCATTTTCAGTATTTCTTTATTTCAACAGTTAGTTTCATTGGGAAACCCTTGAGGGATCTACACATATGACCCCTTGCTAAATTTGGAATTGCGTCTACTTTTTAGAAATCCATAGCTTTTCCAGATCACCCTTGGGTCTCACACTGATTTCCACCACAAACTGGAAGTAGGCTGAGAGCACAAAAAATAGGAAAAATGGGCGACCTCTTTGAAAAATGCCCAAACTATGGTAATTTTGTTTTTTTATTCAGCTCTGCATGTTCCTGAAAGCTGGAAAGATGGTGACTTTAGCACAGCAAACCGTTCGTTGATGCCTTTTTTAGGGAAAAAAACCCAGACACTTTTATCCAGAGCACTTTTTCCCTATTTTCCCCCAAAACTAGCTATATTTTGCCTATTTTCTCCGTCCTCACAAGGGGGATCCACAAACCCTGGGTACCTTTAGAATCCGCAGGATGTTGGGAAAATATGGCACAAATTTGACGTGGATACCTTTTTTGGGAAAAAAGGTATGGAGCCTTAAGCACTAACTACCCCAAATTGCCAAAAAAGGGCTCAGCACTGGGGGTGAAAAGGCGCGGAAGGTAAGGGTTAAACAGTCATCCTCCTCATATGCGTTGTTGTAAAGCCCTGGCCTGTGCCATTGTGTCCTCTTGACAGTTCCACAGAAACCCTGATAACTTCTGACAGAGCAATTATTTACAGTGGCGTGGGTTGGCCTTAGCATGTGAGCAACACCAGTTTTACTCTCCAGGACGTTAGCAGCACGGCTCTCCTTTTAAAATAAACAGCAGTGAAAACAGGAAAGACAGCTGTGCACCACTGCTGCTTATCAGGATTGTGGTTGTCAGTAGTGCAACAGGTGCATTTGCACCGCAGCCCTCTGGTCTCTGGCTCCAGCTGTATCCTGATTATTGCTGTATTTTGCTCAGCAGTCAAAGCGCATAAAAAAAAGTCTGGGAACTGTGATGCTGCGTGCAATAGGAGCGGGGTTAGTGAGCATGGGGGCGGGGTCAAAGGTATGGGTCAAATGTATTGCTATTAAAAGAAATCGGTACTTTTTTTTAGGTCTTTCTCCTTCAGGTAGATACATATAGAATAACGCACAGTTTAAATGAAAAATAAACAAAAACAAATTATGTTTATAAGTGGGAAATGCAATATAGTACATTCTGAAACCTCTATTAGTTAATGCACTGCCGAGGTCTGAGTGTACCAGAGAACCACAGAATTAAATCTTGGTTGGTGCGGTGGAGAATAGTGACTTGTGTATTGTTAGTGTTACGAGGTCACAGACTGTGTCAGAAAGCACTGTGAATTATGTAAGTCATTATTTTAAACTTGCATTACACACAGTGTAAGATAGACTGCTACAACATGTGCAAAAAGGTTTAAGATAAAATGGTGCTTCCAAAATGTAGATTTTAATAATGCCAAGACTGTACATAAAGCATTTTTTTTATATAATTGTCCCTTAAAAGCAAGCACTTCACAGCTCAGCTCAGCTGGTAGCTCCCTTGCACTACCACTCAAAAAGAATACATCTTTGTGATCACAAAGCGTCAAGTGATTCCATCAATTAAAGCCAGCACGATTCCCAAGCACCCCTCACATTTGCAGATTAACCAGTTGTCCACATTTGCATTTCTTTCAGGCAGTAGGCACCCTGGCAAGAAGGCTTGATTAGCTGCCTGCCCCTCCCTCGGTTTCACAGTAGAGGAGACTCCCTGAATGACCCTTCAGCTGAAGTATATAAACTATGGGAATGAATCGGAATTAACCGTCCCGGGACAGTTGTCTTTTCACAAAAAGTAGGGGAATAGTTTTTCATAAATTTAAAAAGTATGGGCACCTCGTGCCCCTCCGATCCTGCCCACTTCGAATTCTGGTTTTGCTACCTAACCAGCAGTAGGCGGGGACATTTTCCTTTCTTGCACTCTTCCTGTGATGCCGCTGTTTATGGTATTTGTGTCATCTCTCACAAAGATGTAAGCGAGTCCCTTCCTCCGTATTGGGATATTTTGACACTATGTCACTATGCATGCCTATACGTAGCTATTGTCTGCTATTACGTATTATGTGCGACATTTTTAGACTGCTGTTAGTCACTCAGATATGCGTTTTGGATGCTGGAATGTACTTGTGTAAATTCTGAAGTGCCCGTAGTGGCCTGGCGAACTCTATATAGCTGTAGCGCCAACCTTGAGTTGGTGGCCCATGTTCCAGCCATCTGATGGGGTGCTCTTTCCACGCACAGGAGTCTTAAATCATGGTCACCAGTCCTGCCGCCTAGTGTTACATGATGTCAACACTGTTCACATGGTCTCCCGATGAAGACCCGATATCACACAGTGAACACTAGTTGAGCTGGAAACATTGTACACAGATAGATTTCCAGATCACCTGTGGAGGCTGTGCAGAGTTAATCTCCAATGAATGTGTTTAAACCCTCACAGATATACATACCTGCCAACTCACACGGTGTCACGATATCGGCTCCCATCACACGTCTCCTGGTGAGGAGCTGATATCACACAGTGGCAGAGAAAACGAGCTGAAAACCACTGTAAATAGTAATTCCAGCTCATTTTCTGAGGCTTTGAACTGCCGACGTCCATTAAGGACATCAGCACCAGCCTCAGCAAGCTTTTTATTTTTTTGGGAGGAGGGGGCTTGGGGGCGGGGTGGGGTTTAAAAGTACCTCGTAGGTACTTCTCGGCACGAAGCCCCGCCCCTTCAAGGCCCCGTCCCCTCCTCACACAGTGAGCTTGTTCTTCAAGTTGGCAGGTATGGATATAGGAGTGGGCGTTTTGGGGAAGGTAGGAGTCTTTGCCTTCCCAGTGGTGCACGAGGCCCTGCCCCTTTTCTCCAGTTTTTGTATATAGCGCCTCAGGCATTGATGGACGTTAAGCCTTGCCCCTTCTCTAGTCCCTGCTTCTCTGTCTAAGACCCCACTTCCTCTTGCATTAGATGATGATATGTTCATGGTCGGTAGACCTGGGTCACAGACACATCAAGCTGGGTTAGCGCTTAGAGGGCACACAGCTGACTCTTTGAATGCTTGCAGAATAGATCAGATGTATCCTTCCGCATAGACACGCTAGAGCTGAAAGTGCCCTAAAAAGAGTCGAAACAGACTGGTGATGGTCTGCATGCACAATAAGGCAGCCCTTGTCTCCTTTTAAATGCCATGGTCACTCTCTTCCTGCCTCTTTTCCGGTTGGAGCACAAACTTGGCATTACATGGTCAGCTCTTTTCCAACACTGTAAAAGCTGATAACTAGAGAGCAAATCACTTTGGCAGGTGTCTCCCCTCTCTTCAGTAATAGGACATCCATCTTGGAGCCCTGGTGGCCCCCATCCGGTGACGTCTTTGCGACTGATGAGAGAGTGCATCCTGGGAGGCAGGGTCGGATTGGAATCACAATTCGGCCCGAGCACTCCCCCAAAAAGTGGCCCACATTCCCAAATAGTTGTTCTTTTTTTTGTAGCTTTATATAACGTGAATGAAATGGCATTTCATCAATTACCTTGAGCATAGCTAAATTGCACAAAATCAAATTAATTTTTTATTTTAGGTAGGAAGATTAAGTGACTTGCGCAGAATCACTGGATGTTGAGCTGACGCCTGAACTCGAAGTACCCAGTTCCAACTTCAGCTGCTCTGAAACCATAATGCTACATCCTATGTTGTTTTTAGGTCGAGCCTCGAGTAGCGCGCAAGCGCTGCTAGGCGAAGACTTTATGTAAGGGGGTTTCAAAAGCTGACCACACGCTCGTGCGTCGTGGCCTTTTTCGGGCGGTTACGCGTGCAGGGCCGACATCTGTTTCCCATTATCGTGCCCAGACGCGTGCGCGATAATTGGAAACACATGCTGGGAAAAGGCCATGACGCACGAGCGTGTGGTCAGCTGAGCAGGCTGCCGCGCTCGCTCGCCCCCGCTCCTCCATTGTTGTCCTGTTTTTTAAGTCGGCGGTATCATGGCGTCCTCACAAGCGCAGTAATTGTGGCGGCCGCCTGTTTAGCTTTACTTTGTACGCACGTTGTGAAGCGCGATGTTCGGAGTTGTATGTGGCATCGCGCTCCGTTTATTTTTTTATTTACATTGAAATATGGCGGCCGCGTGTTTAGCTGTACTTTGTACGCACTTTGTGAAGCGCGATGTTTATTTGTTTTTTTACATTTCATTATTGCGGCCGCTTGTTTAACTTTACTTTGTACGCACGTTATTGCCGCTGTACGTGCCTTTCCTTGCTTCAACACCCCCTCCCCTCCAACCCCCACCACCCCACCGGCAGCCCGTCATTCCCAACAAGCGCAAGACAAGCAAATGGATACTTCTTCTTCGCGCTGTAAAAGTTAACAGAGCTTAAGCGGCGAGCAGTGCTGGTGTGATGGCGTCCTCACAAGCGCAGTCAGTCTGTAGTCTGCTAATAATAAGGCCTGACAGTTAGCAGATGAAGTCACAGATAAAATGGCTTCCCCTCCTATATCATGTAATACGGCTGCAGGTTGTTAATGTACAGCCACGTTTGCATTTCACTCGCAGATACGCAGCTCTCTCTTACTTTCTTGTTTAGGATGGCACCGAAAGATAGTGCATACTTTTCACATTTGCTATGTTTGTCATTTCTATGGTTTAAGTGTGTGTATGAGTGACATTCTTTTGCCAAATGTTGTATACACCGAATGCCACTTTCTCGTGAGTAATTCAAAACAACCATCAGTATATGTCTGCCTCTGTTTTCTGTTATTTTATCCAGACATATAACATAGCAGTGGACATACACCTAAACAGGGCATACCTGTTGGGGTTCATAGTGCTTGTCAGCAATATTAGATGAACTCGTAATAACAATGAATTTGTTATGAAAATGTTTGAATTTTAAGGGTGTGAATTATACATTAGTTGCGTTTGTTGTCCGGTAGCTGTTTTGGATTGCCTCACTCTCGTTTTCCCCTTCAGTCCACCGTGCTCTGCAGTCTCTCACCACTTAGCACTTAATCTTTCCGAAATTCTCCATCTGCATGTTGCTCGACAGCTTCTTCCTTTTTATCACTGTCTATTCACTGTGCCTTCTGCACGTACTTCCTTGTGTTGCCCCTTCTCCATGCCCCAACTCACACACACAGACCCACACTCTTCTCACCTGTAAGCATACCATTTTCTTTTACTTCAGAGCTGTCCGTATTCCAACAGCTGCATATGTGTCCTTCACACACTTTGAGGCAAAATGCATCTTACAGTTAGGAAATGTGTGACAAACAATTGCTTTGTGCGCTCTGCAGAGAGGCCAAGGAATGGATGATCAAGTAGTCTTAACATAATTATAACCCACCAGCATGGTCTGTGAGAAACTCTGTCTGCCTTCACCCTCCACTCCAGACCGCACAACGGCGCCCCCTGTACACTTTCCAACAACCTGAACGAACCCAGCCATCTAAAAGCAACCCTATACCACAGTTTGCGCTATACAAGAGTCATACGTTGCATAGCAAACAAGCATTGGCATAGCCAATAGGTCTCGCTTTTGGGACCTTATAACTATTTAGTTATGTAACTGTTGCATGGCTAAACACTTATAAGGTCCCAAAAGCGAGACCTATTGGCTATGCCAATGCTTGTTTTCCTCTGGGAAAGGTGACCTCACAGCGAGGCCTATGCAAATACTCCCCCACCTCTCCACCAAGCAGTAAAAGATATTGGGGCGAAGGTAACAACACCTGGCCCATAACGGGGCCACTTCTCTTACTATCCCCTCTCTTACTAACCTGGTCCCACATGGCTAGTGCTTCTACTCCAGGGTGGCTTAGGTGAGAATGGCCCCCCTTCGAGGCCCCTGCATACTCCCACCCTCCCGCACCCGCCATGGCCTGAAAGTGATGGCCCAACTGGGGAATGACACTGCTTCTGGGCTGGAGTGACCACACAAGGCAAGGGGCCGAGGTGAGAATTCCCTAAGGATTATTCTATATATCTTGTCCTCATATTTAGGTGTTTATTTAAACGATAGTATTTTTGTTTCTGCTATTTAGCTAGTAGAACTGTTGAACACCCTATAGTTCTTCTGTGACATTTTTTATTATAGTTTCTTTCCATATTCTTATATATTCTTTGGCTTGTGACCCCTCTAAAATGTGGGTACTCATCTATCCGTCTTCTTCTAGTACTTCTGAATCAGAAGATGGACGTTTGAATTATATGTCATTTGGGATTGTTGTTATTTTGATCTTTCATGTCCAGTGAGTATCCTGTGTATTGGTTTTATTTTTTCTTATTTTTTCTGTTTGGATGGTGGAGGAAGTCTATCTATTTCATCCCTATATCAATTATTCTCATTTTTTCTTTCTTCCTTTCTTCTTTTTCTTGCAAATTAGAAAATAGTACTTGGTAATCTCTCTCTATTTCTCATCACTGGGTCACTAATTCAGCACCCTTATTATCTGCACATTTGGTGTTTCTCTTTTTAAACATCCATTTTTTCTTTCTTTTTAAACTCCAGTTAATAAAATGTAATTAAGCAATATTGATGTATATTTTCATTGTCCCTTTTAGATTTTTGATTTAAACTACATCACATTGTGATAAGAGCCCCACATTGTGCATTGTACTCAGATGCCAAGAATCATCGGATGGCTATAATACCACCAAGTTATTCACAATTTTGCGCCCTGACGAAGGAATTGTTGGTCTAATTCCACTCCGAAACGCGCGTCGGCGCTTTGTTAGCTAGTTGTTTTGATATGCTCTAGGAATTCATGTTTTTGTGTTTTGTTTGTTTTCATTATTTGTTATGTTATGTATTTTTATGGATTGTTGATGTTGTAGCTGTGTCCTTGATATGAGTGTATGTGTGTGACTGATATTGGTATGTAAGATAGGGTTCATGTGTGTTTTCTATCTTTGTGGGGCTATGTTTCATTTCAATTTTGTTCAGATAAAGAATTTTATACAAATGAATTATATGAAAAAATATATAAAATAATAAAGAAAATGTTTTGATACAAATGGAAGAAGAAAAAAATCTTTTATCAAAATTTGGGACAATGATTGTGCTTGCATTGTAGGATATATACCTATTGTAATTCGTAATAGGGAGAGGTTCTGTTCTGTTTTTGTGCTTTTTTCTGTTTTTGTGAGAATTCCCTAAGGGCCTGAACAACACCTGGCCTCCAGCCTCAGTTTGACAGCATGGCAGGGGAGTGCCCATGAGACTGACTATATTTTACAGTAGCCTGGCTTGGACCGGGAAAGACAGTAAGTGTCTGTGGGTCGTTTTACGGAGGCCCTAAAAAAAGGGCCTACAGATGACCGTGAGGCACCGGACCATCGCCCAGTGCCCGACTACCCGCCTTCCCAATCCGACCCTGCTGAATTGGTGGGAGTGTGGATGCCCGCGGCACGGCCTGATGTGCAGGCCGAGAAGGATGCTCCAGTTTGTCTTTCCTCTAATCCATCTGATTTCAAAAACCCCAGAGGAGGGGATGTACCCCCACCCAGCCCTATCATTGCCATCCTTGAGTGCCTAGTTCTTGAGGAGTGGGCTTTGGCCCATGGCGGGCTCTCTTCTGAGGACTTGGGTGACCTGGCACTGATGGGGACTCGCAGTGGTTAATTTATAAAACAATAAGTGCCATGGTACTAGTCAGTGGGACACGGCAGCTTGCACCATCCATTGGCCTTGCCAGCGCTGCCAATAATAGTACCAACACAACTACTAACCATCACACTCATACAAGTGTGACAATTCAGACTATTCAAGGCCCCCAAAGCTACAAGAATGGCTAAGGTGGCACATATTAGTGTTACGTGGGTATACCCACAGTAACGCCCATGGCACGCCTCCCCATCGCAGTGTGAGGCAACACAGCGACTTGCGCTGACTTGCTTCACACCATATTTACAAGGCCATATGAAGTCACGCAGGGTGGCTTCACGTGGCCTCATAGATATGGGTAAACCCAGTGCGCTGCTGGAACGTCATTCAAAGTGACGTTCCGGCACCGCACTGGGCTTGTAAATGAGCCTCTAGGTACCGTTGGAATGGCGCACTAGGCACCGTTGGAATGGCGCACTAGGCACCGTTGGAATTGCGCACTAGGCACCGTTGTAATGGCGCACTAGGCACCGTTGTAATGGCGCACTAGGCACCACTGGATTGCCACACTAGGTAACATTTTGGAATGGCGCACTAGGTACCATTGGAATGGCGCACTAGGTACCGTTGGAATGGCGCACTAGATACCATTGGAATGTCGCACTAGATACCGTTGGAATCGCACACTAGGTACCATTGGGGTGATGTTATCCGAGTTTCACCTGAAGAACTGGGGGCATATTTACAAGAAATAACGCATCAGTCCGCAAAGGCAGCCATGCGTCAAAATTCCTTGCGTCTGCGTCAAAAAACCTTATGAAGCCATGGTTGCACCGTATTTATATTACAGGGCTCCATGGCGCAAGGTCCCATGAGTGCGTCACAAATTCTTACGTAAGGTGGAATGCCGCAATGTATCCAGCCTAAAAGTTGTGCATTGCTGTAGCTGGTCATAAAACTGATGCAACTACAGCAATGCATCAAAAAAAAGAGGTGATGCGTCAGTTTTGACTGACACAAGTAGTCTACTGCATGAGGACCAATGTAATGGAGTGTCAAAAGGTGAAAAACTCACCTTGCCCTCTAATACATTGGTCCTGGATGTCACGCATACAAGTGGGCATAGTGTACTTATGTGTACCAATATGCCTATGTATGTGGGACATAAGTCATTAATGGTGTGTAATGTGTGTTTTACTGCATTATCTTGCTTATGTGTGCACTTACCTATTGACGGGATGTGACTTGATTGCATATTACACTGTTTCAAGTCACTTCAACTTATCAAATTCCTCTGCAACAGCCAATGCGTCATTCCTACGCTTGGGTTTTACAGGCATATGAATTTTGATGCATCTCAAGCGCAGCGGCCCACTTCCAGACAATGCATGACTTTTGAAAAAGTCATAAATACCACTTTGTTCGTTTTACGGCGTATTTTACGAAGGAATGCATACCTTGCATATATTAATTCTAACGCGACGCAGATGATTCCGACGAAGGAAAAACCTGACGAATCCCGACGAAAAGTGACGCATCTGTCTAGATGTGTCACTTTGTAAATATAGAGCAAAGAAAGCGCCGTGTGCTGCATCAAAAAAAATAACGCAGCAGCGGCTCAAGCTCCTTGTAAATATGCCCCTGGATTTTCTCTTCACATTTGTTCTGCGCCCGCATGCTTCGTCAGATGAGAGAACACTGCATTTGACTGACAAATTCTTTCTGACTTGGAGGTGTTTTGTATTGTCATGTCGTTCTGCTCTGGTGTGGCCTTACCTGGTTTGTGGGTTGTGAGGCTGGCTGGCCGGCTAGGGATGCCCACACAACAGCGTTTCTTGAATAAAAGCTTATACATTAACCCGCATGACTCAAGTGTCCAGTTCTGCAACACATTTTGGCGACGAGGATGTTGCTTCGGCCACCACTGCCACATCTTGCATCTCCCACTGCTTATTGTACATGGTGCCGAGCCTCCACCCAGCATCCGAGCCCTCTCCACTAGAGTTAAGGAGGCTTTAGTGGCATTCTTCAGACCTGTCACAATATGTGTAGGATGGTGTTGAGGGCTCAGCCATACTCCTCCTCCAGGCATTGTACGTTGTAGGATTCTTCCAGAGTGGTGCACAGTTCATCCAGAAAAGCCTTTGCTTCCTTCTACGGTGCATGATGATGCCTTCTTTTGTCTCGGTTGGTTGTGTTGCGGAATCTACTCTCTGCTGGAGATCGTAGTGATGGCCAGAAAGTAGTAGTGCGATCAAGTTTATTTTCGTTATCGTGTTACTCCTAGTCCACAGGCTTTACACCATTGTCAACACTTCCCTGCCGAACCCTTGGCCACAGGAGCAAGCAATGATGGACCGTTTCCTTCCTAAAGAGGGGGGGGGGCTTGGGAGAAGGCATGGTGCCCATTCTCCAAGGACACCCCTATGCATGGTACCAAGTGCACATGCTCTAGTGGAGAGAGGTAGGGGCAGTTTCAGTCCCACAGCCAAAGAAAGCCATCAAGTTTCTCTACTTTGCCCTGATGCAAACATGCTCGTGTAATCAGGACTCGAGTGCACTGTGTCTGCTTCATTCCCTGTTACACAAGCAGTAAGAAGAGTGTGAAAAAGTGTTTGAGATCTCGGAAAGTCAACCCACCATTCATGGGTTAGGAACTGGTATAGCAGTTACATTCTTATGCTATCGCTCATTATCCGCAATTCCACGTGTAAGTCGGTGCTCTCCTAACATTGACATATTACTTGAGGTGATCGACCTTCTAAGTGCTATCATTGTGTGTGGAGCCGATAGACCAAGTCCACAGTTGTATCGAAGGGAAGGGATCACTTTCTCCTCCAATTTCCAATTTAAAACAGAACAAAGGACTGCGGACACACTATCTACTGTTGCGAAGTAAACTACATCCAGTCATTTCCCGCTTGGTGGGCACTTTGTCCAGAGTTAACTATTGAGTAGGTTCTACTGAGTGCCTTGCCTACTACCCCCATAGTTGCTGTAGCAGCCCAGGCCCTTGCTGCCTGTTTCTCTTGGGTGAAGCAGAGAGGCGGTATTGTGGTGGTATGTTGATGTGTCTTTTGTTAACTAGTTCTGATGTAGCTTGTAACCGGTCCTGCACAAAAACAATCCTAAGAGGCGTTTTCTTTTTTCTATGGTTTCTGGTTAGTTCTGCATCATTTTCCAACGTGATCTGGGTTTATAATAGATTGGAGGCTGCCTAATGTATTGTTGGGTGTTATGTATAATATAGAGGAGAGGTTTGTTGGCCTTCGGAGCAGAGCTTATGCGGTCGCTCATCGTCCCGTCCCTTGCATGTAGCCTTGCCCTTGTACCACCAGTGTGCAGTTTGCTTGTTGAAGAGAGAGCGAGACCTGTTGCCATCTGTCATTTGATGCTGTGGTGTTTGAAATAGTCATTTTCATTAATTCTCACTGTAACTCGCTTCAGCCATGTTTTTCTGCTTCTGTTAATCAATGCCTAAATGAAGTGCACATCTGTGACATGTTAAAGCCTCTCTTTCACATCTTTGCTCCCGTGACGAAAAGGTGTTGTTCAGGTTGCTTAGCTGAGAAGTTTCCTTTTTTGTTCCAGTCTGAATGTTGTCTTCTTCCTTTCTCGTTAGCTTAGTTTTCAGACCGCTGAATGCTCTCTATGTTTGAATGGACTGCAGACCCTTGCATTTTAGTCTGTAAATTTGTGCCTCGTCTATTTCCTGAAAGCGTGCACCAGTTGTTTGCCGAGGGACACTGGCCTACTGAATCTGTGACTCACAGTCCATTCACAGACAATTTTACTTTCAGAATTTGATTGGCATGCGAGCAGATTTTCTTTAACAGACCTTTGCACGAAACTGTGATGTAGATGTGTTCTGTTGTGTTTGTTGCCTTGTGGAGCAAGGCCTTGTAGCATCCCTTACTATTTGGTGTCAAGTATTTCGATTCCTCAGTAGCTAATGGGTATCTACATAGTGCAAACGTAGCTACGGAGGCATCAGAGGCGCGTGTGCTCACACTGAAGAGCTCAATAACAATACGTTTAGTGATTCATATAGTGACAGAAGCAGAGTTTAAAGAGACAGGTTTCATGCACAACGAAGGACCAGCAGACATCAACAAACGAATGACCTTCCACCAACCGACCAGACGCCTGCGATCCGCCTCCCTCTTCCTCGCAGACACCCCTCGGATCTGCCGAGGCAACAGCAGAGGACGTTTCTTCTCTCACCTGGTGGCCAAAGCCTAGAACGACCTTCCTCTGCACCTGAGGACCGCCTCATCGCTCTGGGAGTTCAAGAAAGGACTGAAGGCCTGGCTGTTCGAATTGATAGAGCACAGCGAAGCAGCTAGAGACTCCAGCGCCTTGAGACCCCCACTGGTGATTTGCCTCGCTTTATAAATCCTGATTGATTGATTGATTGCACTCCCTCCTTGACGTCAAGAGGCTAGTTCTGAGCTTGAATGTGTGACTGAAACACTTTCATGCTGCCAGCAGTGAACAATCTCACGGTGAGCAAACCTCTGGTCAGCCAGACTCATGTCCTCGCTGGACTGGCACTCTACCTGTGCAAGGTGTGCGCGAAGACCAAGGGTGGGGAATGCTTTGGTGATCAGACCTTCCCTGCTGTCAATGCCCAGGCCTTGGTGCCAGCTTGGCATGGTCTGCAGGAAGGTTGATGTTGGTTTGGTCAGTATGAGCCCTGTGCTCCTTTAACTGATTTAGACTGTGCCTTGCAGGTGTGGGTTTCATAAGCAAGGAGATCGCAGCTCCTACAACAAAATACCTTTGATAAACACTGAGTCATCCTGTTTGAACCTTCCACCACCACTGCGTCCTGACCCTCTAATCTAGGCAACTGGCAATACAGCTGCAAACCCCGATGTTTCCTAAACAGCCAAGTGCCTTGGATGTGCATCTCTTGAAGTGCGCTCCAGGACGCGCCCAGTGGGCACAGCAGCCTGCTTTGTAGTTTATTCCAAATTACTCTACGATTTGTAGTTAAAAACTGAGCTCTTCATCTGATGGGTTCCTCAAGTTGGCTCCAAAGTACCCATTAGTTATATCAAAATCTGGGAGCATGCTGATCGTGTTTCTTTGTAATACACCCTGATCATCTCCTGATTCCACTGAGGTTTAAATCCCTAACGCCGGCTCTAAATCGAGTGACCCTAACCTACAGCTTCCTAGGAGGTGCATTTCCTAATGCAAGAGTGTTAACGATGTAAAGTCTAGCTTCTATGGACTGGTTGCATGGGAATAGTGTCCTTCCACCCCAGGAATCAACCCTTCCGTCAGATTTCACACCTGAGCCTGGTAATTTTTATTTTACAGAGTTTTATATAGCGCAAACTTGACCCAAAGGTATCGGGTATCAGAGCGCTTTACATAGCACCAGTTGCATTACATGAGGACACATTCATTTTTGTTAGGCACGGGGAGATTAAGTGATTTGCCCAGAATCACAGGAAGTTCAGCGTCATTGCCGAGACTCGAACCCAGTTCCCCAGATTTGAGGTCGACCGCCCTAGCCAGTTAGGCCAACTCCTAGTGTAGAGAGGTGCCCACGTGGCAGTAGTATAAATAACTACCACCAGTAGAATCTGCCCAAAACACAGGCAGTAGTAGCTACATTGAGTCTTCTAGAGTGAAGCTTGAGAATTTGTGGCACCGGAACTTGGGAACCTCGAGACTGAATATGTCATCACAATTTTTCATATAACCTTATTCTGAGCAGGTCTTTATATTATAGAGCGTAAACCTAAATCCTACAGGAAAGGAAGCAGCATGGCGGCGAGGTAGCACATTGATTAAAGCAACTGCTGCAAATGTATGGTACCTCAATGTCCAGCTGTTGAAACCCCGCAAGACCAACTGATCTCAGCATCCTTATAAGGTTGATGGAAAGAATACTATTACAGTGGTAAGAATTCCATCAGGTACTTACATCACTACAAAACTGCAAAGTATGAAACACCCTTCTTATTATTTTATTTTGGGGTTTTCTTGGTTTTTAATCATATTATTTGACTGATCAGGACATTTGGTGACCCAGATAAAAATGTATTGTTTGGGCTTTAAAAGTAGACTTAGTGTTATGAAAATCTCTAATTGATTATTAAAAGACAAGTTAGAGTTTTGGTAAACAAAACTTTTTTAAACATACTTGTTAGTGCTATATGCTTGTGAAAACAGTGTAAATGTGTGGGTACCCCTTGTGTTACATGAAGTACATGCACACCAGTCCCATAAGTTCTTACTTGGACTAGTCTGTGTCTGATCACCTGTGCACAGTTTTTTCTGGTCTAGATTGTAATAACGTGACATAATGTCCCACCTTAATTAAAATGTTGACATATGTTTCACTTTTAAACCTTTGTGCTGGGAATAACTTATTCATTTTATTATGTTACCTTTAGCATGTTGTATTTTTATAAAAAGTCATGGAGTCTCCCTCCAAGTTCATTTGTGCCTGTAAAGGACTCACAAGCAACTTTTTCCATTAAAGGCGTTTTTTAATATCATTTTGGCAATGTAATTTTCATTTATGAGTCAGGAGTAAACTGCCAAAAGGTCTGCTTGTTTTCATTTTGGAAAAAAGCTCAGTGCTGAACAATAGTCCTTTGGCAAATACCTGAAAACTTTTTTATTTGAATACTTTCAGCCTGAGGATTTAGCAACTAACTTCCCCTATCTTTCATCGGATTATTTTTTATTGTTGACATTATAGTAATCTTCTGATAAATTGTAGTGTTTATTGTTATGCTTTACTTTTGTATTCTGTTTATATATTATGCAGTGCTCCACCAGCTTTTGGCAAGGTTAATTTTGTATAAAACCTAAATTAAACATAATAATAAAAAATGAAGTGCAACAGGTGCATGTTAGCATTTCAGAGTGAGAAAAGGTTCTGTTGAAATAATTGCTGTAAAATTGTAAAGTTTTAGAAGAACAGTGTTAAGGGGAAGTTGTATTCTGATGGCTTTGTAGGCTGAAGAGTGCATGTCAGAAGGTTGTGGACACTGTGTGGGGTTTGCCAGCTCAGCTGCCTTTTTAAAGGATTTACAGCCTACAGTGGTAGCCATGAGAAATGTTTACTATTCCATACTGTTGCCAGTTGCGTGTAGCAGTAAAAACAGATGAATCATAAGTGTATTTAGAGAGAACCATATCTTAGTTTGATTAAATTTCGAGTTGTAAGGTGCAAAGGCCTCAGTGCATGATATGATTCTGATTACCTTGGACTTTATTGAGCATCGCACAGCTTTATTAGGCCTGAAACAACAGACATGATTTATATTCCATGATTTATTGCCATTAGCCCATGTATTAAAAAGCTGCACACATCAAGTTAGCAAAACCGGGTTAAGAGAGGTCACCCGTTGCTTCACGCTATGAAAAATGTGAAACGACCCAGTTTCCATATAATCCTTAAACGGTTGAGAATAGAGGCATAGCACTTGCGAGTTATGGGACTACTTCACCACGCCCTTTAATCAGGTACCACTCTCACAGGTCTGAAAGAGTATCCGTCGGTCAATAACACACCCTGAATAATATATCAGGGATCTGAACTGTGCCACCCTGGAGAAGCCCCTCCAAACTCAAAGGAAAAAGACCGAAACCTATCTGTCAACATTTTCAGGCTGTAATGTATGGTGAATTTCTTTGGATTTTGAGCATGGAGTGGGATATGACCAATGGACACATTCTGGTCAATTTAATATTTAAGCTTCTAATTATCTAGCATACCTATGAAACTTCAAGCAGGGTTAAAGAGAACTTTCAGCTACCTAGGTCGAGGGCATTGAACTACATGAATCCATAGATTGAGTCCAAGCCTCATAGGAAAAGAGACCTGGCAACTTCACACTAACCGATCTATAAAACCTGGGCCCTTGTTGCCATGGTGAAGTGAGGAATTGTCTCTGAAGGGCACTCCTGATGCCTCAGTGGTCCATCACAGGTCATGGGAGATGTGACTGTTTCTTTTGGAGCCTGTGATGAGTCTAGCAGCTGTGTTGATTGAGGCTCTAAGAGGGGCCGTCGTCGATCTGGGAAGGCCGCATAGAGTGACACTCCCATATTCCACTCTAGGGATAACTAGAGCTTGAACTGCCTGTTTGAAGTCATTTGCCTGGTGTGGTAACTCCCAATGTGTCTACAGAAAGCCAGGCCTCGTTCTAGAGAAGAGAGCAGGAATGAGTCTGGAAACATCTGATATTGCCTTTTTTTCTAACCTTTAAAATATGGGATTTGAGACATAGTCCGCCTGCAGAGAGGACCACTCTAAGTTCCCTCTCCTTTGGATAGTTTACCAAAAGCACCACATCACGCTCACTCTCTTTTGATATATAAGCACAAGGAGCACTCCGCAGTCATACTCCTTTGGTTATAGTAGCACAAGGACCACTTTATGTTCAGTCCCTTTGAATATACGCAATTATTCTCCTTAAGAGCTACTCCACACTCTTACTCCTTTGGATGTATGAGCACTAGGAACACTGCACTTAATCCCTCTGTCTAAATGAGCACAAGGACCACTCCATGCTTACTCTCCATTGGCTGTATGAACACAAGCATCACTTCACGCTCACGTTCCTTTGGGCGTATGAACACAAGCATCACTCCACGCTCACGTTCCTTTGGGCGTATGAACACAAGCATCACTCCACGCTCATATTCCTTTGGGCGTATGAACACAAACATCACTCCACTATCACGTTCCTTTGGGTGTATGAACACAAACATCACTCCACGCTCACGTTCCTTTGGGTGTATGAACACAAACATCACTCCACGCTCACGTTCCGTTAGGTGTCTGAACACAAGCAGCACTCCACGCTCACGTTCCTTTGGGTGTATGAACACAAACCTCACTCCACTCTCACGTTCCTTTGGATGTATGAACACAAACATCTCTCCACTCTCACGTTCCTTTGGGTGTATGAACACAAACATCACTCCGCGCTCACATTCCTTTAGGTGTATGAACACAAACATCACTCCACACTCACGTTCCTTTGGGTGTATGAACACAAGCATCACTCCACGCTCAAGTTCCTTTGGGTGTATGAACACAAACATCGCTCCACGCTCACATTCCTTTTGGTACAATAACACAAACATCACTCCACGCTCACATTCCTTTGGGTATATGAGCACAACCATCACTCCACTCTCCCGTTCTTTTGGGTGTATGAACAGAAACATCACTCCACACTCCCTTTCCTTTGGGTATATGAACACAAGCATCACTCCACTCTCACATTTCTTTGGCTGTGTGAACACAACCCTCGCTCCATTCTCACATTCCTTTGGGTGTATGAACACAAACACCCCTCCATGCTTACATTCCTTTGGTATATGAGTTCCAGGATCACTCCGTGCTCACACTCTTTCGGATATATGAGCATGAGGACCTCGCTATGCTCACTCTACTTTAGATATAGAAGCACATGGACAACCGTACGCTCACTCTTCTTTGGATATAGAAGCACAAGGACGATTCCACACTCACTCTCCTTTGGATATAGAAACACAAGGACAACTCTATGCTCACTCTTCTCTGGATATAGAAGCACAAGGCAGACTCTACGCTCACTCTTCTTTGATATAGAAGCAGAAGGACTACTCTACGCTCACTCACCTTTGGATATAGGAGCACAAGGACGACTCTACGCTCACTTTTCTTTGGATATAGAAGCACAAGGATCACTTTACGCTCACTCTTCTTTCGATATAGAAGCACAAAGACTACACGCATCCACTCCTTTGGATAGATGAGCACAAGGACTACGCAATCGCGCTCCTTTGGATAGATGAGCACAAGGACTACGCACTCGCCCTCCTTTGGATAGATGAGCATAAGGACAACTCTACGTTCACTTTCCCTTGGATATAATAACACAAGCACAGCTGAGATCTCTTTTTTTAATATATATTCGTATGGACTACTGCACACTCATTTTCCCTCGCTTATATAAACACAAGGACCGCTCTACTCTCACTATGGTTTGATTATATATGCACAAGCGGCACTCTGGGTTCGCTCTCCTTTAGATATGTAATTGTAAGTACCACTATACCTACACTCACATTTGGATACACAATGGTAACAACCACTCTCTTTTGTACACAAGGTGAGCAAACATTCACCCTGGCTCAATAGCCTTCAGTTTGAACTTCCATTGTTGCCCCATCCTCCTGGCGACCGTGTGCTGCGAAGTGACCACAGGAAAACACAAAGCACTTAACGAAACACTTAAACCAACAAATAAGTACTTAGTGTACACATTGCCTGGTGACCCACAGTGCACGACGAGCCTAATAAGTGCTTTGTGTACACATTTCATTCTGATCCACCCGGCCTGGTTAGCCAAATAAGTGCATTGAAGACAAAGTGCATATTAAGCCTTTTCACTGAGACCTTTAAAACCACACTGGCACACCTTACAAGTCAGTTACTGTTTTTATATGCCTGAAGCTTTGAAGTAAAAAAACTGTGTAGTAGAATATTTGTGGCACGCTTGCGAACAGCACCTCTCATTTGTCATTGACGTTTCTGGAACCATCATGGGCAACTTTAACAGCACACGTGACCTGTTGGAGCCACAGGTAAGCCTTGGATTGCAGGCAGAGCTCAGTAATGAAGATCAAGACGTCATACTTTGCACCCGGAAATGACATGTGGGAACTTGTGTCTGTTTCCTGTGCTGATAGTTTTTATTTGCATTAAGTGTATCGAGTGTCCCCTGCGAGTAAGTCTTATGCTCCATCGGCTTGCTGTGCTGCGTGACCACGCTGTGCTACGTGAGTACACTGTGCTACGTGGGCACCCTGTGGTGCCTGGGCACGCTCTCATCCAAGTAAACGCCACAGCCATCTTGAGTCAGAACCTTTTCGCATTTTTTGCCTCGAGACCAATGACTGACCTGGAGGCCCTGTGTCCTCCATGGCAGCTACCAACTCGTGCTGCTCACTCATACCTAAATGTGGTGTAAGTGCTTCCAATCTGCTTGACTGTGAGTCTTCAGCCGCCTCTTTTAGGGTTTGTCGCTTCTCCATCGTCTAGCGCTGATGTAATTGGCAACAAATTCTAGCCAGCACCCTGCCATCCAAGGGCTAGTAAAGGGGGCCCTACAATTGATCACGGGGACACAGGCATCTTTCTCCAGTTACCCTATTTATTTATTGATTTATTTTGGAGTTTTATATAGTGCAAACATGACCCGATTCGGGTATCAGAGCGCTGTACAAATAGCCATCAAGTCATACAATATCGGGAAAGGAGAAAGCAAATGACAATCGGAGAAGGAATAACCATTGAGTTACATATGTGCAGTGTAACATTGAGCTTAACAGTTCTAAGAGCCACTGGAAGTCCACCCAGCACTAGCCAGGCTGAAGAAGGTTCATCGCTCCTGGAGAAGGAATCCAAGCATCAAGAGCTTTTTTTGTTTCTTTTTTTTTTTTAAATAGTTGCACGAGGGGTTTGTCCTGATTTTCGTAGGTAAAATGTTCCAAATTGTAGTGGTAAGGCCTAAAATGAAGCAGTTGTAAGTTTTCTGTTTTTTGAACTTCTGAGGTTTCAGTAAAAGGGAGTCGGTGCTTCTTAAGGAGCGCTTGCCCCTGGATAACTCAAGTTTATTGGCTAAGTATACAGGAGTATTGTGATGGAGGGCTTTGTGCGTCATGCATGCAATCTTTAATTGGATTCTGGATTCAAATGGGAGCCAATTAATAAGTTTGAAGTCCAGAGTAATGTGATCTATTCTCCTGGAACCTGTTATGAACCTGGCCGCTGAGTGCCACGACTCTCCTCTGAACCCCGCTTGGCTTCCCACTTGTGGAACATCTGTGTCCTTTGATCTTAGTTCTCCAGGACTTTTCTTCCTTGACCTGAGAGTGAAGAGGCTCCAGGAGCAGACGGTGTCCTAAGACCGCAGATTGGGGCAAAGGCGGGTGGAACGGGAGCCAGATAAATGAGCTTCAGTGGAGGAGGCATTCATCCTCTGTAGGGAGGAGCATCCCTGGAGGAGGAAAAATTCCTGTGTGAGCGTGGTACATCATTAGAGAAGGCAGTGACCTTGTGAGAGGAGTAGAGTCACTGGAGAAGCATCACTGATCCTCTGGGAGGGGGAGCATCAGTGGAGGAGGGTCAGATCCTGTGTGAAGGAGGAGCATCAGTGGAGGAGGGTCAGATCCTGTGTGAGGGAGGAGCATCAGTGCACGCGATGGGAAGCTCCTTAAGAGAGGAAGCATTAGTCGAGGAGGGTCTCATTCTGTGTGAAGGAGAATTCTCTTTGGAGGAGGGTCTCATCCTTCAGGAGGAAGAAGCATCCCTCATTATGAAAGTCTGTTCACTGCCCAAGGATTTACTGTCACTCAGCTGCCTTGTAGCTTGTTTTATGCACAGGGCTGCTGGAGAAAGGACAGTCAGCAAGCATGGCTGGGGACATGGCTTATCGTCTAAGACTCAGCACGCATGGGGGATGATGTTCCTGCTCGCACTGAGTCCATCTTGGGGAACGAAGGACTGGCAGTGCTTGCAGGATATCGGAGGCTTCACGTGTGTGGAGAAGGCACCGCGCAGCTGCGCCCCAAAGATGAGCAGCATTTCCTAGCAGACCATGATCCCTCGCCTAGTTATGGAGACACAGCGGCCATCTTGGATTTCTGAGCTTAGCTTCCCTCCTGCCCCATCCAGTCTTTGCTAAGCAGTCGTGCTACTATGTTGCTGCCACCAGGACCTTGCTACACTGATCTAGGATTTCCATTGTGCAGCACTGTTGCTTCCCATCCGAGTTGTTTCAAGGGCACGGGGAGTACAAAGATGTATTCTGAAAGTTGGATCGTGTTGTGAAGCAGACTTTGAACATATCACTTTTCCAAGAAAGTAGGGTTAGCACTGCCACTTACGGTTATTCTTTGATGGAAAAGGAAGGATTTGTAAGTCCGAATTATGTTGCCAAAGTTATGCATTTAGAATCATGCATAAGGTATTCAGAGTTCCAATAATTTTTATGTGTTTATTTGAGTTGCCATGTTAGGAATTACAGGATATTAATGTTTGTTAATTACTTCACAGTGAAACACGAGTTAAGTAGAAATCATAGCTAGGGCCACTGGAATTATGCAGCAGGGGTGGACCGAATTATGTGACAGGATTGACTCTACTATGCGGCAATAAGAGGCAAATTATGCGACATAATGAAGCACATTTTTACTCATGTTTTTGCTGCCTGGGCAAAGGTTTCACGTCAATAGTACCAGTTTAACTCCCGGACACATTAATAAGCAACTGAAAAGTGACGACTCCACTTTTGTGAATAGCCTTTAACTTTTGATCCATTTGAGGTAGAATTTTTTTTTTTTTGTTAAAATCTGCAGATAATGCAGCATATGATGGATTAAGTAGCAAATACGACAAATCCATAAATAGGTTAAAAAAAAAAACTCTGTGGCCACAGAGTTGCATAATTCCAGTGGCCCTGACTACAACATATCTGTTGTGCACTTTGTGATTTTAGCAAAAGAAGTGCTTCTAGCTCCACTATATTAAGGACCTGTTCGAATATCTCCACTGCTTTGTCCTGTTGATTACCCTGTCACAATTACGACCGTGGGATCGAAACATCAATGAGTGCATTTCATGATAGTTTGAATTATTATTAATATGTATCCTGTAGGTAACTGTCGAGCTGCATCTATCAAATGGGTTGTTTTGATTGGTTTCACGCAACATTGCACTACCCGCTTATTTCGCTGCCCACCACTTCGGTTTTTATTGCATTATTATTTGTTATTGCATGTTACCATTCCTCATGTAATTTATTAATAATATTTTCAAGAATAGGAAATTTCCTTTGGAAGTAAATTGCCTTGGTCCTAAATTTAAAGGCCTTATACTATCTTTTATTGAGTCTTTACTGCTGTTTATCATAGGGTAAGTGAGATTTGAAACCATATAAAATATCTTCACTGTGGATCTTGCCAATATTTTCATTTTGAGTCCTAAAGTGCTTCTTGGTTAGACAGGAACATTACAAATCTGAAATGTAACATGCTGCTCTGAATGTCTCTTTCTTTTTTGGAAAAGAAGTCCTTCCAGAAGTCATGTCAATTAAAGGGGCCATCTGGTGAATGATGTCACTAAAGGATTTTCAATCCAACCAGATGTCATCGAACAAAGACATATTCTAGAATCCTAATTGTTGGAGATTGTCTATGATGTAAGCTTTTTTTATTTTTCTCTGAATGGCCTCTGTTAAACGCAGTGAACCAGGAATTGGAGGCGCGTTCCAGAACGCAACTAACTGGTTTGTCCCGAATGAATATGTCAAACAATTTTTACAATAAGTGTTTACATGTAGGCTTTTTTTCTGCTGAGTGCAAGGTGATACATGCCTTCTTACACAATCTATCACTATCTGGAGCGTTGAAAGCACTGCATTTATGAAATGACTTTTCCTGTGCTTCGAACCAAAAAAAAAAAATTGTTAGGGATTAACATGTTGAATGCTACATGGATATAGTTTTTTCCTAAGAAACCTGCGTAATTTGTTTTAGCAATAAGATCAATTTTGCATCAATGTGTTGAAATAACCAAATATGCAGATAATAATGCTGCAGAGTATGCCACACAATTTCCTTTGACTCAATATGCCACATCATTTTAATTTCCCTATTGAATGACTTGTGTTTTCTTGCTGCCTACTTAGGCTCTTCTTTGCTGCATAATTCCAGAGATCCTCTCTATACGTACCCTTACTTACATTGCGGTATATAGCAATTATCCTTTCCTTTCTCCCTTTACTTACATAACCTAAAACAAAAAGAGTATTTTATTCCAGTGATTGCAGTTTCTTACATCAAGGAATAGTATCGGAGTTATTTCCGTCTCTTGAACCCACATGTTTCTATTACTTCTGCTGGAAACGATGCCCAAAAAATTAATTGTTGCCTCTTCTGATGTAATATGTAATTATTTCATTTGCACGTGAATACCACAGTATGTCTAACCTAGGTTTAGTGTTGAAGATAAAGGTAGATTTTATGAAGTTTCTTGGCATCTATACTGATGGACGTGTGTAAGAATCTGCCAAGAGCAAAATATTTGTATTATTGGGTAAAGTAATTGTGATTGTGTGCTAATGATTACCTCTGTATATATCATGGTGGTCCTGTTTAGACACTATTAACATTAGTTTAGTCTTCTAGTCATTTATTTTTTATGTGTGTTTTCTTATCAAACCATTGTGTGTTGCATTTTACAAAACAAATTCTCAAAATATCTTTGAGCAAAAATAAAATATTTTGTATCTGTGGAACAAGTTTTAGAAACCATACGTTCCAGCATTATTACGCTGAATTTATTTTAAAGTGGCAAATAGTATGATTAGAGTAACCAGCCAGATGCATCCAAATTGTCTTAAATTGAGTGTTGAAAACGAAGAAGTGCTGATTAGGTCTCACCTAAGACCGCGCATGTGATGTCCCTTGAAAGACATTTTGTAAATGAAAAAGAGCTTGGAGCCCACCCATTGCTAACCATTCATTTGCTTCATTGTCACTCTTATTTGCTGGCTCCTGATTGGTCAGCATGTATAGTTTCCAGGGGCAGCTGGTATTTACCGGCCGTGGGGGGGGTATGTCGCAGGGGGTTGGGGGATGAGTTGAGAATAAAAATATACTTACCTGTCTGCCGCCACCACTGCCGATGCCTCCTCCTCTCGGTCCTCTTGACCCACAGGGCAGGAAGCAGGAAGCACCCGGCTCCCAGTCCTGATAGCCAATCACAACGCTGCAGTGCAGTGTTGTGATTGTTCTGAGCGCCGTGGATCGGTGCTCAGCCAGAGAATGGGAGGCTGGGCATGTTCTCCGTGCAGGCTGCATTACAGCCTGCACGGAGAACATACAAAATGTGTACAATGGTTTGACCGGCCCGAGAGGGCCGGCCAAAGCGTCATGCGCACTAGGAGTGGGCAAACCACTCCTCCCCTGTCCTGCCCTGCGAGCAGAGCTGCCCCGCCACAGCGGAGCAAGGGGAAAAATAAAATGATAATAACAAGGAGTTATCATTTTATTTTTTCCTTTTTGACCTTCTCAGTCGGGCGACACTCCTCCGCCTTAGCGGAGGAGCCGCCACTGATAGTTTCACATTATCTTCCGTTCGTGGAGTTTCTCCCTTCGGTTGAGCACGGACCAAGTGCAGATTGCTTCTTTTTGATTAGTGTCCTTCCGCTGCTCGCGCTGGGATTGAGGTGCTTTCTTCTTTCCCATCTTCCTTGTTGTTGCTTGTTCCCCGGTTCCCTTTCGTGTATCAGTATGTGTATCACCACCCTGCCACCACCACCCTTCCGCCACAACCCTACCACCACCACCACCACACCACCCTACCATCACTACACACTACCCTACCACCACCCTTCAAACTTATCACCACCACACCACCATAATACCATCACCACCCTAACCATCCCCACTCTACCCTAACCACCACTGCCCTACCTTAACCATCACCACCCTAACCACCATTCTATCACCATCACCCTAATCACCACCGCCCTAACCACTCCACCACTATCCCTAACTACCACCACCTAACCACAATCATAACCACCACACTCGCACCAGCCTAAACATCACCACAACCCTAACCACCACCACCACCTCCCTAACTACCACCACCCTGAACACCACCAACACACTACCCTGCCACCACTACCCTAATCACAACTACAGTCCACCGCTAACCACCATACCATACTCACCACTCTACCCACCCTCCCTTAATCACCACCCTACCGTAACTACCACCACCTACACCACCCTCTCTAACACCACCCTTCTACCATCAACACCCAACCACCACCCTAACTACCACCACCTGCACTGCTACCACCACCGTCCTCACCACAACTCTTCCCTAACCAACACCCTAATCACCGCCACCACTGTCTTAACATCTACCCTAGCACCACCGCCTCCTTACCACCACCCTACCCACCACCACCAGCCTTACCATTAACCTAAACACCACTACCTTACCCTATCCATAGGGTGACCAGAATTTTAAAGCCAAAAACCAGGACATTTAACGAAAATAGAAGAAGGACAACAATTTTACTTTAAGCGAGCGGACAGAATGACAGCGCTCCTCAGCATAAAATTACAGAACAGGCAGTTAGAATATACATAAATTCAATTTTTTAAACCCAGTAGCTTGCCTGTTAATTAAATTCCTTTCTTGAAAGAACTGATAACTATCCCTGCTAGGTAAAACATAAAAAAAGCACCAGTCACTGTTTTCATTTGACCCTCTCTAAAAACCGGGACAGGAGCTAAATTTCCTGAAAACTGCCGGGACAGCTGGTGAAAAACCGGGACCGTCCGGGCAAATCCGGGACGCCTGGTCACCCTACCTATCCACCACCACCCTTCTAACCACCACACTACCCTAACCACCACTAAACTATTTACTCAACTCTAACTGCCACCACCTCCGTATCAACCATCACTATCCTAACTATGCTTAGTCATTACCTTTTTTTAAATTTAACAGTCCAACCTGGATAAGTAAATACAAAGCAAAGAAAATCCCCTGTGCATTTTGTCGTTGTGTGCATGCGTGGTGCACAAGCCTGCAAAATGAAATGACCTCTGCGTCATAGCACATTTTTTATTCTGGTTTCCTCTTTAGCCATGTCGCACAGCATTGCTAAAAACATTGGCAAAGTCAATCGTTCCCAAAGGTGAGGCCTATTGGTTTTGCCAATGCTTGCTTTTGGCAAGCACCCTTTGTTTTAGTCCCCCAGCTGCTGGCCCAAAAGAACTCTCTGTACATGTCCCAGTTAGCTGAGCCAGAACTGTAGGTGGTTTGTTTGATGACAAACTCATCTTTGCTGCCCACATTACCAATCAATTAAAATAAGAAACAGGGTTCCATGAGACTGATGATTCAAAACCGAATCCTTGTGAAAATATTTCACTGATATGAACTGATCAACATGTATGAGCAAACTTCAACCTACGGTGCTCACCTCTAAAACTGAGACCTGATCATTTGGAGGATCTCACAAGTTATAAACTATGAGATAATTGGGTGTACTTGTGTATTTTTTGTTTATTGTTATATATTTGCTCTGCTTAGCAGTGTACCGTATGCATTGTTAATTACGGGTGTAAATATTGTGACGTATGAATTCAGAAGCTCTGTTTTACTCAACACTTTTTAACATCTATGTAGCACCTCTAGTACATATAGTGAGGTCACGTGGATTTGAGTTCGTATCTAATGCTGACGATACTCAACTCCTCTTCTCTTTTGGGTCAGAACCAGAAAAAGTGAGATCTCAGTTTGCAAGCTGCATGAGGGAAATCGCTGTTTGGAAGACCAACAACTGTCTCCAATTGAACGACGAGAAAACTGAGATAGCACTATTTGGTAAAGCACTGGTGATTTGGTAGGCCGACTGGTGGCCAACAGAATTTGGTCCTGCCCCCTCTCCTAAACAGGTGGTGAAAAATCTTGGTATTAAGATCAACCAAACACTATCTATGAAAGACCAAGTCAACACCAGCTGCGACACCTGCTTTGCCACAATGCGGCTTGGACTACGAGAATGCATTGTTAGTGGCAGCAAACGACTCCTTGCTGTCCGAACTGCAGGTTGTGCAGAATACGGCTGCTCGGCTAATTTGTAACCTGACCTCCCGGTCCTCTGCCGCCCCTATTCTAAAGAACTGGCACTGGCTCCTAATTAGAAAACGAGCAATCTTTAAGCTCTGTTGCCTGACCCATAAGAGACTAAACAAGACCCTTCCCGCCTATCTGCACTCCAGACTTCATCAGTATTAGCCCACCAGACTGCTCAGGTCCACAAATAAAGCCCTTCCTAAGATTCTGCACATCCGCGCCTCCAGATATGGTGACTGGTCCTTTTCTTACTTGGCCCCATTTCATTCGAACAAACTGCCTCTCCACATATGTATCTATTCCGAATTTGTGACGTTCAAGAAGCTGTTAAAGACGTGGATATTCTAATCATTATTCTAATAAGTGCACCCCTGACGTGAACAGCAAAGTGCCGAGATACTCCTCCAGGAGTGAGATGTGTGCTATGGCAAATACTTGTAATGTAAGGTACTCACAAAAAGTGGCTTGTGTATACATTTGTTGGTGATGTGCTTATACCTGTTGATTAGTTCATACCAGCGAGATATCTTCACAAGGAACTGGTTTTAAATCAGTCCCATGGGACCCCTGTTTGATATTTTGATTGTTTTACCCTGGTCCCAGATGGGTATAAGGGTCAGTCCTTGTCTGATATGTCCCCATTACCCAAGCACCTGCCAAGTGTTATGCTCTTCGAATGCTGAGGAAGATTTTCCCCTTCCTTCCAACTTCTTCGCGTAGAAGGGTAGCGCTGGCTCTTGTTTCGCCTCGTCTGTACTACGCCAACTCTTTATATCTTGGGCTCCCAGGTTACCCGGTAAACCAACTACAGATTGTTCAGAACGTGGCCTCGAGGCTCCTCCTAAACACCCCTTCTCGTGAGTCTATAGAGGGCCTCCTCCCTTCACGTCATTGGCTGCAGATACAGGAACAGTATGAGGAACCCTCTAGCTGGTGTTACAACCACATCCCCTTCCCCACTCACCAATGACTTTACAGCTCACATTCCCGCTCTGAGTGCCGCAAATTGTCTACCCTCCTCTGTACCTACTCTATGCTGCTCGACGACCTGTAGACAATCCTTATCCTCGATGGCTGATGGTTCTTCTGCCTCGTCTCTTTCTCTCTTCAATGACGGCTTCACAGCTTTATTTCTTTTTCTCTTGTGCTTTGTATTCACTCATATCTGTTGCATTTAGGCAATCTTCTAGATCATTCTGTGCACTGTGATTGATCGCACATATTCTTACCAATACCCGTGTCATCATTGTCCCACTTGTGATTGGTCATTTCTCACTACTACTGGCGTTGAGGACAGATTCTAGCTGCTCAACATTTGTACAGTCCACCCTACCTCTCGTTTCAAACCAGCAAACTTCCCTTAAGCACCATAACATCATCCTAAAACTCTTCAAGCCTGTCTTGACTCTACGGCCTCATCCCCCCCATCTCTTTTTTGTTTATTCATTTGTGGTATTCTTATAGCACAAACCTAGCTATGTAGTCAAGGGAGCATTTCACAGGCTATCACATATAACAATTACAGCACCAAGTGCATTATGTCAGAAGATGGAATGGTAAGTCTTCAAGAAGTTTCTGAAGGACAGAAGGTCCAAGTTGAGCTGTTTGTGCTATGGGATCTGATTCCATTATTTGCCCATCCCTTTGGATGAGTCCGCATCTGTGCCACATGTGTCCTTTTTAATCCTACATATAACCAATGTGCGTCCAATCAGTGACACCAGGTTGCTTGTACATCTGCCATTCTAGTGTTGATATACACATTTCTCATCCTTACTGTGTATGTTATTTCTGTCTGAAATGCTGCAGCCATTCTTCAAATAAATAAATATAAAAATAAAAAATAATATATATATATATATATATATATATACGTGTATATATATCTCAATACCCCCTTCACAACAAAGAATGAGGACGCTGCGTGTGGTTTCTTGCAGATTTATTAATGTCTGGCCACCACCGTACGCGTTTTAGCTGCACCCAGCCTTGTCACTGATGATATATAATATACACACAACAGTGTTGTTCCTTGTGTGAACAAGAGTTGCTGTTAAAGTGAGTTGGTACGTTCTCTCTGAGTAAGTATTTTTCTCTGCTGCTTCAGGTGCAGTGAAACAAAATGCCTTATGCTGATAGCTAAAGGGTTTTTGGAAACTGCTGATAGGGTTCTTGGATCAGGTGATTTTCCATTAGCATTCCTTAAGCTATAGATTTGGAGGAGACCATATAGGGCTTCAGGCCCAAGATACCGAGATGGTGCAGGAGGTATAGTGCCAGAATATTGTGGTCAGAATATCAGCTGACAGTATATTGTCCTAAATTTACTTTACAAAAATATAACCCCTTTGGAGTAAATAGGAGAAAATCTACACCCTTTGGGACAAGTATACGTAGGACACAATATTTATGTCAGACAATATTCCTGTACCCAATATTCTAAGGTACAACCATTGCAGAAATTATTAGTGTTAATGCACGAGGACCCTCTCAGACCATTGTGCTGCAAAAGCCTTTCTGCTACACTACCATCTGCTTCAACTGCACTGTTCCACTTGTTTCTGCCTCCTTTACTCCACCAGTGCCCCTCTTCTCACCTCTGTTGCACCACCTCTTGATTGCGGCACTTCTTCCCTTTGGTTCACTCTGAAGTGCCGCGCCTCCTTACCCGGTGCACTTCCTCTTCTCGGCCTCATTCCTTGCCGGTGCATTCTTAGCTGCAGCTGTTGCTTCCTCTGCTCTTTTTCCTCCTCCTCTGTGCCATTGTCTCCTTCAGGAGTGTGAGATGAAGACCTTTGCAGAGAAATACCCTGCAATGAAAAATAATGATGTGTGGTTTGGTCCAGAACCAATGATCTCCCTGGTCTTCCAGTGGGTCTAAAAAAGCACCACAACTTTGGGGAGTTATAGTTTTACTTCTGGAAAACGCTGAACCCCCACTTGCTGGAATGTTCCAGTAGAAAATTTGCTGAATTGATTTTCCCTAACTCGCATAAATCCTTAAGGTTGGCCCCCTTATGACCTGCCGTTGCTCACCACTAGGCTACTCCTCGACGGTGTCCTTTCCATACTCCTGTAGAAGCTGGGCTGAGCAACTAGAGCGGGTGCGGTGTTGGGTACGGGCCATGTCCACCACAGGCCTTGGAATCCTCTGCTTACAAGGATCCCACAACTACCAGACCTTCAGGTTTCTTGACACTTGAGGCTCTAGCCTTCTGAAGCAAACTCTGCAGTTCTCGTACTGGTACCTGAAGTCACAAATGACTTATTTGTAAAGCGCGAACTCATCACCCCTAAGGGTATCCAGGCGCTGAGGGCCGTCGGGGCGATTAAGTGGACTACTGCCCAGAGTCACATGATGCTGAGCTGAGCTGCCCCCGGTGCCGGGATCGAACTGTGAGCCCCGCACTCCGGAGTCAGACTCTCTGGCCGCTGTGCCACACCTCTCTCCTCCATAGAGCTGGAGCACTATCTGGGTGTGGACGGTCACATAAACAAACATAGAAAGCAGGCACAGAACCAGTGCAACTAAGAAGCACATGTGTTGTGATAATTTGTCTGGCCTTATGTTTGCAACATTTTATAACTTTTATTTGCAAAATTAATCTTCGTGATATTGTGTAAAAAAAAAGTTCCAAACTGTGAAATCCTATCTTTCAACATTTTGACATGGCCTTAAAGAAAAGAAAATTGAATCCTAAACTAAAGGGAGTAATCTGCATCAAGGTCACTAAGAGTGATGAGTGCTAAATGTAGACATTCTGATAACTTTTTGTGGTTTCCAACCAAAACCACATTTCACAAATATCTATTGGAGAAAAATGAAACTTAATTAAAAAGTATAGCAAAGAAACAATAAGTATACAGTATTAGAATCAGTCAGTCCTCAAATGTAGCAAAAAAGATCTATAAATTCATTTAAACCCCTCGGTCTGATACAATCCAATCTGAGAGTCCACCCAACACTTCTCTCTGTTTGTTTATTCACTCTATTACCACCCCATGGTAATGTATTCGTTATCTAGAAACTTTTCAAATGCATCCTTGTACTTGGAGTCTTTTATCAATGACGTACACTTTGATTGTTGTCTTAAATTTTTTCCTACTGGTTTGTTCCATATAACTTAAGAAGTTATAAAAGACACTACAAGCTTTAATTGTTTGCCATGAAATGAGGTTTGCTGAAGATATTGTTCGACAGCTGCCATGGCCAAACCTGCAGACACCTTAATTCAGACAGTGACACGTAAGAGAGACCGGTTTATGGGTCTTACTGGAACCCTGTGCATGAGGTGTCGTAACCGAGGGATATTGAGTCCTGCTTGAAGTCCGACCGAGAAGGTGAGTGGTCAGGATAGTGCCTGTTTCTGGCATCTGCTACCAGTGTTGCTCTTTCACTGTCAAGCCGGTATACACCTGACCGTTGGCCCTAAATCTAATTATTTCTACAATATGTGCCACCTGTTTATAACTTTCCTACTAGCGCTTCAAATTAACTCATTTAAAGTCTGCAAATGTTGTATAACAATTTCACTTTATCTCTGTGTTAGTCTCCTCAAGGGCAGGAGTTGCTGGTCTAGCATCTCTTTTGGTCCATAGGTCAGCAGCCTGGGGGCACTGAAGCTCAAATATCTGTCTGCCATCCAGCTTCTTGCTAGTTGTTCTTGTGCAACATTTTTAGAACTGACGTTAAGAAAGTTCTTTTGATTTTACAACCATTATACATATCATACACTTAGTTTTAGGGGCTTTCAGCCAGCAGCCGTCATGCATTGGTCTGTTGTTGTGTCACAGAGATTTCTCTTTTACCAGCTGTAGCATGGGGCAATGGGTCAGCCCACTTCAGCCATTGGCTAACTTCACTGTGAGTGACAGCATTCTGCTCTTTTACATGGAGCTTATCTACACTTAAAGTAGTTCCCTTGAATGCTAGGGGCTAGAATGCCAATGTGTACCTTTTGAAACAAAAAAATATTTTTGCTTTGCATGCAATCATTTTTTAATATATATTGGTGAGGGCTTGCCCGCTATCCTAATAATGGCGTTAAAAAAAAACCATTGGCAAAACAAGCATTGGCAAAGTCAAAAGGCATGTAGCTACCACTGGGCCTAGGCAGAATTCGTGGAGTTCCACTATGCGAAACTCTGCGAAGTGACCCAAAAACTCCGCCATGCTATACGGAGTTCTGCAAGCAGTGGAGTTCGTTAGGTCGTGCCATTTGCACTGATTTTTAGCTCTGAGTGTTTGTCCAGTGTGAACTGCACTATGCGCAGCGCAAGAGGGCGCAGCTTCTTTCTGCTGCTTCCTCCACGCAAGCAGTAGCTTCCTCAACGCAAGCAGTAGCGACTTGCCACAACCGCCCACGTTGAGAAATCTCGCTGGGTGGTGGTTTGGAGTAAGATTTTCCTCGCTTGCACTCGCCAACTTAACGTCGGCAAGCACGAGCGAGGTAAAACCTCGGATCGGTATTTTTCAGAACTCCTTGCGCTACACAGCACGCTGAGTGGAAAAAACTCAGCGAGCGGTGCGGAATTTCACGCCCAAGCCTAGCCACCACCAGACCTTTTGGCCTTAACAATGTTGGTTATTTTATGTTCATGGATGATGATGCAAAACACTATAGGGTTGGCGCCCCTGGTGTCCCATACAACATGCCACCCTAGGTGACCACATATGTGGCCTTGGTGTAGAAATGGTTCTGAGATTCACAGTAAGGTTAGCCAATGTTGGTGGATCAAGTAATCAGTAACACTAGTGAATCCCTACTTTTAAAGGGGCTGTGGATTGCCTATGCCTCAGATGAAAATGTGATTGTCAATGCACATAGAAAAGTCTGTATACAAGAAAAATGCAAATAAGGGATAACAAATGGAAGCAAAAAGCATTGTCAAAGTACTGGGGCACCAGCCCTAACTCTGGAGGGTACCTATTTCTAGGAAGATGTGCACGCACGTGTCGTGACGAAATACGTCGTCACTCACAGTTAAAGAGCCCCGATAGCAGAAGTGGGCTGATTCGTTGCCCGATGCTATATGATGTGATGGGAACAGAGCAGTGAATGAAGAGGGCTGACCCAAAGCCCCTGTATGTACATATAAATGGATTTTTTAAATTAATGAATCTTTTGATTTAATTGGCCTAGTGGGTAAGCTGAAGCTGCCTCTCGACCAGACCTAAAAGTAGAACAATCCCAGGTGAAGCTCAGCAGAGCTCAGAGATCTGTGAGCAGAGAGGAGAATGCCTTATGCAACTGCCCAAACAAGAGACAGAGAAACTTGTGATATAAAGTGTGGAGGAAACGTGCTCTAATGGTTCAAATATTTTAAGATTTTTTGTCTAGTACTAGGCTTTTCCTTCAGAGCAAATAATGTGATCTTAATCCAATTGTTTTATCTTCCTCACCCCAATAATAGATCAAAAAAGGGAGAAAGCTAAACCCAGTATTAAGCTGAGTGAGTTCTGGTTACAGTACTTTATGTGACTACTGTATTCTATTTACAAATGCAATGTGTGATTCCCCACAAACGTTCCTTATAGACGAGCCTTGCCTCAGGAATGTCTGGCTAAAAATCAAAAGAATTCAAAAGAATATCCTGAGAAAAATAGAATATATTATACCTGCACAGTGAAGAAGTAAAGAATGTGAGGAAAACAAACCACTCGATACCTGAGGAGCTGTCACGCGGGACATTTCTATCGGTAACACAAAGGGTTTCCTCAAGCCTGGCTTGCAACTCAATAGGCCTCTTTGTGTTTTGTCTCTAAAGGACAAAAAGAGAAATAATCACTTAATCATAGAGTTTAGAAGACGCAAACAGTGTTGTGAGAACATCTTGCAGGGGCTGGGAGGCCTTTACTTGGACAACTCTACTCTGGCCGGCTGGTGCCGCTTTGTGGAAAGACAGCGGGTAGTAGGGTGTGTCAACAACAAACATCTCTCCTTCCAGAGAACAGTAGCAGAAACCATGAGCACATAGTGTAGGTAACTGAAGGATGAAGTCGCTGTCCTTAGAGAGGGTATTGCATAAAGCGTTGAGCGAAGACCAGGTAGCAGCTTTGCAGATCTTAACCGAAACGTCATGACTCGCTGTTGCTTCTATACCAGAATTAGCCCTAACCCCTTCAAGGATTAACTAACTTGTGTACTCCTAATATACAACAATGCAATAAGAACTAAATAAAAATGCAGGCAGTAGTGTGACTCAGTGGATTAATGTTCACAAGGTCTGTGGGTACCCTGCAGATCATGGGTGCAAAAGTATCATTGGCTGATTCAGCATTTTTTCGTTCTGAGATGAATAACATGAGGACCATTGTGAAGCCATGAGACTAGCAACAAGTGCTGGTAAGAAACATCTCCACCTTTTACGCTCCAACTCTTCGCCCCCTGAGTCCTCGCCCTCCACAAGAAGTGTACCAGAAGTGTCTGGTACCCACGAAGACTGCCACAGTCATAGCTGCGCACTGAGGCTGATGTGCAACACACTTGTGAAAAGAAGAGAAGCGCTCAGTCCTACTCAACACCCGCCCCTGATTCATAGAACCTCTTTTTCTACTTGTGTGTATTGAACACACATAAGTAGGAAGGAGTGCGTAAAGCATTTCCCAGTTCACAAGACATACGCTGGTGTGTAAATTGCGTTCGTCATCCATTGTGCAAACCCGGCGTTTTTTGTTGGATGCGGGCTGTCCAGAAGCCGGCGTGAGTGTATCTAGGAGCACATTCGTAATACAGTGGGTTGCGCTCTTGAACACACACACCTAAGTCTTGAATGCACCTGTGCCTGGTCTGAGCAGCTATAGGTAATGTGCAAGGCAGTCAGGTATGTGTCGCATTAGAACCCCACCTGCATTGTGAACCCTGTTTGTTGTTCATGAGAATTCATACACTTTCATTCACCCCTCCTTAGCTATTGGTTGGTGGCAAAGGAAGAACCGATCCCGCAATCTCGAGTCGTGAAAGGAACCATGAGGATCATACGCCATTTCTAGGTGGACAACGAAGACAGACAATGAACAGACGTACCTAAACCTATCATGACATAGAGTCGGTAACACACCTTCTCAATGAACTAGGGGGGTGTTTGCTCTTTTCCTTTTAGTAGTAGTAAATGGCTTTCAAGGGCTGAAGTATGATCCTGGAGTGATGTGCACACTTGTATGACAGCGAGAAGTGAGTGCCAGTGCCGGGGTCCCTAGACGTTACAACGAGAGGGATTTGATGCAGCACAGGGAGTGCTTTTTATACATCCTGTTTACATCTGAAATTTGAAGGGAGTTTTGATTCCACTGCCTTTCTTTTGTTGTTAGTCTTTCTTATGTATTTTGTTGTTTTATGTAGCCTGCTATAAATACAATGGGGGCTTGGGTGGTACTTGGAGAATTTGATGTGGATCTGAGATTGTGGGTGTAGCGGGTTAAGGGGTCAGAAAGCTACTCCGAATAGCCTAGTGAGTAAGTGAGGTCACTGCTCCCGATTAGGTGCAAAGTAGACAGAGTAGTTGTTCAAAGTTTCGGGCAGGGATGAAGACAGAGAATGAAGAACAGAGAAGTAAGGATGAAGAGCAAAGTGTGAGAATGAATGAATGAAATAATATTTATAAAGCGCATAGCTACCCGAAGGCATCCCAGCGCTGACGGACACCAAATTGCTTACAGCAGGTTAGATGGGAAAAAGCCAGGTCTTCAGGTCCTTCCTAAAGGTATTGTGACTGGATTGCACACGAAGCCGCAAAGGAAGGGCATTCCAGAGTTTGGCCGCACTGTATGAGAACAGTCGGCCACCACTTCTGGTCCTGCGGATTCTGGGGACTGAAGCTAAATAAAGATCATCAGAACGAAGACACCTATTGGCTCGATAAGGATGAGCTAAAGAAGAGATAATGGCTGGTCCCCTCCTTTCAACAACCTGTGAAAAATGCACAGGGCTTTGAAGTGGACCCTTTCCTTAATCGGAAGCCAATGGAGGGCTTTTAAAGCCGATCTGGCTGATTGACGGCCAGAAAGCCCTACCAAAGTTCTAGCAGCACAATTCTGTACGACTTGGAGCTTCGCCAGAACCGAGCTAGGAGCAGCCAAGTAAAGGGCATTTCCATAGTCCAATCGGGACAATACTAGAGCCTGAACCATCAGTTTTCTTGCTCGAAAGGGGAGCAGTGGTAGCACCTTGCGAAGCAGCCTCAAAATGCCAAAACAGATGGAGACCACTTTTCTGGCTTGAATTTTGAAGCTTAGCTCCTCATCGAGCCAGAAGCCTAAGCTCTTTATTTCCTTTTTGGAATGGGCTTAGGACCCATACAGGCTGGCCAAAGGAATCTATTTCCTTGGGGGATTTATTGCCAAGGAGCATAAGCTCTGTTTTGTCGCCATTCAATTTAAGATGAGACGACGTCATCCATCTGGCCACTTCTTCGAGGCACGACAGCAGACAGGAGGAGGCTCCGTCTGCGTGGTTCAGTGAAATCACTAATTGCGTATCGTCAGCGTAAGTGACGAGTTGCACTCCAAAGGGAAGGACACTATCAGCTAAAGGGGCCATGTACACGTTGAAAAGGGAGGGGCTCAGGGACGAGCCCTGGGGCACTCCACAGTGCAAAGGACGGGGGTCTGAGATGTCTTCTCCCTCAAAAATTTGGAAAGATCTTTCCTCTAGAAACGAGCTTAGCCATTTCAAGGCCACTCCGGATACCCCCATTTTGTAAAGTCGCTGGACCAAGATACGGTGATTCACCGTATCGAAGGCCGCACTGAGATCTAAAAGTATCACGGCCACCGATCCTCCTGCGTCAAGGATTTTCCTAGATTCTTCGACGACAGCTAATAATGCTGTCTCGGTTCCTTGAGAAGGAGGAGAACTTTTGAAGATTGGCAATTTTGGATATGACATCATATCTGATGAGGAGATACGAAGAGGACAGAAATAGCGAGGACAAGGAGAGAGTATGAATTAGTGATGGTGGTGCTGCGGCAACACTATAGGGGTCAATTCAGAGGAACAGTGAAAAGGGGAAGGAAAATGAAGTCAGATGGAGCATGAGTCTTCTAAGGTCTTTCGGCCGGTGAGAAGACCTGAATACAGATATGAGCCTCGGCTGAGGAAGCTTGTGCAGAGAAGAGGAAGGCGAGGAAGGGTATTTTCCATACCATATCAGGGGAAAGATTTGAGGTTTGGGGGTCCGTGCCATGAGTTAAGAGTTAATCGTGAGAAGCGGGAGTGTGACCAGCGGGAAGAACCTATCCACAGATGAACCGATGATGTCAGAGAGAGAGGCTGTGAGCTGAGGAAGGGAGCCGTCAGAATGGGAAGACTCGAAGGGGATGCAAGTCCATCTTCTGCATATATTGCTTCAGAAGGGGTATCTTCTAGAACTTCACTGATTTCTGCTGCCTGGTTTACTGAGTTTGGTTTCGCACTCTATCGGGCGTATTGCTCCAGCTCCCCTGCTCCAGAAACTATGCAGAAACACTCTCACTCTGTATAGCTGGAAAGGTGGTCTGTGGTTTCAGAAAGTTCAAGGTTCTCTGCTCTGCAGCGTGAAACTACGGATCCTCCGGTAGCTGGGACTTGGGATATCCTGACAAAACCCTTGATGCTGAGGTTTTCTCAAACTTTGTCCATTAGGGAATCCTGGAGAAACATATTGCATCATTTGAGACAGCTTTCCAAACAGCTAACATTTGAGAATCCTTGTCTGTGTGAGAATCCTTATCCGCCACCAGTAAAGTTACTAGTGAGCTTTTACGTAAGCAAAAATCCCCCCAAAAACGGTTGCCATCCATCACCTCATGTGATATCCTAAAATCCACCAGAAGTTTAAATTTAGGACAGACTTGTCTGTGGGGTGCCGGAACCCACTAACATTGAAAGTGTATGGACCATCTGCTCTTTGGTGTGACAGAATACTGCAAACACCAGGGTGTGATAACCCTAGGCTCTGCGTGCCACCAGATAGGCGGCTTCTGACCTGGAATCCTTCGCTGCGCTAAGTTTCAGATAGTTTCTGCTCATACCAGCGAGTGTGCTTTTTAGACACCTTTGTTTTCAGTGCTTCTCCGGTGTGCGAATAGAGCCCGCCGAACAATGGTCTGGGAGCAGCTTCCGTTATTCCAGATCTTCTCCCCTTTGTGGCCCTTTGTCTCTTTGTGAGGTGCGTCTCAGCACAGACAGACAGAGGATAGTCGAGTTCTCAAACTGGAAACACTTTTAGAAAGCTCAGTATCGCCCACAGCCCACGTCACGAGTTTTTATCACCTGACCACCTGCAGCGAGACCCCGGGGCAAGTGTTATTCAACCAATGGCAAAATGGCGGCCGCCTTCACAGCTCCCCAGACAAGGCCACGTGCAGCCAGACAAGGCAAGGTCACGTGCTGCCTGGAAGGCAAGGTCACGTGCTGCCTGGAAGGCAAGGTCACGTGCTGCCAGACAGCCCAGCTCGAGGCGTCAAGGTGGCAGTGCTGGGCCGTGGGTGCGGCAGTTCTCTGAGTAATGATGTTCTGTTTGCATTGATGAGGGCAGCTTTGCCATCGATTGCTGTCTGAGCCCACTAAGACATTTGTATAGATTTTAGTTAGGCGTGCCCTGTTTTACTTGTTGCCAAATCAGGGCCTGTCCCGTGTCCTCACATCAATTAATTGCAACAGTGGAGCCCTGGGCATGTTTAGGGGTTTTATGGGAATTGTAAGCCGGATGTAGGTGAGAGAAGGATACTGCAAACATGCCCCACACACACTGACCTTCAATGTTGGTGGAAGTCAAACAGCTTTTGCATATGAGCTCTATAGATATTCATGTGCCCAACTGTGGTGCCAGGTCTGGTGGCTTAGTGGACTAATGTGCCCCTTGTAGGGGCCTGTGTTCGACCTCATGGTCGCAGGTTGAAATCATGCCAGTTCCACTTAGCCTTTCATTCTTCTGAAGTCGATAAAATGAGTACCATAACAATAAACATCTGTTATTCAGCGCCTTGATACCCTTGCGTGATACGTGTGCTTTACAAATACACATTTTATGTTACATGTTATGGTGATGTAGCCAGAGGCGCAACTAGAGCCAAATTTCATGGGGGGGGGGGCTAATTCTTCCAGCACTAGGCAGAGTGGAGATGGAAGGGTGGAAAAACCAACAAGGCCTCGTTAACACGTGAATGGTCTTTTAAAGACCTGTGAAGTACGCGGGTGTGGCTGCGATAAGACGGATGCCAGACCGGGAAGCTGTCGTAGCCCGGGCTGACACACACGACGGGTGGGGGCTGAAGCCCTTTCAGCCCAATGGGCGTTGCGCGCCTGGATGTAGCAGACCTCACTACATTTCCTCTACCTCTTGGCTGCCTCTTTCTATTCGTACAGTGCACAGTGTCGTATTCATCCTGATCAGAAAGAGCTCTGGGAGCCCTACTGGCCATTTCAATGCAAACCCACCCATGCTCCAGTCAGTCGGATAGAGTCGGTCGTCGGAGACTGAGATGTTCCGTGCTGGCTGCAAGACTTTTAGCCTGCCACTTTACCAGAGGGTACCTGCAGGAGCTGTGCCACTGGACTGCAGCGCCCCCTTGTGTTTCAGAAGAGGATCCTTACTTTGATACATAAAGGCTTATCCTGGTGACCTGTTGCTGCGGCTCTTGTTCCATCACAGCCCCACCAAACACAGTGGTGCCAAAGAACACCGATTGTGATTATCAGCCGTTTCCCGTCTGCCCACTTCTGTCCACAGTCCCCTCTCTCCACACAACTTTACAAATGCTCGTGAAGGGAGGTGTAAAGCCTCTCCGATCTTTGACCAGCACATGTCGGCCAATGCCTCTCCATCCCACCCTAGATTTCAATCTGTTGTCTTACTTCCTCTCATACACATACCTCGATCAGTGCACCCCTGCTCTGTTACACAGACCTGCAGTTCTAGAACCCCAAGTGCATCCAGTGCCCCTCACACAACAAACCTCATTTTCCGAGAACTAGAACCACTCACAGTTCTCCATCCAGCTTGAGCCGCCAAAGAGCTACAAATGCGTCAACGGACCACTTGTGCGTCTCTAGAACAAAAACACTGGACAACTGTGCCAGCTATCTAGGCCACCTGCTCTAGAACCCAACACTGCAGATATGTGGTATCAAGCATGATCATTCACCGACAACAGAGCACCTCTGCTGCTCTAGAACGAGAACTCTACACAACTGTGGCATGAGTAAGAGCTCCTGATCTAGAACACACATCACCACTTTATTCTGCTGCTTGAATTTGAGCCCTCCCAACAGACCACACTGCTGCTCCAGATTTCAAACCAGGCATAGCACTGCAAGTGCACCAGGCCCACCAAAGACCAATTAGTTATAATGCATTCCTACCTAGGAACTTTTCGAGTTGTGTTTTGAACTGTATTTTTAGGCCTAGATATATATTACACAGGCCGGGATATTATACTCTGCAAGTAAGTTTTATGCCATGACATATTTAATGTGTGCTTGTTTTACAAACAAAATGTAACCAATCCTGGAATGAAGGGCTTCAATTTGTGCAGAATGTTTAAATCTCAGTTAACACCCCCCACCCCCCTGATTAGTAGGAGAATTATCCTGTTCAGTGACAGTGGTATGTTTATCTCTGTCATTTTAGGGGTTAACGTTGTTTCAGGCCACTTTTTAAGGGCAGTCGTGCACGTTTTTGGGGAAAGTCTCTCCTGCTCTCTGGAGAGTGCTGAACCACAAAGCACAAATGCAGGCTTTAGGCGAGGTGGGCTACAGATGAGCTGCAAGAAGGCAACTCAAGATGAAGGTGTAGTGAGTCAATTTATTTAGTTTAAAACCGAATCCTACCGGGACAGTTAGTAATCGTGAATTGTTGTAGTGTTAAGGAGGAGTTAGTCTCATGCCAGACCGCCTCTTACCCCTTCACTATCAACATTTCAGAGGCACTAACTGGTGGGTAGTGATTAGGGAGTGAACTGGTTTTGGGAAAAGGAAGTCACAGGAATGGTGGGCAGCAATTTAAAGTGGGGGTACTGGCAGCTGAGAGGGGCAATGGTAGGTAGGTGGTCACTGGCAGCTGAGAGGGGCAGGGGCAGTTAGTGAGCAGCGACAGGAGACAGGGAAGAGGTAGGATTGACTCACAGTGAGTGATAGGCGAGAGAAAGTGGAATTATGGGTAAAAATATGAGAATATGACGGGGTGATAGGAGAGGTCCGCTTGGACAGGAGACCTTAGCAGAAGAGGTGGACATAGACAGGAGACAAGGGCAACGATGGAGAAAGTGGGACACCATGGAGTGGGTGGGCTGTGATAGGAAAGGGGGCACTGACAGGATAGGTGGACTCTTAGGGGAGAAGAGGATGATGTTCTGTAAGTGGGCCAGTGACACCAGAGGTGTGCAGTAAGGTATTAACTGACAGGAGAAGTGAATACTAATTGGAGGAAGGGAGAGTGACAGCAGAGAGGGGACCACGTGAGGGGGCCAGTGTTGGGAGAGGTAAGAAGTGACAGAAAAGGTGGACACTGACGCATGAGAGGGTAACAGTGTCTGGAGAGAGGGTTAGTGTGGGATATCTGTACGGTGACGTAGGCAGTGTCAAGGGAGGCGTGCTATGATTTATGATGGAGCTTTGATAGGACAGGGGGCTTTAACTAGAGATGGGGGACATGATTGACATAAATAAGAACGTTCGGGGAGTCATTCAGAAAACATGAAGAAAAGGACTCAGTCATATATCAGTGGTGCCCCAGGGCAGTCTCACTGGGGCTGTGATTTAATGCACTTTCGTCATCTCATCAGCATTCGCCCCCCCGTACTCCCCCTTCTCCAAAGCTTGAGAGGGGCCCAACACAGAAATATTTATGCCAGGTGTAGGTGGGGGGGCTCAACTTTATAAAGTTCGAGGACCATTGACTTTACTTATGTAAAGTAAGTGTTGCATACAATCTGTGAGGCATTATCAATTTTGCTGTACTGTGGTAATAAGCCCTAATTTGACCTTTGCACACCACTTCAATAATACATGTGAGAACATGCGTTTATTAGTACAGTTGCTCTACATAACATGTTATCGGGCCCCCATTTATTTATTTTAACTGCATGGTGAGCACATTGTATATAATAGTTACACGAGGATTTTCTGTCTCCTCTGTAAAGTGCTGTCACCTCGTTTACTTTGGGGTCATTTTTCTCAAGAACATCAATTGATAAAAGGTAGTGATATGTTCATACGTGTCTCTGATCGTGCACGTTCAGCTCCCTTCTGCAAGTGACATGACTTGTCGATGGCGGTGCTGGCGCCACAGACCTGTACATTTGCATTTATTTGGCTACTCTCATGATCAGCCGCGCTGTGCAGAGTTTTCTAAGAATCCTTCAGTGTTTAGTAACAAACACCAGGAGGTTGGGTGGCGGGTGGGCATTGTAGCAGTGCAAAAGGATATATCCACTGCAGAGTAACCCTCAGTGTGGTCTTGGGGTACATGTCCATGAGGTGCTAGACCTAGGTGCCCAAGGTGGCACCTAGGAGGATGAGATGGTTTTTGAGGGACACTTCAAAGGTACGCAGGTTGGAAGTAGTGTTATGTGGAGCGGGTGGTTGTTGAAATAGAAGCACGCCAAGGAAAGATATGACCTGAATCAGATATCTGTGCTGAATGGTTTAGGGGTAGTCTTAGAGTGTAAGGTTTGTGAGAGTGTAGATGCCAGCATGTAAAGGGAAGGAGGTCTGTGCAAGGTGCGGGATGCAGAAGGTGATGTCACGGACAGATCCGGATAAGTCTAGAGAACTAACATTGTGATCTGTTGCACCCCAAGAGCCAGCAGGGCTGGTGTCTCAAGGTGGAGGTGAGTCTGAGAAGATTAAATCGGTTACGGCTGGTAATGGTGAGCACCTCTCCAAGCTCTTGGGTCATCCTTATGGGAGACCTAGGATGAGGCACCTTTGACAGTGTTGTTTGCGGAGGACCAGTGTGTTAACCAGCGTCTTGGCAGCATTGCAGGCTTTGGAAGTGATGAGCAGTTGCTGTTGGTGCAGGCGATGAAGTCAAGAGCATCATTTCAGGGTCAACTGAACCTCACGGTCACTAGGGGTGAGAGAGTGGATTGGACAAGGAGAAAGATGGGTCAACACAAGATGCTTCTACTAGTCGTGACACTGTGCCCAAGACACATGACCACTTGGAAAGAGAACTCTCGTGGAAAGACTGCGGTGAAATTAAAGTAGGGAATGGACGAAGTACTAAAAGTCTCTCCCTGAAGAAGAAGCAATGTGGGATCATGAAACACGTCTTGGCCACGAATTGGAAAGAAAAGTTGATTTGTAATGCTTAAATTCGAGTCACTTCAGTTTGTGCTCCTCAAGTGTTTGATGATATGTTGGTTTCCAAAATATATCTGACAGGGCGAGTCTTTAAACGCAGAGGATGCAGAATGCATTGAATTTATATGTTGAACTTACAACTGGCTGTGGAATGGGCAGTTTTTGCTATAACTCGTTTTTTTTCTTCTTTTGCAGTGCGACAGTTCCTTCAGAATGGAGTCAGCCCCAACCTGTACAACGAGGACGGACTCACGGCGCTACATCAGGTCAGGACCAAGCATCCGACACCCGCTCCTCTACCTTTGATCCCTCCTGTCGAGTTACTGCTTCCGATTGTTTCATCCTCGTTCTTTTTTCTTATTTTTTTGTAAAGTTCTTATCTCCACCGTTCCACTCGTATGCTTTCTCTGTTCCCGGCTTTGCTTAAATTCTGGATTTTCTCTTTTTTGTGTCTATTATCTTTTTCATGAAAGATACGCACTCTACCGACACAACTCCGCCCACCAGGCACACACACACACACTCTCTCTTAAACACCTGTTCTCTTCCTTGTTCTCGCCTCCTTGCATTCATATCTTTCCTACCGGTGAAGTGGTCAGCATGGAGGCAGTGTGGCAGGGCTGATGGGCGGCCGGATGGCCACCTTTGTGCACCAACACACAGGTGACCGTTCGTCGCATCTGCTGGTGTTGGTAGAGATGGCCGTGCCGCTGATATGGCCTCCAGGAACCCTGTGCTAGATGAAAGGTTGGAAAGTTGGAACCAAGATCAGAGGGTAGCGTAAACATCCTCTTGGGTCACTGTGGGGTGTCATCGGTCTGTCTTCCCACCCAATGGTCTTCTTACCTCTGTGGTGCCTTCCTCTGTTGTGAGAAAGCGGGAGGAATGGGACACCTGTGACCGGGTCACAGAATGGGGTGTGCTGAAAGACCCATGGTCCTGTGGCTTTCTTGATGATTGTGGATCCAGACCTCCGGGTAGAACTTGCAGTTGCCCACGTGACACTGGGCCAATCTCTTTATCTCCTTCTTCCTCCGCTCCATGTCGACCAAACCTGACGGCGCTTAGGACTGGATGAAATGCCGGCCTTGAGAGCGGGGCAACTAGGGGACGTATGGATATATGTTCATGGCCCCTCTGGCCGCCAACATATATCTGTATATATGTTGATGGCTGCTTTTGTGCACACAATGTTTGAGATGGGTTGGTTGAAGGGCGCGTTGCTGCACCATCTGCACACACACCAGAAGACTAACATGCCTTGAAAGGACGCAGAGAGTCAACATCCATGTGTTGACAGTGGCACCCCTGCTCCTTGGCTCCTCCCTGCAGATTAACCCTACATTGGGATCTCCTGAGCTGTAGGGAGACCTTGTCTGCATCCAGTGACCCAACCCCGCTCTCTGCAGTCTTGGCACCGCATTGATGCCTCCACTCTGCTCTCCACGTCCCCCTTCTCAGGGTCCTGAGCCTTCGATGTTATGTTACATAATGCTGTGCGATGCTGTGCAGTGCTGTTACCTGGTTACCTGGTTCTTCCCTATGCTGGGGTTCTATACGGACAGCCTTACTCAAAGCTGTTTCTTCTTCTTCTGTTTATTTCTCCTTTCTTTCTGATTTCTTTCTTCTTTTTCCTGCTTCGTTTTCTCTTCCTTCGTCTTTCCTTTTTCTTCTTTCTTTTTTCTTCAAAAAAATCGTTAAAAAAAGCAAGGAAATATTCAACCTCAAGTATGCACTTGGGACTCACCCTCTTTTAGTATTGGATCTTTCCCATGTGTGCAAAATGTTATTATTCCATTGTCCTTTCCTTATCCATTCTGCTGCGGAATGGACAAAAACATTGCCATATTAATAATCTTATAAATAACTAGATTAAATAAATAAAAACATACTCTATCACTCAGCAGAATTTAGCCTCAACAAAAAACTTTAGACACCATTTTTCTTTTGTTTTTGTTTGCACAGGAGCATTGCATCTAGGAGTACATTTTTTTTTCTCCATAAAAGATTACAGAATATTGTTAGAAACATTCTAGCAAAACCCCTTATGTAGAACCGATGCACCTATTCATGAAAACACTTAATCGCTTGGTGGAAATATCACCCCTGTGTCCATCAAGACCGCCCAACCCTGCTCCAGATTAAGAGGGAGCTGAAGACTCACCTGTTTAAAGAGCCCTACATGACGATGAACCCTGGTACCCCTCCGTCACTTGCGGACTGTACCTGTGACTCTCTGCAGCACTCTGATACCTGTCAGCTAGGTTTGCACTATACATACCACATACATACATACATGTATATCTTCTAATACAATTGATTATTTCTCACACATAATCTGAATCTCAAGAACATGTCCCGCTGCACTGCACATGCCACAGCAGGTCCCTCTGCACATGCCACAGCAGGCCCCGCTGCACATGCCACCGCAGGCCCCGCTGCACATGCCACAGCAGGCCCCGCTGCACTGCACATGCCACAGCAGGCCCTGCTGCACTGCACATGCCACAGCAGGTCCCGCTGCACTGCACATGCCACAGCAGGCCCGCTGCACTGTACATGCCACAGCAGGTCCCACTGCACATGCCACAGCAGGTCCTGCTGCACTGCAGATGCCACAGCAGGTCCCACTGCACATGCCACAGCAGGTCCCTCTGCACATGCCACAGCAGGCCTCTCTGCACATGCCACAGCAGGCCCCGCTGCACATGCCACAGCAGGCCCCGCTGCACATGCCACAGCAGGCCCCACTGCACATGCCACAGCAGGCCCCACTGCACATGCCACAGCAGACCCGCTGCACATGCCACAGCAGGCCCCGCTGCACTGCACATGCCACAGCAGGCCCCGCTGCACTGCACATGCCACAGCAGGTCCCGCTGCACATGCCACAGCAGGCCCCGCTGCACTGCACATGCCGCAGCAGGCCCCGCTGCACTGCACATGCCGCAGCAGGCCCACTGCACACGCCGCAGCAGGCCCCGCTGCACTGCACATGCCACAGCAGGCCCGCTGCACTGCACATGCCACAGCAGGCCCCGCTGCACTGCACATGCCGCAGCAGGCCCCGCTGCACTGCACACGCCGCAGCAGGCCCCGCTGCACTGCACACGCCGCAGCAGGCCCCGCTGCACTGCACATGCCACAGCAGGTCCCGCTGCACTGCACACGCCACAGCATGTTCGGCTGCAGCCAGGCCAGCTGGAGTTCTTGAATCCTCAGGCCCTCTTCTTTTTATTTGCTTGGTCAAACTCCTCACCTTCTTTCTTCAACAGGGAACAATGTCTGTAGCTCCGGCTTCGACACATCAGGGACGCATTCTCTCCCTTGACTTCCTCCTTTTTGCTATAAGATCAAGAACAGTGTAGTTCACTTCCAGTTATTCTCCCTTTCGACCACTCATGGCCATCATTTTAAAGAGTTTTCTATCAAGGAAATTCCTTAGAAACAACCCTATCACTATCCAAGTTTCTCCATCGCTCACATTCCAACCCTCTTCTCTCGCCTACTGCTGCTTTTGTCACTTTCTACCATCCTACTTTTCTCCATGTTTTTCATCTCTTGTTATTTTGGGGGTTTCTCTTCTTTTGTTACATGTGTTATTTCACATTCCTGGTGAATGTCATGGAGAGAAGGTCTATCTTTCCCTGTCCTCTGTGTGCTGCAGTCGTGGTTTGCGTCTTCTCCTTCGTGTATGCCACATTTTTACCACTGCTTATCGTGTTTTTCAAAATTTACTTAAAGTTGATATTGGAATGTTAATACCTGCTGAGCTGGGGAAATATATTTCTCACACTAGGTCTTCATTTCTTTGGGACCAGAGGGCACTTACTGCTCTGGCAGGTATCGCATGGGTCATGCGGAGACATTTATTGATATACAGTGATAGCTTTTCATGTCTTTATTATCACTAACTCTGATACCCAAGGCCAGATGTAAGATTGTTACACAAGGCATGTGTCTGCTGTTCGAACCTGTAAGGTCTCTGTAACATACGCTGTTCTTCCTAAACTGAGGGATAGTCCTGCTGTCCTGAAATGACAGCTATGCCATGTTTCATTTTCCCATCCTACACCTCACAAGAATATGATCAACTATATTACTTAACAGATAACTCATTTTGAATAGGCTAGAAGGGGAAAATGAAAAGAGGTGGAACGTGGAAGTGAAGCAGGATGTTTTTGGCTTTTAAAAAAATGTTAGGAAGCGAGACCAATTGCACGTCCAGACTATTGGAACTGTTTGTACGGCATTAGATCTCACCTGCGAAAGAGCATGCTTGTTGTTGCTTGCTCTTAGAAATGGGGTCTCTCGTTGGCAGTGGTTAGCACCCTGTCCAGGTAGGGACCCTCATTTAAGTCAGGGTAAGTAAGTTACACCCTCAGAATAACTTGTGCTCACCCCCTTTGGTAGCTTGCATGCGCAGTAGGGCTTATCCCCAGAGGTAATGTGTAAAGTATTTGTACACGCACACAGTGAAAACACCACAAAAGGGACTCCACACCAGTTTAGAAAACTAGCCAATATTTATCTGATTAAAACAAGACCAAAACTACAAAAATCCAACATACACAACTCAAGATATACATTTTCAAAAGTAAATAAAGTTATAGTTCTTAGAAATCAATGGTTGCGCTTGATCAGGACTAAGTAGCTTAAATGTGTTAAAAATCAAAGATGATGCATTGCACAGGAGAGGTGAGGCATCGGAAAAGCTGGTTATGTGTCGGTTCCTTACTGCTATGCAGGTCGTTGGCATGGTGAGGCTCTTGGAAAGTGCATTGCACAGAGAACGTGATGGGTCACTGTAGACAGGGATGCGTCGGTATCTTAAGGCGGTGCAGAGTGGTTGAGCCTTCCGAGGACGATGCGTCACGATACCTCGGTTCCTAACTGTGGTGTGGTGTCGTTGATAAAATAGGTGCCCAGAGACGATGTGCCAATAGTGCGTCGAAAGTTAAGTCGCGCTGCATTGATTTCACAACGTTGCAGCCGGCGCTGCGTCGGAGTCAGAGCGGTGTGTTCATGGACTTCGGTGAAGTGGTGCTCGAGACTCACGCAGCGGTGGTTCTTTGGAGGCGCTGTGCCGAATGGTCGGAGCTTGCGTTGAAAGCCGTAGTCGCTGCATTGAGCGGGGACCACGCTTTGGTGCTGGCAGCAGCGATGTGGCAAGTTTTGCGATGATGCACCGATTCCGAATGATGTTTGGAGCCGATGCGTTGATTTTCTTCTTGTTGCACCAGAATTCACTTCCAAGGGCCTAGAACTGGAATTGGCACCACCTGGCAGAACAGGGCTCTCAGCAGAAATGAAATGAAATGAAATGAAAAGACCATTTATTGAGCGCGGTAGCTACCCTCAGGCGTCCTAGCGCTACGGACAATGCCTATAAAAAGACCATTGAATTATTCAGTTTTATTGAAGAGCAGAGTTTTTAGATGTTTACGGAACAGAAGTAGATTGGGTTCTGATCGCATATAGAAGGGGAGGGAGTTCCAGAGTTTAGCTGAGTTATAGGAAAAAGACCGACCCCCACATCTGACTCTCTTGATCCTAGGAACTGTCGTGAGGAGAGAGGAAGCTGATCTAAGCTGTCTATTTGGATGGTAAGGGGTGATCAGTGAATGATTGATGACAGCACCTGTTCTCCAGAAAGCTCGGTGAACAATGCACAGAGTTTTAAATTCGATTCTTTCCTGACTGGGAGCCAATGAAGGCTCTTCAGTCCGGGTTTGGCTGAGAGTCGACGAGGAATCTGAAGCAGAGTTCGAGCAGCGCAATTCTGAATTATCTGGAGCTTGCGTAAGGTAGCTTGGGGGCCCCTAAATAGAGGGCATTCCCGAAATCCAGACGAGACAGAATAAGTCCCTGGACCATAATCTGTCTCGCTTGAGAAGGCAGCAAGGGGAGAATCTTCCGCAGAAGCCTGAGTAGACCAAAACAGGTGGCTGATAATTTAGCTGCTTGACAATTAAAGTCAAGGGACTTATCCAACCAAATTCCCAGGCTTTTTATCGTATCCTTTGGCGTGGGGGCAGGGCCAAGGCAGGAGGGCCACAATGAGTTGGTCGTAAGTTTAGGGGGTTACCTAAAGCATCAGCTCAGTTTTGTCTCCATTCAGTTTAAGACATGACAAAGTCATCCATTTGGTCACTTCCTCTAAGCACTCCCTCAGGCTGTTATTCGCGGTGTGTATCTGATTGAGAGCCACCACTAGCTGAGTGTCGTCAGCATAGGTAATGATTTTTATTCCGAACGGACGGACTATCTCAGCCAGTGGGCTCATGTATATGTTAAATAGCGTAGGGCTTAAGGAAGAGCCCTGTGGTACACCGCAGCCAAGATGTTTGCTAGGGGAAGTGATGTCGCCCTCAAAGACCTGAAAGGAGCGGTCTGAAAGAAAAGATTTAAACCAGGCGATTGCTTTTCCTGAGACTCCTAAACCGGTGAGACGATGAAGTAAGATGTTGTGGTTTACAGTGTCGAAGGCTGCACTTAGGTCAAGGAGGATAATTGCTGCAGATCCTCCCTGATCCAGAATCTTCCTGGCCTCCTCCGTCACTGCAACCAGAGCGGTTTCGATCCCATGCATGGGACGGAATCCCGTCTGGGAGGGGTCGAGCAGATGATTAGTCTCAAGGAACTCTGCCAACACCATGTTGGCATATTTTTCCAAGATCTTGCTCAACCAGGGCAACAAGGAGATTGGTCGATAGTTGCCAGGGTCATCTTGGTCTAAATTAGGTTTTTAAGAAGGGCTTTAACCATAGCCCGTTTCCAGGAAGCGGGACGGTGCCTGAGGACAGGGAGGCATTAAGCAGGTCAAGTATCGTGGGGAGGACGTTGTCAATGACTGACAACAAAGTGCGCGGGGTGCCGGGTCGTTGGGGAGCCGGATTTGACCTGATGCATAATAGTTTTTAACTTGATAGAATTAAGTGGGGGAAGAATTCTAGTGTGGCCAGCGACTGGGTCCCTGATTCAAGTGATTTAGTGAGTGGAGGGTCAGTCTGAACAGGGGAAAAGGAAGTGTAGATGGTTTGTATTTTTTGAGAGAAGAACTCTGCCAGGTTATTGCAGCGAATTTGTGCGTTAATAGGATTTGGGGGTTTTCAGGGAGCTTAAGGAGGGTTTTCGCAATGCGATATATTTCTTTAGGCCTAGAAGCGGCTGCATTAATTTTTTCTTCGAAGAAGATCGATTGTGCAGTTTTAATTTCATTTTTATAAATCTTTATTGCTTCTCTATATGCAGTTTTACTGGGAGGGGAGTGGTCTAGTCGCCATTTCCTTTCTAATCTTTTGCATTGGCGTTTCATTTCCCGTAATCCGGGGGAATACCAGGGGCAGTCTTTGTACTACGCTTAAGCTCAATGCGTTTCATGGGAAGTGCAGAGTCTAGTGATTCAGAGATCCATCTGTTATAATCCTCATTGGCTAAAATGGGATCAGGGTTATTAGGTGGTCTGGAGGTTTCAAGAGCTACCAGCCAATCCCCTAGGGGAAATTTTGACCAGTTTCTTTCCCTACGTGTAATTGTATTGAAAGAATAGTGGGGGTCAGGAGTGACCCAGGAGAGGGAGATCAGGAAGTGGTCCGTCCACGGAAGGGGGGAGGGTGTTCCAACTATGAGATCTGCACAATTACTAAAAATAGGGTCAAGTAAATGACCTTTGGTGTGGGTCGGTGTAAGCACTAGTTGTTTTAATTGTAGTGCTAAAAGACTAGTGGTCATTTCTAGGGCAATATGGTCAGCGGTATTGTCAAAATGAATGTTAAAATCCCCTAGTAGTGTAAAATTGGATGGACTGCATGCTAGGTTAGCTATGATGGAAGGAAGAATGTTGTGGAATTGTCCCAGAGCTCCAGGTGGACGATATATAAGTATCCCTGAAAAGGTGCTAGTGGGGAGAAGTCTATAGCGAAAGAAAGACTTTCGCAATCTGGTATCGTATTGGGAAAGCTGCGGCACTTATAACAATCTTTATAAATGACTGCTAGGCCACCTCCTTTCCCCACTTTGCGATCTTCACATAGAATTTGATACCCTTGGGGGAGGGCCTGAATGAGATCGGGTTCTGACTCGGTATTGAGCCAGGTCTCTGTCAGGTATACGACATCTGGGTTGAGCTCTTCTAACAACCAAAATATTTCCGTAGAATGTTTAGGGAGTGATCTACAGTTCAAAAGGTACATGTTTTGCTGGCTTTTTTTGGTTAGTGGTGCAGAATTGAATTGAAAACCACAGTACGAGCAGGTGGTGTGTAGATCTGCTAAATTCCAGGAAGAGTGACACAGAGCGGGGGTTGTTTCTCTTAATTTGTAAAGGGAATTGGGGCTATATCTCCTGATGTGGGTGGAGAGACGGGCAGGGGTTGTGGCCCCTAGCCCCGGTCGACCGCGGACGGGCGCAGACGGGCTTGCCTTAGGCGCGCCTTCGGCGCGCGTCCGCTGCGCGTCTGTTTGGGCATGTCCTTTATAGTGGGGGTAGCCTAGAATGCTAACCTCGATGGCAATGAAGGCGGAAGTGGATAAATCTAACTTCCGGTGGGTGGCACCTCCCTCCAAACAAACGGAAAAATCCGCGCTGGAACGGGGAGGGACGCCGAGCCCAACCGACAGGTAAGCTCCAATGAGGGGTTTCAGTAATATAGAAGATATTGTATTTTCCAGCGTTCTAAAAACACAGTATACAATTATTAAAAGCAGCGATAAAAATAGAAAATAACAGCCCAGGTGCTGGCAGATAAAGTCTTTAATGGCCTTGAGGCTTCCAACAGGAGACAAGCTCGACTTAAGCCCTTGGAGAAACTTGGAAAGCAGGATGTAGAAAGCAAAGTCCAGGCCTTTCACTGCTAGGACAGAAATAGCAAGAAGCAGGCCAGCACAGCAAAGCAAACAGCAAAGTGTCAGTCCCTCCTGACAGCAACACAGCTCTTCTTCCTGACAGAATGTCCTCAATCCAGAAGTGTTTTTGAAGTATATGGTGTTAGAGGTCTAGTACTTATTCTCAATTCAGCCTTTGAAGAAAGCACACTTCAAAGAACTTTATCACTGGTCAGCAGTATTAAAGTGCCCAGAGTAATAAAGCCAACAAAAAGGTCAGAAAAATAGGAGGAAGAAGGCGAAAAGTTTGGGGATAACCTTCAAACAGGGCCATGTCCAACACCTGTGACAACCTGTTGTTTGTTTGTTTTTTAACTCTAAAGAGTGGATTTCAGCCTGCCCATTACTTACTCTTGCTGGGCTTCATTGTCTCTCTGATTTAGTTGCTTCTCATTGGGCAGTGCATGTTGGTATCACTTCTTCTTGGCTTTTTGTCCCTTCGATTAAGCACAGATAAAGTACAGATTAATAACTTTATTTAGTGCTCATCTGCTGCTCACTCTGGGCTCTGGTACTTTTTAGAGTCGAGCCTGCGAAAGGATGTGCTAGCGCATAAGTCTTGCTTGCAAGACACTATTGTGGACAAAAATGGCTTGGAGCTGCCCCATTCCTTACCATTTGTTCACTTCAGCATCACTCTTCTTTGCAGCATCCTTAATTGGCTAGTTAAGCCAAAATGTTACTTCTGATGCTTGCTGTGAAGCGTGGACCAATTGATTCAACTTAATCAGTGCCCGTCTGCTGTTCCCAACATAATTCAAGTACTATTTCTTCCCTCCCACTGCTCCCTCAATAGCGCTTTTTTTCTTGTTTTTCCAGTTATTCCATACAGCGATGTCAAAACAGAAGGGAGCACCACCTAGAAAATGTATTCCTTGTGACAGCACAATGTAAAGGGGACAAGGCATCTTTTATTCACAATCATACATTGAAATTAAGTTCTGAGCTTAACCAAACAGGCCCATAAACGCTTTCCACAAAGAGCTGTGTGTTTTATCATTTATTTCTAGATGGGCAGGGCTTTTTGCTGATAAGGAGTTTTCAATTTGGTCTCCTTTCACGCCCTTCCCCTATGTCCTGTCTGTGCTTGTTGCGAAGCGAGAGTACACACACCGTCTCAATCAATTTCTGGGGAACAGAGAAAGTTGGAAATGTTTACTTTGCCAACACTAACTGAGGATATGCAGCTGAATTATCAAATAAGGCAAGGAGACGAAAACAGCATGGAGCTGGAGGGGGCAAGTTACGGGGGCTACCTGAAACAGCAGAGCCGTCCTAGCAGGCACTGCTGTTTACCTGCAACACAGTGTCAGAGCTGTATCTTTACAGGCACTGCTTTAAACCCCTAACAAAACACAGCACTTCAGCACCAAGCCACGTACTGCTCAGCCACCTGACTGGCACTTGTAACCCCATTGCAGTATAGTATCCAGTTAGGAGCAATGTGCAAGGCACTGCTCGACCACAGGGACATTGCAAACAACAAGATGATGGACGGAGTGCTGAAACTTTTCAAACACCCACGCCAGTCAAGAGATCTGGGTTTAATCCATTATTCTTTTGCTCACCATGCCACCCCAGTTTAGACCCAGCCGTATGCAAATCAGTCTTGACCCTGTTCCTCATGGGAACAGTCCAGCCCGAACTGCCGGGCCAGGTCTTCCCTGGATCGGAAACAAGCATCCTGGGACCAGTTTCGGGGTATCACCCCTCATCAGCCACGCTAGCTTGATTGAATCCAGTGGCATGGAGAGCACGTGACCCACGTCTGGGCATACCCTTGGCCCACAGGGACAGGCATGGCTGCTCACTTGCTGTGCAGTACCAGACCAATAACTGCCCAACCACTGGGGCAGCCAGTGGTGCCTGCTTGCAGTGTCAGAGCTGCCACACGGCATCAGAGCAGCAAAAGGACAGGTACTGCATGGACTCCTTGGTTTGGCACTGGTACCCCGAGTGCTTTAACTGGGCTGGTACTGTCTCATACTGAGCATCTGACCTTCTTTCATTTCAATAGGAGGGCACCAGCACCTCTCAGCAAACGTGCAATATCTTTAATGGGTGAGTACCAGTACTTCCTAGTAGCAAGCGGGCACTTCGACATAATAAGTTCCTGCACTTCTATACTTCCATTTCAAAAGCTGGGGGCCCCCTTGCGGGAGAAACTGCAGCCCACCTTCAACCCTGTACCAGAACACCAAGCCCGGTACTGGTCAGCTACAGGGTCGGGCTCTATTGTCCGGCTCTGCGCCGTATCTGACCTGTATCCGGAGTGGCACTTCTATAGACCCCCAACAGAACACAGCAAATTAGCAAGTGGTGGCTCCTCCGCTAAGGCGGAGAAGCATCGCCCCACTGCTTTTTTGCGGTGACACAAAGGGGAAAATAAAATGATGATAACTCGCGTTATCATTATTTTCTCCTACTTCCGCCTGCATTGCGTTAGGAGGCAGGGGCGGAGTGGCGGCACCCTCCTAAAGTGCGCAGTGACTGCTTGGCTTCCCCTCTCGGGCCGCCCAAAACAGTCTTGCGCACTTCGTATGTTCTCCATAACAGCCTACATGGAGAACATGCCCAGGCCCCCAGTCAGTATCTGAGCGCCGAAACACGGCGCTCAGACCAATCACAAGGCTGCTAAGGCAGCGTTGTGATTGGCTGACTGGTTGCCTGGGTGTGCTTCCGGTAAGGCCGAGCGAGGCAGGACTACGGAGGCGAGGAAGCAGCGAGAAGGTAAGTTTTAATTTTATTTGTTATATTCCCGCTTTCCCCTGCACCCCCCGCATGCGCCCCCTACCTCCCGCGTCCTCGTGCCCCCGCCCTCCACCTCCGATCAGTGCCGGCCGCCGCTGAAATTAGCAGCAGTAGGGCAGGAACACCACAACCCCCCAGCTTGGCATTGCTGCCCCCCCCTCTGCAACACAACATCAGCAGCAGCAGATCAGTGATTGCCCTACACCCGGGACTGCACTGAGTGCCTCCCCTCCCCTCCACCATAGTGTCAGAGAAGCACCAATAGACAAGGCACTCCACATCGCTCAGAAATGGCACTGCTGCCCACCTCCAACACAGTGGCAAAGCAGCAGTACTGCACAGCCCCTGGTCTGTGGCCTTAGCTGCAGCACAGCCAGCAAGAACAGCAGGTGACAAGGTACTATGCCCCTCCCCTGGAGCACAGAATCAGAGCAGCATGGAACGCACTGTTTATCTTCAGCACGGGCACTGCTACTCACCTGCAGCACAGTGCCAGCATGGCACCAGACCAGCACCAGGCAAGAACTGCCCAATCACTGGGGCAGTGACAATCCCTCCCACCTCCTTTGTCCATATTGCCTTCCTGATTCGCCCTCCCTGTTACCTCTCGCCTTCCACCCTGCAACAAAAACAACATAAATGTTGTGACACAGCCAGCACTGGGAGCTCCTTTTCCGCCAGCAATAAAAACAAGCATTTGCAATGCAATAGGTCTCGCATTTACGAGAGATCTATTGCACTGCAAATGGTAGGCATCACGGACAATGGGAGGGCGGGCGGGGGGTGGGTTGGGGAATGGGAGAGAAGGCATGGACAACGGGAGTGAGGGTGGGCGGGCAGGGGAGAAGGCACGGACAACGGGAGGGCGGGGGGGAGAAGGCACGGACAACGGGAGAGAGGGCGGGTGAGGAGGTAGAAGACACGGACAACCGGAGGGCGGGCGGGGGGCGAGATGGCATGGACAACGGGAGGGCGGGCGGGGAGAAGGCACGGACAACGGGAGGGCGGGCGGGGGCAAGAAGGCACGACAACGGGAAGGGGGGGGTGTAAAGAAAGCACCCAAGCATGTCGTGCCTGCAGTAGGAGAACCTCATTAAAGAAAATGGTGCTCACAGTCTAAATAACACGTACCGTGTAACAACCAAAGTAAAAGGGCCAGTCGCCATGGGATGTGACAAATGAAGATGAGGCGGTACTAAGGAGGGACTAACAAGCCTATTTACGAATCAGAAGCCTGCATTTAGGACGGACAATGACACAAGGCAATTACAAATATGGGTGGAGAGTGAGCGGGGCTTCTATTCCCTACTCCTCTACAATAAGTCTTGCAGCGCATGCGCGCTGGCTCTAGGCTCGACCTAAAAACAGTGCTATGACGCAGCTAGCGCTGTGCAAGTGATATCGACAAGTGGTAAGCATCATGGCTAAAGGACATTGACAAAGCAAATAGCTGTCTTTTAGGCGAGACCTATTACTAGCCAATGCTTGTTTGTTTTTGGTCCCATCCTGTTGCTTTCCTCGTCGTCGTTTCCCCCATAGTTGCTTGAAGCTCCTCATTTTGTTCTTTTTCAGCAGTACAAAAATGTTTGTTTTCTCTACTGGGCAGCCCCTCTAAACTTGCAAAGGACATGAGCGGTGGGGTGAAGCGCCCCTTTTACCTTTCAGGACCCCTCTTATTTCTGCGTTTCTTCCCTGTCCCGAGGCTCGTCATTGGCGGGGTCACTGCCAGACACGCTTGAACATTGTGAACACGACGGCCTGGAGACAGGACGCACAGACACACCATGAAAAGCATTAATAGACCCGAAACAAACTAAGGGTCGAATTAGAGATGAATACAAGCGTGTCTGCCGCCCCGAGGCAGAGCCGCGCCTCGAACACGGCCCTCTGCTCTCAGTGAATGCACTCATCCCAAGCCCCACGTGCCTGCTGTCGGCACTGACAGCTCCATGGGGGAGGGGGGGCTCTGCCTCTGTCTAACTAAGCATCATTACCAGAAAATCCTCTAATAGAGCGATACGAATTGCGTTCCTTCGGCCATTATTTCAAACTAGTTCAAATTGTTTACTTTACATGGTCAATTATTAACTTTTCCATCTCGCTGGTCTGTGGCAGAATGTACATATGAATGCACAATGTTATCTCTGGGCCTTGTATACCTTGCATCAGCTGATAGAGTGCACAGGAAGGCTTCAAAATAAATAAGGCACCACAATAATCACACACACACATTGCTAGACACACTCGGGCACCTGACACACGTTGCTGCACATACATAGTTACACTACTAAACATTCACATACACCCTACTAGAAACACTCAGGTCCACACACACCGTGCAAGACAGACACAGACATATTCACACTGTTAGACACACAGACAGACATAAATTGCACTGCCGCACACACGGCCACAGAGACAAACTGCTAGACACGCACAGGCACACACACACTGCTACACATACATGCATACACACACACATTGCTAGACACACAAGCATGGGCATGTACACACTGCTAGGCACATACATGCACTACTAAACATATGCAGGCACAGAGACGTACACACTGCTAATTACATTCCGCACCGACACACACACTTTTAGACACACTCAAAATGCTAAACACATGTATACATATTGTAAGAGAGACACATACACAGGGCTACACACACATTCACACTGCAGCAAGCACAAAGGCACACATTCAAACACACTACTAGGCACAGATACATTCACACTGCTCGACACACACAGGCACAGCTATACTGCTAAACATACAGACACCAACACACTGCTAGATACACAGGCACAGACACATTGCTAGACACACAGGCACAGCCCCACATTCACTGCTACAGACACACGCACAGCTAGACACACTGGCACCAACTTACTGCTAACCACACACAGGTACAGACACACACAGGAAGCAACACACACTGCTAGACATACAGGGTACATAAATACTGCTACACGCACAGACACCAACACCCACACACTGCTAATCACACACAGATGCAATCACATACACACTGCTAAATACACAAATACACACACAAAAAACTGCTTGATACACATAGGGACACGTACACACTGGCACCTACACACTGCTAGAAGCAAACAGAGGTATAAATACACACAAAGGCACATAAACTCTGCTGACATGCACAGGCATGTCCACACTGCTAAACACTCGTTGGCACAGACATGTGTACACACTGCCAGGCACACACAGAAGCATATTAGCAAACAACAGAAACACAGGCACACATATATACATAAATACTGATTGACAACTTCAGGCACATCTAAACAAAGGCACAGAGACGCATACACACTGATATACACACACACAGATACCAAACACTGATAGGCCCACACAGGCACATATAGATACTGCCAGACACACACAGGTACACACACATGGTACAGGCATATAAACACACTGATAGGCCCACATTTGGAAACATACACAAAAGCGACAAATGTACACACTGATAGGCACACACAAACACATTTGCACACAGGCACAGACAGACAATCCTACACACTGCTAGACACAGGGACATACACACAGATACACATACACACAGCTAGACTCACAGGCACAAATGCTTACTTACTTACAGGGCCAGACACATACGCACAGAGATATACTTACTGTGACACAGATTACTCCCATATACAAACAGACACATAGAAACATACTAAAACACACACACACACAGACATACATAAACAGTCACGCAGACACTCTTACCGAAATTCATACAGACATAGAGACACACACATACATATGCACATACACACACATTTTTGTGTCTTTTTACCTCTCCAATATTGCCACAAAAATACTAAAATGGGATGCATATGTTTTGAGGCCTCTGCCTCAAACATTATTATGGCTATTTTTAATGATACTGTTTTTCAGTTGCTTTCTGGTGCATATTGAAATCCCATTTCCAAAAAGGCAGCTGCCTTGGAAGGGCAAACAAGGCTGGGGAAGAGTCGGTTATAATGCTCTAATAATATGTTTTGTCAACAGTGCTTCCTAACACACAGTTTGGGTTTTCTTAATACTATAAATAATAAATGTTACTATTAGAAATATAATTTTAATTAATTTGCTTATACTGGAATGATGAAAGGCTGGATTGGCCTTGACAGGAGTTGAATCTGTGACCTGCAGAGTCGGTCTGCCTTACAGGGTAGTCTGGCATTGTCAGGAGAGCTGGTCTGACGGGCCAGTGTGTGGGCGATTTTTTTTGGCTCTTTTTTGATCTAGTGGGTCGGTGCATGCGATCACCTGTACCTTGCAAAACATCTATACAGCATTTCATTCAAAGTTCAAAACTGCCCTTATTTGCAGAATGTGTAACACTTTTTAGGTCTTGCCTGCAACGGTGCATGCGCTCTCACTTGCAAGTAACATTGCATACAACAAGGGGCTTGCAGTCCGCGCATTGCTTACCATTCATTGATTTCATTGTCACTCATTTGCTGGCTTCTAATTGGCCAGCGTGTGCCAACTTCACATCCTCTTCTTTCGGCTGGAGCATGGCCAAAGTACTGAGTACTTCAGCTTGATTGCAGTCATTCCACTTATCACACTGAGATACAGTTATTTTTATTTTTCATTCTTCCCCTGTTGTCCTTGTCCATGTTGCTTTTTCTCTCCCAGCCCACGTTGGCTGTGTAGCTTTGTGCCTCCCACTTGCGTTGTCCTTGTTGCTTCTTTCCTTCCTACCCAGGGCCGGACTGGGAACCGAATCCGGCCCTGGGAAACTGCTTGGCCGGCCCCCAGGAGGGGGCAGAGGGGGTGCGGCCGAGCTGTTGCTACGGCCGGTTTCGGCCGATTTTGTTACAGGGGGCCGATATTGCCGGCCCCCGGTACCAAATCCGGCCCCCAGGGGGCCCATAACCGGACCCCACCCTAGCGGCCCACCGGGGAAATGCCCGGTGCCGGCTACGGCCAGTCCGGCCCTGTTCCTACCCCTTGCCCATAGTGCTTCTTCCCTTCCAACCCCCGCTCGCCCATGTTGCTTCTTTCCCGCCCTCTATTTTTCTGTATTGCTTCTTCCCTCTCCTACCCCCCTTGTCCGTGTTGCTTCTTCCCCTCCCATCTCCTGTTGTCTGTGTTGTTTATTCCCTTCTCTCTCACCCCAGTCCCCCATTGTCTGTTGCCACTTCCTCCTGCTGCCTCCCCATTGTCCATGTTGTTTCTTCCCCCTCCCACACCACCGTTGTCTGTATTGCTTCATTCCCCTCCACCTTCCCGTTGTCTGTTACCGACCCCCCCGCCCGCCATAAGAAAAAAAAAGTGCCATTGTGCTTATTTTTTTGTCCCGTTGCCATTCCCTCCCCACCCGCCCTCTCGTTATCAGTGTTACCCATACCCAAGTTGCCTGTGTTACTCCCACCCATCATACAAAAAAGGTACTATAACACAGCCAGTGCTGGCCATGTCTTAGCGCCTTTAAATAATCTTTTCCCATGCAGCACAGCAGCGGTGCTGATCTACAGCATGGCTAAAATGCATTGCTTAAGACCGATTGGCTTGTTTTTAACTAGGAACTTTGAAAATGATGGTGGAAAAATCTCCATTTTATCCCAATTTTCAAACTTTTTCTGGAACAAACCACCCCCAAATAAAAAATTTAAAAAAGCCTCAACACGCCTGGAGGACCGGGTTAGCTGTTGATGCTCATTTGCTCTAATTCAGGTTGGGGTTAGACTTGACTAGTCTTAGACCTTATTAGCTGCAAGAGGCCAAGTGCCGCAAGATGGTGGCCGCAAGTTGGTGAGGCTCCGGTGTGAGGGCCTGCAATCCGATCCCATCGCAGTGCCCTGTGGCAAAACGAGGACACCAGCAGCGGCAAAGCGTCCCTCCTGGAGTCACGGAATACCCATGAGCCACCTGGTGCAGCATAGAGGGCTGCACTGAGCCGCAGTGGTGAGGGTGCCGAGGCCGCTGGGCTGGACGGAGTCCTGTTCGGGAGGGTCTGCAGCTGCAAGACGCTCAAGAGCATACACTCCCCCACCCCCTTCCGAGACACACAGTTGAAGTGATGGGGAAGGTCAAGAGCCCAATTGAGGTCCTAGGGCCCAGCGGGAGTGGCCGGGGACGAGAGGCACAGTGACAGACATTCCTCTCTCATGAACGTGGAGAGAGTCAGGGAGCTGTGTTATTCAAACAGGGGCCCCCCTTCTTGTGGTGACGTCAGCAAGGGCCCTTCACTTTTGGTACTGTGCTCGCTTGGCCCTTCTTGTGTGGACGGCGCCTGGACTTTGCCACAAGGAGTAGTGCCCCATGCCTACCTGGCCTTGACTTACCATACTAGCCTGCCTTAAGTGGAGGGCAACTGGACTAACCCACCCACTGCCTGGACTCATATGATGGACGCCTGAAGGGCGAATGCGGACAAAGGACTGCAAGCTGCCTGTGCCTCCCTGGTGTCGCTAGGCCTGGAGGGTGGCGCTGGGGGGTCGGCGGGCCTGACAAGTGCCCCCTCCACCCCTTTCTTTGCATACATTCACCCTCGTCCTTGTGGGGTGGCGCCTGAGGTGGTTATTTATGGGAAGGTAAGGATGGTGCAGATGAAGGCGGGAAGGGTCCCTGCAGCAAGCCGAACTCTGGGAGACAGCCTGTGGGGTAGCATTGGACTGTGTTGCCGCTGATGACCAGTCGGAGCCTGAACCGGAACTTAGGAGTGCAAAATTGGATACCATCCTCAACACCATCACGGCGACCAGGCTGGACTTTAGGGGCAGAGACTACATCGTAGCGCTGGAATTGGGACTCCTACGGGAAGAACAGAGGAAGCTCTCTGAAAGCATAAAGAGTGCAGAAGCAGCCCCTTCTGATCTTAAACCCCAAACTCGCACCCTCAATCAACATGTCAGTGACCTTGTGGACAGGGCAAGCAATTGGAGGGAAAGCTGGATGGCCTAGAGGGCCGTTTCTGTTGCAATAATATCAGCATAATTGGTTTTCCATAGGGAGTGGAGGTTGACGACCCCACAGGTTTCACGGAGACCTGGCTCTTCGCGTAAATCGCACCAGAGTGTCCCCCATTTAATCATTGAGCGCACGCACAGAGTGCCAGCCAAATGCCCTCTGCCTGGTGCCCCTCCGAAACCGATGGTACAAGATTGCTGAACTTCAGAGATAGGGACACAGTACTACAAGCCAGGCGCGCAACGCCCATTGGGCTCAAAGGGCTTCAGCCCACTACCCCCTCCCCTCCCCCGGACAATCCTGAGCAGGGCGCAGGCGGTGTAGAGGAAAGGCATTACGTGGGCCTGTTAGTGGCTCGGGGCTCCCTCGCCAGCGCAGGCACGCCACGAGAGTATTTTAGCACTTGCCGTGGCAGTCCACCTCCAGGATCCTGACACAGCCGGTGTCACTGAGGGTTCAGAGGATGCTTCCTCCAAGAGAGAGTCTGCCATCACTCAGTTGAGTGCGTCATCCACCGCGCTCCCTGCTGTTATGCCACAAATGGATGATGATGATGATGTGACTACCCTGGCCACGCTGTTCTCCTTCTGAATGCTGTTGTTGCACACACTCTTACCACCCCCCCCTCTCCCCCCCTCGGACGACCGGGTTAAGGGGCGCAGTACACTTTTCCTCTACAGGTGGGCCCTCGCAGACGCCATAGGTCCTGGCCGGCTACTGGTGGACATGCTTGCACACCCCCTCTTTGAGAACCCTGTGGTCCATGGCATGCCATTTCTCAGGCCCATGAGCTAGAAACATTACGTTAACTGTTTGAATTTTAACATTTTGTATGATTGGCTTTCAATATCCGTTTGGTTAGACCTTTTTTTAATGCTTTTTACTAGTCGTTCTTCCAGTACATGATTAGACAACAATCTGCTTTATGGCTTCTAGATCATATGCACCTTAAGCACTGTTTTGTACACTTAAATTACCCTGCACGGGTTTGAGTGGACATCTATCCGCAGGTTTCATTCATGACTCCCAAACTTCCACGGGACGTATTTAAAACTGATTTTATCTACGCCTGCACCCAAGACGAGATGCATTACATGTATAGTTTGCACAGCCATGCCACTCTTGCAAACCAATGATCTGGCTTTGCCCACGAACTTGCAATTCTTATGGCATCTATTTAAATGTGGCTTAGTATGGGCTATATCCCTGAGCCTGTTTACGTCCGCGATAGCAGTTTTCACAGTCTTCTATCTTACCAGATAAAATCAGATTTATATTTAACTTTTGTACACACATTGTAATGATTTTAATTAATTATGCAATAAAGGAATATTGACTGACTGACTGGCTGTTTGGGCAGCCAGATGTTGCTCTGCCGCCCTGATGATGGGAGTTGGGAACTTTGTTTTGTTGTTACATTTGAGCCTCACATCACACACACACTACACTCTGCATGGGGTTCGCCCACCCGCCTGCCATTCCTGATGGGTAGGGATCCATCTTCCCTGCCCACACCCCCCCAATGACAATGGCTACCAAATGGTAAAGATAATGTTTTTAACTTGGAATGTCCGGATTCTGGGCATGGCCAAGCGACGCCAGACTCCATCGATACATCAGGAGACAGAGGGCTCACGCAGCTTTGTTACAAGACACGCACATAGCTAGTGGGAAGGATCAATGACTATAAAAGTGTTAGAGGGGCAAGTGCTTTGGCATGGCCTTCTTGGGTTACGGCAGGTGGACACTAAACTGTATAAGGCCCTCTGTACTCTTTCAGAGCATAGGAGTCGCAGCAGACCAGGTAGGGCGCTATGTGTTCAGGAAGGGGAAATTGGAGGGAGTAGATGTCTTGCTGGGAAGCGTGTACTTGCCGAACCTTGCGCTGCCAAGATTTCTGGCACACATACCGTGGCTCCTGACTAGATGGTCCCAAATGCATTGGATTATTAAGGGAGGCTTTAACTGTGTCCTGGACCCCGAACTAGACAGGTCTTACCCTTCTCTCCCACTCCAACACAGCACGCACTGCGTCATACCTGTCGCAATGACTTAATAACAGATAGCTGGTGGGCTCTGTACACGGCTGCAAGTGAATATTTCTTCTACGGCAAATGCTTGTATTGATACACATGGATCAAAATAGGTTCATACCGGGCAGAGCCGCGACTCTCAACATCCGAAGATTGCACAGACTGTTGGAGGAGACTCTGTCTCATTGGCTCTACTCAGCTTGTCTGGTCCTGGATGTCAAAAAAAACTTAAGATACCCTGGACTGGAACTGCATGTTTGAGGCCTTACAAAAAGTGGGCACATTGGCAGGCTCCTATGGCTGATTAAGCTCCTCTACACTGAGCCGTTGGCTAGAAATAAAATAGGCCGACGGATCTCACAACCTTTCCTCATCGACAGGGCCACATGCCACGCCCGCCCTCCCTCCCCCCTTGCTTTTTTGCCCTGAGATAGAACCTGTGACGCAGCGACTACACCAGTCTGGTCACCCTTGGGACACACCTGTGGACTGTTGGAGGAGACTCTGTCTCATTGGCTCTACTCAGCTTGTCTGGTCCTGGATGTCAAAAAAAACTTTAGATACCCTGGACTGGAACTGCATGTTTGAGGCCTTACAAAAAGTGGGCACATTGGCAGGCTCCTATGGCTGATTAAGCTCCTCTACACTGAGCCGTTGGCTAGAAATAAAATAGGCCGACGGATCTCACAACCTTTCCTCATCGACAGGGCCACATGCCACGCCCGCCCTCCCTCCCCCCTTGCTTTTTTGCCCTGAGATAGAACCTGTGACGCAGCGACACACCTGTGGGCGGTGAGACGTATGCCATCTCCCTGTATTCGGACGACACTCTCTTGTATATCATAGATCTCCGTGCTGATATAGACGACATCGCGCACATACTGGACTGCTTTAAAGCCTCCTCGGGGTTGGATCAACTGTGCTAAGACATGTTTGTTTCCGTTACACCCCAATTGTCCCACGCATGGTATTGAGGTTGGTGCTCATGTCCTTAGGTGGGAGTCGCACACTTTCAGGTACCTGGGCATTAATATTTATCCTTCGACGTGGGATTTAATATATGGCAACCTCACGAAGGCGATCACCTTCCTGCGGCCTCAGATTGCCTTATGATGTCCCCTCTCCCTCACAGTACAGGGCCAGGGGGCCCTCTCAAAAATGTTGATATGGCCGCAGATCGTGAACTACTTTACCAATCTGCAGCCTCCTTTCTCCTGCGTAACCTTTTGGTTACTGAATGCGATGCTGGATTGCCTTTTTTGGAACACAGGGAGATTTAGAGTGGCCCTGTCCAAATTGCATTTGCTGCCTTAGCGTGAGGGGCTGGAAGCCCCAGTGTTTGAGCACTACTATTTGGCTGCGCAATTACAATGGCCCTCTCGTTGGCTTGCCGGGCAGAACTTAATGGAAGTGTGCTCGGGGACGGACTGGTTGGAGCGCTAAACATGATACAGGAGCTGTTCTACCCCGATTCAGCATTGTCGATTTTCTCAAATAGCCTCGTTCGGGTGGTGTCCCCACGATAGAGCTTCTGCAATGTCAGTTTCCAGTACATCCAACATAACATATTGCACAGAGCCTACCTAACACAAAATATACCTTGCAGTAACACCCTATTGCCCTCGCTGTTGCGCTCCTAGGTGGACATGATGCATATGTTCTGGAGCTGGGTCAGTAGCAGGGCCGGCTCTAGGGCGGTGCTACCTGTGCCACAGCACCGGGTGCTGACTTCAGGTGGGTGTGCCATATTTGCAAGCATATTATGGTTTTAAAACCACTTGCTGGGGGCGTGGCCAAGATGGCGAGCGGGTAAGACGTGTATTGCTTCATCTCCCCGCTCGTCGATGCCCGAATTGCCCTGAGACCGAGCTATTCACCCCTAAAAGAGCGTCGGGAGTAGAGGAATTGCTCCCCAGCACGTCTGCAGCCTTGTAACAGGGAAATTGAGGCTGGGGACTGAACGCTTCCCCTGAGCGGAGCGGGGCAGCAGGGCGACGAGCGTGGAAGAAAATGGCGCCCGGACTCCGGTAGAAGCTGAAGCTGGCGCCTGGCAGGCAGCACCGGCGGCAGATCCTGAGAGTGGCATCGGAGGCGCAGCGGAAGCCGACAGGAGAGCGCCTACCTTCAGTGCTCCAGGTGGCCCCCCGAGCGTGAAGTAAGATCCCGCCCGCCCGTGAGCCGGAGGGTGCGGTGACGCGGGAGCGGCCTGGGGCACGCAGCAATGCCGCTGCCGGGGGAGGACAGACGGCGGCGCGCCACAGAGCAACGGCCGAGAGGCAGGTTGGCGCTTCGCGGAGGGACCGGCAGCGGGCCCAGGAGAGCTCGTCCCCCCCTCCCCTGCGGTAGCGGCGCCTGGGGTGCGGAGAGCGGAGGGGCACAGCGCATCGACGGACGCCTAACACCCCCAGCTAGACGCGAGCAGCGGTAAGGGGCGCCTCGCGCTTACAAGGGCCAAACTGCTGGAGAGGATTTCGGTAGAGTACTCGGCTGGCTTCCCCTATGTGTGGCGGGACTGTGGTGGGATTGCCGAGCCCTCGCTGGTCTTGCTGCAGCGGAGGGGAGGTGTGGAGAGAGGTCCGGCGGCCCTCTGGCCTTCGGCGGGGCCCTCCCTTTTAGACTGCATTTGCGGCCCAGGCTGGGCTGACGGCCTGGTGGTGGGGGCCGAGGGCCGGCGACCATGAGGGCAGAAGAGTGAAGGGAGCGCAGGCGGCGCAGTGACCTGGGCCTCCTCCCCGACAGTCCCCGAAGATATCCCTACGCTTGGGCCTGGTGGACTCAATCCTGTGGCAGCTCCTGGGCATGCTCCATAGCGGTGGACTGCGGGCCTTGGGGGGGTACCGCGTGGCCGGCCTGCGGGGCCCCCTCGACCCCGTTAGCAACTCTGCGGAGGGAGGCACTCAGTGCCCGGAGGACCCTAAGAGCTTGGCCCCCTTCTTTCAAGGGGCAGTTATCGGCCATTTTCGGTACGCAGCAACGAGAGTCAGGGAGAGGCTCATGAGGCCTTGAAGTGGGCGACGGTATACCATCTCCCCAGGCCGCGGAGCAGGAGCCCGGGACCCCGCCACTGTCGTCGTCTCCATCCGCTGATCGGCTGGTGGGGGGGTCCAACGCCTGAGAAGGACATCCAGTGCAGCCTCCTTTGGACAGTTACTCCCCACCACTTTTCCACAGTGCCGTGGCAGCAAGGAGCTCACGGTGCGCCACACTGACGCCGCAGGCTTGGGGGGGCCCTCACTCGGTTCCGCGGGCCGCCTGCCTGACTCTACTGGAGGGGCTGGCCCGTTAAAAGCCATGTCAACGCAACGAGGAAAGAAGGAACGTACTTTGAAGGAGAAGTTATCTAAACCATCCCAGGCCAATGCCGACCCGGACGAGGTAAATGCCCCCATAACTAAATCCTTTTTAGAGACCTTATTCAATACTCTCCGTGAGGACTTCCAGACTCTGAAAAGTGAGGTGGCGGGGGAGGTTTGTGAGCTCCGGCGGGAGGTGGACTCCCTGGGCAACAGGGTGGCAGCCATTGAAGATCAGGAGCATGCCAAATGTGAGGAGGTCTCGCAATTGCAGCAGGAGGTGATCCGCCTACGGGACCAACAACTGGATCTGCAGGCCCACGCTGAAGACCTCGAAAACCGTTCTCGGCGGACCAACATCCGAGTCCGTGGGGTGCCTTCTGAAGCAGAGGGGTCGGACATCACCCAGTACCTGCAGGGCCTGTTCCGCGAGATCCTGGCAGCCTCCCCCAAGATGGAGATACGCATAGACAGAGCCCACAGGGTGGGCCTGCGGCGCGGACCTAGGGCTCCGCCACCGGATATACTGGCCTTCCTCCCGGATTACCCCTTGAAGGAGCGCATCATCAGAGAAGCTCACCTACAACACCCTGTCTGCTACCAAGGCCACCCCATCACTTTGTACCAGGACCTTGCGGCCAGCACATTGCAGAAACTGAGGGAATTTAAAGACGTTATGGCACATTTGAGAGAGAAGGGGGTGGCATATTCCTGGGGGCATCCCTTCCACATAATATTCAAATGGAATGGCGCACTTCAGCAAATTCGCTCGCTCACCGAGGCCTGTAAGCTGTTGGGTCTACCACCTCCGAACCCGGAAGCAGAGAGTCTATCGAGCCAACGCCGGTCCCCTGGGGGCTGGCAGACAGTGAGGAGAGGGCGATCTACAGGGGCCTCTCGGGGTCCTGACTCAGAGGCCATGGCGCAGGAACGTAGAGATGCGCTTGCCACAGTTGTCCGGGATACAACCTCCCAAGATGGTGTTTGAGACAGATGGCGGGGATGTGTACACTTTTGGGGCTTGAGAGGCGGGCGGGGGGGTGAAGGGTCCTGCGGAACCACTCGTGCCACCCGATGCCCTGGGACACCTTTTCCTACCACGAGCACACTGCCTTTTTCAGTGGGCTCGGGACACTTTTGGGGGGGGAATGATTTCGCAGTTGGCGTTGGGGTTGGGGGGGTGGGTGGGGAGCTGGTGTGTCCACGGGGGGAAAGAGAGCGGGGGGAGCAGGGTTACGGGGGAGGAAGTGAGGCTCTATTTTTCAGCCAACGGCCACGAGCACAGGAACGGCTTGATTATCTTCCCTTGATATGTTGGAATCGGAGTTAACCATCCTTACCCTAAACGTTAAAGGCCTGAATAGCCCCATTAAGCGACGTTCAATATTGTCTTACTTAGAAAACTCTGGGGCGGACATCTGCCTGTTGCAGGAAACGCATTTATTGGCACGCGACTGGCATAGAATGAAGGCTAGAGCATTCCCCCACCAATACTTTTCCTCCACACAAGACAAGAAAGCGGGGGTTGCAGTTTTAGTGTCCAGACGCTTTAAAGGTACAGTGGGGGACAAGGTAGCGGAACTCAAGGGAAGGTTGCTCACACATCGGTTTTGGATTAATCGGTTGGCTCGCACAGTGGGGGTTGTCTACGCACCAAACACAGGTCAAGAGGCCTTCCTCAGAACCGCCTTGTCTGCGGCTCTGGAGACGCAAGATCGATTCATTTTGGTAGGGGGGGATTTGAATTTAGAAATGGACACCCACACGGATAGGTCTGGCAGCCGGTACTCCCAGATGGGGGAGATCTCCTTGGAGGGCAAGCGCTGGTTGCAGGAAAGGGGGCTCCTAGATCTATGGCGCTCAGCACACCCCCAGACCTCACAATTCTCCTATTACTCACACGTACACCACACTTATGCCAGGCTTGACCATTTCTTAGGCTCCACAGAAGTTCAGGCACAGGTAAAAGATGTCTACATCACAGCGGCGGCACTTTCAGATCACGACGCGGTGGTGGGGACACTAGCGGTCCCCCGGGTGGCTAGGCCGGCGGGAGGGTGGAGGTTGCGGGAAGCTATGATACACAAACCAGCAGTGAGGGAGCAACTCCTTGGTCGCATTAAAGAGTACTTGGAGGTTAATGATACGCCGGAGGTTTCCATCCCCACGTTTTGGGGGGCACTTAAGGCGGTAGTAAGGGGAGAACTAATTGCCATAGCGGCTACGGAGAACAGGGAGCGAAGAGCGAAACGTGAGGAACTCACGGCTCAAGTGCTGGCATTGGAGAAAGCCCATAGTCGGACGGGAGCGCTGAGAATTTGGCGACAATTGAAAAATGCGCGCGCCCTGCTGGCGGGGCTCGACTTTGATAGAGCCGAATATGCGGCTCTCCGGCTCAAGCATTCATACTACATGGGGGGGGGGGACAAGGCGGGCCGCCTGCTGTCTAGCCGATTGAGAGCGCGGACGGTACAGGCCAAGGTAAATGAGCTCGCAGGGCCGCAGGGTTTTAAAATCGAAGGCGATGTAGAGATAGCACGGGCCTTCAGAGACTATTACGCGGACCTATATGCAGGGGACCCACCAGCTGTCCCACAGGTCGATACCTATCTTCAGGGCGCGCATACTACGGCGCTCAATCAGCACAATGCTGAGAAACTCGACAGACCTATTCGCATTGAAGAGGTTATTGGGGCAATCTCTCGCCTTAAACCATTGAAATCGCCGGGCCCGGATGGATTCTCCGCCGGGTTCTACAAGGCCTTTTGCACAGCTATAGCGCCAATACTCACCAGGCTCTTTAACTCCTTCACCGGCCCAGGCACAATTCCTCCAGAGATGCTCACAGCATCGATAGTGGTGCTGCCCAAACCGGGCAAGGACACCGCTAAATGCAGCTCCTATCGGCCGATATCGCTGCTTAATGTTGATCTAAAGTTATTTACAGGCATCTTGGCGGCCCGTCTGGGACCCCTTATGCCCGGTATAATTGATCCAGGTCAAGCCAGATTTATCCAATCCCGGCAAAGCAGTGACAATACTAAACGCATACTGCACCTCATTGATAAAGCACACCGCACTAATATGGATGCCCTCCTCCTCTCGGTGGACGCCGAAAAGGCGTTTGACCAGGTGGACTGGTGCTTCCTGGACAAAACCTTGCTTCATTTCGGTCTGGGGGAACGGTTTAGAGCGTGGGTCCTGAGCTGCTATACTAAACCTACGGCCACTATTGGAGTGAATGGGGTTACCTCCACACCTTTTGAGATACAGCGGGGGACCCGGCAGGGATGCCCGTTGTCACCCCTCCTTTTTGCTTTATATGTTGAACCGCTGGCCCAAAGAATTAGAGACAATCCGGACATAGAGGGTATCCCATTTGGGGGAGAACGGCATACTATCAGCCTCTATGCCGATGATATTATCGCCTCCTTGGAGTCTCCAGCACGCTCGGTCCCTGCTTTTCTGAGAGAATTGGAAGTTTTCGGCCACGTCTCGGGCCTCCAAATTAACGTGGGGAAGTCGTCGATCCTAACATTCCAGGCCTTGGGAAATTCGTCCCCCCCTCACAGCACATCATATGCAGGAATACCGACATATCCCTCCATCCCCTACTTGGGCATTGAACTGGCAGCATCCGTGACCCAGACACTTCATCTTAATTACTCCAAACTTCTTAGGCAATGTACCAAAGACTTAAACGACTGGAAACGCCACTCGTTCTCACTGCTGGGGAGGGTCGCAGCGGTTAAGATGTCCCTTCTCCCTAGGGAACTATATCTCTTCCAGACTATTCCGATCTGGCCGCCTGCGGGAGTCCTACAAGTGCTACAAAGGGACATCAATCAATTTATATAGGGAGGGAAGAGACCCCGGTTACGCAAAGACTTGAGCTACCTAAGGCCGGACGAGGGGGGATTGGGCATCCTAACCTCCTAGAATACTTCCGCGCGGCGCAGTTGCGCAACTTAGTGGAGTGGCAACGATTTGAATCGGAGAAAAGATGGTTATTTCAAGACAGGGCACTAGCTAAATTAGAACTACGGAAGGTCCCCTTTCTCAAGCGACCGGATAGACCTCCTAACTTACGGGGCTCTCCCATTACACGAACTGTCTTGAGGGCCTGGGACGGGGTGGCGGAGCGGCGGGGCTTGACAACATTTCCCTCCCCCATGACACCCTTATTCGACAACAAGGAATTTCCTCCAGGCGCGGAAGCACAGACATTCTCTCTCTGGAGGAAGTCCGCGTGCACATTGGCTGGCCACTTTTTCGATCTGGAGGGCATGCTCCCCTTCCACGATCTGCGAGCGGAGTATGGGCTCCCCGATACAGAGCGCTTTCGTTACTTCCAACTCCGACATTGGCTTCTTCACGCTGAGGTCCATCCCAAAGTGGCGAGGAAGCTCACTAGGTTTGAGAAATGGCTATACACCAAAGAAACCGATAAGAAAATGATCTCAGAACTCTATGATATGCTTCGACCCAAGGCCCCCACAGAATCCACTGCGGGCCAGTGGAGATGGGAGAAGGAACTGGGGAGGGAACTGACGAGCAAAGAGTGGTCAGACATTTACTACCGAGCGAACCACACCGCCCGCAATACGGCTAGCAGGGAGGCTGCGGTTAAAGTAGCCATGTATTGGCATCTGACCCCGGCTCGCTTGCACAGAGGAAACCATGAGCGGAGTCCACTCTGCTGGCGAGGCTGTGGTGAAGAGGGCACCCTGGTGCACCTACTATGGGACTGCCCTGCAATACAAGAGTATTGGAGTTCTATCCTCGATGACATTGACCGCCAATTCGACACAGTGATACCGCGCTTCCCGGAGAATACTGTGCTGTGCTTGCCCAACCCCCTGACATACCCACTTCGATCGCGACGGGGAAGACAAATGGGTTTAGCACTGGGAGCTGCCACCCAGAACATCCTATCACACTGGGGTTCCTCCTCGAAACCGACACGCTTGGGGTGGCTTCACAGATTGTGGTATACTATAGGCATGGAACGCATACACGCCTCCCTATCTAACACTCTGGCCAGCTTCACGGATTCTTGGCAGCCACTGCTCTCTTTGCTAGCTCAAGACATGAACGAGATCACATGCCCTAAATATCTCAGACTTCTCCGACTTACCAGCTAAGACCACCCGACAGGACGAATAGAGGACGCTCACTGACCCACGTTCCCTATGATATACCTCACCAAGACATCAGCGGCACACCAGCTCGGGGTAGGGGAGGGGGGAGTTGTTCTGGGGGAGGGGGGACCAGGGTACTGTTAATTTTGTTTTCGTAAAAGGCATTGCACTATTCCATGTAACCAATGGTTCCATTCGAAACTGCTGATCTGACGGCATGGGAGGGGCCCTTCAAGGCCATGACTGCAGAGTGACTTTCATCAGATGGACTGGGTCTTGCATATGGCCATGGGTGCAACGCTGTACTTATGCTTCTCTTGATTATTGAATGTACAATTTTGCTGAAATGCCAATAAAATACAGTTAAACCTAAAACCACTTGCTGCTGCCCTGTTTCTTGCCTCCAGCAATTTCCAGGCAACAATAAAAAATGTCAAGATAACTCTGGTGATTAATGTTCTTCCTTGAGAGATATGGAGTAAGATAGCTCAGAGGGTTAATATGCCTGCTGCAAAGAGCATGCACCATGCAGATCACAAAGTTCATATAATTAAATAGGTCAGTGGGTTACTGCTTTTTTCAGAGAGATCAATTTGGTACTTGCAGTTATAAGTTAAAATCCTAATACAGATCAATGAGCTATAACTGTCATCAAAGAGCTGCATGCAAACTGCAAGGTATAGATTAGAACGTTATGATTTTTTTCCCGTCTTTCATTATCCTAATGTTGCAAAAAGGGTTCATTTGGGCAGAAATCAATTCATAATATTAAAGAGAACCCCCAACTATGGTGTTACATTTTAAAATCTGAGTTTCTGCTTCTTCTGATCAAGCACTCTTAAACTATACTGCCCACGAGTATGGATGATATGAACTCCTACACCTTGTAGTCTTCTCTCTGATGTAACATTTCCTTTGTGCTGACTTACACCCCTACAATTCATTGTCTCTATGCAATGTGTGTGTGATGTAAAGTGCTATGAAACCCTACACTGGTATGAATTGCGCTATAAAACGAATTAAATGCACCTGAGACAGAGTGGTTATGGAGACTTGAGAGTCACTGTTAAAGGGTGGTAATGAGGGAATCCATGGCGGCGGAGGTGGTCACTGGGTGCGCCAAAAAACATTGCCTCACCGGGCGCCACCAGCGCTTAAGCTGGCCCTGGGCAGCAGTATGCACAACCCTCACCCATGCTACAAGCCGCTTGGATCTGGAATATGCGGCCAGCTGTTTGCTGGGCCTCTACAAACGTCGCAGAGCATATGGCGCCTCCAACCAATTTATAGACTTAGCAATGCTACCTACCAGGCAATCGATTACAATGCATTGGAAGACCCCGACACTCCTGAGTGCAGTGCACTGGCCAGCTATGGCATCCTGTAGCGAAGAGTTGCGGGGACTGAGAAAGCGCCCCATGACTGCTGCATGGGCCTAGCTAGCTCCTCTCTGAATTTCAGGGAGCTCCTGGTGGTGACAATAGCTCCACATGAACAGGCACAACAGGCACCATGTTAACAGTGCCTCCCCTGCACACTTCACTGCCCCCACAGGAGGGACTGCATTTCCCCAATATTATGGATGGCCAAACCATGATACAAGCATTACACTGCAACTCACTTGTGATCATATGCCTACACTGAAGCGGTGTGGCTACCCCATCCCAGGAAGACTGTGAGCATGTCTGAGGCAAGCTTGCACTGACCACTCTCAAGATGGGATTTAAGGCTCAGGGCTCTGTTCGTGCAATAACCACACTCCGCATTGTTGCATTAGCATAAAAGGCCATTTATTAGGGCAGGGTTGCTAACATGCGGTTGAACTTTGTTAGCATTAACAATGTCTCAAACCTCTGAAACTGAACAGAACACCTGATAGTTCCATTCTCCCCGCACCACACAAATCACTCGCTTTCAATTCCCAAGTAAGTCCATATCCGGTGCTTCATTCTTCCTCCTTTCACTCACTGACCTCGTTCCATATAGCCAGTCACTCCCTAACTTGCCGTACAAACATCCTCCATTGAATATCCTTCCCTTGCTTGTCAAATCCCACGCAGCGCCTTCAGTCACCTGTGCTCCCTTCCTCTTCCACCAGACAATTGCATTATGCCCACATGTGACTCACCACCCCCCAAAATACTGCCAACCAGGAAAACCCCCGTACGGCGGTTTCCTGCCCCATCCGAGAAAAAACGTGCACCTTTCGCCTTTAGCTATATGACCTTCTGCACCAAATCGACTCCCTGCGCAGTTTCCTGTCACTCCAGCAGCATCATCTCCGAAGAACGGCCTGTAAACTCCCCAAATTCGCTCCATGCCAGCCTGTAACTTCTCCTGGTGGACTCCGCCAGCAACCTCTCGACCAGTCCTAAAACTCTCACTCCACCCAGGCCCCGATGTTGGCAGGCAACTGTATCTTGAACTCTTCTGCTCCTGGTGCGACGGCGAACGAGACAATGAATCGGTTATATCATTGCTGGCACCCGGCAAATGCTTAGGCCTGAATACCACAATAAGTCGCAAGCACATCAGCATGAATCTTCGCAACAGCCTCAAAACCCTCAGGTCCCTTGCTCTCTGCCTGTTCACCAGGTCCACCACAATCCCTTTGTCCACATGGAACAGTACCGTCCTGTTCATCAGCTTACCGCCCTAGACTGCCAAAGCCACCAACAGTAGGAAAAGCTCCAGGAAAGCAATGCTCCGACCCTGATTCAACCAGTGCGCTGGCCACGGCTCCGCACACCACCTCCTATCCCAGAAAAGACCAAAACCCAAAGCCCCAGCCACATCTGAGAATATCTGGACCTGCCACACCATGTTCTCCTCCAAAAAACCCAAGGCCCCACCTTTGAAATCATCCAGGAAGGTCTGCCAAATGCAAAGGTCAGCCCGGAAAGCCAAAGAGACCCGCACCCTGTGGTGTGGCAGGACCGCACCCGACATAGCCATGCCAAGAAGCCTGCAAAAAGTCCTACACGCTCTCACCACCCGGCACGCAAAATTCAGTAAACCCATCAGCTTCTGCACTCCCCTCAGGCCAATTTTCCTCTCCCCAATCACATGTGCCAGAAAGCACTGTATCTCCACCAACTTCTCCTTTAGACAGCTCGATACCCAAGAATGCCAAAACAACACTAGGGCCCTCCGTCTTCTCTGGAGCCAAAGACACCCCGAATTCCTGTGCTAATGACTCAAAATTGCAGCAGCGCCCTGCAACAGTTCTCTGAGGCTAGTGCACCCACAAACAAGAAATCATCCAGATAGTGAGATACTTCACGGTGGCCACTCCTCCTGGTGAAAACCCCCTGCAAACGGTGCTGAAAAGTTCAAACAATGCACAGGAAATGGAACACCCCATAGGCAGCTCCTTGTCCACATAGATAGCTCCCCCAAATTGAATGCCTAGCAAAGCAAAGTCAGCAGGATGCATGGGCAGTAGCCGAAAGGCCGGCTTGATATCACATTTCGCCATTTCAGCCCCCCCACCCACACTTCCTCACCAAACTGATAGCATCATCCACAGAGGCGAACAGTACTCTGGTATCCTCTTCCGCTATTAAGTCTTTGACTGACCCACCCTCTGACCAGATAAATGGTGAATCATCCTGAATTCCCCAACACCTTTCTTGGGCACCAGCCCCAGTGACGAAATAATCAGATCCAACAGTGGCCACTCCAAGAATGGGCCTGCCAACCTGCCCTCAGCTTCCCCCTTTTTCAGTTTTGCGGCCTCTAAATGAGGGAGTTCCTTGGCTGATTTCAAATTGTCCACCCACCTATGCCCCCTGGCACCCTGGTACCTCACCTGAAAACCTTCAGTGAACCCCCATTCCAAATGCAGAGCCGCTTCCCTGTCGGGGGACACGGAGAGCCAAGGTATCAATTCCTCCACCCTAACTGGGATAGGGGCACTTGGGTCCAGACTGCCCCCGGCCTCTAGAGGCCTTCCACTGTTCTGCGGGGCTGGCCAATGTAAAACACTGCATGAGGGGGTGGCGCCCCACGCACTTGGAACATTTGTGCTTAAACTTACAGGAATGCAGAGAGCAGAACCCCTTATTGAAATTCCAACACGCCCCAGTGCAGTGTCCTGTTGGCTTCTGTGCATGACCCGCTCCCTTCGGGCAGGGCTGAAAGGACCAATAAGTCACAGGTAGGCCGCTCGCCGAATGTGTCGAGGTCGTGGATTGAGTGGACGACATCCACTGCATACTTAGCTCTGAATCCACCTCCCCCCATGGCTTATCCGGGTTAAGGCTGACCCTAGCCCTAAATTCCTTATCGTAGCTCAGCCTGGCATAACCCCTGAAATGCATCTGCGTCTTGTGAATAATGTCCATGTACTTAAGCAGTGCAATCGCTGTATAAAAGTGGCGCTCACAGTGTATGCTAGCATAAATCAAAAAGGCTGACGTCCAATTCTCCATATTTTTGGGAACCCTCAGCCTCCTGGTCAATTTTCACTCCTCTTCCTTAGACCCTTCCTTCGCCTGAATTTCCCTATGTAGGAGTTTGAATACATCGATATATTAATGTTTCCAGATTCTATTCTTCGTTTTCTCCGACAGATGGAACCCCAAAGGCATCGCCAACCCTATATAAGGTAGCCGCTTCTTATGCTTATCCTCCTCAGTCTCACCCTTCCAGTCTGCCTCGCTGAGCTCAATCATACTGTCTGTTTGGATCCCGGTACCCACCACCTTCTTGCTGGCAGCTACTTGATCAGGCACCCCCTTTGCCGCAGTAGTGTCTAGCAGCTTGACCCGTAAGTCATCCACAACCTCATCTCCAACACCCACCGACCTGCAAGGCTTACCCCCAACTCTAGGGACGTCAGTATCACATTCTGTCCACCAGTCACCCATACCTGTCGACAAGGCCCCACCCACCATCTTCTCCTTGCGGCGACCGGCACTGCTTCGGGCCCCTTTGTTCTTGGTACTCCTCTTGTCCGCACTTGACATCTGTAAAACACCAACTTCGCCAGTTGTCTGCTCCTTCCCCCCAGGCCTCCCCGCGGGCACATCCTCATCATCACGCAGCTCTCCCTCCTCCGACTCATCACTTTCATCATCATAGTCAAGGATCAGCTCATCACACACTCCAGCCACACACTCAGACTCCTGCACCACTCCTTTCCGCAACTGCACCGGTACATCATGCTGAGACAAATGAGGTTCCGGCCGGACTCCATGTGCTCGATCCCTCGTCGGAGGGCAGGCCGCCTTGGACCCCCCTGCTACTTTGGGCCAACATCCAGGGACCGTTTTGCACCCCACTGGCATCTCCAGCTGTGTCCTGGCCTCAGTTGCCGGTTTTGCGTTCTCTTCCTCAACTGGGGTGCACTAACCTAGGGCATCCTTCGCACCACCGGGCCCCGAACCTACCTACCTTTCACTCCTGGTCCTCAGGCACCCATACCCACTGCCCTCCCGGTCTTGGGTCCGCTGCCCCTCGGGCCCCACTATGTGCGTTCTCCACGAGGGCTCCCTGTCCTCAGGGGCAGATACCCTGTCCCTGGCCTTGCACATTCTGGCCCAGCGCTCCTCCATCTCCTTAATGAGCTGGCGCTGCTTGCGTAAGCGCTCCTCGTTGTCAACTCCCTGTCACCTACTGGGCCGGAGGACCATAGGGCCCAAGTGCACCACAGATGTCTCCTGCAATAAAGGGGGTCCCCCCAGGCCCCTCCACCTGAGGTCCAGTCCCAGTCACATTTCTTAAGTGCTGGGCCCTGGGGCCCAGCCACCTTCCCAGGAACACTCACAGATGGGGGCCTGGCTGAAAGGTCCAGAGGCCAAGCCATCTCTGGGAGGTCCAATGCTGCATCCAGGCCTCCTGTTGGAGCTCGCGTCCGCACGCTCTCCAACACCTCGGGCCCGGCCCCCCTCCCTTCTGCATAAATTCCTTCTCCCCGGCCGAGGAGAAACGTGCTGGTAGGCTTCTCCTGCCTCCCCGCTTGTTGCAAAAGACACACAGATGATGGACGGAATGCAGAGCAAATCAAACATTCACTCCCAGTCGAGATCTGGGTCAAATCCATCGTTCTTTAGCTCACTTCACCACCCCAGTTCAGACCCAGCCATATGCAAATCAGTCTTGACCCTGTTCCTCATGGGAACAGTCCAGCTCGAACTGCCAAGCCAAGTCCTCCCTGGACCGGAAACGCTTGTTGCTGGCCACAGCGCGCTTCGCCACCTCCCGCGGCCTGCTGCCTTCTTGGATGCTAGCGGCTTATTTAGACAAGCCGCTACCGGCAGTTTCATGTCGACCCAGGCCTGGTCAAGGACACCAGGACTGAAAAGTTCAGCCCTGCCGCTCCTAGCGTCTAGAGTACTGCCTGCATCATTATCGGGCATCTCCATTGCCTCACACCGCCGATAGCTCGCAGGGACCAGGCTGACTTCCAAACGAAATTCCTGCTGGGACCTGAACCCTTGCCACAGACGCACCCCACCTCAAACAAGCATTGGCATAGCCAATAGGTCTCGCCTTTGGGACCTTTTAAGTGTTTAACCATGCAACAGTTAATGTTGTTGCACCAAGGATATTGTGCTGCATAACTAAATACTTATAAGGTCCCAAAAGCGAGACCTATTGGCTATGCAATGCAATAGGTCTCGGTATTAGTAAAAGTTAGAGGTATTGCCTTTGCAGATGATAATGTTTCTATCCCTGACCTGGCTCCGGTGACGCTGGAGAAGAAAGATGGCAGCAGGAAGCAGTAATGCCTTACGGCGAGCCGTGCACAACTAAAGATAGGCACGCGGTCGCCATAGTTAAAGTTGTTCAAGATGAAGTACCATTATTAAAGTTAAAGCACGGCATGCCGCGCTGTTGGAAAAAAGAATGTTGCAGCGATGTGTTGTGCAGCTGATAGGCTCAGATAGTCGCCCAGAATCTGTCACTGTCGGCTGTAAGCTATTGTGAAGTGTGACCAGTTTTGAAAGACGCCGGAAAAGCAAATAAACATGTTTACAACTTTGGTCTTTTATCCCCAACCTGGATCTGGTGACGCTGGAGAACAAAGACGGCGGCAGGAAGCAGTAATGCTTTGTTTGTGGTGACTAATTTAAGTTTCTGTTTTGGGTTTTTTTCGGCGAGCCGCGCACAACTAAAGCAAGGTGTGCGCCCGCTATAGTTAGCACTGTTCGAGATGAAGCGCCATAATTAAAGTTAGAAGGACAACAAGGGAACCCTACTCACTGGGAGCCTGGGTAAGTAAATTGGAAGCGTAACAGTGGCTCCTGTGAAACAATAAAAACGGTAATAATAAGGATGCGCACAATGGCAGTATACAGAGTTGCGTGGATGTCAGAGTAAAAGCTAACCACATACATAAGAATGTAGGTATATAACCATTTTATAAATTTTAATGCATGAAATAAATATTGTGTTTGGCAAACAAGAGTTTACCAGAAAATTAATACGTGTCCCAGTAAAAAAACATAATAAACCTAAACAATTGGTGACATAATGTGTGACTTATGTACAAGGTTTAAAACAATAGGCGACCATTTGTAGTTTTTACAGTATGGACAACACTAAATACAGTCATCAATATTGGATCTCAAGGGCGAACCTTGAATCCAACATTGATGACTGTATTTAGTGTTGTCCATACTGTAAAAACTACAAATGGTCGCCCTATTGTTTTAAACCTTGTACATAAGTCACACATTATGTCACCAATTGTTTAGGTTTATTATGTTTTTTTACTGGGACACGTATTAATTTTCTGGTAAACTCTTGTTTGCCAAACACAATATTTATTTCATGCATTAAAAATTTATAAAAATGGTTATATACCTACATTCTTATGTATGTGGTTAGCTTTTCTCTCTGACATCCACGCAACTCTGTATACTGCCATTGTGCGCATCCTTATTATTACCGTTTTTATTGTTTCACAGGAGCCACTGTTACGCTTCCAAAATAATTAAAGTTAGAGCACGGCAAGGTGCCCTGTTGGAGAAAAAAAAAAAGCTGTAAATGTTTATGTAGGCGAGCCGCGCAGCACAATAGAAAGGGGCACGGCCACCTTGTTAAATTTGAAGCTCAGTGTGTTTCATTGTAAACAAAATATATTTAAAGCGCAACGTCGCGGCGAGCACTTTTTGTAAATATAAAGCGGCCACACAAGATGTGCTGCCACCATATTTTAAGTTAAAACGCGACGTTGCGGCGCACTTTATGCAAATATAAATTGCAACGTCCAAAGCAGCTGTAGGCAAGGAGAGTGAGCAAGCAGTAAACAGAAAAAAATAATGAAGCTGACGAAAAGGGAGGGGAAGAAGGGAGGGGGAGTGCGAGCAGAGGAGCCTGATTACAGCAACCCAGATGGCAGCTGTGCACGTGCACGCGATCGTGAACGCAAGCTGGAGGCCAGCAAAAGCCTGTGGGTAGCACTCTAAAAAGCCACCTACTAAATGTCTCGCAGAGCAGCGCATGTGCTGGCTCAGGCGAGACCTAAAAAACGACCTCCCACCTGGTGGTGCTCGCGTCCGGAAGAGGCTGGATACACCCTCCCTGACGCCTAAATAGCCCCAATATCAAAACCCGCCTCTTCCCCCTAACTTACCTATCCCCACGCTGTCCTGTGCTAAGTGCCCCGGGGGAAGACTGGTCTACGACCTTCACTTTCCCTGGGGGCCGACATTGTATGCTAATGGTTCAGTGTTGCTACACTATCGCGACTCACTGGGGTGCACTAGCATTGGCTTTTAGGTAGCACAATACTGCAATTGCATTGGACTAGTGATGCTTGCCATATTAGCTCTAACAGACAGTGTAAAACTCAATAAAGGTAGCTTAAAAAAACAAAATCAGCTGCCAAGGATGCACACTTTTCTAGTAGTTTAATGTGCACGCCGTCCCATCACTGGTCCTGTGTTCTCCAAGTGGCAGTGAGAATCTCCAGTGAATCCCTGGTGCCCTGCATCCAGCTTGGACTGTAGAGATCACCCAGCTGGTATTTCCAACCTAGAAACTGGGGTACAGAGAGGCACAGTAGAGGCATACTAAGGGTTCAAAATAATTGTAAAGTTTTAAGATTCCCAGCAGGTTACAGGTGATCTGCAAAATATATGTGCATATGTAGACCCTCCTTATTGTACGGAGCCGGCTCTCATATTAAAACTTATCAAAGTATTGAACTGCAATTTGTTTCATAACATCATACGCTTAAATCAAGGAGTGCTGGAGCACCGCCCCTGGGATTACGCCATCGGTTGCATCTATACCTTTCGGGTGGCTGCCTCTCCTGCACATCTGGATGAATAAATCAGGATCAGAAAGATAAAAGAAGACCAACAGAGTTGTGGGTAGAATAAGTAGAGATGCTTAGAATAAGGAAGTGGAGAAAACCACTGGGAGATGACCGGAGACACAACAGTGGTAATACCTGAGAGGATGAAGGGGAGAGAGTGTTGAGGTAGTTTGATGTGAGCCTTATGCTTGAACTGCTCAAGGTGCTGGAAGTGGCCACACCAGGGATGTCCGATTGCTGTGATGAAGGACAGAGGGTCTGTCTTCGCAGAGGGAATATGGGTGAGTTGTGACTGATTAGGAGGTTATGAAAGAGTACATCTTCCATGGGGCCTAGACAAGTGCTTAATTTGTAAAATCATAAGTGCCAGGGCTCTCCTCAGTGGGCCCCTGCAGCTTGCACCACGCATTGCCCCTGCCAGTGCTGCCAATGTCAGTACCAACACAACTACTAACCATCACACTCCTACAAGTGTGACAATTCAGACTATTCCAGGCCCCAACAACTACGACTATTCCAGGCCCCACAACAACGACTGGCTTGGACAGCGGGTATTAGTCATTTTTGATGTACATTGAATTCCTAAACAACTGTTGTTGTGCCCATCTCTAACCTGTACTAACAGCTCCACCATGTGGCAGACTGTCATAAGTGCCAGTGTTGACAATTACCTGCTGGTGCCGAGCACTGGAAACCAGCATCTCAAATTAAGCACTGGCCTAGACTCATGAGCAATATTGGGCTGGTATTAGACCCCTCCATCCTTCTTGGTACATATCACTTGACCACTAGGAGCCCCTGCGTTTCCAGAGGCAGTCAGATGACACAGGTGCAGCTTCCAGGACCCTTTGTCTGTGGTCAGTAATTAAATGTACTCTGCTGATTATGGAGGAGCAGTTCTGCACAGATGCACTTTACTCATCAGCATTATTAGTTTATCTTCATGTCCTGTCTCATCCTTTCAGATATTGTCTGCATATCTCTCCTCTCCCGGGAATTTCTCCATTAACCTCAAATCCAGTAGTCTTCAAACTTTTTAATGCCATGACCCCAGTGTAAAAAGAAAAAAAAAAATCGGGCCCCACCCCCAGAATATTTCACAATTATTCTATTACATTGGCAATGTTTAAACGTCTAAACTTATTTAAACATTTCAGTTAAATTATGTAACCCTTTTTAAAAAAGCAATCGAATAAATGATTGCCAAACATACTCTTCTAGTCAGCCAGGCATTACTAAAGAGTAAAAGTATCCACAGTGTGATTATCAGTAATAGGGGGCGGGGGCAGAAAGTTTGAGGAATATTTGGAGTCCAATCCCTTTGACATCTACTCCCAGCAGGATCTAAATGACTAAAGATGTCAAAGATGGCCCTTGCCAGAGGTTTACTGCAGCTCATTGTTTCTAAAAAAACATAGCACTGCCTTTGGAAAATGCTTCTTTTAGCCAGAGCCTGACAGCCTCCCCCGCCCTCCCAGGATCACTTAAGGCCCCTCCAGGGGAGCCTCCCCCCCGACCCCCCCTCCCAGTTTGAAGGCCTCTGCTCTACTCCCTTCAGTCAGTATAGCTCACTCTCTTCGCTCACCTCCAGCTATTATCACATTTTGGCTACCTCTGTATGTCTTTGAACCCTCTGCTTGTTAGTCCTCGGTCGCACTTTGACTAAGTCTGTAAATCCTTGATCACGCTTCTCGTTATGTCCATCATAACACTTCGATGAGGTTTCTTAGAGCCTTCATCATACTCCTTTTTATGTTCTTGATCACACTTTGGCTTGGCACATGGATCTTTCATTCTACTTCTGGTTATTTCCGTGTTCACACTATGGCTAATTCTGTAGGTTCTTGATTACGGTTACGTCCTTGACCACATTTTGGCTTGTTCCGTAGGTTCTTCATTACTCTTCTGGTTACGTCCTTGATCACGCTTCTGGTTATGTCCTTCATAACACTTCGATGAGGTTCCTAGAGCCTTTATCATACTTCTTCTTATGTTCTTGATCACACTTTGGCTTGGTCCGTAGATCTTTCATTCTGCTACATGATCACACTGTGGCTAATTCTGTAGGTTCTTGACTACGGTTATGTCATTCATCACATTTTGGCTTGATCTGTATGTTCTCCGTTACTCTTCTGGTTACGTCCTTGATCACGCTTTGGCTTGTCTCACAGGTGCTTGATCGCTCTTTGACTGGGTTTGTGGGTCCTTGATCATGCTTCCGGTTTTGTCCTTGATTACATTTTGTTTTTTTCTTTTCTCCTCGGTCACATTTTGGCTAGGTCTGGGAAAATATAGTCAATGTTCGTAAAATGCCTTGGTTGCAATTACAAAAACCTCTCTATCACAAATAACCATCAAGATCAAAGTGCTTCAGGTTGCAGGACCCATCTTCGGAAGCCTGTATCCCTTATTCTCCATCCTGGTGTAAAGGTAGTCTTCACTTCAACTGCATCCTCCAAGTCCTTTCTCGGCTTCCAAAGCACATGCCCATAGCCAGGCTCCGCTGCCATGAGACGTTGTCCGAGTCCAACGGTGGTCAGGCAGATGTTCATCTAGACCAATGTACAGCATGTCTGTAAGGCCAGCATGGCCGTCTGTGACTCTCTTTATGTTCATTTCTTGCAGTGTTGTATTGATGACTTTGAGGAGATCGTGAAGCTGCTGCTGGAGGCCGGCGCGAACGTGAACGCGTGCGACAGCGAACTGTGGACGCCGCTCCACGCCGCCGCCACGTGTGGTCACCTGCACCTTGTGGAACTTCTCATCAAACAGTGAGTGTTATTCAGTGCTTGGCCATACTCTCATAACTTACGTTTCTGTTGTTCATAGAGCGCAGAGTCTTTTTAAGGTACTGCGGCTTGTAGATGAATAGAGTTGTCATTTTGTCTAGTACAATAGTTTTATTGCTCTAGCAAGAGCTACCTTGAATCAGAGGTTCTCTTTTATTTTTTTTATTCCTGGCCTGTCGAAAAAATGTAAACTTGTTGTCTCCCTGGATAAATCTATCAGTATTTATGTACCCCCTGGTACTTTATTCTAAAGTGTATGTAATAACTTCACTGCATATAACTAAATCTGAGATGATGAATGCAAGCTTGAAATATCAGCACTTCCTGGATTATATTTAACACAGAACTCAATGCAGGAGGTAAATAGTTAATACAAGTTGAACAGCATAGACCCAATGTATACACAGAGAAAGGAATGTAAGAAACTCAAACACATGAGTGTGCACGTCAACCCATATTCATCCATGTTACATTAACCAACAATGAAAACCATGCAATGACGAAATTAAAAGGGTTCATTATTGCACAAAAGCGGCATTTAGCCTTAGACAGCATTGAAGTGGTGTCTTCTTCAAAATGTAATTAAAGCAAGGCCTTCTTAGGGTAGCAAAAATATTGACAACTAATTTATGTAAGAACAGAAACCACTGCTGAAAGTGGACATGGCCACTTCTTGGTTATTTAAAGAAAAGATAAGTGATTCAAATTGAATGAAAAATGTAGAGTACTTTTATCTAATATTTGCGCATTTTAATTATATAAATTTTTTCTTCACTCAAAGAACATTTGTGTATCAAAGAATAAGGTTTCCTCTCGTAAGCCTGTAGTAGAGGATACCAACCCTATTACAGCCCGTGGCTTTGCTTTATATTTTTATCTAGGGCACCAAAAAACAAAGTGATGGATGGAGTGCCTGAATTCATCTCAGCCACTGGCGATCAAACGAGCAGCATCCCAATCGATCGTTTTTTGCCCACAATGCCACCTCAGTTTGGACCCAGCCATATGCAAATCAGTCTTGATCCTGCTCCAATGGGAACAGTCCAGCCCGAAATGCTAGGCCAGGTCCTCCCTGAACCGGAATACAAGCAACCCAGGATGGGTTTATCAGCCAGGTATAGCTTGGTTACAGTGGCACAGTGATTAACACCAGAGGCTGAGATTAATTTAAGCATTCCATCCATCACTTTTTGTATACTTTAGTGTGTCGCCCTAAGTGGGAGGGGTATGCAGACACTGGGGTCCCGTGCACACTCTGTCACTGGTACCAGTCTATACCCGGCTGATGATCCTAACTAGGGCGAAACCTGTCCTGGGTTGCTTGTGTTAAGGTAGGACCAGGCCTGGCAGTTCAGCCTGGAGTTTTCCCATTGGAGCAGGTTCAAGACTGATTTGCATACGCCTGGCATGCCTCTTCAATTACCGCGATAGAGACCATATGCTACAGGTCACTAGAGCGCGCGGCCCCTGGACAATTGAAAATGATACGATTCATATTTACCCGGACTATACACTGGCGGTACAACAACGTAGATCCTCATTTCTCGCAGTAAAGAAAAACCTACGCGAACACAACATAAAATATGCACTGCAATTCCCGGCCACCCTGCGGATTCAGCACAACGACAAGACCACCTTTTGCACCACACCTGAAGCTGCATGGGGCTGGATGGAGAAAAATGACCTGTCCAATTCTGGGGACTCCTCCTACACATCACGAGGTCCATGGCAGAAACAAAGGCGACGCGAACAGCGTTCTGACGAAGTCCACAGCATCCCACCAAGGAGCAAGGGGAAAGAGAAAGAGCGCAAGCAGTACAGGATGCTGGACGCTACGCAGCACTTCAATCTGCTCCATCTTCAGGCTCTGAACTTGATAACGTACAAGAGGACATGCCCTCCTTGACGTACTCACAGAGGGCAGCCTTGGAAGCAGAAGGCCCAGAGGTTACACCCCAGACGGCAGACGATCTTCTGTAACGGGACTCATACAGGTTTGATAAAGGTATGTGTATATATGAGTTTCGTCAGTAATGGTTACCCCGATGCTCCCAGCCTCAACGTAATCAAGCAGGTAAAGCTGGGGCCCAGAACACAAACTTATATAGGCGGGCACAACGGGACTCTTTGTAAAATCCGCCCCCATCCTAACCACTCACTTTAAGTGGCTGTAATAGATGTAGTATTCGTTCCTTGTTATATCGCATTCTTGGTGGGATTCTCTTTTATAAATTTATTTTTCTTTACTATATACGATTATCTTGCTTTGTATTGCAGCTGAGTGCGGATGGCTGGCTGCCCGTTGGTGCTAGGGCCAGGGGATGGGAGTTGGGGAATGTTTTTATTTAGAACGCTTAATCTCTGCCCAAACAAGTACTTTTATTATTATGACCGGACTAACTTACCCACATGTCGTCTATTATGTATACACAGGCGCAAATGCGAGAGACATGTTGCTAAGGAGGCAGACTTACGCATAATAGCCTTTTTATATACATGGCCACACGAGTAGACATTACACTCCTTACTTGGAATGTGCAAGGATTAGCAGGCTGCACAAAACAACATCGAGTATATCAATACTTGAGAAGGAAAGGGATCACCATTGCGCTCCTACAGGAAACGCACTCGAACACCCAGATACTCACGTCCATGCGCAAAAGATGAAGGGGCACGTTGGTGGGAACCTCATACTCTAATTATGCTAGAGGGACCTTGATATGGGTGGCACCAGGGACTCCACGTGCAATACAGTCTACATGCATTGACCCGAATGGGCGAAACACAATCCTAGAAGGGATCCTAAATGGTCAGCCAGTGGCACTGATATCGCTTTATGCCCCGAATTCCAGACAGGCCCAGTTCTTGCAAACACTCACGCCGGCACTGTTGTAGAATCCTGATGTACCCATGATTTGGGGTGGGGATTTTAATTGTACTCCCACTATGACACTAGACCGTTCTCAGCCACCGGTACAAGGTGCCCGAACTATCGCCCTCTCACACCACTTATGGACCTGGTCCACCACGACTCACTTATACGATGCATGGCGGGAATAACATCCTACACTCAGCGAATATTCACATTATTCTAGTCTTCATGGCCTTCATACTAGAATAGATTTGATATATTGCTCATCAGAGGCCTTCCCAATGATATCTTGGGCCGAATATCTCCCCTGCACACTCTTGGACCATACCCCATTGCAAATATGCTTGACATGTGGTCCTATCAGATCCAGCATTCCTACTTGGCGTCTTCCTTTGGAAGCGCTTAAAGATGCACCGCTGCGTGATTCACTTACAGAAGCAGTTACAACCTATTTCTCAACCAATGAAGGCAGGGCCTCAAACAATGGCATAGAATGGGACGCACTCAAGGTGGTCCTACGAGGCCATATGATAAAAGCGGTGTATGGGACGCGTATGGCACTCACAAAGGAAATAGAAGGACTAGAGGACGACATACGGAAACAAGAACAGCAACTACCCGTAAACCCGCAACTAGCACCGAGACTAGCACAAACCCAGTTAACTCACAAAGAAACACTAGACAAGTTATGTACACTAGATTATAAGCGGTGCCTGATGAAAAACATGCAGAGGGAGACAAGGCTGGCACGACACTGGCTTTGTTGTTAAAGTCAGAAATGACCCATGCACCAATTACTAACATATATAATGCAGAAGGCCGCCTGGTCAATACACAAGCTGAGATCAACTCAGCCTTTCAAAAGTATTACGCAACCCTCTATAGTACACCCTCAACGCAGGCGGGGACAGACACGATGGCATTTTTAGATCATATTACACTTCCACAAATACCGCCCAACTATTATGAAAATCTGGAAGCCCCCACCACAATTGATGAAATAACACTGGCTTTACAACAAACGGCAAGGGGGAAGACACCAGGGGCAGACGGCTGGCCCCTGGAATTTTACATTACTTGTAATACACAACTAGTCCTGCGCCTTCATCGTGTATATGTAGATGCATATGAAAGGGGCACATTACCATCCTCGATGCAAGAGGCCATACTGGTAGTACTTCTCAAACCTGGTAGAGACCCACAGCATATTGGCTCGTACCGCTCCCTGTCACTACTAAATACATACTATAAGATACTGGGCAAGGTTTTATCTAATAGACTGTCGGAGGTTACACAATTACTGGTACATCCAGATCAAAACGGATTTATACCCAATAGAAATACTGGCCTAAATTTACAACGCCTCTTTTGATTACTGGATTGGGCACATACATCCAGAGAACAGGTGTGGATAGCCTCCCTCGATATAGAAAAGGCTCCTGGGCTGACCTGAAAGGTTTGATCCCAAAAAATCAAACCGGTTTTACCGCAAACTCGGGCACTATGTCTAACTTACTGGCATTATCAATACTTCTCGATAAAGCACTTATCGCATCCAAGGTATTCTTTTGTTGATTTTAAAGCTGCTTTTGACTGGGTCCCTAGGGCTGCACTCTGGGCGAAGTTAATGAAATGGGGAATCCTGGTCAAACTTTTGGAGGCCATTGTCCAACTACATACTAACACCTGGATACAAGTTAAGCTTGGCACCGGCTCACATCTGTCTCGAAAAATCACGACGACAAGAGGAGTCAAACAGGGATGTGTGCTAGCTCCATTGCTCTTTAACCTGTTCATCGCCGACCTTTCAGCGGAACTAGATGCGATAAACAGCCATCCCCCTAAGATTGGTGGTGTCCAGTTAATCAACCTTCTGTACGCCGACGACCTCGTCCTCTTCAGTCTCACTCGAGTAGGGCTGCAACGACTGTTAAATAAACTACATAGTTATACCGTTACGAACAGCTTAGAGGTTAACTTAAAGAAAACCCAAGTAGTCATATTCGGCAGAAAGCACTATGGAGGCGGTGGTTGGACGTATAACAACTCTGGACTTGTGGTAGGAAAATCTTACAAATACCTGGGGGTTAATTTCAACTCCAGGGGCACCCTTGCCAAACACCGCAGTGACATCTCAATGAAAGCTATGGCTCTCCAAGTGAACCTTTCAAAACTCTCAAAACAATTGACAGGCCCGAGCCTAACTCCAATGTTGGAAGTAATGAAAGCCAAAATTGGCCCCACGTTGTCATATGGCATTGAAATTTCCCGGGGCAAACTGAGTGCAACATTAAATCAACATGTGACTAAGATCTATAAAAGAGTCTTTCATATGCCAAAATCCGCTTCTGCTGCACAGATACCATTAGAACTGGGCCTTTTTAAATTACGAAATCATAAGCGCTGGTGCTTATTTAAAATTGTGCCATAAGTTAAGGCAGGCCGGAGCTGGGTCCCTTGAGTCACTGTTGTGGTCAGATATTACCCTTAATAACCCAGGTGGGTCCTATAGTCAGTTCTTCCATGAATGCGTACAGCAATTATCAGCAAGTGATCTCTGGAATCTTAACCCTAGTAACATAGTCTTTAAAACAAGTATTAAGAAGCGCATCCGTATGTGGTATCTTAATACCGACAAAGCTCTTTTCGCCAAACGCAAGCATGCATGGGCAGTAATCACCTCTTACCAGCTGGCTTCTTTTCCATCATACCTGCCCTGCACATACCCCCTGTACTTAAAATTGCGGTTTATGGCACTTAGATTGGGGGAATGGCATTTTCTGAAACATTTACCTCTTTGGCGTCGTACATCAGATGAGCTACAGTGCAGGGGCTGTGGGGACTTGGTGGAGTCCTTGGAGCATGTTGTATGCCTCTGCCCTGCATTGCTGGCCCAGCACAGACTAAAACTGAGGCCAGAGTGGAACAGATTGGGAGTCCGGTCCTGTAGGCAGGCAATTATTGCGGCATTGAACCCAGAGAACACTGCTTTAAACATAAGCCTCACAATCTTTATTCACCGTGCATATCGCAGACTTAACCAGCAAATTGCAGGCCCGGTAACAATCTTGAGGAAGTGCACAGGTGACTCTGTATAAAACCCGTGTTCTCTGCCCCTGCAATACTATGGAATGCGATCCCGATGACTCGATACTGACTATCGACAACTGACAGGTGCTTCACTGAACTGTTCTTATCCTTTGGGTCTCTCTGCAACTCAGTGTCTTACTTGTAGTTTTTAGCAGCAACACTCGTTTTCTTTTTATATTACTAATTGTTTTTAACGATATTCTGCTGCTATGTGGTTTTAAAACATGCAGTCCTATTACATTTTGGTCATTTTAATCTCTCAGTTTTGTATACGTATGGTATGTATGTCTTGCTTTTATGATTATATTTTTAATCAAATAAAGTTCTCTTCAACACAATATAGAAAAGGCATTCGACACCCTAGGTGGGGAGTGTTTGGATTTGGTACTAATAAAGTATGGCATAGGCCCCAAATTCCTGAAATGGGTTTGATTGTTATATAGTGCTCCATAGGCCAGGGTCAAAACTAGCCGTTATATCTTGGACTCATTTAGTATCAGACGCGGCACCAGACAGGGGTGTCCCCTCTCCCCTATCATTTTCACTCTGGCGATGGAACCCCTGGCCTGGGCACTACGTACCAGAGTAATGGACCGGGGCATCAAAGCTCATAACCAATGGCACATAATATCATTGTATGCGGACGATGCATTAATTTATATCTGGGATCACCAAACAGCATTAAAGGATTTGATGACACTGCTGGAATCTTTCGGACGGGCTTCAGGCCTTAAAATAAATTGGGAGCAATCCCTACTGTTTCCGATGGTCCCCCAATCTACAGAGCAACAGGCGACTTTACCCCCAGCACCTCTCACCCGGACATATGACTCATTCAAATGTCTAGGGGTGCAAATATATTACTCACAAGCGAACGTTATAGAGGGTGTTAGACCTGGCACCATTGGCGTGGGTCTCCCCTCCATTTCTGGCTTTTTGTCTCCTCTGTGTTTGCTGGTGTTAGATGCTCTGGGCGCTGTGCCACGGCCATTCCGTGCCACAGCGCGAATGCTCCCTATGGTAAATTGACTGTATGAATTGATGTTCCCATAATTGGCTCATTTGATTTACCTGTTAGTCTCTAGTATAGTGCACCGTGCGTGCCCAGGGCTGGTAGACCGAATGCTGCTGGTGGGCCTGCAGCGCTGATTGCACCACCCACAGAAGCAGCTTGTAAAGTGGAAAGTCGAATTTAGTATGCCTGAGCTCAGAATACTAAAGTACATCTTTTAGTGAGGGTTATTTCTATATTCTGTGTCTGAAAATACCACTTTGGGAAAGTGGGTATTTTCTTGCCTAAGTCTTCCAGTGTGCTCTGCTGTTATGTGTATTGGCTGTCTGGTTTTGGAGGGACAGGGTAGGCTGAACCCAACCTGGGTCGAGTAGAGAGATCTGCAGCTGGAGTATGGGGAGGGGTGACCCTTTGATCTGAGCAGGGCTGCGCCTGGCAAGGTGAATGATGGCTCCCCCTCCCACGGTGCGTCTGATGGCAGACCCCCTCTCCTAAAGGGCAGGATGCCGCCTCGTAAACAACGTGCCCCCAGGACCTCACCGAACTGGTTCTGACTGGGTTCAGTGACTTTTGAGAGAACAAAGGCGAGGGGGGTATAAAGATGTGCGCGAAAACCCCCACGTGTGTGTTACTTCTGGATGCCAAGACGAACCTCTGTCCGTGTAACTAGAGGGAAAGGATTTTGAAACTTTCATCCATCTTGCTGAAGCAACTACCCAAGGGCCTGATTTGAGCTCGCCTCCTGCTGAAGTCTCCGGGACATTAGACTTCACCCATCAGCCGTCTGGATTCCTATTTGAGGGGGATTCTACCCGCAGGTGAGGCCTCTGTTGAGAATTCCAGAGCCTCTGGTTCTACTGCGGGGAACGCGGGCTGAAAGTCGCTATCGCTATTGTGGGCCGCTGCAGCTGAGGAGCTGTGCTGCTGAGTGCCCGCATTTGCCATCCTATTAAAATCATCGCTATCGCTATTGTGGGCCGCTGCAGCTGAGGAGCTGTGCCGCTGAGTGTCCGCATTTGCCATCCTACGGAAATCATTGCTATCGCTATTGTGGGCTGCTGCAGCTGAGGAGCTGTGCCGCTGAGTGCCCGCATTTGCCATCCTACAGAAATCATCGCTATCGCTATTGTGGGCCGCTCCAGCTGAGGCGCTGTGCCGCTGAGTGCCCGCATTTGCCATCCTACGGAAATCATCGCTATTGTGGGCCGCTGCAGCTGAGGAGCTGTGCCGCGGAGTGCCCGCATTTGCCATCCTACGGAAATTATCGCTATTGTGGGCCGCTGCAGCTGAGGAGCTGTGCCGCTGAGTGCCCGCATTTGCCATCCTACGAAAATCATCGCTATCGCTATTGTGGGCAGCTGCAGCTGAGGAGCTGTGCCGCTGAGTGCCCGTATTTGCCATCCTACGGAAATCATCGCTATCGCTATTGTGGGCCGCTGCAGCTGAGGGGCTGTGCCGCTGAGTGCCCGCATTTGCCGTCCTACGAGAATCATCGCTATCGCGGGCCGCTGCAGCTGAGGAGCTGTGCCGCTGAGTGCCCGCACTAGTCACCACTTCCAGGATCTTGTTACCACCTGCGCGTACCGCTGGGTGCCCGCCTTGAAGCCCAGTCCCAGGATTATCGTGAGTGCACGCCGCGGACCGCTACAGCCGGGAGCTGTGGCCGCTGCGAGTCCGCCTGTCATCACCGCGGCTTCCTTGTGAGGCTGCGTGCCGTGCCCCTTTACATCTCAGGTACATTGTACATCACCGGGTCGCGTGGTCCCCGGCCCCGAACTAAGTCCGTTCCACCCCGTTTCGAGTGCCTTTATTGCTTTTGAAGTGAATCTGTAATTGTGTGCATTGTGGCTCCTTGAGTGCTTTTAGCCTCGTGTTCAGTCTATATAAAGATAACTATTTTTCTATAACTACTTATGGTGTCCGTTTGCAGCGTCTCTCCTGTGTTATTGTGTATGGTCATAAATGCTTCACACACTGCCTCTGAGATAGGCCTGTCTGATCGTGCTACGTTACCACAGGGTTGAGCAGGGGTTATCAAAGGGTGTAGCCCCCTTACTCTGACTTAGGAAGAAAGATCCCTATTTGGACCTCGGCGCCAGCCGCGGCCAACTGGAGATCCCCATTTCTAACATTTGTGGTCAGCGGTGAGGATCAGGACTTGCATTTGTGATCCACATACAATAACCAGTGTACGCTACTAGTGAGTGTAGGCCTAGGCGCAACCACGTACGGTTTGATTTTGTTCTATTGTCGATTGTAATTGCCAGTTATGTCTATAACGGGTAGGCCAACGTCCAATGCTTCGGAGGATCTCATCTTTGAGGACGAGAGGTTACAAACCTACACTGCCAAACAGCTAAAGTCTTTTTGCAAGCGATTCACAGTCCCTGTTGCGGGTCTCTCTAGGAAGGAGGAGTATCAGAAGGCCCTTAAGGCCTGGTTAGAAGTGAGAGAGGCCGCTAGGAATGAGGGAGAGAATGCTGGAGGGCAGCAGGATGACGAAGTGGATTTAGGGGGTGTTAAAGCACTTTCCAATCCAGGTACTGGTGTGTCCTCAAAGGGTCTGTCTCCAGAAGAGATGGAGGACAGGGAGAGAGATAGGAGGCATAGTTTGGAGATGGCCAACTTAGAAGGTCAGAAGGACCTAGAGAGTAAAAAATTGGATATTGAGAATAACAGGTTGGCATTTGAACTTGAGAAAATGAAACTGGAGCATGAGAGAGTATTGAGGGAGCTGGAGATCAAGGCTAAGAGCTTAGAGATCTCCCCCTCTGGTGGCAGCATACCGTTAGTACCTACCGAGAGTAGAGTGTATATACCCAAGGATGTCATCAAGGATTTCCATAAGAGTAAGGATATTGGGCAATGGTTTGCCGCATATGAGATAGCCATGGTGTCCCACCAGGTCCCTGAGAAGGATTGGGGAGCGGGGTTGTGGGGACGCTTTGTGAGTGATGGGAGGGATACCCTGTTGGATCTGCCTGTAGAGAGCAGGATGGTGTATGCCCATATGAAAGAGGCCTTGATGACGCGATATGGTTTGACCCCAGAAATGTACAGGCAGAGATTTAGAACCTGTAAGAAGTTAGAGGGTACCACTTGGGTCGAATAAGTGTCTTTTTTTTGCAGAGCAATGGATCGCTGGGTAAAGGGTAGCAAAGTGGAAACTTTTGAGTAACTGTATGATTTGTTTGCATGGGAGCATTTATCTAGTAACTGTTTTCCAGAGCTACGCCAGCACCTTGTTGATAACAAGCTAACTAACCCTAGGAAGCTTGCTGAGGAGGCGGACCGCTGGGTGAGCACCCGGGTTTGCTAGGGTCCTGTGGGAGACTTCGCCAAAGGTGGGCAGGGTCCCCAGCAGAGAAGTGGGGGGGGGGGACAGGGGAAACCGAGGGAGTTCCAGAGAGGGCCCCAAAGTAATTCCCAAGGGAACAAAGGAGTGGTGTCCCAGTCTCCCCCTGAGAAGCAGCCAGTGCCCCCGACAGGTAGGCCTGTTCACAGGGGGCCCCTTACTTGTTTTAAATGTGGTCAAGTGGGCCACCGGTATTATGATCCCCAGTGTCTCCAGAGGGACCTCAATGCCCCACCCCGCGCACCACCCCGCCAGCTTGCTAGTGTAGCCCTGGGAGGGGAGGAGATGGGTGCCCAAGGTGGGTGGGATCCCGTGGAATTGACCTTTGTCTCGCTAGGAGACTTTGAGAAGGTCCCTAACCCCACGCTGCCTGATAACACTAAGAAGTACAGGCAGTGGGTGACCATCAATGGCCATAGGGTGGAGGCTCTGAGGGACACCGGAGCTATTGTGACTGCTGTCAGCTCCCGGTTGGTGTCCAAAGAGCAGGTTGACCCCCATGCATTCTGCCCAGTAGTGTCAGCAGACAACTCTGAGAGCCAGTGTGAGGTGGCTCAGGTTCCCTTTGAGTGGGGGGGGGTCTCAGGAACTCTTCAAGTAGCTGTGAGGCCAGCCATGCCGGTAGACTGTCTGTTGGGCAACGATTTTGAAAACTCCCCGTGGGCTACGGTGGAGAGGAAATCTCACTTGGAAATGTTGGGTCTGCCTGAGTGGGCGTGTGCGACCACTCGGTCCATGGCAGCCAGTAAGGACGTTCAGAAGGACCTGGAGCCTGAAAGTATGGCCCAGGCCCCTGCCTTACAGAGAAGGGGTAGGGGGCGCGGGAAACCGGCCCCCATAGTTCCCACGCTCCAGGAAGGAGCAGACCTTGAGGGGGATGCCCTGGAGCCTACAGCGGAACAGGTAGTCGAACTGGGGGACCTGCCTGAGCTGAACCATTGGCAGCAGGAAGGAGGGCCCACCAGGGAGGAATTTTGTGAACAGCAGAAAACGTGCCCTTCTCTCGAGGGGCTGCGGCGACAGGCTGCAGCCCAGGCAGCAGGTGATCAGTCAGGGTCACATCTGATCTATTGGGAGAATGACCTCCTTTACAGCGAGCCTAAGGTTGCTGAGCCTGGGTCAGCCCGTGTGCTGGTGGTACCCCAGTGCTTCAGAGCCTTCCTACTGGGGTTGGCTCATGATGTGCCATTGGCAGGACATCTGGGGCAGACCAAGACCTTCGAGAGGCTGGTCACCCACTTTTTTTGGCCCCAGATCCGCAGGAGCTCAGATGCTCACTGCAGGACATGTGAGACTTGCCAGGCAAGTGGGAAGAGTGGGGGAAGATCAAAGCCCCACTCGAGCCCTTTCCAGTTGTCAGTACCCCGTTCGAGCGAGTGGGCATTGACATTGTGGGGCCTCTGTACCCCAAGACAGCCATGGGCAACAGGTTCATCCTGGTCTTGGTGGACCATGCCACCCGGTACCCTGAAGCCATCCCACTCCAGACAGTGACGGCCCCCGTGGTGGGACTTGCACTGATGGGGATTTTCTCCCGTGTGGGGTTCCCCAGAGAGGTGGTGTCTGATAGGGGTACTAACTTCATTTCCAAATATATGAAGTCTCTGTGGGAGGAGTGTGGGGTAACTTATAAGTTTACCACCCCTTACCACCCCCAAGGGAATGGGCTGGTTGAGAGATTCAACCGGACCCTCAAAGGCATGATTATTGGCCTAGAAGAGACCATGAGGCGTAAGTGGGACGTCCTCTTGCCATGCCGGTTGTTTGCTTACCGTGAGGTGCCACAGAAGTCCCTAGGGTTCAGCCCCTTTGAACTACTCTATGGTCACCCGGTAAGAGGGCCTCTGAGTCTGGTCAAGGAAGGCTGGGAGCAATCTCCCAGGAAACCTCCCCAGGATGTGTTTAGTTACATGCCGGCCTTCAGGAACCGGACTCGGGGTTTCAGAAAGCTTGCTGAGGCAAATCTGGAAGCCAGCCAGGAAGAGATGAAACGTTGGCACGATCAGAATGCCACTCTGATTGAGTTTCAGCCTGGTCAAAAGGTTTGGGTCATGGCCCCAGTGGAGCCTTGTGCGCTCCAAGATAAGTGGACCGGACCATTTGAGGTGGTGGAGCGCAAGAGTCCTGTTACCTACTTGGTGGACTTGCGGTCTCCCCGGAACCTCTTGCGGGTCCTGCATGTCAACCGCCTGAAGCCCCACTTTGAGAGGTCCGAAGTGGGCATGCTCCTGGCCACAGATGCTGGGATGGAGGAGGAGAGTGAGCCTCTTCCTGACCTCCTGTGTGCAAAGGAGCAAGACGGGTCAGTGGAGGGTGTGGTCCTCTCCGCCACACTGACCCCTGAGCAACAGAGTGATTGTCGCCAACTGTTGGGACAATTCAGTGATCTGTTCTCCCTGGTGCCTAGTGTCACTGATTGGTGTGTCCACGAAGTGGACACTGGGGACAGTCCTCCTGTTAAGCACAAGGCTTACCGAGTGACTGACCGGGTTAGGACATCCATTAAGGAAGAGGTTTCCAAAATGTTTGCTTTAGGGGTGATTGAGTCCTTTAGCAGCCCTTGGTCCAGCCCAGTGGTCTTGGTACAAAAAGCTGCAGCGCCTGGTGCCACCCCAGAACTTCGGTTCTGCGTGGACTACCGAGGTCTCAATTCAGTCACAAAGACTGACGCGCACCCCATCCCCAGAGCTGATGAGCTCATAGATCGGCTAGGGGCTGCACGGTACCTCAGCACGTTTGATTTGACAGGAAGGGGTGCTGGGAGGTCAGCAGTGTGCTCCTACCCCTTCCTGTTTAAAAAGCCTCCCTTGAGCCATTGAGCTGACGAGCTAGTGGAGATGCACCTGTGCACCTGTGAGAGGTACTGAGACCTGTAAGAATTGTGGCAGCCTGCTCAGCAACCCCAGAAGAAAATCGTTTTTGATCTCTACTGATGACGGATAAAATCCAGAAACCCATGTGTCTAGAGATGACAGCACTAATCTGAACCAACTTTGGTGGAAGACTCCAGCAAAATACCAAGTAAGCATGCACTACAAACTGCATTTACCAGAATGCTATGGGGCGAACTGTGCTGGGAGGTCAGCAGTGTGCTCCCACCCCTTCCTGTTTAAAAAGGCTCCCTTGAGCCATTGAGCTGACGAGCTAGTGGAGATGCACCTGTGCGCCTGTGAGAGGTACTGAGACCTGTAAGAATTGTGGCAGCCTGCTCCGCAACCCCAGAAGAAAATCGTTTTTGATCTCTACTGATGACGGATAAAATCCAGAAACACATGTGTCTAGAGATGACAGCACTAATCTGAACCAACTTTGGTGGAAGACTCCAGCAAAATACCAAGTAAGCATGCACTACAAACTGCATTTACCAGAATGCTATGGGGCGAACTGTGCTGGGAGGTCAGCAGTGTGCTCCCACCCCTTCCTGTTTAAAAGGCTCCTTGAGCCATTGAGCTGACGAGCTAGTGGAGATGCACCTGTGCGCCTGTGAGAGGTACTGAGACCTGTAAGAATTGTGGCAGCCTGCTCCGCAACCCCAGAAGAAAATCGTTTTTGATCTCTACTGATGACGGATAAAATCCAGAAACACATGTGTCTAGAGATGACAGCACTAATCTGCACCAACTTTGGTGGAACACTCAAGCAAAATACCAAGTAAGCATGCACTACAAACTGCATTTACCAGAATGCTAAGGGGCGAACTGTGCTGGGAGGTCAGCAGTGTGCTCCTACCCCTTCACGTTTGATTTGAAGTCTGGGTATTGGCAGATCGCCTTAACTGATGGGGCAAAGGAGAGGTCCGCATTCTCCACACCAGATGGGCACTACCAGTTCAGGGTGATGCCCTTTGGGATGAAGAATGCCCCTGCCACCTTTCAGAGGTTGGTCAACAGGGTGTTGGATGGGCTGGAAGATTTCAGTGCCGCCTACCTGGATGACATTGCAGTGTTTAGTTCCTCATGGGAGGACCACCTGCGCGACCTCTGGGAAGTGTTGATGGCACTGCGAAGGGCAGGCCTCACAATCAAGGCAAGTAAGTGCCAGATTGGGCAGGGTTCTGTGGTGTACTTGAGACACCAGGTGGGGAGCGGGCAGGTGGCGCCCCTACAGCCCAAGATTGAAACCATCCTGGCTTGGGAGCCCCCCAAGACCCAGACACAGGTGAGAGCCTTTTTAGGACTCACGGGTTATTACAGGAGATTTGTCAAGGGGTATGGCAACATTGTTGCACCTTTGACTGAGCTGACTTCTAAGAAGCAGCCCAAGATGGTGAACTGGACTGACACCTGTCAGAACGCTTTTGACGCCCTGAAGACTGCCATGTGCACAGCACCTGTACTTCAGGCGCCCAACTTTTCAAAAGAATTTGTTGTCCAGACAGACGCTTCCGAGCATGGTGTGGGGGACGTTCTGTCACAGATCAATGAGGAGGGCCTAGACCAACCTGTAGCCTTCATTAGTAGGAGGTTACTTCCACAGGAACAGAGGTGGAGTGCAATTGAGCGTGAGGCATTTGCTGTGGTCTGGGCACTGAAGAAGCTGAGACCATACCTGTTTGGGACTCACTTCCGGGTTCAGACAGACCACAGGCCCCTCAGATGGTTGATGCAGATGAGGGGAGAGAATCCAAAGTTGTTGAGGTGGTCCATTTCCCTACAGGGTATGGACTTTACGGTGGAACACCGTCCTGGTACAGAGCACGCCAATGCTGATGGTCTGTCCAGATTTTTCCGCATTAGTGATGAGAACTCCCAAGTAGGTGGGTAGTTCCCCCCACATTTCAGCTGGAGGGGATACGTGTTAGACCTGGCACCATTGGCGTGGGTCTCCCCTCCATTTCTGGCTTTTTGTCTCCTCTGTGTTTGCTGGTGTTAGATGCTCTGGGCGCTGTGCCACGGCCATTCCGTGCCACAGCGCGAATGCTCCCTATGGTAAATTGACTGTATGAATTGATGTTCCCATAATTGGCTCATTTGGTTTACCTGTTAGTCTCTAGTATAGTGCACCGTGCGTGCCCAGGGCTGGTAGACCGAATGCTGCTGGTGGGCCTGCAGTGCTGATTGCGCCACCCACAGAAGCAGCTTGTAAAGTGGAAAGTCGAATTTAGTATGCCTGAGCTCAGAATACTAAAGTACATCTTTTAGTGAGGGTTATTTCTATATTCTGTGTCTGAAAATACCACTTTGGGAAAGTGGGTATTTTCTTGCCTAAGTCTTCCAGTGTGCTCTGCTGTTAGGTGTATTGGCCGCCTGGTTTTGGAGGGACAGGTAGGCTGAACCCGACCTGGGTCGAGTAGAGAGATCTGCAGCTGGAATATGGGGAGGGGTGACCCTTTGATCTGAGCAGGGCTGCGCCTGGCAAGGTGAATGATGGCTCCCCCTCCCACGGTGCGTCTGATGGCAGACCCCCTCTCCTAAAGGGCAGGATGCCGCTTCGTAAACAACGTGCCCCCAGGACCTCACCGAACTGGTTCTGACTGGGTTCAGTGACTTGTGACTTTTGAGAGAACAAAGGCGAGGGGGGTATAAAGATGTGCACGAAAACCCCCACGAGTGTGTTACTTCTGGATGCCAAGACGAACCTCTGTCCGTGTAACTAGAGGGAAAGGACTTTGAAACTTTCATCCATCTTGCTGAAGCAACTACCCAAGGGCCTGATTTGAGCTCGCCTCCTGCTGAAGTCTCAGGGACATTAGACTTCACCCATCAGCCGTCTGGATTCCTATTTAAGGGGGATTCTACCCGCAGGTGAGGCCTCTGTTGAGAATTCCAGAGCCTCTGGTTCTACTGCGGGGAACGCGGGCTGAAAGTCGCTATCGATATTGTGGGCCGCTGCAGCTGAGGAGCTGTGCCGCTGAGTGCCCGCACTAGTCACCTCTTCCAGGATCTTGTTACCACCTGCGGGTACCGCTGGGTGCCCGCCTTTAAGCCCCGTCCCAGGATTATCGTGAGTGCACGCCGCGGACCGCTACAGCCGGGAGCTGTGGCCGCTGCGAGTCCGCCTGTCATCACCGGGGCTTCCTTGTGAGGCTGTGTGCCGTGCCCCTTTACATCTCAGGTACATTGTGCATCACCGGGTTGCGTGGACCCCGGCCCCGAACTAAGTCCGTTCCACCCCCGTTTCGAGTGCCTTTATTGCTTTTGAAGTGAATCTGTAATTGTGTGCATTGTGGCTCCTTGAGTGCTTTTAGCCTCGTGTTCAGTCTATATAAAGATAACTATTTTTCTATAACTACTTGTGGTGTCGGTTTGTAGCGTCTCTCCTGTGTTATTGTGTATGGTCATAAATGCTTCACACACTGCCTCTGAGATAGGCCTGTCTGCTCGTGCTACGTTACCACAGGGTTGAGCAGGGGTTATCAAAAGGTGTAGCCCCCTTACTCTCACTTAGGAAGAAGGATCCCTATTTGGACCTCGGCGCCAGCCGTGGCCAACTGGAGATCCCCATTTCTAACAGAGGGCAATTTGGGGAAGACAATCACAAGGACCCGCTCATCCATGTCATTTTGGACAGAATTGCCTCTTTCCCCTATGGGTCGAAAAGCAATACCCAAAATGCTATTATTACCCCGACTACTATATTATTTTGCGACTATACCATTCCTGTTGCCAAACAAACTGTTCCGGGAATTGAAGTCAATACTAACTTCCCAAATCTGGGGCAGGTCTAGAGTTAGAGTAGCCCTCACGAAGCTCTACGTACCAATTACAGAGGAAGGGCTGGGGGCCCCTAATTACGAAAAATACTATGCGGCTGCACAATAACAATGGCCGATGAGATGGTTGGCGAATTGTAATGTTTCCGAATTGGGGCAGTGGTCATCACATAACACTCAGACGACATTGCTGGGGTGGCTGGGAGGATCGCACACGTCGATTCCAAAACACCCTGATAATATTTTAATGTCCACAGCACATAGCTGTTGGACTCGATTCGTACAGTCCACGTGCTCACCCCCGCCCTATGCCCCAGACCTACCTATAGGGGTGTTCCCCAATACTCAGGGAGACGTCCGGCGTTCGGAAATGATAGAATGGCAAGCGGCGGGACTTACGACTTGGGGAGACCTATTTAGTGACTCCACACTTGTGAATTTGAGACACTAGTAAATGATTACAGGATATCACCAGGATCATTCCTATTATACGCATTGCTTACACAACTTTTATCACAGGTATGGGGCACTAGACTAGCTGAACCAGAAACCTGTGACATACTCCAAACACTCCTGACACATGGCGCGGGTAGGAAAGCAATCACTATGATATATACTTCACTCAAACCGGATATCGCGGCCCTTATGGCCCCCCTCAGAGAATATTGGAATACCACACTCTTAGATAAACAATGGGCACAGGGTTTATCATGCCCAAAAATAATATCAATAATTGCTCGCATTAAATTCACACAATTTAACTATTTACACCACACCTACTTAACTCCACACAAATTAGCAAAGATGTACAAGGACTCGCGTGACATCTGTCCCCGTTGCCGCAGCAGTGGAGCCACGTTCATACACATGGTGTGGGACTGTCCGAATATAACTGCATATTGGAACAAAGTGAAAACCTTTCTATCAGGAGCCACTTAAACATCAGTGATAGCACAAGGACAGCATTTCCTATTAGGAATTACAAAGCGCACTGCCGGGAGGAAAAATATTAATACATTTATGGACCTGGCACTCGGATTGGCTAAACGTCGATTGGCCATGACGTGGAAGTCATGCCAACCTCCAGGTATATGTACTTGGCTCACAGACCTTAAGTCAGCACTAATTGCAGAACACACACACCTACAAGACATCGCACATAGGCAAGATATAGGGGCCAACCCCCCGGAGCGGCAAAAATACTTACCATATGTAGAATCGGATCTGCGGCGGCGCAAACATATTGTACCCCCTCACGACACAGTTCCCCCCTTTTAAACGCCCCACCAGGAACTCCCTCTTCTCGATCAATCCCATTTGGGTCCATCGCAACTAAACACCTCAACCCCCGCCCCCTCCCCCCCACCCCTCTATACTCCTCCCCCCCCCACCCCCGAGATCCGGCATGGACATAATTACCCAGAGGGATTACATCTCTCCTAGGGCATTACTAGGCTGCGAATTAGCTCTTTGCCTCACGCACATACCAGCACATTTGTTAGTCGAACCACTGCGCACCATAGCACGATGACACAAGCACGAAAGGGAAAAACACATAAGGAAGTCCGGTCTCCTAAATTTCTAGGGCATTCACTGTTAATAAATAAAGTTGGTTATATTTTGTAGTATTTGAATCGTGTAATATAAGTACAGCAGTTTCATAATGTTTTCAAATACTTGCACGTACTTTAAGGATGGGTAACTCAGATGTTCAGTACCATATACCATATGTCATATTTCAATGCATGTATATCCTTAAACTGCTTTGTTACCCAAATGGGTTGATTTGAAAATTAATAAATATTATATAAAAAAAAAAAGAATGATTTGCATACAACTGGGTCGAAACTGAGGAGCTATGATGTGCAAAATAACAATGGATTCGGATGTGGCTTGAGTAATGACCAGTGACGGAGATTAAGTCAAGCATTCCATCCATCACTTTTTGTATGCTTTTATCTTCTTTCGGGCAAAAAAGTAGATGTGAATATCCCTCCATAACAAATATTTGAACATTCGCTGCACACTCACTTCCGGATCTGTCCAAGCAAAATGTTCTGTGTGAAACAAGTGTGAAAATCACAAATAGTGATGGATCTGCCCAGGGTTTCAGTTAAGACCTTTTTGGACGTGAATACTGTAGATTGTATTAGCTGTAGTTATGTATCGCCCACCTGTGCCGACCCAGCACTTCGCACAGGTGATTAATTATCTTTGAGAATATAACAGTGCAGGCAGAGACAATGACATTTGCACCCACGGGTCAGAGGTCAGGAGGAAGCACTTTGCAAATTAAGCTGCAAATTGATGGCCTCTTAGTCCCCTGGGGACTCGAGGGAAAATTCCCACGTTGTTCACTTTCGGTCACGTGAGAAGAAAGGGTGGTGGGGACGCTGGGAGGCCAGGCAGATGGTAATTGGTCTGAGGGTACTTTTTAGGTCGAGCATTCGAGACCTCTTGTATACTTTAGTATATACTTATATACTTTAGTATATACTTATGTGTATGTACTTTGTGGGCTCTGGAGATCAGCCCTAGGACTTGTCTGCTTCCGCTTAGGGACTTTTTTTTCTGTTCAACTGCCTCTATTTAACTGTCTGGATAGAAAACGACCAGCAGAGATCAGTAAAATACCAGAATTTCTTTCTGCTAAGGGACTTTATTTTTTTTATTTTTCTGGCAACTGCCTCTATTTAACTTTCTCGATAGAAAACGACCAGCAGAGGTCAGTAAAATACCAGAATCACTTTAGCATCCTCTAGATTCCAGTCCATAGAAATTGTCTTCCACGAGCACCCGTAGACAATAATATTTTTTTCAAATCTTGTATTTTCAGTGATATGACCACCGAAGGCCCTGATTTTAAATTAAAAACAGAGCTTTGGACTATACCATTTCCCACTGAAAGGCAATATTTCTCTCCATGTGTTCCCATACCTGGCGTGTCACGCAGTTTGGTGCTTACTTTCCCTCCATGTTAAAGAACAGTAGATGTTTCAGCACCCAGGCTAATGTGCTGCATAGCTAAATACATATAAGGTCCCAAAGGCGAGACAGATTGCATTGCAAATGCTTGTTAAGTTCCACTGTCTCTCTCGGCTACGGCCGTGCACAATAATCTAGTTTATTCAGTGGAACGCCCGATTAGGTGCCTTCACCTTTAGGTATCAACATGAGATTGCCGGAAACTGGGTGGAAATACCAGGCTAGAGTTACCAGTACTTGCTGGTCGACCCTCCACGCCTCCTCCCGCCTCCAGTTACCCACTATTGCTTATTTCCGGCCTCCGAATCTGGAAAACCCTGTATCGGGTGGTGTAAACTGGAAAAGGGGGGGGGGACACTGTCCTCAGGGGGGGAGGGCACTGTGTTTAGCAGTAACTTAACATTTTAAAAGCACCTGCTGCAGAGTTGCCTGTGCCTCCAGCTTTCAAGCAGCAATAAAAATGTCAAGATAACTCTTGTGATTAATGTTCGTTCTAGAGAGAGGGATCGGAGTTTTGTCTAGTGGTAGTTTTCACTCTCCATAAAGTAGCGCAGAGGGTAAATGTGCCTGCTGCAAAGAACAGATCTGTATTTTATGTGGATAGCTGAGTGGAATAGCAAAGCCAGCCTTTAGCAGCTCTTTAAAAGAAATGAAATGCATGTGAGAGAGAGGGGCTATGGAGAGATGAGGGGCGCTTTTGCAGGGCGGTGGTGAGGGAATCCGAGGAGGAGATAATTGGGGGGAGGGCTAAGAAAAGATTGTCGCACCAGGCGCTTCCAGCGCTCTTGCCAGCCCTGACTGGCCCATTCCTGCAAGCGGTTCGTCTGAATCTGGACTTTGACAGCGCGCATTCCTCGGTTTGACTCGGCACCTTCCCATACCTCCTGAAACTCGTCATCAGACGGGGTGTGGGAGGGGATCCCCAAGATACCTCTCTGCCGAATTGGTAACGTGGACCTTAGTGGAAGCAGTTTCTTGCCGAAGAGTTTTTGCAAGAAAGTGTGCACACAGTAACTTTTTATTTTATACAGGAAATATGTCCTACAAGTAAAGCTGTATGAAGCTGGTAAAAAAGATAAACTTTTCAAACTGGGCGGAGTGCAAGGTTTGCGAAGTTCGCATAACTTTAAGAGCAGTGCTTGAAATGGAAAAATTGAAGTGCAGGTACTCTGTACCAGAGTACCTGCTTGTTTCTGAGAAGTGCTGGTACTCTCCAATTAAAAGTATTACATTTCTCTTGAGAAGTGCCGGTACTATACCCCTCAAAATAAAAAAGTGCCGGGACTCAGTACCGGACAGTATCGGCCCATTTAAAGCACTGTTTAAGAGTAAGGCAAAGAATTTTAACAAGGATTGTTCACCGATATCGTCCTGGTCTCAGCTCTGAGAGTAATGACGCTGTAAGGACGTGTTATGGTATACTGTACATCAGTGGTTCCCAAACTTTTTCGACCCGCTGCTCCCTTGACCCATTGGACGTTGCCTGTGGCTCCCCACTGTTACTTTTGAAGGGTGGGGTGGATGTAATCCCGGCCTCGGGAGTACGTGCATTTTTCTCCCTGAAAATAATTGGGATGAAGGTATTATAATAATATACGCAGGGTGTTTTATATTACTAAGGCGGCGCCTCTAATAAAATATTCCTGGTTACACTTCTTTGCCGATGCCTTTTTTAGAGTACCCACTCAAACTTTTTTATCCCACTTACAGTGCTAGATAGCACTCCTATGCATGTAGGGCCCATTGCCAAAGTGTTAGCGCGCTTGAAAAATATTTGCATGCACTTCCATTTCTACCCATGTCATACGTGCCAACACATCTGTCTCAGCAGGGTGACTCACGATTTATTTAACACATACAGCTTTATTTTTGCTGTCTCCTCCCTAAAATTGCCTCCAAATCAATGCAGGTAAAATAAATACCTCTGATTTTTTTTTTTTTTAACGTCCCGCTTTTTTGCTTCCAAATGTTGGCATTATGCCGTATATGGTGTTTTACTTCCCTGTGCTCAAGGAGAGAGCAGGCCTGACTGGAAACGTGTGTGTGCTGAAAGAAATGTGTACTGGAAGTACCTATGATTCAAGTACAAATGTCAATACTTAATAATACTTAGTGTGTTTAATAGACAGGACAACTGTGCTTTCCTAATAACTTGCAATGGTGTAAAATGCATTTGGAAAAAAACTAAACTATTAACGAGTGTAACAAAATACATCAGGCATATTCTGCTTACTTTGTGAGTGTTGGAACGTGGGGATCCAGTGAAATATGGAGGTCATCTCCCTCGACATACCATCAATTAAGCATTACGTTTACAGCTTTAGGCATGTCACTCCCTATAATATGCTAAAAATCATCAGAAAGATTCTGCCCTATATTCCAGTTAATGCAAGGAAAACCGTCATCTCATCACTCATTTTATCTAGAATTGATTATTGTAATGGACTATACTCCAACCTGCAGAAACAACATTTAAACAAATTACAGGTGCTGCAGAATTCAGCTGCCAGACTCCTGCTAAACTTGCCAAAATATCAGTCCGCTACTTCTGCCATAAAAGAACTACACTGGTTGACAGTCAGAAACCGCATTAAATTTAAAACACTCTGTCTCACGTATAAGGCCCTACATGGCATTGGTCCAGAATTTTTGAGAAACACAATTTCATGGTATATTCCTAAGAGGAACCTCAGATCTTTGTGTTCATAAACCGTTACTCCTTCCAGGTTCAAGAAAGCTAGATTGGAAGGTAGTTGCTTCCAAGTAGGAGCGTGTAAACTCTGGAACTCCCTTCCTCTCCACTTTAGATCTGCACCCTCTTTGCTGGCTTGTAGAAAGCTCCTCAAGACCTGGCTTTTCAACCTGTAATCTCTCGGCATATTCTGTTACTTTGCCTTCTATTAGCGCCAAGACACCCTCGAGTAAATGCTGCGCGGGATAAATTTACGTAACATAACTTACAATCACCGACATCATGCGTTTAAGTCTACTTCGTTTAACTGAAGCCAACAGACCCTTCAACATTAAATGCATTAAAGTGCTTGGTGCGCGGCTCCCCTGGCTAGGTTTCACGTCTCCCCAGGGAGCCACGGCGCACAGTTTGGGAACCACTGCTGTACATCATAGACCACGTGCTGAGGAGATGAAATGTCTCACGAGCCCCTCTCTCCTCAGAAGCCCTCTGTCGAGGGTTCTCACTCAGGACTCAATGCACAAAGCAGAGTGACTATGGGAGGAACACACCACTTACACTTGAAAAAAGCTGTAATGTACGCATGCGTACACTGCATGTGAGCCTCAAAACCACACGTAGGTACAGTCTACGTGCGTAGTTTGCACGTTGCGCACACAGCTTCCGAACAGGCCTGTACAAGTGAGTGTCTCTTTGAGAGTGTCGAAGCGGTGGCCAAGGACATGAAGTGTGCATTTTGTGTACACACTCAGAGCAGTAACTTTGTAGGTAATCACAAACTTTTTGGAATAGCTGCTTACACTGACTTGTATTTAATGGCCCTTTCGTGATTTAAATCTATTGTCCCGTGATATTTATTTACAACACGTCTAGAACCAGTAGGGCGCTGCACAGTGACCGGTATGGAGTGAAACATGTAACCCTTCAGAGAGGATATACTCTTAATAGGGACTGGGAAGGCAGAGATCCAGAGAGGGGTCAGTGAGAACCGGGTGTGGGCAGAAGGTGGTGATGCGCCTTGAAGAGGGGGTTCTGGGCTCCTTCCTGAAATGCAAGATGATGGTGGGACTTGGGTGGAAGCTGGGCTTTGGATGGAAGGTGGGCCTTGGATGGAAGGTGGGCCTTGGATGGAAGGTGGGCCTTGGATGGAAGGTGGGCCTTGGATGGAAGGTGGGTATTCGGCTTCGCTCCACAGTCGTGTTGTGTAAATGAAAAATGGTGCACCAAGTTTTATTTTTCTTTCTCTGAATTTTGAAGTTGAGTCTGGCTGGGCCTTGGCTTCTGGTCTTGCATTGACCATCGCAGGGGCATCCTTAGGCGTTGCACCAGGACTTGAAGAGGAGGCGGCTGGCTGCACCAGCTGGTGTAGGCCGTACCAAGGTCGAAGTGATGTGCTTGAACTTCTATAGTACCTTGGTGAGGCGCAAGGCTGCTTGTAGGAACTGGGTAGTGTGAGGTTTGGCCAGTACCACATGACCTGTGATTTCTTGGTGTTGTGGTTTTGAAGGATAGGCCCGTCTCAATGTAGAGTCCGAGGGACTCGTCGCCGGTCACGAGCTCCCATGTGATACCTTCCGGGTTGATGTCGGCGACTCACGAGTGCCCGTGAGAGCGGCCTGCGTTACTGGAGAAGAGTGTGTTTGTGTGGCTGGACTCTTCAAGCAAGTGTTTGGCTTCTGTTCTTTGATGAATGAGAGGCGGGGCTTGAGGCAGCAGGTGTTGTTTATCAACGTGACCTCTGTGCAGGTTGTTATGTTGACCCGTCTGTGCATATCTTGCACATTGTGTGCAGGACGAGGTGGTGTGTATGGAAGAAACAAGTTGTTTGTGGACCAAAACTGTAAAATGAAGTTACTGTAATTGGAGTGCATTACATAGTCCTAGAATTACGAAAATTAGCCTGGGTTACGAACTCTACTCCACAAAATAGGCAATAATAAAAACGCGTTAATAAAGTTATTCTGGCTTATTTTATTGGTCACAGAGGGCTAAGACACCTGCCGCAGAGATCTATGTGTATCAAGCACTTATCACGGTATAATAAACACTTGTAGTGGAGTGATCTATGTGCATTCTCGGGTTCGAATCATCCTAGAATAGCTCAGAGGGTGTGTGCCTGCTGATTATAGCATCTATGTGCAGGTCTGGACCTTATGTAGCATATCTCACTGGGTTCATACATCTTCACAGCTCCATTTGCTGCTTGCAGATAGCAGCTTAAGATCCTGGTAAAAGCGCTCAGTTTGATGTATGGCCATTTCAAACAGCCCAATGTATTCTTCAAGGCATAAGTGTCAATCAGTGCAGGTTTTAATCTTTCATTATTCTAAGGATGACACAATGGTGTTCTTTTGGTAGCAATGAACTCATAAAATGCCAAAAACAGTTTGTATTCTGTGCTATTAATTGGTTACGAATATGTTTACACAATGAAAAAGCGTATGCAGTATTTCTACAGAGCATGTATAGATATACTATTTTACAGAGACTCAGAGTCTTAGAAGCCAAAAACTCTTTAACATCTTTGATTATCTCTTAGCAGCTCTTGGAGTTACACTGCAGGGTGTTTCGCTGTTCTTCCTGATCGGCTGCAGGGTGTGCGTGTCAAGTTTAATGTTTGAGCCAGGCTCCGTTTTGACTCCAGTCAGAATACCCGTTGCGCGTGAGTGTTGGTGAAATGAGGCATTCATTATTCAGCAGGTTGTGGTGAAAAGGAAATTAAGAGCCGAAGTAGCCTGAAGGTTTCGGACACTGCTGCATGTGCCAAGGCTTGTCACTCTGCATGGGGACACACCGGGTGATGTCACGGAGCACATTTCTTTCTCCAGCCTACCGACCGAAATCAGAATCCCGCCGCTTCCTACGCTATCCCATCACTGGTTGTTACAATAAAAAGCGCTTGGAGGCCCATGGGGGGTATTTATCCTGAACAAACATACATTAATTAATATGTTTAGACGTAGTTTGCGCTTTACGTGAGTTGAACATTTTCCATTCGGCTTTTTGAATTGGGTCGGTTGCGTTCTTACTTTTTTTTGTCAACCATCCCTTTTTTCAGATCCATCTGTGTTTTTAACCCATCAGTTTAATCTGATCTCAGAGCTCTAGAAATGTCTTTAACGTTGTTCCAAGAATAGAGAAAATCGTGGCTTGTGGGTAATGCTCCACTCGTTCAGTTCTCACGTCTGCCACACGGTGTCACTGCTGCACCGTGCTTGTTCGCAGCCACCACTACTTAAGCGCTCCGTTCTCGCCGGCCGGCAGATAATAATGAAACATGTTTTTCTGAGGCTATGTAATAATCTTACACGTTGTAACCCCTTTTCTTACAGTTTTGGTTATGTTCAATAAAGTTTATCAGCACGTGGAGGAGTTCTCCTATCGACGGCCATCCAGCCCCGCCAGGGAGCCCGACACACCGAAGGCATGTTCATAAGCTCCCCCCTCACCCAGCAGCCCTGCTCTGTTCCGGCGGGGCGATGCATGACGCCCTATGAATGTTTCATATCTTCATATTGTTGGGCCTGTAACGGGATCCCCTGCCAGCGAGCCCTGGGCCTGCGGCTGGGCGCCCCGGCCGAGGACCTCTCCGTCCGCAGGTGGGGTAGCCGGGGGCTGTCCCGCTCCGCTCCCCTCCACCTGGTGTGGCACCGCTGGGGCTTAGGTTCTAAGGCATCGGCGAGGTATTCCGGTTCCATCCTCTTCCTGCCTCGCTTGGGGTGACCCTGGGTTTGTGTAAGCTGACCAAGGCATCAGAGCCGGCTCCCCTGTCCTGCCTCTCTTGGGGTGCCCCTGGGTTTGTGGGGCTTGGCCAAGGCGCGAGAGCCGGCTCCTTACCCTACTTCACCTGCTGATGGACCCAGAAGCCAGCTGGACCTGCAACACCGATTGACACCGCCTTGCCCATGAAAGGCCCTTGGAGCAAGGTGGCGCCGTACTTCATCAGTTCGACTGCGCCCTTGTGAAGGTGTTCCCTGTCGGAGCCCAGATCTGAGGAGCTTTACAGAAAGGGCCCCACTGTGGCCGTGGAAAGACGTGCTTTTGATTTTCTTTGGCCCAACTTCGAGAATCCTTAAGAGGTGGGGTTACTTCCCTGGGGACGCTTGGAGCAGCCCCCAGGCACGCGCGTCCTTGCAGAAAGAGCCTGGAGTCGCTTCCTAGAGAGAGGGCGGCGGGCGGCGGGCCCCGCGCCATGCTGAGACATACACGGACTCTTCTAGTGCCTGGTGAGCCTTCTCCGAGTAGCCGCAGCGCTTGTCCTACAGTCGGAGCATGTCTGTGAGTTCTTGTTTCGGAGGCGGTGTTGGGTTATTTGTAAAGGTGTCCTAACAGGATGGACGAACCCTGGAACCTACAGGGCTTCTAAGAGATGGAAGGTGGCCGGCACCTCGAATGGTGCCTTCTTGCAGGCCTGGGCCACCAGGAGCACGTTAAGGGGTGACGTTTCCTCCTCACACGTACACCGTGTAGCAACAAGGAGCCCTTCTAAAATAGGGAACCTGGTATTACTTTGCAGAAATTACATGTGAATTATCGGGCAAGCTTCCTAATGTTAGGGCCTTTCTTCCAAAGGTGATAGGAAGTGCCTTTTTGTGATTTTGGAATAAGATGGAGGGCAGTTGGCGTACAGGGTTGTATCCAAATCTAATCTAATCTGCATGTATGTGTGTAAGTGTCTTCGCCTGTGCTTTCTCGTCTGTCCTCCCTGCGTGTTTATCCGCATGTGTGAATGCCAGGCTGCATCTCTGATTGCTTGTGCGCCTGCCTCTATGAAAGCCAGCTTTCTTTTTGTCTGTCTGTCCATAAATGTATCAGAGTCGAAGTATCTTCCCCCAGATCGGTGCCATAAAAAGATGCCCCTCTTTACCTCTTCCCTGGAGGGCGTTTGAAGCATTTTCACGCCTAATCCACCCTCCTCCCCCCCCCCCCCCCCATATTCCTGCAGTTCTGTGACTTTCTTCTGCGCGAGGACCCTTGATGGAGGCTTGGAGGTGGGCACACGTGTCCCTGGGGGTCGGTCACGGTAGCTGTTTTCGACTTCTGTAATAGTTCAGCCCACATTAAGATCCCTTCGTCACGTTTATGTGATAAATGTCAGTGAGGACCAAGCTCCCAAGAGATTGTTGCACGGGTCACCACTCTGGTGAAATGTAGGTAAACAAGGAAACGAAAGAGTGTGTAGTGTTGTGGTACTCTGCTGTACATCGGCAGAAGAATGTTGGTGGAAGTGCAACATACTAGTAGTGTGTTTTGGTGTCGTGCTCCAGACCTGTCATGGTGGCACCTAACAGGTGCACGGAGTGACATGTGGAAGGAGTGTGAGAGCTATGATCGCACATTACATATACAAACCAGTGTAACATGTGCCTGGAGTCAGCTGAATCAGGATTCCGTAGCTGCTGAAAATGAGTTTGTCAGGGGTGATGTGGTCCTGTTTGTTGTGGTTTCATGCTGGTCTGGCTGCACTGTTCTGGACTCCTTGAAGCCTGCTGATGAGGTGTCTAGGGAGGCAAATGTAGAAACCATTGGTGCAGTCAAGCCATGACCACGCTAGAGTAGTTGTGGCCTGCGTGGAAGGACCGGGGTGAGGGACACTGTGGCTTTATGTTCTCTCACTCTGTAGAGAACGCCTTTGGTTACTTGCTTACTCAGAGCTTGCACTGGAAGGTTGGAGCACACGACCATATCCAGCTTCTGCTGCGATGAGGCATTGGCCGAGGTCAAAGTTGTTTGGGCCGTAGAGTTTGAAGATGATCTTAGTTCATCAACAAATTTCTAACCGGGAAGATTGAAAGTAGTCACAAGATCTAGAATTGGGAACAGGTGTTCATGGAAGAGAAGAAGGCTGGTTGTTGAACCTGGAGGGAACCCTACCTGAGGGGGCAATTATGATGAGCAGAATGGAGGGAATTGGACATTTTGGGCTTAGTGTTGGGACTTGATCCAATTAAGGGCGGTCACTGCCCACGATGTAGAGAAAGTGGAGTTCAAGATTATTCGCTTGTTCAACAAAATGTTCTGGGGGGTTAATGATGACAGAGATGGTCAGGTGCAGTTCTCCAGGTGTTGAGATTCTCTAAGATCCAGAGCTTCGTACGGCCGATTGCAATGTCTGAGACTGAGTCTAGAAGAGCATCAGAGGAGGATGGGATGTGTGAGGCTGGTCAGTCAAAGAGAAGTCTGGAGGCAGAGAAGATATAGGCAGATGATCAACGGAGAAGTATGGATTCAGATCTCATGACTCCGTATTCTTATCGCTGGAGATCAGTAATGACTTCACATGTCACCATGAGTACGCCTCTGCTCTTCTTGTTCGGCTGGTTTGTGATCAGGGTCAGGTGGTTGTGAGGGGTCGCCTCATGTAGGACAATGTCTTCTATAAGCAATAAAGAGGATGTTTGAACTGAGACCAGCTAGCAAGTTGTAATCGTGCATTCAGTTCTTGTTTCGAGATTTTGCATTGATTAGAATATGAGATGTGTGGTTGTTGGAACAACTGGTAGTCTGCGTATTCCCTTGTGGATTAGGTGGGATTGTTGGTCACTCTTGTGAGAGGGGCGGTCATGGATGAGAAAGTGGTGCGGAGGTGGACCCAGGATCTAATGCCTTAGTCAACCAGGGGTCAGCCGGCCATGTTGGCTGGGTGAGGGATGATTACGTTTCCTCGCTGGAGAGTGGCGCACCTGTGAGTGCTGTTTATGGACTAAGCAAACACAAGGAGATGATGGACGGAGCACCGAAACTTTTCCTCATGGGAACAGCCCAGCCCGAACTGCCAAGGCAGCTCTTCCCTGAACCAGAAACAAGCATCCTGGGACCGGTTTCTGGGTAACACCCCTCATCAGTCAGGCTAGCTTGAATCCAGGGCAAAGTGAGCAAGGGACCCACGTCTGGGCAGGGTCAAGACTGATTTGCATATGGCTGGGTCTGAACTGAGGTGGCGAAGTGAGCTAAAGAACGATGATGGATTCAACCCAGATCTGTGACTGGGGGTGAGTGTCTGAAAAGTTTCAGCGCTCCTTCCATCATCTCCTTGTGTTTGCTTTGTTCGCCCTAAGTTGGCAGGGTATGACGTCAGAATTTGATGAGATCTTGCATTCAGTTTGTGCTTCTCTCAGGGTGCAGGATCTGTGAGCTCCTGAAAGTTCCACGCCATCTCTGTGGACCTATTCCAGCCCCTGAAAGCAGAATCAAGCATGACTGCTTTCCAATGGCTTTTGTAAGGTACTACACACGGAATCGGTGAACACATTTCTGACTACTTGCCTGTAACAGTCTAGTTAATGGATTTGAGTGAGGAGTTATCCTCCCCCTGTCTGTTTGCCGCCTGGTGCTGGTCAGTGCCAACACCAGCTTTGACTCCATAGGACTTGGTAATTTGTTTCAGTAAAGTAAGGAAAAGTTACATGTCGGTGTAATTCCAACACTTGTAGTCAATGCATGGTTACCAACACCCGCCCCACCTCTAGGCTGGACTATGCCTCCGACACTCCTTTCGCTAGGTTATCAAGGGTATGGCACAAACCTCAAGGTGCATTTTAGAGAGTGTTTGCAGGTGCTCTTCCTGTCCTCTGAGTGGCAGGATTCCAAGAAATTAAAAATCTCTGCACAACATATGGGCCTTGAGCACCATTGACCACATGAGACTGAGTGGCTGTTCAAACTGTTCTTGGCGTTTTCTGCTTTTCTGCGTAATGTGAAAATGTTGTTTTAATCTTGCCACTAATGAGCACAAAGTGCCATGTTATCTATAATTATGTACCAGTTGTCCCTAATCTGATTAAGTGTATGCTCTGCATGTTCTTTTCTCTGCTCCAGTGGTGCCAACCTGCTTGCGGTCAACACAGATGGGAACATGCCATATGACCTATGTGAGGACGACGTGACGCTGGACCACCTTGAGACCGCTATGGCCGATCAGGGTGAGTATCCTTCGTGAGACCCTACCTGCTACCATCATCCCTGCTCCAGAGGCTCTCCAACCTGTCTGCCCTGCGCTATGAGTGCTTGAATGATGGATAGTTAACTGCTCCGCTGAAAGCCATGCAGACTTGTGGTTTGTGTCCTTTCGGCATGTGGTGTCGTAGCAGCAACTGTTGAAGCGGACTTGAGATTCCCTCTCTACGCTTGTATGTGAATCAGCGTGCTGAAGGCTTATGAGTAGAACCTTACGGAGAGGGATAACATGAGTGAAACAACCCTAGCTTCTATCAGATCTGCTCGACCAGCGCCAGAAGGTGGCTGAAAACATGGGGACCATCGACAACCATCGAAATGCGAATCTCGTTCTGTGCAAAGCATTTCTTGGTTCTCTAGTTGAAATTTATGTGCAGGGCTAGTTTCTTATTGAAGTTACTCTCCTCTCACATATCCATTCATTAACAGCTCTCAACATGCCTCGCACTATCCCCCGTCCATCAAATTTCACCTCATCTACCCCCCTCCCCACTTGGTAGGACAAAAACATCTTGGAGCATATGTCTATCCTAATCTCCAGAAGGTTCATCTCAGGCCTGAAAAAATGACACATCTTGTTGACGTAGCCTCCCCCATGAACCTCTCCTTCTCCTCTAAGGCCATCCTTTGCAATCTCTGCACCACTCACAACCTCAGCAACAAAATGTCGCTCAGCCCCTCATCCTTTTAACGTCATTGAGTTGATCCTATACTATGCAGTCAACAGTTACACAAACAACGACAACACAAAAATGAAATATGCGAAGAGCAGTACAATTCCGGGCACAGAGGCAAAAATGCTGTCAGGAGGCGCACTAACCGTGCACCACAAAGAGATGGTGAGCACTCAGTGCGCTCCCCGAGAGCACCTGCTTAAAAGAAGGGAAATGAGTCCTGTGGATTCACCCAAACATGGCCATGTAGGCAGGTGTACTCATTCAATGCACCTGCATGCAGGGGAAAAATCTGTCTTCAAACAGCCGCTCTGTCTTTCACTAATGCGCCGTCCCCAGGGCAGCTGCAAGTTCGAGGTTGCCCTGAGGGTATCTGTAATAGAGTGCGCTGTCCCTGTTTGCGCCTAGCGCACCCTCTGTGTAATACAACCCCATTTATCTTGCCTCTTGGTACTGCTTGGTGTGGAGCAAATTTCAGCAGCGCATCATGCGGTCTGTTTTTATACAAAGAGGACAAGTCCTCTGGACTCTTAGGTGCCTAGGAATTTATTCGGAATGGCTCCGGCAACTGTCATTGTACCATGGCTGTGTTGTCTTCTCTGTTTGCCATGTTCTATGTAGCTGTGTAGCTATGTAGCTTTGGTCTCATGTTCTGGGTCCAGGAATACATTGACCCAAGAAAAATATTTTTAAAAATGTGAGACTTGAGGTAGGCCAATGATTCTGGACCCGGCCTTATGTTTTCATGCTGTGAGCAGAACGTGTGCTCATCACTAGCCCATGGCAGAAACAGATGTCCTATGGCCAGATGGGTTAACATCCCAGCACAGGACATGTATACGCCGTGACTGTTGTTGGCTGAAGCGCTGATTGTCACCTAATGAAATCTGCATAAATGCTGGTGCCTTGTCTCCTGAGTCAAGGATGAATCCCTGGTTGCTGCATCAATTTTTAACCCTAACCTTTCACTTTCTGAGGGATTCCTTTCCTTTTCTTCTGTTGTTTTCCACAGCTCAACTTGTATTTCACTCTGTGATTCAGTTTTATTATTGTAGCTACATCTCACTGCCTTAGGGCTAATGCCGTAAACTTTCCTCTACCTATCAGCGAGTTCAAAGACCGCTAAGCTGTAAGTATTTTAAACAAATAACCTTATGAGTCCTCCAAAAAGTGTTTTGGAAATGGATGATCTCCTGCACTTGATGGAATCCAGATGTGTGGTGCAATGTTCTGTTTTGCGTCCTGAAGGAAGTGGCCCGATTAGGGTCACCCGGGTCACTCGCCACCACCTCTCAGCCTTCCATACAAATGAAGAGTCGGTCAGACAGTAGAGAATACAAACCAAAATATGTTTATTCAGATACACTCGAGCGGAGCCCACTCTGCCCAGTCTCTTAGGGGTGCTGCAGAGAGGACCGACTTCAGCAAACATAACGATACATTATGTACATTTCAGAACCAACAAAGGCACGCCCATAATGGAATTTTCAAAGCAGATGCAGCTGAACAAAGGAGTACAAAAGAATAAGTTTTGATTCTGAGCCTGGGCACACACTATATATATGTGAAGGTCATTCTGTCTGTGCCAGCCTCTAGATGGGTGGGAGAAAACCTCTTATCTGCTGGGAAAGGTATGCGCTAATGAGAACAGTGTATTCATTAGCAAAGCAAGGCCCAGCCTTGGAGAAATGAAAATCACCAGAGACAGTTCCTCGGAGAGGCAGGCATTAGTTTTGATCATAACTCAAAATGGCGGCGAAACATAAAATGGTGCCGCAAATGCTAACTTTACATAGAATAATGCGCAAGGGAAGATAGAGAAAACTTTCTCATTACAACAGACCCTCCTTTTAGCATGAGCTAACTATTTTCCCGGGAAATGATCAAAGAAAACATGACATTTTCATAGACAAAGGAACGTTGGTATTCAGAACAATCCATATATTCAGTGTCGGGAATAGAGGCTGCAAAGAAAGATGTGGTCTCAAAAATACCTTCGTCAATCTGCATCAACTCCTCAATATCTTTTTGTAACATAATTGCAGCATTAGTATCACAAATTGACATTTTTTTTTTGGGGTGAGGATATTGACACAATAGGAACAACAAGCTGGGAGACATTGTATGCAGAGGCAACATGTAAAGAAAATACCAGCAACCACAACCAAGAAGGTGAGCATCTTCCAGAACCACCCCAATAGTGTCCAAGTACCTGTTTCCTGGTGTATATCAGATGAGTCTATGCAATTTTCATATATAGCTGCATACACATTGGGAGCGTTATCAGGTATGTAAACACAACAGCTGCTGCCTATGACGCGACAGGCTCCTCCTCGGTCTGCAAGTATAACGTCTAGCACCATCCTGTTCTGAAAACGGACTAATCTCGTAGCCTGTTGCTCAGCAGTGATATTTGTCATTATCCCAGCTGTTGTATTTATAACTGCTTCAACAACTCTAGTTAACTAATGAACTTGTAGACTATTGGCCATGGGGCCCCAAAAGGGTAGGAGGCCCTTTATAGCGTCCCCAAATTGCTGTGCGGTGGTGTCTGTTTGATCTACATCCTTTGTGTCAATAACCCTTTTTACTCATGTCAGGAATGTACTCCTACGTTGCACCCGATGTGTTTTGTGATAATTAGACTTGGCAACATATACAGGGGGAAAAAGGAATGAGAGATAACATGTGCCTGACCATCCCCTCGGGAGCCAGACGAGAGCCTGTGACCCACAGACAAAATAGACATTATGGGGCAGGATCAAAGGTGGACTATCAGTCGTATTCAATTTGTATGTGAAATTACATTTACTCTCCCCCACCTTTATCTCCCCAGTCCCCTGGACGCAAAACGCTGCTGACGTATTAACCACTGGCACAGGTATCGGTTTATCTTTAGTAATATTTCGAGCTCGGAAAGATTGAAAATACTCAGATGTGTTAAACCATTGGAAATCGGCCATTTCCATTCGGAACCAGGCATCATTCTTCACCTTACCGTACGTGTTCACACATGACTTTGAGGACAGTGTCCCTAGTGTCCCTTGTCGTGCTGGTCCTATGGGGGTGAACCCATGGTAGATACGTACTTATTCATGGGCAGTATTGGAATCAGTGGATGTTATACCTGAAGTGGAGAGATGAAATTGGGAGTACCAATCGAAACAATTGAAACCAACCCTCACAGCTACCCATGTACGACAGTGGCATAGACAACAGAGTATCGCTTTTATGAGTGACTGAAGGGAGCAACCCACAAACCCAGCAATTAGTTGTATTAGATACATTATGAGTATGATGCAACATTTGTATAAATACATTGTCTGCGTAGGACTGCCTATGCGCTTCTTTGTGTGGGGCTAGAGTGACGAAAATGTGTTCAGGGGGAGTGGGTGTTGTACCCACCAAGGAATGTACAGGGTATTTCTCTTCTAGGAACCAGGATAATCCAAGTATTGTCGCTATTGTAATCACAACAATTAGTATGCAAATTATTTTACTCCTAGTTGACCAACCCCTCATTGAACGCGGTGGTGCAAATGACTATTCCTCCTCACCAACAGGCTGACCAAACGGATGCATTATGAAGCAAGGAAATAAATGCAACAAAACTAATAGTAAAGGCAAGTGTTCCCAGTATACGTCCGAGTCTCACTGGTACAGGCTCCTATTGTTCATCAACGTTGATGCTCTTGAGCACCGGTGGTGGAGCTTGCTCAGTCCTAAGCTCTCAATGAATCCCACGTCGCTCAGGATAATGTACCCTCCTCCAAGGGAGCACGTTAGATCTATCCTGTCCAATGTCAGAACATTGCATCAATCTCACATCACCCTAAACTAACTCCGTTGGTACTCTGGCAGGGTACACCCTAACTTACACAGTCCATCCCTGGCTAATCTGACTTCTCCTTTGGTGCACTGCTCTTCAGTCGAGGGCGCAAATTGTGCTTGGTGACCCCAGGCACAGAGGGGTCAACAAACAGCGGCTCCTTAACAGCTCGAATCTCCGGGGGGACCGCTGCATTCAGCACTTCGTCATTTTCTGCATCCGTTTGGGTCCAAGTGAGCTTTGCTTCACTAAAGGGGACAAACTGAGGCACCTTCTCACACTCAGTATCCCCAATGCCATCCCTCACCCACTGAACATAGGGCAAGGGCAGAGGCACTCGTTTGCAATGAGTACCATGTATCCAATTCTTTTGGCCAGCGACCTTGACCGCCGCATGTGTAGCTAGAAGGACCTGTTCAGGCCCCTTCCAGCGTGGCTCCAAACTCTTTTTCTGCTGAAAATTGCGCACAAGGATCCAATCACCAGGCTGGATGTCGTGTCCGGGCCCCTCTGGTATATCTGGCAGAGTGTCCCGGACCTGTTGGTGAATAGAACGCAAATTTTCAGTTAACTGGCACAGGTAGTCTATTAACAATGGGTGTTCAATATCTGAGAACCTACGGGGACGCGGGACGCCCCAGACAGTTGCCGGGCGTCCAAACACGACCTCGTACGGTGACAATCCTGTCCTAGAATGTGCTGTTGTTCTTGTCGACAAAAGAGTTAATGGTAAAGCATCTGGCCACTGCAAACCTGTACCTTCCTGAATCTTTGTCAATTTCAGTTTGAGAGTACCGTTGTACTTCTCAACTAAACCTGCTGACTGTGGGTGATTGGCAGCATAAAACTTCTGTTTTATGTGAAAACTGTCACAAATTTGCTGAATGACCTTGGCATTAAAATGACTTCCATTATCACTCCAAATCAAACGGGGCAAACCGAAACGAGGAAAGAACTCCTTCTGGAGTACCTTTGCAGTCGTAACGGCTGTATTGTCTTTAGTGGGATAAGCTTCAACCCACTTACTGAATGCACAGACAACCACCAACACATACTTCAAGTTATTGACTCTGTCTAATTCGATATAATCTATCTGAAGGACCTCAAAAGGGAAAGTGGGTGGTGCAAAATTACCGGTTGGTGTAGGGGTACCCTTTCCAGGATTGGGCATCATACACGGGCATCATACACACCATACAGTATTTCACTAAATGTGCGGCTGTCTTTGGGATGCTGTCATTCTGCCATACAGGGTCTAGCAACTTGCAAATACCCTTAGCGCTGATATGGGCTGGGCCACTGTGACCACAGGGAGAACTTATGCATCTGGCAACATCCACCTCTGTTTCCCTGACTTGTCAATCCAACATCCCTCATCGTTCAATTGTGCTGTCCTTTCTTGCCACATTGCTAATTCTTCTATTGTAGCCTCACTCTGTATCTCCTTCACGTTCTCAAGCGTATCCTCAAACATAGTGACTTCCGGCACCCACCTAGCGGGACCTGCTACAAACATTTTCTTCATTTTTGTCCGTGTCGTTTCCTTAGCTGTCTGGTCAGCAAAAGCATTCCCCCTACCTACTTCATCAGTAATTTTCCTATGGGCGCTACACTTCACTATTGCCAACTTCTTAGGGCGTGTCAAAGCAGACAAAAGCCTCAATATAAGGTGACAGTGTTGGATCTTCGTTCCATGGAAAGTAAGGAACCCTCTCTCAGCCCAGAGTCGCCCAAAATTGTGCGCGACTCCGAAGGCATACTGGCTGTCAGTATAAATATTGACAACCAGTCCCTCACTCAATTCACAAGCTCGAATGAGGGCGGCTAACTCAGCTGCTTGGGCTGACTGATAAGGGACTCGTGACGTCTTTACGAGTCTACGCTGTGTGATGATAGCATGAGTAGCAGTTGTAGTGCCATCTGGTTATTTAAAACAAGAGCCATCGACATATAGTTCCCCTTGTGGGTCAGATAAAGGAACATCGGTTAAGTCTACCCGTCCCTTCGTCTCTTCTTCCGTCCAGAAGATACAATCATGTTTATCGATCTCATCATTCTCAGAAGGGAGGGGTAGTAAAGTGGCTGGGTTCAGAGTGGCACATCTTTTGATCGTGATATGTTTTGCAAACAAGGTCAATTCATAACCTGTCAGACGTACACTGGTGAGGCGCTGTGTCTTGGTCTTATTCAAAAGTGTATCCACAGCATGGGGTACCATAACTGTGAGGTCAGTATCAAGTACGAGTCCAGCCTATTGTCTTATGGAGACAGCCACAGCTGTGACCACTCTTAGACAGCTCGGGAGGGCTCTTGCGAGAGGGTCAAGAACAGCGGAGAAATAAGCACACGGCTGTTGCTTATCTCCAAATGTTTGTGTTAGAACAGAAAGCGCACAACCAGCCGTCTCATGGACATATAATACAAATGGCTTGTTGTAGTTAGGCGTGCCAAGCACTGGAGCTGAGCAAAGCACACTTTTTAGTTGCTCAAAAGACTGCTGATATCCAGGCGTCCAAGGCAGGGGCTCATGCACATCTTTAGTGGTTAGTGCGAGCAGGGGCTTCGTTAGTAGGGAATAGTTAGGTATCCACTGATGACAGTAAGAAGTGATACCTATAAAAGCACGCACTTCTTTCTGGGTTTGTGGAACTGGCATTTGAACAATGGTACTAATACGCTCCAGGGTCAATCTCTTACCCTCCTTCGACAGTAGGTGACCTAAGTAGGTGACCTCCTGTCGACAATACTGAAATTTAGAAAGGGATACTTTATGGCCATGCTGAGCTAGATGCAACAACAATTTAACTGTACTATCTCTGCAACCTTGTTCTGTATCTGAAGCGATGAGCAAGTCATCGACATACTGGAGCAATACATTACCTGGAGGGAGCGACAAATAATCCAACTGACCTTTCAATGCCAGACTATAGATACTCGGACTCTCTGTATAGCCTTGAGGAGTGCGACAGAACCTAAGGCTTCTACCAGCTAGGGTGAACCCAAACAGATATCTGCTATCAGGATGATTAGGAATACTGAAGAACGCATTTTTCAAATCAATAACAGAAAATAATTTGGCAGTAGAAGGAATCATTGTCAAAAGAGTAGTAATGTCAGGGACCACAGGAGACTGAGGAATCACTATCGTATTAACTTCGCGCAAATCAATATCAATACGAAAAACATCTGCATGATCATCAGAAGAACCCAAAGGTGTCCGTTTTAGAATGGTAAGGATAGGGCTATTACAAACATTAGCAGTAGTCTCCTCAACCACTCCTTTCTCAATCAAATCCTGTACAATTTGCAATAAAGTTTGTTCACCTGCCTGCGGTATTTTATATTGAGGGATGCAAGGTAAACTAGCATTGTCTTTAACCTGGATCGAAACAGGCGATATCTGTAACAGTCCCACATCTGTGTCACCTGTCGCCCACAGAGTGGACGGCACATCTTTAAACTCAGCAGGAAGGGGCGCATCTTTGGACACACTGTTTAGCGCGTACTACATCCAAACCCATCGTCATGTAAATGCCTGCCGGTGAGCAATAAATCATAGCATGCAATTTCTTCAACAAGTCCAAACCCATCAAATTTTCTCCACAATCAGAGGTCAACAAAAATGGCGAATCCATGGTGAAAGGACCAATAGTCAACGCAAGAGGTTTTGAAATCGGGCTCACAACCGGTACACCAGAGAAACCTACCAAAACATTATTATGGCCAGACGGAACCGCCCCAGGGACCAAGGAATGAGAAATAGAACTGTTTGTTGCACCTGTATCCACCAAAAACTCCTTAGCCGAGCCATGCAAATCCGCAGTAACATACGGACCGGGTTGATCTACAGGTATCGGAACTGGTCCCTCACTCTGTCCCTGGCTGTCCTAGCTGTAAGACATTCCTGTCACCCCATCTGTGTCATAATTATCATGATAATATTGTCCGCCCCGAGGGTCATCAAAGTAATTATTATCAGAACGACCCTGCGAGGCTGCAGCATTCTGAACCCTGTCCACTCCTCAATCTCCACGACCCCGTCCACGAGAACCTCGTCCTCTGGGGGCCGCCACCTTCTGCAACAACACAGGGCACTCGCTACGCCAGTGTCCCTCCTCTTTACAATACGCACCCTGATTCGGCCCTAAAAGCGTAGTATTAGGCTGCCTGCTAGTGCGTGGAAGCTGTCGGGCCAAATGGCCACGTCCTCTACCATTCCCCCTAGAAGCCTGCTGCAACAACACCTTTGTCTTCAAATCCTTGTGCTTCTTCTCTGTCCTCTCCTTATCCTCATTTTCCCTATGCTCATAGTACTGTGCCATATTCAAAATAACAGAAGGGGAAGAGGTGGACCATGTGCTTTCGGAAGCCTGCAATCGGGTTGCAATCTCAGGAAGCAGATTAAAAACAAATCTATTAACAAACAACCGAACACCTCCCTCAGTAGACAAATCCTGCCCACTATAATCAAAGACCACATCTTCAAACCGAGTGAAAAAATCAGACACACACTCATCTTTCTTCTGGCGACAAGCCGATAACTTGTCCCAATCAACTTTTCTCAGTGGAATAAGAGAATGCATATACGTGATAACGTGACCTGGCAAAGCAAGTAACTCTGCTTTAGGCTTCTCACCGGGCTTCCTATCCTGATCCCATACTTTAATTTGATCCCAGGTACCCCCCAATTCCGCAACATGATCCTGTGTGTGTACTTGTCTCCAAATATCAACCAGAACCAGTAAACCAAAGAACGTTTCAATGTCCGCGAGCATCATTACTGTTGAAGAGGCAGCTTCAGTCAATTCCTTATAATATGCAGTAGGATTTTTCCTAGGATCAGGTAACTGAGTCTTGAATGACAAAACTTCACTCCTTTTCCATGGAGTATAAACTCATTGTTCTTGGAAACGGGCAGCTATACCTGGTCTAACAACAGCATTGTCCTGATGTCGTAGCTCTGGTATTTCAGGGTGATATATAGGATGAACCTCCCGCATCGGAAACTGAGATACTGAGGTGGGGCTCTTCTCAAGTAGCCTACCCCGGTAAGCAATCAAAGTCGTAATACTGCCAAAAACTTGATCAGGCCCCATATTGGTGACATATACATGATCTTTAATATCATATAAAATCCGTGGTGCTGCATCTTTGAGACACTGCTCCCAAAGACCAATCAGAGTAGCAGACATATGCTTAAGGGCATGCTGTTGTACAAAAGGCTCATAATCTTTCATCACGTTCCACACGTCTTCCACACCGTAAATGGGATTTCGAGCCCACTGGGCAGCCTGATTAGCTACTACCTTTTTTTCTTCATCTCCCACATCATATCAGACTAATGTCCGCCCCATACGTTACTTAAATTTCGTCCAGTCTCTATCCTCAAATCCACGTGCTGGTGTCACACTACTCAGTAATGTTGGGGGATGAAAGAATAGAGTGGGAGTAGCAACAGAAGTAGCAAGCACTAACGTCGCTGTTGGCTGCGTCGTAGATGTAAGAGCTGGCGAAAGGGACGCTGAAACAATAGGTGTGGCAGGGGTACTAACAGTCATGGTTGCCGCAGACGACTAGGACAAAGAAAAGACAGGAAGTGCCGTGGCCAAAGCAGTCCGATCAACAGTAGCAAGAGCAGAAACAGAAGGAGCGGGTGGCTGGGACTGTGAGGGAATAGCAGGATATATCCTTTGCGGGGCATATGGAGGTGGGGGTCGAGTATCTAACAGTTCTTCCACAAAAGTATAATTTCCTTCTTGGGCCACATAAGATTTATCAATCTGTAATCGAAACCTCCTATCTTCACGTTTAATCCTTATTTCTTGTTTCTCTCTATCATGGGCTACAGCTTTCTGAGTCAATGTTTGCATTCTCTCCTTCCGGGCCACTTTCTCTGCTTTCATTCGCCTCTGTTTAGCTTCCTTTTGCCACGTTTGAAGAGAATCAAACATAGACTGCCTACTTCGCTTCGCAAACAACTTTTCCTCTAAAAACCCAATTTTTTGTTCATCTAAAGTGCCCGTCAACGGCCACTGCAATTCGGCATTGTCCCTCGTATATTTGTGCCATAGAGTGCTAAACATAATAGGGCCAAGGCCATGCTTCACATACATATCGAAATTCGGAGTGCCTTCTGGAGGCGCTGGCTGAGCTTCTTTCAATCGAGCAACTGCAGAACAACACCGGCAACAAGAAACCAAGAATCGGCTAATCCCAGGCATTTTCAAAAGAGACCCAAATTTGTTATGTTGCCTGGCAAAGTATTTGCAAATACTTTTCACCCAAAATCGGTCCTCAGACCGTACAAAATACAAACAAAAATGGTACCATATCCACAAAGAACCAAAGACAAACTCACCTGATGTATGCAGGTCAAACAAATTTATTCTCCACTGCCGACTCTTTGGACCAAACGGTCAGATCCAAGGGTTTCGCTGTTCAGGACCCAAGTTGGGATGACCGCTGGGTGAGGCACCGTCTGGCAGGACAGAAGGGGCAGCTGCAAGTTCAGGAACTCTCTCGTGCAGGGATCCCTGATCCGTCCATCTGACCAGACGATGGCCCCGACCTCCCCACCCATCCGCGGGAGGGGATGGGTCAACCAAAGGAGTCCCTGTTCGGGCGCCAACTGAAGGAAGTGGCCCGATCAGGGTCACCTCTCAGCCTTCCATACAAATGAAGAGTCAGTCAGACAGTAGAGAATACAAACCAAAATATGTTTATTCAGATACACTCGTGCGGAGCCCTGTCTGCCCAGTCTCAGGGGTGCTGCAGAGAGGACCGACTACAGCAAACATGGAGATACTTTATGTACATTTCAGAACCAATGAAGGCACGCCCATAATGGAATTTTCCAAGCAGATGCAGCTGAACAAAGGAGTACAAAAGGATAAGTTTCGATTCTGAGGCTGGGCACACACTATCTATATGTGAAGGTCATTCTGTCCGTGCCAGCCTCTAGACGGGTGGGAGAAAACCTCTATTTGCTGGGAAAGGTATGCGCCAACAAGAACATTGTATTTATTAGCAAAGCAAGGCCCGGCCTTGGAGAAATGAAAATCACCAGAGACAGTTCCTCGGAGAGGCAGACATTAGTTTAGATCATAACTCAAAATGGCGGCCAAACATAAAATGGTGCCGCAAATGCTAACTTTACATAGAATAATGCGCAAACAAAGATAGAGAAAACGTTCTCAGTACAACAGTCCTGTCGCCAATCAAAGCACAAACTGTTCTCGCAAAGGGGTCGCTCTCCATACTGCCCAACAAGAACCTACACTGATTTAGCCGAGTCAGTCAACATAAAATTTCTTAAGACTGCACTGTTACCGTTGACGAGGATCAAAGCCATCGGTGTACATTTCCAAATACCCGCAGGATCATGTTAATAAGTGAGCCTTGGTCTCCTAAAGCACAGGCGCATGGAAGATCTAGATGGTTTGCTGGACACACTCATCCTGACCAAAGCTTGTGATGACTAGATGCCTTGCACTAGTCCTGGTAGTCCTGGACTGCCAGTAGCAGGGGTTGAGTTATTCTCGGTCATCCTAACCAAAGCTGGTGATGACTTGACGCCTACCACCAGTGCTGGGACTCCTGCACAGCCAGTAGCAGAGGTTGAATTGTTCTTGGTCATTTAGAGAATGAATTTGCAGCAGCTGCCACATTATGAAGCCATTCTACGTCGTCAATAGAGCTGTAACCGGTGTCTGAGTGCCTCCGTTTACCACCCGTGAATGAACAGTTAGTGGCGAGATTGAAACTTCTACAAAAGGGACTGGAATCTCTCTAAGAAATGAACAAGAATACAGGCGCTGTGGTCCGGCACAAACGGCACGAGTCGAGATCTTTTGACAGTATGGGGGAAGTGGGAGTCTTGCAAAGGGGAACACTGCAGGGGTACGAGAGTGGGAATACACATCCTGCTTTGAAGGAACCAGGACAATTCATGCATGTGGACTAGTTTGTACAAATATCTGTAATGCTCTGATGTCGCAACACCCAGGGTTGTGGTTGGAGTCATCATGTTACTGCATAAAACTTAATCAAAAGATTTGGGAAAAAAAAAGAATCGGATGGATGGAATACATGAATTAAGCTCAAGCCCTCGGACCACATTCCAGCCCATTGTTTTTTGCTCACAAAAGCATTACAGATGGGGACCAACCGTATGTAGATCTGTAAAAAGCAAAGGGCCAGCACTCCAAAACAACAGTGTCACACTTGGTATCCAATCAAATCTTGATTTATTAATTTTCAGGCCATAAATCCAAGACTTCCAATCTTCAATTCATAGAAATCGAATCAGTCCACACGTGCCTTGTTACGGTAAGAGTTCTACCGGTGACTTCATCAGGGCTTATGTAGGGGGATCTCTAGTATCATTAAACAGTGTAATATTCAAGTGGTGTTCTTGGGAGTGGTATCCCTCAGCGTGTTCCACGTAAAGTGCAGCATCCACGCAACCATTTGGGGCGCATTCCAGACCATTGTTTGTTGCGCACAGAGACATTACAGACAGGGACCAACCATGTGTATGTCTAATTTTGCACGGACCCAAATACGGTCAGTCCAGCCAAACAGCTAGAGTGTGTCCTTTGTGGTTTAAACCCGGGCAGTGGACAGGGCCCTGCAGTGGGACACGAGGCTCGCGAATTATGCAGCCATATCTTGTTGGCGTCAAGCCACACCATCACCAAAGATTCTTAGAGCAGGTCATTAGCACTCCTGGTTCAGTTGGCGCCCACTCATCCTTAGTTGTTGGCAAAATTGTTTGCAAGGACGGTTTCCCTCAAGAGAACTGGAGTTCAGATGTTTCCATACTTGAGTAACCAGTTCTTACAGATATATTCAAACTAAGAGCCCCTCAATGTTCAGCAGATGCACGATTTGATTTGTGCGATTTGACCTCTAAAATCGGATGCATTGTTTGGAAGTTGATGCCCCATCATTCAACTACCTCCAAGAAAAACTCTGTTGATGAAAGTTCAAACCTGCAAAATCTTTTTTATTCCATTCAATGCAATATGTTTTTGCCTCCAATAAAAAACACTGTCGTGAAAGGCAGTAACACCAAAGTCTGCTGCATTACTAAGAAGGCGCCTCCGCCTGTGTGAAACCTCTACCAGCGAAGAAAAACTCTTTATTCAATATATTGAAGCTAGCCTCACCTTGCTTAGGCCGTAGACCACAATCAGATGTCATTCCGAAAGGCCCTTGAGAGTACTTCTTCACAGCTCAGCTCCAGACAGGTAATGTGTCTCCTCCTAGATCTGCGCTGCCCTCCATGCCCGTCTCCTCAAACGTGTTACAACTCATGCCGCATTGGTCAATGCACTTGTACTATCTGCTGAAGCAATTACACCGAAAAAGTTGCTGTTTGAAAGGGCTCCTCTGACTGTGGTTAAGGTTCTGCTCAAAAATGTTCTCTAACATGAACTACATATGTATGTGCATCTTCAGTTGTGTACATGTTGAAAAGTCTGCAACTGTGTTACTCTTCACTCGGGGCAAGCATGCTCTGCTGCTTTTGGGTCTGTGAGATGTTTTTTTGTGGGGTCATGGGTCTAATTGGGTGAAGCAGTTCTTATACCAAGTATAAGCACAGCATTGCAATATATGTTGTGACAAGTTTCCTCATCATAACTGTAATTAAAAAATAATAATAATGACAATAATGTTTCTATTATTATATATTTTAAATAAATATTCCAATTTCCAACTTGATGATACCGATTTTATCAACCGTAGAAGGATAAAAAGATGAGTCAGTACTTCTCGTATTTGCACCTGTGACGTACAAGCCTCTGAGAGGGCTCTCAACGAATATATACTGTTACTTTGCATGCGTTACATTGCATGCTTTTACAACGCGGTCGTTCCAACGACCGCGTTGTTACAACGCGAGCCATTACATCGCAAGTTGTTTTAACAACTTGCTGTAGGGGGCGCACTGGACTTAGGAATAGTGGAATTTACTATTCCTACTCCAGTTTGTGCAACAGCAGGGAAGGTGTTCGATTGTAAATCCAACACCAGTGCGCCCCCTACAGCAAGTTGTTGAAACGACTTGCGATGTAATGGCTCGCGTTGTAACAACGCAGTGGTTGTAACAACCGCGTTGTAATCGCATGCGATGTTATGGCTGTTTCCCGCTCTCAACCTGCTCAACTATTGCAACAGGCAGTCGCTTTAGGTTCTCAGTGAATCGGGCCCTTGTTTTTATTTCGAGCCTGAATATCTGATGTTCAGTCACAGCTCTCCCGTGCTGCACTGCTCTGCTTCCTCCCCCCTTATTCTGAGTGCTTTCTCCTGCTTTTGCCTCGTTTTACTGCTTTCTCCTTCTTTTCCCCCGTTTTTCTGAGTGCTTTCTCCTGCATGCGCCTCATTTTTGACTGCCTTCTCCTCCCTCCCCCCTTCTTTCTGAGTGCTTTCTCATGCTTTTCCCTCGTTTTTTAATGCTTATAAGGATGTTCGAATAAACAGAGCACCGCAAAGCAGCTAGCAACTCCAGCGCCTTGAGACCCTCACGGTTGATTTGCTGCGCTTTATAAATCCGGATTGATTGATTGATTGACTGAATTCAATGGACGCAGCTCCACAGGATGAGGTGTTAATGCAACTCTGTGATGTGTGAGAGATCATTGAATGCCAGGGCAAGTTGTTGGGGATCCCATTGGTGCTAACGAGGACTAGGATTAAAGAAATTGTCAACCAGAATGTTCCAAGAGGTCTCTCAATTGGGTCTTCTTAGTTTTCTGTATTGAAGAGACTCTAAGTGAATGTAAGTCGATTCAGGATAGCCTCGCTGTGGAATTATTGTTGTCGGTAACTAACTTGATCTCATGTGTCATATTCCTAATTATATCTTCATATAAGGTTGTTCCACTGGCCGACATGCTCACATGCCACCCATATCCCTTTGTTTGTCTTTGGCACATGTTTCACCTGACACTTCACATCAGTCTGTTCTCTTTTTATCGTAGGGATCACCCAAGAGAGGATTGAGGACGCCAGGTCGGCCAAGGAGCTTAAGATGATGGAGGACATCCGTAAGCTGGTGCAGGCGGGCGCCGACGTCAACACCCAAGATGACAATGGGACAAGTTTGGTAAGGCTGTCGTCTAGCAGGGCTTCATGGTGGGTAGGTGGGCGCATGGGGCATCAATAGATCATTGAGAAGTCCCAGCACATGCCAGGACGAACATAACAGTAAATGAAGTTGGGGGAGTCTGTTCCTCCTTGGACGCTGAGATACTTGGCATCAGCTTCTAGCAGTTTGAGTCTCTCGCTATATTTGACTGGGAAGAGAAGATCTCATTGCAAGATCAATAAGAAATACTAATGCAAACGATAATCATTTACAGACCACAGAGATCTAAAGCGTCGATTCTGCGATGGTCGTTAACTGAAGGAAGAGATAATGAGTCCGGAGTCACTGTCTCCAGTCTGAATTGTGCGTTAACAAGTGCTTTGTCTGCGTTGAAAAGTATACATGAGCAGATCTTTGTATGTTAAGTTATTGAAAGCATGCGGTGACGTCTGTAGCAGTGATGAAAGCTTCCATCCTCATTGATGGGCTTACAAGAACACCAAGGAATCTAGCTGCTGAGGTGAAATTCCGTGTCTGCACAGGGAAATAGGATGGTGTTGATTAAGGATTGGGTGTGGTGGAGGAGGGAGAGTATATGATTTCAGTTTTGAAGCAGACCAGCATGGCACCCGTAGAGACGTCCAGTGGCGGATAGCTGCGAAGTAGCCAGAGATGCTGACTTGGAGGTTAGGTATAAAAATTTGGGAGGATAAGATTTGATAAGGAGGAGATTATGTCAATGGGGAGGTGGTGTCTAGTGAGAAACTAAGTTGTCCAAGGACTGACCCTCGTGATACACCTACTCGGAGTGGAGTGGATGCCGATGTCTGATTCGCAAGAAACCATGCAAGAGTGTCTGGAGTGGTGACCCAGGCATGAACAAGGCCAGTGTTGCCTAGTGAGTGGAGAACAGTGTAGGATGATCAACAGAGTCAAAGGAATCGGATAGGTTTTGTGTAAGAATGGAAGAGGGTAGGTTTTGATGTGTGTTGGTGATGTTTGATGTGTGTATGAGTCCTTTTTTTATGGAATGGAGGGTCCGAAAACCTGGTAAGTGAGTGTTCAGTGGGTAGTTTTGAGGAGGGATAGAGTGTGAGGTGGTGAAAGACGGATCAGTCTCATATCTTAAAAAAGAAAGAAAGTTGAGATACTGGGCGATAGTTGGCTGGCGGAGAGGGTTTAGCAGTAGACTTTTTCTGGAGGAGTAAACTCTGCTGATTTGAAGCGTGTGGGGTAGATGTCTCTAGTGAGCGAGTGGTTATTGGGAGTAGTCAGACAAAGTATGGTATTGAATGTTCATTTTAGAATGATGATAATCTGAGAGCTGCAACCGTCAGGTGGCGCAAAGGATGGATTTGTGACTTTTATTACAGGAAGGAGTTCTTGGGTCAGATTGGCATGAGGTGTTTGTGTTGGAGGGTGGTGGTGAAGTAGTGTGATCAGGGTATTCCTAATGGCAGTGATTTTTTGGTTGAGCCTACCAGACAGTGCATTGCCTATTGTGGGCTTAGTGCCCACCCATTGCTTACCATTGGTTGGTTTTATTATTACTCCTGTTTTCTCATTTTTTATTTGTTGCCTTGTGTTGGAATTGCCTTCCTCTTCTGTGCTTGTCACTCCCCTGGAGCATATCCTCTTTACTTGTGTCCTTCCGATGCTTTCTTTTCTGGAACTACATTTTTCTTTTTGGTTAAGCAATTTACGAGCGTGCACGTGTTTTCCAGCTTTCTCTCGTGTATTTCTCTTCTCCTCCCTCTGCTGTGCTTCATGTTGATCCCTCTGGCCCATGTGAATCTCCCCTGCCCTTCTCTGTGTTGTCTTTGCCGTGGTGTGCTGGCGGTCGCCAGTAGATAGTTATAGTTAGGACCACGTTTCTATAGGAAAAGCGTTTTCTGATTTGCTTATAACTTTGGCGTTGTTTGACGAATGAATACGAAATTTTCCCCAAAACTTCTCTTTTCAGATCAGCTCCTATGTTGAAAGTTTGGGGGTGATTCGTTAAGGGGGGGCTGAGAAAAAAGGGGTCCCAAAGCGTGTTTACTCCATGCAATTTCCATAGGAAACTTTAGACAAGGCTACAGGTCAAACTGCTGAACGGAATTACGTCAAATTTGGCAGGGAGAAAGGTCTTGGTCCAGAAAGCACGCTTTTGTTTAAATGGGGTAAGTCCGTTCAGTAGTTTTAGAGAAATATCAAAATTTACAGATATCGATAGTTGAGAATTCTGACATCTGATTGGCTGAGGCGTTGCGAGCACGAGCGTGCGGCTCATTGGCTGCGATCTGTTGAAACTAGGAAGTGTTGGCAGCCATTTTGTGACTGAGTTGAACGGCGTAGGGGGAAAAATAAGAGAATAATTGTATAAGAGGGAATAGTAGGAACACTGTGGTCTTAGTTTAAGCAGTCTGTACGGTGCAGAGGCAGGGAGTTTGAATGTTGCGTAGGCCGTCAAATCACGTCTGCAGAACAATGGTGCGTGGTATTGCGGCAAGGTTGCGTAGGCTCTGGAAATCCCGTCGGGAAAACAATGCGCCGTATTGCGGCAAGCAGTGTGTAGGGTGCACACACAGGTAGTGTGAATGTTGCGTAGGTTGTGAAAATCACGTCCGCAAAACAACGATGCGCGGTATTGCGGCAATGTTCAGTAGGCTGTGGAAATCATATCGGGAAAATAACAATGCGCCGTATTGCAGCCTTCCTTTACCTTCCTTTAATATAATGCGCAGTAATGTTTACTTATAATGCAGTGTTCACTTTTATTACGGACAGTGAACGAAATTAACGTTTAATTGGCTGAGGTTTCCAACAACGAGCTCAATGTTAATTGGCTGCGAACCATTCAAAGTAAAAGTGTTGCCAGCCATTCCCTCCCCCTGCGCGGAGTAGCAAGGACACCTGATTGGTTCACATGTTCCAAGCAGGACCTTCCAGAGGTTAATGTTCATTGGCTGCGAACCATTTAAAGTAGAAGTGTTGCCAGCCATTTCCTCCCAGTCCGCGGAGTAGCAGGGACATCTGATTGGTTGACGTGTTCCAAGCAGGACGTTCCCAAGCTTAATGTTCATTGGCTGTAAACCATTGAAAGTAGAAGTGTTGCCAGCCATTCCCTCCTCCTCCGCGGAGCATCAGGGACATCTGATTGGGTAATGTGTTCCAAGCAGGACCTTCCCAAGCTTAATGTTCATTGGCTGTAGAAGTGTTGGCAGCGATTCCCTCCCCCTCTGCGGAACACCATGGACATTTTATTGGCTAAAGTGTTATGAGTACAACTTAGCTCATTATTGGCTGGGAACGTTTCACTGTTTTGAAGCGTTTTGTGACGCACTTCAATGGAGTACGGGAAAACAAAGTAGTATCGGGGAGGGTAGGAACACTATTAACTCTGTAAAGTGGTCACAAGGTGGTGAACAGGGATTGTGAAGGTAAAAATTGTTTTTTATATATTTTAAGGGCCATTTATATAATTGGCGTGGGGTGTACAAATCACGGCGGGAAAATAACAGAGTGTGTTGCGGTCTTCTTTTTATTAAGTTTGCGGGTGGGATACTTCCCAGGAGCACTGTTTAGTTATAATGTGGTGTTTACTTTTCTGACGGGGAGCTGTGGTTGCGCAGCAAAAATTTCAGTCTAGGTTTGAAACAGTTTTTATTAAGCAATTACAAATAAACTTTCTTCGAAAACTGAAGCTGTATATTTCAAGGAGGTGACAAATAAAAACGCAATTCATAAAATAGCCCTTAAGCGTGGGCACACCCTCCCTTTTTTTTCTGCTATAGTTTGTAAAAGTGTTGCCCCATATTCTTGATAATATAAGAGGGCATGAGTTACTTTTAGATAAAGTAGAAAAGAAGTGCTACAAGAAACACTCCCGCACTACATCATCTCAGGTCACAAGAACAATAACAAGTAAAAAACTGTTAAACACAAATGACTTTATATTACATAGAAATGTACGCTTCATCATTTCTTACAATTTCTATTCTGTAGAACTCTGGAAAGTTCCGTCGTAGTGCTTAGAGGTCGCTCACTGCTCCGCTAACAGATCACGGACTCCTTTAAGAACATATAGGATAGTAGTAATATATACACTACTATTCCTATCAATTCTATAGGGAGAATGAGAATAGGAACCACAACAAGGAAAAAGAGAAATACCAAAAAATCATTCAAAAATGTAGGGTTTATCAAAGGCATTCAGTAAGAAAGTGTCTATGCAAACAATCTTTTTTTAAACTGCAATTTCGAAAAATATTCTCACTGTAAAAATATCTGATCAAGTAAGTTATAAAGGTCAGTAAGCTGTATTTCAGATGGTTTACTCCTGGCGGCGACAAATCTCCAATTCCTGTTGTGTGAAAATATGACACTCTAATACAATATAGAGAGTGACACTGACTGCACACAAAAAGGAAAAGAGGAAAATAAAGTCGTGAACACAAAACAAGATCAATAACGAAATACTTTCCAGCAGTGAATATGTTCAGAGCTTCTTTTATCCGGGACTTGAAATCTTTCAACTTCGCGCCGACGGGTCATAAACTCCTCTGAGATCATAATGACTGTGAATATTACAATATACATACTCACACTATATGATCCCAAGGGGAAACAGAGTAAGAAGCAGAAGCTGCTGACGTTATATATAAATCTTTAGTCTTCGTGCCGACAGGTCATAAACTCCTCTGAGATCACAATGACTGTTAATATTTGAATATACATATTCACAGTATATGATCCCCAGGGGGAAACAGAGTAAGAACCAGAAGCTGACGTTACATATAAATCTTTAGTCTTCGCGCCAACGGGTCATAAACTTCTCTGAGATCATAATGGGTGGTTATTATAATATACATAATCACACTATATAATCCCAAGGGGGAAACAGAGTAACAACCAGAAGCTGCTGACGTTACATATACATCTTTAGTCTTCGCGCCGACGGGTCACAAACTCCTCTGAGATCATAATGTGTGGTTATTATAATATACATACTCACACTATATGATCTCAAGGGGGAAATAGACTACAAACTAGAAGCTGCTGACGTTACATATAAATCTTTAGTCTTCGCGCCGACGGGTCACCAACACCTCTGAGGTGAAGTACAGTGTCAATATTATAATATACAAAGTCACACTATATGATCTCAAAGGAGCCAGAAAAGGAACAATGTTTGCTGTATTCTGTCTGTTTCTGAAAACAAGCTGCTGACGCTACATATAAATGGCAAAAACAACCAATAACTTTTTTCTAAATACAAATGTTTAAATATTGACAAATAGCTACGTAGTATAAATATCTACTATGCCATAATCAAACAACTTACAACTCTGGAATATGTTTTGTTGCCGCAAAACAAGAATCCGACGCTAGAAAAGGGAACGTGCATCACAGAATGGACATGCGTAAATAACGCGCATAAACGAAACTAATCAAACAACGGGTGTGGTTTATATACTTTTTGGCTATTGAGTAGTCTATGGAAGGAAGATGCGGCTCCGCCCATTTAGATGTCACGTTTTACAGTTGACACGTGCTCACGTTTTCACTGTTTAACTTGTGCACGTGTTGGGAAAAGTTACAAAATGTGAAGCGGTAAAGGTTTCGATTTCGATCCTAACACGTATAAGGTCCTTAATATGTACATATGTTGGAGAGCTTAAAAACTGTTACCCGGCAAACCGTGTCATTTCCATTCTCATGACTACAAACATCTATTAATTGCCGTAATTCTAAATAGAAAACATAAAAAAAAATATCGTTCAGAATAGAAAAAAAAATACGTGCTAATATTTCTCATCACTATGGTTTTAAATTTAAAAAATGCCCGCATTTGTAAAGCGTACAGCTTCCCCCGGAAAGGTGTGCCGGCGCTCGGGGGCGTCGGGAAGATTAAGCAAGGTGTTGCCCACAGTGACATAGTGGTGGGCTAACGTGCCGCTGGAGCCGGGAATCGAACAGTGAACGCCGTTGTTCGAAGTCAGGTATCATAGCTGCTGCGTCACACATTTTCCACACTTAAATGTTAATTAGTGCTAATTAAGTTTTAAACATTGTTAAATTATAACTTATAACAGACTACTATTACAGTTAGTTTTTCACTACAAAAAGTATGCACGTCTTTTTAAAATTTAGTTAAAAACAATATAGGTTTCAGGGACATTGTAGTTAGAAATTAGCATTTATAAAACCTTTGAAATTCACAGAAAAAACCATAGGTTTTACAGACGTTATAGTTAGAAATTAGCATTTAAAAAACTTTAGAAATTCACTGAAAAAAACCATAGGTTTTAGGGACGTTATAGTTAGTTGGACATTTCACTCATATAAAACCAGAGAAATTCCACCGTTATAGTTAGTTCAGCTAACTATAGCTCTCGCACCCGCAATGCACTGCTCATGACGTCACATATTACATAATTCATGACATGGTCAGTGACATCACTCATGACATCTCAAATGACATCACTGATGACATCATCCACGTGAAAAACTGATGCATCGCCTCACACTCTAATATAACCTTTAATACACCCACTGTAAAATACAGACAACCATTTTCAAAATCGTTAACACACCAATACCAGTTACTACATACGCACTCACTGATTGCTAGGTCTACACACACATCTACTCATTCATCCATACAATCACTCATACATGCAGTCACTCATAAATACAACACTATCATATGCACTCATACACCTATACAGACAATCACACACCGCCACTCATCCATGCAGTTACTCACACACCTACTTAGTCATGCAAAGAATCTATCACAGTCCCGTTTACTCACCTATACAATTATACACACACCACCTCACTTATTCATACAGATACTAACGCATACTTACTCTATTATATAATCAGTGATACAAGTACAGACTCATCTATACAGCCAGTCTCAAAATCACCAACTATCATGTAGAGTCCTTTATATACTTCAACTCTCACATACACTGCCTTTTACATATGTAGTTACTTGGACATGTACCAGTGAGACATCCATTCACTCACCAACACACCGATACACACACTCACGCACCCATACACGTGTTTCCACATGCACTGTTGAACCCATACATCCAGTGAATCAACCACTCACACATCTATGCACAGAGTCACACACCTCAGACCCACCCACACACACACTCAATCTCCCCCCAAAAATACTCAAACAACCAATCAATAACCTATATAGACACTCATATAGCTAGTGACCAACCCATGCAGCAGCTTGCACAACAACAGACAGACTGATACAGACATTCACACAGTTTAGTCACTAACCCATGCATTCAGTAAGACACATTTAATCACTCACTTATACAGCCAGTCACCCTCCTACTATATCCTCTATCCAGACACTTATACACCCACTCATTCTTCAATACACCTAGGAATATATATAAAACATATTTAAAAATTACAGAAACACACAGTCACGGGATGATGTCATCAGTGATGTCATTTGAGATGTCATCAGTGATGTCATGAGTGATGTCACTGACCATGTCATGAATGATGTAATATGTGAAGTCATGAGCAGTGCATTGCGGGTGCGCGAGTTATAGTTAGCTGAACTAACTATAACAGTGGAATTTCTCTGGTTTTATATGAGTGAAATGTCCAACTAACTATAACGTCCCTAAAACCGATGGTTTTTTTCAGTGAATTTCTAAAGTTTTTTAAATGCTAATTTCTAACTATAACGTCTGTAAAACCTATGGTTTTTTCTGTGAATATATATATATATATAGATAGAGAGAGAGAGAGATTTTTTTTTTGCTTAGCACCAGACAACAAAGTTCTGGCAGCTTAAATGCCTTAAAAGACCTTTAGCGCTACTTATAATTCTTTTTGTAAGTGTGTTTACTGATCCATCTCGAATCAATAAATTAAAACAACGGTGCCTGCATCATTTTATAGGTGTGCATGCATAAAAGAGTACGCGCATGCTGACATAATGACGTGGCTGAGTTGTATTTTTTTTGTTCTGCTTTTTTCAGCTTTTTGCTTTGCTGCACAGCTTCTTGCTGAGGCTGTATAATATGGCCAAGGTCACACCTATTGACTTTGCCAGTGCTTTTATCGGAGCAGTATGCAGCATAATCAATGGCTAGTAATGATGGAAGATCAGTGAGGGATTTTAGAAAACAGATTGAGGTGTTAACAATCTGGTAGGTGCAAATAGTTCAAGAATGCTGTCAAGTTCTTTGAACAAGTGGACTGTTGCACCTGGGGCGACAGATATATAGTGGTAATGCGTGCTTTGAGTGATGTGTTGTGGTATTGAAATCATAATGGGAGTTTGGTTGGTGTGGGAGTGAGAACTGTAGTGAGGGATTTGCTGAATAGAATAACTACACCCCACTCTGTTCTGTAGATAAGAAGGGTATGTGAGAGTGGATCTAGGTTGGTGTGTTTGATCATTGGTGTTGGCAGTGAAAGGCAGTGGGGGCTAGTGAGAGCTGAAAAGTTCAGTTCTAAAGGTCTTTTCTGGCAGACTGATCTAGCACTCCACAGGCAGAATGAAAGCGAAAGTTTGTTGTTTGTCTTGTGTCATGGGTTGGTAGATTGTGTAGTCATTGGTCTTCGTTCGCAGAGGATGTGGCTTATTTTTAAGTTAATGCTGCACAATGTGTGTGGACAGAGAGTGTGACAATGTCTGAGTGAGAGATAATGTCAATGAGTGATAGAGGGTAGTGAGGTAAGTTGTGTGTGCCGGTGGCTTTGGGACTCCCTCAAGGTCCAGGATGAGAAAGGATAGGATAAAACACAGTAAGTTGGTGATGGTTGTAGAGGCGAATCACCAGTCAGAGCAGGTATGAAGTGGTTGTTACCCTGAGGATCACTAGCGCACAGAGAGTCCTAGTACATCTTTAAATATGGAGTTTAGAATGGTCCTTGCCTGTAGCACGGATGTTTTATCATGTCTGGTGCTCTTTCCAGTTCTTTGAATGCATAGCGTATGGACAGACACTTGTCCTTCTGTGTATACTTCCTCAGGTCTTGGACACATGCATAGTTTTGGTCTGTTTGATAGCTGATGGAGCAGAGTTAATGGTGCTAGGCCTGAAAGACGCTACTAGCAGGCCCAAAATAGCCAGTGACCCTTGTTGAACTCCCCTTTGCTGCGAAACACCCGGGCGAGAGTGCCCTAGGCAGCATCGATGTGTAAGGGACTAATGGGAGAGCACAGCCGGCAGTTGGGGGAGGGCGATACATCTATAAATGCAGTCTCACCTCCTTCTGAGGTCTTATACATATGTAAATGCAGCCGTATGCCCTTCTGAGGTCTCATACATATGTAAATGCTGCCCCCCCACTTCTGAGGTCTCATACATATGTAAATGCACCCACGCCACATTCTAGAGTCTCATGTCTGTAAATGCAGCCACATCCCCTTCTGAGGTCTCATATCCCCTTCCAGGGTCTCATACATATATAAATGGTGCCACACCCCCTTCTTGGGTCTCATACATATGTACATGCAGTCCCACCCCATTCTGAGTTTAAATACATATGTAAATGCACCCACACCCCTTCTGAGGTCTCATACACATGTAAATGCAGCAGTACCTCTTCTGGAGCTCTCTGCAGGGCTAGTGGACATGCAAGTTAGTCAGGCATGACAACATGGGCAGTGAAGCTGAACTGACTGCTGTTGTGTGGGTCTCTTTCAGATGCACATTGCATCGGCAAACGGGTACCTCGGGGCGGCAGACCTCCTGATGGAACAGAAGGCCCGGGTAAACATCCGAGACCAAGATGGGTGGGAGCCCCTACACGCCGCTGCCTGCTGGGGACAGGTGAGTAGCACAGGCGGCTGCATGTGTGTTATACGACTGCAGCAAGGCGCATGCCCTTTAGTGCAGGATGTAAGGGGTCAAGCTGGTGTATTGTACGTGTATGTATTTGTGTGAAATTAGGTTTACTGGTGTTGATCACAGAGGCAAAGGGGCTGGCCCATGAGAGCCACACATTGTTTGTAAAAAATAAGTGTAAGGGCCATTGATATACACCTGTTGATGCTCATAACTGTGGACTGGAGCAGTTGCTCCTAGAGGGTATTTTCAGCCTGATGATCCATCTATCCATTATTAGATATCTTGACCACCATAGCTGAACTCCATGTGGATACCATACCTCGAGCAGACATTGATGGAACCTCGACGTGCGGTCAGACTATACCCTGAAAGAGTTCTTACGTGGACTTGCTAATTTTGATACTGTCACGTGTGCCTAGAACTCAAGCTCACAGTTCACTTGGCTATCACTTTTCGCCAATTGACCAAGGGGAATCACAACATGAAGAATCTTGCCTTTGTGTTGAGGTTCTGGATGTTACGATAAAACCCAAACGATCTTGTCCTAGAAAGAATCTGTTCCTTGTTCGATTATGTGTGCTTTTTCGTACTTCAAAGAAACCAGTATGTCTTGGTTGTAACAGTCTTAAGGAACATCCGTGTGCACAAGGAAATATTTGAAGATTCATCTCTGGCCTTTTGCTCCAACAAGACTAAAGAGGATGACTCATCTTATCCGAAAGACCGCCCCTACTAAGTTGTACATTCTGCTTTCCTTGGACATTTTCTAGAATCCTCTCTTCTTCACATTGATTCTGTCATTTCAGTTTCAGCTGGTCACTCAGTCACAGAGGTGAGCCCCTCCTTGGGGGCACTGACCTGTAGGTAGATATACCGCTCGTCGGCGTAGGAGCGGAGCTGCATTCCGTGGTCCCAAAGCAGAGTTGAGAGTAACCGGAGTATCCAGACAGTGATGTTGAAGTATGAAGGGACAGCTGAGCTCCTCGTTGTACATTGTAGTGCAGATGAACAGTGGAAGAAGATAACGCCCACATTGTTACTGGCTGTACAGTGCTTGTCAAAGACTGAACCATACCAGCCCAGACAACCAAAGGTGTCAACCTCTATGCGAACAAACTCATACACTTGTCTCTGGGGATGAGAAGGACTTCCGAGGTATCGAATCCAGATCTTCTACCTTTGGACCCTGTCAGACTCTGGTTCTAGCACGAAGGAATTAGGTTCCTGGTTCTCAATTGTCTGTCATCAACTCGTCCAGTTCATGCTGTGTTAAATACCTATTTTTCCTATTTAATTATCTTACATAGAGCACAAACCATGACATGTCCTGACAGTGTCAACTAGACTTTTCCACATCAGTCACTTGTGCTTATGGCTTACTTAAGGGCATTATAAATGTGATGGCCCACACAGAATCACTTAAGTGGAAATTGGAACCTATTCACCACTCACCTACGGTTGCCTATGTATTGCAAGTCACTTATGGGTCAAAGCTTTTTATGTCACCCAGAAAGTCTTTTATATGTCTAGACTCTCTTTTCCCATTTTTCCCATGCTTTTCTTTAAGAAATCTGTAGATGTGATCTTGTTATTTCATGTCCAAAGAAGACCAGAGGAGATGAGTTGGCCATTTCTGTGGTCTCGATCAAGAGTTCAGTTCTTTCCATAAGAACATGAAAGCCGTAGAGAACCAGCTGGCATTTTAATCCTCTCCAAGACTTGGTTGCTATACAAACAAGCATTTGAAATGCAATAGGTCGCGCATTTATGCGAGTTTAAGCTATTGGCATTGTAAATCACTGCGTTTTATTTATGTTGTAAAAACCAAAACTTAAATAAAACGCATTGTCATTTACAATGTCAATAGCTCAAACTTGCGTAAATGCGAGACCTATTGGATTGCAAATGGTAGAAATCACAGACAACGGGAGGGAGGGCGGGCTTGAAGGCACGGACAATGGGAGGGAGGGGGGGGAGAAGGCACGGTCAACGGGAGGGAGGGCAGGGGGTGTTAAAGAATGCACGACAACGGGAGGGAGGGTGGGGGTAAAGAAGGCACGGACAACGGAGGTGTAAAGAAGGCACAGAGAGGAGGGGGGGTAAAGAAGGCACGGACAACGGAAGGGAGGGCGGGGATGTAAAGAAGGCACCAAAGCATGTCGTGCCTGCAGTCAGAGAAACTCGATAAAGAAAATAGTGCTTAAAGTCTAAATAACAGGTACCATGTAACAACCGAAGTAAAAGGGCCAGGCGCCATGGGACGTGACAAATGAAGATGAGGCGGTACTAAGGAGGGACTAACAAGCCTATTTACGAATCAGAAGCCTGCATTTAGGAAGGACAATGACACAAGCCAATGGCAAATATGGGCGGAGAGTGGGCGGGGCTTCTATTCCCTACTCCACTGCAACAAGTCTCGCAGAGCAGCGCATGCGCGCTGACTCTAGGCTCGACCTAAAAAGGACAGTCCTGTTGTCTTGCCCCAGTTTTGTGTCCCAGGTCACCTTCACAATGACACCTGTTCACTAAACATATCACATTTCCTCTTGAGTCCTCCATCACATGAGGGCAACTCAGTTAGTAATTGATTCAAGAGATATTACCTTGAACATGGCAGGAGATCTGAAAGTATACTTTACTTGCGAAGCTGAATGTCGGACCTCTCAAGCTGCAGTACATCATGTCATTATCACACCCTGCCTTTGCTGTAGTAGAAAGGAAACGGACCCTTTTGCCATCCTATAAATAAAGAGTACAATAGAGCTCGGATTTTTGGCAGTGGAACTATGCATGTGTGCATGTAGATTTTTCAGCAGTGGCCCTTCATTATGGGACCAGGTCACACCAAATGAATTTGAGATTTTAATTCCAAAGAAGTGTCTAACTCATACACCCTCATACTCAAAAGAGCAAATACGCTGGGAAGGAGATCTGGTCAGGGTAAATGAAGGGGCTTCTATATGGGGATAAAGTGGGCTGAGCTTCCTGACTGGGAAGGACCTCTTCAGATGATTCCCGGAGGCAAGTTGGAGGCAACTGTTTATTTGCCTTTGATAGTGAAGTATCTGTCTGGAGCTAGTGGGCCAGATCTGTGCTGTGGAGATGGCCATGGAATACGCAAGGTTTTATCCAATTATATTTACCAGTGGAAAGCCAGGAAAGAGGTCTGTCAATGCAAGGTGTCCGATAACTGGAATATGTTATCGTCTATCCGATCATGTTCACCTGTAGGTCACCCAAAAAGACATGCCTTTGCCGAGTCCATACCTGACCTTCTTGTTGATCTGTTGAAGAACCCTCTTAGCCTGAGTTTTCCCACAAATAAGAAGATGTGAAAAAACAGGGTGCCTAGGGAACATGCCAAGCGTTTAGCTGTCTTTCGATGCTCTGTGTAAGTTATGATCTTTGGTATCTGGTCCACTCCGAAGGAGTCTGGATTGCTGTCAAGAGGCAACCCTAGGAGCAGGGCAGGGAGGTCAGATCAACAGAGAACTTCCCCTAAAAAAACACTAATTTACTTGGAGCCATAGTTTATGTACACCTAGGTCAACCAAACCTGAGATTCCACCTTCTCAGCTGGTGAAAGGTGTAAATTGCAGACCTAATGATAATACGAAGATCTTAAAACAGCCATTGAAGCTGGTCGACTCCGACCCTTACAGTGGTGGAAAACGTCATGGAGGTGTACGGTTTTCTTTGAGGAAACTCTACTTTGAAGCACAGTCTACAGTTGCTGTAAACCTTAAATTTATAGTTGTCTAAGACGCTAACAATAATACCCACACCATGGAGGTGAAAACCATCCCTTGTTGATAGATTCCAAATCAGTTTTGTGTTGTATATGCCTTGATACCACTTCCAACCTTCTTACGTACTCTGGAGCTGTAGTTATGGAGGTCCAAGGAGTAGTGGGCGAACGGGTGTCTATGGTGGCTATAAATGTTAGGAGTCAATACCTGGGGAGGTGGTGCTGCCAGCTGCAGGCTGCACCCGCTTCCCTTCAATCTATGGCACCCCAGAAAAGGAGGTGGAGAGAGGCGGCAGGCACTGGCACTGTGACAGCAGGCCAGGGTGCAATGACTTTGGTTGAACACTGGTGTGAAGTCACCGCAGTGGGCACATGGGTGAAGGTGTTTCACTATTCTACACTTTTGAACTGCATTCAGCTGCACCATCAAACATGGTATAAGTTAGCTTACAAGGAGCCTAGACTGGTTTTACTTTCAGGAAATTCTTCTCTGAGGAGTATATGTCCACAGATTAGAGTTTTGTGTTGCGGAGAAATTACCAATATCTTAAGGTGTCATGTCCTAGCCCATGTCCAGATGTCATCGTCAGCATAAAATAATGATTGTACTTTTGCAGGTTCATCTCGTGGAGCTGCTGGTGGCCCATGGAGCAGACCTGAACTCGAAGTCGGTGCTCGATGAGACGCCGTTGGGTAGGTACCACACCATCTGACATCGAGCAAGAAACGCCAAGTCGAGCTTCCATGCATGCCCTTACGACCACACTCCCTGCTCAGCTGCCAATCTGGTCTCTTCCCTCTCAGAGCTTTTTCCAAATTCATTGACTGTTTCCCTTGACCACTTCTCCTGGGATGAGTTCCATGCGTGTGCCACCTTCGCTGTGAAAGCTACCTTCTTGCAGTCTCCTCTAACCTCCATTTCATGGTGAAATTCCTCAGGTTGCTAGTACCATGTGTGGAACTCTGTGCTTTGTAGATGTATCAGATTAACATTATACATAAGTCACTTACATTGTAATGGTAAGACATATCAGTGAACTCACACTTTTGTATTCTTTTTATGGTTATTCAGGTCTTTCCTCACTCATAGAATGTTTGATGACCTATAAATCGGTTGAATTAAATGTGCTACATGGCAGCATTTAAAGGGAACTATGGGGCTGATTACGGGTTGGATGGGCAACCTGCTGGGGTCACTAGGTATGCGTCGACCATCCTTCCAGCAGAAAATGGCCCACCAGATTTAGATCATCACCGTCTCAGCAGGGATCTGTTTTCCGAAAGTGCATCTGGGATGATGCACAATTGTTAAATGTGGATGCTGAGTGCAACTGGATGCCGAGTGTTTTTGTGGCCTGCTTGGCTTTCGTTTTTTGTTTCTTTTTGTTAAATAAAAAAAACTTGCATGTTGTAGCTATTTCTGTCATTTATTGTCTGCGACCACATGTCTTGCATGGCACTCCGACGATGAAGAGGCTTCTGCCATTGTGATCCTGGACCCTGTGGCAGATGGACTGCAAAGGTTTCAGACAGAGTAGCCATTAGGGGCTTCGCCCGCGGAAAGATGGTCAATTCTCCACCTCCTGATGACATGGTGGAACCGCGAATATGAGCTGCTCCCTCTCCACCTAACTCTAAACGAGGTCTCATGCAAAGGTCTAAGTGAGTTATTGAGAGAAATATGGAGAGGCCAGGACACGTAAGGGGACCTGAATTCAAAAATGGTTAAAAATGTAAAACGAAGACCTAGGACACATGACTTTAATTCCAGATTTTTTAGCTGAAGCACGGGGATTCTTAGGTGCGTGAAGTCAAATCATACAGAACTAGCCAGCATCCCTTCATCGATACAGTGGGAAGCCAGGTGGACACACTTCACTTTGCCGGTCACACATACAACACTCTTGGGGATCAGCACCACAACCAGAAAATAGATTCACAAGTGGTCTATGAGAGCGGCTTGATAATTATTATTGTAAAATTTACTTAGGGGTTGGTGTTGCAGCAATCCTTCTCACTCACAAATATGGAGAACATATCCACATGTTACTAAGATTTCTTCAATTGGTGGAGTTGTGTCCAGTTCTTATACAATCATAAACGTGTCACATGCATCCTTTAAGTGACCTGTGCTAGTATGCTGTGTTATGGAAATGTGAGATAAAAGGCACTCCTGAAAAGGATCAGATATAAAGGTACAGAAGAACTAGGCATGAACTGCTAATGTGGTTCTGTGGGGAAAAAGTACAATATTTGGTTCTTGCAGAGTCCACGTCAAAGTGTATCAGGAAAATCACATTTCAGTACTGTTCAGTGTTGCAGTAGACACTGGTGAACTTATAAAAATTCATCAAAGTCAAGCATCCTTTGGGAATATGTGATTTATGTAGCACAAATCTCACTGGGTATCCGCGTAGCACTGTACATTAATGGGGTACACAAGGCCCGCGTACATCAACTTAAACTTTACACCTCAAACTGCACAATCACACTATATGTTACAGTTACAATAGTATTGCATTGTTTACATGTTTCCAAATCTAGGCACATGAAGATTATGTATTGTGTCACGGTCACTTCATTTTCAGTCAAGGGCCGGAATCAGCGTTAGAATCCACACCCTCCCATTTTCCAACATCTGCCACGTAGGCACTGGACCACATTTTAACAAAGAAAGAATGAATAAAGTGGCTTCGGCCTTCAAAAAAGGAGAGTGATAAGGGACTTTTTAATATGCAAACTAATACATGTTATGATCTATATCAACTATACTAGCACCGTGTACCTCTTCGAGCCCCCAAAAAGTTGATTTACCTTTGCTGTGATTTGAACCTGTTCTGCACTTCTGAAGTTCTGCAGACCCTTTACAGGAATATTTACACTCATACTTTCCTGTTACTATATTGTACAATAGGTGAGTAGTTTTTCGAACCTGACACTCCTTCAGATTCCCAGTTCCTGGAAAATCTTTAATATGGCTGGCTGTTTTCAGTGCTTGGACATCCGTTCCTTCTTCTACTGCCAAACACGACCTAGAGTTGTAAAAACGTAATGCAGCTAGAGAGAGTACAAAGTTCCCTTTAAAAGAACCCCCACTTGTGTTCTGCTAGATACGTAGTACGGTCCTGCTCGTTTGAAGACTAGCATTTTATTGTCCGAGTGCCCTTTAAAGAGGCCGTCCGGTGAATGATGTCACAATCCATCTAAAACCCAAGCAGGCGTCATTAAACAGAGGAACATTCTAGAATGCCCATTATTGGTGATTCTTACAGATGCAAGACTGAATAAAGGGGACTGTTGTTTTCTCTTTGCTCCGTGGCCCCTTTAAGATAGAGGCTCCTAAGTCACCATTTTATTGCGCATCTCCTACTCTCGTCCTACAGATGTATGCGGTGATGAAGAAGTCAGAGCCAAACTCCTGGAGCTGAAGCACAAGCATGATGCCATCATGAAATCCCATGACAAGCACAAGTCTGCGCTGCAGCGACGCACCTCCAGTGCCGGGAGTAGAGGGTGAGTGTGTGTAGATGGACACGGAGGACTCGGTGTGAGGGTCACAGCAAAAAGAGCAGTAGGGAGTCGGGGAAGAAGCAACAAGGGTTGTAGCAAAGGGAGGTGATGAGCAGGGATGGAATAGAGAGAAGACTTAAAGATAGGTAGCAGAAATAAGCCCCAATAGTTAGTGTTAAGAGCCACAGATAAAAATGCGCATTAATGTGTGTAGAGTTTTAGGGAAGGACGGGTGGAGCAGAAAGGAAAGGGAGATCTAATGTAAAGCCAAGGTTAATGTTGGTGGCAGGTAGTGTGTGGGCTCACACACACTCTTCTTTCCATAACTATAGAGTTTCGAGTAACACTGGGAAGTAGTCAAAGACTACGTCAGAGGGGATACATGTGCACTGTGGGGGTAAATCTTGCTTTTGCTGTGTTTTCCAACTTCAATGTCTGTTTCCTTTCTAAGTTTTATTGTGAATGTGGCAAGCTTTCACAGTGATCTGTAGACATGAGTCTGATGCTAAGGCTCTTTAAATCCTCCAGATTTAAGAACCATAGATTATTGATTATCCTTAACCCATGGTTACAAAAATCCATGTTTTAACTGATGCTGTCTGCAGGTTGCTGGCTATTTTGTGCAAATTGTGGCAATGTTACTTGCTCCCCATGCACGTAATCGCAGGGAAGTCATGGAATTAGGAAACTTTAATGCGCAAGACTGGATGTGAAACAGGATATAGAAGAGATAAACAAACCATTTGCCAGAGAATCATCTTTGACAGCAGCAGAGGCCTGCACTGAAAGTATAACCAAAGGTGTAATCCAGGGTGGTAAAGGTGAGGCGACTTAAGGAGTTACTTAGACGGAAGAGAGAACAGTTGTAAGGCAGAAATAATGTAAAAGTCCTATAATATATGGAGGTTTATTGACAACTGGAAGTTCTTTACAGCTTCTGATACAAATGTCTGTAATAAGCCTCAGCTAGTCAGTGTGGACTGAGATGTAGGATGGGCACAAGGAGTCAATTAGCCAGATTAATGTACCAGGGCAGAGGAAAAAATATGACTGCTGGGGTGGTTTATTTGAATGTTGGCCACCTGCTGACCATGAAAAAGTTGGTGCTACTCCATGTCTGATCCCCACAGAAAGGTGGTACGGCGGGTGAGCGTGACGGAGCGCTCCAACCTGTACCGAAGAGAGCACGCGAAGGAAGCTATTGTCTGGCAGCAGGTTCAGCAGCGTGACAGCGAGACCGAGCTTGAAGACGAAGACCGGCAGACGAACTCTGAGCTCCAGCAACAAACCTCGGTGAGTCCTCATATCACCTTAGCGAAACCAGTAGTGCCTGAGCCTATCAACTAAAGTCTGACACTTATCCCTCCCATTGGACTGTTTCCTGTGCTTATTCCATGTCACTGTCCACTTTTAGCATACCAGTGCCATTTTGGTACGTCTGATAGCTTTCTGTTGGGCGTTACTTTGCCATGGCCAACTTAGAGGGAAAACAGTGAATGTGGCTATTGTATAGCACTCAAACATGCGTTTTTAGCCATCTAAATGCTCAGCCATCGAATATGGGAAAAATAACAGTTAACAGAACTAAATGTAAAATATTCTCATGTGGTACTCTCACAAAGGCTTTTGGGTATGTCCATCCTCAGCCATGAAATGCCAGTACCCACTGGGTGCCCATCCAGGTGCACTTCCTGTAGAACTATCTGTGCCTATAACTTTTGATATTCCATCTTACTCTCCGCCATATCATCTCTTCACCCACCACTAGTCCTACGGAGGCAAATTGATTCCAAGTGAAACATCACCAACATAACTTTTGTGTATGCTGCCCAGTGGCTACCATGCCTGACAATACAGGGCAGTTTGACACCGCTGTGCCATGTTGCTGCTTGCCTACATGCTTGTTCCGTAAAGATGTGTAACCATGCGAATGAAAATGAAAGTGAGGCACCCCGTCCTACAGACCTGAGACCTCCTGGATATCTGCCAGGCGCGCGGAACGCCTCTTGAACAACAAATTGTATTAGTTGTAACAATTTAAACACTACTCCTTGATACAACTTGATACATGTACACTCTGCAGACTCAAACCCCTTACGCATTCTCTGGCTCTCCACGTGTTGTCTAATTGCTACTCTGGGCGGTATCAGAGTTCTCCTCCACACTTATTTTTCCGGCTGACTGCCAGCTCCTCCCCTTCCTCTTACTGCATGCTTGTAGACAGGCTGCTCACGCCAAGCTCAGTTGTTCATAGCAGACCCTCACTGTCTGAGGCTGACCACTTCTGCCCCCAACGTACTTTGTTTTTTTTTCTTATTTTAGTTTTGGAGATGTCATTTAAAAAAAATATTACAATATGTAAAAGAGTCAGAGAATATTCTTCCGGCTTTGCCAGAGTGCTACTATGCAAATGGTGTGCTCCCCGAATAATGAAGCTAGAATATCGTGCTATACCAATATTGGGGAGAAAATATCAAATCCAAAAAATTGAAAGGTAAGTAATTGTAGATTTTCTCTACCTAAATCCAAATATATGTACCTCGACAATATACATATTTTCAAGGTACGTAGATGTGGAGTTGGGAATAGTAAATCTATAGGTCCTCTATGTGCAGTTACCTTTCGACATTTTGGTCTTTGAAATTTTGTCATTTGGACAGATTGTCCTTATTAACGTGTCAACTTCTGTGCAAAGGCTCCCTAAGCTGAGCGATCACAGCTTTATTGTTCTCACAAGGTACACAATAATCCCACTCATAGTAGCAACTATAATTTCCACATCCACACATTAAAAAGAGCAGCAAGAAGTGAATGAAGAAAGTAAAATTGTCAGTTTTTTTATAGATACTAATATGTTGCATTTGAATTATGCACATTGTGACTGAGAAGGGTTGAGAATGCTGCTCACTGTGTATTTTTTCAGTTACAGAATTCCCCAGTGGGTGATGCAGGCCAGCAAGCTTCATCTATCGAAGTAGGGGAAGCAGATGGAGTCCAGCAGCAGGGCTCGCCGGTGGCCCAGAGGAACGGCAGCGCGGGCTCCATGGTGGGCCTTCCGGCAAAGCACACCTACTCCAAGAAGCTGGACCGCAGTGTTTCCTACCAGCTGGCCACCCACCAGGAGATGTCCACTGACCTAAGCAACGAGAAGTCTCATCACACCCTGGCAGACCTCAAACGGCAGCGGGCAGCTGCCAAGCTTCAGCGGCATCACCCCGAGGACTTCCCGCCCAGTGATAGGATGGACGTGCCGCAGAGCCCAACTGCACCAGAGAGGAGGCCTTTAGATGTTGACCAGAACTCAATTTTTTATACGGCAACAAGTGGGGACCCCCCACTCTTAAAATTGGTGGCCCCCATAGAAGAGCTCCCCCCAGAGAAGAATCGATGCTGCTCTTTGATGTGACAAGAGGGGTTGGGGCAGTCGAGCTCTGTTTGGTCGGTGTCCATAGTGGCGCATGTGTCTGCTGATAGTGTGACAATCAGAATGGTTGTGTGTGCCCACTTTCATTGCAACGCTCTGTTTACCTCCATGCAACAGCATGTCTGATGATGAGCGTGTACAAGGGGTCTGCTTACCTTTGTGGGAGTCAAGCAATATAGGGGAGTGAGGTGCAGCAATGCATTGCAAGCATGGATATAGCAATACAGAAAGTTGCAAATGAGTGACACGCACATCAGGTCCACAACATAGGGAGTGAGGTGCAGCAATGCATTGTAAGCATGGATATAGTAATTCAGAAAGTTGCGACTGAGTGACACACATTAGGTCTACGATATAGAGAGTGAGGTGCAGCAATGCATTGTAAGCAGTGATATAGTAATACAGAAAGTTGCGACTGAGTGACTCGCACATCAGGTTCACGATTGCTTCTATGAGCCACGAGAACTTTAGGGTCGGAGTATGAGCAAGCGCTGCTTGTTGATGTGGTCTGTTGAAGTCAGAAGGCTAGTGTTGTAAGCGACACAGGACAGCACTCGAGATGTTGATCAAACCACCTTCTGATCTTACACTTGCGAGGACTGTTGCTGTGCCTGCATCTTTGATGACCTACTAAAGTAGCATATGAGAGTGCAGTCATGCAAACCTTTTACCCTTCTCTTCGGAATCACCTTGAAAATGAAGAAACACTTGCCTTAATGAATAAACTTTGAAAATTTTTACTCTACAAGTTCAGAAACCAACATGCCGTTTCCTCAGGGAGGTACGCACTGGGGTCCATTTCACCCTGTCACGCGTTGAGTCAATGTTCGCCGTTCTCCTTTGATCTTGCATCTTCTTTGCCTCCACTGCAAGGTCCGTAAATGGGTTCAGTAGTGTCCGCCTTGGCAAGTTTCGGATATTGAGGTGGTCTTTACACCGTGGCGTGGTTCAAGTGTTAACCAACCAACAATGAAAGAGGTCTGCAAACTGTAACCCATGCAAGTGTTGTCCGCGTCTCTTCAGTATCATAGCTGCGTCTGGGCCAGCCCACAGCTCCTGGAGAGCTCCTGTTGTTTTCCTTTCGAGTGGGTGGGCATCTGTGTGGACGATGGACAACCATACATTGAGGACTCGACGTCAGGGACCAAGGGCATCTCCTGACTCTACGTGGATAGCAGCTCCGCAGAGAAGTCCACGAGATTGCGCCTTTACTGTACTTTTTATATGAAGCACTACCATTTTTGATCACAAAATCTATATTTAAAACAAAAAAGAATTATATAGTGTTGATATTTTAATAAGAAATCCAAGTTGTCTATTTTGGTGAATCATCAGCTTTGCTGAAGCTCTGAAGTTTATCAACGCCCTTGATGATTATTTTTTTGCACATTTGCGTTAAAACAATGAAGTTTCCTCTCCCTCTGTGTCGAGTGTTTTCTTCTGTTGTCTCTGTGCACTGATCTCAATGTGTAATTGGCGGGCGCTCTTATTTTTCAAGTTGACCAAGACATGAAGCTGGGGCATGGGCTAACATTGTTATCATTAGCAGTTGCTTTTTATGCATTTCCTGTAGAACAGTGTTACCAGATATAAGCGATCTACAGTTTAGGGCGCTGTGGGCTTTTGGTCTGCGTCACGGCGAGTCCTTTCGAGCTGTGCTGACCTTCGCATTCAGAATAGCATGAAACTTTTCTGAGCAGATGGGGGAATTTGCACAGCATGTGAATCTATAAAGGGTACAAGCTGCAAAATTATTTGATGTATCCTTTCGGCCACAATAAGTAATATCAGTGTGTATCTAACACAAAACAGATAGTTCATGACATCTCCCTAAATAGAAGCAGAACAGAAAAACTACAGACCAATGACCTTGGAAGAGTCCTACAAGCAGTGGTCGAAGGAGGGGGTGGGGGGGTAGGGGATTGGAGGGGCACCACGCACTCATACTTTTTTAATTTTCGAAAAACAGTTCCTCTACTTTGTGCGAAAGGGCAACTGTCCCGGGATGGTTAATTCTGACGGTTGAAATGCTTCAGCGGAAGAGAGAGCGTCTCCTATGCTGTGAAACTGAGGGAGGGGCAGACCGCTAAACAAGCCGTCCTGCTTGGGTGCCTGCTTCCCTGAAAGATATGTAAATGTGCGCAACTGGTCAATCTTCAAATGTAATGGGTGCCTGGAAGCCAGTATTGGTTTTAATTGATGGAATCACTGGAAGCTTCCTGGTGACACAGATTTATTCTTTTTGAGAGGTATTGACATGGAGCTACCAGCTAAGCCGTCAAGTGTCTGCTTTTAAAACACTGTTATAAGAAAAATTGCACTACGAACAGTCTGGGCTTTTACTAAAATCTATATTTTGGAAGCACTTTTTAAAAAATATTAATCCTTTTTGCAAATTTGTAGCAGCCTATCTTATACTGTGTGTAGTGCAAGTTTAAAATAATGACTTACATGTTCACAGTGCTTTCTGTCACAGACTGGGACCATGTATCGCTAAACATACACAAGTCACTATTCTCTACTGCACCAACCAGGATTCAATTTTGTGGCTCTCTGGTGCAGTGCATTAACTAATAGAGGTTTCATAATGTAGGATAGTGCATTTCCCACCGATTAACATAACTTGCATTTAAATTTTATTTAAGCTGTGCGTGAAAGTCAGAAAAAAGTTACAGAATGTTTTTTTTTTTTAGCCACGCCTTTGACCATGCCTGCTTGCTCACTCACCCTGCCCACATTGCGCAGAGCATAACGGTTCCCATACTTTTTCAAATGCACTTTGACCACTGCCTACGAGGTGATGCTGCAGCCCTACTGAAGGCTCCTGGCATTAACAAAACAAACAGATTTGCTACACATTCACTCACCCATCCAAGGGGACAAATCTGTCATGAAGTTACAGAGGTTTTGAAAATTATTGTCCTGATATGATATTCTGTGATCACATTGCAGAGTTTGTGTTTGCCCAGCATCTGGGATGCGAACCAAGAATATTTGTGGTGTGTGACTGATGTACTAATTTGGCACTGCTTTTGAGGTGTTGATAGCTTCCAAAATACTGACAAAAGTCATTGCAAGGGGGGCACCCATACCACACCCCCTTTTCCTACCGATTCGCAGTGCATGATACTTTGTATTTGTCTGTTTTGCTTGTAAAACCTGCAGTTTTGCGTGTCGCAAATGGACTCAGTGCAGGTGGCTACGCGCCTAAATGCCTTGCAAGTAAGAAGGGCCTGTTTGAAAAAAGAAATGTTCGTCTCAGCGGGAAGCCAGCCTAAGGAGATGCGAATCATAGCAATGTGGTGGGTTGAGCCCTCCTATAATCACAGGCCCTGCTAGATGGAAACATATCTTAAGGAGTGGCCCATTTTTCCGAGCAGCTAGCCAAGGGTCTCACTGTCAACAGTTGTCTGAAATATGATGATTGGAAGAAATGCTTTTATTTATTTTTTTGCAGACAGTTGTTGGTGAGCAAATTGGGTTCGTTTCTTTACTGTAAGCTTTACTAGTAAGTAGAGATTCCTAAAAACTGCCAGAGATTTTGGCAAATGTGCAGCAATGGGAGATATGCCATTAGCGGGCAACATTGACAACTACTTTGAATCTTTTTTAAGTTCAATGAGTTTTTATTGGTTGTTCAAACAGTATATATATTACATATACATAAGACACAATGCAATAAGCAAAAGAAAATACAATACAATACAATAAATAACCTAAATGGATGAATAGACTGTCCAGCAATAGGTCGGCCAATACCATATATAACACATAAATGGCACTTGGAATGTATCTAAGGCACAAGCATATATTATGAAAGGTTATTACGTTCGGTATATATCTAATGTTTGCGAGGGTTTTATGCTAATGAAAGAGCAATAATATCGCACAATGTGAGACATAGGTGGTGAATAGGGGTTAGGAAACCTTAATACGTGCCCCTCTAGAGTTCAGAGTATATGTGTCGGTCATAGAGGGTCACCGTTCGGTACTGTGTAAGACCATGGGGTAGTTTGTGAAATATTTCACGGTGGTTTGTGTGATTCAAAAAAGAGATCAAGGGATTCCCACATGTACCTAACCGGGGTCCTCCACGGAGAGTTGTGGGGCGTGGCTTGGACGTCAGAAGGAATGGCTGCCTAGCTCCGCCGCTCGGCAAACCGAAGGGTGACTACGCCGCAAATCGGACCTTCTGGGCGGACAGAATCGGCAACTAACACGGGGATCGTCTCTGCGAAACACCGGAGACCACAAGGTGGCCAACCTTACCCGCCTGGCAAATCGGGAAATAATGCTTTGAAATCTGCAAGAGGGAAGCGTGCGACCTACTTTGAATCTTTAATTGAGTATTAAAAGAATAAATTAGTAAGAACTTACTGGGACTGAATTTGAGTTAGCCATCTGGCATCCATATGTTGGACTGCAGAATGATTGAAACATTCACTGGGCGACTTGGATGCCGGTTTGATCGAAGACAGTCACTAGAGGACAGTACCCCAACACAAGTCAACATGATTGTAGGAGGCTGGTTTAGTATATGGTGCACACGTATGTAAGTGTAGCACCCTGCACTAATCCAGACAACACTTAAGATGATTTTAGTGGTTTTAGACAACTATAGAAAGATCTCTAAGTGGTAGCTGTGGAGAGCAGCCTTCAGGCTTAGTCCAGAACGAGTGTAAACCAGCCTGTTTTACCAGTACTTAATCTTATGGTGTAGGCTAAGTGAAAAAGAACCACACCGTGTAGTTATAGAAATATGTATTTATTATAAACACTCACTAACACATTGGTATATCTCCTACGCAGAGATATAATCTCAATACTTCTATAGTAGAACAGGTAAGTAGCACAAATACACAGTGGTCTCCAGGGGGAGACCAAACCATATCCCAATAATGTGGAATGCGAACCACAACCGGAGTCGGGACTGGACCCAGAAGACTTAGAAGAGCTGGGAACCGAAGGAACAACCCAAGGTAAGTATCTAGGAACCCCACAGAGGCCGTGTGCAGAGTGGAAACACAACCGTGTACTCAATACAAGTCAATGGGGAAGCCGCGGTTGCAGTTTTAAAGAAGGACCCTTCCTGAAGAAACCCCGTGAAAGATGGAATGTTGTAGAGTCACCCCACCCGTGGATACCCCAGGAACCAGGATACCCACACCAGGGAAGCTGGGTGCAGAGGTGTGAAGTGACATCGGAAACCGGTGTAAACCACAATGGAGGACTTCAGTAAAGATGCCGTTGGTGAAGAAGGTGAAAGAGTCCGGTGGAATCCAAGGGTGGATTCTTGAAGAGGAGACCAATGACCACCGATAATGGAAGATGCAGGAGAGTTGATGGTGACCTTGTCGCTGCAGCTGTGAGGACCAGGCGATGCTGTGGAAGCCAGGAGCTCTTCACGAGCTGTCCCACGTCGGGAATCGAGAGCCAGGGGGTCAGTGTCCGGCGGGAGCACCAACAAGCCTTGGCAGCAGCAACAGATGAGGAAAACTAAGAAGGTGCAGTGTCTGGACCAGCAAGGTCCAAGGGACTCACCAAGTGCAAGAGAGTCAGAGCAGGCCCGAGCAAGTAGGGGAGCCCATTGGAGCCAACGAAGACCCTCAAGAGGACCCACAGGCCGAAGGCACAGGAGTCGCAAGAGAACCTTGAGCAGCTCACCAAGAATGCAGGCCCACGGTGCAGAGGATGTGGTTAGGATGAAGATCTTGGTAGCAGGAGATGCTGGAGGCTGGAGCCTCTTGGAGCCCGAAGATCTCTGGAGAAGAGAGTCAACAAGCCTTGGCAACGGCAAGTCAACACAGTGCGCAGGGGTGCTGCTCCAGCGATTCCGACAAGCAATACTTGCTTCAAACTTGCTGAGAAGACAGGGCAGGCCTCGAGGGAGTTGCAGAACCACCACCTGTGTTGGTGAGCCTTTCAGAGTCCGTAGGACGTCAGGAGCAGCAGACCGGTCAGCTTAGTTGGGGTACCTACAGATGCAGGGGAGTGACTCCTTCACTTCAAGGGAGATTCATTTGGGTGTCTTGGATGTCCACAGGCGTGGAGAAAAACCTGGAAGGAGCACAGGCACAGACGACGCAGAAGACTGGCAGGACGACAAGACCAGGAGCAGCAGGAGTCTTCCCAGTTGCAGTCTTGGTTCCCAAAGCGAAGTCCAACAAAGTACAACATGCCCAGACGTTTGAAGATGAAGTGGTTTCGGATATGAATCTTGTCCCACGACGAATTTGAAGAGCCACCCACAGGTAAGCCCTTAAGTACCCTAGGGAAAGGGTTGGGATGAATCAAGGTTCCCTCGCAGAGGATGGACTGGACAGAGGGGAGGATACTCCCATGTCCTTTGTCCAGTTTAGTGCCAGAGCGGGAGCCAACGGCTCCCTGAACTGGTTCCAACTGGAGTTTGCAAGGAGGGCACCAAATGTGCCCTTCAAAGCAGTCTGGTGGCGCTGGCAAGCGCCCCCACCCCAGCCCAATACACAAAGTCCTGTCTGGGAGGTGGTCTCACATCCCTGTGACAGGAAACCTATTGTTCTTCCTTCCTCTGCTCAAGCTCAGCTCAGCAGCAGGAGGGCAGAATCGTGTCTGTGGTCAGCAGAGGCCCTAGCTTGCTGTTAGAACCTGAAAGGCTGGTGCCGGTAATACAGGGGGGCACCCTAGGGGAGACCCCCAGTACATGGGATCCTACATCCAACACTGGAATCGGTGTTGGGGTAGGATTCCAGCATGTTTGATGCCAAACATCACCGGTTTCGGTGCAGCCAATATATAGTTAGACATCTTGTAATTGACTTGATATCCACTATATGTATAAAATTACTGACCGCACTTACAAAGCTTGGAGAATCGACTCCTGGGTTTGTAGGGGGCTCATGCAGGGCACCCTCACACTTAGTACTGAGCACCCTGCAGATTGAAATGCCTCCCTTAGGAGTGACTTATAGGTTTCAAGTGCAGTGACCTCAGATATAAGAAAACCTATATCTGTTGTGAGTGGTGCTGACACCAGCTCACACAGGATGCGACGGCAGGCCTGTAGTCACAGTTTCAGTGGTCTCTCATGGGTGGCATAATACATGCTGCAGCCCATGGTAGACCCCTGGTGTACCTATGCCCTGGGTACCTCAGTAACATATACTAGGGACTTAGAAGGGTACACCAGTAGCCAATTAGGAAGGTACCAAAGTACTTACCATAGTCCAATTTAGGGAGCGAGCGCAGTGACTGGGGTCCTGATTAGCAGGATCCCAGTCAGACTAGTCAGAAAACAGAATGACGCCAGCAGAAAGTGGGGGTAACCATGAAAGCAGATCCTACTTTCCTACAATGAGGGTAAAGCAGCCAGAACACAGGCAGACAACCACCAGTCACCCTTGAAGTGGAGACCATTGTCGAACCCCTGCAGTGTGGGCATCCTTGTACCAAGTCAAGCGAGCAGGGCGATGGGTGATCAAACACACCTGAAGTTACAGATCTACCGCTCTCTCGTTAGGGTTACCAAAAAATCTGAAATGATAGAGGTAAAATTATTCAAAGTAAAGGAATTCATATTTTACTTTTGCAAGTGTTTTGACTTATTTTCATTGATGGAGGAACCACCCCAGTCATGAGTGGCCTACTGGCCTTCACGGTACAGCGGGATGCAGCCAGAGCTCGCACAGAAACAAGCAAAACCACACCTTTGACGTGAATATGATATTAATCGTTTTTTTTGTTGCAAATTGTGTTGTTTCATAGCAAGTAGGCTTATTAACCAACCCATGGAAGGATGAAATACTGACTGAGCTCCAATGAGATACAAATCTTGGGTTTCCAGACGAGCTCAGCTGCCTTCGTGAAACACTCTGCCACCCTAGTTGGTTAGCTGTGCACTGTTACATTACCTTTTTAGCAGGGAGTGCTTAACTCACTGAGCCATCTCAGCAGCATAGTGGGGTACACTACAGTGCAAAGTACTTTATGTGCACAAGAAGCCAGATGCATTTTGCAAGCCAGATGCATTTTGCCACCGTAGATCTGGTCAGTAGCGACCGGTGTGTCGATACAGTGGGGGTGAGGGGACGGAAGGGCGGACAGATGATGAGACAAATAAAAAAAACACTTACCTGCCGCCTCGTGCTCCTCTCCACTGCAGGCACGGGCTTCCAGAGCCCACTGTGGCCAATCTTGATGCTGTTTCATGCTTCTGAAAGCAGCATCAGTATTGGCCTGAGAGTTGATGATGTGCACTACTGCACTCCCAGTTAGACTGGGGAGTCTGTGCCTGCTCTCTCCAACCTGGCAACACTGCTCTGGTTGGAGAGAGCTTCAGTGCGCATGACGGTTTGGCCGCCCTGAGATGGCTGGCCAGACCGTCATGCACACTGAATAGCAGTGTAACCACTCCTTCACCAGCCTGTCATCCCATGGCCCCGCCCCCAAACCTCGGCTCCAAGAGCAAAAATAAAACGATAATCAACAAGGGTTTATTATCGTTTTGTTTTTCATTTTTTTTGGCGGGTGGTGCAACACTCCACCATAGCGGAGGAGCCGCTGCTGGATCTGGTGGTACGCAAACTCCATGCCAAATCTTGAGCAGTGCACTTTTATGGACCTTCTCACTTGAGCCCTTGGCGGGTCTTTGGTTCACAAGTCCATGGCTACTGTATTTTTTGTTTATTGAAGTATTTAAAGACCCAAAACCTTGCAGCAACGATAGTGATTTCTTTTGCGGAGAACGATGGCGAGCCATAACACAGGAAAACAAATGAAGACATCAGTCAGAGGTGTCTGTACCAACGTACAACCAAGAAAAAAGTTATGATTGAAAATTTTTGACAAACTGGAAAGTTTTGAGAGCTTAATGGAAGGACAAAAGATCTGCATTGAGTGCATTTTCACTGCTTTCTTGATCCATATCATGGACTCCAAGCAGTATGCCTGTTTTGTTGTTTTGAGTAATGTTCAGAATCCGGCTGGGTGTGCACCTTCTGTCTGTTTCTTGACCCCTGCATTCGTGGTGGGTTCCTCTTGGGCTGGTTGACACATGTGTAGTTTTATAGGTGGAGGTAAAGACCGGTAAGGTGAAGTGCCTCTCGAGATTTAACCGCTGACGAGAGTCCTGTGGCGAGACTTCTGCTCCTCTCACAGGGGCGTAACACAGGTCCCCGCAGCCCCCGCTGTGTGGGGGGGACACGAGCTGCAGGGGGCCCCCCTCAGCACAGTACTCAGGCCTGAGAACTCAGGATTAAATCCGAAGCGGGTGCCCCTCCGTGTACCTTGCAGGGGGGCCCTCTCAACTTTCGTTACGCCACTGTCCTCTTAAGTTTACTTATATAGTGCCTCTAGCATTCGGGGCATTTGGGCGCTTTACAATCAACCAGAACAATAAATTATAACAAAGCAACGATTTTCTAGACTACAAAAACACTGCAACAAATAAACTGGAATTGAGGAGAGGGATGAAGTGAGGAGAGGGGGCAGGCTAATATCGGAGTAAAGGGGGGGGAGCAATATATGAGAGTAACAGCAGGGTGTGGGGCCTGAACATAGAGCAGTGAATTGAGAGGTAGGGGTTCAGTCAGAATCCACTCAGAAAGAAGGTTCGTGGGGTGAAGGAAATTTATACAATTTTATTGGGAGTTTGGCATCATTAGAGGCAGCCCTGCCTGGGTCCTCACCATCAGAATGAGGCATGACTTCAGCTTTTCCAGGGGATTTCAGGCCACTGGGGATGAGTTATGTGGCTTTAAATTGTCATTGAAGTCGATGTAGGACAGGGCTGTACACTGGATGGCCCCCATTAAAAGCCCCACACAGTGTACAGAAAGAACAGTTCTTATCCAGTCCTGCATCTCTTAATTGCCAACAATAGGCATTCTTTACGTAGGAATGAAATGAAATGAAATTTGTACTTGTAAAGCGCACTGTTACCCTAGGGTGTCCTGGCGCTGTACGCATACCGCTGTGGAACCCTTCCTGTCTTTTCCCTGTGAAAATGTCCACTCCTGGGCACCCCCAAGGTGAAGCCAGGCATCCCAGCGCTGGTGGGGCCGTTGTGGAGATTAAGCAAGCTATTGCCCAGAGTTGCAGAGTGGGACCCATGATTAGAATAGGCACCGAGGTGAGAATTATCAGGTCCGAGGAAATTGAGCCCAAGACCCGCCGAGGCGGGAATTGAACCCTGGTCCCGGGCCAGATCTCTGCATCAGGGTCTGCCGCTCTAACCATTGAGCCACACTTCTCCTAATACACGCACGCCTCCTAAATTGACTACAGACAGTACAAAACTCACTGGCAAGACTCATCCTTGACTTCCCTAGATGGACCCACATCACAACCCACCTCAAGAAACCACACTGGCTCCCGATCCAGAAGAGATGCTAGTTCAATATATGGTGCACGCATACAAAGCTCTGCACAATGAAAGACCGGCATACATCAGCAAACCAATCACCTTCCACCAACTGACCAGATACATGCGATCTGCCTCCCCCTTCCTCGCAGACACCCCTTTGATCCGCCGAGGCAACAGCCGAGGATGCTCCTCACGCTGGGTGGCCAAAGCCTGAAACGACCTTCCTCTGCGCTCCAGGAATTCAGGAAAGGACTGAAGACCTGACTGTTCGAAAGAACAAGAGCACCACGAAGCAGCTAGAGACTACAGAGCCTTGAGACCCTCATGGGTGATTTGCTGTGCTTACAGATCCTGATTGAGTGATTGATTGAGGTTTGTTTGATGACATCAGGTGGGGTTTGATAACTATTGTGACATAATTCTCCAGACAGCCACTTTAAATGCAAATATAGTCTGTGATTCCAAGGGATCTGCATGGGGGACCAGGATTCATGAAATCAACACAAGTAGATCTAAGACTTTGAGCTAGGACTGAGTCGAGTTTGTAACCTTCGCTTGGAAGAACACTGGATTCGGTTTCATTTAGTTTGTGTGACAAACTAACCATGCCGGTTTCAAGTTGTTCTACATATCATTGCAGGTTTGATATTACCATGGAAGTGGCCACTTTGATATTTGTAGATTGCCTATTTTCAGGTACTTTGCACCAGACTGTGAATGAACACACAAAGGCGTAATGCACCATACAAACCCAAGTAACACATGAAACCTAGCCTCTGACCAAGATGTCAAAATAATTTATTTTGGCTTCACATGTCCAGTTGCAGCTCTACACTCTCCCACACACAACAGGCACCTTCTGCAGGTGCTCGGCACTTTGCATCTTTCTATCGGGACATAGGGTGTATTCCAATTCAGCCATGTTGCCTTCGTTCAAACAAGACGGCATTGGCCGTGGAATGTTTCCATTCAAACAAACCTGTCTTTTTGGCGAGAAGGCTGATTTAGCCCTGGAGCGATCAAGCATGGATGGGTCATGGTCCAGTGCATGAGACTGGCTTCTCCCGCACACCAGTTCCACCAGCAGTGCTGGAAGTTGAGAGGATACTCAAAGGGCTGTCCTTCTGGTGACGCCAAACATCTTAACCCGTGAACCAGATCAATAACGTCTTTCTCAGCTATTAAGAGTCCGCAGTGACAGCCCCCATCTCCCCAAACCCCTGCTGCATTGCTTTAATATACCTGTGAAGGAGCCTGTAGGAGGGAGGGTGTCCTGCCACTTGACATGTGGAAGTCCATCACAATGGACCCCCATCCTCTAGATTGTCCACAACAGGTTATGCCCTTGCCTTTCAGAACTTGCCTCCTCCATCTGTCAGCTGGGGAAGCCATGCTTACATTCTGCTGCGGGACGTTCTAGCTCTTTTGACCACAGCCATGTTTGGATTCAGTCCCTGAGAAGGGGACAGAGATCCCACTTTCGTTATTTTCTTGCTCCTGTGTAGGCTTTTTGGGACTCTTTTTTTTCAATCTTTTTAACTTGGTTTTGATTTTCCTTCTGATTTTTAACAGAATGAAGTTTTAGAGTTGGGAGCCATTTTTTATCCATTGAATTGGGCCACCGCAGAGCCGCCGTTTTAGGAGGTTGCACTCTAGCGGTTGACTGATCGGCGGCATCCCTCATCTCCCTCTATAAAAAGACGCCTATGCAGGGGATGTGTGCAGCAGGCATGCCGCTGGCACACCAAAAGCAAGTTCTTCTGCATCCGTAGTGCGTCCTATGCCAGCCATGCTGCCTGTTAATGCACAAAATAATATTCAAATAGCTGTCCTAGTTGTACTTACTCTAGGGAGAAGCTATTAACATTTAAAAATAGAGCCTCCTACCCTGATGCTCTTTTTAATCCTCTGCATTCCAAGGTTAATTAGTTCATTTGTGGACATTGTGGTTTTTCCCTGACTTCCCCCAATTCCCCCCAGGGGGTTTATCTTTAGTCCCAGATATTGATAGCAACTTGAGCGACTTTTTTTAACAAACCTATATTTGACCCTCTTTATGAGCAGTCTTTATATAGGGCTTGCCTCATTAATTGCAGCTCTTTCCTCAAGCACTACACTGATGTGTTTAATCTTTTACATAATAAATGGGATTTCATGGTTCTTATTGACACATGGTTGGAGGCAACATTTGCACCATGTTAACAGTGAGGGGAACAAAATGGAAGGTAGTATTGCTGTAATCTTCAGGGATTCATTTGCGTGTACCTCTACCACACTGACGAACGTCGAGAACATTGAGGGTCTTATTTATACGTTGAACTTGACTCGGTCTTTCTTGTTTTCAGGTCTTCTGATATATAGACCCTCTGACTGTACACAGATTCTGCAATGTGACCACAGAATATCACACCAGGATATGTTTTCAAAAACTTCTGTAACTTCATGATAGATTGGTCCCCTTGACTATACTCATAACAGTCTCCCACAATTGCTTGATACAGTTGGTCACCTCTACCTGCAGTATTCTAATCTTACAGTTTTAGGCAATTTTAATTTGCATATGGATGACCCCTAATGTCTTCCTGCCGTTCAGTTCAGTCTTACCTTGGCAGGCATGAATCTTCCACAGTTGGTCACGACTCCTACGGAAGTATTTCCTTCAGATATTCTTACCTGGTTGGGTCATTTTTTAGTACCTTTTTCTTTTACTTGCATTTCACGGCAGAAGAATCGTGCTAGAGCATGGCATAACATTTCTGAGATGCCCTTCTCCCAAAATCTACAATCTTCTACCGGTTTATTAACTGGTATTCTTGATACTGATGTGTCCAATTTTAATAAGTGGCTTATTAACGCCCTTGATCCACTGGCTCCACTAAAGATTCAGGTTGTAAAAAGATCACAGCCTTCAGCCCCTTGGTTCTCGTCCTCCTTAATGGAAGAGATGAGCCGATGTAAAAATCTTGACGGTCGATAGAGAAAATTCTATTGCCCTGAAGCTAAAGCGAAATCTAAATCGGCACTAAAAAAATGTCCTAAGTCCATTCACAGTGCTCAGAGCGATTCCTTTTCCTCTTGAATCTCAATGACTTCCTGCACCCTGCGCGAGTTATCCCCTGAGACTTCAAAAAGCAGATTTTGCACAACCCTTGAACTTTGTAATGAATTATCTCAATATTTTCATTAAAAAATCCAGAGGATTTATGGTACTTTTTTACAGTTACCCCTGGTTCAGGCAGAACCCGAGCTAAAGCTGGGTCCTCCACTAATGAATTTCACCTCTATTTCAGAGGAGGGCTTTCAGAAGGAACTTGAGAAATGTGAGCCTGGATCACCGGGGGACCCTTGTCCTCCCCGAATCCTAAGAATGGTTTCTTCTACCATTAATCTGGTGCTTAACAAAATCTTGAATAATTTGCTTGAAACTGGCTTGTTTCCCTCTGCTTGTAAGCAATTATTTTTTCTCCCTATATTAAAGAAACCCTATTGCAGACCTGGCTTTACTGAATAATTTTAGACCAATTTCTCTCCTACTGGCGGCTGCAGAATTCATGGAGAAATTGGTAAATAGGCAGCTAACTTCATTACTTGGATCTAATAACCTGCTGCATATTTCTCAATCTGATTTTTGCTCGGGTTTCAGTACTGAATCCACTCATTCATCAAAGAGAATCTGGATTATGGGCGATCTGCCATGGTAGCTTTGATTGAACTAGCAGCTGAGTTTGATACGGTTGCGCACTCCACCTTTATAGACAGATTTATTGGCTGGTATTCAGGGCTAGGCTTTTACGTGGCTAAAATTGTTTTTGGAGGACAGATTGTAGTAGCCGATGTATCTCCATTCGTTTACCTCCTCCCCTAAACCTCTTCAGTACGGAGTCCCTCAGTGCTCAGCCCTGAACCCCACCCTTTTCACTTTATATCTAGCACCTCTGGCTCAGCTGATTGAATCCTGGGGCGTGCAGGTGGTGTCTTATGCTGATGACACCCAGCTCCTCTTGACTTTTCAAGAGCATAATGATAATACCCTTATTACTTTCAAACAGTGCCTACAAGGAGTCACTGATTGGATGAATGCCAACTTTGTCAAATGAAATTTGGATAAAACCCAAATCCTCTTTTTTTGGGTCGAAGTGTCTACCTACCCAAGTACTTGGTGGCTGGAGGAAATCAATCCCCCTGTTCCCCTCTTCTGCCAGAAATTTGGGAATAATTTTTGATTTGAACCTTTCATTCTCATCGTAAATCAAATAAAGTATCAGCGGTCTGTTTTGCTGTTCTTAAATCTTTGGAGAAGATGTTGCATTTGGCACCGGAGTACACTCGAGAAATGATTGCTCACACAATGGTAACATCGAGACTAGACTATGCGAATAACTCTACTTGGGCCTTCCTGCTTTTCTAATTAAAGACTACAGATAGTGTAAAATGCAGCAGCAAGATTGATTGTGAGAATTCCTTATCAGCTATCCATCTAGCTGTATCTGAAGCAGTCACATTGATTGTCAATAGCCAACACTATTAAATTTAAAGCACTTATTTTTGCTTTTAGAGCATTCTCAGGATACAGACCTCACTAGCTGAGGAAAAGACTATGTCCTTACTTGCTATATAGATCTCTCAGATCGAACATTCTTAGAATTTTGCAGGTCCCAAAGATCTCGAAGACCAGATTAAGGGGCAGATCTTTTCCATATCTGACATCCAAAATGTGGAAAGCACTGCCTGTTAGCCTTCGTAGTTCTTCCTCTGAACCTATTTTCAAAAAAGAATTAAAAACCTTTCTTATTGATAGGGCCTAGATCCTGCTGCTCTCCTACAGCTTAGGTCAGTGTCTCTTGCAGGTATCACCGGGACGCTTCTTATGAAGCAGCTGTGCACTGTATAAATTCTTTTTGCTTTGATAAAAGGGATTGTGGTCTCCATCCCATTAGACCTTCATTTTCTAAATACCATCCTCCTTAAGGAGAAGTTCAGATTGCCTTCTTTGCCACTTGTCCTCTTAGCTTTGAAGCAGCAAGACTGGATGGTGTCTCTTAAATTGCTGGACAATTATTTTCCTATATTGATCCTGCAGTTGCAAAGGAGGTACCTTAATTTTGTGGAGGAATCCAGCCGCTATCAATTCGTGGTCCTGTCATTTGGAATAATATTGGCACCTTGTGTCTTCACGAGGCTGATATTAGGAGTTACAGCACATCTTTGGAGGTCGGGATCTCTGTATTCTCAGACCTCAATGACTGCCTGGTGAAGGTGGCCCTCGCACCACCTGCAAGCATAGTTTCCCTGCTCCTCGACCTGGGGTTTTCTATCAACCTCTATAAAGCCCCAGTGAGCAGACAGGATTAGTGCATTGAGACAGTGGTATCCACCAGAGGAGACCGTAACCTAATTTGTGGAAACCCAATGTCCTGTGTATCTCCCTATTCATAAGGACCAAGGATTCATACAGAATTGTAAGGCTAGGGTGTCACGCTTCATCATTGGCCAGGCGCACTCGACAGAGAATAATCGATTGGTGAGTGGGCTCCCTGTGTTGACAGGGAGCACTTATGATGGGCAGTGGAGTTGTGGAATCTAATATATGAAATAAAAATCTCAGACTGCTCCCAAAGTATCCCCTCTGTTGTTAGGAGAGTGTAGGGATGATGACAAAGAGATGAAGTGATGCCTAGGAGTGTCAATTACTCCTGCATCTGCTTGGTGAACATGCTTCAGGCTTCTATCGGTTTCTATCAACCTCCCCATATCACACCTCCTCTTCATCCCAGTGGAGCTGAACACCGTCTTCCTCAAGGCTTGTGATCCTGGTATTTTGGGAGGGAGGTCTTCTCCCTGACAGCAGTGCATCTTCTACCCGCCTCCGCCATCTTGGTGGAGCCTCGTGCTCAGTGGCACACACATGCACTGTAGTGGTGCCTTCATTTACCATTGGGGAGTCCTCACGGACAATATTAAGATTACCCTGGCCGGAGCTGGAGACTTAAGGTGGTGGCTGGCGATGGTACACCTTTAAATTGGGAAAGATGGTTCTGTCCTCTGCTCGCAGTGGCGACGGTGGGAACGATTCATCCTGTTTTTGTTGGGACGGTTGCCTTGATGCACTGGAGGACAGAGGCCTCTGGTCCCCCTCAGAGCAGAAGCTTCATCTTGATCTGGTCGAGCTGTGGGCTGTTTACCCGGCGCTCAAAGTATCCTTTGAAGATCATATGAGCGCGCTGTAGGCACTGCCTGCTCAGCCTCCTTTCACTCATTTTTTTTCTAGACAAGCTGGTCCTGTGAACTAAAGCATTTTTTCTTTCCAAAGTGGTCATCCCAGTTTAGCTTGTACCAGCCGTAACCTCGCTGGCATTTTACCCACTCCTCACTGGTTCGCAAATTCCCCTTTCTGACATGTGGTTGTGTGGATGTTCATAAGCTTGAAAGTTAGTTTTGGTGCACAGTTATTTCTGTCAATCGTCTCCATCTCTGTGGGTGTGAAAATAAGGGACAGGGAAGTGATGTCCATGTGCCAGGTTGGTGCCTTATAAGCCTCCGTGACATCATATCCTGGGTGGATCCTGAACCCATGCTGGAGCTGAGGTGCCACCTATCGGAACAGAAGAGCTATTTCAACTTTCTGGACCTGGTCTGGCGCCTTGAACAGATTCCAGTGGTGGGGGATCTGCAAGTAGATAGAGTAGCCACTAGAAAGACAGTGATTGAAGGGAAGGAACTTGTTCATTTATAATGCAGAATATTCCATTGCATGGAAGGGAGTAGAAAGCCATAAAATTAACAATATGTCGTCATTTAAAAACATGCTGTAAAACAAGAGCATGTAAATCAAAGAGAGATGAATAAATACAAAGGGGAGACATTGTCTCGCCCTTGTAGGGTTTAATATGTGTAGAATAAAGTACCAGCAACTGTAGATTATAAGGATATTGGAAGTCTACATGATGTATTATCCTTTAGAAGCGTGTGGGCACAGACTGAGTGAATTTGATTGCTGTGGCGTTCTGTGATACCATATAATATCTTTTTTTTCTGTAAAGTTAGGGGGTATTTTGTTCCTTATAATTGGTGGGTTCCTGTGACAACCTAGTCAAATGTGAGGCCTGTTTCCCAGCCATGCATGGTGTTTAGACAAGTTTTAACTAATGAGAGTCATCGCCCGGTCTGCCCCAGAGAGTAATAATTGACTTCTCTCTGGCACTGACAAAGCAAAATGGCCTGTCCCCAGGTAGCCACAGGCCAGCAAAGCCCCTCAGGCTAGCAGGGGCGGCTCCTCCGGAATGGCGGAGAAGTGTTGCCCCACTGGTCAGAGTCAGTGACAGAAAAATAAAATGATAATAAAATCATAATATTTTTTTCTGTGACTGGCTGGCAAGCCTGTGTAGTGTGGGGGGGGAGGGGCTATGATGAAAGGGAGGAGTGGTGGGCAGTTTAGTGTGCATGTAAGTTTGGCTGGCTGTCTTAGGCCGGCCAAACAGACATGCACACTTCTATTTCTCCAAACCAGCTGTATTCACAGCTTTTTTGGAGAAAAGCTGTAGGCTTCCATGCAGTGTCTGAGCGGCAGAGCAGGCCGCTCAGACCAGTCCTGGTGCTGCTCTCATAGCATGAGAGCAGCATGTGGATTGGGTGGGGAGCCTGTGCTTTCCAGTGTCTGCGGGAGAGAAGCAACGAGGTGCCAGGTAAGTATTTTTTTTTTACATTATTATTCTTTTTCCCCTCATTCCCCCCCACTTGCATTTTCGGCGGCCGCCACTGCAGGCTAGCGCCTCTCTTCAACACCAAGCCTGGCTCTGCAGTAAAGTTGGAGTGTTTCCTTTGGCACTTTTTGTTTATCAGTCCAGAGCAAGAGAGCAAGAGTAAGAAGGGGCAAGAGAGTAGTTGAATCAGAAGTAAGGTAACATTATTTGTAATGAGGCCTGTAGCAGCAGGGAAAGGGGAGGCATTGGAAAACCTGAGGAAATGTGGTATAATACTACTGACAGGTCAACGTTTACTAAAGCCACTTGTAGCATGTATGCAAAATCGTACATTATTGTATGAGTAATTAAAATCTTTACAATATTAAGAACTTTACAAAATTTTACGGATAAAATACTTATACAGAAGATCAATGAGACCGTGGTTATTTTTAAATTAGGATTACATGTTGATAAGAGATAAAATACTTGGGTGCGAGATTACGTCTGGGAACTGGATTTATGAAGCGGATGCAACAACATTAATAGAAGTGCAAACAGCGTAATAAAGTGCTTGATCACAGGTGGGGTGCTGTCTGCCAGTACTTGCAGAACTGTACCGGTGTAGTAGACTCTTTTGGGTCAGCACCATGCAATAGGCCCCAAAATGGCAACGAGGGACTTTCTGCTTAGAGGATTGTACTAACAAGTTTATAAAGTGCTTAAAGTGCCTATTCTCAGGTAGAGAACTAAGTACGCTGCTACAGCATTCAACTCTTGTTACTGCAGTGGGGGAATGATTTAAGCTGGGGCGGCTCCTCCATTTGAGTGGAGGAGCGCCACCCCAGAGCTGAAAAATAAAATGGTAATATGGTTCATTTATTACCATTTTATTTTTTAGCCACCCCTCCTGAACCCTGAACTAAGTGTCAGGATGGGGCAGGCCAGTGCTGCCGAGTGGCAGCAGAAGGAAGCTGTGCACTTTAAAATGCACATGTCTCTTTGGCCGGCCAGCCAGCAATGCACATTTTAAAGTTCTCTAACCTAGTTGTCTTAGACAGCTGGCTTTGAAAAAGCACAGGCCTCCAGTGCTCTTAGAAGCGCTGAGAGCGGCCGCTCTATCCTATCCTGGTGCTGCTTTCATGCTGTGAAGGAGGTCGACGTCGAACTGCAACTCACTAATGTAAGTCTTTTTTTACAAATATTTTTTTCTGCCACCACTCCCTTCGCTACCACTCTCGGTACAAGCCAGCCGCCACTGGATTTAAGAACCGTGTCATTGATTGGGTGCTAGAGTAGGGTGACCAGGTGTCCCGGATTTGCCAGGACGGTCCCGGGTTTTCACCCGCTGTCCTGGCAGATTTCAAGAAATTTAGCTCATGTCCCTGTTTTTAAAGAGGGTCGACTGAAAACGGCAGGAGGTGCTTTTTTATGTTTCACAAAGCAGGGATAGTTCGCACCTGTTTCAAGAAAGCAATTTAATTAACTGGCAAGCTACTGGGTTTAAAAATTGCATTTTATGTGTGTTCTTACTGCCTGTTCTGTAATTCTCTGGTGAGGAGCGCTGTCATTCTGTGTGCTCGCTTGAAGTAAAATTGTAGTCCTTCTTCTATTTTTGTGAAATGTCCCGGTTTTTGGCTTTAAAATTCTGGTCACCCTATGCTAGAGGGATATCAAAGATGGTGTCTGTCAGGTTGTCCATGTCTTAGCAGCCTGGTCATGCACAGTTTTGATCAGCCGATTCCAGGGCTATAATTTACTGCAGCAGCGTGATGCCTTACTTGTAGCATGCATGTACAAGTAAAGCGCAGCAAGCTATAAAAATGTATCCTGGCTCTGAGGCCACAGCGGCTGCCATTTGATGAGAATGCCCCAGTTACTTACCGGTAATCCTCATTACTCCGAGTCTTCCTCGCCACCGTATAGTTTCCCATCCCTCCCTGCCCTGTTGCGTATGGCTTCATTTTTTTTGTTGTGGCTTTGGAGACAGGATGTGCTGTGGATGAACTTCCTCCTTATAAGAGGAAGCCAGCCATATTGGAGGGATGGGAGGATAGTATGCTAACGTTTGACTTGGGAGTTTATGTGGGAGGCTAAAGCTTATCATGTAATTACTGTGGCGAGGAAGATGGACTAGGAGGTAATGTGAAGTCCTGGTTAGTCAGAGCCTTTCCTCCTGAATAACGTCTACATTGCATTGCTGCGGTAGCTCAGTGGACTTATGCACTGATTTTAGAGATGTGTGTGTGTAACCTGAAGGTGACCGGTTCTTATCCCAGTGGGGTCACTCAGTGTTCTATTCTTCTGGCATCGATAAAATGAGCACCCCTGAGATGGGTGATTATTGACACCTACTGTCAGGGTCTAGGCCAGGCACGTGGCAGAGCGCACTGTAGAAATGAAGGGGCAGATTTACAATGAAAGTGACTCAGTGCGTGCTGCAAGCCATTTGGCTGCGCCACACTGAGTCACTTTCAAAGCACAGGGATGCGACATATTTACAACAATATGTCGCATCTCTATGCTTCCCCCTGCCATGCGCCGGCGCAGGCACCCTTGCACCATGGTGCAAGGATGCCTGCGTCGTGGGGAGATTGTTTTTGTTCAGGAAGGGTTCCCTATGTGTGCTACAATAGCACCTATAGAAGTTGAAAAACGGCATTGTTTCAATGATTGTTTATGTGCAGGAAGGGAACCCTTCCTGAACAAAAACAATCAGTAGAGGTGATTTCCTTACTGTGTGTGCTGCAGCACGCATAGAAACAGGAAAAAAAACGAGGAGAAATGAATACATTTCTCCTTGTTGCGGCTCCCTACGCCTCCCCTGGGGAGGCGTAGCATTCACACGGATTTCCAGATTTACGATTCCTCGTAAATCTGGAAATGTGTCTGGTTCCATGGGTGTTGCGTGGGAACACCCACAGCAACACCCATGGAACGCCCCTTTCACGCAAAGTGCTGCGTGTAAAGGGGCGATATTTACAAGGACAGGAAAAGTCACGCAGGGTGGCTTTTCCTGTCCTTGTAAATATGGAGCAGTAAAATGCGCCACCGGTACGTCACAAAAAGTGACGCACCGGTGGCGCAAGGGGCTTGTAAATCTGCCCCGTAGTGTTTGTGTTTATTTTTGCTTACTGAGTCGACAATATGCCTCCGGAGTGATTAGTGCTAGATTATTTGTAGTTGTGATTTTATTTTTGCACTATATGGAGTGCATTAATAGATTCACATTGGTATTCTGCTGTGTGATGATTCTCTGTCAGTTCTAGGCCCTGAGTTACCTCAATGACTAGTTTCCCCCCAAACCCCTTAAAGCACCACTGCCTCTCTCTATCTTGTCACATCATATTCAGAGTCTGTTGCATCACCTAGAAGGCAGCGAGTTCCAGCCTCCCACCATGGCTGGTGCACATGTCCAAGAGCAGGAGTGGAGTATGCAACATCGCGAGACTCAGGCAATGGAAATTCAGCAAATGGAAGCCAGGCCATCAGGATCTATCCTGCTACATTCCAAAGGTATGCAATCCATATGTAGCCATATAAGGCAAGACACATGCAACTGTGGAAAGAACTGAAGACACACCACTTCAAGCAACACCGTGTGCCTGTGTGATCCTCTTCACAAGTGGTTGCACATCTCTCGAAGATATCCCCTCCTGCAATGTGTACGTGTTGTTTTGTGGTGTTTCACACTCGTGCATTGCTCTTTGCAGCTAGGTGCTCACTGTGCAACGATATGCACTTCGAGCAGTGCTTTAAATGGGCCGGTACTCACCGGTACTGAGTACCGGCACTTCTCATTTTCACCGCTCTGAGTACCGGCACTTCTCTGCTGCCAAGGAGAGTACCTGTACTCATCAAAGGTAGGCTCATTGTTGCTTTGGCTCACGAGCACGAACGAGGCTGTCCGACACCCAAAGCGCCTCTAGCCCAAGCTGAGCCACCTCTAAACAATTCAGCAGGGCTCACCTGCATAATGTCCGGTGTTCACCACCACGCTGTGTTTGACAGAGCAGGGTCCATTCAGGCCCTGTTCTGTCAATCACATTCACACCATGGTGTGCATTTGTGCACACTCGAATCCAGGCATCCCGCTGACAGCAGCAATTAAGAAAGCCACGAGAGATGAGTGTAAAATGGCCTTTATCCCACCTGAGACTTTTGTGTGAGTGTCTGTCTGCTTGTGTCTGGGTGTTTGCCTGCTTGTGTGCGCATGTTTGTGTGTGTGTGTGAGAGAAAAGCGAGTGAAAGAGGGAGAGAATCCAGACACTAGGGAGGTGTTTTAAAGGACATTCTTGGAATGCTTTGTGTGAGCATTGCTGCTTGTTTCTGTGAGTGCGCACTCAAGAATATATAAGTATTCGGCCACATAGTAGAAGTGTCATATGTCTTGTCCTTAGCCCCGCCCCTAGCCCCGTCCACTTGCTACACTTATAGCTCATTTTAAGAGTACCTGCACTTATTTTTTCCCATTTAAAGCACTGACTTCGAGTCTATCCTTAAACCACCAGCCAGGTTCCTGCCTCTCTGCATTCTCTTCCTGGGCTCCTTTTCACAAACCCCCACAATCTGTAGACCTCACCAGTAGACCACAGTGCCCGCTGCCCCCTGCACACAACACGGTGCGTTGCAAAAGTTGAACTGCTCATTGAAAGGAAGGTGTATCATGTTTACAACAGTAGGTGGTGGGTAGAAAACAGAAAAAACAAACTGTCCGTGAATGCCCCAACTTTGGGGATTCTGAATTCTTTTTCTAGCAAAACACCGAGTTGTCGAAGTAGTCTGCTCAACTAGGGCCCAGGTGGGTTGGAAAATAGAGCACGGGGGGCGATACAGTTCTAGAAGAGGGGGGAGGAGGTGTTAACCCTAACGTCTTATAACAGGGATGTGCAACGTAGGGCCAGAAGGGCTGCAAGTACATGTCCCACTGCAGGTTTTCAGGGCAGCCAGTGATTATTGAATTGTATGCAAATTAACCTTTTGTCAATATCCAGAAAATCTATCTTGATTCCTGTCCTAGACCTACGGTGTTTGTCCGTTTACTAAAATTACCCCACTGACCTGGGAAAGGGCAGGGCGACCTGTTCCTAAAGCCTCTTTGCGATGTTGCCTTCCGTGAACCTTTATTTGTCCTTCTTCCTTAGTGAGGGGCAGGCATTTATTTGCTGGTCGTAAACTACCTCCAAAGAGGGAAATTACACATACATGTTAACATATATTATTCAAGTAGTTCCAGGCATGAGTGAAAATATAAGCTTTAAATTATTGCCCTCCAGGGTTTATCATTTCCTTTAGAAATGCAACAAAGGATTCCGCTATCCCTCCCAAGTATTATTTTTTTAAGCAAGGAAAGGGCTTTCCGCGCTGAAACTTTTCAGACACTCACCCCCAGTCACAGATCTGGGTTGAATCCATCATCGTTCTTTAGCTCACTTCGCCACCCCAGTTCAGACACAGCTATATGCAAATCAGTCTTGACCCTGTGCCTCATGGGAACAGTCCAGCCCAAACTTGCAAGCCATGTCTTCCCTGGACCGGAAACAAGCATCCTGGGACCGGTTTCGGCCTAACAGCCCTCATCAGCCAGGCAGGCTTGAATCCAGTGGCCAAGTGATCAAGGGACCCAAGTCTGGGTATACCCTGCCAACTTAGGGCGAACAAAGCAAACACAAGGAGATGATGGACGGAGCGCTGAAACGTTTCAGACACTCACCCCCATTCACAGATCTGGGTTGAATCCATCATCGTTCTTTAGCTCACTTCGCCACCCCAGTTCAGACACAGCTTTATGCAAATCAGTCTTGACCCTGTGCCTCATGGGAACAGTCCAGCCCGAACTGCCAAGCCATGTATTCCCTGGACCGGAAACAAGCATCCTGGGACCGGTTTCGGGCTAACAGCCCTCATCAGCCAGGCTAGCTTCAATCAAGTGGCAATGTGAGCAAGGGACCCACGTCTGGGCATACCCTGCCAACTTAGGGCGAACAAAGCAAACACAAGGAGTTGATGGACGGAGCGCTGAAACTTTTCAGACACTCACCCCCAGTCACAGATCTGGGTTGAATCCATCATCGTTCTTTAGCTCACTCCGCCACCCCAGTTCACACACAGCTATATGTTTTGTAAAGAAAATACTCCATAAATGAAGTAAAAAGAAGATTTATTAAGTGTGGTACAGCAAACCCCCAGCAGCCGGTCTTCCTGCAGCAACCTCTGCCTCTCTCCTGGATTCCAACAGCCTGCATTCCAGTAGTAGAAGCATGCAGTTGCTAGGAACCCTGCTGCCAAGGATACATAAACTAAACACAGAACATAACATAATGCAAATCCGTCTTGACCCTGTGCCTCATGGGAGCAGTCCAGCCCGAACTGCCAAGCCATGTCTTCCCTGGACCGGTAACAAGCATCCTGGGACCGGTTTCGTTCTAACAGCCCTCATCAGCCAGGCTAGCTTGAATCCAGTGGCAAAGTGAACAGGACCCACGTCTGGGCATACCCTGCCAACTTAGGGCGAACAAAGCAAACACAAGGAGATGATGGACTGAGCGCTGAAACTTTTCAGACACTCACCCCCAGTCACAGATCTGGGTTGAATCCATCATCTTTCTTTAGCTCACTTCGCCACCCCAGTTCAGACACAGCAATATGCAAATCAGTCTTGACCCTGTGCCTCATGGGAACAGTCCAGCCCGAACTGCCAGGCCATGTCTTCCCTGGACCGGAAACAAGCATCCTGGGACCGGTTTCGGGCTAACAGCCCTCATCAGCCAGGCTAGCTTGAATCCAGTGTCAAAGTGAGCAAGGGATCCACATCTGGGCATACTCTGCCAACTTAGGGCGAAAAAAACAAACACAAGGAGATGATGGACGGAGCGCTGAAACTTTTCAGACACTGACCACCAGGTGGCACTGCTCCACTGGTGTTTTTTGTTGTTGTATTTTTTGCAGATTTATATAGCGTGAGCTCGACCTGAAGGTATTGGAGCACTTTACGTTACACAAGGACACATTCATTTATGGTAGGCACAGGGAGATGAAATGATTTGCCCAGAATCACTGGATGCTGAGCCGACGCCGGAACCTGGTTCCCCAGCTTCAAAGTCGGCAGCTCTGACCGTAAGGCCATAAAGTCTGGCTTCACAGCGTAGTTATAGTGGTCTTCAGTGATTAACACAGTGTTATATTGCATACCTGCCAACCTGAACAAAAATCTCACCTGAGGGGGCGGGGCCCAGTGCGAGAAGTACTTAAGAGGCACTTTTCCCCCTCCCTGCCTCCAAGCCCCCTCCTACAAAAACAAAAGCTCGCTAAGGCTGGTGCCGATGTCCTTAATGAACGTCGGCAGTTCAAAGCCTCGGAAAAGGGGCTAGAAATCCACTGTGTACAGTGGTCTTCATCTTGTTTTACCTTCCAGTGTGCGCCTGGGGCACAACTAGATCCAAACTTTGGGGGGGGGCAGGGGGTGCTAACACTCCCAGCCAGGGCTGGCCCGGTACTCCTAGCCAGGGCTGGCCCAAGCACTGGTCACACACGGTGCAACATTGTTTTTGGCGCCCCTCCCTCATTTCCTCCTTTTCCATGAATTACCTCAGTACCACTCACCAACAATGCACCTCATCTCTTTATAGCACCTTTCTGACAAACATTTCATTTGTTTATAGGACTACTCATAGTACACACACGCATGGTACACGTTCTTTGTGGCAGGCACATTAATCCTCTGCAATGTGTGGGTGGCGGAGTCCCCCTGTGAGTGCACGGTGAGCGATGCGACAGTGTGAGAGTAGGGTAAGAGAAGTGACTGCAGGGTGAGTGAGGTGACCATATGGTGTGGATGTAAGTGTAGAGTGGGATGAATGAATGCATGGTTAGTGATGGGCTTGTTTGAGTGAGATTGCAGATTGAGCAGTGAGGGGGACAGGTGGGTGAAGTGTCACATGAGTGCGGGTGAGTAGTGTGTTTGTGTGACTGCAGGGTGAGGTACAGGGTGAACAGCGCAAGTGCATTGTGAGTGCAGAGTGATCGCTGTGAGTGCAGGGTGAGCGGGTGAATGGTGTGAGTGCATGGTGATCAGTGTGAGTGCATGATGATCGCTGTGAGTGCAGGGTGAGTGTGAAAGTGAAGGGCGAGAATGAGGAGTGAGTTGTCTGAATGCAGGGTGCATTCCCAGACACTTGAAGTAACTCAGCATGCTATTGACTGTGGCATAGAGTTTCAGATATAAGTTAAACTTAAATAGGAAGATGGGTTTCTGTTGCAGTAACCTCCCCCCCCGACTTTTTGCTAGATTTCTGATGCACTTTGACTTGATGTGCCCTGGGTCCCTGCCAATCAGGTTCGCAGGACCTGTGTTCTTTCCCAAAACTGTACCTTTGTACCCCCAGTTGACACCTCTCTGGCCACAAGCAAGTCCCTTGTAAAAGGTACCATGGGTACCAAGGGCACTGTGACCAGGGAAGGCCTCTAAGGGCTTCAGCACATATTGTGTCACCCTTAGAGGTCCTGTACCTGAACACACACACACTGCCATTTCAGGCTGCGTGTTTTGGTGCCGAGAAAAGTGAAGAGTCGACATGGCACACATTCCTGTGTGCCATGCCTGCAACCCACTGCCTATGGTATAGGTATGACCCCCCTCTAGCTGGGTGAACAGTACCACTGGTGAGGGGACAGTTGCATGAACACTGTACCCTTACAGTGTCCAAGTCCATTTTTAGACATTGTAGGTGCAGTAAAGCCATAAAGAGTATATGGTCTGGGAGTTTGTCATTACGACTCCACAGCACCATAATGGCATTACTGAATTCTGGGAAGTTTGGTAGCAAACTTCTCAGCATAATAAACCCACACTGATGCTAGTGTGGGATTTATTATACAATGCACTCAGAGGGCATATTAGAGATGCCCCCTGAAAAACGACCAGCCTCTGGTGCGTTCACTGACTGGTACACACCAGCCTGCCACCACAAGCCATGTTTCTGGACCCTTGGGGTGGGAGCCTTCGCTCCCTGAGCCCAAAAACAAAGCCTTTCCTGGGCGTAGGTGGTCACACCTCCCAGGCCAGGAAGAGCCATCTGTGGCAGGGGAGCTTCAAAGGCCTGGCAGCCTTTGTAATGTGACCCCCAGCCTCTCCTGCTATCAGGAGCAGGCCCCCTTCCTGTCTCCCCTCCTTTTCGGTGGGAGGACAGGCGGGAAAAATTAGCACAGCCCAGAAGGTGTGCCCACCTCTGCCAATCCCACCCCTCAGGTGAGGGAGGCGAGGTGAAGCCCACTCTTCAGTGCCCGCCATCTTGCAGATGGCAGGCACTCTCCAATCAGGATTAGGGATTGTGCCCACTCGCCCACGTGGGGTGAACACACCAAGGGTGTAGTCACCCAAGGTCAGTAGACTATTGGCTACTGACCTCGAGACCCCTAAAACGTCCCCTAAATTCAGTATTTAGGGGGCAGCACTGAACCAAGAAGACAGATTCCCGCAACCTAAGAAGAAGGACAAAAAAAAGACGCCCAGCACAGGAGACTGCAGAAAAGAAATGACTTGGCCCCAGCCCTACCGGCCTGTCTGCAGTTTCCAGAGATCCTGCCCCAAAAGTCACCTTGTCCTGCAGCCAGCAACCGCTAGAACCCTTGGGAGGACTGACTGCCTTCAACAAAGACCGGATCTCCTGTGAACAGGAGCTCTGTTCAAAAGAAACTCCCAAGACAGACTCTGAGCCTGCTGAGGACAAAGAAACCTGACGCCTGGAACCACCACTGCACACGATGCCTACTGCCCAAATCTGGGTGGCCCACCGGTCCCAGCGAGGTCCCCCAGCACTCCAGGGTCTGAGTCCACTGTGGGTTGATCCCTCCAGGACTCCCCGACGTCACCTGCAGCCTCTGCGCGGAGATCCCCCAACGGCGAGTGGCCCGGTAAGGTGAAATCCGACCTCAAAAGACACCCCAGCATCCAGCCGCCCTGCACCCTGGAGAAGAGAACCCGAGGTGCACCTACGCCCTGAGCCCTCCATCTTACCTGCCCAGCTGTTGGTTCCTCCCGGGAGTCTTCCTGGATCGAGCCTGCAGCCAAAAAACAAAACTGGCAATCCCTATTGAAAACAACAGGGCACCTGATGCCAAAACAGCACCCTGCACCTGGCCGCCCCTGTGCAGCTGTGGGTGCACCTTGTGTGCTAACTCGGACCCCCCTTTGCCCTGAGCCTAACACCAGGAGCTTTGCTCCCACAACCTTGTGGCCTACTTGTGAGCAGCCACCGACCTGAGGCCCCCTATCCCCATTGGATAACATTGGGCCTCAGCACTCTGCACCCAGCCACCCTAGTGCCGCTGAGGGTGTTCTGAGAGTGCATCCTCGACCCTGGGGTAACCCTGGTTCTAACCCCAGAATACCAACTCCCACAAACCAGTACTTACCTGCAAACCGATTACTTCATTTCCTCCCATAGGATTGCATTGACTGCTTTTCCTTGAAAATTCTTCTAAGTGTGAAGTTGGTTTGTATGAAACATTGTAAAACTGCATATGTGTAAAAACTAAATCACATACCTTTTGTCTAGGAAATGTCTCAGTGTGATATCTAGGCATATCACACTGATTAGCAAAAGTAACTTAAGAAGTAATCTAAAAATAACGTGCACAGTAATCTGTAAAGTAACTTCGAACTGTTGACTTACCTGTAAATCAACCAACTGCATTTGAACCTGCATTCAACTGTAAATCACTGTATAAGATTTTGCAAAGTATTATTTCACTTACCTGCACCAGGCCTGGCTTGGTTTTAGAAATAAAATAACTAAATATTTGTATACAAACAAATTGGTCTGAGTTCAGTCTTTGAGTGTGTGACATCATTTCTTGCCTGAGTGTGTACAATAAATGCTTAACACTACCCTCTGATAAAGCCTTACTGCTCGCCCACACTACCACAAATAGAGAGTAAAGTGCTATCTACTTTTACCTCTGCCTAACTTTGGGGTTCCACTGGACTCTGTGCACACTATACCTCATTTTGGTACAGTATATACAGAGCCAGCTTCCTACAGGGGGTCCCTCAAAGGGGCGATATAATTAAGGGCGTGGCTTAAAACATTTATGCTAAAAATCTGTGCTCAGCATAATGTGCCGCCCGACTGGTATTTTGCTGCTTCTGTTATTGCCTTCACATAAGTAACATTACACCTACAACAAGCCAGGACTATTGGCTTTGTCAAAGGTTGTTAGTTGCATAAGATAAATACATTACATGCATACATACAACTATGGCTTCATTGTATATAATATTGAAAATGCTTTAGGTCTTGTGTAAGAGGTTTTGGCGTAATGGCTAGAGCTGCTAACTTTGGAGCTGAGGAAGCAGGTTTGAGTCTCAGCGTCAGCTCAACATCCTGTGTTTCTGGGCAAATCATTTAATCGTCTGTGCCTACCAAAAAATAAATGAAGATGTCCTTGTTGGTGCTCATGTAAAGCACTTCAAGTTTAGCAATACAGAACTGCAAAAAAAATAAAAGTTACATCAAAACAGAGAACTGCTGCAGAGTTAAGAATTATTTTTTCAGTCTGAGTGTGAGGTTGAAAATGGAGAGCCCGATAGGGACCCGTCTCGGCACCTGCTTTTATGAACTGCTGGTGCTGAGCACCGGCAGGACACGGCCCACTTAAAGCCCTGCTATTATGGCATTAATCAGGGATCGAGGGTGAGGAATAAATAATGTGCTGATCCTGCAACAAACTTCCAGTCTTATGATTAGGGTTGCCAGATTATTATTTTGATGTCCCAGACGGTACAAAAATAAGCAGTCTCCTAAAGCCGTATTTTCAGCATTTATCTGTGCATACTTCGAACAGCAAATATAAATAGAAAGCACTTTTAATTGGTTCTAGGGGTGCCTGAAAGATCCATGACTGATAATTAAAGGGAACAAAGACAGAGAAGTCACATTACAAATGAATACATACTTTTTTATTTATAACTCTATTTAGTGTCAAGGCAAGGTCTTTACAGGCTCTTTAAACAACAAATGGCTGGCATTTTCTTTTGGCAACCCTACTTTATATTCCTTTTCATAAAATGCATTCTCACACTACGGCAGTAAATGTAAAATACAATGTAAGGAATTGGCCGTGTGGGGGCCCAGGGGGTACTGGAACCAGAAAAAAACTAAGCCTCTGTAACCAGTTAACAAAGGTATGTAAATATGCAAATGGTCTTTAAAGATCTGTGAAAAACTCGGGCGGGCCGGAGATAAGACTCCAGACACTGCCCAGCCGAGCCCACAGCAGCTCGAGCTGCAGCAGCCCAGGCTGAGACACACGACGGGGGGGGGGGCTGAAGACATTTCAGCCCAACGGGCATTGTGCGCCTGCTGTGCACTATCTGCTCCTTACCGGGTGACCAGGCCCGTGTGAGATGGCAGGTCTGATATTGTAATTAGCATGAATGCGCTGCAATCCTTATTTACCACCTCCCTCCCCTTTTTTCCTGTTGGCTTTATACTTCTTCCTTGTCTATTGTATGCCTTACTGTTTCCTATTGGGCCTAGGGTGACCAACTGGCCTAGATGCAAATTCAGGACGGAGAGTGTAAAAATCAGGACAAAGGGTCAAAATTCAGGACAAAAATTCAGGACAGAAGGTCAAAATTCAGGACAAAAATTCATCCAATAAAATGGACTATTCATTACACGTTTACCTTATTTCTAGCAGGAAGTGAACCCCTAGCCCTCCCCAACCCTCTGTAAAATTGTCTTGTTTCATCCTATTAAGTTTAGGCAATTAATTAGAAGTCAGGTGTACTTTCAAATGCACTATTTATCACCATGGTTACTAAAAATGTATTGGAGGAGAACGCCCATCCCTCCTGCCTGATATCAAATTGTCTGCCATTCCTTTGTATTCACCAACGATATAGGCTGAACGTGTTTTAAAATGAGCGATTTGCCACTCATGTCCCAAAATCATCAGTAGAAAAACCTGCATATTCATGTAAAGGTCCCTTTAAAAATTATATACAATTTTCCCCATTTCTGCTGGCCCACTTTGCCGTAAAATGCACTGTCTACCACATTATCTGAAATGTGGCACCGTACTACCTAAAGAACATATAGTTAAGCGAGAGTGAGACTTTAAAAAAAAAAATCTTTATGGGGATTGGTCCCATTCTGACCCTTCTGTGAGGGGAGAGATTTGGTTGCACCGAATCGGGGTGGGGCTGCTGCAGGCCCTTAAGATTGCAGCAGGTGTCCGTGCTAGCCCCTGCTGTGAAAGTTAAAGAACTCCCAGGCTGCCTGCAGGGGTACATCTCGCTCTAATGGCCGAAATTACGGACAAAAGGCGTCCATGAAAGAATTCCTCACGGACAACGGACAAGAGGCCCAAATAACGAGCGGTCCGTGAAATTTACGGACGGTTGGTCACCCTAATTGGGCCATGTGCACGAGCTTAGAATGTGGGGTGGGTAAATGTTCTAAGGTTGACCAGGGGCATAGCGCAACATGCTGTAGAGAGGTGGGGTGAGAAGTAACACACCGCAAGAGCTTTCAGAAGCACGCCTGAGAGAGGAGTGTTGGCTCCACCCACATGTTGGGACTCTTGAGAACAGCCATGAATGAGCAGCCGGGCTTTTGTTGCAGTTTTTCCTTAGTGTGAAATCTTATGCTCCATAAAGCAGAGTCGAGTGGGTGAGCAGTCAATGATCAGGGCTATAGGCCTGTTTCCTGAATTACTTCCTGATTCCAGCCCACTTATCAGAGCTAGCGCCAAGACACCTCTGGGTATTTGTGCGCTCAAAAAGTTCCAGTAACATAATAGACTTCCAAGTAAAAATTAAATAGTGTTGGAGACATCATTGAGCCCCGAGGAGCTAGCCCTGCCAAGTGCCGCACTTCAGGGGTTAGACTAACGCATTTCAGTGCAGGTGGCCGCATTACCACACTAAAATGCATTAGTCACGCATTATAGCTCCTCAGACGTCCTGAGTGTGCGAGGAGGCACTGTAAGAAAAATTAACAAAATCCACCTGGTTGCGCTTGTGCTTGCAGCCCTGTCAAGTGTAACTTATCACGTATTATTCTAACGCAAATTTACGATTTTTCCTGCATTTGCACACTGAAGTGAAATGTCATGAAAAAAAAAACGCTTTCTTGTGGCTGAGCGCTGTGAGCCGGGGATGGCGTGCCTGATGCGCTGATACGTCAATTAGAAACCGGCACACCCTGTGCTGAGCAGGCTGTGTAGTTAGTTGCTGTCTGGGGTTGTTAATGGTGGCTGCCTTGTCACATTTGAAGATCAGCCATATACCGTGATAGGTCACAAACAGCGAAAGAGCAAGGCAGGCACACATGTTTTCGCACGGTGATCGGGAGAAGGCTGCATTGTTCCAGGGTGGTTTGCATGAGCCTAATGGAGATTCAAGGTCCTGATCCGGGAAGGTGATAGTTGTGATTCAGACAGCGGGAAGAGGGAGTCAGTCTTCTTTTACAGGAAGGTAAGACCTTCCCAAGTTCTGAAAGTTTTAGCCCGTCTCACAGCGCTATGATTTTTTTCACATGAACAGTGTCACCGAGCATCAACCAGAAGACATTTGAGTGTTTCTGAGCAGCTATAGAAAGCATTATCTAGAAAAACTAACATAGTAGACCTACAGTCACTGCTTGTGAGAAGCTGGCCGGGTATATGATATCCACTTATGTAAGTGGGCATCCTGCACCAGTCCAGACAACCCTTATGGTGATTTTAGTGGTCTTGGACAACCTTAGAAAGCTCTCTAAGTGGTAACTGTGGAGAGCAGCCTTCAGGCTTAGTCCAGAAGGAGTGTAAAGCAGCTTGTTTTACCAGAATGCAATCTTATATGTATAGATTAAGTGAAAAAGAACCACATAAGGTATTTATAAAAATATGTATTTATTATATAATACTCTCTAACACATACAAATATCTCCTACCTGAAGATATGCACAATGCACACAATTCTTTGTGAAGAAATGCAGTAAATAGCACAGAATACACAGTTGACCCCAGTGGGGGACCAAACCATATACTAAGAAAGTGGTATAAGAACCACGACTCAGATCAAGACACTGTCGAGAGGACGTAGAAGTGCTGGGGACCCAAGGAACCACCTAAGGTGAGTGACTAGGAACCCCACGGAGAATGTGTGCAGTGTGGGAACACGACCGCGTGCTCCGTACAAGTCAACTTGTAAGTCATGGTTGGATTTTTAAAGATTAAAGACCTTTCCCAGTGGACCCTGAAGAAACCCCATGGAAAACAGAAGGTTGGAGAGCCACCCGACCCGTGGATACCCTAGTACCCACGTTACCTACACCAGGGAAGTGGTGTCAGAAACTGCCGTCAAACCCAATGGAGGACTTCAGAAAAGTGCCCCTGCTGAAGAAGGAGGAAGGGTCCAGTGGAATCCAAAGGTGGATTCTAGTTGAGAGGTACCTGGAAGCAGAGAGGACAGAGTCTATGTCACTCAGGAGGAACCAGGAAACTTGGAAGACGAATGCTCTCCGATGTTGGGTGTTGCAGGAGAGATGACAATGACCTTGACTCTGCAGCTGTGATGACCAGGCGATGCTGTGGAAGACCAGGAGCCATGAAGGAACTGCCCCATGTTGGATGTCGAGTGCTGACGAGTCGGTGTCTGGCGGGAGCACCAACAAGCCTTGGCAAATGCAACCAACGCAGAAGACGTAGAAGGTGCAATTTCGGGACCAGCAAGGTCCAGGGGACTCACCACAAGCAAGGGAGTCAGGGCAGGCCGGAGCAATTAGGGGTGCCCAAAAGAAACAAAGGTGACCCTCAAAAGGACGAACAGGCCAGAGGCACTGGAGTCGCAAGAGGACCTCGAGCAGCTCACCAAAAGATGCAGGCCACGGTGCAAACGATGCAATGTGGACAAAGACTTTGGTCACTGGAGATGCTTGAGGTTGGGGCTACTTGGAGCCCGAAGATCTTGGTGGAAGGAAGCCAACAAGCCTTTGCAACTGGAAGTTGATGCCTTGCACAGGGGTTCGGTTATTGCAGCCCCCACGAGGGATACTGGCCTCAAACTTGGTGAGAGGGCAGGGCAGGCCTCAAGAGCTGTGGAGAACCACCACCTGTATTGCAGAACCTTTTGGAGTCTGGAGAGTCTCAGGATCAGCAGACCGGTCGACTTAGTTGCAGTGCCTGCGAATGCAGGGAAGTGACTCCTTCACTTCAAGGGAGATTCCTTCAGGTGTCTTTGATGCCCACAGGCCTTGGAAGATTCCTGTATGGTGCACAGACACAGACGATGCAGCAGACTTGAAGGGAGATGAAGTCGAGCCCAGACGAAGTCCAGAGTGCCCAGACGGTAGAAGAAGAAGAGGTGTCTGATCTGAATCTTGTCACACGACGAATCTAGGGACCTACACCCAGGTAAGCCCTTAAGTACCTTAAGGAAAGGGTAGGGACGATTCATGGGACCCTCCCTGGGGAGGGTCTGGACAGGGGGGAGATGACTCCCATGTCCTTTGTCCAGTTTCGCGGCAAAGCGGTAGCCAACGGCTCCCAGAGATGGTTTGAACTGGACTATGCACAGGGACACCAAATGTGCCCCTCATGCAGACTCAGTGGCGCTGGCAAGCGCACCCACCCGGTCCCAATACACTAAATCTTGTTTCGGAGGTGGTCACACCTCCCTGTGACAGGATGCCTATTGTTCTGCCTTCCCCTGCTCGAGCTTGGCTCAGCAGCAGGAGGGCAGAAATGTGTCTCTGGTCGGCAGCAACCATTTTGTGCCGTCCGGGTCTAGAAGACTGGCACGCGGGAACAATGAGGGGCAGATTTACAAGCCCCTTGCGCCACTTTTGCGTCACTTTTCCCATGTTAAAAATGATGCAAAAGTGGTGCAAGGGCCTTGTAAATAAGCCCCTGAGAGCTTAACGGAGGGCTCTTCAAGTGCTTGGAATCATACTCCCACACCGTTTACGGTGTGGGGGTATGATTCTAGCATGTTTGATACCAAACATGATATGATTCGTTGCAGCCAATTTCGAGATGGTCATCGCGTAATTACGCGGTGCCCATCTATATAGGATATGGCTGCTTCACTTTCAACCCGGGAGAATGGACTCTGTAGGCTGTAGGGGTGTCCTGCTCATGCAGAAGCATCCTCATACTTAGAACCAAGCACTCTGCCTTTAGGATTGCAAAGGCCAACTATAGGGGTGACATAGGTTTTAAGTGCAGTGACCCTAGATATAGGAAACCTATATCTTTAGTAAGTGGTGCAAGCACCAACTTACACAGGCTGCAATGGCAGGCCTGTAGTTCCATTTTGAATGGTCTCTCATGGGTGGCATAATGCATGCTTCAGCCCATGGAGGACCTCTGGGGTACCTATGCCCTGGGTACCTTAGTACCATATACCAGGGACTTATAAGGGTACCCCAGTATCCAATCTGGGATGTACCTAAGTACTTGTCATAAAAAGTTAAGGGAAAAAGCAGATAGACTGGGGTCCTGATTAGCAGGATCCCAGTCAGACTAGTCAATAACAGCTTAGTACCAGGCATAAAGTGGGGGTAACCATAAAAGCAGACCCTACTTTCCTACACAACCCCCCCCCCTGAAACATAAGGAGATGAGACTTACCTTGCCCAGTTGAGTCTTCATTTTGTAAGTGGAAATATCTGAAGAGTCCATCTGCATTGGCATGGTTACTCCCAGGTCTATGTTCCACTGTATAGTCCATCCCCTGTAGGGAAATGGACCACCTCAAAAGTTTGGGAATTTTACCCTTCATCTGTTTAAGCCATAAGAGGGGCTTATGGTCTGTCTGAACAATGAAGTGAGTGCCAAACAAGTATGGCCTCAACTTCTTCAGGGCCCAGACCACAGCAAAGGCCTCCTCTATAGCTGACCAACGTTTCTCTCTGGGGGTCAACCTTCTGCTGATAAAAGCTACTGGTTGATCCTGGCCCTCTGCATTCAGTTGTGATAGCATAGCCCCTACCCATAACTCAGATGCATCTGTATGCACAATGAAAGTTTTTGAGTAATCAGGACTTTGCAGAATGGGAGCAGTGCACATGGCCTGCTTGAGGTCATCAAATGCCTTCTGACAGCTAACTGTCCACTGAACTGTCTTGGGCATTTTCTTTGATGTCAGATCATTCAGGGGAGTCACAATGGACCCATATCCCTTTACAAATCTCCTGTAATACCCAGTCAAGCCCAAGAAAGCTCTGACCTGAGTCTGGGTAGTTGGAGCAACCCATTCCATTATGGTCTGGATTTTGCTCTGTAGTGGTTGAACCTGGCCTCCACCTACCAGGTGGCCCAAGTAAACAACCTTTCTCTGCCCTATTTGGCACTTAGTAGCCTAGATAGTGAGGCCTGCTTTCTGCAGAGCCTCCAAAACATTCTTCAGGTGGACCAGGTGATCCTCCCAGGTGGAGATAAAGACATCTATATCATCTATATATGCTGTATTATAGGCTTCCAGGCCTGTGAGAACTTTGTTCACCAACCTCTGGAATGTGGCAAGTGCATTCTTCAAACCAAAAGGCATCACAATAAATTGATAATGCCCACTAGGGGTTGTAAATGCAGGTTTTGGTTTGGCATCCTCAGCTAGTCTGATTTGCCAGTAGCCAGTAGTTAGGTCAAATGACTTGGCTGAGGCCAAAGTATCGATGAGTTCATCTGCCCTAGGAATTGGGTGAGCATCAGTCCTAGTGACTGCATTGAGACATCTGTAGTCTACACAAAACCTCATTTCTCTTTTTCCACCCTTGGTGTGAGGTTTAGGTACTATGACTACTGGGCTAGCCCAAGGGCTAGCTGAGGGCTCAATCACTCCCAACTCCAGCATCTCCTGGACCTCTGTCCTATTGCTATCTCCGACATGGTCAGGCTGCCCGTAGATTTTATTCTTAACAGGTAGACTCTCACCTGTGTCCACTTCATGGGTACACCAGGTGGTTTGACTGGGGGGTCAGAGAAAGCATATGCCTGAATTGATTTAGAACCTTCCTGCAATCAATCTGTTGTTGATCAATGAGGCTGCCTGCAAAGGCCACTCCATCAACTGATCCATCATCAGGGTTCTGAGAGAGGAGATCAGGAAGAGGGTCACTCTCTTCCTCCTGTCCCTCATCAGTTGCCATGAGCACGCCCATGTCAGCCCTGTCAACAAAAGGTTTTAGCCTGTTCACATGAAGTACCCTATGAGGACTTCTGCGAGTGCCAAGGTCCACCAAGTAGGTGACCTCACCCTTTTGTTGAAGGATAGTGTGGGGTCCACACCATTTGTCCTGGAGAGCTGCTGGGGCCACAGGCTCCAACACCCACACTTTCTGAACTGGCTGGTAAACAGTCAGGACAGCCTTTTGGTCATGGCAAGCTTTTTGAAGTTCTTGACTGGCCTCCAGGTTTTTGCCTTCCTTCTTCATGTACTCTGCCATGTGGGAGTGCAGACCAAGTACATAGTCCACTATGTCTTGTTTGGGAGGTTTGAGAGGTACCTCCCATCCCTCCTTCACCAGACACAAGGGACCCCTAACTGGATGTCCAAACAGAAGTTCAAAAGGGCTGTAGCCAACCCCCTTCTGAGGAACCTCTCTGTAGGCAAAGAGAAGTCAGTGTAGTAGGACATCGCATTTTCGCCTAAGCTTTTCTGAGAGGCCCATGATCATACCCTTTAGGGTTTTGTTGAATCTTTCAACCAACCCATTGCATTGAGGATGGTAGGGTGTGGTGAATTTGTAATTCACTCCACTCTTTCCACATTGCAGTTATGTAACTTGACATGAAGTTTGTACCTCTGTCAGTCAAGACCTCCTTAGGGAAGCCCACTCTGGAAAAAAATCCCAAGAGGGCCCTTGCCACCACAGGAGCTGTAGTGGTCCTAAGGGGAATAGCTTCTGGGTATCTAGTGGCATGGTCCACCACCACTAGAATATAACTGTGCCCAGATGCGGGTTCATGGGACCAATAATGTCATTCCCAACCCTCTCAAAGGGAACCCCAACCACTGGAAGTGGAATTAAGGGGGCCTTTGTGATGCCACCTGACTTACCACTGGCTTGGCAAGTGGCACAGGAGCGACAAAACTCCTTAGTGTCCTCAGACATATGGGGCCAGTGTAAGTGAGGGACAAGCCTGTCCCAAGTCTTGCTTTGCCCTAAGTGTCCTGCCAGAGGAATATCATGTGCAAGGGTGAGCAGGAAGGGAACCTCTAAACTTCTGGGGTATAACCAACCTCCTGGTAGCACCAGGCTTGGGGTCTCTACCCTCTGAGTAAAGAAGTTCTTCATCCCAGTAGATCCTATGGGACCCACTAATATTCCCTGAGGCCTCAGCAACAGCTTGCTGTTTGAGGGGTTCAAGAGAGGGGCAGGTTTGCTGCTCCAAACTCAAATCTGCTCTGGAAGGGCCCCCTGCCCCCAAGAACTCCGCCTGATCAGGACCAAGCTCCTCTGGGGCAGTACTTTCACAGAGGCCAAGATCATCTCCCTCAAGAGACTGATCCTCACTCTGAGTCTGTGGGGAAGGCACAGCCTTACCCCTCCTGCTCCTTCTCTTGAAAGGCACCTGGTCTACTGTTCCAGGATCCAGAGCATGTTCAGTGGAAAGCTGTTTGGCTTGAGCTCTTGTCACAGCAAACAACCTTGCAGAGATGCCCAACATTTCTGCATGAGTCCTGAACTCTACTTCAGCTGAGGCTGAAGTTTCCAAATCATTGCCCAACAAACAATCTACGGCTAGGTCTGAAGATACCACAACCTTCTTAGGTCCAGTTACCCCTCCCCATCTGAGATTCACAACTGCCAAGGAATGGTCAGCCCTGACATTGCTAGCATTGGTCACTTGGTACACTTGTCCAAGTATGATTTGGTCAGGAGACACAAGTTTCTCTGTCACCGTTGTGACACTGGCCCCTGTGTCCCTGTAGGCCATTGTCTCTTTTCCATTTATCAAAGGCTTTCGCCTGTACTTGCCCAAGTTAGTGGGACTTAGCAGTAAGGTGGCAAGATCTATGCCACCATCACAGACCAAAACAGCCTGAGCTGGAGTTCTGACTTACCAAAGGGGATGATGGACGGAGCGTTTGAGCTAATCAAACACTCACCCCCAGTCAACTGATCTGGGTTTAATCCATCATCATTCTTTAGCTCACTCCACCACCCCAGTTCAGACATGGCCATATGCAAATCAGTCTGACACTGTGCCTCATGGGAACAGTCCAGGCCGAACTGCCAAGCCATGTCTTCCCTGGACCGGAAACAAGCATCCTGGGACCGGTTTCTGGCTATTCAGCCGTCATCAGCCAGGCTAGCTTGAATCCAGAGGCAAAGTGAGCAAGGGACCCACGTCTGGGCATACCCTGCCAACTTAGGGCGAACAAAGCGATACCAAAAGGGGTGATGGACGGAGCGTTTGAGCTAATCAAACACTCACCCCCAGTCAACTGATCTGGGTTTAATCCATCATCATTCTTTAGCTCACTCCACCACCCCAGTTCAGACATGGCCATACGCAAATCAGTCTGACCCTGTGCCTCATGGGAACAGTCCAGCCCGAACTGCCAAGCCATGTCTTCCCTGGACCGGAAACAAGCATCCTGGGACCGGTTTCTGGCTATTCAGCCGTCATCAGCCAGGCTAGCTTGAATCCAGTGGCAAAGTGAGCCAGGGACCCACGTCTGGGCATACCCTGCCAACTTAGGGCGAACAAAGCGATACCAAAGGGGATGATGGACGGAGCGTTTGAGCTAATCAAACACTCACCCCCAGTCAACTGATCTGGGTTTAATCCATCATCATTCTTTAGCTCACTCCACCACCCCAGTTCAGACATGGCCATTTGCTTGGTGAGCAAAAAAACGATGGATTTAGGCCCAGATCTCTGTACTGGGGTGAATGTATGACATTGTTCTGCATTCTGTCCATCATTTGTTGTTTTTGCATTTGTCACCCCGAGTGGGACGGGCATGCCCAGACGTGGGTCCCGTGCTCTCCATGCCACTGGAATCAAGCTATCCTGGCTGAAGAGGGGTGAAACCCCAAAACCGGTCCTAGGATGCTTGTTTCCAGTCCAGGGAGGACCTGGCTTGGCAGTTCGGGCTGGACTGTTCCCATGAGGCACAGGGTAAAGACTGATTTGCATATGGCTGGGTTCAAACTGGAATGGCATGGTGAGCAAAAAAACGATGGATTTAGGCCCAGATCTCTGTAGCGGGGTGAATGTATGACATTGTTCTGCATTCTGTCCATCAACTGTTGTTTTTGCATTTGTCAACCCGAGTGGGACGGGCATGCCCAGACGTGGGTCCCGTGCTCTCCATGCCACTGGAATCAAGCTATCCTGGCTGAAGAGGGGTGAAACCCCGAAACCGGTCCTAGGATGCTTGTTTCCAGTCCAGGGAGGACCAGGCTTGGCAGTTCGGGCTGGACTGTTCCCATGAGGCACAGGGCCAAGATTGATTTGCATTTGGCTGGGTTCAAACTGGAATGGCTTGGTGAGCAAAAAAACGATGGATTTAGGCCCAGATCTCTGTACTGGGGTGAATGTATGACATTGTTCTGCATTCTGTCCATCAACTGTTGTTTTTGCATTTGTCACCCCGAGTGGGACGGGCATGCCCAGACGTGGGTCCCGTGCTCTCCATGCCACTGGAATCAAGCTATCCTGGCTGAAGAGGGGTGAAACCCTGAAACCGGTCCTAGGATGCTTGTTTCCAGTCCACGGAGGACCTGGCTTGGCAGTTCGGGCTGGACTGTTCCCATGAGGCACAGGGTCAAGACTGATTTGCATATGGCTGGGTTCAAACTGGAATGGCTTGGTGAGCAAAAAAACGATGGATTTAGGCCCAGATCTCTGTACTGGGGTGAATGTATGACATTGTTCTGCATTCTGTCCATCAACAGTTTTTGCATTTCTCACCCCGAGTGGGACGGGCATGCCCAGACGTGGGTCCCGTGCTCTCCATGCCACTGAAATCAAGCTATCCTGGCTGAAGAGGGGTGAAACCCTGAAACCGGTCCTAGGATGCTTGTTTCCAGTCCAGGGAGGACCTGGCTTGGCAGTTCGGGCATGGTGAGCAAAAAAACGATGGATTTAGGCCCAGATCTCTGTACTGGGGTGAATGTCTGACATTGTTCTGCATTCTGTCCATCAACTGTTGTTTTTGCATTTGTCACCCCGAGTGGGACGGGCATGCGCAGACGTGGGTCCCGTGCTCTCCATGCCACTGGAATCAAGCTATCCTGGCTGAAGAGGGGTGAAACTCCGAAACCGGTCCTAGGATGCTTGTTTTCAGTCCAGGGAGGACCTGGCCTGGCAGTTCGGGCTGGACTGTTCCCATTGGGCACAGGGTCAAGACTGATTTGCATATGGCTGGGTTCAAACTGGAATGGCATGGTGAGCAAAAAACGATGGATTTAGGCCCAGATCTCTGTACTGGGGTGAATGTATGACATTGTTCTGCATTCTGTCCATCAATTGTTGTTTTTGCATTTGTCACCCCGAGTGGGACGGGTATGCCCAGACGTGGGTCCCGTGCTCTCCATGCCACTGGAATCAAGCTATCCTGGCTGAAGAGGGGTGAAACTCCGAAACCGGTCCTAGGATGCTTGTTTTCAGTCCAGGGAGGACCTGGCCTGGCAGTTCGGGCTGGACTGTTCCCATTGGGCACAGGGTCAAGACTGATTTGCATATGGCTGGGTTCAAACTGGAATGGCATGGTGAGCAAAAAACGATGGATTTAGGCCCAGATCTCTGTACTGGGGTGAATGTATGACATTGTTCTGCATTCTGTCCATCAATTGTTGTTTTTGCATTTGTCACCCCGAGTGGGACGGGTATGCCCAGACGTGGGTCCCGTGCTCTCCATGCCACTGGAATCAAGCTATCCTGGCTGAAGAGGGGTGAAACTCCGAAACCGGTCCTAGGATGCTTGTTTTCAGTCCAGGGAGGACCTGGCCTGGCAGTTCGGGCTGGACTGTTCCCATTGGGCACAGGGTCAAGACTGATTTGCATATGGCTGGGTTCAAACTGGAATGGCATGGTGAGCAAAAAACGATGGATTTAGGCCCAGATCTCTGTACTGGGGTGAATGTATGACATTGTTCTGCATTCTGTCCATCAATTGTTGTTTTTGCATTTGTCACCCCGAGTGGGACGGGTATGCCCAGACGTGGGTCCCGTGCTCTCCATGTCACTGGAATCAAGCTATCCTGGCTGAAGAGGGGTGAAACTCCGAAACCTGTCCTAGGATGCTTGTTTTCAGTCCAGGGAGGACCTGGCCTGGCAGTTCGGGCTGGACTGTTCCCATTGGGCACAGGGTCAAGACTGATTTGCATATGGCTGGGTTCAAACTGGAATGGCATGGTGAGCAAAAAAACGATGGATTTAGGCCCAGATCTCTGTACTGGGGTGAATGTATGACATTGTTCTGCATTCTGTCCATCAATTGTTGTTTTTGCATTTGTCACCCCGAGTGGGACGGGTATGCCCAGACGTGGGTCCCGTGCTCTCCATGCCACTGGAATCAAGCTATCCTGGCTGAAGAGGGGTGAAACTCCGAAACCGGTCCTAGTTTGCTTGTTTTCAGTCCAGGGAGGACCTGGCCTGGCAGTTCGGGCTGGACTGTTCCCATTGGGCACAGGGTCAAGACTGATTTGCATATGGCTGGGTTCAAACTGGAATGGCATGGTGAGCAAAAAACGATGGATTTAGGCCCAGATCTCTGTACTGGGGTGAATGTATGACATTGTTCTGCATTCTGTCCATCAATTGTTGTTTTTGCATTTGTCACCCCGAGTGGGACGGGTATGCCCAGACGTGGGTCCCGTGCTCTCCATGCCACTGGAATCAAGCTATCCTGGCTGAAGAGGGGTGAACCTCCGAAACCGGTCTTAGGATGCTTGTTTTCAGTCCAGGGAGGATCTGGCCTGGCAGTTCGGGCTGGACTGTTCCCATTGGGCACAGGGTCAAGACTGATTTGCATATGGCTGGGTTCAAACTGGAATGGCATGGTGAGCAAAAAAACGATGGATTTAGGCCCAGATCTCTGTACTGGGGTGAATGTATGACATTGTTCTGCATTCTGTCCATCAATTGTTGTTTTTGCATTTGTCACCCCGAGTGGCACGGGTATGCCCAGACGTGGGTCCCGTGCTCTCCATGCCACTGGAATCAAGCTATCCTGGCTGAAGAGGGGTGAAACTCCGAAACCGGTCCTAGGATGCTTGTTTTCAGTCCAGGGAGGACCTGGCCTGGCAGTTCGGGCTGGACTGTTCCCATTGGGCACAGGGTCAAGACTGATTTGCATATGGCTGGGTTCAAACTGGAATGGCATGGTGAGCAAAAAACGATGGATTTAGGCCCAGATCTCTGTACTGGGGTGAATGTATGACATTGTTCTGCATTCTGTCCATCAATTGTTGTTTTTGCATTTGTCACCCCGAGTGGGACGGGTATGCCCAGACGTGGGTCCCGTGCTCTCCATGCCACTGGAATCAAGCTATCCTGGCTGAAGAGGGTGAAACTCCGAAACCGGTCCTAGGATGCTTGTTTTCAGTCCAGGGAGGACCTGGCCTGGCAGTTCGGGCTGGACTGTTCCCATTGGGCACAGGGTCAAGACTGATTTGCATATGGCTGGGTTCAAACTGGAATGGCATGGTGAGCAAAAAACGATGGATTTAGGCCCAGATCTCTGTACTGGGGTGAATGTATGACATTGTTCTGCATTCTGTCCATCAATTGTTGTTTTTGCATTTGTCACCCCGAGTGGGACGGGTATGCCCAGACGTGGGTCCCGTGCTCTCCATGCCACTGGAATCAAGCTATCCTGGCTGAAGAGGGGTGAAACTCCGAAACCGGTCCTAGGATGCTTGTTTTCAGTCCAGGGAGGACCTGGCCTGGCAGTTCGGGCTGGACTGTTCCCATTGGGCACAGGGTCAAGACTGATTTGCATATGGCTGGGTTCAAACTGGAATGGCATGGTGAGCAAAAAAACGATGGATTTAGGCCCAGATCTCTGTACTGGGGTGAATGTATGACATTGTTCTGCATTCTGTCCATCAATTGTTGTTTTTGCATCGGACTGTTCCCATGAGGCACAGGGTAAAGACTGATTTGCATATGGCTGGGTTCAAACTGGAATGGCATGGTGAGCAAAAAAACGATGGATTTAGGCCCAGATCTCTGTACTGGGGTGAATGTATGACATTGTTCTGCATTCTGTCCATCAACTGTTGTTTTTGCATTTGTCACCCCGAGTGGGACGGGCATGCCCAGACTTGGGTCCCGTGCTCTCCATGCCACTGGAATCAAGCTATCCTGGCTGAAGAGGGGTGAAACCCCAAAACCGGTCCTAGGATGCTTGTTTCCAGTCTAGGGAGGATCTGGCTTGGCAGTTCGGGCTGGACTGTTCCCATGAGGCACAGGGTCAAGACTGATTTGCATATGGCTGGGTTCAAACTGGAATGGCATGGTGAGCAAAAAAACGATGGATTTAGGCCCAGATCTCTGTACTGGGGTGAATGTATGACATTGTTCTGCATTCTGTCCATCATCTGTTGTTTTTGCATTTGTCACCCCGAGTGGGACGGGCATGCCCAGACGTGGGTCCCGTGCTCTCCATGCCACTGGAATCAAGCTATCCTGGCTGAAGAGGGGTGAAACCCCGAAACCGGTCCTAGGATGCTTGTTTCCAGTCCAGGGAGGACCTGGCTTGGCAGTTCGGGCTGGACTGTTCCCATGAGGCACAGGGTCAAGACTGATTTGCATATGGCTGGGTTCAAACTGGAATGGTTTGGTGAGCAAAAAAACGATGGATTTAGGCCCAGATCTCTGTACTGGGGTGAATGAATGACATTGTTCTGCATTCTGTCCATCAACTGTTGTTTTTGCATTTGTCACCCCGAGTGGGACGGGCATGCCCAGACGTGGGTCCCGTGCTCTCCATGCCACTGGAATCAAGCTATCCTGGCTGAAGAGGGGTGAAACCCCGAAACCGGTCCTAGGATGCTTGTTTCCAGTCCAGGGAGGACCTGGCTTGGCACTTCGGGCTGGACTGTTCCCAAGAGGCACAGGGTCAAGACTGATTTGCATATGGCTGGGTTCAAACTGGAATGGCTTGGTGAGCAAAAAAACTATGGATTTAGGCCCAGATCTCTGTACTGGGGTGAATGTATGACATTGTTCTGCATTCTGTCCATCAACTGTTGTTTTTGCATTTGTCACCCCGAGTGGGACGGGCATGCCCAGACGTGGGTCCCGTGCTCTCCATGCCACTGGAATCAAGCTATCCTGGCTGAAGAGGGGTGAAACCCCGAAACCGGTCCTAGGATGCTTGTTTCCAGTCCAGGGAGGACCTGGCTTGGCAGTTCGGGCTGGACTGTTCCCATGAGGCACAGGGTCAAGACTGATTTGCATATGGCTGGGTTCAAACTGGAATGGCTTGGTGAGAAAAAAAACGATGGATTTAGGCCCAGATCTCTGTACTGGGGTGAATGTATGACATTGTTCTGCATTCTGTCCATCAACTGTTATTTTTGCATTTGTCACCCCGAGTGGGACGGGCATGCCCAGACGTGGGTCCCGTGCTCTCCATGCCACTGGAATCAAGCTATCCTGGCTGAAGAGGGGGGAAACCCCGAAACCGGTCCTAGGATGTTTGTTTCCAGTCCAGGGAGGACCTGGCTTGGCAGTTTGGGCTGGACTGTTCCCAGGAGGCACAGGGTCAAGACTGATTTGCATATGGCTGGGTTCAAACTGGAATGGCATGGTGAGCAAAAAAACGATGGATTTAGGCCCAGATTTCTGTACTGGGGTGAATGTATGACATTGTTCTGCATTCTGTCCATCAACTGTTGTTTTTGCATTTGTCACCCCGAGTGGGACGGGCATGCCCAGACGTGGGTCCCGTGCTCTCCATGACACTGGAATCAAGCTATCCTGGCTGAAGAGGGGTGAAACCCCGAAACCGGTCCTAGGATGCTTGTTTCTAGTCCAGGGAGGACCTGGCTTGGCAGTTCGGGCTGGACTGTTCCCATGAGGACCAGGGTCAAGACTGATTTGCATATGGCTGGGTTCAAACTGGAATGGCATGGTGAGCAAAAAAACGATGGATTTAGGCCCAGATCTCTGTACTGGGGTGAATGTATGACATTGTTCTGCATTCTGTCCATCAACTGTTGTTTTTGCATTTGACACCCCGAGTGGGACGGGCATGCCCAGACGTGGGTCCCGTGCTCTCCATGCCACTGGAATCAAGCTATCCTGGCTGAAGAGGGGTGAAACCCCGAAACCGGTCCTAGGATGCTTGTTTCCAGTCCAGGGAGGACCTGGCTTGGCAGTTCGGGCTGGACTGTTCCCATGAGGCACAGGGCCAAGATTGATTTGCATTTGGCTGGGTTCAAACTGGAATGGCTTGGTGAGCAAAAAAACGATGGATTTAGGCCCAGTTCTCTGTACTGGGGTGAATGTATGACATTGTTCTGCAATCTGTCCATCAACTGTTGTTTTTGCATTTCTCACCCCGAGTGGGACGGGCATGCCCAGACGTGGGTCCCGTGCTCTCCATGCCACTGAAATCAAGCTATCCTGGCTGAAGAGGGGTGAAACCCCGAAACCGGTCCTAGGATGCTTGTTTCCAGTCCAGGGAGGACCTGGCTTGGCAGTTCGGGCATGGTGAGCAAAAAAACGATGGATTTAGGCCCAGATCTCTGTACTGGGGTGAATGTCTGACATTGTTCTGCATTCTGTCCATCAACTGTTGTTTTTGCATTTGTCACCCCGAGTGGGATGGGCATGCGCAGACGTGGGTCCCGTGCTCTCCATGCCACTGGAATCAAGCTATCCTGGCTGAAGAGGGGTGAAACCCCGAAACCGGTCCTAGGATGCTTGTTTCCAGTCCAGGGAGGACCTGGCTAGGCAGTTCAGGCTGGACTGTTCCCATGAGGCACAGGGTAAAGACTGATTTGCATATAGCTGGGTTCAAACTGGAATGGCATGGTGAGCAAAAAAACGATGGATTTAGGCCCAGATCTCTGTACTGGGGTGAATGTATGACATTGTTCTGCATTCTGTCCATCAACTGTTGTTTTTGCATTTGTCACCCCGAGTGGGACGGGCATGCCCAGACTTGGGTCCCGTGCTCTCCATGCCACTGGAATCAAGCTATCCTGGCTGAAGAGGGGTGAAACCCCAAAACCGGTCCTAGGATGCTTGTTTCCAGTCCAGGGAGGATCTGGCTTGGCAGTTCGGGCTGGACTGTTCCCATGAGGCACAGGGTCAAGACTGATTTGCATATGGCTGGGTTCAAACTGGAATGGCATGGTGAGCAAAAACGATGGATTTAGGCCCAGATCTCTGTACTGGGGTGAATGTATGACATTGTTCTGCATTCTGTCCATCAACTGTTGTTTTTGCATTTGTCACGCCGAGTGGGACGGGCATGCCCAGACGTGGGTCCCGTGCTCTCCATGCCACTGGAATCAAGCTATCCTGGCTGAAGAGGGGTGAAACCCTGAAACCGGTCCTAGGATGCTTGTTTCCAGTCCAGGGAGGACCTGGCTTGGCAGTTCGGGCTGGACTGTTCCCATGAGGCACAGGGTCAAGACTGATTTGCATATGGCTGGGTTCAAACCGGAATGGTTTGGTGAGCAAAAAACGATGGATTTAGGCCCAGATCTCAGTACTGGGGTGAATGTATGACATTGTTCTGCATTCTGTCCATCAACTGTTGTTTTTGCATTTGTCACCCCTAGTGGGACGGGCATGCCCAGACGTGGGTCCCGTGTTCTCCATGCCACTGGAATCAAGCTATCCTGGCTGAAGAGGGGTGAAACCCCGAAACCGGTCCTAGGATGCTTGTTTCCAGTCCAGGGAGGACCTGGCTTGGCACTTCGGGCTGGACTGTTCCCAAGAGGCACAGGGTCAAGACTGATTTGCATATGGCTGGGTTCAAACTGGAATGGCTTGGTGAGCAAAAAACGATGGATTTAGGCCCAGATCTCTGTACTGGGGTGAATGTATGACATTGTTCTGCATTCTGTCCATCAACTGTTGTTTTTGCATTTGTCACCCCGAGTGGGACGGGCATGCCCAGACGTGGGTCCCGTGCTCTCCATGCCACTGGAATCAAGCTATCCTGGCTGAAGAGGGGTGAAACCCCGAAACCGGTCCTAGGATGCTTGTTTCCAGTCCAGGGAGGACCTGGCTTGGCAGTTCGGGCTGGACTGTTCCCATGAGGCACAGGGTCAAGACTAATTTGCATATGGCTGGGTTCAAACTGGAATGGCATGGTGAGCAAAAAACGATGGATTTAGGCCCAGATCTCTGTACTGGGGTGAATGTATGACATTGTTCTGCATTCTGTCCATCAACTGTTGTTTTTGCATTTGTCACCCCGAGTGGGACGGGCATGCCCAGACGTGGGTCCCGTGCTCTCCATGCCACTGGAATCAAGCTATCCTGGCTGAAGAGGGGTGAAACCCCGAAACCGGTCCTAGGATGCTTGTTTCCAGTCCAGGGAGGACCTGGCTTGGCAGTTCGGGTGGACTGTTCCCATGAGGCACAGGGTCAAGACTGATTTGCATATAGCTGGGTTCAAACTGGAATGGCATGGTGAGCAAAAAACGATGGATTTAGGCCCAGATCTCTGTACTGGGGTGAATGTATGACATTGTTCTGCATTCTGTCCATCAACTGTTGTTTTTGCATTTGTCACCCCGAGTGGGACGGGCATGCCCAGACGTGGCTCCCGTGCTCTCCATGCCACTGGAATCAAGCTATCCTGGCTGAAGAGGGTGAAACCCCGAAACCGGTCCTAGGATGCTTGTTTCCAGTCCAGGGAGGACCTGGCTTGGCAGTTTGGGCTGGACTGTTCCCATGAGGCACAGGGTCAAGACTGATTTGCATATGGCTGGGTTCAAACTGGAATGGCATGGTGAGCAAAAAACGATGGATTTAGGCCCAGATCTCTGTACTGGGGTGAATGTATGACATTGTTCTGCATTCTGTCCATCAACTGTTGTTTTTGCTGGAGTTCTGACTTAGTCAGAACCCACTGCAGAACCCAAGGTTAACCCTATTAATCCCTTGTTTGCTGTACTACCACTTGTACTGGAGCTAGGGGGTGCAGTTGCCTTAGGAGCAGTGGTAGTAGTGGTTTCCTTGGCCTTTGTACAATCAGCATCCTTTGTCCAATGGGTCTTCACTTTACAGAAGTAACACCAAGGTTTCTTTTTGCCTTTCTTAGATGTTTGTGACTCCCCCCCCCCCGCAGATGCAGGTTTTTGGAGCCCTTGGGAAGACTCTTTCTTATCTTTGCCCTTGTCCCCACCCTTAGCTTGAGTTTTAGAAGAATCTTGCTTCTTCTGGTCACCACCATGGCCCTGGTCTTTCTGCATCACCCTGGTTCTGACCCATTTATCTGCCTTCTTTCCCAATTCTTCGGGAGAAGTCAGTTCTGAGTCCACTAGGTACTGGTGCAAAAGCTGGTTCTCACAATTATTAAGGATCTGGTTCCTCATAATCAAATTGTACAATCCTTGGTAGTCATGCACTTTGCTGCCATGTAGCCAACCTTCCAGAGCCCTAATGGCACTATACACAAAATCTACCCAGTCCTGGGTCTGTGCTTTCTGGGGGTCTCTGAACGTAATCCTGTATTGTTCAGTGGTTAAGCCAAACCCATCAACGAGAGCACTTTTCAAAACTGAGTAATTATCAGCATCCTCTTCTCTAACAGTGAGGAGCTTTTCTCTACCTTTGTCAGCAAAGGAGAGCCACAAGATAGCTGCCCACTGCTCTTGAGGGACCCTCTGACCTTTACAGGCCCTTTATAAAGCAGTTATCCATTTGTGGATGTCATCCCCAACATTGTAGGGAGGGACTATCTTGTTTAGGTTCCTATGGTCAAAAGAAATTTCTCTAACTCTAGGGACTCTTTGTCAAGGGCCAACTGCTCTTGCCTGAGCCCAAGCCTAGCTTTCTCAAGTTCAAGAAGTTGGTATTCCCTATCCACAGAGTTTTCCCTCTTACTAGATATGGAGGTCCCTACTGAATGTCCTGAGGCATTGGATTCTCTTGAGAAGGATCTAGACCTCCTTGGTCTACTCTTCACTCTCCCAGGAGGAACAAAGGGAGCACCATTTCGGCCACCTGTAGTATCCTCTGGGAGATCTGAGTTTTCCAGGTGGGAGTCATTAGGCTCCTCCTGGTCAGGGTTAAATTCAAGGTCAAAGAGAGGTCCCTCTCCTGGCCTATCTTCATTCCCATGCCCACCCATTTTCTCCTGTTCATCTGACCCACTAGTTTTCTGGAGGTCATCTAACAGTAATGCCTCTAGGAGGTGTTGGGTGTTGGCACCTTTCCCTGTCTTCAACTTTCTAGAGGCACACAGGGCTTTCAGTTCTTGGAACAAAAGTTCACTGTATCTAGCAGTCAGAGAGCCACTGGCATCTCCTTTAGAAGACATACTAAGTGTGGTGTGGTGTTGCACCTACCTCACCTAGTGGGAACTAAACTCTCTGAGGTTGGAGAAAGGGTGTGCTAGACCTTTGGCTACCCAACCTTACGTTCAGTAGAACTTACTTCTTCTAAGCTTGTATTAGTGATGGTTTTTCAATTAATCAACACAAGGATTTATCTGGTAAAACAATGCAGGCTTGAATCCCAACCGCTGCACACCAATGTGAGAAGCTGGCCTGGTATATGATGTCGACGTATGTAAGTGGGCACCCAGCACCAATCCAGACAACCCTTATGGTGATTTAAGAGGTCTTAGACAACCTTAGAAAGCTCTCTAAGTGTTAGCTGTGGAGAGCAGCCTTCAGGCTTAGTCCAGAAGGAGTGTAAAGCAGTTTGTTTTACCAGAATGCAATCTTATATGTATAGATTAAGTGAAAAAGTACCACACAAGGTATTTATAAAAATATGTATTTATTATTTAATACTTTCTAACACATACAAATATCTCCTACCTGGAGATATGCACAATGCACACAATACTTTGCGAAGAAATGCAGTAAATAGCACAGAATACACAGTGGACCTCAGGGGGGGGACCAAACCATATACTAAGAAAGTGGGATAAGAACCACGACTCGGATAAAGACAATGTCGAGAGGATGTAGAAGTGCTGGAGACCCAAGGAGCCACCCGAGGTGAGTGACTAGGAACCCCACGGAGAACGTGTGCAGTGTGGGAACACGACCGCGTGCTCCATACAAGTCTACGTGTAAATCGCGTTTGGATTTTTAAAGATTAAGGACCCTTCTCAGAGGACCCTGAAGGAAACCCCGTGGAAGACAGAAGGTTGGAGAGCCACCCCACCAGTGGATACCCTAGTACCCACGTTACCTACACCCGGGAAGCCGGGTGCATAGGTGTGAAGTGGTGTCGGAAACCGCTGTCAAACCCAATGCCGCTGCTGAAGAAGGAGGAAGGGGCCGGTGGAATCCAAAGGTGGATTCTAGTTGAGAGGTACCTGCAAGCAGAGGGGACAGAGTCTGTCACTCAGGAGGGACTAGGAGACTTGGAAGACGTATGTTCTCCGATGTCGGGTGTTGCAGGAGAGATGACGATGACCTTGACTCTGCAGCTGTGAGGACCAGGCCACGCTGTGGAAGACCAGGAGCCTTGCACGAGCTGTCGCACGTCGGATCGAGTGCTGAGGGGGTCGGTGTCTAGCGGGAGCACCAACAAGCCTTAGCAAATGCAACCAATGCAGGAGACGAAGAAGGTGCAATGTTGAGACCAGCAAGGTCCAGGGGACTCACCACAAGCAGGAGAGTCAGGGCAGGCCCGAGCAATCAGGGGAGCCCAAAAGAAACAAAGGTGACCCTCAACAGGACCAACAGGCCGGAGGCACTGGCGTCGCAAGAGGACCTCGAGCAGCTCACCAAAAGATGCAGGCCACGGTTCAAACGATGCGATGTGGATGAAGACTTTGGTCACTGGAGATGCTTGAGGTTGGGGCTACTTGGAGCCTGAAGATCTTAATGGAAGGAAGCCAACAAGCCTTTGCAACTGCAAGTTGATGCAGTGCACAGGGGTTCGGTTATTGCAGCCCCCACGAGGGATACTGGCCTCAAACTTGGTGAGAGGGCAGGGCAGGCTTCGAGAGCTGTGGAGAACCACCACCTGTATTGCAGAACCTTTCGGAGTGCGGAGGAGCTGAGGATCAGCAGACCAGTCGACTTTGTTGCTGTACCTGCGAATGCAGGGAAGTGACTCCTTCACTTCAAGGGAGATTCCTTCAGGTGTCTTTGATGCCCACAGGCTTTGGAAGGTTCCTGTATGGTGCACAGGCACAGACGATGCAGCAGACTGGAATGGAGACGAAGTCGAGCCCAACCGAAGTCCAGAGTGCCCAGACGATAGAAGAAGTGGAGTCTGATCTGAATCTTGTCCTACGATGAATCTATGGACCTACACCCAGGTAAGCCCTTAAGCACCCTAAGGGTCTGGACAGGGGGGAGGTTACTCCCATGTCCTTTGTCCAGTTTTGCACCAGAGTGGGAGACAACGGCTCCCAGAGCTGGTTTGAACTGGACTATGCAAGGAGGCACCAAATGTGCCCCTCATGCAGACTCAGTGGCGCTGGCAACCCCCCCCCCGGTCCCAATACTCTAAATCCTGTCTGGGAGGTGGTCACACTGCCCTGTGACAGGATGCCTATTGTTCTGCCTTCCCCTGCTCGAGCTTGGCTAAGCAGCAGGACGACAGAATCGTGTCTCTGATTGGCAGCAGCCATGTTGTACTGTCTGGGTCTAGAAGACTGGTACCAGGAGCACTGAGGGCCTCCTGGAGGAGCTTTACAGTGCATGGAATCATACCTCCCACACGTTTATGGTGTGGGGGTATGATCCCAACATGTTTGATACCAAACATGATAGGGTACGTTGCAGCCTGTTTCGAGATGGTCATCGCGTAATGACCCGGTGGCCCTCTATATGTTATATGGCTGTCTCACTTACAACCCGGGAGAATGGACTCCGTAGGCTGTAGGGGTGTCCTGCTCATGCAGGCGCTCCCTCACACTTAGAACCAAGCACCCTGCCTTCAGTATTGCAAAGGCCTGCTATAGGGGTGACTTATAAGTTTTAAGTGCAGTGACCCTAGATATAGGAAACCTATATCTTTAGTAAGTGGTGCTAGCACCAGCTTACACAGGCTGCAATGGCAGACCTGTAGTTCCATTTTGAATGGTCTCCCATGGGTGGCATAATGCATGCTTCAGCCCATGGGGACCTCTGGGGTACCTATGCCCTGGGTACCTTAGTACCATATACTAGGGACTTATAAGGGTACCCCAGTATCCAATCTGGGATGTACCTCAGTACTTGTCATAAAAATTATAGGGAGAAAGCAGATAGACTGGGGTCCTAATTAGCAGGATCCCAGTCAGACTAGTCAAATACAGCTTAGCACCAGGCATTAAGTGGGGGTAACCATAGAAGCAGATCCTACTTTCCTACACTGCTCTTTTTCCGAATCAAAATGTTTCTAAGTCATTTGACAGTATCCTTGTGGGAGCGGCAGCTGACGGAGAGTGATGAATAGAAGAGGAGGAGTGCTTGAATCTGAAGATCTGAAAAAACGAGCGCTCAGCATAAATGACGTCCTACCAGGAGAAATGCAAAAACAACAGTTGATGGACAGAATGCAGAACAATGTCATACATTCACCCCAATACAGAGATCTGGTCCTAAATCCATCGTTTTTTGCTCACCATGCCATTTCAGTTTGAACCCAGCCATATGCAAATCAGTCTTGACCCTGTGCCCTATGGGAACAGTCCAACCCGAACTGCCAGGCCAGGTTCTCCTTGGACTGGAAACAAGCATCCTAGGACCGGTTTTGGGGTTTCACCCCTCATCAGCCAGGATAGCTTGACTCCAGTGGCATGGAGAGCACGGGACCCACGTCTGGGCATACCCGTCCCACTCGGGGTGACAAATGCAAAACCAACAATTGATGGACAGAATGCAGAACAGTGTCATACATTCACCCCAGTACAGAGATCTGGGCCTAAATCCATCGTTTTTTTGCTCACCATGCCATTTCAGTTTGAACCCAGCCATATGCAAATCAGTCTTGACCCTGTGCAATGTCCAGCATTCCGTCCATCAATTGTTTCTTTTGCATTTGTCGCCCTAAGTGGGAAGGGTATGCCCAGACGTGGGTCCCTTGCTCACTACACCATTGGATTCAAGGTAGCCTGGCTGATGAAGGGTGATGCCTTGAAACCGGTCCCAGGATGCTTGTTTCCGGTCCAGGGAGGACCTGGCGTGGCAGTTCGGGCTGGACAGTTCCCACAAGGAACACGGTCAAGACTGATTTGCATATAGCTGGGTCCAAACTGGGGTGGTGTGGTAAGCAAAAGAATTATGGATTTAACCCAGATCTTTGTGACTGGGGGTGAATGTTTGCATTGTCCAGCATTCCGTCCATCAATTGTTTCTTTTGCATTTGTCTCCCTAAGTGGGAAAGTATGCCCAGACGTGGGTCCCGTGCTCACTACACCATTGGATTCAAGGTAGCCTGGCTGATGAAGGGTGATGCCCTGAAACCGGTCCAAGGATGCTTGTTTCCGGTCCAGGGAGGACCTGGCTTGGCAGTTCGGGCTGGACTGTTCCCACAAGGAACAGGGTCAAGACTGATTTGCATATAGCTGGGTCCAAACTGGGGTGGTGTGGTGAGCAAAAGAATGATGGATTTAACCCAGATCTTTGTGACTGGGGGTGAATGTTTGCATTGTCCAGCATTCCGTCCATCAATTGTTTCTTTTGCATTTGTCGCCCTAAGTGGGAAGGGTATGCCCAGACGTGGGTCCCGTGCTCACTACACCATTGGATTCAAGCTAGCCTGGCTGATGAAGGGTGATGCCCTGAAACCGGTCCCAGGATGCTTGTTTCCGGTCCAGGGAGGACCTGGCTTGGCAGTTCGGGCTGGACTGTTCCCACAAGGAACAGGGTCAAGACTGATTTGCATATAGCTGGGTCCAAACTGGGGTGGTGTGGTGAGCAAAAGAATGATGGATTTAACCCAGATCTTTGTGACTGGGGGTGAATGTTTGCATTGTCCAGCATTCCGTCCATCAATTGTTTCTTTTGCTTTTGTCGCCCTAATTGGGAAGGGTATGCCCAGACGTGGGTCCCGTGCTCACTACACCATTGGATTCAAGCAAGCCTGGCTGATGAAGGGTGATGCCCTGAAACCGGTCCCAGGATGCTTGTTTCTGGTCCAGGGAGGACCTGGCTTGGCAGTTCGGGCTGGACTGTTCCCACAAGGAACAGGGTCAAGACTGATTTTCATATAGCTGGGTCCAAACTGGGGTGGTGTGGTGAGCAAAAGAATGATGGATTTAACCCAGATCTTTGTGACTGGGGGTGAATGTTTGCATTGTCCATCATTCCGTCCATCAATTGTTTCTTTTACATTTGTCGCCCTAAGTGGGAAGGGTATGCCCAGACGTGGGTACCGTGCTCACTACACCATTGGATTCAAGCTAGCCTGGCTGATGAAGGGTGATGCCCTGAAACCGGTTCCAGGATGCTTGTTTCCGGTCCAGGGAGGACCTAGCTTGGCAGTTCGGGCTGGACTGTTCCCACAAGGAACAGAGTCAAGACTGATTTGCATATAGTTGGGTCCAAACTGGGGTGGTGTGGTGAGCAAAAGAATGATGGATTTAACCCAGATCTTTGTGACTGGGGGTGAATGTTTGCATTGTCCAGCATTCCGTCCATCAATTGTTTCTTTTGCATTTGTCGCCCTAAGTGGGAAGGGTATGCCCAGACGTGGGTCCCGTGCTCACTACACTATTGGATTTAAGCTAGCCTGGCTGATGAAGGGTTATGCCCTGAAACCGGTCCCAGGAAGCTTGCTTCCGGTCCAGGGAGGACCTGGCTTGGCAGTTCGGGCTGGACTGTTCCCACACGGAACAGGGTCAAGACTGATTTGCATATAGCTGGGTCCAAACTGGGGTGGTGTGGTGAGCAAAAGAATGATGGATTTAACCCAGATCTTTGTGACTGGGGGTGAATGTTTGCAATGTCCAGCATTCCGTCCATCAATTGTTTCTTTTGCATTTGTCGCCCTAAGTGGGAAGGATATGTCCAGACGTGGGTCCCGTGCTCACTACACCATTGGATTCAAGCTAGCCTGGCTGATGAAGGGTGATGCCCCGAAACCGGTCCCAGGATGCTTGTCTCCGGTCCAGGGAGGACTTGGCTTGGCAGTTCGGGCTGGACTGTTCCCATAAGGAACAGGGTCAACACTGATTTGCATATAGATGGGTCCAAACTGGGGTGGTGTGGTGAGCAAAAGAATGATGGATTTAACCCAGATCTTTGTGACTGGGGGTGAATGTTTGCATTGTCCAGCATTCCGTCCATCAATTGTTTCTTTTGTCCTACCAGGACAGGCATTAATGTACTGCCTTCCTCCCCGCCCAGACAGCGCTGTCATCATTGAGAGGAATGAGCGCAATAACAGACAAACTTCAAATGCTTTTGCCAGACTCAGAAGCATGGCAGTATAGTCTACAAAGCATTTTGATTGCTCATTCAACAATACATTATAATGTTTTAACTGCTAGCTTCAGCAATTTTCCCACTTCTGCTGTTGGCCCTTAAGTTCTGGCAAGATTTAAGTGACGCAGTCCACGTGACAACTTCGGTAAGTCCTAGCTTTTCTAACAATGACTTAACATTTGAAACTGTAACTATGTCAGGTGGTGGGCAGGGAGAAGTGGTCAATCCATAAGATAGCTGCCAGGCCAGTTTCTATGGTTACTGACTTCTTCTGCCAGGCTTGGCTTTTTAGTGGGAGCACCTTGTATTCAGGGAAGAGCTTAACATTTCAGGAGCATTGCAGCAGTCCTTTTCATTTACAATGGATGTAAATGAAAATTTTCAGGCAAGGGCGAAAGAGTTAATCTTCTGCTGATATCCTGAGAGGTGGACCAAACTTTTAAAAGCATGATTCTGCTCCAAAGCCCCTGAGACATTTTATTCTTGTGGAACAAATGAACTATGTAAATCCTGCAAGTTCCACACTATGCAGTTACGACATGAAACTCCCTGATGGACCTTGATTTGATACTATTATTTGGATTAACATATTCAATTTGTATTTTCACAGTGTGTTTTCAATTTACTTATGGTTATGATACTTCCACACTTCGACTAATACACATTTTAATTTTGGCCAAACAATTTGATAATTAATGATAATGTATACCCAATATACAAAGGCAAAGCATTGGGTGGTTGAATTTAGAGGTAGTCATGGATGTGATATAAGTGCATTTTATGAGTAAATAATTAGGTTTGTTTTATTAGGTAACTCTTTTGATATAAAGTGCATGTCATTAGTTCCATGGTAGGAGGGAGCTGTCTGACTAGGATTTAAACTTATGAATATAGATGACATTTAAAAAAAAGTAATTTTGGGAGTTTTATATAGTGCGAACTAGACCCAAAGGTATCAGAGCGCTTTACATGAGCACCAGTTGTGTTACAGATGGACAAATTCATGTTTGTTAGGCACGGGGAGATTAACTGATTTGCCCAGAATCACATGATGTTGAGTGTCCCTGCCGAGACTCGAACCCTGTTCCCCAGCTCCAAGGTCGACCGCTCTAGCCGTAAATCCCCATCCTCTCCGTGTCCCAATGTCATGTAGGTGGAAAACAGATCCCTGCAGAAGGTGCTTTAAACCATAGACTTATGTCACTATTTCTCATGGATAAATCTAACCACAGATTCCTTACCTTGTTACCCTCCTCAGTGCCCAGACTGGATCTGGAAACTCCTGCAGTAGTTTCTGCACACCAGCAATTCCTCTTTTTTTATTGCCATTGCAGTGCTTAATTTGAGCCAGTGGTTTCCGGTGCTCGGCACCAGCATTTAATTGCCAGCACCAGCACTTAATTGCCGTAACCTGTACTTATAACAGCTGCCACATGGTGGTGCTGTTTGTGTAATTTAAAGATGAGCAGAAAAATAGTTTTGTTAATTCAATGTACATTAAAAATAACTAATACCTCCCACCCCAGCCATTCTTGAAGCTTAGTAGTTGTGTAAGTACAGTGGCAATGTGTGGTGCCAACTGTGGTGGCCTTCTGATAAGAGCCCCGGCACTTTAAAAAAAAAAATTTATTTTATTTTTTATACAAATTAAGCACTGGCCATTGACACATATCCGAAGCTATGCTACTCTCGAGTTTGATTGTTTTTGTCGTTTTTCTGAATGTCTTATTGTGCAGGGTGCATGTATGTCACCCCTGAAGACACCGGGGCTCAAACTGTGCTGCGTGTGTCAGAATCAAATATCTGCTAAGGGCCTGCATGAAGTCTGCCTGTGCTGTCTCGGAACCAAGCATGACTCCAAGTCCTATGACAAATGCACCCTGATGCACCCAAAGACAAGACTCAAGGTCGTCCTAGTTGCACTTGTCACTGAAGATGAAGTTCAAGCCCAAGAAGCCGATGGGAAAATCAGCGTCCAGATGCTCCCATCCCAATGAGAGGCCAAACTGTTTGAATTCGAGGAACTGACTTCAGCACAAGACTCTGCTCTGATTCTGAAACTGGAGCTGAGGCGTCCCGCATTCCCAAGGCTATGGTCGACTCACAGCCGATCGAGGCCTTCAAGGAGGCTGTGCTGAAGATTTTCAAAATTGGTCAGAGCACCTCTGCCGTGCCTTCTGGCACCATGGACCCATGGGGGCCTCCAGTCCGAAATCAGATGGCGCCCCATGACCCCGGGTGAAGCTGGTCTTCCCCGTCTCTGGCACTATGCCATACCTCAACTCCTCTGATGCAGGTCCCGCCGGTTCCAACTCCATCAGCATTGCCTCCAGCTCTAGTGTTTATGTATCCGTGCCTGGCCTGGTATCCATAACCTTCTCCAGCAATGGCTCACCCAATGTTGAGGTATACAATCACTAAAACAAATCTTTAGTTTGATGAGGACTCCCTGCCAGTTCTTCTGCCTCCAGTCACCTCTAAACCCCTACCAATATTTAATCAGACACTGAAAGATCTAATTATGGCCGCCTGGTCAAAGCCGTTCTCTGTCATGAGTTGTCCTATTGTACGACATCACAGAGCTACGCCAGGTGAGCTGAAATTCAACATAACACCTCCTCTGGTAAGCCCAGAGATGCAGGATTCCACTAGTAAGGTCAATCTAAATTCTTTCCTTGCTGCTCTTCTGTCTAGAAGAAAGTGACCTTGCATCCATCTTGCGATTTTCCATCAATAACATCGGAGTGCATCCAGTCTCAACACCTTTCTGCCTTACCATAATGGGAAAGTCGTTCCAGGTGCTAATGAACAACTTAACCACCATGTGGTACTGCAACAAGCAGGGCGGTGTGTAGACATGTGATCTCTCTCTTTCTGGAGACTTAGATACTTTGGTGCTGGCTTTCACTTCAATGGATATCCCCAAAGGCTAAACATCTGGTGGGATCCCCTCTCTGTCAGAGCAGATGTTTTCAGCAGGCATTATCCTCCCAATCACGAGTGGCATCAGCATCCAGATGTGACAGACAATAGTTTTGCCTAGTGGGGCCCTTCCTTGGTAGACCTTTTTGTTACTTCCAAAAACGCTCAGTGTGCACTTTTTGTGCTCTGGAGTTTTGTCCTTGGGGTCTCTAGGACCGTTCTGCCTCCACTGGAATCTAGGTCTGGAGTCTGCTTTTCCACTCTTGTCGTTCACCGCACAGGCCATGAGGAGAATCAGATCGAAAAGAGAACCACTCAGTCTGGTAGCCCTGGGATATGCATGGAGAGTCTGGTTTGTTGAATTGCTGAATCTGAACACCTGCCCTCCTCTTCAGCTTCCTCTTCGGGAGGATATTCTGTCCCTACAACAAGGCCCAGTACTCCATTCTAACTTCCACAATCTACACCTCTGTGCGTGGAGATTGAGCAAAATAAACCGAGAGGCGTTGTCTTTCTGTTGGGAGTAGTGGATGTAATTTTGGTGGCTTACTATACTTCGAGTAAGTTCGTTTATTTGAGTTGTTGGGCTACGTTTGTTGCCTAGTTTAAGTTGACCACATTCAGACAAGTGTGTCTGATGTTCTTCTGTTTGTATTGTCTTTGGCCTGGCAAAGCTTTGCTGTGACCTCTGTAAGAGGTTACTTGTCAGTCTATGGGCTTTCTTCATTTGCCTGATTAGCCCTCATTACTCAAGTCATCTGCTGTGATGCATTTTTGAAAGTGCTTCCTATAGGTTCCCTCCTGCTCCCTTCGTTATGCCACGACAAGACCTTAATTCAGTCTTGGCCTTCCTGATGTGCACTCCTTTTGAGCCTCTTTACTGCTGTACTCTGAGGCTGTTGATGGAGCAGGGTAAAAGAAAAAATTTAACCTCCTAATAATTTACGTAAAATGATTAACAAACAAGTTTGTTTAAGTAAATAACCAACAATGTATGTTACATGTGAAGGGTTAAAGGTAACACGCTATTTTGTGTGCAAACTAATTTACTTATAATTGTTGACGTGGCTAACATAACCTAATATTTGCAGAATAATAAAATGCATGATTTGTGCTTTGAAAACAAAACGTGTCGTGGCAAAATAAAGCAATGGTAAGTAAGGGACGGCTTTATATGTTGCTTTTTGCTAGGTAATACCTAATTGGGGTACGTAGAAAGACGGGAGGGAAACGAAAGGGTTTATATTCTTTATTCTTAACTATATTTTGTTTATCTTTGTAAATAGTGCGCTTAGACCTGTTGAGCAGCGATATAAAATGGCCGCCATGAGCTAGAATACGCGTGCGCGAGGAGAAATGTAGAAAAGGAGAAAGGCCGTGAACAAGAATGACCACGTGATCGTTCCAAGAGCCTAGGATGAAAGTATGGTCAAGGCTATTGTGACCTTACTGAATAAATGTGTGCCAAGATGGGTCAGCGAGAAGCGTGAGAAGTCAAAAAGAATAAATGGACAAAAGGAACTGTTGATCCTAAAAAGTATCGGAAAGTGATACAAGTTGGACTGATCGAAGCGGATGAGTAATGTCACGAACTGTGGGAAACGATGCAAGTATGGACATTCCACAAAGAACTGGTTAGAACAAGGAAGTTTGATAAAAGATGTATATGGACTCAAATGGACCAATTAGAGAGAATCTCGCCATAAAGATGCAACATTTTTATTTAGTAAGCTAGAATTAGGGTATAAGAAGACCTACTCTTGGTGGGGAGGGTTGGTTATGATTATGAGAGATGTTGCTGGGAGCTGCTTTTTGCCGTTTTTGACTGCTGTTAGTTGCGCATGGAGTTGCTGCTGCTGATGCTGACGAGCTGAGGCTGCTGCTGCTATTTTATATTTTAATTGAGCATAAGATGCTGCTTTTTGAAGAACTTTTATTCTTGATAGATTTTTCCATTCAGAACTATTAGACTTTTCCAGAACAGATAGATAGAGATTTTGGGAGTTCTTGCCGTGACGAACTTTATTCTTCCATCTAATAGGTATGCATTGCAATTTCAATTTATTCGTATAATGATAACAAATGTAAATAATCTGAATAATAAACCTAAAACTTATTTCATGCTTCTAAACTTTATATAAACTTTATAATCTTTAAACAAATGACTCAGTGGTTCTTTAGCTCAATGATTAATGTAAAATGTTAGAAGGTTTATTGTGATTGAGCTGGTCTTAATCACCATCAACTGATTCCTACTAGTTGGTCCCTCGACCAATGAGCGGAATACCTTAAAACAATGAGAAATATTATGTCGCGTTAAAAAGAGGTATCCCGTCTCCTTCCAGCGAATCGTTTTACTGTTTTTCTCCTAGGTTACTGACGGAGGAAATCCAGGGAATAAATGAGTGAGTGAATGCATGTGCGGTGTTATGGGCCCCACCGTCATATGAATATAGTCTGTGTATTGGAGGGATAGTTGTATCTGGATGACCGAAGCATATAGGAGAAGAATTTTTATTGTTAGCGCTGGATCAGATTTCTTGGTAGCAGAGTTATGGTTACTATAGATTAGTTTGGTGATTATTGATTATTTCATGTCTAACACTTTATGTTGCGTCGCGTTATGTTATATGTAAGTCGAAGTTTTCACGCTTCCGGGAAGTAGGAAGTGGAACACGTGTGGCAAGAGAAGTCACATGGAATAGTGCATTGTCTGAGTTCATATTGGTGATAACACAGGTTGTGTTATGATAGGGACATTTCCCGTATAAAAGATGTGAGTGAAATAGCTACCGGTTTTCTTGTGAAACTCTGACCTTAATTCTCAGGAGCAGTATAGTCTCCACATGTGTTTTATCCCCAGAGAAACGGGTTTACCGCTTGCTTGAAAGAAGGGTAAGGTAGAGGGAAGTGCTACTTTATCGACGAAACAGAAAAATTCTGTGGTAGGGTAGAGGTAAGCGCTGCCTACTGGAAAATACAGAATTCTTGTGTAAATGGACAAAGCTATTTCTTTGGTTTAGCGAATCAGACAATGGAAATATGGTTTAAATGTTGTAACTAACGAAGAATTGTTGAAAAAGAAATTGCCGATAAATTTTGTAAAGGAGGGGTCAGGAGCAGAACTGACGTAGACAAAAGCCGCGCTGGGATTGGACAGTGCGCTAGTCATACAGAAACAGGAGCAGAGCTGACGTAAAGAAAAAGCCGCGCTGGGATTGGACAGTGCGCTGTAGACAGAAACTGCTCTGATTGGAGTGTTGGTGTGAGTCGCGCTAGGATTGGACGGATAGAATAGTGACGTGGAAGTTTATGATTGGAGTGTTGGTGTGAGTCGCGCTAGGATTGGTTGGAATAACGCATAGAGAACAGTGTTGAATTGCGGAACTTTTTGAGGAGAAAAGAGATTGTGAATCATGTCGTATTATGAATATGGTAGAGAGAAAACGTCGTGGATGTCGAAAGTTAAGAACTTCTTTAAGAAAGACAAAAAGGTAGTGACTAGAGAGGGACAAGTAATTCCTCCGCTCGAAATCACCAGCTTCGCATATGATGCTGAATTACGGATATCATACATGCATATGGTTAGAAAATTGGACAAAATATACTAAGAATGATGGAGCATTGGCTTTTCCTGAGAATGGTTCATTTAGTGTAGCTGTACTTCGGAATTTGAGAGAAAAAATGATAAAACTAGAACCTAGACCGACACAGTTTGAAGCTTTAAGTGAATGGGAAGATGAAATGTATGAACGAGAGAGATTTAGAGGACTGAAAAATCATGAATTTGTGCCTGGAAGGTTATGGGGGTTGAATCATGAGGACAGACTAAAGCGTTGGAGATGTGCTAATATGACAGGAGGTTTGTTTCCAGCTTTTACAGTGGAGGAAGAAGCAAAGAGAAAGTGTACAGAGAAAAAGAAACATGTGGTTACGGAAAAATATGGATATGGTGGTAGTGAAACGGAAGATGAATTGCTGGAAGATATTTTAAACAGAAACCCACCTCCATACCAACAGACTTCTGCGGTGGTGACACCTAATGCACCGCCAATGGAAACTGGGAGGAATAAAAATCCTGAACGAGGATATGAGATAAATAGGTCACAAGATCAATTAAAAACTTCACAAAATGAGGAGATAGAAGGTGACAATACAACTGAATTAGCAAAATCCACAAGAGAATTAACTGAAAAGATAAGAGAATTAACAAAGAATATGGAAGCTGTAACTGTACCAGTAACGATAGGTCCAGTAATGCCAATTTTTGAGAATCAGAAAATTGATGAACGTTCTTTAGTGATTCCTATGAATTCAGATTTGCAAAGAAGGAGAGAAGGGATGGAACTGGACAATGAAGGTGCACACCATTTGGTTAGTACCTATAGACCAAGCCCACCTACTAATTTGACAATAAATGAGAATGAGTTCAGGAGAATACCTATGGTAACGGAGTCTGCATCAGAGACACCAGAAAGGAGTAACAATTGGATAGAATTAAATAGTACGCCTGTAGGTCCAACTCCAGATGAATTAAATGAATGGATGAAAACGCTAAAAACAAAAGAGACAGAAGCAAAACCACTAGATGTAATTAGGTTAAAAATAGACATGGAAGAATTGATTTTAGGAACGATTGGTACAGAAAAATTGAAAAGTTATCAGGATGACGAGATTATGTTTTTGTGCAAGAGTATTACATGGAGAGCTAGAAATTTACATGACAAATTAGAAGAGACAGCGATTGAACTAGGAGTAGAATTTGCAAAAGTGAGAACGTTGCAGAAACCATATAGAGTAGATTTTTGTGAGAAAGATATAGAGAATCTGAACACATCAGGACGATTGACCCAAATAAAAGAATTAATTGTTTTGTTGAGAAAATGGGGTGATGTGGATAGATGGAGAAGTAGATGGACGAAAAAGAATGAGAAAATAACAGATAAAGCATCTTTAGCTTTTGCAGTAACAGACAAGGAACCAGTTGTAAGGGAGTACCCGATGAGAGAGACTCCAGGAGGTAGTTATGTGCATGTTCCGTGGTCTAGACAGGATATACTGTCATTTACAAATGATTTCCCAAAGTTGAGAGAGAAGCCAGTAGAATGGTACAGACAAGTGGAGAGATTTGTTAAAGTTTCAAAGGTGTTGTGGATAGATTTGGATGGATTGTTTGATATAGTAGTACCAGCTGATTTGTGGACAGAATGTAAGATTACTATTGATTGGCCAACTGTAGAATATCCAAGGGATGCTAAAACAGGAGCGCCAGGACCAGAAGTAATGAGGAAGTATGACCAAGTAATTACCTTTTTGAAGAATAAGATTCCACCTAAAGAAACGGATTGGGTAAAGATAGACAGAACCACGCAGGAAAGTAAAGAATCAGTGCATGCTTACTATGAGAGGCTATTGTTAGTTTTTAAACAGTATAATGGCTATGAGACACTAAATGAGAAGGATATGAGTCATTTTGTATATAGATTTTGAGATATGCTAAATATTGCAGTGATGATATTGAGAGTAGACAGCGTAAATTGAAAGAGAAAGCCATGTGGGCACAGGTGAAAGTTGCAGAGAAGCAAGAAGCTCAATTGAACAATACAGTTAATGAAGCAGGACAGGCTAGATTTAGACCAAATATAGGCAAAGGAAAAGGACAAATGAGCATAGATGAGGCAAAGAAAAAGTGGCCATGCCACAACTGCGGAAAGCTAGGGCATTGGAGAAACGAGTGTAAATTTCCTCCAAAACTTAATGCGGGAAATCAATCATTAAATCCACAGGTGCAGAGTGAGATAGTTACTCCACAGAGTCAGGTGCCACAACCACCACTTCCCAAGAGTGTTAACCAACAGAAATTCAGTGCAGAAACAGGATTCTACGGAGGAGAGCAGGTAACACAGTTGCCGCGTGCAGCTGCCATTTCTCAATATTGGTTACGACAGGATGATGATGAGACGGATGAAAGCTTCTGACGGTGCCTAGGAGAGGGGGAAGAGTGCGTGCTTGGCGCAACTCTAGAGGTAGATCAAACAGGTCCATTTGTGGATGGAGAAGTGAATGGTGCAAATGTAACATTTCTTGTGGACACTGGAGCTACCCGTTCTACTGTTAGGTCAGTGGAAATTCCAAACCTTCCTCTCTCAGGTGAACATATCCAAGTAGTTGGAGTATCAAATCAGCAAATTAAGACGCCTCTTACTAAACTAGTGGAGGTAAAGATTGGTCCATTTAGTGAAATGCACCGATTTGTGGTGTGTGATTGCAGTCCTGTGAACCTATTAGGACGCGATCTATTGTGCAAAATGAATTGCACTATCTATTGTACTCCAGATGGAATTGCATTTCAGACCCCAGATGAAGATGTACTGTATAAAATGACAATGGTAAATTTGGAACCAGAAGTAAATGATTTGTTTCCTGTATTTGATGCAGAGAAAATCCCCATTGAACTAAAAGAGACAGTGGAAGAGAAAGTGTGGGATTTTACAGGAGAAGATATAGGGTTAATGAAAGGAGTAGACCCTGTTAAAATATCCGTAAAAGAGGGAACGAGTTACCCAAATACGCCCCAGTATAAATTGACACCAGAAATAATTGAAGGAATAACGCCAGTAATAAATAAAATGATTGAACAAGGGATTCTAAAAGAAATCATGAGCAGTCCATGTAATTCGCCAATAATGGGACTGAAAAAGCCAAACGGAACATATAGGATTGTACAGGATTTGAGGAAGGTAAACAAAATTGTTGTGCCTTGTTGCCCAATAGTACCGAACCCTGCTGTGATTCTATACCAGATTCCACGCGAAGCAGAATGGTACACAGTAATTGATTTATGCCATGCATTTTTCTCTATTCCATTGCATCCAGATAGCCAGCCATTATTTGCGTTCAGGTTCGGAGAGCGTATTTTGGCATGGTGCCGAATTCCTCAAGGGTACACAGAAAGCCCCTCGATCTTTAATCAGATTTTAAAGAAATCCTTGGAAGATTTAAAAATGCCAGAAAAGTCAGTAATGGTTCAGTATATTGATGACCTACTGGTGGCATCAAAAACGAAGGAAGCATGTGTCAATGATACAATTGCTTTGCTGAATCATTTAGCCAAAAGAGGACATAAAGTGTCCCCATCAAAATTGCAGTTTTGTCAACAAGAAGTCCAATATTTAGGGCATAAAATTGAGAAAGAAGTACGAAAGGTAACGACCGAGAGAATAAAAATGATTCAAGGAATGAGAGCTCCAATGACGCAAAGAGAGGTAAGAATGTTTTTGGGAATGGTTGGATATTGTCGACAATGGATAAGTGGTTTTTCTTTGATCGCAAAACCTTTGCAAAAACTGACAAAGAAGGATGTTAAAGATCCTTTTGAAATGAATGATGAGGAAATGAAAGCATTCAGAGAGTTGAAAAAGAAATTGTGTGAAGCTCCAGCATTGGGAATGCCTGACTATGAGAAAGACTTTGAGTTGTATTGCAGTGAAAGAGATGGATGTGCGTTTTCAGTCTTGGTACAGAGACATGGAACTATGAAAAGACCTATTGCATATTTTTCAGCTGTTTTAGACCCTGTAGCAAAAGCGTTGCCTGGATGTTTGAAAGCAGTTGCTGCTACTTGTGTGAGTCTGGAACAGAGTGAAGGCATAGTGATGGGATATCCACTGAGAGTATATGTCCCACATTCTGTGGAAATTCTCTTGACACGAACGAAAACCCAATACATGACACATAGTCGGCTGACTAGGTATGAAAAGGTAATTTTGAGTGCAGATAATGTGACCATTGACAGATGCATGAATGTGAATCCTTCGACATCATTGCCAGATGAAGAGAGTGTGATTGAAATGGATGAAGTGGATCATGACTGTCTGAATGTGCTTGAATATTGTACAAAACCGAGACCAGATATAAGAGATGAGCCCTTAAAGGAATCAGATTATATTCTGTTCGTGGATGGCTCATGTTTGAGAACAAATGATGGAGTTCTAAGTGCAGCATATGCAGTTTGCACAGTAGCAACTGTAATGGAAGCATCTTGTCTGAAAGGGATACGGTCTGCCCAGGTAGCAGAACTAATAGCTCTGATTCAAGCCTGCAAATTGGGAAGAAATGTACGGGTTACAATTGTGACGGATAGCCAATACGGTTTTGGAGTGGTGCATGACTTTGGTCAGATTTGGTCACAAAGAGGTTTCTTGACGTCTGCAGGAACGCCAATTAGAAATGGAGATTTTGTGAAAAAACTGCTTGAGGCGATACAGCTGCCTAAACAGATTGCTGTCGTGAAGTGCAATGCACATAAAAATGGGGAAGACTACATAACTGTCGGCAATAAGTATGCTGATGAGATTGCACAGTACTGTGCAAAGAATGTGGTCTCTTTGAACAGGAACCGAGAAAGAGAGCATATTTCATGTCCTTTGCTTTTTACTAACCCTGTTGAGACATGGGATGAGGTGAGACAATTACAGGAAGCAGCAGATGAAGAGGAGAAAGATACTTGGATAAAAGCAGGATGTAGAAAACATGAGGAAAATGATGTTTGGGTTTACAGAGATGAAAGACCAGTTATGCCTGATAGCATGATTTCTGACATGGCACGGATGTACCATGGACAAGCCCATATTGGGAGAGATTCAATGATCAGACTTTTCAGACAAACATGGTATAATCCAAAATTCAGAGCCATAGCTGAGAGTCTTTGTCAAAGATGTCTTGTTTGTCAACAGTTAAATCCAGGAAGGAAGACCGTAGTGAGTCTAGGAACAATAGGACGAGAAGGAGGTCCGTTCACTAGAATGCAAATGGATTTCATAGAAATGCCACCGAGCAATAGACTAAGGTATGTCCTTGTAGTCGTCTGTTTGTTTTCCCGTTGGGTGGAAGCATACCCGACCAGAAGGAATGATGGAATCACGGTAGCAAAACTTATTCTGCGAGAATTCATTCTGAGGTATGGTTTTCCAGTCACGATTGAAACAGATAGAGGAACACATTTCCAAAACGAATTAATTCAACTAATTTGTGAAGCACTTAGTATTAAACAGAAACTGCATTGTGCATACAGACCAGAGGCTTCTGGAATAGTAGAGCAAGTGAATGGAACAATTAAGAACAGGCTAGGAAAAATGTGTCAAGCCACAGGACTCAAATGGCCAGATGCCTTGCCATTAGTTTTAATGACAATCAGAAGTATTCCGGAAAGGAAAACTGGACTCAGTCCCCATGAGATAATTATGGGACGAGCAATGAGACAAGCACATGTACCTGTCAACAAACTACTGACTATAACAGATGATCTGGTGCTGGATTATTGCAAAGGATTGGCTGACGTGGTGCGTTCTGTGTTTCATCAGGTTGGACCGGATGCGACCACTCTTGAAAGAAAACCAGCTCACGACTTGAATCCAGGAGATTGGGTCCGCATAAAAGTCCATAGAAGAAGAAACTGTTTGGTTCCTCGCTGGGACGAACCGCGACAGGTGATACTGGTGACAACCACTGCAGTCAAATGTGCGGGAGTGAAACACTGGGTGCATGCCAGCCACACCATCAGAGTTCCAGAACCTGAAGATCGACATGTGAGTCGACATCTGGAAGAGTTGAATAACAGTTCAGCATCGGAAGCGGAAGAAGAAACGAACAGGGTGCCAGAACCTGAAGATCGACCTGTAAGTCGACATCTGGAAGACCCAACTACGAGTGCAACGACAGAAGGAGTGGAGGAAATAGCTGAAGTTCCAGAATTTGAAGATCGACATGTGAGTCGACATCTGGAAATATCAGACACCAGTTCAGAATCTGATACAGATCATTCGGATTGTGGTGAAAATCTGAAGAGAAATTGGAAATTTGAAAGCATAAGAGAAGAGACTGAGCATAAAGATAGTGACGGTGAGCAACCAAGTACAAGTTGTGGTAAAAATCCTTCGGAGATAATATTAATAGATGAAGAAGGGAGAGTTTCAAACAAAAAGTTAGAAAAATCGGAAGATCCCCGAGGAGCAATAGGGACAGATAGCCAAACAAAAGAACAGGGAAATTTAGAAGCAGATAGAGAAATTAACACAAATTCGGAAGAACACCGAGGAGGGACAGAAGTAGGTGAACGAAGGAAAATAAGAAAAGAACCACAAGTAAAGGGAGAAAATGAAATTATAAAATTCAAAATAAGAGACAATAAAGAAAGAACTGAAACAGAGTCTGAAGAAAGTGGAGAAGAAAGAAAACAAAAACTAGAGTCAAGAAAGAGAACCTGGAAAGCAGAAAGAGAGGAAAAAGAAAGTGAGACGAAAAGGCCAAGAAAAGGAGACAATTGGCCCAACGAAGTAAGAAAACTAAGATACAGGATCATAAGGCTGGATGGAAAAAGTGCTGAACAAGTGAATGAAATAACAAGTCAAAAAGAGCAAGACCAACAGAGTGGAAAACACTTGCAGAAAACGAAAAGAGTAAAGAAAGTAAATCTGAAGTATAGATCACCTGAGTGGTTGTACCTTGCTTTAACTGATATCAAAGAAGAAAAGAACACTCACGAGAACCCAGAACAAAGAAACCTAATGGGTGAAGGTGAAGTGCAACAAACTTGAAGAAATTTAAACGAATTTCTACCGGAGTTGACAAAATACTGGATTTGACAAAGAAAGAATTCTGAAAAGAATCAAAAGAAAGTACCAAACGAAGACAAAATTAGAGTGCAGGGTGGCTAAGAAGTCATTTCTGAGGTGTGGTGACACATTTTCCCTGTACATAATATAAATAGGTTATAGAACAAAAATGGAAGATACTAAAGATAGAAAATGTAGATGTGAGTTTTTAAGAAGATGGTGTAAGATGTGCTTCTTTTGTACAGGATTATTAATGACAGTGTGGGTGGTTTTAGCAATCACTATTCCAATTAGTTTAGCTGTAGAAGAAACGTCTAATCACACAGAGAAAGAAAAAGGAGCTAACATTCAAGAAACAGCTATATTAAAAGGTAGTGCAGAATTACATAAAGACAAATCAATAACAGATTTTTCAAAAAATGTATTTACAAAATTATTATATGAGTATGTAGAAACAATGGATGTAAGAGATTGTTATGTTTGTATGCAATTGCCTGCGTCTGTAGCAGAGGGTGTGACTTATCATCACCTTCCTTTGACGTATGGAATAACATGTAGTGTTTTAGCAAGTTTATTTTATAAGACAGGAAGATTAGAATATTATTACACTGATATAGATAAGATTTTTGCGAAAATTTCTGTAGTTCCTGAACTAAACAAAGTGAAAGAGGGAAAAACGTTTGGTGAATTTTTCATAGAAGATAAGATTTTAACCTTAGATAATATAGTTAAAAACAACCTTACCTGTGCGTTAAAGAAAGAAGAAAAGGTATTTTTAGAAATGGTAGAGGATAGAAGAGCGAAATTTCAAAGAAAAGTGATAGAAGAGACAAAAACACCTCTTTGGGTGTTTGAGGAAGACAATCATGACAAGAAAAAGACAAATGCAGCTATGACTCTGGATTGGCCCCAACAGGGAAGGTTGTGCATTAGAAGAAATAGAACAAGATATGACAATTATTTCGTGGGTTCCAGTGATTGCCATGATAATTATCAAATTTTAGGCGGATGGGGATTCAAAGGGGGAAAAGATCCAATATTTCCAGGGATCTATTATGTTTGCGGTAATAGGGCTTATTACAGGTTGCCAGACCATTGGTATGGGTCATGTTATTTAGGCCTGGTCTTTCCAAAGATTTTTCATATGGATAGAACAGAAAAAGGAACACACGAAATGATAAATACCTTTACACGTAGAAAAAGGGAAAGTTTTTCAGAAATAGTAGGTGATATTTTTGGTGCATTGATACCAGCAGTGGGAATATCTTTGAATGCATTTAAAATTCGGAAATTATCCACAGTGGTACATCGTTTATCTACAGATACTGCTGGAGGGTTCTTGATGGTAAATACCGAGATGGTTGCCATGAGAGCTATGGTAATGCAAAATCGACTTGCCCTTGACATTCTTTTGGCAAAAGAGGGTGGAGTCTGTGGAATGCTGAAAGTCCAACATTGTTGCACTTACATTCCAGATAAAAGTGAAAATATACAAAAGTATATAAAGAATATTACAAGTTTGCACAAAGAACTTGTTCCACTGGAGGTTGAAAGTGCGTTTGGAATACTTGGTAAAGGGTTTTCTTCAGTAATAAATTGGTTTACTAGAATGAGTGGATTAATAATAGGGAAAGTCATAATAATAGCAACCATGATAATAATAATAATTTTAGTACTGAAGCTTGCGATTACATGTATAAAGAAAAGAAGAAAACAGAATAAAATAGAAAAAGAAAACAAGATAAACAAGGAGAGAGAGAGAGAAATGGGTGAAATAGAGCTAGAAGAAATAAAAGAGAATATGTACAAGAAGACCAAGAGACAAGTTGAAAGGGATACAGTTGTGTAAACTAACAAAAAACAAACGGATCAAGAAATATGCTGTCTGATAGAATTGTGTAACTTGGGTTTTGTGGTGATATTAAAAATCACCAAAGGGGGAGTTGATGGAGCAGGGTAAAAGAAAAATTTAACCTCCTAATAATTTACGTAAAATGAGTAACAAACAAGTTCGTTTAAGTAAATAACCAACAATGTATGTTACATGTGAAGGGTTAAAGGTAACACGCTATTTTGTGTGCAAACTAATTTACTTATAATTGTTGACGTGGCTAACATAACCTAATATTTGCAGAATAATAAAATGCATGATTTGTGCTTTGAAAACAAAACGTGTAGTGGCAAAATAAAGCAATGGTAAGTAAGGGACGGCTTTATATGTTGCTTTTTGCTAGGTAATACCTAATTGGGGTACGTAGAAAGACGGGAGGGAAACGAAAGGGTTTATATTCTTTATTCTTAACTATATTTTGTTTATCTTTGTAAATAGTGCGCTTAGACCTGTTGAGCAGCGATATAAAATGGCCGCCATGAGCTAGAATACGCGTGCGCGAGGAGAAATGTAGAAAAGGAGAAAGGCCGTGAACAAGAATGACCACGTGATCGTTCCAAGAGCCTAGGATGAAAGTATGGTCAAGGCTATTGTGACCTTACTGAATAAATGTGTGCCAAGATGGGTCAGCGAGAAGCGTGAGAAGTCAAAAAGAATAAATGGACAAAAGGAACTGTTGATCCTAAAAAGTATCGGAAAGTGATACAAGTTGGACTGATCGAAGCGGATGAGTAATGTCACGAACTGTGAGAAACGATGCAAGTATGGACATTCCACAAAGAACTGGTTAGAACAAGGAAGTTTGATAAATGATGTATATGGACTCAAATGGACCAATTAGAGAGAATCTCGCCATAAAGATGCAACATTTTTATTTAGTAAGCTAGAATTAGGGTATAAGAAGACCTACTCTTGGTGGGGAGGGTTGGTTATGATTATGAGAGATGCTGCTGGTTGCTGGGAGCTGCTTTTTGCCGTTTTTGACTGCTGTTAGTTGCGCATGGAGTTGCTGCTGCTGATGCTGACGAGCTGAGGCTGCTGCTGCTATTTTATATTTTAATTGAGCATAAGATGCTGCTTTTTGAAGAACTTTTATTCTTGATAGATTTTTCCATTCAGAACTATTAGACTTTTCCAGAACAGATAGATAGAGATTTTGGGAGTTCTTGCCGTGACGAACTTTATTCTTCCATCTAATAGGTATGCATTGCAATTTCAATTTATTCGTATAATGATAACAAATGTAAATAATCTGAATAATAAACCTAAAACTTATTTCATGCTTCTAAACTTTATATAAACTTTATTATCTTTAAACAAATGACTCAGTGGTTCTTTAGCTCAATGATTAATGTAAAATGTTAGAAGGTTTATTGTGATTGAGCTGGTCTTAATCACCATCAACTGATTCCTACTAGTTGGTCCATCGACCAATGAGCGGAATACCTTAAAACAATGAGAAATATTATGTCGCGTTAAAAGAGGTATCCCGTCTCCTTCCAGCGAATCGTTTTACTGTTTTTCTCCTAGGTTACTGACGGAGGAAATCCAGGGAATAAATGAGTGAGTGAATGCATGTGCGGTGTTATGGGCGCCACCGTCATATGAATATAGTCTGTGTATTGGAGGGATAGTTGTACCTGGATGACCGAAGCATATAGGAGAAGAATTTTTATTGTTAGCGCAGGATCACTGTTTACTTTAATGACTGTGTTCCTGCTGCAAATTACTTTTTCAAATCTTGTCAGTGATCATCAAACTCTGTCTCTTTCCTGACAAACTAGTGATTAGGACTTGTGCATCCTTTCCACAGAAAGTGGCGTCATTGTTTCACATTGTCACAACAGAGGTAGGTTAACCACTAACCTTTCTCAAGCCGGATACAGCGGGAACGGTGGTTGTTGCTAGTTTAACCCTTTCCCTTTATATGGAAACACCAGTGAGTATATATGTATCACTCTACTAGTCTCACCACCGTAGGGGAAAGGGAAAAAAGGGACAAATGAAACAATAAAGTCGCAGCAGAAAAACATGTATCGAGGCAGTCTTCGGAAGTCGTAGACCTCACTCCTACAATTGCCCTGTAAGTGAGACACAAGGACACATACAATGAAGCTCCCCTTTATGCTACCATAATCAATGCTTCTATATGTGTAAGGTACTTACAGGAAATGCTGCTGCATATATTCCAACATAAACGCCAAGTTATTAATATAAAAGTAAATCAAAAAGATTCCTACGGGGTAATAATAGGAATCAATCATCATGTCTTTAAGTCTGGTTAGAGGTACTTATCTGAGGTCGGATAATCCTCTGGTAGCAGTGAGTAGTTCCACTGGAGTCCCAAGGAAGTCGTTTTCCTATGATACACGATTCAGCTTTTGCTCGATGGAAAAGAGAAAACAAAGTCCAATAAGCACTCCGAGCCTCTCAACAGCTCTTGGATGTTTTCTGAGCCTGTCTCTGTTACTGCCTCACACTCCGGAGCGTGTACTGTAAACAAGGCTTGGCCCCCCCAGGGAACGCACGTAGAAATGCGCTTCAGCGCGCGTCTTCCGATCGGACCTTCTGTCTGAGATTAATGGTCGGTCGCGCTACAGCGTAAATGCGTGCAGTAGCGTTTTTAGGATTCCTCGCGCTACCGCGCGTACTTTGAAGGCAGAGCCTGAAGTCAGTCGGGGAAATGCAGTTGCACCGCAGTCACTGGCAATCTCTCATAGGATTCAGGAAGGCCCCGGTTTCTTCGGTAGACGAGGGTGGTTGAATATCTGGCAGCCACTAACGGCAGGCGTAGCAGGAAGCAGCTAACTGGCAAGACGTTTGAACTTGAGTGACAAGCCCCGAGTGAAACAAAAGGCGGGGCTTATGTACCTGAGCACACAGGTGAAACGGATAATCTCTCCCAGTGATTTCTGGGAGATGTAGTACAACATTCATATTTACATATACACATATGAGTGTCTCTGTGCGCTCTCCGTCCTATCTATGCCTAATCATGACAGTACCCCCTCCCATTGACCGACGCCTCGGCGGTCCACCAGGCTTGGTGGGAAACCGTGAGTGGAAACGCCTAAGGTGACCAGGGCAATGAAGGTTGGCCTTTGGTTCCCATGAGCGATCCTCAGGGCCATATCCCTTCCAATCAATGAGGTAATGTACCTGTCCCCTAATGTACTTGGAATCCAAGATGCTTTGTACCTCATACTCCTCCTCCCCATTTATCTCCACAGGATTCGGTCTCACGGGTAATCTGGTGCCAGGGAGACAGGGTCGAAGGAGGGAAACGTGGAACACAGGGTGGATACGCCAATTCGATGGGAGCTTTAATCTCATAGCTACGGGGTTTATAATGCTGTCGATTGAATAGGGGCCCACAAATTTTGGCTGTAGCCGGTTGTTACCCTTAAGTTTCAAATGTCTAGTGCTAAGCCATACCTTGTCCCCTACCTTATAGGCTGGTTCTAGTGTTCTCTTTTTATCTGCGTGTTGTTTATCACGACTTCGAGCCTCTTCTAAATGTGTTTTGGCAGTTTGTAACACTAATTTGAGGTGTACATGGTGTTCTTGGATTGATGGAAGTTTAGAGGCTACGGGTCGTTCGAACGGTAACAAGTTGGGATGAAATCCATTAAGACAGAAGAACGGGGAACATCCCAAGGAAGAATGGTGTGCATTATTGTACGCGAACTCTGCTGTCCATAGAAGCGTACTCCAGTCTTCCCCTTGTAGTAATGTAAAACACCTTAAGTACTGTTCTAAGGTTTGGTTTAATCTTTCTGTTTTACCATCGGTCTGGGGGTGATAACTCGTAGAAAGACGAGCATCTATCTTCATGACGGCACATAGTGCCTTCCAGAATTTGGACGTGAATTGGGTCCCTCTATCGGTGATGATGACGGAAGGGATTCCGTGCAAACGCACTATGTGTTGTAAGAAGAACATGGCTAGTTCTGCCGAAGTAGGTAACTTGGTCAGGGCTATGAAATGACCCATCTTGGTCAAGTGATCGATGACCACAAGTATGGTGTCATGGCCAGAGCTAAGTGGCATTTCCACCACAAAATCCATAGACACGGTATGCCAAGGAGCTGGAGGTGTGGGTATGGGTCTGAGTAGACCGCTGGGTCGCTGGTGCGGTGTTTTGGCTTGCGTACAGACAGAACATTCCGAAATGTATTTCACGGTATCCCTCCGAAGTGATTCCCACCAAAAGTATCTAGACATGGCTTGGAGTGTTTTCTGTGTCCCCATGTGTCCACCCAAGGTAGAGTCGTGGATCCATTGTAAGGCCTGTTGTTGCAGTGCTCCTTCAGGGATGTACAGTCGCTCATCATGAAATAACAGCTCGTCCACGACAGAGCGATGTTGTGGTTCTTCTGTGACCCATGCTTCTTTATCTAGGCCTTCGACCTGTTTCTTCACATCTTTCAAGAATCCATGCGGGGTTGTCAGCGCCATTATTTCTGTCGGGAAGGAAGCCTTCTGCAGAATTATGGGTGGTTCTTCTACTGGGTCCGGGCTGACTGTAGGAGGAGACAGGGGTCTTGAAAGCGCGTCAGCCTTACCGTTTTGCGGTCCTGGTCGGTATTTGATCACGAAGTCAAAGTCCGAGAAAAACAATGACCACCGGAGTTGTCGAGGGGTCAAGGCTCTGGCACTCTTTAAAAAGAGAAGGTTCCGGTGGTCAGTGTATATCTCCACCGTGTGTCTGGCCCCCATTAAGTGATGTCTCCATTCCTCACACGCTCTTTTTATTGCTAGTAGCTCTTTGTCGGTGATGCTGTAATTCACCTCACAGGTTGACAATTTCTTGGAGAAGAAGGCGACAGGATGGAGTTGGCCTGTGTCTGGGTGTCGTTGTGAAAGGATTCCTCCAATAGCATAATACGAGGCATCGGTTTCAACAATGAACGGCTGTGAGGCATCAGGATGTCTTAACACTGGAGCACTGGTGAAGCAGTCTTTTAATGTCTGAAATGCCTTTTCTGCTGGTTCCGTCCATTGAAATATGGCTCCCTTCCGTAGAAGGAGTGTCAAAGGCTGGATAATGCTAGAGAAATTCTTGATGAATCTTTTATAGAAGTTTGCAAAGCCCAGGAAGCTCTGTAGGGCCTTCACACATGAGGGGGACTCCCATTGACTGATGGCTTGAGTTTTCTTTTTATCCATACAGAGACCGTTGGGACCGATAACATATCCCAGGAACTCCACTTCTGTGGTATGGAAAAAGCATTTCTCCAGTTTTGCGTAGAGATCGAACCGCTGCAGACGTTCCAATACTGCAGATACATGAGGGATGTGTTCTTCTAGGGAAGCTGAGTAAACCAGGATATCATCTATATATACTATACATGACACATCTAACAGCCCTCTTAGGACTTCGTCCATGAAATATTGGAATGCGGCGGGGCGTTGCAGAGACCAAAGGGCATGACCCTGTATTCGTACAGTCCAAATTTGGTACGAAAGGCCGTTTTCCATTCGTCCCCTCGCCGCACCCGTACCAGATGGTAGGCTCCACGGAGATCCAGTTTGGTGAAAATCCTGGCTTCTTTCAATTGATCCAACAGGACAGGTATCAAGGGCAGAGGATACCGATTCTTTTTGGTCACTCTGTTGATTGCCCTAGAGTCTATACAGGCCCTTAAGCCTCCTTCACGCTTCGGAATGAAGAAAAGCGGCGAGGATGCTGGAGAGGAGGAAGGACGGATAAAGCCGGATGACAGCAATTTTTCTAGGTATTGTTGCAGATAAGTGGTTTCTGCTTCAGTGAGGGCGTATATACGACTGCATGGGATGCTGGCCCCAGGTTCTAGGTCGATCACACAATCATAAGCCCTGTGTGGTGGCAGTTTGTTTGCTTCTTGTTCACTGAACACGGCATGATACTTCTGGTATTCTTCTGGTAGAGTGGAGACACAACCCACGCTTTGCTTGTTGCAACCACTAGCGAGCAGCTTTGCAAGATTCCTCTTTTTGGAACCGACTTGAACTTTGTCTTTGGTACAATGCTCTGCGCAGTACGAGGAATTCAGGGTAACTGTGCGCGCTGCCCACTGCACAAGGGGATCATGCAGTGTAAGCCAAGGCATGCCCAAAATAAGTGTGAAATGAGGGGCGTCTATTAAATCGAATTGGATGTATTCATAATGGTTTATGCCAACCTGCATAAGAATCTGCTGTGTATGATAACGCACAGGGCCAGACGTCAACTCTGTACCATCCACTGCCTTTACTGGTTCTGGTATCTCCTTACGTACACAGGGTATGCCGATTTCATGTGCGTATCTTTGGTCAATAAAGTTACCAGTGGCCCCAGAGTCCAACAGAGCGTGTACTAGTACGGGCCCAACCCCAGGTATCTCCAATGAGACACACACGTTCATATGGGCCACTGTATTTTGAATGGTATTAACCACAGCCGGACAGACCTCTTCGTCTAGTGGCCTCAAACAAGGGATCCGTAGCTTGTTTGAGCACGTTAGTTTCCGTATTCTCAGGTAGAAAATCTACCACAGGGACGCTCTTGTTATCTTTATAGCTTTTATATGTTGTCTTAGTTTTCGTTTTGCAGTCCTTGATAAAGTGCCCGGATTTACCACAGTACATGCATAAGCGTTGTCTTCGCCTTCGCTCTCTTTCTTCTTGACTTAGTGGTCCTCGTATACCACCTATTTGCATTGGTTCTGCCCCGTTCGTGGCCTGGGATTGTTCTTCCGCCAGAGGTCTAGGACGGGGTGAAAAATATCTAGATTCCGTACGTTGTTTGTCTCCTTTTCTCTCCTGAAGCCGATGGTCCAACTGAACAGTAAGGTCGATGAGTTCATTGCAAGTAGCTGGCATATGCACCACCTGAGCCAAGACATCCTTCAGTTCGCTTCTCAACCCTTGATAATATAAGGAAGTTCTTTTCTCCATGGGCCAATCTGTTTCCGCGATGAGCCTGTTGAATGTGGTGATATATGTTAATAGGTCTTGTGTACCCTGTTTTAGTGTAATTAATTCTCTATCTAAAGAGAGCTGGTGTGCCTTTCTATCGAACAACTTGCGCATTTCCTCACAAAAGGTGTCGAAGTTACGCAAAACAGGATCATCCCTCTCTATAAGGGGGAGGGACCAACTAGCAGCATTCCCTCCAAGGTAAGACATCACAAAGGCCGTCTTTGCTTGATCGGTTGGAAACACCGCAGGTTTACACATGAAGTGTAATTTACACTGCCCCAGAAAAATACCAAATTTTTTGGGATCCCCACAGAACCTTTCAGGCGGGGCTAAGGGTAACTGTGCGGGCTGTATCACCTGGATGGTGGATGGACCTACTCCCCCTCCCGGGACCTGGGCCGAGTGCCCTGTGTCTGTATTCGGTGAAGTCGGTGGTGGTAGAGTCCAATTCTTAATATAATGAGCCCCCCGAGTAACTGTAGGGCTAGTGCGGGACAGACCTGCCACTTCTCGCCTCATGGTGCCCATTTCGTTCCGTAACTCTAGGCTTTCTCCCCGAAAAGCATCTACCTCCATCCTTAATGCGGTTAACGTCTCCAACACAGATGTAAGAACAGTGTTGGTGTCCATCGTTCGGGCCGTAAGTAACCGTGGGCTTGTCACTCTGTCACAACAGAGGTAGGTTAACCACTAACCTTTCTCAAGCCGGATACAGCGGGAACGGTGGTTGTTGCTAGTTTAACCCTTTCCCTTTATATGGAAACACCAGTGAGTATATATGTATCACTCTACTAGTCTCACCACCGTAGGGGAAAGGGAAAAAAGGGACAAATGAAACAATAAAGTCGCAGCAGAAAAACATGTATCGAGGCAGTCTTCGGAAGTCGTAGACCTCACTCCTACAATTGCCCTGTAAGTGAGACACAAGGACACATACAATGAAGCTCCCCTTTATGCTACCATAATCAATGCTTCTATATGTGTAAGGTACTTACAGGAAATGCTGCTGCATATATTCCAACATAAACGCCAAGTTATTAATATAAAAGTAAATCAAAAAGATTCCTACGGGGTAATAATAGGAATCAATCATCATGTCTTTAAGTCTGGTTAGAGGTACTTATCTGAGGTCGGATAATCCTCTGGTAGCAGTGAGTAGTTCCACTGGAGTCCCAAGGAAGTCGTTTTCCTATGATACACGATTCAGCTTTTGCTCGATGGAAAAGAGAAAACAAAGTCCAATAAGCACTCCGAGCCTCTCAACAGCTCTTGGATGTTTTCTGAGCCTGTCTCTGTTACTGCCTCACACTCCGGAGCGTGTACTGTAAACAAGGCTTGGCCCCCCAGGGAACGCACGTAGAAATGCGCTTCAGCGCGCGTCTTCCGATCGGACCTTCTGTCTGAGATTAATGGTCGGTCGCGCTACAGCGTAAATGCGTGCAGTAGCGTTTTAGGATTCCTCGCGCTACCGCGCGTACTTTGAAGGCAGAGCCTGAAGTCAGTCGGGGAAATGCAGTTGCACCGCAGTCACTGGCAATCTCTCATAGGATTCAGGAAGGCCCCGGTTTCTTCGGTAGACGAGGGTGGTTGAATATCTGGCAGCCACTAACGGCAGGCGTAGCAGGAAGCAGCTAACTGGCAAGACGTTTGAACTTGAGTGACAAGCCCCGAGTGAAACAAAAGGCGGGGCTTATGTACCTGAGCACACAGGTGAAACGGATAATCTCTCCCAGTGATTTCTGGGAGATGTAGTACAACATTCATATTTACATATACACATATGAGTGTCTCTGTGCGCTCTCCGTCCTATCTATGCCTAATCATGACACACATGCTGCAACCCATCAAGCTACCTGCATTCTTCTCTCCTCTACATCCATCTAAAGAGGAGAAGAGATTACACCAGTTGGATCCAAGGCAGGCCCTTAGCTTCTAGCTTGTTAGGACTAAGGAGTACTGTGTGGATGATCAGATATTTGTTGGGGTTACCAGTGGGAAAGGAAAAGTGGTCCAGAACCAGACCCAATATTGCTGGTTTGTCCTTTGTTTCAAAATGTGTTATGACTTGTCTAAAAAAGAATCCCTCTGAAAGCCTTAGCGCTCATCCAGCTAGGAGAAAAAGTGCAACTGCAGGCCTCGCTTGCGGTGTTCCACTTTTGGACATGTGCAGTCTGCCTCATTACCATCTGCCCATACATCCTCTAGGGATGATTTGCAAGTATGGAGTGTGGGTCAATGTGCTTGCTCCATCCTGCTGGACTTCATGGTGTAAAGTCCACTCCTCAGACCCACCTTGTTGGGTGGGGAATTACTCTGATACTGATTCACAAGTTGAGGCATCTGGGGTTAGAAGTATTCCTCAGAAGAATAAGGTACTTACCTTCAGTAACACTCTTTCTGATGGATACTCTATCTATCCACAGATTCCTCAGCCCTCTCCCACCTGATTGTTCTGTCAAGTTGGCTTTTGGAAATTAGTAAAGTCCCAGGTTAAATTTTGCACTCTGCTGATTTTGATTCAACCTATAAGCTAAGCCCCGCATCTGAGGGCATGGAAAGTAATGAATAAACTGATGTCAGCGCACAGTGGTGGCACCTCGGTGAGGCTCCATGTCATCATGTCTGGAGGTGAGATGCATGCTAATCAACTGAAGATCAGCTTCAAGATATGCAGGAGATATTGCCGACCTTATCCTCACACATGATCTTGACCTGCTAATCCTGACTGAAACTTGGCTAAATGACTCCTCTACTCCTATCATTGACATACTAGTCCCTCCTAACTATGGCATTGCTAGATTAGATAGACCCAGAAGACCAGGTGGAGGTATCACCTGCATTCACAGCATCAGACTGTCAGTTAAACACGCACAAACCCCGTTCTATCCACCTGTGAATACCTTTGCTTCGATATTTCCTGCAATAACAGACCCTTATGCAAACTACACACGATCTACCACCCCAGGAGACGATCTAGATTTCATAGAACAAATTATGGAAACCATTCTAACAAACACTGGTCAACAACTCTTGACAAGAACCTCAACATGAAGAAATCATCAGTGCCACCACCAAAGGAGCGAATCACCAAAGGAACATTCTTAGAACATTAAAGCCATTCCCCCTCCTCCCAACGTGCAAGTCCTAGTGATTCCCAGGCTGGACTATAGACGTGTAACCCTCTCTGGACTGCCCAGATCCATACTGGCTCCTCTGAGAGCTTTGCTCAACTCTATTGCTAGGCTCATCACCAGCTCAAAAAGAAATGACCACATCACTTCCGATCAAAGAATTCTCAACTGGCTCACTTACGAAGCAGGAATCCAGCTAAAAATTGCCTGCATGAGACACAAAGCCCTCCACTTCAATACCCCCAGATTTGAACAAGAAGTCTCTGGTGGTTCCAGATCATCCAGAAGCTCCAACTCCTTACTTCTGAAACCTCAGAGATTCCGAAAAAAGAAAACTTACAACAGATCTTTCTCCGGATTGCTCCAAGAATTTGGAACTCCTTGCCCCCTGAAATCAGACTGAATCCCTCAACTGTATCCTTCAAGAAAGAAGTCAAAGCACTCCTTCTGAACAGATCTCTTCTTTGAGCCTGCAGTTTTCTTGACTATGATAATTTTGTTCTTATTGGTTTATCTCCTCTACTCTCTGAAGAATGTAAAGCTTACCCTTCCTTCTGGTCACTACTTTATCCTGTATCTTTTCCTGAATATATTATTGTTATTGTTGCTCCGCTATCTGTATACCTGTAAAGCATTCTGATACCCGCAAGGGTCATGTTTGCGCTATACAAAACTATCAAAATAAAATAAATAAATATATACAGGGCTGAGAGGGATTAGGTCCAACCAGACATTCAGAATCATGTCATGTTCATGTCATGCACACAGCCACACAAGCAACTCACTTATACTACCGTTTTGGTCAATGCACCTCCTCTGGATTGATGGATGTTATGTTCTAAGTTTAAAACGTGTGAGGTAGAATGTTATACGGCCGTTCTGGGGGAGGTTCCGAGTCTGGAAGTTGTGAGCCGACTCTGAGACGTGCAGTGCCTTTATTTACAATATTCAGAGTCTGCTGTTCGTGTTGTTCATGTAACACGTTTTGGCGACAAGCAGCTTGCCCCGTGTGCATCGAACAGCACCTGTATGACACTGGAGCCTGCGCATGTTGGAAATAAAGCCTTTTTTACAATATTCATAGTCTGCTATTCGTGTTGTTGATAATGGACACCTGACTTCTGTGGGTTTAACCTCACGTCAGGCTCTGATACCGTACAATAAGCCCATGTGGCTTCTTGAGGCTAGAGCTCCTTGTTGACCCCGGGGACATGACAATCCTAGTGGGATGGGCAAAGTGGATCTTTTGGACCTGTATGAAAACCTTCCTTCTCGCCTCACCAGGGAAGTGTTGAGAAGTAGGGTGCCGAGAATCTCTTTCGGGATCCCGACAAGGCCCATCATCTGGCACACACCATCAGCACACACCATGATACACTAGGGGATGCCGAGATGACGAGACCTAGCCACTGGATAATGACCCTACAATGGGGAGAGGAGTTGGCCTAACGGCTAGGGCGGTCGACCTCGAATATGGGTAACTGGGTTCGAGTCTCTGCAATGACGTGGAACATCCTGTGATTCTGGGCAAATCACTTAATCTCCCTGTGCCTAACAAAAAATGAATGTGTCCTCATGTAATGCAACTGGTGCTATGTAAAGCCCTCTGATACCCGATTCGGGTCAAGTTCGCGCTATATAAAACTCTGTAAAGAAAAAAAAAAATGGTAACCTAACGTACGCAGGGGTATATTTACTAAGATTTTGCATCACAAAAGTGATGCAAATTCAAGCTAAAATCTTTTTTCTCCTATTTACTTTTTGGAAATTCATGTGAAAGTTGCAGAAAGCAGCACCTAGCACTACTTTGCATTATTTAGCTCCACAGAAGCATTCCTTGTGTGGTACAAGGGCATTCCTATGCAACCACCTATGGTTTTTGATGCAAAACTCTATCTACTAAATAAAAGTAGACAGGGTTTTGCATCAAAAAATAGTGTCCTTTTGAAATAGGCGCCATCAAGTTGACATTCCTTTCTTTTTCAATTTTGCATGTGTGCTGCACTGTACAGCACACATACAAAGTAGGCAAAGTTTTAAAGTTACTGTAATCATAGTTTTTTGTACCGGAAGAGTGCCCTTCCAGTACAAAACCTGTCCTAGATTCACGCAGACACATTTGCACTATGGTGCAAAGTTGTGTTAATGGCGCTCAGCAGACTGATTGTACGCAGGCGCTAGGGAGAGAGGAGGAGAGTGTCATATCGCTGTAGGTATGGCACTGTCCTGTTCTCGCCATCTCATGCAATGCAGCGCAGCATTTTGGGTTGCGGGTGAATTATTTAAATAGACCCCATAGTGTTCTCTGAAGTGCTGGTAGCGGATAAACACCACTCTGAACTTTAAAGTGACGTCAACGACAAGACACCCCCAGGTTCACCAGCCAAAGGCCTAGTGCTGACTTCCCTACTAATTGGGAAAAGCGCCTTTACTGTTCTAGGCGACTTCAATATTAATTTGGACAATCACACTAATCCATCGACAATGAGATGTCTAGCTGACCTGGATGCCCTACAACTCACACAACTGGTGCATTTGCCCACTCACGAAAAGGGCCATACTCTGGACCCCATTTTCTCAAATGACTCCAGACTGGAGCCACTGGCCCCCATACGGATGCCATGGACAGACCACTTCCTCATCCCAATTCGGTTTCTAAAACCCCACATAGCAGAGCCCAAAAATGGGTGTCCTGTACTGGGGCGTAAATGGCCAAGGCGGGCTCCCGAAGCCTGGATCACAGACCTTGAGTCGTCCGCCCCACTAGAAACTAAAGATTTAGAGGAAGCCCATACAAATTGGCTAACCTGGATAAACGGATCCATAGATCGGAACTTCAGGAAGCCAGGTCCAATAAAGTCAAAAAATTCCAACAGATCGTCCTGGTTCAGCCCAGAGCTGGTCACTCAAAAGAAAAGCTGCAAAAAGCTAGAACGAAACTGGAGAAAAACATATGACCCTGAGCTTAAAATAGCCTACAAATTAGCTATCCAGCAATACCATAAGAACATTAGGAAAGCGCAAGCAGCCTTCTTCGAAGAAAAAATAGAGAAGTCCTCTAACTCCTCAAAGGAACTGTTCAAAATCGTAAAGTCTCTCACTACAATTGATTCAGGTACTAACATCTCCCAATGCTCAAAAGAGAGATGTAATGGGTTAGCTACATTTTTCAAGAGCAAGGTGGAAAATATTTATAATTCCTTCCACCCTAACACAAGCCAGACATCAGTAGCCACCGAAGCCGCCAACAGCTCTCCTGAATCTCCCAAGATTGCAGAACAGTCAGTGCCCTCCCCCCCCGCCCTATTTACCTTCCCCAAACTGAGTGAGGAACAGGCTGGCTCCCTGTTACAGAACATTAAATCAGGGTCCCCTCTAGACCCGGCGCCACCCCATATTCTCGCCCAAGGAGGGAAATGTGTCCTAACTCAACTCTCTCACCTCATCTCCCTATCCCTCGAAAGTGGCATAGTGCCCAAAGAGTGAAAGCATGCCATCGTAAAACCTCTAATGAAAAAACCTCAACTGGACCCTGCCTCTATGGCAAACTACCGCCGGATCTCACTGTTGCCCATCCTGGGAAAGATTGCGGAGAAACACGTGAATAGCACTATCTCACGCTTTCTGGAAGACAATGGCATCATACACCAGACCCAGATGGGATTCTGACCAAAACACAGCACGGAGTCAGCATTACTTGTTGTCACCGAAAAACTAAAAAGCATTGTAGACCAGGGAAGAGCCGCTGCGATCGTATTACTAGAGATAAGCGCGGCCTTCGACACGGTAGACCACGCTGTATTGGTCAACAGGCTCAAAGATATCGGAATCAGAGGTACAGCTAACCAATCGGTGGCCTCATTCCCGAATGGTAGATCTTTTCAATGTATGGAGGCTGGAATCCGGTCAGACTCCTTCTCAGCCCCCTGGGGAGTCCCTCAGGGATCCTCCCTGAGCCCAACCTTCTTTAATATCTACCTGAGCCCACTAGCCCACATAGTACAGGAGTTCGGACTCTCCATTGTGTCATATGCCGATGACACACATCTAGTGGTCTCAATTTCAGATTCCCTCAACTCTGACCATAGGCAACTAGCCCCTTGCCTGGAAAAAATTGGATCATTGATGGCTGACTGTAGCCCTAAGTTGAATGGGGATAAAACCGAGCTTATGATCCTGGGCAGCAACTTCAGCCCACGCTCAGAGATCCCCTGGCCAGCAAAATGGGGTCCCCCCCCTAAAACTTCCATAAAAAACTTGGGGATGTGGCTGGACCAGAATTTAACGATGGAGATCCAAGCCAAAAAACTCTCAAGTACCTGTTTTGGGATACTTCGAATGATCAGGAAAATAATGAGCTTGCTCCCAGAAAACTCAAGGAAGACGGTGGTTCAAGTCTTGGTGGTGTCAAGGCTTGACTACGACAACTCTCTATACTTGGGCTCCCCCAAATATGTCACGGACAGACTACAAGTAGTACAGAATGCAGTAGCCCGACTGCTTCTGAAGATACCCAGACACCAATCAGTAAGAACATCCCTTAGGGAGCTACACTGGCTTCCGGTCCAGGCCAGGATTAAATTCAAGTCCCTCTGCTTGGCCCATAGAGCCATGTATGGGAGAGGCCCCGCTTTGTTACGAACCCCGTCGCCATCTCCCACTACTCACCCCGTCGCCATCTCAGATCAGGATCAAATTTTCTGATGAACACCACCAGAATCAAGAGATCTAGGTGGGGTGGAAGGTCGTTCACACACCTGGTACCCAAAATGTGGAAGAGTATGGACCCAGAGCTCCGACTGATTGGAAACGAACTGGCCTTTAAAAAGAGACTTAAAACATGGCTGTTCCCCTAAATCCATGTGCAAGATATCTTCCTGTCCTGTTTCATACCAGCGCTGGGATGCCTGTAGGTAGTCATGCGCTCTACAAATCCCTAAACCTAAACCTACACCTGAGCTACCCCTATGTCCTGGGAGGAACCATCACATCAGGGTCCTCTCCAGCCTGGCACGACAAAGGGTGCGTAGCACTGAGCTCCTCAAAGGCGGTCTCCTCCAGCGTAGTTAGCCTGTCCTGGCCCCTAGTGCAAGGATAGAAATGGACCCCCTGGCTACTGTTTGGATTATAAAGTACAGCATTAATCAGGGTTCAGTGGGCCCCTCAGGCCTCAGTGCCACTGCACCTGCTGCACCAACGGAAGCTACACTCCTGGGGCCGTACTACAAAAACGGCGCACTTTCCTTGTTTGCGCCATGATGCACCTTTCAAAAGGTGTGCCCTGTGCAAACAAGGAAAGTGCTACGTATTAGAATTAATGCACTGTCCCCTGGGCAGCCGCAAACTTGTGCTGCCCTAGGGGCAGCGCATTCAAGCGAAATACGGAGTGGCTTTGAAGCAGCCGCCCAATGTTTCACTATGCAGGCGGCAACCCCCCTGCACTTTTAAGAGGGGAGAGAGATCCCCTTGCAGGCGGGTGCAGTGAGTGAATGCACCCACCTGTCAGGGAATTCTCTAGGGGGTCCATGGGAACCCCTTGGCCACCTCCAGAGGGTTGCCATCAGACTGCACACTGACAGTGCGCTGCCTTTTTGTGGCACACTGTCAGTGCGCTTCTTGCCAGCTTCTTTGCCCCTGCGTCCAGTGCTTGAAATTGAAAAATATAAGTGCAGGTACTATGCACCAGAGTACCTGCTTGTTTCCGAGAAGTGCCGGTACTCTCCAATTAAAAGTATAGCACTTCTCTTGAGAAGTGCCGGTACTCTCACTCTCAAAATAAAAAAGTGCTGGTACTCCTGTGGAAATGTGTAATATTTTACTTAGCATAAGCTACAGCCATTTTGGCTGTGGTGTCCATTTCGTTTCCTTCGTAATTCTTCCGTCCTCTGCTGCTCTTCTTTTTCACTCTGCTTGTGTTATCTATTTTAGTGACTTCCTGACTCAGCTAAAGCAATGTACGTGCTGAGGGTTTGTAGCTGCCAGTGCACCTGGTCTCAGATGTTAACTGTTGACCATTTGCTGCTGCCATAAGCATTCCTGCTCCCCCTCCCACTTTGCTGACCACGTAGTTATTCATCTGCCCTTGTTTGCTGATAACTATTTCTAAAACTTGTTCTTTCTATTTCTGTTCACATGCTTACAGTGCAGAAAACTGGTATAAAAGGGAAGATGGTTTGTGACTTCAGTGTACCCCCTCCTGCAGTACTAGAGAGTGTTGTGTGGACGTGGTCCCACTCATGAGTGATTAATAAACTTGTTATTTATTCCAACTCCAGTGCCGATCTCTATTTTGTTGGTCTTTTGACCCGTGGACAAGAGGGTGACCCTGCACCAGTGTACCCCTAAAAAGGTACATTTCCACAGTTGGCGCCCAACGTGGGACCCCATCGGAGACGCGGCCGTCCGAAAGAGTGGTCACGACGGATGATCAAAATATTACTGAGGATGCGCACTGCATGAGGAGACCCTTGTCTTTGCAGGCCGACGTGACTTTTCCGGTTTTCCCGATTTGACCCTCCGGGTGGTGGCCGGTCTCGACTGGGGCTTTCTTTGGCGTATTTCTGCAGTGACCATTAGGTCGACCAGGGATCGGCAGGTGGGAGTTGGAGACTTCTGTTTGGTAAGGTCGCTGAAGCGGCACTCTTGATTTGCTTGGCCAAGAATTGGGTTGGTTTGTTATTCATTTTTTGCAAAAAGTGAAGGCAGGTAATGTGGAGATTTTTCTCCTTTTTGGAATATTTATTTGGAGTTGTAATATTTTACATATGCTTCGAAAAACATGCCTGTTCTCAGCACACTCTGTAAGTGGTGTTGCTGTTCTGGTGGTACCAATAATAGTTTAGAGCAAAGTCAGCCGGCTCCTCCGGAAGGGACCCCTAATAGAGAGATGTGTATCAAATATGGTATTTCTCCCATAATGTACGGTTCATTGTGGAACAAATACACAAAGAAAGAACTCGACTTACAGTGACCATTAGATGTAGCGTTAAGAATTTTGAATCCATAGTTAGATTATAAACACTTCCATTCACATTACTGTGGTAGTCAATATGCTAGTTAAGATATTTTTGTTGGATTCTATTTTTGTGCACGACTGACATACATCTGGGTGCTTGTGCATGTTGTCTGTATGCTTAGGTGCTTGTATGTGTATGTTCTGTGTGAGTATAAAAGCCTGTATTTGTCTTGCTTTGTTTACATCGGTGTATTTGACCCTTCTTGTTATTGGCCTCTCTCTCTGTGTACTATACAAAATTAAAACCCATTGGCTTTGTTGCTGCTTGGGCTGACTGCTGCCTATTAGGACAGGCTGTGCCTAAGTATGCCTGTCATGTTCTCCTCTGGATACTTGGTAGCATTTGAATAATAATAACTTGTTGAGTGTACTTTTGTCTTTGCTAAGCCCTGTGACGGGTGTTACTATTACCTGATTTAATGGTACTCAGTTTTTTAATTTGGAAGGATGAAAGGTGCGTTCTCCAGGCAGATAAACTTCAGTAGATTTACGTAACTGTTCTTTTTTTACCTACACTATGCCCAGTGATAGAAGCAAGGCTTGCTTAGTATTATGTGTGGTACATGCTCCATAGTGATACATTCAAGCAGCGTGAGATGTATTAATACTCTGCACTTTACGTCCTCGGCATTGCCAGTAATTATAGTCATTTACATAGTAGGTGTCTTAGGCGCTCAACAGGAAGCATTATTTGAACACTGGTGGAAAATGCAAAATACTGCTTGTTTTAAAATACCACACATCTCATAAGTGAACTTCCCTTGCATCTGAAAAAGAAGAAAAAAAAACTCAATAGCAAATGACCGCTCGGGAAGGGGCAGGGCAAAGCCCGGAGATCAGAGAACAGACATGGCTGGCGGCTTTGCTCCTTCACATAAAGATACACTAAACACCGTCAAAGACACTGCATAGGGTGGGCTCCTGCACCATGTTACACAAAAACTTAGGAAAGAGGCCTTGCATCCTTAGTAGAAAGACATGCTTGGTGTCTGGGTTGATTTAGTGCTTTGAAGCCATGGACCAAAGATTCAGACACCCTTTCTGAAAGGGCAGTTAATGAATCTGCCTCACACTGTCACTAACAAGAAGGGTCGGCAAAGGGGCCATGTTTGATCGGATTTTGAAGAGAGGTGGGCTGGTCAATAGTCAATACAGCCGGGCTTTGCACTTTTGAAGCACGAGAGTCAGGACAGCTCAAGCCAGCGACGCTAAGAATATAGGATGGTAGTGGTCGTTACTGCACATATTGGAATTTTCAGCACCACTTTATTTACTGCTCGCCATGCAATTTTCCCCAGGTAAATGTTGTCATGGTCAAACCTGCCATCATTTGCTTTGTGAAAATGTGCAATAAACGCATGCACGTGAAACTCGGTGTTGTGAGCATCAAGTTCTACATGTCATGCCCCATTTTCCAATTAAAAGCTGCTAACAGGATGTATTTACCACAACTGGTAAAAATACCTCACTCCCATCCGACTCATTTGTAATCAAGGGATAAGTCAGTCTTTCTATGCTTGGGGCTCTGATAAAATTGCAGTCCTACTTCTCTGTTCATGCTATGTCTTGTTTTTTTGCTTTACTCCAGACTTCAGAGGAATTTAATTTATGGTAGCTAGTTAGGGATTATTACTATTTCTGGTGTAGTTGAATAGACTTCTGCAACCAGATACTCTTGAGCAATGTGAAGAAGGTACACTGTTATTGTTATTATTTCTTGCATCACATAATCACAAAGTCTCTAGAAAGAAATTGCAATTTTGTAGACAGCAGGTTACCTATTTAGGTCACCTCCTGTCTAAGGAGGGACGTGCACTCACATCAGACCGCATTCAGACTATTCTAGACACTCCTGTACCCCGCACTCAGAAGGATGTCCGTGCACTGATTGGCCTCACTTCTTTTTGTAGGCAGTGGATCCCCAGTTTTTCGCACATTATTAAACATTTGTTGGCCCTTTTGACTAAAGACACTCCGATGCCCCTCTCATGGACTGCTGAGTGCCAGAGCGCCTTCCAACAGTTACACCAAGCCCATTGTTCTGCACCAGTATTAGGTACCCCAGACATGTTGATGAGTGACTATTTGTCCCAGTTAACTGATAGCTTGTCTTCTATTTATCAGCAGGTGCGGGAAGCTCTTCCTTCGTGAGCCCTGCTGTGCTGACAGATCATTGAGACATTTTGGTCACCAAGAGAGGACGAGCTGCGTCACCTGAAGGGCCTGAGGAAGTCTTCCCGGACCACACGATCCCTGGTGCATCTAGATACCTACTTCGATCCAGGAAGAAAGACACTTCATCACAGAAATAGACTGTTTGAGCCACTGTCCTGGGTGGTTAAAGACTGACTACAAAGGGGGGTAGCCTTTTAGTGACTACTCGTCTCAACGTTAGTGAAGAAACCAACGCCTGCCCAGGACCTTAGGGCATCATCTATTTTGTTGTTTGCCGATGAAAATGAGCTTGCCTAAGAAGAAGGAGATCGCTGCGACAACGTGCAACGGCTGTACAATCTGCATCCTTGGTCTGACTTTGACTGCTGACATCATCGCTACTGTAATGTGGGTAGTGGAGGAAGTAATGCCCGGAGCCTCCTTACCTAACATTACTGTTACATCACTTGCTGCAAAAAAAAAAGCACCATCATTTTGATTTGCCGCAACATGAACAGGGATACCAGCAAAATCTGAGAAACAATTCATTTCTTTAAATGTTGCATCAGACACACCAGCTAAGCAATGCTACTAACTGTTGGGTTTGTGGCAAGATTCCTCCTCATCAGAACATAAAGGAATCCCATTGTCACCGCTGCCATTCTCTCACAATGGCTCATGCCCAGCTTGGTTCAAACTTCTATATGCCTCTAAAGTATTTAATCTCTCAGAAACATGGGATGTGGGTGAACTCAACGCCAAACTGAACAAAGTCTGTTACCCCGATGAGGAAGGGGACCCACAAGCCAAAGGAACTGTATGGGAAATGGAGGAGTATCGCAAAGGAGATTCCTCCACAAGCTATGTTTTCCCCAACACTCGAACGGCCAAGGGTAACGGGCCTCCTGTCATCGTTGTTACCAGAACTCGAGCATATCTTTGTGTGAGCAGTTTTGGCAGTATTCTACAGTATTGAACATTACTGGAACGAACAATAGCAGTTTTCTATCCTCACACAACACTTACTTCATTTGTGGAAGTAAAAGTTACTATCATCTACCAATCGGATGGTCTGGCATATGCTATGTGTCCTTCTTGCTTCCTCCTGTGTTCTTAGCACCTGCATCTTATCATAAAGATCAAAGACTGTTTAATGACATTTCCTTGAATCGATTTAAAAGAACTCTAAATACTGATGAAGTGGATCAAACTGACACTGCATTACAACAATATGTTGACTTTAATTTGGGACTCTTTTTCTTTGTTGGTGCGGCTTTAAATAATAGGAAGATCAGACGCTTGACCCGTGTAGTAGTTGCTGTGTATTTATCCCTGACCACGCCCCTTCTGTTTATGAATGCCATTTCCAAAATGCATAAAATAGCTACTGAGATACATCAAGACTCAGGAACATGGACTTGGGCTGGATGGTTCTGGAACATATTTTCTGTATAGGGTCTGAAAATATTGTCGGCCTTATTCATAATTATTGCAATTCTCTTCTCTTGTTGTTTATGTATCCAATGCGGGCCAATGCTTTGTTCCCTCTGTATTTCCACTTGTACTACTTGTCTACCATCTAAAACGAATGTCCAAAATGAAAATGCCCGTTTAGCAATAGACCGAGAAGTTAGCAACATGATGCTAATTGATATACATGATATTTATCGTACCCCTTTTAAAGCATAAGAAAATGTCTTAGCTTATGCTAAAAGGGTCATCTGTGGAAATGTGTAATGTTTTACTTAGCATAAGCTACAGCCATTTTGGCTGTGGTGTCCATTTCGTTTCCTTCGTAATTCTTCCGACCTCTGCTGCTCGTCTTTTTCACTCTGCTTGTGTTATCTATTTTAGTGACTTCCTGACTCAGCTAAAGCAATGTACTTGCTGAGGGTTTGTAGCTGCCAGTGCACCTGGTCTCAGATGTTAACTGTCGACCATTTGCTGCTGTCATAAGCATTCCTGCTCCCCCTCTGCTGACCACGTAGTTATTCATCTGCCCTTGTTTGCTGATAACTATTTCTAAAACTTGTTCTTCCTATTTCTGTTCACATGCTTACAGTGCAGAAAACTGGTATGAAAGGGAAGATGGTTTGTGAATTCAGTGTACTACCTCCTGCAGCACTTGAGAGTGTTGTGTGGACGTGGTCCCACTCATGAGTGATTAATAAACTTGTTATTTATTCCAACTCCAGTGCCGATCTCTATTTTGTTGGTCTTTTGACCTGTGGACAAGAGGGTGACCCTGCACCAGTGTACCCCTAAAAAGGTACATTTCCACACTCCGTACCGGACAGTACCGGCCCATTTAAAGCACTGCCTGCGTCTATAATACAGCACGGGCGAAGAGGTAAAAGAATTCCCTCATTTGCATGGGGGCGTGCCCCCATGCAAATGAGGGCACACCCTCTTGAGATAGCACTGGTCCTACATGTGCACCAGCGCTTTCAGTATTACAAAAGGGGCCTGCACAAGCGTCTATGGCGACTTCTGTAATACCAAAGTGCCCCTGGGCGTGCAAAGTGGCACAAACGCCTGTTGCGCCTCTGAGGCACTTTTGTAGTACGGTCCTTGGTGTTCGCCCTCAAGCTCTCTCAAGCTACTCTCCCACTTCCAGAACATTCTGACCCAGGCAGGCTTGAGACACCAGCTCATCCATCTAGACCGTCACACTGGAGGCAGGCTCTGCCTGTGCAGGTCATGATGCCCCCCCGCCCAGGGTCGGATTGGTGAGGCAGTCACTCGGGCAGTGGCCGAGGGGCCGGAATCCGAGTTCCAGCTGTGGGCTGCTTTTTTGGGCAGGCTGGGGGGCCAATTTGGGCAGTGTCTGTGGTGTCGGATGCTGCCAGCGGCCCAGTGGCTGACCGGGTGGCCTTTCTGGGGACAGATAAGCGTCCATTACGTCCCTTTTACCAACGGGGCAGAGGTGTCACTCCCTTTCCCTCGCTGGGCCGGCCCATTAATGTATGCATATTGAGCGGGGGCAGGGGGCCTGAGCAGAAATGGCCCCACTTGTTTTAAGGTGTATATCACCAGTGTAAACTAATCTGTGCATTTTCTGTTTTTATCTAAGGGAAGTTAAGAGAACATGCCTCTGTCAGAGACCCCCCTTCATTTCATAAAACTCCGCCGAAGCAGTGTTTTGCGGAAAGGCAATATGCAAATATGGGCCACTTTTTAGGTCTCGCGCCAAGCGTTGCAGTGCGCAGCCCTGCTCGCGCAGCGCGAGACCTCTAGAAAGGGCTTCAGAAAGCTAACCACACGCTCGTGCGTGTGGTTTTGCTTTCGGAAGCCCACATTGGCTGTAGCGTGCGTTTTTTTTTTAAAAACGGCACGCAATTGGGCAAAGGCGGGCGCATGTCCCGCCTTTGCTCCTCCCATTCCCACTGGTGGCTAGCACACGCAGCAGCGCGCGTTCGCCTCGCTGCCGCTGCCGCGCTCCCTCCCTCCGCTCCTCTGTGGTGCGCGCGCATTTACCCAGAGTAAGTACAAGAATGTCCCGGATGTCCATTATTGTCAAGTGCTTTGCATCGACTGCATCGGGGACCCCACTAGAGATCTTGTGCACACAGTAATGCGATGGGCTAGACACTTCAGACACCAGGTGAGCAATACACTAACAGAGGTACAGGCACATCGCGGATGACCAGAAATTGCTACTTTTGAACATTCCACTTGACTTTTTTTTTTTTTAAAGGAGTTTCATAGAGCGCGAACTTGACCCGAAGGTATCGGGTATCAGAGCGCTTTACCCGCAACTATCCCGTGATTGAAAACAGATGGGTGAGACGCAGGCTTCCCCCCGCTGCAGCTCCAGCCCTATTGCAGCCTCCAAAAACACACCTCAAGGCAAGTCTCTCTCCCAGGTCCATGCGCGAGGACCCGCTCCAACCTGGGCCCCTCCTGCAGTTGCATTAGAAAACTGGACTACAAGTCCCACAACCTAAAGAAAAAAACTGAACCAGAGCAGTCCATCGGGCGGGAGCTATGCTCCCGTGCTCAGAGCTACAGACGGACACCAGCGCAGGGCTGAAGTCCTCCAAGGCCCTCCCACAACAAGTTTGCATAGCGCTTACCACATCAGGCAGTCGTCAGAGCGCTTCGTATACATGTTCTAGCAGCTGTCGGGTCTAATATATATGTATATTTAGATTTGCACATCTCCGTATGCGGTGTGTGGAGTCATGTTTTGGGCCATCGGGTAAGTAGCAAGTTACACCGTGGTGCAGTACCAGGCTGGGACAGTGTTCTGGTTCTGTTGCTGCTTTGTGGTACATGTTTTGGCATCGTGGGGAGCAACCAGGGAGGTGCCCTTGTCTTGGGGTGCCGTTGTGATAGTCATATCAGGGTTACTGTATTTATGCGATGCTGAGGCTATTCCCACATAATTACAAATTTGCCACATAATCCCTCCCCTGCTGCACTGTTTAAAAATGTAATTAAAATACTTACTAGTTAGAATGCATTAAAAGCCCTGCCACGTGTCAAACTCTGCAGTGGTATGCTGTTTAGCCACAATAGTATTCAAATTCACTTCATAGTGAAGCAGTGTGGGACAAAATATGCTGCACATTGACCCTCCATGTTACTCCAAACTGCCAGCAGACGGACATCCGATCTCATGCCAGCGGGAACACACATCACCAGAGTTATCCTGACATGTTTCTTGTTGTCTGAAAACTGCAGTCCGCTCCTTTTACCCTCTCAAACCTGGGGGTGGGGTGGACAGGCGTGCACTTAACAAAGGCAGGGTTACATCCCTTACGCTCCATTATGTCGTGGAGCTGTGTGCACAGCACACCAAACAACACAAACAACAAATTGACAACCACCATCCAATGAGAACAGAGAAACACCCCGGCCTTGGTTCTGGAGACAGTGCTGTTTGTGCGGAAGAGGCACAGAAATTGCAATTGTGTGTTGCACGATTTTTTATTATGCACGTAACAGCAAACACCTTGGTAGGGCAAATGCATAAGAGTATTTGTCCAAGGTTTATCCGGAGCTCAAGTATTTAAAAGTACTTAGAGATGTGATAAATGCCCAAGATCACACAGGGTGTGCCTGCAGGGACGCCATAATTGTGCCCAGTTATCAGGTTTTACAGTATGCAGTTCAGACACTGGATGGGGGTAGAATTTGTAAAATGTGCCCAAGATCACTCAGTGTGGTCATGCAGCGTTTTTATTGTCTACTGGACCAATAAAACAAAAATTGTCCAGTATACCAATCAAATTGCTCTCCAATGACCCCAGGCAAAGCAGACACTCCCTCCAAAAGATCACGAAGCGCATCCAGCTGCGCAACGGCAATCAACAAACTCGTCAGCCTTCATTGGAAATATGCACCGCACAAACAAGATGTATTATGCCTCCCATTCTGGATGCATCCATTGTCCAACTTAACACTGCACTCCCTTAATGTGCAGTGTTAGTGCTTCTTTACAGGCATGTCTTATTTAATGTGCAGTGTTAGTGCTTATCTGCAGGCATGTCCTATGTGTGTGATTTAATGTGCAGTACTATTACTTTTTTTCTCTTTTTGCTATATTTCACCAGTTTTACAATTCACGATGCTGACAGATTTTTAAAAAAGTATTCAAAGATGCCATACCTCTAATTTTGCAACTTCGAACACCCTAGACTGAACATCACATTAAAATATATTAGAACCTAAAATAATTCATAAACCGGTAGGATAGGTCGCATCTTATTTCTAACGCGTATAAGTTATGACCGAAGCACCTAACAGACATTAATAATATATACGTACATTAAATAATAAAACATAACGACATATCAGATTTGGGGTGGGAGAGTCGAAGTGCATTCGAAAGTTCCACCCGTGGTTCACTACAACTGATGCATTTCTAAAAATAACAGAGAGGGCCTTGCTCAGTGAGCACAGCACTGCACTGACTGATCGGAGGGAGCTCTCGCCACTCCATTGCCCTCAGAAGAATCACCCAGTAATGCAGTCTCCACTTCATCACCGAACAAGTGACCTTATGTGACAGTGTCTGCATGAATACCCCGCTAATCACAGGAGTGATTGTGTCTTGTTCTGCTGCAGGAGTCCGCCAGGCAGGCAGTCACATTGTCAATGGCATCTCTGGGAAATCTATTGCCATTACCGGGAGAAGCGTGACAGTGTTTATGAATGAATGCAGTCTTTACACGGGGATTCATTTCTTAGAACACCAGAAGGTATTTCTTTAGCTCTTTAAAAAAAGATTGGACTTGTCATTTATAATTATTTAAGTTCCTCTGCTAAAACACCAGGAATCATTTATTTCTTGGCATTGTTGCTCTGGAAATGCTGGAGACGCTGCTAGATCGACACGTTTGGTGGGAATGAGATACGAGTAATGACGAGCATTTGCAATACAATAGGTCTCGCATTTACGCGAGTTTAAGCTATTGGCATTGTAAATGACAATGCGTTTTATTTATGTTTCAAAAATCTAAATAAAACGCATTGTCATTTACAATGCCAATAGCTGAAACTCGAGTAATGCGAGACCTGTTGCATTGCAAATGCTTGTTTTTTTAGCGTGCCCAGGCTCTTTTATATCCCAATACAACCCTGAACACCACCCCCGCCCCCCCCCTCTCCCTACTACCCTCTCCTATGTAAACCAAGCTCATGCACCGACATACACCCACCAGACTGTAGCCAACGGGAGCAGGATGAAGAGCCCGGCCCCAAACACCCTCTTATTACCGTCCTCCACGCCTGTGTCCTCGTTACAGAGCCCACCTACCTACATGTCACAGAAGTACAAACAAACTTGAACGGTCAAGCCTATCGGCTTTGTCATTTTGTCACTTTGTCATTCAATTGACGTTGACCTGGCCCCGGGTTGTCCCTGTTGCACTGTTGACACCTTCGCGGTCACGGTTAAGGCGCTGTCTTCTGACTCTTGTCCTCCATGAAGCGCCACGACCCGGGACCTCTCGGCTCTAGAGACTGAGGTGAGCTCTCGTGTCTCCTCCCGCACAGCTCCTCGAGGCAGCCTCTGTTGTCTCCTCGCTCGGAATGTGAGGTGCTTCATCCACAGACTCCCGCAGAAGGTTCTGGAATGACGGGAGTCTGTGGGTGACAGTTGGGCTGGACCACAGGCCCGGACGTGCAGGGCGCATGTCCCGACACCGACGGGGGGCAGGCGGCTGCCTCTACCCGCTAAGATGGAAACCTCAAGGGGCCTAGCAAGGTAAGGCCATGAAGGGGGTCAGGTCTCCCCTAGGGGGGTTAATATCATGGGGTGTAGGAAGAGCCGCTCGTGGGAGCCATATATAACCTGCCTGATTTGTTTTAAATAAGGGTGCAGCGGAGGGGGCGACAAAAGTCTTTTAAGTTCAGATAGGGTTGCCAGCGTTGAAAGAAAAAACATACCGGGATTTGTTGTTGTTTTAGGAGTCTGCAAATGCCTGGACGTGATACTAAATGATGCTAGATAGGATTTTATACTAAATCGTATGTACTGATTTCTAATATGACTTTTCTGCCTTAGATTACTTTAATTATTAGTCAGGGATCTTTAAGGCGGCTCCAGAACACGTTTAAAAGTGCTCGAGATATATATACAGTGCTTTAAATGGGAAAAAATAAGTGCAGGTACTCATTAAAATGAGCTAGATGTGTAGTGAGGGGGCGGGGCTAGGGGCGGGGCTAAGGGCAAGACATGATGATACTTAGCGGCTTCTATATTAGTTGCAGCACATACCAAAACACATGTGAAATGTGTTTATATAAACAAAGCAAGTTAACTCATTACACAAAATGAAAGAGAAATGCTATAATATGTTAACATTTCCTTTTTTTGCAATAGCTGCACTTTCTTAATGCTATACTGTTAATTGCTGTTGTTTGGCACAATACTATATATTTTTCAGCACGTGAGTAGGAAGAAACTGAAAATACCCCCACTTTGAACCAAAGCTCTAATGGCACAAAGCAAATGAAGCAAATCATCATGACCCTCCCCAGAAGATATCTCTTGTCTCTTTCATAGATCTATCCATTCATTCTTTCATCCTACCATTTACCTACTGATGTCCGCCATTTAACCTTTACATTCTGTCGTCTATTCAGTCTTTCATCCATCATTCAGTTTTTCACCATTCCGTCTGTCCACCCTTCATATCCAAACCTATCTATCCATCCATCTCAAAACCTATCCATTCATCCTTTCACTCATCCATCTCTTTATCCACCCTTTCGCTCATTCATCAATCCTTTCACTCATCAATCCATCAACCCTTTCACTCCTTTTTTCCATCCACCCTTTCATTCCGTCCACCCTTTCACTCAATCCTTCTTTTCACTCATCCATCATCCACCCTTTCATCCATCCTCCCCCCCTTTCATTCATCCATCCAATCTTTCACTTATCCACCCATCATCCGCCCTTTTATCCAATCATCCACCCCCTTTTACCCAGCCATCCATGCTTTCACTCATCCATCCATCTATTCTTCCATCCATCCATACATCCACCCTTGTTCACTCATCCATCCACTCACTCACCCACCCACCAACCCTCCCTACTATGCTATTTATGAATCTTTGTCGCCGAGCAGACGTACACACAAAGTGCCACCCATTTTCTTTAAAATACCTCCTGAGAGTGTTTTGATTTTCTCTCTCTTTCTCTCACTTTTTTCTTACAAAAAACAGGCATATGAATGCAGGCAAACACACAAACATAAGCAGGCACACAAAAGACTTGGGTATGATAAAAGCCATGTTATACTCTTCACCTACCATGGCTTTTTTAATTGCCACCAGGACCGGACTGGCCGTAGCCTGATTACCACTGCCAGGGGACTGCCATGATTCCTGTGTTTGCACAAATGCACAGGATAGTGTGAATGTGATTGACAGCACAGGGCCTGAACGGACCCTGCTCTGTCAAGCACAGCGTCATGGTGAGCACCCGGACATTATTCAAATGAGCCCTGCTGAATAGCTCAGCTGGGGCTCAGATCGGGGATACAGAAGTGGCGCCTTGGCTGCCAGAGACACCTTCCACTCCGGCTCACCAGCACTCACAGCCAATAAGCCTACCTTTTAATGAGTACCGGTACTCTCCTTCGCAGAAGAGAAGTGCCGGTATTCAGAGTGATAAATCTAAGAAGTGCCGGTAGTACCGGTGAGTACCGGCCCATTTAAAGCACTGTATATATATACATATATAAATATTTTATATATATGTGTATATATATATATATATATATATATATATATATATATATATATATATATATATATGTTATTTTTGTTTGAACTATCTACAGATAAGGGCTAACAATACAGACTTTGCATGATTTTGCTCATATTTGTACCGGCCTGGGCATTAAAATACTGGTCGTGCCGGTAGAAAACCAGTAGATGGCAACCCTAAGTACAGAGGTGAAGAAACAGAGAGCTAAGGAGTGTGAGAGAGAGACACACATGGCATGGGCAAGGTGGACTCTGGCCCAGGGCCCCAGCCTTTCACGGAGCCCTCGGATAGAGCCAGCTCTGTTCTGCAGAGAGTCTTCTCCTGTTGACCTTGAATAATTCTTAAACAGATTGTTTTAAATGCCATTTTCCTTTAGTTTATTTTAATGTGGGTGATGCGTGAGAGTCTATTACAGACATTTTGCAGAAAAATGTTTTGTTTATGATTCATGCAACATCCATAAAAAAAGTTTCTTTTTGATCAAACCAGAACTTCACATATGAAAAATGGGAGGCTGCCACAGAGCTGATTTGCAGTAATATTAGTGAGCTGATGCTGTGTTACAATATTTAAAACACAAGTACCTATCCCTGAATATTAGATGTAAACATATTTAGAATTTGGACCAGTGTGCAAGTGCACTGTCAGTGACTTGGCCAAAGAGGGCATGAAAGAGCAGAAACTGGATCATAAATTCAAAGCTGTTTCAAACAGGGCCCCCCAAAATACGTTTGGGCCAGGACCCCCAAAATCCTTAAGATGTCCCTGGATAGAGGGGGGAAAATAGAAATTGAGAAAAGTTGTTAACGAACTGGGGGAACGGAAGGCATTGCAAGCAAGAGAGAGAGCGCGACAGAGCGAGAAAAGAGAGGTCAGTATGTGAAGAGAAAAAGAGACAGAGGGGTGGAGAGGAATATGTGAGAGAAGGTTAGGAGAGGTTGGGAGAGAGACAGAAAGCGGGAGTGGGCATTAAAGAGTGATGAAAGGCAGAGAGACTGCTAGAGAGGACAGAAAAGCGTTTTCTGTGAGGACGGCTAAACTGTGGAATTCCCTGCCTGGGTATCTCCGCCAGGTTGATTCAGAGTCCTGCTTCAGAAAAGCACTGAAGACATGGCTCTTTAGGTCTGAATAGGCTCGGTCTCAGTGTATCCACCTCGACGTGTGCACCGCCTGTTGCTTGAGCGCCGGGACACCTCTGATTGAGGTAGCTGTTGCGCTTTACAAGTTTCTGTATTATTATTATTATTATAAGGAGAAGGCGGAGCTGGGGAAGCTAATGAGAAACAAAAACAGAGAGGAAGAAAGATGGAGACAGATAAATAGGAATGAAGAGGGGTGTTGAAAGAGAGAGAAGAAAGACATTAGGATGGCTCGATTGACTAAAGACACACCATCAGAGAAAGAAAGAGTAACAAGAGAGACGTATGAGGAAATGAGCAAGATACAAAGAACAACACACCTTCATCACAGTGCGACCAGGACGTAGAACAGCACTTTAAACACTTCTGCATATATTGCCAACCCGCCCGATTCAGAAGCTTGGAGAGGAGCGCATGAAAATCCTGATGCGGAAAAACCCAGGAGTGGTAGAAACGGAAGCGGAAGAACCAGAGAAACTGATGGGCAGAGAGAGAGAATGAGGCCAGTTTAAGAAATAGGTTTACGGAGCGAGACCTTGACGGCAGAGACTGCTTTACAATATGTGACATGGTACAAAGTAGTTCTTCAGAGCAAATTTGCATCACCTAGGCAGTTATGATAGCGGAATGTAGATCAAAAGGTTACTGGTGAGACATCACATAAATAAGCATCATTGCACATGCTGAGTATGAATCCATGTGCTGTGTGTCAGTCTGTTTGTGATTCTATGACGGTGTGCACAACCTGAAGCAAATCATTTTAACCTTCCAGTTTTCTTGGGTCACTCCCGAAATGACTTTCCTAGTTGTTAGACCTGCCAGGGTTGGCCAGTGTAGCACTTTGGGAGGAGATGGCCCCAGTTAGTGTGGGGGATCAGCTAAGGTTATCCTAGTGTCCCCGGCTGACAAAGAGAGAGTGCCTAAAGTCCACATGCCTTCTAATACTGTGGAAGAGGTGGATGGGGTCAAGAGGAGGCCAACCCGGAGCCTACAGGGGAAAACATTGCCTCCCTAGGAGACCTACCTGAGCTTGCTGGATGGAAAATGGAGGGTGGGCCCTCTAGTAAGGAGTTCTGTATGGCATATAAGGAGTGCCAAACCCTAGAGGGTATGAGGTGGCAAACGGAAGCGCCAGACTGGTGAAACCTCTGGAGATCACCTCATTTATTGGGAGAATTAGCTCCTCTACAGTGAGCCTAAGGCACCTATACTTGGGGCAGCACACATGTTGGTAGTCCCCCAGGGTCTTCCTACTGGGTCTGGCCCATGACATGCCTCTAGCAGGACATCTGGGGCAAGACCAGAACGTTGTAAGGCGTGTCTCCCATTTTTATTGGCCCTGAATGAAGACCTCTTCAGATACTTTCTGCATGACCTGTCTTAGCTGCCATGCCAGTGGGAAGACAGAAAAAAAGCTTAGGGCTCTCCTGAATCTTTTACCTGTCATTGGCATCCCCTTTGAAAGGGTGGACATCTACATTGTTAGAACCTTGGACCCCAATACTGCCCTGGGCAACAGATTTTTACTGGATTTGAACCATGCCACTTCGTACCCAGAGGCCATCCTTCTGAGGACTGTGACTGCACCTGCTGTGGCTAGGGCCTTGATGGGGATTTTCACCCAGGTGTGGTTCCCCAAGGAAGTGGTGCCTGAGAAGGGCACCAACTTCATGTCAGCCTACATGAAGTCCTTGTGGAAGGAGTGTGGAGTAACATAAAAGTTCTCCACACCCTATCATCCTCAAACCAATGGGCTTGTTGAAAGGTTCAACAAGACCCCAAAAGGCATGAATATGAGCATGCCTGAGCCCACGAGGCAGAAGTGGGACGTCCTCTTACCATGCCTACTTTTTGCCTACAGGGAGGTACCACACAAAGGAGTAGGGTTCAGCCCTTTTGAAGTCTATGACCACCCTGTTAGGGGACCTCTTAGTCTGGTTAAAAAAGAGTGGGAGCAAGCTCCCAAGAGACCCACTCCCAGGATGCTAGCTTTCCACAACCAGATGCAAAATTTCTGGAAGAAGGCTTCTGAGAACCTAGAAGCCAGCCAGGAGGTCATGAAACTCTGGTACGACCAGTAGGCCACTCTGGTAGAGTTTCAGTCTAGCCATAAAGTGTGGGTAATGGAACCAGTGGAGTCCTGGGCCCTCCAAGGCCATTGGATCGGGGCATATGAGCTGAAAGAGACCTACCTGGTGGACTTCAAGACCTCCAGAAACCCCCTCAAGGTTACTCCACATCAATCACCTCAAGTCACACTATGAGAGGTCTGAAGTCACCATGCTGCTGGTGACAGATGATGGGATGGAGGAGGAGAGTTAACCTCTCCCTGACCTCTTGTCATCCAAAGAAAAAGATGGGTCAGTGGAAGGTGACAACCTCTCTCTTACCCTGATTTGACCCCAGAACAGCAGAGGGACTGTCACCAGTTGTTGGGACAGTTTGACTCTGTGTTCTCTCTCACCCCTGGGCTTACACATCAGTATACCGATGACATAGACAATGGTGACAGTCCAAAACAAGATCTACAGACTGTCAGACAAGTAGAGAGCCAGCACTAAGGAAGAAGTCTCTAAGATGCTGGAGTTGGGACTGATTGATCACTCCAGTAGTCTCTGGTCCAGCCCAGTGGTACTGGTTCACAAGGTTGCCCCACCGGGAGTCACTCCAGACCGCCAGTTCTGTGTAGACTACAGGGGGCTCAACTCCGTCACTAAGACTGATGCACACTGTTAGACCTGGTATCCCTGGCGTGATGTCCCCTAACCTTTTGCCTTCAGACCTCCTGTTTCTGCTGACTTCCTTCTTGCTGGCCTTAGGATTCTTCCCACTCTTCCACTGCTAACCAGTGCTAAAGTGCTTGTTCTTCTTCCCTAAAATGTGAGATGACATTGGCTTATCCACAATTCCCATATTTGATTTACTTATAAATCCCTAGTAATGTGCACTGCCTGCACCCAGGGCTTGTAAATTAAATGCTACCAGAGGGCCTGCAGCACTGATTGTGCCACCCACTTAAGTAGCCCTTTAAACATGTCTCAGGCCTGCCATTGCAGATCCTGTGTGTGCAGTTTAAACTGCCACGTCGACCTGGCAAGTTAAACCTCTTGCCAGGCCCAAACCTTCTTTTTTAATATATGTAAGTCACCCCTAGGTTAGGCCTGGTACAGCCCAGAGGGTAGAGTGCAATGTATTTAAAAAAGCAGGACATGTACTTTTAAGTTTTATATAGCCTGGTAGTGAAAAACTGTAGGTAGCTGGCTCTGTATATACTATACCAAAAGAGGTATAGTGTGCACAGAGTCCAGGGAGTCCCCAAAGGTATAGCAGAGGATAAAGTAGATAACACCTTACGCTCAAGTTAGTGGGAGCTGGGCTGAGCAGTTAGGCTTATCAGAGGGTAGTGTGAATGCATTTGTTATACACACTCAGACTAGGCAGGATCACACACTCAATGACTGACTCCAGGCCAATTTCTTAAAAAAAAAAAAAAATTCTTTTATTTGCAGCTAGTAAAAAGCGAACATAAATAAACAATACATCCCAATAGAATCATCAATAATATACATGAATAATGCTCATTGATTAGTATACAGAGAAATCTAGACTTATATATCTAAAAGGAAACTTTACGTGTATGTGACCGTATTTAGACCTAGATCTCACCCCATATTTCATTAAACATTCTTAAGGCTCCTATCCTTTGCAAAAATAATTTCTCTTTTGATTTAATACGAGACATCTTAGCCAGCCATTGCGAAAATATTGGAGGATCAGCTTCCTTCCATCTTTGCAAAATCAATGACCAAGCAACAAGTGATGCTATAAATACAAACTGTTGCTGACGAATTGGTAAAGCGAGTGAATTAGTCATACCTAATAGCGCCGTTTTTGGTTCGGGTGCTAGATTAATCTCAAGTTTGTTGCTAAGCCACTGATATATCTGATTCCAGAATTTTACTAAAACCGGACATTCAAAACAGATATGGAGCCAATTCCCAGTAGGATGTGTACACCTAAAACATGCTCCTGAAATGGAAGCATACATTTTAGCAAGTTTGAAAGGAGTGTAGTAGAGATTCCACTTCGAAAGGAAAGCCATACATTTAAAATTAGCACCTCTTATAGCTTTATGAGCCCAACTATTATAGGCTTTCCATGCTTGCATATCCAGTCTACAACCAATGGAGTTTTGGATCATTTGGAGAGTTTTCGGCATGGTTTTAATCTGCAGATAGCTGAGAAGTATTTTATACCAATTGCCTATCCCTCGGCTTGCTTTTACGTAAAAATTAAGACTGATCAAATCTATTTGTGGATCTGAAAAAGGTTGAAGATTTCTTACAAAGTTCCTAAGCTGAAATAATGAAAAAATTAATGAAAATGGAAGTCCTGGATATGATTGTTTAATTTAATTCCAGGATTTGATTTGATCGCCTACAAGGAGATCCTTAAAACGATATACTCCTGATCTCTCCCAGGCTGTTATATTTCTTAAACTGATTTGTAAACCTATCTCTCTACTTTGAGAGATTAACATTTCGGGAGGAAAGGGGATAAACTGAAATTCCTGTCTCAGTTGAAAAAACCTATCAGAAATAATTTGGAGAGTCTTATATCTGCTTCGCTTTGGGAGCTTTGGAATTTTAATAAAAGGAGCAAGGTGAGATCCCGATACCAAAACCATTTGTTCCAAATAAAAATTGGATTCCAGATTACGTCTAGTAAGTAACCTTATACACCAATCAAAAAATGCAGCTTGGTAATATTTTTTGAAATGAGGTAATGCAAGTCCACCATTTATAATCGGTAATTGTAAAGTTTCTAATTTCGGACGAGGTTTCCTGCCAGACCAGACAACATACCGAACCATTTGGTCTATCTCGTGAATTTTTTTTTAAGGCACTTTGATTAATAGATTTGAACAGACGAAAAGAAACAAAGGCAGAATCATCATTTCTGGCTTTCATAAGTGTACGTTCATAGTTTAACCAATATAGTTGGGAAGGATCCTGAGAGACATATATTCCTAGGTATCTGATTGCTCGTGAAGAGCAAACCTGGCTCCGCATTTCTGAGGGTAGAACCTGGTCAGAGCAATTGAACAGAAGAATTTCCGATTTGGAATGATTAATCTTGTATCCACCCAGATCGGAGAACAATTTGATTTTTTTAAAGGCATTCACAATGTTATGTTGCTCGGCCGATAAATATAAAATTAGATCATCTGCGAAGAGCTTGAGTTTGGGAGCACCCGGGAGGGGTGCTCTAATTTGCGAATCCTGACGCAGTAAGGATGCTAGAGGCTCTATAAATAGAGCAAAAAGTACTGGAGACATTGGGCATCCTTGCAGAGTGCCACGTTTTATTTGAATTGTACCCACCGTTTGGGAGTTTTTTATAATCTTTGCTTCAGCCTTATTATAGAGATTGTTTAATAATTCTATAAATTCAAGGGGGAAATCAAATTTTCTTAAAATCGCGAATACGATTTTCCAAGAAACAAAATCAAAAGCTTTTTCAGCGTCAATCATAATTATTGTGGCCTCTATATCTTTTTGTATATAGTAATTGATTGCCTGTATTAAAAAGTTGGTATTACTTGCCAACATTCTACCAGGCAGGAAACCTGACTGATCTTCGTGGACCACCGATTGGGCGGCAATGGTAATTCTTTGTGCCATTATTTTAGTGAACAATTTATAGTCGGTATTAAGTAAACTGATCAGGCGATAAGATTATTGGGTGATTTCCCTTTTTTAATGAAATTTATAATAACTGCTTCGGAAAAGGATTTCGGGAGATAATTTCCTTTTAAAATTGAATTAAAGAGTTCAACTAAAATTTCTTTTAATTGAGGTAGAAAGATCTTGTAAAATTCGGATGGAAAGCCATCACAACCGCATGCTTTACCATTAGCGGACCCCCTGATCGCTGCCTGAACTTCTTCAATTGTAATTGGAGCCATTATACGTGTTCGCTGAAGACCATTGATTTTTGGTAATTGGATAGGATTGAGAAACTCTTCTATGGAAAAAGAAGAAATTAAGGAAGGAGATGAGTATATTGTCTTATAATGTGAGAGGAAAGTTGTTCCAATATCTGCCATTTGGTCAACTACTTGATTTCTATATATATCAAAAATGGTCTTAATCGCTGCTTTATTCGTTCTCTTTTTTAAAGACCATGCTAGAAGCTTACCGGCATATTTGCTTTCTTCATAGAGTTTCTGAAAGCAAGTATTTTGATTAACTATGATAGTGGACGTGTATAAATCTTTTAATTCTGTTCGTGCTTTATCCATATTATTCTTTGAGGTTGGGGAATAATCGATTAAATGTCTCTGGACTGCTTGATCTAAATTGTGTTGAGGCGCCAGAGCAGTTGCCCTTCTTTATTTAGCTATATTAGACTTGTATGAAATTATTTTGCCTCTTATATAAGCTTTACAAGCCTCCCAGATAAAAATAAGGGGGGCTGACCCCTCGTTTTTCTCTAAAAACTCCTTAATTTTTATTTGCATACTCTTGACCCATTCTTCCTCAGTTAAGAGAGTCTTATCTAAAGTCCAACGAGGATGCTCGCGTCTAACTACGTTAACCTTGATTTCTATTACCGGGACGGAGTGATCTGAAAATGGGTTTGCAAGAATATTACTATCACCTCGTTCCCAGTAATGTGAAATTAAAAAGAAATCTATCTTGATGCGGAGTTGTATCTTTTCGCAAAACATGTATATTCACATGCCTGAGGATGCTGAATTCGCCAAGGATCTACCAAAGCAAATTCTTGTTTCAAGGTGGCGATACATCTCGCTACTCTGGGTTTATTTTGAGCTTTATTCTTTCGAGAAGAGTCGTGCTGTAGATTCTGAATTACGTTGAAATCGCCCCCTATAATAATATGACCTGGAAGTGTAGAAAGAGCGTCTTGAAGACCCTCCAGTGCGAACGTGTCGTCCAGAATTGGGCCATAAACACTTACTATCTGTAAAATTTGATTGCTCGTCTTCCAATTTACAATAATCCATGTAGCATTTGGATCTTTTTGAATTTGTAAAATTTCCCCAACACAGTGATGTGTAAACAATATTGCTACCCCTCTAACAGCAGCCCCTGCAGAGGCAAAAAGGCCTGGGAAATGAAGCTCGGTAGTTTGAAGGGAATTGTTTCTCCTTTTAAATGTGTCTCCTGAAGAAGGATAATCTGAACTTGTGTAGAAACCAACCATTGTAACATGGCCTTCAATTTAATCTAGTTGTTAGCAACATTAATAGTGCATGAAGCCAATCAAATAATTTGTTGTGTAGACATATGGATTTTGAATTGTATCAGAAAAATAAAACTCAATTTTCAAAATAATTATATATTTTGGTGGGAAAATGTTTTCAAAAATAGCCAGCAAACCTTTTACTAACTGCAATTTTTCTATTTTTACCCTCTGCCCCATGTACCCCATACACCCTAGTGAAGCACCCCACCCCACCCCACCCCCTCCTCCCCAACCCCCCCTTAACTGCCCGACCCGTCACGGGAAAAAAGGGTTTACCACCCCCACCCCCTGTGCCCCTACATCCCTTAAGTGAGTACTTTAGTATGGTACTCAAAGCTTGTCTCCTGTAGGAGGAGTGGATGGCTTAGAAGAAAAAAAGGAAAAAGAAAAAGAGCCCCTGCTCCTTTTTACCCACCACCCTGCTTAATTAAATGTAGGAATTCTTTGGCTTGATCTACTGATAGAAAAACATGTGTCCGTCCTTTATACAGTACTCTTAATTGCGATTGTTGCATAATTTCAGCAGGTGCCCCCGCATTCTTGAATTCGTTGATCAATCCCACAAACTCTCTTCGTCTTCGGGCCGCGAATATCGACATATCCGTAAATATCCGAAATGAGAAGTTCTCCGATGTTGAAAAGGATTTTTTGGAGATAGCCTGAGTAAGGATCTGTTCTTTTATTCGCACGTCTCCAAAGCTGGCCACTATAGTCCGAGGATATTTGGCGTTGGAAGAACGCGTTGGAGGAACGCGATGAGCCCTGACGATTGTGAGATCTTCCCCCACAGCTGCCTTATCTACCAATACATGTTTGTAGATCAGATCTGAGATCAACTTTATAGATGAGGATCCGGCTTCTGCTTCCTCTGGAATTCCCACAAATCGAAGGTTGGTGCGCCGTGCCCTATTTTCAACATCATCAACTTTAAATTGTAGTTCTTCGAGGTCAGACCGCAGCTTGTTTCTTGTTGTACCTTGAGTTATAGAAGAATCCTCCACAGAAGAAATTCGAGACTCTGCCTGGGTCATGCGTGAAGTCATTTGGAGGAGGCTATTGTTAATCTGTTCAAGCTGCTCATTAGTTTTCATATGGGCCTTTTCTTGTGACATCTTGATGTCCCGTAGTTCAATTAGAATTTGCTGCAGTGTTGCCTCTATTGGAAGGGGCGGAGGAGGTTGTGCCGATAATGTAGATGATTCGGAACATACTGAGGATGTAAGATTAACTATTGAAGATGTAGTAGATGTTGTAGTCTCCAGGCCAATTTTTGTAAAAATATTACTTTAGTTATTTTTATTTTAGGAACCAAGTGGAATTCAGTTATAGGTAAGTAGACTTTTCAGAAATGCAATACTTTCAAGATACAGTTGCCAAATCTTTTGCATAAGCATAAAAATACTTTACAGTTGTATGAAATACCTTTCAAGATCAAAGGGACACTTTGGGGTCGATTCCGATTCGGGCCGGAAAAAGCACCGACCGACTCGGATCCGGAAAAAATAACGACCGACACGTACCCGTGGCGCCCGACACGCCAAGTACGATGCAAGGCGCGAAAAATCCGACCGACACGTAACGAAACCAAGTCGACCGACCGAGCCGCACGGAAAATAGCAATCCGGCCAAAAAACACGCGAATCCAACCGACCGACACGCACCCGGAACAAATCCGACCGAAACGTACACGCTAACTCCAAACCGCAAAGTACGATGCAAGGCGCGAAATCACGACCGAGTCGGACGGAGGACAAGCCGTACGACCGACACGCATACAAAACAGAGCCGAAGCAACACAATACACCGCGACCGACGCGTACGCAGCATACAAAACTGCACAAACACAGCGTGAACGAAACGGAAAACACCGTACGAGACCAATGCAGGGTCCGACTCGGTCACAAGAACGTTTCCAACATACACAAACAGCACAAAGGAAAAATCAACCAAAAAAGGCCAAACAAGCAATTACCAAGCCAATAAATACTGGGGGGTGGGGACAGAGAACAAAGACACACCCACAACTCCACCTATATAAAGGACACAAATCACTACCATGAGCCTTTGCAAATGCCATTCCACTGCCAGCACCCAAGAGAAAGCAACCACACACCCACAGCTCATCCCTCACATAAGCCACACACCATCAGCACACCAACAAATACCTACCTCACATACACCCAGCAAAACACACACTCACACACCCTCACCTGCACACCAACACACACATCACTCACCATCACCACCCATCACCATGCCCCCCAAGAAGAATCACAAGTTCCTAGATTGTGAATTGGAAGTCCTGGTAGACGAGATCCTCAGGGTAGAGCCACAGCTGTTTGGCACATTGGTCCAACAGACCCCATGTCGCAGAAAACCAAGATGTGGGAGAGGATCATCAACAGGGTGAACGCCCAATCACCATGTCGGCGCACAAAGACCGACATCCAGAACAGGTGGTATGACGTGCGCAGGAGGGTACGGAAACTGCTGAAGCAAGACTACATCAACAGCCAACACACCGGCAGTGGCCCTCCTGCCAAGCCAATATACCTCAGGCCCTGGGAGGAGAAGGTGCGGGCCATCCTACCGCCAGTGAGCATATATGGACTAGAGGACATCCCAGAGCCTGGTGAGTACACAACAAATGTACACAATATACTGCCACAAAACACACACACATCACTGTCAAGGGGAGAGTCCAACCATGCACTCATAGCAATCACACAGCAACCAGAACAGAATCATCCCAAAATGTGTATGTCAGTCAGATAAACACAACACATGCCATCAAAAAAGTCACATCCAACTGTGCCAACACATGTACAAACACAACCACAACTACAGCTAGGCAGTGGCACAAATAGAACTAACAAACACATCCACACATGTAGCCACCACAACAACACCAACACACAGTGAAGACCACTCAAAGGAAGGAATTCTGTGTATGCTGGCCAAGTCAGTGTAGCCAATAGCATCATGGGAGTCACAGTCACACATATTGCCCGCCCCAAAACTGTCCCATCAACACCACCATGAACCATACGCACATCACAGGGAGTGGAGAAGGACTCACAAGATGGCTGACACTGGCTACTGCTGTGGGGAGCACAAGGCCCTGCTGCCAACTGTGTACCAACAAACAGCAGGACACCACTGACTGACATCCTGAGAGACAACTTACACTCCCTGCAATGCAAGCACGTTCCATGGTGGGATATCTGGCTGGCTGGGTGGGAAGGGGGACTTGCAGCACTGACTATAGTCACCAGCACCTCCCCTCACACCCCCCCAACACAAACTCCACAGTACCCACCTGGTAGAATGCAATGCCCTCCATCCTAACACAAGATCCCACAAAGCACCACCACCCTGGGTTATGTTGTGTGAAGCACAGGGACACTCTTGGAACTCTTAGCCAAACAACTGCCAGGACAACACTCCCAGCCATCCTGTCAGCACAGCCAGCCCACCCCACAGGGAAGCAGAGTCAAAAGGAAGGAAGCATGGGCATGCTGGGAAGGGGGTGGAGGCAATAGCATGATGGGAGTCGTAGTCACAGACATTGCTCAGCCTCACAACTGGCCCATCAACACCACCCTGAACCATGCTCACATCACAGGGAGTGGAGAAGGACTCACAAGATGGCTGACACTGGCTACTGCTGTGGGGAGCACAAGGCCCTGCTGCCAACTGTGCACCAACAAACAGCAGGACACCACTGACTGACATCCTGAGAGACAACTTACACTCCCTGCAACGCAAGCACGTTCCATGGTGGGATAACTGACTGGCTGGCTGGGTGGGAAGGAGGTCTGGCTGTCAACCAAACACAAGCAATGCAGACCATGTTCACACCCCAGAAAATACATAGAAATGCCCAAATAATGCAGGACAATGTGCCACACCAATATCAACCCTTGACTGTGACGACTTAGGACAATGCAATGTACAGGCCCGCACCCAGAGGCACAGTCACAACTGTCATGTGTGTCAACCACTGATGCCTGCAGAAACATGACATACATTGTTTGTGTCTCCCAAAAACAGGTGATGATGGGGACACAGCAGCAGACGCTGAGGAGTCCCAGTCCCAGGCTCAAGAGGATGCCGAGCTCACTGGCGTCGTACAGCCTCTGTCCTCCTCGGACGATGAAGACCAACCTGGCACATCCGGTGCAAGTCAACATGCAGCACCAGCAGGACCACCAGCTGCAGCACCAGCAGGACCACCAGCTGCACTCCTGCACCCACCCCTACAACGACTGTCACCACGAATACCATCCCTGCCGACATGGACAGAATAAGGAGCAACACCAGCACAGTGACCCTGGACCAACCTGGGGCCATGGACACCACCACCACCACCAACCCCCAAGGTGGACCAGGGTTATCTGTGCGTGCCACTGCACACACTGCACATGTCAGCAGGGCTGGTGGGAGGGGTGGGAGACAGAGGTCGCTGCTTGCAGACGTTGCTGGTGTGCATGACGACCCACAACTGGTACGCATAGCTGATGCGTACCAGTCCAGCACCGGAGAGCTCAGCCAGGTAGTGGGGCTCCTCAGAGACATCAAACAGCAGCAGGCTGCCCATCATGCCCGCTTGGACTCCCACATGTCCCACGTGGAGTCACACATGTCCCGTGTGGACTCACACATGTCCCGCGTGGAGTCCAAGTGGGATGCACTGCATGAGATGACGGCGGTGCACAGGAACATTTTACAATGCCTCCGCCAGATGAACAGCAACCAGTCCACACCTCCCTGTGTGCCAACAACATCTGGTGCCGAACAAACTGCAACTGCCACAGGGAGGGAGGAGGACTCTGGCGGAGAGTCCCCTGCACCGCAGCAGCCTGAACTTGAGGGCCCCCCCCAAGAAGAGGGGTCGTCCGAGGAGGGAAAAGTGACAGGCCGATGGCCAAGCGCAACTCCCAGGAAGCCTGAACCTGTTCTGGATGTTCGCCTTTGTGCACAGACTGTTCATCCTGTTGACGGCAACACTACTCCCACACATTGCATGGGGAGTACAAGTTGGACCAATGTGTCAGACAACTGTGGCCCCGATACTGGGGATCCTGTCTACCCGGACTTTCAATTCACCTAGGAACTTGGGATTGCAAGATTCATGTACAGCACAACCCATCCTATGCACTATTAACACAAATGTATCACAATAAACACACTAATACACCATACTTGCCTCTGTCGTGATTCCAACGTGGGTGCTGTTATGGGGATGATGAACTGCAAAATTACACTGTGTATGCGAACTGCAACAGCAAGGACAACACAGGTATGTGAGTACAGGCAACGTGACACACATGAGGGAGACACACCACCAGGGCTACACGACACATACACACCTAGGCCATCTGACTCATTGCCTACACTGATGTTGCCAGGGAAGACGGTGCAATGCACAGACACCACACCCATTCCCAGTTGTAGTCAAGTAGCCCACAGGTGCAGTAAGCAAATGGCAGTCAAATGTGTGACCACAGACAACGCACATCACTAAGTGAAGCACAGGTTTATTACACAGTAGCAACATGCCGTAACCACTACAGATGCAAGGTAACCCCACCTGGTAGCGGGCACACAGTCAACAACTGTAGACGGAAGGAAGTCCATGGGTGTGGCGCACATCACCTGTAGGGACACAACAGCTACCAGCCTGGATGTGCAATCACGTCGTCGGTGGACACAGTTGACCAAACTAATCTGAAAGTACCCTGTGAAGGACAGAAATGACACACAGTCAAAAGCAATGCAGTACAGGACAGAACAGCAAAACTCATGCACAATACATGTTACAAGATACCCACCCAGAACCAAGTTAGCATGTCAACACTGTTGGGGAGTACAGCCCACCTGTAACCACACATCGCAACACACATCCAGTCAAGTAGCCCATGGACACACTCCAACAGCGCCAGAGCCCCACTCCACACATCATGCCAACTCACATTGACATGACACCTCAGGATACTCACATTCAGCTAAAGAAGTTGGTGATGAGCTGTGTGCGGACATCACCATCACCATCATCATCATCATCGTCACTGGCATCGTGGTCCAGGCCAGGATCCTCCACAGGTGGCGGATGTTGGTCATCGTCATCCTGGATGAGAGGCAACTCCTTCCGCACTGCCAGGTTGTGGAGCATGCAGCAGACGATGATAATCTTGCACACTTTCGCAGGGGCATATGGGAGGGACCCTCCGGTCTTGTCCAGGCAGCGGAAGCGGCTCTTCAGGAGACCAAAGGTCCGCTCAATCACTCTCCTGGTCCGACCATGTGCCTCATTGTAGCGCATCTGGGCAGGTGTCACAGGGTTCCTGAGGGGTGTCAGCAACCACGGCATGTTGGGGTATCCCGAGTCACCTACGGACAGACAAGTGCACATTAGCTGACTTGGAAAAGTGGGCGGAATACTACAGATCAGATCACACACAATGGCACAAAGTCAGTACACACCGACAAGCCAGGCACGCTGGTTCTGCATCTGTGCCATCATCCTGGGGATGCGACTACTCCTCATCACAAAGGCATTGTGTGCTGAACCAGGGAAACGGGCACACACGTGTGTGATGGTCATGTCTGCAAGACACACCACCAGTGCATTGACCGAGTGGTAGTGCTTGCGGTTCCTGTAGGCCTGCTCCTGGGCCTGTGGTGGTACCAAAGCCACATGTGTCCCATCAATGGAGCCAATGACATGCGGCATCCTCCCCAGGGCATAAAAGTCACTCTTCACGTCAGTGAGTCGTCGCAGTCTAGGGAAATAGATGTACCGGTTCAGGAAGAGCAACATTGCCACCAAAACATCGCGGAGCACACGGCTGAACATGGTCTGTGACATCCCACCAGCAGACGCCACAGTATGTTGGAAGGTACCGGTGGCAAAGAAGTGTAGGGCTGCCATCACCTTCACCTTGGGGGTCAGCGCTGTAGGATACGGCCGGCCAGGCTGCAAATGTGGGGACAACTGCACTGCCAAATCCTCAATCAGCTGCCTGGTGAAGCGGTACCGTCGGATGCTGTCCCGTTCCACCATCGTTGCCAGGTCTGGGAATGGCCGATGGACAGCAGCAGCCCTGCAGTGCAGAGGAGAAGTAAGCAAGATCGTCAGTCACCCCACATATGCGGCATTGAACACACTCAAGATCCCAACATACATCATCATGAGGCACAACTACATGAAGTGTGCAGTACCGGAAGGACATGTATGGTACATACATGGCCAACATCTGTCAACACGGTCCTACAGGTGGCATCAATTTGTCCCAGGTTGGCCCATTGGATATCATGATGCCGTGTCACAGTCACCCCCCACAGTGACATGTGAGGACAGATGTGCCCCAGGCACCACAGCTCAACGACAGGTACATTCCCAGGGACCCTGTAATGCCACATGGACACTGGCATCACCTGGAGTATCATGTGTACACCACAGCAAAACAAACATGACCCCCACAGGTAGTGGCCACACTTGCCATGGCAGGACAGACATGGACGTCTGTGACACACACGCACAACATCAGAGTCCATGCACACACAACGTGGATGTGGAGACTGTCTCCCATTGTGCACATGAAATCAGAGACATTGTAAACACTACATGCACAAAGACTGTGGAGGGCCATCACTATTGTGCCACTGGGACACCCTGGCTCAAACATACCGTCCCACATGGGACTCACGGGGTATGTGACATGACATACACAAACACCACTGTGAAATGTGACCATGACACATGCACAGATATGAACAGTTGCACATCACAGTGGTCACGTACACGTAACACCCAGGATCCTGTCCCCATGAACACGTGCACAGCCTGGGGGTGGCTGCCCACAGGTGACACCCACAGGACAACATGTACACCAACATACACACAATAGGAAATGCAGCCTTACATGCCTTATGATAAGGTTTGGACAGGCTGTCGTGATGCAGGTGTGCCCCTCACTCCCTGGGAGCTATCTGTGTCTGGCATATGTCCATCTGAGACAGGCATGCTGACCTATGCCAGTCACATGTACAGTGATGCGTTGTACCGCAATGGACCGATCGGTGCCTCCGGCCGGCCCATTGCCTTCAATGTGTGCGGGTACGCGTTGTACCCCTGTGCGCGTTGAACTGCAATGGACCGATCGGTGCCTCCGGCCGGCCCATTGCCTTCAATGTGTGCGGGTACGCGTTGTACCCCTGTGCGCGTTGAACTGCAATGGACCGATCGGTGCCTCCGGCCGGCCCATTGCCTTCAATGTGTGCGGGTACGCGTTGTACCCTTGTGCGCTGTTGAACTGCAATGGACCGATCGGTGCCTCCGGCCGGCCCATTGCCTTCAATGTGTGCGGTACGCGTTGTACCCCTGTGCGCGTTGAACTGCAATGGACCGAAGGGTGCCTCCGGCCGGCCCATTGCCTTCAATGTGTGCGGGTACGCGTTGTACCCCTGTGCGCGTTGAACTGCAATGGACCGATCGAGCCTCCGGCCGGCCCATTGCCTTCAATGTGTGCGGGTACGCGTTGTACCCCTGTGCGCGTTGAACTGCAATGGACCGATCGGTGCCTCCGGCCGGCCCATTGCCTTCAATGTGCGCGGTACGCGTTGTACCCCTGTGCGCGTTGAACTGCAATGGACCGATCGGTGCCTCCGGCCGGCCCATTGCCTTCAATGTGTGCGGGTACGCGTTGTACCTCTGTGCGCGTTGAACTGCAATGGACCGATCGGTGCCTCCGGCCGGCCCATTGCCTTCAATGTGTGCGGGTACGCGTTGTACCCCTGTGCGCGTTGAACTGCAATGGACCGATCGGTGCCTCCGGCCGGCCCATTGCCTTCAATGTGTGCGGGTACGCGTTGTACCCCTGTGCGCGTTGAACTGCAATGGACCGATCGGTGCCTCCGGCCGGCCCATTGCCTTCAATGTGTGCGGGTACGCGTTGTACCCCTGTGCGCGTTGAACTGCAATGGACCGATCGGTGCCTCCGGCCGGCCCATTGCCTTCAATGTGTGCGGGTACGCGTCGTACCCCTGTACGCGTTGTACCGCAATGGACCGATCGGTGCCTCCGGCCGGCCCATTGCCTTCAATGTGTGCGGGTACGCGTTGTACCCCTGTGCGCGTTGTACCGCAATGGACCGATCGGTGCGCACCCATTGACAATGGGCTTGCCTGGCAACGGACGCGTTTTCGAATTTCGAACGAGTCGGTTGCTGGAAAATCAGTTGGTCACCCACAACAATGTTGCAAAATCATGTATGTCATGAAGTTGAAGATTTGAAGGATGCTGTGGGCGTGTTTTGGTGCTGCTATTCCATGGATTGGCCAGATTCAGAAGATGCAAACGACTTGGACCTATCACTTTGGACACAAGGGACAGTATCTGCCTCTCCAGCACATATATATTGCTGGCTGTTCCCCTGAGAGCCCACTTGCCTGCACTACATGCTCCAAGACGACATCTGCCACTGCACTGCTGCTGTCTCTGCCCCTCTGGACCCTGCAATGGCACGTACTGTGGAGAGAGCCCCAGCCTTCAGCCTTGAGGAGAACCAGGCCCTGCTGGACAGCCTACTTCCACAGTACAGCAAGCTGTATGGGACACCAGGGGAGCAGGTGAGTGTCCTGTGCACTGCCTTTCTGAATGTGCATTTTGTCTGACTAGCAAGGCTGAGAGTCTGCACGCCACTGGCTAGCAGGCTCACTGAGTAGTTGTCACCCCCCATAGTGTGTAGTGACTTGCACTGGACAGGTATGGTGCAGTGACAGTGCTTCTGAACAGGGTTTTACTCCCAATGCAATGATACCATGTAGTGACTTCTGGAAAACTGTCCATGGGCAGCCGTGCACTGCCTGTGTACACCATGTGCCCCTGTGATTGCGACATGTATATGCAACTGTGTCATGCACGGATATGTTGCATGTGTAGTAATGGCCTTATCACTTTGTCATCCTGACAGGCTTCTGCCCATCGGAAGCAGGAGATATGGAAGGACATCGTCCGGGCTGTCCGGTCCGTGGGGGTCTACAAGCGCCGGATCCGCAACTGCCAAAAGAGGTGGCAGGACCTTCGGGGCTGGACCCGGAGGATTGCACGGGTCCAGCTGAAGCTGTCGCCTCCTCGCAGGAGGGGCGGAACACGGACCCTGACCCCCACATGCTCAGGATCCTGGCGGTGGTCTTTCCAGACCTGGATGGGCAGCTGAAGGCCAGAGAGCAGCAAGGAGGGGGTGAGTCAAAGACTGCACTGTGAACTCTGTCTAACATGCTATGTGCCCTCCTCGGGCCTGGTTAAACTGCCACAGTACAGCAGTCATGTCGTCCAGGAGCCATGTCCCTCTATTGTGCACTGCCCACTCCTCATCTGATACCCAGGTGTGGCCCTTACATGCAGGGAATTCTGTCACGAAGGACTGTGTCCTTGCAGTTTGCTTGACTCAAGGTGGGAGACAGCATCTGTTTCCCTGACTCTGTGGTGGGCATCATGGGTGGGTCCATTGCTTACACAATGCCTGTATTCTGACATGTATTCAGCGTGTTACTTTGATCTGTGGTCCAATTGCTGAGCTGATCCACCACATGTGGCTGGGGTATCTGGCACACACCCATGCTGCGGGTGGGAACAATGTTTGGGCCCCAGGAGTATGTATATGACGTGTGTCACACATACTTAGCCAGCTGCCTACAGTCCAGGGCTCATCCCTCATTCATGTGGGGTTGGACAGTCATGCCTACTCCAGGCCATACAATACACTCTGTACTCCCACTCCCGTGTATCAGCTGACACATTGTGCGCAGTGATCTGACCCCTCAGGTGTCTGCCTCTGTGTCAGTGTGCTGTGGATTAGTCGCCAGGACTGCTGTGGAGTTTCTTGGTAGGGGCTCAGCATGCCACTGGAGATGTGACCATAGGAGACGATACTTGTGTGACACATAGGTGTCTGATCAGCTGCCCATGCAAACTGGGGCATGTGAATGTGAAGTTCAGGCAGCTGTTCCCCATGCACAGCAGAGTGTGAGGGGCTCAGGTACAGAGGGTAGTGTCACAGGTCTACCATATGTCCAATAGGTATGACCTGGACAGATGAGGGTTAAGAGGATGTGTTGTGGGGGATGTACATGTGCACTTGTGCAGCTCCAGGACTTGCATTCCCCATGACCTACTATTGTGACACAGTGCAGAGTGTTGTTGTCTGGCTGCAAAGTCATACATCACTGAGACAGTGATGTATGACTTTGCAGTCATGCCTCCGCCATGGCATGTGTCTACTGATTGGTGAGCCTGCAGGGGAGTGACATGTGCTACATGCACACCATAGTGGCGCTGGCTATCAGGACATGGGTGCATCATGGTGTCTGTCGCTGGTATGCATCACATGCATTTCCTATTTGACTCTGGGCATCCCTTTCATCCGGAAACCTGTACTGACTCAGTGGCAAGAGCTGTGATGTGTGCATGTCCACATGCCACACCGTGTCCTCTGCACTGTCCAACTACTGTGTACTTGGTGCATGTGTCAACACTGGGGTGTTGCAATCCAACAGACACCAGACAGATGGGTGCAAGGCCATGTGGGATGTGAGTGCCATGCTTGGCATCAGACTGACAATTGACTTCTCCTGTTCAGTTAGGGCACTTTTAGCAATGTACAACTAATGATGCCAGGGCTTGCTCTGTGATGTGCTGTGCTCACAGTGGTGTGTGCGTTATGTGCAGGTGACTGATGTCTGTCTGTTTCCCCATTGTTTGCAGATACATCCACGGCCACGGAAGGGGACAGCTCCACGGACCAGGAGGAGCCAGAGAGCCAGACTGGGTCAGCAGCCGAGGAGTGGTCGGAGGGACCCAGTGGCACGGAGGGCGAGGGGAGCCACACCGAGGAGTCCTCAGCAGCATCCACCTCAGCTGAGGACCAGAGCAACTCGGAGGATGACTCCCTTGTGGAGGCGGGTGTCAGCAGCCACCACACCCCAGCTAGTGTTGCTGTCCCCGCCACCACCAGCACCACCACCGCCCTCCCATCGGCTCCCATTCCCCAGGTCCGTGGAGGCTCCCATGTCCGGGAGCGTGTCTCCTTTGGGCCAGGCACCGCACCCCTGCCCCTGTGTCCCCTGCTGCCCTGAGTGAGGAGTCTGTGTACCTCCTTCGCCAGCTCCATGTAGGGCAGACAGCCATGCTGAGTGTCCTCCATGCGCACACTGCGCTGTTGACTCAGCTGGTGTCGTTCATGGAGGGCATCTCATCGTGCATGTCTGACCTACAGAGGGGCAATAGGTCCATGGACTCCTCCCTGACGGCAGCAGTGTCCCTCCTCAAACGGTCCCTCACCCCTCCTGCCTCTGCTCCATCCACACTCCCCAGCACCTTACCCATCCCAAGCACACACACACCGGCACAGGCACACACCAGCACACACACATCCAGCACACTGACACACACGCCAATGACAAAACGCACACACACAGGGGACTGAAGCCAGACTCACAGGGGATGGGGCCCTGGAACACACACACGCATCCACATGCACTGCGCAGTCCTCAGTTCCCTCTCCCTCCAAAGCACCCTCCCTTGCCTCACCTGCAACCCCAAAGTCACAGCAGCTCTTCCTCTGTGACCTCGGCCTCTTCCCCACCGATGAAGCTGCTCCAGCATCCCGGGGGAAGAGGAAGCCCACCCACATGGAGCAGAGTGCCCCTCGCACCCGGACACCCTCCCCCAGGCGCAGACGGACTGAGGCCCCCACCCGCAAGTCCCCCGGAGTCCTAAGAGCAAGACCCCGCCACCGCCCTGCAGCTCAGGCACAAGGTCTCCGTCCTCCATCCCTCAGGCCCCCACTGCACAGGTGCCCCCACCACACCCTGCCCCAGGTTCCCCCACCCACAGATATACCATCCCCAAGAGGATCAGGCCTTCTCCCCCATTCAGGAGTCTTGTTGAGTGGCCATGTGTGATGTGTTTCTGCACCTTGGTTCCCACCCACCACCCTGGAATAGTCATGGGTGCATGTGCAATGTCACCAGTGCATGTGTACTTCACTGCTGCACATTGTTAGAGGTCGAGGGGTGTGGTCTTGAGTGTGTGCAGATGGGAGTTGTTGCCCAGCTAGTCCCCTGCCTCCATGTTGGCCTTGGCTTACTGGCCATGCTGATTGATTTGTGCTTGTGTAGGTGTGATGGTAGTTTGTTGCTCAGGACACCTGACTGTGGTTCACAGTGTGAACGACATTTAGCTTTGTCATCACAGTGGGATTTTTATTCAGCCCAGGGTCACCACATTGTGGGGGCCCTGGGGGTGGTGCTGTGGTGTGTCTGTGTCTTGCTGTGTCAGTTGTTGTTCCTACGTGCCTGTGTGACATGTGTGTTTTGTGCTCCCTCTCATCTGACAATGCCTGCTTGCCCACATAGGGGATTTGGATCCATGAGTTACCTTAGTGTGGCAGTGTATGCACATCTGTATGATTGGTATTCAGCTCTCCTCATGTGTTGTGTGGTTGCCTGGGGACACTGGCACCCCCACCCCTCACCTGCTGTGTATGATGACAGTGTTGGTCTGCCTGTTTGTGTTTGTGCATCTGCACCACTGCATTGGCATATCTTGGGTGTGCCATTGGCTGTATGTTGTTTGGTGTGTTTCCCCTGCTGTCCCTGGGACTCCTAGGTCATCGGTCAGCACAGTGATCATGGTTTGTGTGTCCCATTGCTGCCATGGTATGGTATCTGTTCACCTCACATCTGCTGTCTCCACAGGATATCTGCATTTGTGTGCCCATTGGTGCAAATATGTGGTTCTGCATTCTGATGGTCACTTCTGTCATTGTGTCATTGATGAATGTTGACGGTCTCAGCCCCCATGGGTGTTGTTTGTCTGCACATGGTCAAAGGAATGTCTCATTTGCACTGCAGTATTTGGCTCACCCAATTTATGTTGCAATGGGACACATACACTACTTTGCCACAGATGAGTTTTTGGTTCTGTGACCAGGAATGATCCATGCAGTTTGGCAGTTGCAGCTCTTTCTTTGTCAACACTTACCTTTTGGTCACTGTGATGATGGGGGTGTAGACCCCATTGCCACAATGGTCAAAATGTGCTTCAGCTATGGACCCCACACTTGCCTTTTGGTCACTGTGATGATGGGGGTTTAGACCGCATTGCCACAATGGTCAAAATGTGCTTCAGCTATGGACCCCACACTTGCCTTTTGGTCACTGTGATGATGGGGGTTTAGACCCCATTGCCACAATGGTCAAAATGTGCTTCAGCTATGGACCCCACACTTGCCTTTTGGTCACTGTGATGATGGGGGTTTAGACCCCATTGCCACAATGGTCAAAATGTGCTTCGGCTATGGACCCCACACTTACCTTTTGGTCACTGTGATGATGGGGGTTTAGGCCCCATTGCCACAATGGTCATGGGCTGCTTGCATTGTGGGTGCCACACACATATATGTGTGGCACATGTGCTAGGGGGTCACATTGTATGTTCAAAGTCATGTTCGGTGTTGTAGGCATTTGACACAGCCTACACACGCTTGTCATGGTGGTGGGGGGATGTCTTTATCTTGCATTCCCTAGGTTGTGGTGTGCTTGTTGTGTCATGCATTGTCCATCCTATGAGTGGGGGTGGTAGTAGTGGTAGGCATCCAGCCCCCCTGGGTGTGGGTGGTAGTAGTGGTAGGCATCCAGCCCCCTGGCTAAGGGTGGTAGTAGTGGTAGGCATCCAGCCCCCTGGCTAAGGGTGGTAGTAGTGGTAGGCATCCAGCCCCCCTGGGTGAGGGTGGTAGTAGTGGTAGGCATCCAGCCCCCTGGCTAAGGGTGGTAGTAGTGGTAGGCATCCAGCCCCCCTGGCTAAGGGTGGTAGTAGTGGTAGGCATCCTGCCCCCCTGGCTAAGGGTGGTAGTAGTGGTAGGCATCCAGCCCCCTGGGTAAGGGTGGTAGTAGTGGTAGGCATCCAGCCCCCCTGGCTAAGGGTGGTAGTAGTGGTAGGCATCCAGCCCCCCTGGCTAAGGGTGGTAGTAGTGGTAGGCATCCTGCCCCCCTGGCTAAGGGTGGTAGTAGTGGTAGGCATCCAGCCCCCTGGCTAAGGGTGGTAGTAGTGGTAGGCATCCAGCCCCCCTGGCTATGGCTAAGGGTGGTAGTAGTGGTAGGCATCCAGCCCCCTGGCTAAGGGTGGTAGTAGTGGTAGGCATCCAGCCCCCCTGGCTAAGGGTGGTAGTAGTGGTAGGCATCCTGCCCCCCTGGCTGAGGGTGGTAGTAGTGGTAGGCATCCAGCCCCCCTGGCTAAGGGTGGTAGTGGTGGTAGGCATCCAGCCCCCCCTGGGTAAGGGTGGTAGTAGTGGTAGGCATCCAGCCCCCCCTGGGTGAGGGTGGTAGTAGTGGTAGTCATCCAGCCCCCCCTGGCTAAGGGTGGTAGTGGTGGTAGGCATCCAGCCCCCCCTGGGTGAGGGTGGTATTAGTGGTAGGCATCCAGCCCCCCTGGCTAAGGGTGGTAGTAGTGGTAGGCATCCAGCCCCCCTGGGTGTGGGTGGTAGTAGTGGTAGGCATCCAGCCCCCCTGGCTAAGGGTGGTAGTAGTGGTAGGCATCCAGCCCCCTGGCTAAGGGTGGTAGTAGTGGTAGGCATCCAGCCCCCTGGCTAAGGGTGGTAGTAGTGGTAGGCATCCAGCCCCCCTGGCTAAGGGTGGTAGTAGTGGTAGGCATCCTGCCCCCTGGCTAAGGGTGGTAGTAGTGGTAGGCATCCAGCCCCCCTGGCTAAGGGTGGTAGTGGTGGTAGGCATCCAGCCCCCCTGGCTAAGGGTGGTAGTAGTGGTAGGCATCCAGCCCCCTGGCTAAGGGTGGTGGTGCGCATTTAGGCCCCTGTGTGCATATGTGGCATTGGTGATGGGCATCCCGCCCCTATGGTGCTGCTGTTGCTGGTGTAAGTATATTCAGCATCCCCGTGTGTGTGTGTGATGTGTCGTGTACGTGTTGTATGTGTTTTGTGGTTGGTGTCTGGCTTACCTTCTGCGCCGTACGCGTCCGTGCCTGTTCCGGTAGTAGATGTAGAATATTGGTATGATCGGGACGAAGGGATTCATGGTTGGTTCGTGTCGTTCGTCCTTCTCGTTGCTTCGCGTCGTCCTCGTCGCTTCGCCTCGTCCTCGTCGCTTCGCGACGTCCCTCGTCGGTGCCGTGTTCGCCTCGTAGCCGTGGATCGTGTTGTGGCGCGAATCGGAGCTTATGTGCGCCTCTCCCGGATGCTTTGACGTGCCGTGCGTAGCGACGGGTTCGGCGCATACGGGAAGCGCATCGTACTTGTCCGGCCGGACGGGGCTGCATTTTCCCTTCCGTGCGACTCGATTCGGCGTTTCCGGATTCGCCTCGGTCGGAGAACAGGACCTGGTTTGGGTGAGTACGGCTCGGCCGGATTTTTTGCTGTTGTGCGCATCGTACTTGCTCGTTCGGTGTGCTGTACGGATCGGTCGGGAAACAGGCTTTCGCATGGCTTTTTTCCCGACCGAATGGTATTGGGTGCGCCTCCGACCGAGATCGGAATCGGCCCCACAATATTATTCTCAGAATCAACACTTAGTGCAATACAGAGAGAAACCAATGCAGTCCTATGGGAGGAAAGACAAGTAAGTAATTTCAGGTAAGCACTTGACTTACAAGTTCAGTCTTCTGAGTGTTTGACCAACACAGGGCAAGGGTCGGACCAAGGTAGGTACTGCATCACCAGCGGCACTGGGGCAGCAGTGTGCAGAGGTCTCTGGGCCCAATGTTAGCCTAGTGGAGCTGGGGGCACCTCAAAGAGGCACCAGTTACAGGTAAGTACCCGCGGTTCAGGGACACAGGCCCCGGGGGTTGAGGTCAGCACTGTAGGGGCCACCAGGTAGCACCACCAGCTACACCACCAGCGGCACAGGGGCGGTCGGGTGCAGGGTGCAAAGGGGGAGTTGGGTGCCCTATTGAAATCAATGGAGATCCTCGGTTGGAGAAAACAGCAGCAGGCTCAGACCAGAAGACTTGCAGGAGGAATCCAACGATTGGAAAGGTAAGTTGGATAGTGGGGGGATGCCGGGACACTGTTGGTTGGGCACCCCAAAGCCTAAGGGCTGCGGGTGCAGGGGTGTCTTTATGCGTCATGTTTCACTCACTGGATCCAGTCGTGTTCAAGATGGGGCTGCAGGCGTCGTGTGGAAGTTCAGGAGAGGTCGTCTAATGCTGGATCCCAGGTCAGGCTCGCCAGGGAGATGTCAATGGATCGTTGGGCCACCTGTACTCGGGCCGTGGGCGACGGGTGCAGAATGGTGAGGACTCGCACTTCCAGGAGGGCCCTTGCTCCTTATTGCGCTATTCCTCCCCCCTTCTGCACTGACCCCATTCCTTCTGCTAGGAACAGCATACCTGGGTATTGATAAGTTCGAGTGTTGGGGCACGTGTGCTGACCTTGATTTGCCCTTGGTCCCTCCCTTCTTTGTGTATCAGAGTTTATTCTCATGCACGGCTCACAAACGGTAAGTTTCGAGCACGAGTGAGATTTGGCGTCCCCTAGCATGATTTTCAGTGACTGGGAGGGCACCCGGCGAGATTTCTCCAACGCGGGCAGTCGTGACTGTTTGCGGTCAGACAGCTGCTGCTGGAGTAGAAAATCTATTAGAATGTCAGCAAATTCAACTTGAGAAGCTGCGCCCTCCTGCGCGTCGTGTGATTTCGTTTGTGCTGATTTTTCAGCATGGAACAAGTTTCCGGCGCTAAATCACAGCGCAAGCAATGTGATGTGCCTATTTCTGCCCATTTGCGGAATCTCACTGAGTTTTTCCGTAACTCCACAGAATTCTATGGAGTTAAACTCTGCGAGTTCTGCCCAGGCCTAATCGCCAGCTGTGTTCCACATCCTCCATGCCCAGACTTCGCAATGCAGTCCCATCAACAGGATTCTCAACGACGACACAACAGGACCTCGCACCGCAGCCTTGCCGCATCTCAGAAACGACACATCGCTTCGACCGTGCAACGCTTCTCCGTCTCGGATCCACGCAACGCTCCGCAATCAGGATTTAAGGTACTTTGTTCAGTGGGCCTAACTGGGTCCCTGTATCCGGCCCGCGCTCCATTGCGGTTGGCTTGAACTTATGACTTTGGCCCAGTCTGGCGTGACCAGATATCCCTTGTTGGCGTCATTGCTTTTTGGTGCTATTTTACCCATATACCTTAAAATTCAATATCTCCAGTTTCCCTGATTGCATTTTTGTCATTTTGGTCTTGTTTTATTTATTAAGATCCACTCTATTTTTCGGTGTGGGGTCTTTTTGTGGGGTGCTTTCACTGTTTTACTGTTTGAGGTGTTGCACAAATACTTTACACATTGCCTTCAAGTTAATCCTGACTGCTCTGTGCCAAGCTACTAGGGGGAGAGCACAGGTTAATTTAGGGTTTGCTTGTGCCTTACCCTGACTAGGATTGTGATTGCTGCTTGACCAGGGCTAACACTCCAGTCAACCAGTAACCCATTTTCTAATATTGGTGATCAGCGGTGAGGATAGGACTTGTGTTTCTGCAGTGCCATATAGTAATTTGGTGTACACTACCATCCCATATCTAAGACCAATTCGAGTAAATTCTCCCTGATTGGGCTCTTTGCTTTTTCCAGACGTATTCTCTCTCTACCTTGCCTGTTGTGTCTGTGACCTCACCTCCAAAGACGGAGTTTGAGCTGGCCAACCTAGAAAGCCACATCGTGGCCCAGCTCAAAGAGTGTTGCCAGAAGAGAGGGTTGCCCGCTAAGAGGAGCACTAAAAGGACTGAGCTCCAGAAAGCTTTAATGGCATGGGCAGAGGCCCGTCAATTCCCAACCCCAGCAAATGACAACCAGGAGGATGAGGAAGGGTCAGAGCAAGACTCAGAGGAGGGTCTTAGACTGTGACCTGTTGAGGAAGGGGTAACATACTCCTAGGATTGGAGATCCCTCCCCGGACAGGGAGCAGTGTGTCTTCCAGGGGCCTGACCCCAAAAGAGTTGGAGGACAAGATGGAAGAAAGGAAGCTCAAGTCAGAGCTGAATAAATTGACATTGGATAAAGAAAGTGCCTTAGAGGAAAATAAACTGGCCACGGAAACAGAGCAAAAGAAATTGGCTTTGGAGGAGTGAATTGCCTTGGAGCGTTTGGCTCATTAGAGGAGCCTTAAGGAGCTGGACCCCAAGGCCAGATAGGCAGAGTTCAGCAGTGATGGTGGCAGCATTTCTTCAGGGCCCTCTGGAGACAAGAGGGTCCACTGTCCCAAAGCTCTGGTGCCTGACTTTGTTGTGGGGGAAGATATTTTATAAGTGGTTTGAAGCTTTTGAGATTGTCTTGCAGATGCACAGGATCCCTGAGGAGTATTGGAGGGGCTAGTCTGTGGAGGCATATCCCTAGTGAGGGACACCCTACTGTCCCTAGAAAAGGAGGGCAGAATGAGGTATCCCCCATGAAGAAAGCCCTTGTCAGAAAGTATGGTCTCACCCCAGAAAAGTATAGGCTCAAGTTCAGGGACAGTCAGAAGCTGCCCCAGCAGTCCTGGGTGGTTTTGGTGGATTCCTTTTGCAAGGCATATATGGTTGGGTCAAGGGCAGTGAGGTGAATGATTACAATGGGCTGTATGATCTGTTTGTAAGAGAGCACATGTTCAGTAATTGTTTTCCTCCAGAACTGTGTCAACACTTGATTGATAGTACGCTCACTGACCCCAGGGAGCTGATAAGGCGGGGGACTGCTGGCTCATGATCAGGGTCCATAAGAAGGTATTGGTGGGGGGGTCACCACAAGGGTCCTCATCAGAAGAAGGAGGGGGTAGATAAAAATAAAAGTAATGAGTTCTCTAAAGGGCCCCAGACTAGTTCCTCTGGTCAGGACTAGGGGTGGGCGTAACTCTCGCATGTTTCACTCCGCAGAATCCAGCAGAGTTACATAACTCCGCAAATTCCGCAGAGTTCTGCGAATGTGCAGAATTTGGCATGTTGTGCTAATTTTTAGCATTAGGAGCTTGTTCTGCGCTGTAAAATCAATGCGAACGGCAGCACATGGGGTTCCAAAGGGCATTGCTTCTTTCTGCTGCTCAAGTAGATTTTCTACTCAAGAGGCAGCTTTCTGCATGCGAATGGTCGCAACCTTCTGTGACCACTGCATTGAGAAAATCTCACCGGGGGCATTCTAGCACCTGAAAATCCTGTTAGGGGACTCAAATTCTCACTCATGCTTGCCAACTTAATGTTGGCCAGCCGCATGTGAGAAAAAACCCTGCCACACGGTGGTTGGCGGAGTTTTGCTGTAACTCCGTGTTAAAAGTGTAACGCAGAGTGGGCAAAACTCTGCGAACTCTGCTGGCAGAGTGGAGTTTATCACCCACTTCTAATCAGGACTCTCATCCCCCAACTGAAAAGTAGAAGAGATGGTTCCCTGACAGTAGGTCAGCAGGGAAGGCACCCCCCACCCCACAAGTGCTATGAGTGCCAACAGGAAGGGCACTACAAGGGGGATGCCAAGTGCCCCAAATGGGCACAGCCCCCCACCAATAGGCTTGGGTTGGGTAGTGTAGTGGTTGGGGAGGATATTGTCCCAGATGGTGTGGAGGACAGTGTAGAGGTTACTCTAGTGTCCCTCGGTGATGAAGAGATGGTGCAGAGAACTCACATGCCTATTATTACTAGAAAAAACACAGGTAGTGAATCGCCATCAATGGGCAGCGGGTGGAGGCTCTGAGAGACACTGGAACCAGCATGACAACTGTCATATGTCATCTGGTTACCTCAGAGCAGGTAGTCACTAATGTGTTCCACCAAGTTGTTGCAGCTGACAACCATGAGAGTCACTACCCAGTGGCTCTGGTTCCCTTTGAATGGGGTTAGTCTCAGGTTCCTGTGAGTCCGTACATGCCTGTGGATTGTCTGCTTGGCAATGACCTGGAGCATACCGCCTAGAAGGAGCTCATGTTCCACTTGAAGATGTTAGGGTTGCCTGAGTGGGCGTGCCTGACAACACAGCCCATGACCACCCAAGAGGGTAGTCAGGAGGACCTGGAGCCTGGAAGAATGGCCCAGGTGCCTGCCAAATAGAGTATGGTAAGGGGCATGGGAAACCCTCTCCTGAAACTCTCACAGTTTGGCAGGAGGCTGATCCACAGGGGGACACCCCGAAACCTACAGGGGAGGATGTGGCCGAACTGGGGAACCTGCTTGAGCTGGTCTACTGGCAGCAGGAAGGGGGCCCCACCAGGGAGGAGTTCTGCAAGGTGCAGAGGGGATGCCTTACTCTTGTGGGTCTATGGCAGAAGGCCGAGATCCATACAGCTGGTAACACCTCTGGTGATCACCTGATTTACTGGGAGAATGGTCTCCTGTATAATGAGCCTAACGTTCCTGACCCTGGGGAAACCCATGTGGTAGTGCCCCCCCCATGCTACAGGGCCTTCCTACTTTAGCTGGCTCATGAAGTATCCCTGGCAGGTCATTTGGTTCAGAACAAGACCTTTGACACCCACTTCGTTACCCACTTTTACTGGCCTCAAATGAGGAAGGCCTCAGATGTGTTCTAGTGGCAAGTCAGGGGAGAAGTGCAGGGCCCCCTAGCAACCTTTTCCTGTCGTCGGCTTCCCTTTTGAAAGGGTGGGCATTGTTGGGCCTCTGGACCCCCAAAAAAGTCCTGAGCAACAGGTTAGTCTGGGTCTTGATGGACCAAGCCACCCGGTACCCGGAGGCTATCCCTCTAAGAACTATGTCTGTGCCTGGAGTGGCCATGGCACTGATGGGGATCTTTACCAATGTGGGCTTCCCCTAGGAGGTGATATCCGACTGTGGAACCAACTTCATGTCAGATTACATGAAGGCCATGTGAAGGGAGTTGGGGTAACCTACAAGTTCTCCAGTCCTTACCACTCACAAACCAATGGGCTGGTTGAAAGGTTCTGGCACAGAAGCACTGCATCTCCCTCGCAGTCTTCAGAACGGACGCATCGCTGAAAGTGCGGCACATCTCCAACCCAGGTTCTCCCATCCCTCATCAACGGCAGCTCGACGATGCCAGCCTCGTCATCGTAAACTTGCAGTTCCTCGGAACTGATGCACCGCCACTGTGCGCCAAATTCTAGACGCTCAGACTTTGCATCGCAAGCCATGTCAATGGGATTCTTAACGATGATGCAACAGGACCTCGCACCGCAGCCTCGCCGCATGTCGGAACCGATGTATCGCTCTAACTGCGCAATGCATCTCCGCCTCGGATCCACGCAATGCTCTACAACCAGGATTTAAGGTACTTTGTTCAGTGTGCCTAACTGGGTCCCTGCAACCGAACCATGCTCCATCATGGTCAGCCTGAACTTGTGAATTTGTCCCAGTCCTATTCGACAAAATATCCCTTGTTGACGCTTTGTGCTTTTTGGCACTATTTTACCTTAAAACATTAAAATTCAATAGCTCCGGTTTCCTTGATTGGATTATTCTCATGTTGGGTGTGGTTTATTTATTAAAATATACTCTATTTTTCTAAACCTGATGTGGGATCTTTTTGTGTGGTGTTTTCACTGTTTTACTGTTTGTAGTGTTGCAGAGAAATACTTTACACATTGCCTTCAAGTTAAGCCTGACTGCTCTGTGCCAAGCTACCGGGGGTGAGCACAGGTTAATTTGGGGTTTGCTTGAGCCTTACCCAGACCTGGGTTGTGGTTGCTGCATGACCAGGGCTCAACCAGTAACCCAATTTCTAACACACAACCTATCCCCCGAGCTGATGAGCTCATAGATCAGTTAGGGCTGCCCAGTTCCGGAGTTCTTTCGACCTCACTTCAGGATACTGCAGATTGCCCTAACTGAAGAGGTCAGCATTCTCTACTCCAGATGGCCACTTCCTGTTTAGGATGCCCTTTGGATTCAAGCATGCAGCTGCCACCTTCCAGAGATTAGTGAACGAGGTCCATGCCGAGATGAAGTCCTTCAGTGCTGCTTATCTGGATGATATAGCTGTCTGCAGTACCATGTGGGAGGACCACCTGTTTCACCTACAGAAAGTGCTTCAGGCTCTGCAACAGGCAGATAGGCAGGGTTCTGTGATGTACTTGGGGCAACTTGTGTATGTGTGTGTTTGGGGGATTAGGTACAGCCCCTTCAGGCCAAAATAGAAACTAGCCTGGCCTAGGAGCCCACCACAAAACTCAAACGGATGTGAGGACCTTCCTGGGCCTGTCTGGATATTACAGGAGGTTTGTTAAGAGATATGGCACCATTGTTGCCCCCTTAACCAGGCTGACTTCAAAGAAAAAGACCAAGAAGTTGATCTTGACAGAGACTCAAAGCCCATGACTTCTCTCAGGAGTTCATTGTACAAACTGATGTCTCAGAGAATGGCATAGTGTCTGTGTTAGCACAGTTAAATAAGGGGTGAGAATCCCAAACTGTTGAGGTGGTCCTTCTCCCTACAGGGAATGGACAATATGTTAGAACACCATCCTGGGTGAGAACACTCCAGTGCTGATGGTCTGTCCAGGTTCTTCCGCCTTAGTGATGACAACTCCCAGAATGTTGGATAGTTCTCACCACTTTCAGCTGGGGGCACACGTGTTAGACCTGTCAGCCTTATTATTATTATTATTATTTAGCTTGTAAAGCGCCTGGTTACTCCAACGGAGTGTCCCCGCTCTAGAACACCAACAGAGCCCCAGCAACTGAACTGACCTACCGCACCTCCCTACACCTATGGCCACCAAGCAGTACAAAAAAGAAGGCCTACTTCCGGCCACCCGGAGGGTGTCGGAAGAGCCAAGTTTTTAGTTTTTTCCGGAACAGAGTCTCTGATGCGCACATCCTTAAATCCACAGGCAAGTCATTCCACGCCTTAGCCGCCAGAAAACCAAAGGAACTCCCTCCTGCCCGTACCTTCCGCACCTTAGGCACAGTCATTTTAGCTGTGCCCAGTGATCTCAGGTTCCGAGCAGGCCGATATGCTGTGATGAGGGGGTGCAAGAATCTTGGCCCCTTCTCATTAAGGATCCTGTGACCAAAACACAAGGTCTTAAAGGTGACTCTAGCCTGTATTGGGAGCCAGTGTAGTTTCATCAGGGCCTCCCCCACCGAGGCCCGCCTTGGGATATTCAAAATAAGCCGAGCTGCGGCGTTCTGAACCTTCTGTAAGATATTCAGATTTCTAGCGGTCACCCCCTAGGTACAGTATGTTACAGTAGTCTAGGCGGGATGTGATAAGGGCCTGTACAATTGTTCTTTTGGCGTCAAGTGGGAGTAGGTCCAGGATTTTTCGCAGCATTTTGAGAATGCCGAAGCAGGCTCCAGCCACAGCGGATATCTGCCCTGAGAAGGACAGAGTATCATCGAACCATACTCCCAAATTCTTGACCTTGGCTTTCGGGGTCGGAGTAGGTCCCAACTCCTCCAGCCACCATAAATGTGACCAGAGAGAGGGCTGTTTTCCAACTACCATCACCTCAGTCTTTCCCGCAATCAGCTGCAAGCAGCTGTACTTCATCCAGTCCGCAAGCTCACCCAAGCAGACCTTGAAGTCAGATGCCATTCCAGACTCCTTTTGCTCCAGGGTAACAATCAGCTGAGTGTCATCAGCGTATGACACCAGTTTTACCCCATGTCTCAACACAATATCTGCCAGGGGGCGCATGTAAATATTAAACAGGGTAGGGCTAAGGGCCGAACCCTGCGGCACCCCTTGAGACAGAGGGCAGACTCTAGATTTAAAAGGATGTTGTAGGACCTGGCAGGATCTGTTCTGCAGGAAGTTATTAACCCACTCCCATGTACCGCCATCGACCCCGGCCCCCGCAGCCTTTCCAACAGAAGGCCGTGGGAGACCGTATCGAACGCAGCACTCAGATCCAAAAGGATCAGTGCAGTTGTCCTTCCTTCGTCGGCTGCGGTTTTCAGGGCCTCCGATGCCAGGAGAAGGGCCGACTCAGTACTATGAAGTGGCCTAAAGCCAGACTGAGTATCATGGAGAATCCGTCTTTCTTCCAAGAACATGGACAGTTGGCTGTTTAAATGTTTCTCCGCAATTTTAGCTACATAGGGGAGCAGAGAAATCGGTCTTAGATTTTCTGGAAGAGCGGGGTCTAAAGAAGGTTTCTTTAGCAAAGGTAACACCATAGCATGTTTCCAGTTGCTAGGGACCTGGCCCGAGCTAAGGACACGTTCAATAGTTTGGTGAGAACCGGTGCAATTACTTCTTTCCCTCGCTGAAGAAACTTTGGGGGAATCGGGTCCAAAGGCGACCCTGATTTTACAGCTTCCATGAGTTTTAAGATATCACTTTCTACAGGAGGACGAAAGACAAACCTATCCTCAGTCCCGGGGTCTTCCACGACTAGAGCGGAGACAAAGTTTCTACTACTTTCCGGGAAGGTGGCATAAGTTTTTTCTATCTTGCCCATAAAAAAATCCGCAACCTTATTGCAATGATCAGTAGAAGCAGGTAGTGCAGCTGTCACACGTTCCAAAGAAGACAGTTGTTTCACTACATTAAAAATATTCTTTGTGGAATTTTTTGCTACCTCAATTTGCTCAGTATAAAATTCCCTACGCACCCTCCTAATCTGTTGATGGTAAAACTTCAAAGCTGCTAGGTATTTCAACCTGTTTTCATCCAGATAGTTCCCCTCCACTGGCGTTCAAGGCATGTACATCCAGTTTTCAATTGCGCCAGTTCTTCAGAAAACCATTTCGCAGACGCAGTCATACGAGGGCTTTTACATGGTTTCAAAGGTATCAAGGAGTCCACAGCCTCCTTGATCCATCGGGAGACTTGGCTCTCTGCTACCTGGGTTTCTACCCCTATATCAGGAACACTTGAGGCCAGTTTCTCTTCAAAAGTGTCCTGGGTTAATGCGGCACATTTCCGAACCATTATGGGCTCAGAGCGCTTTCCCTGTTTGCAGGGGACCTTTCTAGGGTTCACAATCCTGAAAGGGAGAATATAATGGTCAGACCACACTACAGGCACCGGTAACAGTGCTTCTACCTGTGCACTGTTACTAAAAATGTTGTCCAACGTATGGCCCCTATTGTGCGTGGGAGTGTGGACCAGTTGATTTAGACCCATCACCTGCAGTCCTTGGGTCAGCTCCACAGTTTCTTTACTTTCTCTATCATCCAAATGAATATTCAAATCACCCAAAAGAATGAAATTGGGGTAGCGGATAGAGTAGGGGGGCAGTAGCTCCGCTAGGTCTTCAATAAAGGCTCTTGCCGGGCCAGGGGGTCTATAGATAAGAAGCCCTACAATAGATCTTACACTATTGATGGTCAGATTAAAGAAGGCTGCTTCGCAGCTAGACATTGGCAGTTTGGACAACTGTAGCTGAAAATCTTTCCTAAATATTACGACCAAGCCGCCCCCTCTCTGCCCGGATCTGTCCACCCTCAGGATAGCATAGCCTTCAGGTAGTGCTTCCAAAATATCCGGGGCAGATTGCTCATTAAGCCAGGTTTCGACTAAAAATGTTGGTCCATAAGTAGGTCGTAAATTTCTAAACTGTGTTTGCTTAATGACCTACAATTTAGGGAGGGACAGATTAGGGGTCATTTACTGCCCTCAAAGCCACCCCTCCTTCCCTTTCTTCCACGGCAGATGTCAGCCGGAAACCGCAGCTCATGCAGCCCTTTAACCTGCTATCGACCGCCATTGAATGAAGGCACTCAGTGTCTACTACGCCTCTAAGGGCCATCAATTCCTCTGCGGAATACACACCTGTATACTTGGTGGAAGGTGCAGGGGTCCTGGCCCCTGGCGCCGTCCAGGCGCGGACGGGCGCAGACGGGCTTGCCTTTGGTGCGCCTTCGGCGCGCCAGCAGCGCGCCCGCTGCGCGCATCCCCTTCGCGACCGCTTGAGCATGCACCTAAGTAGTGTGTGTGCTGGGAGCACTAGACCGCTCCAGCAGCACCCCACACTCTGCGCCGGAAGATGGAAGGCCGGAAGTGAGTCCAAAATGCCGAGGGTACGTCGCAGCGCCCTCCGCACAAACGGCACCAGCCGCGGCGGAACAGGGCGAGAGTACCCTCGGCGAAGTCAGGAGCAGTGGGCCAACTTGCGATATGCAACCCCCCTTCTTCCCCCACCTACAAGTATAAGGTAGCAGCTACCGGTAAAAACAGTTTAAAAGTTTAAAAAGGAGCCACTATGATTCGCACAACAGTCAAGGTGTAACAAGAGTAAAATCTGCGGATAACACAATAGGCAATCGCAGCACAATACAAGCAGGGCAGCGCCAAAAACTCACTGGTGTCCTTAGTGTGGCCTTCCCCCAACATTTTTCCTTCACCCCTCCTTAATTTGTTTTTGTTGGCATTAGGACTCTGTGGGGCGGATTTACAAGTCCCTTGCGCCACCGGTGCGTCACTTTTTGCTAATGCAGCACACATAGAAGTTGAAAAACGCCATTTCTGATTGTTTATGTGCAGGAAGGTAGGCCTTCCTGCACATAAACAATCTACCCACGATGCAGGCATCCTTGCACCATGGTGCAAGGGTACCTATGCCAGCGCATGGCAGCAGTTTGTGTGCCAGCACAGGGGGAAGCACAGAGATGCGACATATTGTTGTAAATATGTCGCATCCCTGTGTTTTGAAAGTGACTCAGTGCGGCGCAGCCAAATGGCTTGCGGCACGCACTAAGTCGCTTTAATTGTAAATCTGCCCCTGTGTATTTTACCACTGCCAACCAGTGCAAAAGTGCTTGTGCTCACTCTCTAAAACATGGTAAAATTGGCATGAACTTGTTTGGCCTATTTAATTTACTTATAAGTCCCCAGTAACGTGGTATGTCATATACCCAGTGCCTGTAAATTAAATTCTACCAGTGGGCCTGCAGCACTTATTGTGCCACACACTTAAGTAGCCATTTAAAGAATTTCTCAGGCCTGCCATTGCAGTCTACTAGCAGTTTTAAACTGCCAATTTGACGTAGCAAAATAACCCCTTTTGAGAAGCCTAAAACTCCCTTTTAATACATATAAGTCACCCCTGAGGTAGAACAAGCAGCCCCTAGGGCAGGGTGTATTGTAATTAAAATGTTAGGCATGTCCATTTAAGTTACACGTCCTGGTAGTGAAAAACTCCTAAATTAGTTTTTCACTACTGTGAGGCCTACCTCTCCTGTAGGATAACGTTGGGTTACCTTATTACATATAATAAGTGCTAAGTGTTGATTGAGTTCAGGAAGGAAAGTCATGTTTGGTGTCTGTAAAATTGTAATTGAAAATCCTCATTAATGGTAAAGTCAGATTTTAAGTCACAATTTTGAAAATGCCACTTTTAGAAAGTTGCCATTTTCCTGCCCTAACTATTTGGTGCCTGCAGCCAGTTCCTGGGTCCTGGGTCACATGAGCAGGTGTGAGTGGCAGCTCGCCTTTGTATATTCCACCCAGACAGACACTCAATAGAGGGATTAGGTGTGCCTGGATGGCCCATCTCAGGCAGGATGGGGGTGCACAGGATGGGGGGCAGAGATGGGCACAGCCCCACTTGCAATTCAATAGGCTGGTCCCTGCTCACACACAATGAATTTCACACTAGGCTATTGTGCCTGTAGCCAGGCTGGTTCCAGAGCAGGGAGGCAGGAAATACCAAGCACTTCTGAAAGGGGGACGTCTAGAAACTTCTCCTACTTCAAAGAAGGCACCAGGTATAAAAAGTGACCCTCAGACCCACTCTTCAGAACAATTCTGAACCTGTGGAGCACTCAGAAGAAGGACTGCGTGCTGCTCTGTTGCAAAAAGGACTGCTTTGTTACTCTGCTGCCTTGCTACTCTGCTGCCCTACTGTCTGAATAAGAAGGACTGGACCTGCACCTTAAACCCAGGACCAACAGAGTGACTCCAAGGCTAGTTGGCTGGCCTCGTGATCAGAGGCTCAAGGACAGAAAAGGCTACAACCATCTTGAACCTGGCACCTGGATACTGCTGGATCTCCTAACCCGCCAAGTGGTGCCCCTCCTGTCTTGGACCCTTTGAAGTGGGGATGAAAGTGCTCTGCCATCGCAGCTGCTGTGCCCACCAGAACCAACACAGTGTGATGCACACCCAATGCAGCACCCTGCAGCCTCTCTTCAGAACTGAAGCAGCATGACATAGCCTCAAATAAAGCCCGCGTTGCAGCCTTCGCAGCTCATCAGAACTGCCGGTGTGCAATGCATCCCCAGTGCAATCCCGCATTGCAGTCCTCGCAGACCATCGGAACCACCACTGCCCGACACTTCCTCGACACGGACCTCATATTGCTTCTCTGGACCAACGCTGCATGGCACAAAGCTCCGCATTCAGGACTCATGTTGCATTTCTCAGTGGACCCAACTTGGTTCCCGTAGCTAGCCGCGTTCCATTGTGGTCAGCCTGCACTTGTGACTTTATCCCAGTATGGCGCGAACAGATACCCACAGTTGGCGCTTTATGCTTTTAAGCACAATTGTACCTAAACCTTTAAAACTGCATATATGCAATGCGTTGTTGGCTGAAATACTAAGGCTGCCTGGAGGGAATTCTCAAGAAATGTAGTCGCATGCTAGCTCCGAACATATTTAACAAATCAAACATTACAGTTATTTCCAGTTATCTATTTAAAAGTGCATTTTAATACATGATTACAAACACACTAGTGGCAGATCTGTCATCCTAAAAGTGTACACAGTGGCATCCTCTCCTAGAAATGAGGGGTCAGAGGTTGGGTGTTACTTGGAGGCCCCACGCCTTCCATTACTGACGGCCCATTGCAGACTTTTTCATACACTACATAACTTTTTCAGCCTGGTAGCCCGGTGGTCCGGGTCTTCTCATCACTTCACCGGGCCTTAGTGGGGGTCCGCCCCACAGTCTGAAGAGCTCTGCTCCATGGGCTGTTCAGTGTACGTATGTACTCGCCAGTTACACTCTCTCTCTCTCCTGCCCCACGCCTTCCTGGTCCTACATGCCCGGTACTTCCCATGCAGGGAGGTGGCCTCAGTGCCAATGGCCATACTCCAGCCTGAACATAACACCCCCGTGAGGCACTAAGGGCCAGTAGCCACCTTGTCACCACCATCTTCCATCTACCATCAGACCTGGCTGCAGCTCCCCACACCCGGCACCCTTCAGACCCAGCTCCCCACACCCGGCACCCTTCAGACCCAGCTCCCCACACCCGGCACCCTTCAGACCCAGCTTCCCACACCTGGCACCCTTCAGACCCAGCTCCCCACACCTGGCACCCTTCAGACCCAGCTCATCACACCCGGCACCCTTCAGACCCGGCTCCCCACACCCGGCACCCTTCAGACCCAGCTCACCACACCGGCACCCTTCAGACCCAGCTCCCCACACCCGGCACCCTTCAGACCCAGACCACCACACCCGGCACCCTTCAGACCCAGCTCACCACACCCAGCACCCTTCAGACCCAGCTCACCACACCCGGCACCCTTCAGACACGGCTCCCCACACCCGGCACCCTTCAGACCCATCTCACCACACCCGGCACCCTTCAGACCCAGCTCACCACACCCGGCACCCTTCAGACCCAGCTCACCACACCTGGCACCCTTCAGACCCGGCTCACCACACCCGGCTCCCTTCAGACCCAGCTCTCAGCAGTGAGTGGAGCTCTTCCTACTACACAAAGACATCAGAAGCTCATGTTAACGAAGGCAGATATCACAAATATTCCATGAAAATGAGAGGGCAGAATAGACACTAGTCCAGATTCTACAAATAGGAATTCTCCATGGACGGGGCCTTGTCCTGGCAGCCCTCGCAGGTCTGGTGGAAGCCCATGGTATCCTGCACCCTCCTCGTCTGGCTTGTGGTCATCAAGAGGAAGAGAGATAGCCTAGGAGTCTCTAGAGAATTTGTGGGCAGGTTTCGATGCCACCGTGGTCTCCTTCCCTCCCCCCGTCCCCACCCACCACAAGGTCCTACTCCCAGCCTTGCCCATCACAATATGTTGTCTCTATATACAAACAGTGCCAGGTGGCACACAAGTAAATTTATTGCATGGTCATCACCCGTCTTCAGAGGAGATCAGCTTCTTGGAAGCTGCTCTGCCTTGAACGCTTTGAACAGCTGCAAGGGTACACTACCTTGGCAGCCAACCACCATGACCCAGCAGACTCCTGAGCTGTATGAAGAGAAGATGGCATCCTCACCATTTGTAACACTAAGATGCTGGTCTCCAGTGAGACCCCAGTATGTTCTCGTACTTGCAGTCTTTTATATCTCTTCTGTTTTAGGTCAGTGTAGGCTGTGTTAGTGAAGACAACTGCTGGACCCCTTGGATGTGGGATGAACCTGGGCAAAATCAAGCACTGAGAGGTGAACCACCACAGAACTATTTTGCATTCGTACATCAACTTGTGGGGTGCGGGAGTTATCCTGAGCACACTTCCCAAGATTCTTCAGACGGTTCGTGGTTCGCACTCCATGCTTATGTCATCTCTGGTCATGGATGCCATTCCAGGGTTAGAGGAAGTGGCATTACGCGCCCTTTGACCTCGATGGTGTTACTAAGCCCTTGTCCACTGGGACTGGGATGGTGATACTAAGCCCTTCGACAGCCTCCTAGTTGCAGCTGATGGATTGGCGTGGACAGGAAACAGAAAATACAAGAAAGCAAACATGGCCTTGCTTACTCTCTGCTCCTGCCACATATGTATGTTCTCTATAGGAACCATTTGTCTTGTCTGGGGTGCCACTGTAAATATCCTGTCAGGGCATGTGCCTGTAATGTTGGCATGCATGCTTGTTTGTATGTTTTATATGTGTGCCTGCTGTGTTATCCATCTGCACACGCCCTGTAGAAAAGCTAGACCTATGGACTTTATCAGTGCATGGTTTGCAAAGTGCTGTGCTGCTTTGCAGCCAGTTCTTTTGCGATACAAATCCACAACATCCATTAACCCTTTACGTGCCTCTGCATCCTGTGAACCCCATGGCCTGGACCAAACCTTGCAACTCAGCTCTCAAAGCCTGAGCGACTCAGCAGAAAAAGAGAGCTCAGGGGTGGAGGAGGAGGGACGGAGAGTCACCGGCAGAGTTTGGGCAGCGGAGGACAGAGCAGGACATTATATCACAAAATAAATCATGAGGGTCATCCTACAAATGCATCTGTCACCGAGGAGGGCCGGGCATGGAAAGAGATGGTCTTAAGGCATTCTTACATAGAAGTCACACACTGTACCACTTGAAGAGAGACATTCAGGCGGTTATACTCACTGGCTATTATTAGCCCACAAAATTATTATTAGCCATCAAACCTTCAGACCCTGCTTGTGACCCCACGAGTCAAGAAATAATAGAGCTGTCCCGCAGTTGCAATCCGATTTCCAATAGTGTGAATTCCTTTCCCATGATTTTCTAAGACACTGGGGGGGGCAATTCACAAAGGTAATCTGAGCCAAAAGTCTAACTTTACGACTTTTGGTATTCACAGAAGTCATTTACGACTCGTATCTTTACATCCGCGCTCGGACCGTAATCTCCGCACTTGGAGCAGAATCTCCTCACCCGGGCCGGAATCTCCGTACTCGTTCCCGATAGTCATTGTCTTCAATGCTAAACACCTGTGTAAGTGCTCACCATCCCCCCTGCTTGGGCCGGATGAAGTCAGCTGACGCTACCTGCAAGACCTGCACTACAAACCATATAAAAGCAGGACACAAATAAGGCCCAGGTTTGACCACACAGAGCTCCTGCTTGCCTTCTGTGCAATACTTCAGGAAAATGCTACACCAGAGGAGGAGGAAAAATTATACTGAGGAGGAGACCATGATCTTGGAGTTCATTGTGAGGCACCACAAACGGCTCCATGGTTTCTCCCCTACAGCACCAGTAAAAGGCAGCCCTATGGCAGCATTTAGCCACTGCAGTCACAGCATTGGGGGAGGATGTCCGCACTGTCACTGACATAAAGAAGAAGTGGCAGGACGAGAAGAGGCGGGCGTAGGAGAAGTACGCCAGGACTGAGGTGGCCAGAGTTCTCCCTGGTGTACAATCCGTACCCCGCCTCCGTCTCACCCCACTAGAGGAGGATGTTCTCAACACCATACACCCCCACATGCTCCATGGGCTGCCTGTGAGTGACGTCTGCCAAGTGGTACCAGGTATATGTGATGAAAAGAACATGGATATGAAATGTCTGCGTTGCACCACAATTGTGACTATAGATGTTGTCCCAAGTCTGTGTAAAAAGCATAGTGAGTCAGAGCCTCGTGTCTCCTTATGTATGTTGCACCTCAAGTCCCAGAATCCTTTGAAATGGTAATGGCAAATCCCATTCCCACTATCAAAAACATGGGCCCAGCACTGCTGGCTAATGTACCTAACACTGGTGAATAGCAATAGACAAAGTGCCACTTCCACTTAGCCAGCTGCGACCGGGGCAGGTAAGAGTGGTGGGGGGGGGGGCGGGCGGGGGTTAATCGACAGACAACAGAATAGGGAAAATAAAATAAAAAGAATAATCAAAACCTCTTACCTTGCGCTTGCTGCATCGCCGAGCACAAGGTGAGTGATTTTCTTTTTTTCACAATTTTATTTTCCCTATTCTGTCATCTGTCTAAGTTCCCCACCCGCCCCGCCATGCCCCACCACCGCCCCACTGCTCCTATCTGCACTGGCTGTGGCTGCACTTAGAAATACTATTAGCATGTAGATGCAGTGTGGAAATTTCTGACAAGTTGCACATGTACATTTTTGGTTTGCTGACTTTTCTCTGTTCTCCTCTATTGACACATTCAGCCAGGGTACAGTCAACCACAGTAGCAGAGGTCCCTGCATCTGCGCATGCGCACCCACAAACGTACAATGTAGGGGTTATCAGAGAAGAAGGACAGCGAGGAGGAGGAAGGAGAGCGGCCATGGAGAGGAGGAGGCAGCCAGGCAGGTAAGTGCCTTTTTTATTACTTTATAATTACTTTGGGAGGGTGGAGGGGCCGGCTAACTACGCTTCGCCACAGAGTCATAGTTTTGACTAACCTCCACGTTCGCAACGGAATGCGGAGTAGTCAAAACTACGTAAACTACGCTGGCGGAGCGTAGTTACCCGCCTGGGCTTAGTTATGACGTGTACAACCAATACATTATGATTTGTCTTCCATTTCAGTGTGCTCAGCTGGCCAAGAGGACCCGGACCCGGTCGGAGCAGGACATCGTTGGGGCATCAGCGACCGCGACCTCCTTCCACAACTGAAGAGGTAGAGGAGGAGGAGGAGGGACCTTTTACATCGGAAGGCATGGGAATTGTACCCACCCGGACAGAGCAAGAACACACCTCAAGTACTACAGACCGGGTTTGAGGCTCTGGACATTGTTGGGGGGTGAAGAACTGGACACCTCTGGCCATGGGGGGGAGGAGATCGACTCTCCCCCTGACTATTCACAACTTTCTTTTGGCGAGGTGTCCCCGGGGCAGGCCACAACACAACCTGGGCCTGCCATCAGCCCCTCCCTGACTCTAGAGGCCCCCAATCCATCGGGGTCTTTAGCTGCATCCCCTGCCACTGGTCCCCCTCCAAGTGGCTGCCAGGAAGACCCCAACATAGGCTCTGACCCCGAGACACCACACCCCTCATGTTCAAACCAAACCCCTCCCTGTATTGTAACTCCTGTGGTTGCGTCACAGGAAGTGATGGGGGCATGTGAGGGTCAGCCAGACATGTCCTCTTGCTTCATGCTACAGCTCTGGGATGAGGTGCGTATGACGCGAGAGGAACTTGCAAGATCCATGGCCACCCTCACTGCCAGTGTCACTTCTTTGAGTGCAGCCATTTTGTCTGCCCTCGTCCAACGTCCCTCCCACATCACCCTCAATGTTTCCCCCTATACGTTGCCCCACACTGTTTTCTCCCGTACTCCTCATGTATTCCAACCCCGTGTGGTGCCTGGTCCTGCACCGGCCAGCCAGGATCCTGCATCGGATTCGGAGGATCTGAAAATTGTTGAGATTGAGGATGACCAGAAGGACAGTTGACTTGTTGGACTATGACTTTCTTTTGGACATTTACTTTGCCCCTTGCATATAGACTGGTTCCCCAGGTGCTACCTGACGTGTTTTATTTATGTTGCCCAACCCCCTCCAAGTCCCCAAGTCCATTCTGTTCAAAGAACATTATTTGTTTTCCTTTCTCTCTTCAAACCGACTGAATTTTTGCTTTTTTGTTTTCCATCCATTTAATTTACATAAACATATATTTAGAATCAAACTTTCTCTATCTTGATAACTTCATTGTAAATGTCGTGTTCAAAGTAGGACATATACCTTGGGAGTAGTTATTTGCTCTGCACATGATAGCTTGTTGCACTGATGGGGTTACACTTTGACATGTGTCACTCACACACATTCATCCTCACATCTCTAGGCCACCACAAGGGTAAACATTTGGCCATCAGTACATAATATGCAACTTAGTCTTGACTTGAATCAATCAATCAGGGGCTTGTAAAGTGTGACTACTCACCCGTGAGGGTCTGAAGGCGCTAGGGGGAGGGGGGGTTGCTGGTCGGACTGGGTGGAGGATCATTCGAAGAGCCAGGTCTTGAGATCCTTCCTGAATTGGGTCAGCGACGTTTATTGCCTGAGATGCAGGGGCAGGGTGTTCCAAGTCTTGGTGGCAAGGTAGGAGAACAGCCTACCTCCGGTTCTGGTCTTGAGGATCCTGGGGATGGAGGCGAGGGCGAGTTGTGAGGATTAGAGTTGTCTGACAGGTGCGTCGATTGTGAGGTGGTGGTTCAGGTACGCTGGTCCTTCGTTGTGTAGGGCTTTGTAGGTGTGAGTGAGGAGCTTGGAAGAGACTCTCTTGTTGATTGGTAGCCAGTAGAATTGTCGTAGGTGTTACATGATGTGGCTGCGGCGGGGATGTTTGGGACTAGTCTGGCAGCGGCGTTTTGGACGTTCTGTAGTTTCTTGAGCTGTTTTAGAGTGACACCAGAATAGAGCATGTCGTCGTAGTCAAGTATGCTGCTGATGACTGCGTGGGTGACCGTCTTTCTGGATTCTGTGGGGATCCATCTGAATGTCTTTCGGAGCAGGTGGAGCGTGTGGAAGTAGGCTGAGGAAACTGCGTTGATTTGGCAGTTCATTGTGAGCGAAGAGCCCAGTATGATGCCAAGGTTGCGTGCGTGATCCGTCGGGGTCGGGTCCCAGAGCAGGTGGCCACCAGGAGTCATCCCAGGCTGAAAGGGTGGATCCCAGGTTGAGTACTTCGGTCTTGTCCGAGTTGAGCTTGAGGCAGCTGTCTTTCATCCATGTAGCGAGTGCCTTCATTCCACTGTGGAAGTTGGTTCTGGCGGTTGTGGGTTAATTGGTGAGGGAGAGGATCAGCTGGGTGTTGTCGGCGTAGGAGACGATGTTGAGTCCGTGGCTTCGGACGATGGCAGCGAAGGGGGCCATGTAGATGTTGAAGAGGGTGGGGCTCAGGGAGGAACCCTGGGGAACTCCACAGACAATTTCTATAGGTTCTGAGAGGAACGGTGGTAGTCTGACTCGCTGGGTCCGGCCGGTGAGGAAGGAGCGGATCCAGTCCAGGGCCTAGTCGCGAATGCCGGCGTCGTGGAGTCTGGTGATTATGGTGCGCTGGGAGATGGTATCAATGGTGCCCGAGAAGTCTGGTAGGATCAGGGCTGCGGTCTTGCCCCGACTGAGGAGGGAGCTGATGTTTTCTGTGGCAGCGAGGAGTGCAGTATCTGTGCTGTGGGTGCTTCGGGCCGGATTGGGAGGTGTCCAGGACATGATTCACTTTGATGAACTCGGAGAGCTCGGCATTGATGGCCTTCTCTATGACTTTGGCTGGGAAGGGGAGGAGAGAGATTGGTCTGAAGTTCTTGGGGGTCCGACGGGTCTGATGATGGCTTCTTCAGCAGAGGATTGATCTCAGCGTGTTTCAAGTCGATGGGGAAGGTTGTGGTTTCAATGGAGCAGTTGATGGTGCAGAGAAGCTGGGGGGCGATGGCGGCGGCTGCTCTGTGGAAGATGTGGTATGGGCATGGATCCATCGGGGCTCCTGCGTGGATGCTCTTCATGGTCTTGAGCATGTCCTCTGTGGTGAGCAGGGTCCAGTAGAGCATTGTCTGTTGGGGGGGGCTTGGTTGTGTGCGATGGTGACGGCTGTGGCGGCTTGATCTAAGGTGTCGAAGCTGTCGTAGATCTTCCTGAACTTGTGGTGGAAGAAGGTGCCAAGTTTGTTGCAGGGATCTTGGGAAGGGGGCACGACTGAGGTCTTGCTGTTGGGCCTGGCAAACTCCTTGATGATGGTGAAGAGTTCTTTGCTGTTGTGTGCGTTGGCGTTGATTCTGTCTTGGGGGGCCATTTTCTTTGTGGTTTTCAGGAGGAGGTGGTGAGCGTTGACGGCGGATATGAAGGTTGTGTGATGTCGTTTTCCAGCATTTCCCAACAGGATGCCATGTCAGAAATTGTGAGGTGTAAGTCGGGGGCACCTGATGACCCTTGCCCCCCAACACTATGGAAAGTGATGGCCCACTCCTTGTCACACACTCTGTTGCATATCTGGAACGCCTCCCTGTCAACGGGTACTTTTCCAGAGGTCTGGAAACACGCTACTCTCCTACCGTTAAGAAAAAACCGAATGGGGACCCTGGGGATCTGACCAATTATAGACCCATCTCTTTGCTACCAGCTCCGGCTAAGATTTTGGAAAAACTGGTGCAGAGGCAATTGTCTAGTTTTATCGAAAAGGAGGGCATCCTACACGATACCCAATCTGGCTTCAGGTCAGGATTTAGCACTGAGACGGCCCTTCTGGAGGTGGCGGAATTAGTTAGACAGGCTGCAGATTCAGGGGCCTCTGCGATGCTGGTGCTCCTGGATCTGTCGGCCGCTTTCGACACCGTTGACCATACCTTGCTGTTAGAGAGACTGTTGGATAGTGGTATTGGAGGTTCGGCCCTGGCCTGGCTGAAATCCTATTTGGAGAATCGCACTCAGAGGGTTGCGCTTCAACCTTTTTTATCCAAGCCAAAACAGCTCTGGTGTGGAGTCCCTCAGGGGTCAGCACTCAGCCCTCTTTTGTTCAATGTGTACCTGGCTCCTCTGTTTACCCTGATAGCCAATTAGGGGATAAGAGCGATCTCCTACGCAGACGATACACAATTGGTTTTCACTTTCAAAGAGCAGACCGTGGCTGCCTTTGAGAGTTTCAAGGGTTGCCTGAGAGACATAGCGTGGTGGATGAATAACAACAAACTCAGGCTTAATGCAGGAAAGACTGAGGTGTTGTTTTTCGGGAAAGAGCCACCCCCAGCTTCGGATCTCTGGTGGCCTACCGAAATGGGTCCACCTCCCTCACCGGCAGATTGTATAAAAAATCTAGGTGTTAAGTGGGAGTCTGACCTTTCCTTCTCGGCTCAGATTCGTCAGGTGACGGCCACCTGTTTTTGTCAACTGAGGAATCTGAAGAAATTTTTGTATCTGCTTCCAGAGGAGTGTCGGAAAAACATAGTACATGCTGTGGTAACTTCCAGGCTAGACTATGCAAATGGCCTCTATCTGGGTCAGCCAGAGTATCTGATTAAACGCCTGCAGATAGTGCAAAATGCGGCTGCGAGACTAATTAGGCGAGTGCCGTTTCGCGAGCATGTCTCTCTGCATTTAAAAGCATTACACTGGCTCCCAGTGAGGAAAAGAGTCAAATTCAAGGCCTTGACTCTGGCGTTCCGTGCTATGCATGGTAACTGCCCTATCTACTTGAAAAACAGACTACGTGGTTACCAACAATCCAGAACCTTGAGATCCAATTCCCAAAATCTACTATGTATCCCCCGTTTTAAAAAGGCACGTATGGGTGGTAGATCCTTTACGCTCGGGGCTGCAAAACTGTGGAACTCCCTGCCGAACCATCTCCGCACTATCGACTCTGAGCCCCTTTTCAGGAAAATGGTGAAAACCTGGCTTTTTAAGGAAGACTGAGGGCCCATGACTTGGCCCTGAGCGGTCCAATGCTGTATTATTTTCCGCTTAGCGCCGGGACACCTCTGTTTGAGGTAGCTGTCGCGCTTTACAAGTGTCTGTATTATTATTATTATTTTCCAGGCTTTTGTTGCTCCTCCATCGCTTCTCGAGACATCTGCAGGTGAGTATGGACTCGTGGAGGGCAGGTTGAACCAGCTGGCTGCCTTGGAGCGTTGTTTGCCTGGGCTTCTCTTGAGGGGTGCCAGGGTGTTGGTGCAGTTGGAGATCCATTGTAGAGGTTGCGTGCTGCGGTATTGGCGTCCGTAGGTATTGGTGGAGTGGATGTGCTGAGGCAGTTGACGAGAAGTTCTTCGGTGGCCTTGGCCCAGCTGCAGCTGGGGGGGATGATGATGACGGTGATGTACGGTGGGCGTGTCAAAGGCGAAATGAACGCAGTGATGGTCGGTCCAGGGGAGTTCGGTGGTGTGGCTGTAGCTGATGTTCCTGCGGCAAAGACGGGGTCGTGCGTGTTTCCGGCTGTGTGGATTGGTGTGGACTTGTGAGGACATTAATCTTTTATTTACACATATTCAGAATTATATTTTTTCCTGTGATCAAGAGGGATCGTGCTTGTGACTTCTCAAATTTGGTGGTGAGGATCGCTGTGAGTAAGTGCGTTTGTGTTGTTGCCGAGGTACAGGTTGGTGTGGTGCATTTGCCTGTACAGGGGGAAGTTCCTGGACAGGGGCTGATGGTGTCTGTACAATTGGTGGGAATGCCTAGACAGGGGGTGGTGGTGGGTGTGCAGGTGGGGGGAGTGCCTGGACAGGGAAGGGTGGTAGATGTGTACTCTTGCTGCGAGCCTGTGCAGTTTGTGGTACAGGTGTGTAGGGGGTGCCTGTGCAATTTGTGGTACAGGTGTGTGGGTGTGAAGTGCTGCAGGTAGATGTGATATCTCCCCTCCCTGCGTTGATCTTGAAGGGAGACTTTGGATAAGTTTCAGCATGCCCTCGATCATCTTCATGGCCAAGGCATGGTGTCTTGCACTCACTTCCCTATGGATGGATAAATGTCATTGATCCTCTTGGACATGTCATACCAAGATCTCTCCATTCTGTCCAACACCTGGGTCAGTCTGTCCACCTCCTGAGGGATTTGGCGCATGTCCTGCAGTGCCTCAGACATGTCTGACACGGTAGCCCCTATGGCACGAATGTCCTGCCTCACATTAGCCAGCTGTTGGAAGAAGTCCCCTCCCACTGGCCACCACGGCCATCTGCTAGCCCCCTCCACGTGGATCGACAATGGATAAGACCTTCAGGTCCACCAGCAGGGGGGAGGGTGGCAGGTGGTAGTCTATGGACAGGAGATTGGTGCCCAGGGGATACCTGCACCGCACCAGGGGTGCTAATTCCCTTAGATGGTGGAGAGACTGCCTGGGATGCACTGTATAGGGAGGAGTGTTTAGGGGAACCACCACATCTGTCCTGGATGTGAGGACTGTGAGGGAGTGATGTCTGTTTTGTGGTGTGTGAGAGCTGTGGCTAGTTAGTGTTATGTTGAGGACAGGCAATCATGGGCTTTGGATATTGAGGCACTTTGCTAGGTGGAGGGGGGTGGCCTTACACATTTTGGCCAGTATGACAAATGTTCTGGTATGGGCATCTGACTCCTCATCCTCGGTGGAAAGGCCAGATAGTTTCTATCATCCTCTAACTCAACAGCCTCCTCTGGTACTTCCTCCTCCTCCTCCTCTTGCGCAGTACTGACAGCTGAAATTGCTGCTTGCAAGAGTAGTGGATTTTCCCCTTTTATTGCACGTCGCCCACCACTGGTGGAAGGTCCATTGTCCTCATCACCTGAAGACAGAGGTTGCAAGAGGATAAGTAATTGACCTAGTATATGATGTGGTGCAACACAAGGGTTGATTCTACTGTACTCTGCATCAACCGATAATGCACATATGACCTCGTTTGGGTACACCTACACTTGACAGCTCACACCATAGCACTGAGGTGTTGAATGGAGATGTACAATGCACAAGCAAACTCGCTAGCTCCAGCCACAGCTCTGTGTTGCTTCGTGATCCCCCTGATGTCAACTGCTGAACCTGGCTCCTCATAGGTGTAGCTGAAGAAGCAGTCTGCGATCCAGCAGCTTGAGAGGGAAGCAACACCATACTTAATGATTTGCATGACTCATATGCAAACAGGTACATGTGACACTCACATAACTGAAATAGTATGTATGTAACTTTTTACACACCAACTACAGATGCTATGCAGAAGGGGATTTGGATATTTGGAATGATTTTGGAATCCATAATAGGGAAACACTTTATGGCACGCTTACCTGGTGGACAGATGCGAGTGGGTTTCACTGCTGCAGCCAGGATGTCTTGCAAATCCCGGAATGGTGGTGTCTGCAGCACTGATGGTATCCTGCCAGCAGCTGTTATGAGACATACATGTCCATATTTAAGTACACAGGATGATAGCAATGAGTTAACATGTATATGTCATTGTCATAGACCATTGATATGCTATTTCTGGCCAGTGTGCCACATGTTTACTTCTTTAACTTTACATGTGGGCCCCTGCTCACCAGCAGCAGTTGCCAGCTGTTACCTCCACACAGCACTGACATCAACGAGATAACACATTAACTGACAAACATGTATGAGAAGGTAACTGATATTTGAAGGAAGGGTATAATTATTCTGGACGCCTCTGCCTTACTTGGATTACACCTTCATCGTTAGGCCCATCATGCTTCATGAGTATGATGCTGTATGTTGACAAATCTAAAGGAGTGTACATCATCATGCAGACAGGTTTCACATTTGCACATCAGATCATATCATTGCATTGGAGAGCTGATTTGTGATATGTCCAATAGTCAGTACATTTTGTGGCACATTTATGCTTCCCTCCCCATGAAGTCACAACTCCAATTTAGGACTGGGAGATCACACATTTATTATGTTCAATATTTGTGTGTCCTCTGTTTCCATCATACATGTACGACATCATGGTAGAACTCAGCTGTCAGTGGATGACATCTTGTCCAGCACATATCCTAACCTCATATATTATCCTGTCACTTATATATGGGAATACGGTAGACGAGGAGGAAAGCTGAAATACATATTGTGGTAAAGAATAGAAGCTTGCTGCCTACACTGGATTTACGTTGTGCAGTTCAGCCACCTGATATATATATGTTTTACTTCCTCTACATCCACCTTAGCAGCCCATACACCCCTCCCCAAACAACCCAACCCAATTGGCATCAGTGCGACCTTCATCCACATCAATTTCCATACATTTTGGGCCTGTGATTGTCCTTGAGAGTTTTCATATCATTGACTTACAATCCAGTTGTGGCTACACCACTTCATTTGACACAATATAGTCTATTAAGTACATACTGCACTCACTTGCCATACATTTAGTGTCATCCTTTCCCTAGCCACCATGGTGTGATATGGAATGTGTTAAAATGCCATTGTGGGCATATTGTGATTAGGGACAACAGTGATGTTGAACACATAAAACATACTGCGAACATGAAATCCACATTTTACGAGCATGAGCATTCAGGTACATGAATCTTGGGTTTACTTACCAGGGTCCCGCATCTGTCCAGTGTGTGGTTCCTGACCAGATGTCACAGCCAAACTTGTAGCAGATGTCACTGTGGGGACTGGAATCCTGGACGACATCACCAGGCCTTCAAAGATATGTGTGTTTGCCAGTTAACATTCCAGTTGCCACATGTGATGCACTCGATTTCAGAGTTCAGTTCACAGTTCTGGCACTGTTGATAGAATATGTCCATGTGTTGTCTGCTAACAATGTAGGCTTTTGGACCCACTCCTGACAAGTTTTACTTACCAATTTGTGATGGAGGTGTGGATTGCTGTGGATGATGTTGTTTCCTACCAGCAGGTGCAGGGACCTCTGCTACAGTGGACGACTGTACTCTGGCTGAATGTGTCAATAGAGGAGAACAGAGAAAAGTCAGCAAACCAAAAATGTACATGTGCAACTTGTCACAAATTTCCACACTGCAACTACATGCTAATAGTATTTCTAAGTGCAGCCGCAGCCAGTGTAGGTAGGAGCAGTGGGGCGGTAGGGGGGCATGGCGGGGCGGGTGGGGAACTTAGGCAGATGACAGAATAGGGAAAATAAAATTGTGAAAAAAAGAAAATCACTCACATTGTGCTCGGCAATGCAGCGAGCGCAAGGTAAGTGGTTTTGAGTATTCTTTTTATTTTATTTTCCCTATTCCGTTGTCTGTCGATTAACCTCTGCCCCCGCCCCCCCCCCACCACTCTTACCTGCCCCGGTTGCAGCTGGCTAAGTGGAAGGGGCACTTTGTCTATTGCTATTTACCAGTGTTAATAATATACACCAGCGGTGCTGGGCCCATGTTTTTAGGTCTCGCCTAGCGTTGCTGCGCACATGCGCAGCTCGCTCGGCGAGATTTATTGTTAATGAGGAGTTTGAGAAAAGGGCTTTAAGCCCCGCCCCTTATTTCCATTGGCAGACGTCACCGTTTATGGTAAACGGTGGCCTGCCATTGGAAATTAGGTGTTTGGGTTGCCTCCCTTTCGCTTTTTGTGCCGGCCCACCCGGACTGGCTTGCCTGCTTTGCGTCTGTCGCAAAGCACTTTCTTATCTTTATGGGGCCATGTGTTTCTAATTAGAAAAATCTTTCTTTTCTAATTAGAAACACATGGCCCCATAAAGACAAGAGATCCCCATGCTCCGGCTGCAGCGCGGTCCTCTTTCACTTTCGGGACCGCGCTTGGTTTTAATGCTCTTCGACCACTGGTCTGAAAGGATGTAATACGAGACGAGGTCACTTGGCACTGGCAGCACAAGGCACACAGTCTGCACCCTTTGCTTGTCCTGTAATGTTGCACCGTCTCTGCGTGGGCGCTGCGTCCAATGTGTACACGGGTCTGGAGAATTCATTCAAATGAGAAGGAGCCATTTATGTAGTAGGTGGTTGTTCTAAAAATGTCGCATCGATCGAGTCTTCCTAGGCAAATGCGGCACACCCCTGCTCTAGATCCGTGGCTCTAGGGGGTGTAATGATAGAGACAGCACTGAGGGGGCAAGAGGTCTGACAGCTGACGTCACGCTGCTGAATCGGGTCTTTAAACAAACACGCTGCATGATAACCTCACCACACAGCTGCTTTGATGCACTCGAGGGAGATGAATCAAATTCAACCACTCATCTAACCCATCAGAACACCCAGACACTAATCCACCCGCTCATCTATCTACACATGCACCTACCAATCTCTCATTCATCCACCCATCTGCCCACTCGTCCATTCCTCCACCCGCTCTTCCAGCCACCCACTCATCTATCAAAGCAGGCGCCCGCCGATCTCATCATCCATCTGCTCCCTCGTCCCTCCCTCTTGCTGCACACCTACTCATCCACCCACTCATCCATCGTCTCATCCTTCCCGCCACTCATCCATCCGCTTATCCTTCCCTCCACTCATCTATCAAAGCATGCGCCCATCCCTCCGCCCGCCCACGTTGCGTGCCCGTAGGAAGAGTCCAAGCACGCGCATGTCCCCCGTTCCTCATGCGCAGCTCCCCCTCTGTTTTCGCTCTTCTCGCGCGGTGGGTGGCTCCAGGCCCTCTCACTAATTTTATGTTTGGGCTGAGAGCGCCGGGAGTAATGAGGGGGCGTGAGAGGCAGCAGCGGCGCGGCCCCTTCATTACTGGGAGTCCCTTGTGTAGTACAGCAGTGCCCTGGGGGCACGCACACAGACCCCCACCCAGCACTGTGTGCAATACGGCCCCTGGTGTGAGCAGCATCTAGGCACAGTCCTAAAACTCCGAGCCTCAGAATGGAAAGTGTTGGGGCAGGACATTCAGAACTGCTCGAAGTTCGAGGGGGCAAGAGGTCTGACAACTGACATCACGCTGCTGAATCGGGTCTTTAAACAAACACGCTGCATGATAACCTCACCACACGGCTGCTTTGATGCACTCGAGGGAGATGAATCAAATTCAACCACTCATCTAACCCATCAGAACACCCAGTCACTAATCCACCCGCTCATCTATCTACACATGCACCTACCAATCTCTCATTCATCCACCCATCTGCCCACTCGCCCATTCCTCCACCCGCTCTTCCAGCCACCCACTCATCTATCAAAGCAGGCGCCCGCCGATCTCGTCATCCATCTGCTCCCTCGTCCCTCCCTCTTGCTGCCCACCTACTCATCCACCCACTCATCCATCGTCTCATCCTTCCCGCCACTCATCCATCCGCTTATCCTTCCCTCCACTCATCTATCAAAGCATGCACCCGCTGTTCATCCATCCATTCATTCATCAGCTCACGTGCCCATCCCTCCGCCCGCCCACGTTGCGTGCCCGTGGGAAGAGTCCAAGCACGCGCATCTCCCCCGTTCCTCATGCGCAGCTCCCCCTCTGTTTTCGCTCTTCTCGCGCGGTGGGTGGCTCCAGGCCCTCTCACTAATTTTATGTTTGGGCTGAGAGCGCCGGGAGTAATGAGGGGGCGTGAGAGGCAGCGGCGGCGCGGCCCCTTCATTACTGGGAGTCCCTTGTGTAGTACAGCAGTGCCCTGGGGGCACGCACGCAGACCCCCACCCAGCACTGTGTGCAGTACGGCCCCTGGTGTGAGCAGCATCTAGGCACAGTCCTAAAACTCCGAGCCTCAGAATGGAAAGTGTTGGGGCAGGACATTCAGAACTGCTCGAAGTTCACGCATGTGATAGATATGGGGAGAGGACAGGTATGTGGGAAGCATGGGTGAAATAATCACAGACATGTCAAACTGTGGGAGATCATGTGCTTTCTCTGCCTGTAAATACAGTTCTCATATTCCCATGGAATTATCCATTTATTACTGTTTTATTGCTCAACAACATGTCCGAGACGTTTCGCACAGACCATCATTATGTCTTTAAGTTTGTGTGAATGCACGCTCTGTAACTTTTGAAAGTTTACAGTGCATACGGAAACATCCCTGAGCTCCCTGAACTCGGCAGGGTGTTGGATTTCCCCTCCTCGACAGTGGCGTTACTGTGTGGCCATCTGGCACGCATCTGTAGAATGGCTGGACCCCCGTGTACAGGGTTTGAAGATAACCACTGTGTCTGTGTGTGTAGACATCGACTGTATTAAATACCCCTCTCAATAGCCCCCCCCTGTAACTCTAGATTGGGTCTGGCTGTCGGGGGCCATTGGTGAACCCCTCTCACCAACAGCTTCAGAAGCATAAACAAGCATTTGCAATGCAATAGGTCTCGCATTTGCGAGAGTTTAAGCTACTAGCATTGCAAATAACAATGCCTTTTATTTGTTTTAAAAACCAAATCATAAATAAAAGACATTGTAATTTACAATGCGAATAGCTCAAACTCGCGTAAATGCGAGACCTATTGCATTGCAAATGCTTGTTGATATTGGGAATGGGATTTGCCATTTCCATCTCAAAGGATTCTGGGACTTGTAGTGCAACGTACAGAAGGAGACGCATGAGGCTTTGACTCACTATGCTTTTTATACATGCTTGATGCAACTTCCATAGTCACAATTGTGGTGCAACGCAGACAGACATTTCATATCCATGCTCTTGTCATCACATTTACCTGGTACCACATTGCCGACTGGCAGCTCATGGAGCATGTGGGGGTGTATGGTGTTGAGGACATCCTCCTCTAGTGGGGTGAGACAAGGCGGGGTCCGGATTGTACACCAGGGAGAACTCTGGCCATCTCAATCCTGGAGTACTTCTCCTATGCCCGCCTCTTCTCGTCCTGCCACTTCTTCTTTATGTCAGTGACAGTGCGGACATCCTACCCCAGTGCTGTGACTGCAGTGGCTAAATGCTTCCATAGGGCTGCCTTTTGTGTGCCAGTGGTACTATGGGGGAGAAACCATGGAGCCGTTAGTGGTGCCTCACAATGAACTCTAAGATCATGGTGGTCTCCTCCTCAGTATCATTTTTGGCCGTCCTCTGTTGGAGCATTTTCTGAATTAATGTGCAGAGCAGACAAGCAGGAACTCTATGTGGCCAAACGTGGGCCTTGTTTGTGTGCTGCTTTTATATGGTTTGTAGTGCAGATCTTGCAGGTGGTGTCAATTTACTTCATCCGGCCCAAACGGGGGGGTGGTGAGCACTTACCGAGGTTCTGTAGTAACGTGCTACTCGCCGAAAAAGTGCTTCAACGCCTTGTTAGGGGTAGTAAACGCTATATAAATGCAATCACATTATAATACAATACAAGGTGTTTAGCATTGAAGACAATGAAAATCCGGCCCAAGTACGGAGATTCCGGCCTGGGTGCGGAGATTCCGGCCCAGGTGCGGAGATTCCGGCCCGGGTGCGGCGAGTCTGACCCGGGTGTGGAGATTCCGCCCCGAGTTCGGAGATTCCAGCCCGAGTGCGGACGTAAAGATACGAGTTGTAAATGACTTCTGTGAACCAGAAGTCATAAATGACTTCTGTGAATACCAAAAGTCGTAAAGTTAGACTTTTGGCTCAGATTACCGTTTGAATCGGCCCCTTAGATACTTAGGAAAGGTTTGGTATTGTTATGAGCCCCAATGTACCCCAATATAGGGCTAGGTAACTGCGCGACCTTTCAGCTCCATTTGTCCTACCTTGCTCTACATAACGGTTCTGGCGCTGACCTTTTACCTAGTTAGGTGCCGAATAAATGTCATGTGGTTTTCTTCGAAAACTAGCCTCATTTATTATGCATGAGGATTCTTAGTATAATATCTTAATCCCCTGCCCAGGACGTACACGGCAGGATTACCATCTTCTGTATAATAACTCTGTACAAAAGTCACCACTATTGTCATCCTAGAACAACAGACCCACAGTACAATTACACATCTAGGTAGAACACCTGAGGGTACTTTTCGGGTATAAAAGAGCCACATCTTCACTGGGCAACCAGAGGAGAAGCTTCTACACTGACACGAGACGCTGAAGTCCCTGCACGCAGAAACTCCAGCACACAGTGGTCTGACATCCCTTGCGGGGTGACCAACTCGAGACCAAGACGGGGTCCTTCGTTCTTTCTCATCAGGTAATGGGGTTGGCTCTTTCCTGGGGGATTCTTGGCTTTACACCTACATACATGCCAGGTACACTTAGACAGGGTTTGTATGGTAGGAGTATGCTTGATTACTGCCATGTATTGATATGCCTGCATATATTCACTGTTTTAACACCATGGTAGAATTCTACATTTTATTTACTTTGTTGGTGCTTGTAATCTTATATATCTGTTTCTGTCTAATGATTGTCGCGGCAAACATGTTTCATACTAGAATGACGCTGGTTCAATAAGGGCTTACTGAAAACGTACCCATCATTTATTCGTGTATCTCTCTGAGACTAAGTGAGCACGAGTGACTGAGCGAAACGTACAGCACTGTTTCCACGATTCCTGAAGGATCAAAGGTTGTCATGTTTGATAGTTGCCAGAAACTATTCGTTCCTTGGTAAAGGTTAGGGGGCTTATGGTGGCACTGTGAGCTAGCTGGTCTAAAGGCTAACATATCCTTTGGGGGTGTCTAGAATCAGTCTGGACACCAATCCCTTAGTTTATGTTATCTAAACGTGCAGATCCTATGTATTATTAGGAACTACATGACAGTATTCACTGCCTACAATAGCCAACCATTCCTAGAAGTATTCTGACTTCTTTTTGTGTTCAAGGTGGATTCATTTGAAGAATTGCTTCCACTCTCTCTGGTGACACCTTTCTCACTTCTTTCTCAATTATGTGTCCCAGATATTGAACTTCTCTCTGACAGTAATGCAGTTTCCATGGGGACACTTTATGTCCATTCTCAGCCAGGTGATTTAACAAAGCAATTGTATCTTGTTTACAAGCTTCTCGTGTCTCTGATGCCACAAGTAAGTCATCAATATACTGAGCTAGTACTAATTTATAAAGCATCTGTAATGACTCTAGATTCTTTTTCAAGATCTGGTTGAAAATCGATGGACTCTCTGTTTACCCTTGTGGGCCTCAGCACCATGCCAAGACTCTTTGCTGAAACACGAACAAAAAGAGGAATTTACTATTTTCATGCAATGGCTTAGAAAAGAATGCCTGGCAGAGATCAATAACTGTAAACCATTCTAGAGTACAAGGAATTTGAAACAATATTGTGGGTGGATTCAGTACCACAGAACCACAAGGGACAACTATCTCATTAATTTTCATCAGATATTTTCCATTTGGTGTCTGGAAACCCATGATCAGAGAGTTACATGGACTTCCAATTAGTTCCCTCAAAATTCCTGTCGGTATCATCTGTTCTATTGCAGACGTAATTTCTGCAATTGTTTCTGGGGACAGGTGGTACGGTGGTGTTCTGTGAAACACTGCATTTGCATTTATACAGTAATTTAAATTGGTTCTACTCCTTTAATCAAGGCAATGTCTTTTCCTGCGAGATCCCACACTTTCGGATTCACAGTTTCTCTCAAATCAGCAGGCAATTCTTCAATTATCATAAGTGGGAACAAGCCTACAGCTGTCTTTTGTGGAATCATTTTGAATCCTACATCTTCTTCGTTTGTCTGGCGTTCCAAACCATCTGGTGTGGAATAGATTTTACATTTAAAACTTGCACAACATATCTCTCCCTAACAACTGTACAGGACTTGTGTTGCAAACAATAAATTGATGATTTTCTTCAAATGTACCTATTTTTACAGGGACCTTTTCTGAAATTGGATTAGTAATCTGTCTATTTGAAACCCCTACAACTTGGATCCTCTTTCCTGAGAGGGGTAGGTCTGGGACTGCCACAGTTCTAACAGTGAATCTGGCAGCACCAGTATCTATAAGAAATTATATGCAGTGGCCATTTACCTCACCATCTATAAATGGACAACTCTGGTCTACCTCTAAGACTGCACCAAGCACTCAATCTTTCTTCCCTCTCAGGCCCCGCCATAGAGAAGGGTCTGAGCCATCACTCTCAAAAACAGGAAATTGCTGAAGAGCATTCTGACTTGCAAGTCGGAACTGTTGGAACGCATTTTGATTCATAATCTGGAAAGAATTTGGGTTTGCTTTAGGCATCTGATTTACAAAATGTTCGGGTTTCCCATGTTTTGCGGGATCATTTGATCCTGTGGGACTTGTATCATTGTGACTTGTTTTTGCATTGAGACTTGCATCTGCTGTACGGGCATATTTTTCATCTGAACTCCTCTCTGCATTGGCACATTTCTGTTTACATTATCAGGATTAAATCTACACTCCCTCTTCCAATGCCCTACCTTGTGACAGATGTTACAACAAGTCATTATCTTCAATGCTGAAACCTCCATTCCTGAACCTGAATGAATAGGCACTCCTCTACCTCTACCCTGTGAAATACCAAACCCTCTGGAATTTCCCTGGAAACCAGTCTGTGCAACAACACCTTGCATACTTCCTGGATTTCCTGCAAAAGAATAATGGAAACCTTTCTGAGCCAATATTGTCTGTGCTAACATACTTTTTTCTTTAATCTTTCTCTGCGTCATTTCTAATTCGTCGCTGCAATACATTGCACATGGCAGAATCTCCTCAAGCAACTTATTTTGCCAACCGATTACACTTTGTGCTATGTGGGAACTGATCTCTGGTCTTAATCCTAACACAAACTGAGATACAAAAATCCCCATATCCTTCTCTTTAGAGTATTCTCTTCAACTATGCTGCTGAAACACCTGTAACAATTGTTCTTAATACTCATGAACTGTTTCTTTTGCTTCCTGTGTAGTATGATTAATTTTCAAGCAATCTAAGGGCTTGATTATTAGTTTGGAGGTCCAGTGGACCACCAAACCCACGGTGGCGGTGCAGCTACTGTCACTCCGGCAGTCCGACCTCCCTATTACGAGTTGGGCGGTTGGACGGTCATGGGACCGCTGCTACCGCCAGGGATGCCGCTGCAGCACCACAAAGCATATTGCGATTTTCCATAGTGCCATAGTTTTCATGGCAGTAAGTCCGCCATGAAAACTGTGGCGGTGAGGAAACTAAGGGGACCCTACAGGGCCCCCTGTTGCCTCAGGGCAATGGAGATGCATGCAGTGCGGCACATGGTGTGCCCCCCTGTATGCATGCACCCCGAGATCCTGCACAGCATGGACTTAACAGTCCATGAAGTGCTGAAACTTGCCTTGGTATTCCCATTACAGTGCCTTTCTAAGGCACACCGCCTGGGACCCCCAAAGCACCATGCGCCAGACCAGGACAAAACTCCTAATCTGGCGTGCGGTCGGTGGACAAGTTTGGCAGTATGGGAGCAGGGCGCTGGCATGGTGGCCCACACCCCCAAACTCGTATTCAGGCCCTAAGTCTGTAGGTGGCACTCTGCCTTTCAGGAAAGTAATCACTGCCTCATATTTCTCCATAACTATGGGAGATGGTGCATTTGTGCGTTTATCTCTTGGTGGCTTATCACATGGCCATTGTACAGTAGTTTTAAACTCAGCCCACAAATCATTTAGCACCACAATCTCAAATAATTTATCCAAATCAGTCCACAACACCTTTGAAACTTTCACAAATCGTTCAACTTGTGTGTACTACTGCACAGGTTTGTCTCTCAATATTGTGAAATTGTGCATAAATGCTGTAAGATCACATCTGCTCCAAGGTACATGAACCTTGTACCTTCTGCTGTACCTTCTGCTACTTCCCTAAGTGGATAAGCTGAAGCTCCTTCTTCCTGTGGCTCCTTATTTTCCTTTCCCATTTCCGGCTGCTTCTTTTTCTTTTCATGTTTCTTTGCCTATTTCCTTTCTATTTTTTCAAAATTACTCCATTTATCGCCATTTATTAATGCGTTTTATTAATTTGGTAATGTGCAATTGCAGTCCTGCAGGACGCATGTTTTCAATTGGAGCATCATCCAGTTGTACCCTATAACTCTTCTGACAAGGAGAGCTTTTTGCAATCTCCACATGATATTTCTGGGCCAATTCAGTCAATTTCTCATGTCTAATTTCTTCTTGTCTTGTAATTTCTTTACATAGGTAAATCAATTCTTTTTCTTGATACATACTCAGAATTTCTAAATCCAAACATACCCTAATAATGTTCTCTAATTACATTTTTAATCTTGGGATATTTAATGCCCTCTCCTAGTCAGGTTCTGGGCTGGTCATCTGCACTGAGCCCTCTGTCTTTTTAATGCCTACAACTTCCTCAAAGCAAACACAAGGAAATGATGGACGGAGCGCTGAAACTTTTCAGACACTCACCCCCAGTCACAGATCTGGGTTGAATCCATCATCGTTCTTTAGCTCACTTCGCCACCTCAGTTCAGACCCAGCTATATGCAAATCAGTCTTGACCCTGTGCCTCATGGGAACAGTCCAGCCCGAACTGCCAAGCCAGGTCTTCCCTGAACCGGAAACAAGCATCCTGGGACCGGTTTCGGGCTAACAGCCCTCATCAGCCAGGCTAGCTTGAATCCAGTGGCAAAGTGAGCAAGGGACCCATGTCTGGGCATACCCTGCCAACTTAGGGCGAACAAAGCGAACACAAGGAGATGATGGACGGAGAGCTGAAACTTTTCTGTATCCTGCCATGAGGACTAGCCTTATTACATGTGCTGTTACGCTGTCATGTTATTTACCATACCTTGTGGGCACTCTTTTTGGTTGCCTTTTCCCTTTTGGAGCTAACACACACGACATTTGCATGTCTTCTGATCATCAGACCCCGATGGCCTGCTCCGTGCATTTGCCCGCCTGCTCCGTGCACTTCCCCTGTTTTTTATAGAGCTGAAATTCACCCGATCCTGGCATTTGCATGTCTTTGATTTTTGCTCATCAGACGCTGATGGCGCCTGCTCTGTGCACTTCCCCCTCCCAACTGCATGTTTTTTGTACAGCCGGAATTCACCCGATCCTGTAACTATAAACATAAAACATAAAATGTGCAGGCATACTCTCAGGAGGTGCCTCGCCACCTTTCCGTATCAGAACTGTAACATCTCCTCTCACGAAACCGGTAAATCATAAATCCTTTAAAAAATGTATTGTTTTGCCAAGATTTGTAAAGTAAACAATTCACAATTCAATGTTATGATTCTGTTCCGCAAACGTCAAATTTTCCTTCCAATCCTGTCGCAGTTGTTATTTATCAAAATTCTGTTAACAAATACCAATGCAGCATTCACAAAAACACTGACCCTTCATAGCACGGCACCTTGACATCACCAACTAATCCCAGCGCGAAAGCACACCAACCGATCAATCCCAGCAATGGACCACTATGATGAATGACCTCACTCCCTGCAGCTGTTCACCCTCTTTTACAATTTCTCTCGTACTAACACAAACCACAAAAACCTTTTAACAAATCAAACATATATCAATTCTTGTTTGCTTTCCTAAAGGAAAACTATAGAAATTCAACAATCAGAATATTAAGGGTTTTACACCTTCCAACTCTTATCATTCAAACAGAAATACTCATTCGCAAGTGAAATCTCAACCAGAGTGATATCACCCTAATCAATGCAGCTTCTCATGTTTGCACAATTAGGTTCTGCTAACATCAATCAATATTAGACAACCACAATGTATAGTATCTATCTCAATTGTGTAGGTGGTGGTACCTCACACTCTACACCACAAAATCTCTGCAAACAAGAAATACCATGCAACAATGGCTTATTTAAGTGTCTTCTACACTTGTCTCAATCTTTTATTATCCTAGGATCTTAGACTAAGCCGAGTTTGAATTCTTCAATCTCTTCACATAAAACAGTAATCACCTACATTCATCAAACCATTTTACTCTCAACTCAATGACACATCAAAAACACAATTGCAAGTACAATAGACGTTGCATCACTAATACTCACACCTCCAAAACAGAAACCGCCTTGATAAAATGCACCTTGTCAGCTCCTCAAGCTCTGAGCATTGAATTCCAGGAGTCAGGTATTTTATTCTAACGTGGGCAAATATTTTTAGTCCCTTGCTCCAAACATTAAACCGTCCCTCTGCTACCAGGAAACTGATAGCGCAGACTGGGCCCTAAACCTTTAGTATGGACGCAAATTTTCCATCTGTCAGAGTTAAGCCCTGTTTTCTGCGCTAAATCTTTCTTCTCCTCAGTGATGGACCTTGGAATGTCGTATTAGGAGTCAAGAAGAAAGAAGAGAGATTTCAAATCAAAATATCATTAACAGTTTAAGTTCAGTCAAGGACGAGAGTTGAATTGTAGTTTAAAAACGTTATTTCTTATTAAGAGATTAGTAAGGCTCTTAACTTTATTTTTGTCTTTATTTCAGTTAGTCCATCAATCAAATAAGTTTACAGAAATCTCATTAAAAAAATGGTTAGAATGAAACATCAAATGATAAATTGCTTTAAGCGCGTTCCATAAAGAAATACGTTCCCTATTCTATAGATCAGGATTAGAGTTTAGATTTTAAGAAGCCATGAAGAGTTCTAATTCAATGAATAGAGTACAATTCAAGGATCATGAAGCTTCAAAGCCAATTTCAAATAGCAGAACTTCCCATAAAGAGTAGTTCATAAGACTCAGCCGAGTCAGTGGGGTAACAAAGGCCCCTGCAGTGCGGGGGCCCCCAAACTTCAGGGCCCCCCCTCAGCCCTGTACCCTGGCCTGAGAGGTCCTAAGTCAGTCCGGAGGGGGGGCTCTATGATCGTTGCAGGGGGCCCCCCTCAAGTTTCATTACACCACTGATCTGAGTCTAATAAATCCAAGTAGATCAGCATACAGTTTCAGTAGCAATCTGTTAAATCAGATAGCAAAGTGAGTCAAAGGGGGACAGTAGCAGCAGTAGCCACAACCGTCAAGGGTGCAGGTCTGGGAAAAGGGTTCAAAGAATCTGACGTGGAGCTACCTAGGAACACACACTAATATAAAAGGCAAGAAATCATGTTGAAAACACTGTAACAGGCTATTTTCTCCATGGACCAATCGGGTGTCAGGATTCTTTGGTAAGCAGGTTCAGTTCCTCCGTTCCCACGGAAATACATGCAGTGTATACTTTTTATCATACGGTTAGGTATAGACAGTCTTGCGTAGGTAGATTCTGGAAACATCAGGCATGGTTCCCATAAGCCTTAAACACAGATCGACCCTTTACATCTCAACTTATTTCACTGCGAGAACAATGAACTACTAACTAAAAGGCAAAATCACTGTTACGTAATGCATTCTTTCTAAAGCAAATTAATCATTATTGTTTGAAATGCACAAGTTATTCTATTCATCATTATAGGAAACATAAGAAAAATAGGAAAGTCATGACATTCAAGAATAATATGTTGCTTCTGAAAATAATTCATTTTGCAAAACCGGAACATTCTACAGTTATGACAGCATCTCAAAGCATGTGACTCTAAGGTCAAATGTCGAAATCACATTGTGCACATTCCAGCAATGTTAAGTTCATTTCTGATTAAAGAAACTTGCTTCATAGCCTTCCTACGGCCTATATGGATAGCAATGAATGCCTATTGCGAATCAGCACATTTCAAATGAGTGTCAGTTTAGCATTAAGTTTTATACTCTTCGTTGTACATTTAACTTACTACGTTGGTTAATTTTTTTATTCTAATTAATAGCTTCTATTAATAGGTAGACAGACAGACAGATAGATAGATAGATAGACAGACAGACAGGGAGGCGACAGGCAGATAGATATATTTTAGCATAATATATCAGATTGTTAAATGTATTCTAGCATCTACTGGGAATCGGTGCACCGCACATCTGACCCTAGGAGATGGCATTATTTTTCGGATGACTATTTAAAATCAGAGCTACTGGAGCACTCAACTTGCATGCGTTTCTTAGCTAATTAATCAGTTTTAGGCGTGCTGGGGAGGTATGCCCCTTGATCCTAGGTATTGGAAATTGATGAAATATCCCCACTCCCCATTGCCTTGTATAGCACTCCCTGTGGGATTGGAATCAAATGACTTTCCTTTTGTACTGGTTCTTCTTGGTACCATACTTGTAGGTCATTAATTAATCATAAAACACATATTACTCTTTCTTGGTTTTGAAATTCTTCATCCTTTTATTCAAGTGCAAATATTATTCACCTTTACTTTCGTGCAAACAGTGCAAACAATGGAGTTTCTCTTCCAGGGGATCCTCATCAATAGTCATAAGCACTGAATATTCCCGCCCACGTGCGGGGACCCCGGAAATATAAAAATTATATATGGAAATCACATATATACAGCTCTACATATATGCATATACATATATCATTTTTTCTCATACCAATGCAGCTCTCAATAGGAGGCTAAATAATGTAATTACACACATAAAAAACTACTTTTGCCAATATATAAAAACACCAGAGAACAATTAGTACTTGAACTCGGTTTTTTAATGAGCAAAATACTCATAAATAGTAAAAACTGCAAAATAAGTAGACATTGTTAGCCTACAGGCTGCATTGTAAACCAATTGCATAGAAAATGAAAACATTTTCAACAAAAAACTGGCACCGTGCCTTTAAGGCAGCCATGACCCCTAGCTTCCCATCATGCCTCAGGGGTGACAGTTAGGTCAGTTGTTCTTTGCATAACCCTGAAGGTCAGGGCACAAAGATTCCTTTAACACTTTAGAAAATCCCTCATTTACCTGGGGAGGCGGGTGGGTTGCTTATGACTTTGATGAGGATACCCCTGGAAGAGAACTAGGATTACAGGTAAGTAACTTATCCTTCTCTTCCAGGGGATCCTCATCAATAGTCATAAGCACTGAATAGAATAGCAAGTCTTCTGATTTTCATATGAAGTATTTAGCTTTGTGCCATGGTTAGTTAAACCACTGACTGGACAAAGATGTATTATCTACTGTTATATGCTCGATTTATTTCTGAGTCTGTAGCTCACACCTCTCCCTGAGTGAGGCTTGCTCCAGTCTACCTTACTACAGTGGGAGTCAAGTGCAAAACAGGTGTACTTGGTGCTCAGTTTTAGATCCAACAGTAAGGTCAATCCCAGGACAACAGTGGGTTAAAGGCTGTTGTTGTTACAATTTGAGGACAGCAACCCCGATTGCTCTAGCACTTCCCAAGACACATAAAGACAGCAAAATATAAAATAGAAATATCAGTTTCATACACATCAGTTCACAGGGTGACCCATCTAAACACATCCACAACTTGAATGTGTCGGACATTTTTAACAGTTAATCTGCTATGTGAAAAATGCATTCGAGGAAACAGTGAACTTGCCTTGACATAGGCCTTCCTGACTACATTAAAACATGAGCACAATAACAAACGATACCTTCTAGCTACAGTAGTGTTTCGGCTCCCTGCTTGGATATTCCTTGGCCTTGATCTGGACACTGAAATGATTGACGTTGTATATTATCATAACCATTTAGGTATTGTGGGTAGTTTGAGGAAAGCATTCTAAATAAGATCACAAAACTGACATCTGATGGAGTAATGAGGATATAACTCTTATTACCATTAAATTTCCTATAGACCTCATTGCTACTGTTACTTCAGTGCTTAATTTGAGCTGGTGGTGGTAGGTGGTGAGCCTTTGACCCCGATCAAGAGAGAGAAAGGCAGAAACGGGAGGAAGATAAAGATAGGAAAACATTGACAAAGACAAGAAAAATTCATGTGTACAGTTTCCCAAATAGGCATAGAATATTATTTATGATCGAACGCAGACAAAAAGTCTGTGGAAGTTGAGACGGTTCATCAGAAAAAAATTGTATAGAAAAAAACCACTCTTTTTGCATGGTTCCCTTTACCTCGGCTAGACATTTTGATATATTGACTTTGCACATTGAGAAACCACTAACTGAATGCTCAGTGTGTGTGTTTCCTTTATGGTCTATAAGTTCATTGCATTCAGTTTCTGTTCTTTGCAGAAGAGCTGATTCCCTTTGCATGACCCCACATGGGTCTGCAGCCTTACAAGGGAGGAGGGGCTGACCGCTATCTACCTAGGAAGCCCAAGAGGAGACAAGAGAGGAACCTGGGGTGTGAAAGGGTAAGGGAGGGGTCTCTCCTAAACTGAACCATTCAAAGAAGCAGTAAAGGTGGGATGCTAGCATGGGGAGATACATGTAATCAGGGGTCACCAAACCAATTTGGATGAGAGCAGTCTGGGAATCCCATGGGAGGGAATCAATTTAAATGAGCCGGACAAGGTTTTTAAATGTTACTAGTGTGACCTTTTGAAAGCTTTGAACTTATAGATCACTTAGCAGGGCACCCTGCCGTAAAAGTAGTACTGCTGCTAGTAAATTGTGGGCAGTGAGTATCAGAATAAGGACGTACGCCCCAGCTCTACTGATAACGCCGATTCTTATCTAATTATCTATAAGAACCTTCTGGCCGCCAAGATCTTTTTACCTGTTGAATAGTGTAAAGGAGAGAATCTCATCAGGTTAGATATCAGCATTCATTTTGTCTGAAAGGACCACTGACTCCGAATTCAAGTTTGAGAATTTATTATCGCCAAAAATAACTGAACGTGCAGGCACCTCAACACGAGGTTAAAGAAATAGATGGGCACTAATACAAATAATAATCTACGCAGGAGTCTCATCCGACTCAGGATAAGAAGAATAGACAGTTCTAGGAGGACCAACCAGACTATGATTGCTCCTATTTCTAAGTTGCTCTTCATGGGCCTAAACAAGCTTAAAATCAATTGCTGTCCCTACACTAACGCTAAGTGACATCCCTGCATAACGATTTTCCCAGGCAAGAAAGAATAAAAGGTGTCAGCTGTGAAGACTTCCTAAGAAGTGCAATCACCATATACCTAAGCTCAGCTCTGTCCTTCTCTCAGGTCTCCCCTACCGCTTCTCTGGCTTCCTCCCTCGGGGCACTATCCCTAATACAAAACCATACTACAAAGGTACACGCCTTGTTTACGCCCTCTTGGCCAGGTCTTCTTTCTTGTGCTTTTCCATTGAAACGGTGACTTCATCCTGGACAGTTTCGTTGACCTTGAGTCCCAGGCGCCTTCTCCGCTGAAAGTATCATCCCTAAATTCCATTGCACTCCCCGTACCATGCCTCCCATCTTTCTAACTTTTGAAAACAAAGAGTTAGTCTTTACTAACGAGACATGTGTCCTTGCACCTGCAACAAAAGATACGTTCAACAGAAACCTTCTACTGTGCTAATTAAATCTACCGTTTGTGCCCAGAGAGCCTTTCCAAGAGAAACCCTTTTCGGCCTACATTTATAAGCTAACATAAGAATATACCAGGCCTTCCTTGAGCATATATGTAGTCAGGCCCTTACATATAACTTTTAAACACACATCTTACTTTTCCCTATAAGCATATTCATTACGATTCATTATGCAAACAATGAATTACATGTGCAACTTTAATATGGTGCACGTTTAAACTACTGCAATTACATTACATACACGAACTAATTCCTCTATGCATTTTGTTCACACAATTCAAAAAGCATTACATTACATCATTATCCTAACACCATTATACTGCTGAGTTCACTTCAATTCAGTGAACTATTCATTCTTTGCTAAACATGCATGAGTATACAATGAGTATAACGAATATATGTCTGAATACATATGGGTGCGGCCTGTCAGTGATTATGATGCACCCCTACAATTCACAAGAACATTTCGCTCTATCAGTTCCCCCCTTTGATGACTCCTGTCATCACATCTCATTCTACTCCCTCGGAGAAGGAACCGACCTAAACAGAACTTGTTCCCATCTTCCCTGATCTGAAGTTCTCCATGCTCTTGAGCCTTTGATACTGATTGTCCTGCAATCTTGCCAATCTCATGTCATTTTCCCTCAAAGCTCTCTTGACTCTGCCTGCTCGATACCATTTGTAGGCCTTTATCATAATCCACAAGCCAGCCACACAAACCACCAAGATAAGGAGTGGTCTCAGGAAGTACCCAAGGAATCCCTTTCCTAGGTTTGCAAACCAACCTCCCACTTGACCAAAACCCTTTCCGACCTTTTCCCAGGCCCCTTCTTCGGTCAAATCCGCTATCTTTGTGTGGATCATAGTGATGTTACTTATATATTTCTCCAGATCCTTGCTACGGTCTGGTATATAAGTGCAGCACTCTTGAACCTTCAGCATTTTACAGACTCCGCCCTCTTTTGCCAATAGGACATCCAAAGCAAGGCGATTCTGCAAAACCATTCCCCTTATCGACAACATCTCTCCTTCCACCAACACCAACGATTTTGCTGTGTTCATCGAAAATTCATCCACCACAGTCGCTAACCTCCGGATCTTCACATCATTCAAGACTACTCCTAGACTAGGTATCATAGCTCCAAAGATATCCCCCACAACGAGTCCTGCACTTGCAGCTCTTCTCGTTCTTGAATGCTCTCCACCCTCCAGAAGATTTAAGTCTTCTGTATGGTAAATCTTTGGAAATATTATTGACAAATAACATGTTCCATACCAATTTGCAGGCAACCTCACATAAGCATTCTTTCCACATACGTAATACACCGTAGGTATCACTTGTACAGGACCTTGGAGAAAATCTTTTGCCTCATCTGCCATGGTGAAAACGTGATCACAAGTACTCTGTCCCACTGGAACCTTTTCGTAGTAAGTCTGATAACGCCTTATACACAACTTACCCCTCTGCTCCTTATCCAACGCTATAGGACCATAGCTTCCCTTGGTCTTATGCAACCGTTCCTCCTCTGTCCAATCTGTCCTGTGATGCCCTAAATCTCGGGATTCAGTCAGCTTTCTATACCTATCTTCAACCTGATCTACAAACTTTCTCTCTACATCCGACATCAAGCAAGTCAGATTGTGTCTGTGTGCGAATGCTGTATCCAATTCCAAACTCGGTATGAAGTACTTCCTCAGTCTGTCCTCGGTTTTGTAATAATCATACTTATTCAAATGCTTGTAAGCTGGGACTTCAGGAAGCACTGCGTCGAAATTGGAAAAGAAATACTCGAACTGATCTCTCTCATAAAACAAACTAAGCAAAAGACTACATGAAATACCATAAGTCAGTGGAAGATGATGATACCTAATACCCTCATCCACTGAAGTAGGCAACTGCATACACACATAACAATCTTTCGCATCCATCACGTCAACATACTCATACAACAACTTAGCATACGCATTAAGCTTAAAATCACCCTTAGACAAATCTACATGTAATCTACGACTTTCTTCTAAAATCATAGCTCTATCAGCTGCCCTGTCTACCCCCTTCTGACTAGGTGTGATAGGTGTGGGTGTCCCTGTCACTGCCTCTACTTCTGGCTCATGCGAACCAGTATATGAGACTACAACTACTATGATTATAGAAATTATCACACTACTTATAAGAATGCCTATAATCCACTTTGCTCTACGATTGGGATTTCCCGGCTCCATGATTTCGAAAGTTCTCAAAAAGTCTTGGTTATCGCAAAGAACTCAGAAAAGTCTCTGTCCTTTATTTATGACTTGCTTAACCAGTTCGAGCAACCATGAAATCTCCGGGCTTTCCCTTTCCGATCACAACTTATTTACACAGTCCAGAAAAAGATTTCCCTAGTTTTCGTTCCTCTTCTTGTGGAAAGTCCCTAAGTTTATTCTTCTTCCACTTGGACCTAGGTTATCTTCTTCTTTCAGACTTTTATTTACAGTTCATTACTGATCCATAATGAGATCCTCATTAAGCACGACCAGAACGTGATACAAAAGTTCAAGACGCAAAAGCAGCACTTCGTGTGAAAACGGCTCAGCTCCGAATGGCGGGAATTCGACCCGATGCAGAAGCAATTTTCGGACTTCACTCAGAAGTGGGGGATTCGGAATCGTGAGTGTCAGTGTTCCGTCTATCTCGAACCCTGGCATCCGCAGCACCACCTTCACCACCAGTTTCGGGCTCCGACTGAACACTTCCACTGACTTCAGTCTCCCTGTATTCACCACCCCCTGCATCAAACACAGTGTAAGTCCACTCAGGGGTAGAGTATCTGCGACAAGGCACTCTTGTTCTCTTAGACCTTCGCCGACTGTCTTGTGCTTGGTCTTCGTCGCTTGCTTCGGTTTCAGATACTTCGGACACTGGAGCAAGGTCTCTCTCAGGTGCTAACCTCAGGTTCAGTCGCCTCTGTCTTTCAGGCCAACTTTCAACACTTCTGTTCGTTCGTCTGCCTTCTCCTTCTATGCCCAGTGCACTACTTCCTCTTTCTGTTGCCTTTGACTCTTCTCCGCCCACTGCACCTTCTCTTTCTTCAGTGCCTGAATCAGGGTTCGAACTGTGGAAACCCCCTTCAGCTTGCTCTAGTGCACCACCAGCTGTGTCAGCGACCCTTACAGCTTGGCTTGTCCTCTCATGTGGCCCTGCCACATCAGCTGGATTTTCATTTGCGAGAGGAGCTGTTTCTTCCAAGGGTGCTGGAACTCTGCGGGTATGGGAAGCATGCACCCAGTTCGGCAATCCTCCACACTTTACTGCTGTGTTCGTGATAAGTATCACCTGGTACGGGCCACGCCAACGAGCATCCAAACAACTCTTCCTCACGTGCTTCCGGACGAGCACCCAGTCACCGGGACACAAGTCGTGGCACAGATCACTCGAGGCTGGAACCACAGCTGCTTGCACCTGCTGGGATACAGAACGGACCACATCAGAGAGTCCTTTACAATAATCGAGAATCAAATCATCAGTGATGTTTATCAAGGCTGTAGTTGGTACTGCTGGCAGTCTCATTGCCCTCCCCATTATTATTTCATGGGGGGACAACCCGGTCTTTCTGTCTGGGACACTTCGCATGCTCATGAGCACCAGTGGCAAGGCGTCGGGCCATTTCAGGGATGTTGAAGAACACATTTTTGCCATCCGGGCTTTCAAAGTTCCATTAACTTGTTCCACCATCCCAGAAGCCTCTGGTCGGTAGCTACAGTGGAGTCTCTGGTCAATGTTCAATGCTGCACAAAGTAACTTCATGATTTCGCTATGGAAGTGCCCACCTCTATCTGATTCCAAAGAGGTCGGGATCCCGAATCTAGGGATAAGCTCCCTCAACAATAATTTAGCCACTGTCAGAGTGTCACACCTTCGTGTGGGGTATGCCTCCACCCACCGTGAGAATATACATACTATCACTAGAATGTACCTCAAGCCATTGCACCTAGGCATCTCCACGAAATCCAGCTGTAGTCTATTGAAGGGCCCTCCTGACCTTCCAATATGACTCAGTGTAACTACAGTTTTCTTTCCAGCATTCATCTGTTGACATGTAACACACCTCTGACATACCGTCTCAGCCATTGCTCGGAACCGTGGGTTATACCACGTCTGTCTGAACACTCTCATCATTGCGTCTCTACCCAGGTGTGCCTGACCATGTATCAATCTTGCCATCGGACTCAGCAATTCTTCCGGCAACACAGCTCTCCCATCGGTTGATACCCACACATCCACTTCTCCTCTCTCGCACCCAGCCTTGATCCAGCCCTCTCTTTCTTTGGTTGAGACTTCATCTTGCAATCTCTTAAGCTCTTCCCAAGTGTCTGCCATGGCCAACATTATGCTGAGGTCGGTTCCCTCTTGGCTCTCTTCTATCTCCCTGCCTGTGTATATGCATCCTTGTTCTGCGCAGAAGCGGGCTACCTCATCTGCGTAGTTATTACCCAAGGATACAAAGTCCTCCCCCTTCCCATGGGCTGAACACTTTACAACAGCAATTTCTTTCGGATGCTGTAATGCTTCTAACAATTGTCTTACATATTCTCCATTACGAATGGGTGAGCCAGATGATGTCAAAAATCCCCTCTGAGACCATAACTGCCCGAAGTCATGCACCACGCCAAAGCCGTATTGGCTGTCTGTGTAAATCGTGATTCGAATTCGATCAGCGGCCAAACAGGCACGGGTCAAGGCAATGATCTCAGCTACCTGCGCGGAGCGTACTCCTTCTAGGCAAGCGGCGTCGACCACTCCTGAAATAGTACATACAGCAAACGCTGCTCTCAATTGCCCCACACTGTCTCTTAAGCATGAACCATCGACAAAGAAAATTTCATCTGGGTCATCCAATGGCTCATCGACAATGTCAGGTCTCGGTTTGGTGCAAAGTTCGGTCACATCGAGACAGTCATGGTCCTCACAATCTTCATCATCTGTGTTCGGTATAGGCATCAATGTCGCAGGGTTCAAGATGGAGCACCTTTTCAGAGTCACATTCTCTGCGGCAAGTATGACTTGCTCGTACCTTGTTAACCTATTGTTCGTTAGGTGCTGGGTCTTGGTCCTGGTCATTAATAACTCAACCGAATGTGGTACATGTACAGTCAATGGATGTCCCATTACAATGCTTTCACATCTTTCAATGCTGACACCTGTTGCAGCAACGGATCTTAGACATCCGGGCAACGCAGAAGCTACTGGATCTAAAGTAGCTGAAAAATAAGCAACTGGTCTACGGACACCTCCATGGTTCTGAGCTAACACTGCTAATGCACATCCTCCTCTCTCGTAACAAAACAATGAAAAGGCCTTGTTGTAATCAGGCATTCCCAGTGCGGGAGCCCTGCACAAATCATCTCTCAACTGCAGGAATGACATCAAGCACTCCTCGTCCCATGGTACCGGATCACTCACATCCTTGTGTGTGAGCCTCTGCAGAGGCTTTGCTCTCAAGGAGAAACTAGGAATCCACTGTCGACAATAGCCAACCATTCCCAGAAACATCCTAACTTCCCTCTGTGTAGTGGGTACCGCCATGCTCATTATTGCCTCAATTCGATCTGGTGACACCTTCCTCTTGCCTTTTTCTAATCTGTGTCCCAAGTACTGTACCTCATTCAAACAGTACTGCAGCTTGTTCGGGGACACCTTATGTCCATTCTCTGCTAAGTGGTTCAACAAGGCTACTGTGTCAATTCTGCAAGCATCTTCTGTTTCTGAGGCAATGAGCAAGTCATCTATGTACTGCACGAGAACTGAGTTCTGCGGCAACACAAGACTCTCAAGGTTCTTCTTCAGGATCTGGTTAAAGATCGATGGACTTTCCGTATACCCTTGAGGGATACGACACCATGTTAACACGCGATTCTCTAGCCTGAACGCAAAAAGAAATTGGCTTTCCTCGTGGAGCGGTATCGAAAAGAAGGCTTGACACAAATCGATAACCGTAAACCACTCGGCTTCACATGGGATCTGGAACAGTATTACTGAAGGATTCGGTACCACTGGACAACAAGGGACCACTATCATGTTGACCTTTCGCAGGTCTTGCACGATCCTGTATTTCCCGCTCGGTTTCTGTAGTCCCATTATGGGCGAATTACAGGGACTACCTCTGATCTCCTTCAAAATACCCTTCTCAATGAAAGTCTCGATCACAGGTTTTATTCCTGCAATCGTTTCTATCGATAAATTGTATTGAGGTGTTCTAGGGAAATCAACATTCTGTTTCACCTCAATCCGCACTGGTTCAACCCCTCTGATTAAACCTATTTCGTCTCCTGCGAAATCCCACACCACAGGCGACACTGCGTCTCTCAGATCATGTGGAAGTTCTTCCACAGTCACCATTGGGTACAGATCTATACACAGATGCTGATTGGCCATCTTAAAGTCAGCATCATCATCTCTCGTCTGGACCTCCACTCCTCGTGGTGTACAATAAATCGTGCAGTTCAATTTGCACAACAGATCTCTTCCCAAAAGACAAACTGGACTCGTGTCACATACTACAAACTGATGTCTAGTTTGGAAAGTACCTATCTTTACTAAGATCGGTTCTGTCAATGGGCTGCTCATCTTCTTGTTCGCTACTCCGACAACCTGGATTGATTGTCCCGAGAGGGGTAGGTTAGGGACTACTGCAGATCTTACAGTAGACCGGGTAGCTCCAGTATCAACCAAAAGTGTTGCAGGATTGCCCTCAATCTCTGCCTCTACAAAAGGTCCTCTCTGGTCTACCTCCAAGACCGCTCCAAGTGTGCAGTCTTCCTCCCCCTCAGGCACCGTCAGGATAAAGGGTCTAAGCTATCCTCAGCATATCGTTCGAACAGGGGCATCTGTTGATATGTTCGTGTTCCTTGTGAAAACCTTGGAGCTTGGGGAATCTGAGCTTGAGAATTGTAAACCCCCCTTTCATCGTTCTAGGTCTCGTTATTGTGTTAACCACCTCTTGCGCGGGTGCCTGAGCCCCCTCTTCCTCTTCCTGTACCTGATTAGCTGGGTTCAAAGGACACTCGCGTTTCCAATGTCCGACCTGGCGACAAAGATGACACGCAGTGGTCTTCTTTAGTGTGGCCACGTCCACTCCTGTCTTGGGGTCTACTGGTTTTCCCTTTCCCTGTACCTGCCCATTCTGGTTTCCCTGGAAATTTCCTTGCTTTCTCCCCAAGGTCCCTCCACTAGGCTGATTCTGTGCTGTCTGCATCTGGACAAGCATCAATTTGTCTTTTAGCTTTCGATGTTTTGAATCCACCTCATCACTACAGTACCTCGCGTACCGCAAAATTTCATCTAGTGGCTTGTTCTGCCAGCAGATCAAATGGTGCTGTATCATGAGGCTGATTTCCCCTCTCAGACCTGTTACAAACTTTGAGACAAACTGTCCCATATCCTTAGGGTCCAAAACATCCAACCCACTATACTGTTTAAAAACTTGCAGAAGTCTTTCGTAATACTCATGCACCGTTTCCTTGGGTTCCTGTACAGTCCGATCTATCTTAACCCAATCTATATCCTGAGGTGAAATCTTCGACCTCAACCATGTAATCACCTGCTCATACTTTTTCATGACATCAGGTGATGGACCATTTGTAACCGCCTCTCTTTTCGGTTCCGAAGTCGGCCACTCAATAGCGACTTTACATGCCGTCCACAAATCTCCTGGTACCACTATGTCAAACAAAGTGTTCAAATCAATCCACAATACTTTTGAAATTTTCACAAACCGCTCAACCTGCTTGTACCACTCCACCGGTTTTTCCCTCAGCCGAGGAAAATCATTTGTAAATGCAGTCAAATCACCTCTATTCCACGGCACATGCACGTACCCTCCATTCTGTACTTCCCGTAAAGGAAAATTTCCTACACCCGTCGCCCCCCTCCTGGCGGCGGCGTTTCCCCTTCTATCCTCTTTACTGGTTTCTTTTTGGACCACCTTTCTTCCCATTTGTCCAACAAAATCCATATTCTCATTCCTATGATCAGGTCTCTGGTGTGCGTCTTCAACCCTGTGATTCTTTTCTCCTCCAACTCCTGATCACTGTAATGCAATCTATGTGGTCCCTGTAACGCTTTAGTTTTATTCAGGTCCACCTCATATCTTTTGGCCAAATCCCTCAATCTATCATGTGCCATTCTAGCTTTTCGAGTCACATCTTTTGCTACAAACAGCAGCTCATCTGATCCATAGATTTCTATCCTTTCTAAAGGCAGACTCCCACTAATCATTTCGTCTACCTCTGCTTTCAGCCTCACTACGTCTAGCAACCTTGCCTGTACTGCACTCCTCAGTACGTCTCGACAACCTGAGCCGTCCCGCTCATCACAATCACTATTCTGTCCTTGTGACCTATTCCCTTCCATATTCCTGGAACCTGGTCTGTCTTCCGAGACATTTTGTGCCCTATCTCTTTGCATCCTATCCTCTTGGTTCGTTACTGTTGGTGTCCACTCCCTCAAAGCTGACTTAGATTCCCGTAAAGACCTCGGTCTTTCTGGTCCCTCCTCTTCTCTCCTGAAGGAAGAGTCTGCTGTAGCCGGTAACGGCGTACTCGACTCCATTGGTCTTGGGAAATGAACCACCCTTACTCCAAACCCATTCCCACTCTCACTGTTTCCTTCTTCCCTTCTCATCGGCACGGAGCTCCCTTCTCTCACTCGGTCTGGGTCATATACCGGTACTATAGGGCCAATGGTAACCGGTACTGTCAAGGAGTCCGGTAATCTTGTGTTCCCCGCAGGAGGCTGTGTTATCATAGACGCCGTAGCCCCCTCCGTTCCTGTGGAAATTCTTCCCACTACTCTCATGCTAGTCTGGTTCTGGCTTTCATCAACTATTGCCACTGCTGGGGTTCTCTTTCCCTCTTCTGACTCTGGGTTAAATGGTGGTGGCCTCTCTGCCAACATCCTATCCAACAAACTGTCATCTAAATCACTATCATCCTCATCAATTCTTGTAATCTTTCCATTTTGTATCAGCAGTGGGTATAACTTATCTCCTTCGATCGTGTCTGCTCTCCACCTTTTCTCCAAGGCGTCCCATTTTGCATCTTGAAATGCCCTGACCGATTTCTTCACCCTTTCTTGGCATCTGTCCTTCTTCCTATCATACGCTGCCCTTACCCACGCATGTAGTGCCTCAAACTGTGTTGGTCTAGGTAGTGGTCGTAATGAAGCCATTACACTCTTGAGCTGGTACAGCACCTCTAACCTGAAAGTACCATATCGAGGGAACGACAATTCTCCTTCTGCTTCTGTCATTTTATGCCAATTCTCAAGCCAAATTATAGTATGCAATCCTACATTCTTTGCCATATAATGTGCTGGTGTATCCTCGGGAGGAGCTTCCTCTCCCTCCCGAACAACCACATGTCTATCCCCTCTACAAAGTTCTCGTAAAGCTTTAAAACATTTCATGATGAATCAACTTTGTTATTCGTACTCAAAATGTCCGCTTTTACTTCCTGATTCCAATCCACCAATCCCAGCGCGGCTCACACCAACCGGCCTATCGCAGCGCGGCACTTGTCTGACGTCACTTTTCCTCCGCTCGCAGCAGTTCCCCTCCTTTCTAATTCACTTGTTCTCACTCGCATTCGTCCCAATTATACTCTGAAATAATGTCCGTCCTACCGAACAATTACCTCTCTGACCGTCAGTCTTACCAATGACCGATCAGTCTCTTGAGCTTGTTGACCTCAATCTGGCAACCGTCTGTCCACGAACGACCGGACAATCGCCTCTAATACACTCGATAGGATTCAATCACTCGATGTTCTGCACACAATAACCTACGACCTGCGTTGGTTATTCACACACTCACACATGTGTCCCTATCTTCTGTGGGTCTGTCAATGACGTCTCGTGACCCCCACAACTCTGGTCAACGTTCTCAACTCTGGGTGTATTCTACACCGCAATAAATCTCCCGGTCCCGCGCGCGCTCACGGTCCGTTTCTTAATCACTCAACTTTCGTTCCAACTCCGCAAGACATCACACAACAATATAACACCGCAATCTACCAAACATCACTCTTTTCATACTCACTCTACTACGAACTGCTACTTCCGCCGCACCGTCACTCTCCGTCAGTTTTCCACGACCTCCGACATCCGTCTCCCGCGGTCCTCTGGATCTGCGTCACTCGGGCTCTATGGGGCAACTTAGTCTCTTATCTTGCTCTAGATCTCCCCTTACCATCAAAGGTAACCATCCTACTCTGCTACCAACTGATAACGCCGATTCTTATCTAATTATCTATAAGAACCTTCTGGCCGCCAAGATCTTTTTACCTGTTGAATAGTGTAAAGGAGAGAATCTCATCAGGTTAGATATCAGCATTCATTTTGTCTGAAAGGACCACTGACTCCGAATTCAAGTTTGAGAATTTATTATCGCCAAAAATAACTGAACGTGCAGGCACCTCAACACGAGGTTAAAGAAATAGATGGGCACTAATACAAATAATAATCTACGCAGGAGTCTCATCCGACTCAGGATAAGAAGAATAGACAGTTCTAGGAGGACCAACCAGACTATGATTGCTCCTATTTCTAAGTTGCTCTTCATGGGCCTAAACAAGCTTAAAATCAATTGCTGTCCCTACACTAACGCTAAGTGACATCCCTGCATAACGATTTTCCCAGGCAAGAAAGAATAAAAGGTGTCAGCTGTGAAGACTTCCTAAGAAGTGCAATCACCATATACCTAAGCTCAGCTCTGTCCTTCTCTCAGGTCTCCCCTACCGCTTCTCTGGCTTCCTCCCTCGGGGCACTATCCCTAATACAAAACCATACTACAAAGGTACACGCCTTGTTTACGCCCTCTTGGCCAGGTCTTCTTTCTTGTGCTTTTCCATTGAAACGGTGACTTCATCCTGGACAGTTTCGTTGACCTTGAGTCCCAGGCGCCTTCTCCGCTGAAAGTATCATCCCTAAATTCCATTGCACTCCCCGTACCATGCCTCCCATCTTTCTAACTTTTGAAAACAAAGAGTTAGTCTTTACTAACGAGACATGTGTCCTTGCACCTGCAACAAAAGATACGTTCAACAGAAACCTTCTACTGTGCTAATTAAATCTACCGTTTGTGCCCAGAGAGCCTTTCCAAGAGAAACCCTTTTCGGCCTACATTTATAAGCTAACATAAGAATATACCAGGCCTTCCTTGAGTATATATGTAGTCAGGCCCTTACATATAACTTTTAAACACACATCTTACTTTTCCCTATAAGCATATTCATTACGATTCATTATGCAAACAATGAATTACATGTGCAACTTTAATATGGTGCACGTTTAAACTACTGCAATTACATTACATACACGAACTAATTCCTCTATGCATTTTGTTCACACAATTCAAAAAGCATTACATTACATCATTATCCTAACACCATTATACTGCTGAGTTCACTTCAATTCAGTGAACTATTCATTCTTTGCTAAACATGCATGAGTATACAATGAGTATAACGAATATATGTCTGAATACATATGGGTGCGGCCTGTCAGTGATTATGATGCACCCCTACAATTCACAAGAACATTTCGCTCTATCACTACTACGTGCTGTATCTTTTGGTGTTTCAGATCATGTTGGATTTGAGACAGGCATGCGTTTGCTGCTTGTTGCTTGCAAGGTTTGAAGACAGCCCCCCGGCACAGAGGGAAGCAGTAGGGGTATTGTGTGGCCAGTTAGCCACCAAGCCCAGACCTGTGAGGCTCCCGGGAGATGGAACACGGCTGAAAGACTGACAAGAGCCCTGCTCCAATAGGAAGAGTCCAGCCCAAACTACCAGGCCAGGACTTCTCTAAACTGGTTTTGACCTAGTTGGAGATCTTAAATCAGGTGCAGCTTAGATTCAGTGGCACAGTGAGCACGGGACCCATATCTGGGCATACCCTCGCCCACTTATGTCGTTACTTCAGGCACACAGAAGATGATGGGTTGGAATGCTTGCAAATAGTCAGACCACTTGAAATCGCTCGGGTAGCATTCCAACCCATCGTTTTTTGCGCCCATGCCACCTCAGATTTGACCCAGCCATATGCAAATGAATCATGGCCCTGCTTCAATAGGAACAGTCCTGCCTGAACTGCCAAGCCAGGTCCTCTCTGAATCAGAAGACGAGCAGCCCAAGATTCCTTAAGGTTTCCTTGGAGATTGCTGCTTTTTCTCTCAAAAATCTGGAAGTATTTCTGAAGAAGTTTACATATTATCCAAAGGTAATATTAGTAGTAATTAATGTGGGTGCATTCAATTTCATAATTTTTAGCTTGTCTGTCCCATTACAGTTACCAGATACATCAGTTTTGGGTAGCTTGCAAAGTTGTGGTCAGATTGGGAAGTCAGAAATGAGTGTCCTTTAATAGGGGTGAGCTCATGCCTACAGTTTGAACAAAGTAACGCTTTGAATCACTGTGTTCATGGCTTAAGTGCTGCTGGCAGCGTACCTGTTTTTGGGCAGTAGAAGTAAAATTATAGACAAGGAGCAAATGTTCCAACAGGATGGCAATATACACGCAGTGTTTAATCTTACTCCAGTCATTTGTATACTGCATGTATTCTTTACTCCGTCCAGCCTTGACTGGTGAGATTAAGATTAAGAGGAATTTATCAGGGATTTTAGTGGAGAAGCTGGCTGAACAGGGTACCCGTTGCACGGAGGGCTGCCACCTTCCCAGGTTGTATACCGGCATGACCAGTATTTATATGTGCACGGGATACACAAATTAGGAAAATCACCCAAAGCTGGTACTTTTTCCGCTGATCAGTACACACGTTAGACAGTAAACGTAAGAGGGAAACACTAAATGTGTTCTACAGATGTCATGATGACCCCTGACTGATAATTACAGTAAACATTGACAAAGGACATGGTAAAAAGGATTTCAGATGGTTTTGTATAAAGAATGTGTCTGGGCCTTTGCAGAATGTTAAAGCGTGAACAAATGGCTTGTATTTCTTTTTCTTGTAAAGGTGACAACCCTGGCTGCACTTGGTGGAGTGTTCTCTTTCCAAACTCCTGTCCCGGATCTTGTATAAAGAGAATGCATTTTCTGTCGTGACTGCTGCCTGCCTGCCAGGGTTGTGACTTCCATTGGTGCAGGAGGTGCAGTGGGCCCAGAGTCCCCGAGGGGCCCGTTAAACCCTGTAGTTCAAAGAGGGACACTATTTCCTACTTTGCAGTAGGGCCCATGACACACCGCCACCCCACTGCTGTCTGTGGGACACGGCCCCTGCTGCTGCCCGGCTGCTGCTTCACATGCTTTGGAGCAGCGTCCAGGAAGGAGACTGCTCTGGCTTCCTGCCCAGTCAAAGTCCCGGAGTGGGCGCTGCCTCTCTGGCCTTGATTTTGATTGGCTCATTACGCTACTGACGTTGGACAACTCCCTGCCTTTAGACGTCCCAGTTAGATGAAGCATTGCAAAGGATCTAAAACCATCCCCAGGTGTCCCACTGGTTATTTCCAGCACGGTTGTACCCGGAACCAGAGGCGCAACTAGAGCCAAATTTCGGGGGGATGAAAGGGGGGGACTAAGAAAAAATTTGGGGGGTGGGTAATTCTTCCAGCAATAGGCACAGTGAAGATGCAGGGGCTCCAAGAGGGGGTGGAAAAACAACAAAGCCTCATTAACAAGTAAGTGGTCTTTTAAAGACCTGTAAAGTACTCGGATGCGGCTGTGTGTGTGCCCGGGAAGCTGTCTCAGCCCGGGCTGACACACACGACGGGGGGGGGGGGGGAGGGGGCTGAAGCCCTTTGAGCCCAATGGGCGTTGTGCGCCTGCCCGTTGCACTTTTACCCGGTACTAGCTGTTTAAAGATGTCTTTTTATGGTGGCTGTTTCGAAGGCAGGAAGCACACACCAAGCCATACCATTGCCACAATCCTTACAAATGGCTTCTGACTCCCAAGATGCCCAATTCCACATGGTGCCAAAAAAGAAACTGACTGCACAGGATCCGACATATGGAGGAAATCAAATGTTATTTGGAGATTTCCATGGCCAGACTCTGGGATTACTGTAGCTCCAAGGAAGAGTGACTTGCCAAAAAACATCTGTGTCAATTTAAAAATCAGAAATTGACTTTTTTCTTTCTCCCTTGGCCCCAAAACCTTTCTGCTTCCCCAGATATCTTTCTTCCTATTACAGACTAGCTTGCCATCCCCAGGCCTCCTGTGGGTGTGACCTAGGGATAAGCAGCACTCAGAAGTCTCCGCCGGTGGTTTGTCATTGTCAGTCTGTCTTCATGTCATGTTATGTTATGTTGTTATGATATGTGGTTATGTTACATAAAGTTATGTTATTAATGTATTTGTATAGTACACAACTTACCCGTGTGGTGTTCTGGTGCTGAAGCAGGAGCTGTATGCCCCAAGCCAGGGTCAGGGCTAGACGAAAAGCAGGTCTTCTGTTTCTTGCGGAATGCAAGTAGTGAGGAAGTGGCTCTGATGTGCAGAGTCAGGTCGTTCCAGGATCTAGGAGCGAGGTAGGAGAGGGCACAACTGCTGGATCTGGTTGTGCATATCCTGGGTTTGAGGGGGGGGATTGTGCGAGTAGGAGTCCAGTTCCGCAGAGATATCTGACTTTGTATGTGTGTGTGAGGAGTTTGAAGAGTGCTCATTGTGAACTGGAGTCAGTGGAGCTCTTTGAGGAACGGAGTGATTTCAGCGTGGGGTGAAAGGTTGAGGGGGAGCTTGGCCGCTGGGTTTTGAATGGTCTGGAGTCTTTTTGCATTTTCTCAAGCCTCCCTTACAGTCTATCATCCTTCGCAGCCATATCTTGCATGACTATTTGAAATTCTCTCCTAAGTTCGCTTTGAAATAACCTTCCTCTTTAAATTGCAGTCACACTTCTGCGTTTTGACAGCATCATTGTAGCCTGAGAATTAAACCCATGTGAGAGAGGGGTCCTCCAAAAGTAATCTCTTTCGATTCCTGAGCGCCCCCTGTTCGTGCAGCAGAGTTAACTCTGCATCCCTATAAGGATTCGTCTTTCTTTTCGATATGATGTTTCTGCGTGCCAGATTTTGATGTTATCGCCTCGGTGAGCACAAACGGAGTTTTAGAGACAGAATTTAAGTTCCTTCTTTCTTGTCTACCAGACAAACCTAATTGATAATAGTTGTTTCGGTCAATTAATACTGTACAGTTTTAAAACCAAACACAACATGTCGAGAAACCTAACGGTCTAACTTGTGTTTAATGCAAAATCAGGCATCCTTAGCAAATAAAAATCAGAAGACTATTGTCATTTCAACTGACCAGAGCTCTCACCCAACATCAGGTCACTTAGAGCATAATGCTAAAATACAATTGTGGCCGTTTATACGCTTTTCACTCAGTACAGGTCGATGGAACCTAAATATGTGATCAAAATGTGTTACTTTAAGAAAACGTATCTAACGAGGCAGATGGCAGGACATTTACATGGAAAAGATGCGAGACGTCCTTGGAAACACAATAAAGTTCATGTATACACTGCTGAGTCACTTTTCCAAAGTCACGCTTTCAATTCCCAGCTTTCAAAAGGAGGCTTTGCTTCTACTGCAATAAGCAAGAAATGTGCAAATGTACAACAGTAAATACAGTGGCAACAATTCCCAGACATAGTTGTATAGCATACCAGTGCATGATACGACACTTGCACAAGAAGCATTGACTTTAAATTAACAGGAGCACATACATAATTATGGGGGATATTTACAAAAAAGTGCCGGAGCGTGGTGTGATGCCAAATTTGGCAACGCTGCGCACTGACATTTTAAAAACGCAGGGATGCGCCGTATTTACAAAAATGTATGTAACGTTTCTCCTAGCGCTGGCACTAAAAAAGCTGCCTGTCGCCAGCGCAGACACCCTTGCGCCATGTTGTAAGGGTGCCTGCACTGCAGGGACGATTGTTATGTGCATGTATTGTATTGTATTGTAATTGCATTTGTATAGCGCTTACTACCCCTGACGAGGCGTCGAAGCGCTTATTCGGCGAGTAGCACGCTACTCCGGGACCCATAGAGGATTAGTGTTGAATTAGTATAGTGAAACATGCAAGTAAATTTTAAGTGGTGGATATGTTAGTCAGTTATTTGGATTCGGAAGGGTTAGGGAGGGGTAAAAAAGGTTTGCATTTATATAGCGCTTGTAACCCTGATGAGGTGTTGAAACGCTTTGTTGGCGAGTAGCACGCTACTCTGGAACCCATAAAGGATTAGTGGTGAATTAGTATAGTGGAATATGGAATTAGAGAAGTGAACATGCTAGTCTGTTATTTTGATTGAAAAGGATAGTGGAGGGATAGAAGAGTGAAGGATTTCTTTTTTTAGGTCATAGCAGTAGGAGGAGGCTTTTGGATGAGTAAAAGGGTTTTTGGAGGGGAAGAGTCAGAGGGAAGAGTTTAGAAAGGTTTGTTTTGGGGGATCGGTACAGTAAAGGAGGTGTCAGAAGATGCAAGGAGGGGTAGAGTAGGAGAGAGTCAAGAAAGGGTTATTTTGGGGAACATAGTAGTGGTATGGCGTTTGGGATAAATGAGAGAGTGGGTGTAGAGGATTTAATGATAGATGTATAGGGTGAGATAGGGTAGTGAATTGGAAGGAGTAGTAGAAAGAAGTTTGAGATGAGTCAAAGTTGGGCTAGAAGATATATTGAGGGAAGTATAGGCTGAGAAATAGGGTAGTGCATTGGAAATGCTAAATTAGAAGAAAGTGATAAATATATAGATCCATAAGTACATTGAAAGTATATAGATGCAGAAAGGAGGTAGGTATATGTAGATTAAAGATATTGATAGAGGTAGCGGATGAGAAATAGGGTAGTGCATTGGATATGCTTTTTCAGGAGAAAAGTAACAGAGACACAGATCCAAGTACATGGAAGGTACATAGATGCACAATGGAAGCAAGTACATGTAGACCAAAGAAGATTTTTTTTCCTGTCTTTGTTTTTATAACAATTATTGTACATGTTTATACAAAGCAATACACGAAGATAGGCACATATCTATAGTGAAAATCAATGCTTATGTACAGAGGGACAAATACATAGGGTGGGTATTAATGAATGGGAAAATGGACAGCATTCCTGGCCCTGGTCCCGACCAGTTTCGAACAGGCTCAAACAGGCACTCACCCTTGTCCTCTCCACCCTTAACAGGCTCAAACAGGCACTCACCCTTGTCCTCTCCACCCTTAACAGGCTCAAACAGGCACTCACCCTTGTCCTCTCCACCCTTAACAGGCTCAAACAGGCACTCACCCTTGTCCTCTCCACCCTTAGCTGAGACGCCCTAAGCCTTGGCCGTTTATAGCCCTAGTAGTCAGGTGACCCCTTCAGCCAATGGGAACCCTAGCCCTAACAATATCCAATCATAGCACTAGCCCTAAAATCTAGAACCAATAGGAGACGAGGACCTTACAGCCAATCTTAGCCCTAGTCCAAGCACCCAATCAGTTTAAAAACCCTTGATCTCTACGTCCAATAGAGGCCCTAGCCCTACCAGTTGTCTCAACCCTAGTCCAAGCAACCAATGGCACAGGAAGCCCTAGTCCCTACTTCCAATAGAAAGCCTAACCCTACTCTTAGTCCCACACCTAGTCCAGCAACCAATAACACCAGAAGCCCTAATCGCTACTTCCAATTAAAGGCCTAACCCTAGCCCTAGTCCCACCCTAGTCCCAACAACCAATAACACAGGAAGCCCTAGTCCCTACTTCCAATAGAAATACTAACCCTAGCCCTAGTCCCAACCCTACATTGATTGAATCACAGACCCAGAAACCAATCAGAACCCTCAAATACCCAACCAATGAGGACACTAACCCTAATCCAATAGAAACATCAGATACAACCACCAATCAGTGTACACATGTACCAAACAATATCAGACTATATAAGGTCCCAGCTACCTCAGAAAGGTTTGCTGGCCAGGGAGTTGGAAGCTGCTTCTCTATTCAGAAATCTCCTAGGAGACAGACAGGCTCAATCCACACTTTGGACTTCTGCAGGTAAGGCCCCAACAAACTTGTCCTCTAACAACACTATTTGTATAAAACTTTACTCCCTCTCCTGGCCAAAAAACGAAGTGCACAGTATGTAGGGAGCCTTTCCTGCACATAAAAAATCACTCATGGCGATTTGCTCTTTTTATGTGTGCTCATGAAAGAGCAAAAAACAAGGAGAAATGAATAATTTTTCCTTGTATCGCCATTCAAAGACCAGATATTCCCTGGTCTTGGTTTTGGTGCTGCCCCAGCCTTGTAAATCTGGGGCAGAGTCAAAAAGCAATTGGTGTAGCGGTAGAACGCCCAAACCAACACCCATTGCCTGCCCTTTTTGCAGAGTAGACTGCGGTGGAAAGGGGCATATTTACAAGGCAGTGTTAAACCACATTCAGTGGCTTAGCTCCACCTTGTAGATATGGGAAATGGCACTACGCCACCGGAGCGTCAGAAAAAGTGATGCTCCAGTGGTGTTAGGGGCTTGTAAATATGCCCCTATGTTTTCACATCTATGTAGGTGTGGGGTGGATTTTATGTTCAGGCATATGTTCCTGCTACAGGGGTGTTGATGCATTCTGTTTGGTGTCACCTGTCCTGGCAGGTTGTGGGATGACGTAGTGTCCTTGGAGTCTGTAAAGTGTAGTGTCAGAGTGTTCTTCTCCCATCCATGTGCTGTGCAGGTATGGAGAGTTGTTGGCCTGGACTGAAGACACTGCTCCTTGTGACATTATTTTCATACAGAAATCAGTAACTGACCATCCCCTCTTTTGGGCTGACTTACCAGCAGTATTGTTATCAGAAGGGAACTTTCTGCCAATGAGAACGGAACTAATATATCAACAATGTTGTACATAACTATTGTAGTGATAATTGGCCAGACTCAAACCGATCCGCACGGGGCTTTGCGTATGAACGAATGACACTACAGCCAACTCCACTAAAAACAATGTGTGGAAGAAATAATCTTTGGGAAAAAATAGTTACATTTAAATATCGCTCAGGATCAGTCGGGGACAGGCATCAGTTCTAGTTGTTGGGTTGGAGTGATCCCTTGAGATGGCACCCTCAAGAATCTCATGTAAATAGGCAGGTTGAGAAAGCCCACGTGGCCCCAACGGTCAGTCTCTGATACAACTGATAAGTGGGAAGCTCTGGATTGTGGACATTTTAGAAGGGAAATGTTGGCACAGATGTATATATCCACAGAGATTCACCGAGATGTACCCCCAGAATCTGCAATATGAAATTAATCGGAGGTGTAATTCATGATAGCTGTACTTATACTTACTATATTGATATATATTAATCAGGGACGGGCTAATCCAGGCTGTGGCAGGTAAGTGTTGCTAATAATCAGTGCAATGTACCACGTTCTGTAGTAACTACGGTAAAAGTTTGGGACTGTTTATTTTATAATACAATACAACATAAGCACCTTTAAACTCCATTTTAGAGGCAGACACATTTTGTTGAACTTAAAATTGGGCACAGAAGGAATTGAAAATAATTGTTAACCTGTAGTCGGCTTTTGACGTTTGTGGAGGCAGGAAGGAACCAATAGAAAGATACATAGGCCCTCATTTATGAAAAGTGACGCATCGCTGCGAGAAAACATTGCGACACTAATGATGCATCATATTTACAGTATGACGCAATGTTAGAAATGGGATTTCTGGTTGGCTAGTGCATGCGCCTAAGCCAGGCAGAAACCACCACTCTAGTCAGGGCAAGGGAGTTACACACCGTAGATAACCCCTGCTCACCCCCTTGGTAGCTTGGCAGAGCAGTCAGGCTTATCCCAGAGGCAATGTGTAAAGCATTTGCCCAACACACTCACACAGCAGCGACACACTAGGCACACCACAAAAGAAACTCCACACAAGGTTATGTAAAAATAGCCTTTGTATTATTTATAAAACACATTAGAACATAATCACATATATACACTGTGCCACCAGGCACTAGGTATTACTTTACACAGGATTATATACAGTACAGGGCCAATCCTGCCACTGTCATAACATCACAACTCACAGCTAGTGAAGACAACCAGTAATTCTCTTCCAGGGGATCCTCATCAATAGTCATAAGCACTGAATATTCCCGCCCACGTGCGGGGACCCCGGAAATATAAAAATTATATATGGAAATCACATATATACAGCTCTACATATATGCATATACATATATCATTTTTTCTCATACCAATGCAGCTCTCAATAGGAGGCTAAACAATGTAATTACACACATAAAAAACTACTTTTGCCAATATAAAAAAAACACCAGAGGACAATTAGTACTTGAACTCGGTTTTTTAATGAGCAAAATACTCATAAATAGTAAAAACTGCAAAATAAGTAGACATTGTTAGCCTACAGGCTGCATTGTAAACCAATAGAATAGAAAATGAAAACATTTTCAACAAAAACTGGCACCGTGCCTTTAAGGCAGCCATGACCCCTAGCTTCCCATCATGCCTCAGGGGTGACAGTTAGGTCAGTTGTTCTTTCCGGCTCCTTCAGTCAGGACCCTGGATTTTCAGCTCTTGCTTTTTTGACTTTCTGTCAAAAAATATCTATAAAGATCTAGTTTTTTCTACTTTCACTCGACGTCTTTTGGTCCTAGAGTGCAAGTAGCACCTTTTGTGTTTCAGAAAAGGTTTATTTTTTAGAAATGCCTTCTTTATTCGATCCTTGCCCGTCATGTGGCAAGAAGAAGGCCAGAACAGATACACATCCTGTGTGTATTCTCTGCCTCCCTGAGTCCCACTCTTCTGACAACTGCCAGCATTGTAAGAAGTTATCAAGAAGGACTATCAAGGAGAGGGACAGGATCCGTCTCTATGGCCTCTCTGAAAGAGGTAGGTCTCCTGTGAGGCAGAAGAAGAGGAGAACTCGGTCGACGTCGAGAGGAAAAGTCCCGACCTGTTCTCCGTCGGCGTCGGTATCGACGTCGAAGAAATCGGCGACGAAGAAATCGGCGTTGAAGACTTCGGTGATGCCGGCGCATCATCATCCGACTACGAAATCTTCGTCGACGAAGGTAACAGGTCCTCCGTTGACGTCAACCAGGCGGCGCTCAACGTCGAGAGACAGGTCTCCGTCGGCGCCGGGTGGGCGTACGACGTCGAGGCACAGCGCTCCGTCGTCGCAGGCGCGATCGACATCGAGGCACAGCGCTCCGTCGTCGCAGGTGCGATCGACGTCGAGGCACAGCGCTCCGTCGTCGCCTCATCAACGGCGATCGACGTCGAAGCACATCTCCCCGTCTCGTCAGCGGCGATCGACGTCGAGGCGCATCTCTCCGTCGTCGCCTCCTCATCGGCGATCGACGTCGAGACACAGATCTCCGCCGGGATCAAAGCAACGATCTTCGGCGTCGAGACACAGGACACCTCCTTCGGCGTCGAAGCAGACGATCCATCATTCCACGCCGTCGAGGCGGATGACTCCGCCGAGTGGATTTTCGACGTCGAGACCAAGACCTCCGTCGCCGGCAGTCCAACGCCGGTCGACGTCGACACAGCAATCTCCTGAAAGGGTGCAGGGAGTGTCAAAGCAGGACACTGCACCAGTGTTGGAGAGACGTTCGTCGCCGAGAAGTCCACTTTCTAAGAGAAGAAAGTCAACGTCGAGACATACGTCTCCGTTGAGAGGGCAGTCGACGCTTAGACGCTCTAGGTCAACGTCAAAGCGCCCTTCTGGAAACACCTCACCTCCAGTGAGCCTGTCTTCGTCACCTTCAGGTTCGTCCAGATCCCCGGAGGTGGTTATCTCGACGTCCAACAGCCCAGTGTCAGGGGGTCACCAAGATTCCCCAACAAGGCATGAAGAGCTGAGCTTCACGCCTCCTGCTCAGTCTCCTAAGGAAAGAGAGAGCCACAGATCGCCTTCCATCCATTTATCGCCACGATGGCACAGGCCTCTACATCACTGGGCTACGGACAGGAATTACTCGAGCCATCAGAACAGATCCCCGTTGGCTCGTTTAACTCAGGATAAAGAGCGATCTCCTTCAAGAACAAGAGCTCGCAGCCGCACACTGGTGCACTCACACAGGAGGAGGTCTAGATCAAGAAGCAGGAGGAGAGCACACAGATCGCCTACTCCGTCCTCTTCTTCCACTCATACATCCCATAGAGACTATTCGCCTACTTTGACGAACAGTCCACCGTCGAGGGTCTCTCCGGTGGACGACATCTACACTTTTCAGGACATTCTTAGCAGAGGAGCTGTAAAGCTGGGTATCCCTATGCCAACTCGTCAAAGCAAGTCCTCGGTGATTTTTGAGACTCTACACCAAAGAGCAGCAACTAAACCTCTGCTTCCCTTGGTACCAGGCATCATAGAGCCAGTGATGGATATCTTTCTCACGCCAGCGAGTGTTAAGACCGCCCCAGCGAGGATCTTAAAAAGTATCGTTCACCAGAGGACGATCCGCTCTTCCTCAGGGCTGACCCTCCTCCGGATTCAGTCGTAATTGCGGCGGCAAAGAAGACTCATGCGGTGGCATCCTCCTCTACTGTCCCACCAGACAAGGAGAGCAAGGTGCAGGATTCCTGGGGAAGGAAGGTTTGTGGCACTTCGGCCTCCATGTTGAAGGTCTCCAATGCAGCGGCACTCCTGGGCCGCTACGACAGATCTCTGTGGGACTCACTACAGAGATTCACTGAAAAGTTGCCACAGGAAGACCGTAAAGATTTTGAAGAAATCTTAACAGAGGGCAGTCAGGTGTCTAACCAGGTCATCAGTGCTGCGGCGGATGGAGCTACCCTTTCGGCACATGCTTATGCTCATGGGGTATGCGCAAGGAGAACATCATGGCTACGTCTTACAGCACTCAGGCCAGAAGCGCAGTCACGCATCCTCAATCTTCCGTTCTCTGGTTCCTCTTTGTTCGGGACTCACACGGATGAAGAGATGACGCGGATGAAAACGGAACTGGACACGCTTAAAGCGGTGGGCCTGGAGAAAAGAAAGGAATTCCGTAGGAGATTCCGTCCTTACAATAGACGATCCTCCCAACAGAGGGTTCAAACCCCTCATTGGCAGAAAAATCAGGATCAGCAAGGCCAGCAAAAAACGCAGTATCGGGGCAGACGCTCCTCCAGAGGAGGAAGAAACCAGCAACAAGGCAACAATTCCGCCAAGACGCAGTCGAAACAATGAACACTCACTTCCCTTGTCGCCGTTCACCACTCCAGTGGGGGGAAGTATCGCAGATCATCTCGAAGAGTGGCGAGCTATCACAAAGGATCGGTGGGTACTAGCCACGTTGCAGAATGGGTACTCTCTACGTTTTCAACATCGCCCACCATCAATCCCTCCAGTTCCTCCGTCGTGTCGCCAGTTAAAACTCTTGCAGAAAGAGGTTGCCACCCTTCTCAGAAAGTCAGCCATCGAGAGGGTGCCAGTATCTCAAAGAGGAAAAGGGGTTTACTCAAGATATTTTTTGGTGAAGAAAAAAGGCCAAAAAGCAGAGTACAGACCCATTCTGGACTTGCGGTCACTCAACCTATCCATAAAAAAGGAAAAGTTTCGCATGTTGGCTCTCCATCAAATATATCCACATCTCAGGCAGGGGGATTGGATGTGCTCGCTGGATCTGCAAGATGCATATTTTCACGTTCCGATCAATCAGTATCACAGACAGTACCTGCGATTCCTAGTGGGATCCGCTCATTACCAGTTCAAGGTTCTACCCTTCGGGTTGAAGTCAGCCCCCAGAGTGTTCACGAAGTGCATGGCGGTGGTGGCAGCCGCACTGCGCCGCAGGGGCGTCTTCGTATACCCGTACTTGGACGACTGGCTGTTGAAAGGTCCTTCCCAGACAGTGTGAGGATTCATTTCTTGAGCTGTCTCGAGCTGTGTCACCGGCTGGGCCTGCATGTGAAGTTCGTCAAATCAACTTCACAGCCAACACAGAAAATACATTTTTTAGGAGCTCTGCTAGACTCCACGGTAGGAAAAGTGTTTCCTTCGGAGGAGAGACAGTGTTCCCTCATACAGAAATGCCAGCTGGTTCTGCGCAACAGAAAACTACCTGTGCGTCGGATTGCCTCCCTGCTAGGGTCGATGGCATCCTGCATCTTCCTGGTTCCCAATGCCAGACTACGAATGCGTCCTCTTCAGCAGGATCTGGAGGACAAGTGGGACCAGCAGACCGCTCGTTGGGACGAAAAAATAAGTCCATCAAACGCGGCTCGAGCTTCCATACCTTGGTGGATGAGAAAACAAAATTTGCAAGTCGGAGTTCCTTTCCATCAACCTCCGCCTGCTCAGACACTGATCACGGACGCCTCGCTGCAGGGTTGGGGAGCCCACATGGGTTCTCTCCAGACTCAAGGACTGTGGTCTCCAAAGGAGCGATCCTATCACATCAACATGCTAGAGCTGAGAGAAGTACACCTAGCCCTCAAAGCTTTCCTCCCCTCGATTCAGGCAACCTCAGTGTTAGTACAGACGGACAACACCACCACCATGTACTACCTGAACAAACAGGGGGGAACTCGCTCACGCACACTTTCCCTGGAAGCTCAAGCACTCTGGCATTGGCTCTTGGCTCGGTATCTGGCAGTCACAGCAGTCCACCTGCCAGGAGAACAGAACGTGAGAGCGGATGCACTCAGCCGTCACTTCGAAGACAGAGAAGACTGGGTGCTCAACGACGAGGTCGTCGAAGACATCTTCCAGACATGGGGTCGTCCCCACCATCGACCTCTTCGCGGACGACGAAAATGCCAAATGCCGAAACTTCGCCTCACGGTTCTACCGACCAGGATCGAAAGGGAATGCCCTTTTGATAGACTGGTCAGGGGCATTTGTGTACGCCTTTCCACCCCTTCCGCTGATCCCGAAGGTGGTGACCAAGCTGTCCCATTCGTGCACGAGGATGATACTAATTGCCCCGGACTGGCCGAGACAATGGTGGTACCCGGACCTTCTGCACCTATCAGAGTGTCCTCACAAGAGGCTGCCGTGCAGACCGGACCTGCTGTCCAAGATGAGCGGGAGGATTCATCATCCCAACCTTCCCTCACTGAACTTGGCGGCATGGCTCCTGAGGTCCTCCAGTATGGCCACTTAGGACTGCCGCAGGACTGCATGTCCATCTTGAAGGAAGCAAGAAGACCGTCCACGAGGCATTCGTATGCATGCAAGTGGAAACGGTTTTACATGTGGTGTATGCAGAACAATTGTAACCCAATCAAAGGTCAGGAAGAGGTCATCCTTCCTTACCTACTTTATCTGGCGAAAGCAGGTTTGAAGTTTTCTTCCATTAAGGTGCATTTAGCAGCTATAACTGCATATAGGCGTTCAGCTTCTCAACCTTCCTTCTTCCAGTTACAGGCTGTTAAGGATTTTTGCAGGGTTTAAAGAAGGTCTATCCTCCGGTACGACCTCCTTCACCACCCTGGGAGCTTAACCTGGTGCTATCAAAATTGATGGGTCCGCCTTTTGAATCCATACACAAAGCAACCTTACAGCATCTTTCTTGGAAGGCGGCTTTCTTGGTAGCGATCACGTCAGCTCGCAGAGTGAGTGAAATACAGGCGCTCTGCTCCAAAGAACCCTATACAGTCTTCCATCTTAACAGGGTTGTGTTGAGGACGCACCCCTCTTTCCTTCCAAAGGTGGTGTCGGATTTTCATGTGAATCAGACCATTTCTCTACCCACCTTTTTTCCCAATCCCTCCACTCCAGCTGAGAGGGCTTTGCATTCTCTGGACCTCAAAAGGGTTTTAAAATTCTATCTGTATCGGTCCAAATCTATAAGAAAATCTGATCAACTATTTGTTAACTATGGGTCGATCAGATCTGGGTTCGCAGCTTCAAAGCGCTCCATCTCCAGATGGATAGTTTCATGTATCAAGCTTGCTTATCAATTAGCGCAGAAGCTCCTGGGGTTTACTCCCAGAGCGCATTCTACTAGAGGAAAAGCGGCTACTACTGCTTTTCTTCAAAATGTGCCCATGTCTGAAATCTGTAAGGCGGCAACTTGGAGGTCCGTACATACATTTACGAGGCACTACTGTCTGGAATCAGACACCAGAGCAGACACCCAAGTAGGCAGGCCTCCTTGAGGAATCTGTTCAACAGCTGATTTCGGCTGTTATGTTTCTTTGTGTTGGGTCACTTTACTCTCATTTACCTGCAGGTGGTTGATGGGCTTGCTATTCTATTCAGTGCTTATGACTATTGATGAGGATCCCCTGGAAGAGAAGGATAAGTTACTTACCTGTAATCCTAGTTCTCTTCCAGGGGTATCCTCATCAAAGTCATAAGCAACCCACCCGCCTCCCCAGGTAAATGAGAGATTTCTAAAGTGTTAAAGGATATCTTTGTGCCCTGACCTTCAGGGTTATGCAAAGAACAACTGACCTAACTGTCACCCCTGAGGCATGATGGGAAGCTAGGGGTCATGGCTGCCTTAAAGGCACGGTGCCAGTTTTTGTTGAAAATGTTTTCATTTTCTATGCTATTGGTTTACAATGCAGCCTGTAGGCTAACAATGTCTACTTATTTTGCAGTTTTTACTATTTATGAGTATTTTGCTCATTAAAAAACCGAGTTCAAGTACTAATTGTCCTCTGGTGTTTTTTTATATTGGCAAAAGTAGTTTTTTATGTGTGTAATTACATTGTTTAGCCTCCTATTGAGAGCTGCATTGGTATGAGAAAAAATGATATATGTATATGCATATATGTAGAGCTGTATATATGTGATTTCCATATATAATTTTTATATTTCCGGGGTCCCCGCACGTGGGCGGGAATATTCAGTGCTTATGACTTTGATGAGGATACCCCTGGAAGAGAACTAGGATTACAGGTAAGTAACTTATCCTTACTGGTAAGGGTACACTTAGCATGAATACATTAGGCATAAACCATCAGTAGCAATACCCAGCATAGCACCTTATGCATACAATCATCAGTAGTGCACTAGAGTAAATACTGGTAACGTGCACACACTAGAAAATCACCATACACAGTAGTGCACTTCAAAACACCTGTCGCAGTGTAAAGGCAAAAGTATGCGGTAAAAACCATAACAACAGTGCACCGCAATAACCACTTATAAGGTGCGCATACTACTATATGAGCACCACACCCAGCGCAATACCTGCACTTTTCTTGAGGTTATCGGGTGTGTTCCCCGTAGGCTTCTGGGCCACGTGCCCGCCTATAACAGGGACTGCGGCAATTCTTGCCAGGGGGGGGGGGCTTTGTCGAGGATTCACCCCGTCCTTGAGCCCAACACCGGGCCCCACAAGTAGGTCCAACCATGAAGGGGAGGCCACCCCTGTTGCTGAGTTCGGGTGTGGAACCCTCACTGAGTCCCACACCTAGTGCCCAACAGGCGGCGGCTGCCCACGAACGTGTGGCGCAGTTGCCGCAACCCGGCCGTGTCAGGAATCTGGCCGTCAGCCTGCTGACAGTGCGGCCCACAACAGGAATCCCGCGGGAGGCAGGGTACCTCACGGAGGACAACACCTCCTCGGTGCCCGACCAGGCGGGACACAGGTTTTGGTCCTTAGGTCGTGACTGCATATCCGGGACACTCTACAGCAGTGGCAACTTCCGGTTTGGAGCCCTCGCGCTCCTAGAGAGGAGCGGGGCTACCCTCGGCTCATGCTGGTTACCAGGCCTCCTTTCCCCAGCCTTGGGCCGTGTCGGGAGACATAGATGCGGCTCCGTTCCCGCCTGCTCCTCGCCCCGAGCGGCACACGCACTGGAGGTTTAGGGAGGGTAGAGCACTTCCACGTCACAGCTCTTCCCTCCGGAGCAATTTCCAGCACCCGCTCTGCGCCTCACCAGGAAACTCTCCTCACGGCGTGAATGCACACTGCGCCCGCTGCTTTTGGAGATGGAGCCCACTTCTCGGGCTCAAACAACAAGATTAGGAAGCGCCCACCATGCGCTTCAGGTAGCAGGGTGAAACTCTAGGGCTCACCACACGCTGAGCCTCAAAATCACACAGGGCAGAGCTGGGCCCAGGCAGGCCAGCTCACAGGGCCCTCCAGCAGAGAGCAAGTCCTTCATGGCGGTTCCTCCTAGCGCCCAGCAGTCCTCCAGTAAGCACCAGTTCAGTGAGTTCAACAGACATGGGGTCACAGCCCCAATATTTATACCACCAAGTGTCTTTGTTCTTCCCCTTGGCACAGGGCTCTGTGCCCAGTCCAAACCAGTTCTAGGGGAGCACTTACACACATCTTTTCAAGTGCACAACCACCTCTATTGTTAGTGTAGGCCCTGGCCCCAGACACACCACAGGGGGGCGGAGCCATCATAGTGGAAGGCAGGCACAGCCCTATTCAGGTTCAGGTGCTACTCCTCCCACCACTCCAAATGCAGATCTGGCCTACTCAGCCTAGCGCTGACTCACCCAGACCCTCTGGAGCCACTGCACCTCCCCAGCCCCTGTCACTCCAAGGCCAGACAGTCAGTACACAACAGGCAGGCACAAAGACACATAGCACACAGAAATGCCTACTTCTAAAAGTGGCATTTCTAAAATAGTGACAATAAATCTGTGAACACCAGTACGCAGCATTTATCACCACTATTCCAAACATACCAAGCTTGATCACGCTACTCCTCTCATGTCAGGAATTACCACTGAAGCACATATCAGGGAATCCCCAATGCATTCCTATGAGAGGGCAGCCTCACAGCAGTGAGAAACCAAAAAGGCTGTTTGTCACTACCAGGACACGCGACACAGTTAAGGCACATGTCCTATCTTATACCTACACCGCACCCTGCCCATAGGGCTAGCTAGGGTCTACCTTAGGGGTGACTGATATGTACTAAAAGGGGAGTCACGGACGTGGCAACCACTTTATGTGCCACGTCACAGCGGCAGTAAACTGCGCACGCAGGCCCTGCAATGGCAGAGGCCTGAGACAGGTTTGAAAGGCCACTTTGGTGGATGGCGCAAGCAGCGCTGCAAACCCACCAGTAGCATTTAATTTACTGGCCCTGGGTATATGAGATACCACTGTACAAGGGACTGATAGGTGTATTAAATATGCCAAACAGGTGTAGACCAATCTTACCAAGTTTTCCATAGAGAGCACATACACTTTAGCACTGAACAGCAGTGATAAAGTGCCCAGAGTCCTAAAACCACCAACAACAGGTCAGAAAAAATACCGGAGGAAGGCAAAAAGTTTTGGGATGACCCTGCAAAAAGGGCCAAGTCCAACACGCATCATGTCGCAAGGAGTTACAGATACGTCAGTATTTCTGACGTATCTGTAGGTGCAAAAATGATGCATTGCTGGAGTGTGTCACAAAAGTGACGCAACTCCAGCAATGGGTCATTACACATGGGCAAGTCCCATGTTAAATGTTCCTGTGTCAGTCTTATGCCTGTCATAAGCCAGGTGTAAGATATTGATGCATTTGCGTCCTAGAAGTGGCGCAGTGAAATCGAATAGATTTCACTGTGTCACTTCTACTTCACTTCTACGACCCTTTCTTGCGTTGGATCGCCCCCCCCCCCCCTGCATACATTATACCTGGCGCAGGTATAATGTGGTGCAGGGGTTTTCAAACTGACGCATCTAACTAGATGCGTCACTTTGTAAATATGGCGCAACATGGCGCATTGTTTACACTCCTTGTGCGTCACAAAAAGTGACGCACCGGCGGCGCAAAAGTAACGCAAGGGCCCATAAATAAGCCCCATACCATTTTACTAAACCATTTGTTGTGATTATGAGCAGGTCTTCACCGAGCTGTGCATGTAATTACCTTTATTCTTAATAGCGTGTCTGTATGTTTACAGAACATTGTGTATACTCATGTGAAAAGAGCTTAAACGTTTTTATATTTCTTAGAATTCTATGTCCATAATGCAAATATTTGTGTAGCATTTGGATCTTATCCAGCCAAAATCTATTTTACAGGTTTCAGTTCCCTAATATCAGAGAAGGCTTCCTACTCTTGATTCCACCTCATGCCTCTTTCTAACACCACCCTACACTTCCTGTCTCTTTTTCTCGTGAATACCACTGATCTCTGGTCTTTATTCCAAAGCATAACTCTTTCTTTCACCACCAAACACCTCCTGTCTCTTTATCTCCTGAATACCACGATTGCATATTCTTGATTCCGCCTCTTCTCTCTTTCTTCCACCACCAAACACTTCCTGTCTCTTTATCTTGTGAATACCATAGATATATGGTCTTTATTTCAAATGATACCTCTTTCTTCCACCACCAAACACTTCCTGTCTCTTTATCTCGTGAATACCATGGATATCTGGTCTTTATTCCAAATCATACTTCTTTCTTCCACCACTAAACACTTCCTGTCTCTTTAGCTCGGGAATACCATGATTGCCTATTATTGATTCTATCTCATGCCTCTTTCTTGCACTACCAATCACTTCCTGTTTCTTTATCTTATGAATACGGATCTCTGATCTTTATTCCAAAGCATACTTCTTTCTTTTCCACCAAACACTCCCTGTCTCTTTATCTCATGAATATCACAGCTCTCTGGTCTTTATTCCAAAGTATACCTCTTTCTTCTACTACCAAACACTTCCTGTCTCTTTATCTCCTGAATACCACGATTGCCTATTCTTGATTCCGCCTCTTCTCTCTTTCTTCCACCACCAAACACTTCCTGTCTCTTTATCTTGTGAATACCATAGATATATGGTCTTTATTCCAAATCATACCTCTTTCTTCCACCACTAAACACTTCCTGTCTCTTTATCTCGTGAATACCATGGATATCTGGTCTTTATTCCAAATCATACTTCTTTCTTCCACCACTAAACACTTCCTGTCTCTTCATCTTGGGAATACCATGATTGCCTATTATTGATTCTACCTCATGCCTCTTTCTTCCACTACCAATCACTTCCTGTTTCTTTATCTTATGAATACAACGGATCTCTGATCTTTATTCCAAAGCATACTTCTTTCGTTCACCACCAAACACTTCCTATCTCTTTATCTCATGGATACCACAGCTCTCTGGTCTTTATTCCAAAGTATACATCTTCCTTCCACCACCAAACACTTCCTGTCTCTTTATCTCCCGAACTCCAAGGTTGCCAGTTCTTGATTCCACTCCTATCTCTTTCTTCCACCACCAAATACTTACTGTTTCTTTCTTTTGAATATTAAGACTTCCTAGTCTTGATTCCACCTCGTACCTCATGCCTCTGACTTCCACACATTAGTCTTCCTATCACTTTATCTCAGTCTTGCAGGCTGTTGTGTTCCTTACTTCCTTTCTTTGTCACACTTTCCTAGCAATCTTTTTCTCCTTCTCCCTTTTCTTGGCACTTTTTCTCTGTGGATAAAATATAACTCCTGGTTCCTAAAAAAGAGTGCCGGTATCCGTCAGCTGCAGCCACTGGCACAAATGAAGCGCTACTTGCATCCTTAACCCATACCACTTACCTCGAGGAACATAGTGCCTCTTTCAGTGTTACTGAAGAATGGTGGGCTCTCAGCAGTGCCTGCTGCTTCTGGTGATTCCCTGTCTGTGCATTAAGTCTCCCCCTTCCAGTGCCTGCCTAGCTTTCCTTGCCCTGAAATGAATGCACCTTCAGTATGGAATGATTCCGTTAGTACTAGCTAGAAATACCATGTCTGCTTTAGGTAGTTCATTGTTCATCTTGGTGTCTCTGTGTCACTCTCCATTGCAGGGGTTGGATTTCCCTGAGAAGAGCTGCCTCTGCCAGTAATCAGTCCAGAGTCCTATGCGTCCCTTCCAGCTGCGACAGCAGGAGTTCCCCATGCCAGTGAGTATTTCAGCTTATTTTCTGCAAGGTACTGTTTGCACTCTGGATACAGATGTTGGTTTTGTGAAGGCTTATAATCAATGCAATAAATATGTTTTAAGAAGTGAGCACCGGTCATTTGGTAGACCTGATGCGATTATAGGGAATATTCTCAAAGTTAAATTAACATGTGTAAATTTACTCACAGATAAATCTACTCCTGTACTTATGTAAATGTACAGTTTGTTGCTACTCACCACTTCAAGGGCAGATTTACACCTAAGTTCAGACTTACATGTCTCCACCCTCTGATTTTAGAGGTTGGATACATCTTACACTGAATTCATGAGTGTTAAGTTACTATTAGTAACTTTTCATAACTGTGGTAAAGATCTCCCTATGAGAAAGTACAGAGAAAATTAATAAATGTATTAATTAAAAAAAAAATCAAAACATTTTAATGTAAGATACTTAAAAATATTTTTTAACATAGAACTAATTTAAAAAAAGTTACATCACATTAACTAATCATGATAAGTATTTCTTAAATAATTAACTAATTTAAATAAACAAATGTGTTTTATGAATATTACTTTTTAAACAAAATTTATAAAATCCTACCCTTACTAGCATTTTTATTTGTAATCAATGTTTTGTACATTTAATTGGAAATGACGGGGCATATTTATGAGAAAATGATGCAGCAGGTGCCGAAAGCCATCTTGCTGCACTGAGCTGCTTCATTAGGCAAGTGCAGGGATGTGTCGTATTTACAGCAATATGACGCATCCCTGTGCTTTCCTCTGCACTGGTGGACAACTGGCTGCCTAGCGCCAATGCAGGTATCTTTGCACCATGGGGAAAAGTGCCTGCGTTGCAGGGATGATTGTTTATGTACAGGAAAGGACGCCTTCCTGCACATAAACAATCATTGATGGCGTTTTCCTCCTTCTTTGTGTGCTGCAGAATGCCGCACACATAGAAAGAGCAAAAAAACGAGGAGAAATAAAGGTATTTCTCCTCTTTGCGACACTTTTATGCCTCCCCTGGGGAGGCGTAAGAATCTGACGCATTCCCAGGTTTACTAAACCTTGTAAATCTGGGAATGCGTCAGAATCCTTGGTTGTTATGTGGGAACACCCATGGAATGCCCCTTTCACGCAAAGTAATGAGTGAAAGGGGACCATATTTACAGGGCCATGAAAAGCCATGCAAGGTGGCTTTATGTGGCCTTGTAAATATGGGCAGGCAAACTGCGCCTCCGAAGCGTCATAAAAGTGATGCTCTATGGGCGTTAATGTGCCGCAGGGGCATTGTAAATATGCCCCAAAGTGTTTAGTAAAACGTGGTATCAGAATGCATCTTGTCATGTCCCCCCTGGCGCGATCTGGGTTGGGGGATTAAGACCCCTTGAATCCTGAGGGTCCCTAGGGGCCAACTAGCCCACCAGGTACCTCCAGTAAGCCCCACACAGCTGGATTGCTGAGAGTGATCTGAGGCCACGCCCCGTTTTTACACCACTCTGCAAACGCGCCTCCTGCCGCACTGCTGGTGGGGCAATGAGGTCCTCTTGTGTCCTGAGGACCTCAGGACTAAAGTGGAAGCTTCCAAGAAGCAAAGCAGTGTTTGCTATGGCAGGGCGGGAGCAGTGCTCCCGCCCTGCCATAGCAAACGGCAATGTCCCGGGGGTGGGCACCCCGGGACATTGCAAGAGTGTCCCCAGGGCCAAGGAGGGCTTCAGGAGGGGGCCGTGGGGCCCCCCTCCCAACATTCAGATAGCCCCGGGGAGGTGGTGGTCCCCGGGGCCAGGGGGTCTGCAACGGACCCCCGTATTTAAATAATTAGTGCCCCGGGGAGGTGGTGGTCCCCGAGGCAGTGTGGGGAGGCAGGAGCCCCCCCCACACACTTTTCACAATTGAAGCCCCGGGGAGGTGGTGGTCACTGGGGCGGGCTTGTGAGGCCCCCCTGCCCTAAATTATCAATGCCCCGGGGAGGTGGCGGTCCCTGGAGCAGCGTGGGGGGGCAGGAGCCCCCCCACGCATTTTGTTTTTCAAGCCCCGGGGAGGTGGCGGTGCGTGCCCCCGCACATAATGCATGAAGCCCCGGGAAGGTGGTGGTCCCCGGGGCAGCGGGGGCCCCCACGGGCCCCCGCTAATTTATTCCACATTGCCCTGGGACCTGGCCCACCCGGGGGCTTATAGTAAACGAACCGCGGGAGCCTGCGCTTCAATTTTTATTTTATTTTCTCGGCCGGATTCGCGCACCCAGCGCGAATTCGGCCGATTGTTTTTTTTTAAAAACGCTTTTTTTTGGCCTTGGGGGGTCCTTGTGGGACCCCTGAGCAGGCCTAGGGGGTCAGGGTGTTTCTACTCTGCCCCCTTTTCTTGTTTTTTATGCTTTTTACAACTGTTTTTCTGTGACTCGGTTACTGAGTCACAAGATGGCTGCCAACACTTCCTGGTTTGGAGTGTTGGCAGCCAACCAGAATGAAGCTCGTGCTTGGGAGGGTTCGTAAATCCTCCTCGGTGCTCAGATATATACATTTTAATTTTTTTAATTTCTCAGCAACTACTGAACGGATTTACTCCATTTAAAGCAAAGAGTGCACTCTGGAACAACAGCTACCTCTCTGCCAAATTTGGTGTAATTCCGTTCAGTAGTTCGGGCTGAAGCCACGACATAAGTTCCTATAGAAATTAACATGGGGAAAACGCCTTTGGGGACCCCCTTTTTTCTAGGCCCCTGCTTGACGAATCACCCCAAAACTTATAAGACAGGAGCTGACCCGAGCGCCCCATTCGTTTTGAAAATTTTGCGAAGATTCGTCAAACGGCGCCAAAGATATTGGCAAATCAAAAAACGCTTTTCCTATGGAAAATAGGTCCTAACTATAACTACCTACTGGTATATATATATAGAATGCTTAGTCAGTGGGCGGAATGTAACTTGGAATCTTCAAGAAAGCTTGTACAGATTTTAGTTAAATATGCAGAAAGTGACCAGTTTGACTTACAAAAAAAGATTGATGAACTAAATGAGGAAATTAACAAACTGGAAGTCACCAACACAATCACCCAATATCGGGAAGATATGTCCACAAGATTACAGAAAGAAGAGGAGATCATCAAAAAAAGAAAAGCTTTCAAGTTCCAGCGTGACAAGCTGGACTATGAGAACGGACAAATCTTTACGTTCTCAAGGAAATACGATTCTTTGAAAGCTGGGAGAAAAGGTGCTCAAAGACAGGAGCTGAATGCTAGTACGAGCACAAGTGTCCAAGTCTTCACTTCCACATCTGATATAAGTTCTGCTGTAGAGAGCGAATCAGAATCGGAGCAGTTCAGAGGGGGTCCACGTCCGGGGTTTTCAAAGCTCTCCCTGGCGGAAGAGCTAGACTTCCTGAGACAAGACAGACGCCAAACCTTACTCCTGAGGATTCAAAGCTCGAAGCAAAACAGAGACGAAACAAAAAGCGGCGGGAAAGACGGAAGCAATGCCGCAAACTACAAAAGCAACAAGAAACCAGCGAACAACAAGTGGAAGCGCAGATAAACAGAGACACCAACGATACAAATACAATAATAAACTTGTCACCGGTAACCCTGAATGAAGCTGAAGTACAACTATTGTCGTTGGGGTTATCTTTCTGCCCGGAGAGCAACTTTAATTATGCTCAAATGCGCATAGACGTTTATAAGTTCATTCGAAAATTAAAGTTGCAAAAATACCATCTCCTCCAAAACACAAACAACAACAGTCAAGCCATGACTGAACACACTTTCGCACCAAGTCCAAGTATGATGTTGAATTATTAAGTAATCTACAGCAATTGCAGTACGACAATATAGCAGAAACAGGTGAATTAGCCAACCAATTGCCCAACACCTTTGGAACTGTACGTACGAATTTTAAAACAAAATCAACATTTCAGCCAATCATGTTGCGAGATTCACTCGACATTTTCAATGATTATGTAACCTCAGAAGTAAAAAAACTCAATCATCAAATATCACGCACACGAAATAGATACAACCATCAAAATCACAAATATCATTAATTGATAAAGAAACTACAAGGCAATGATCAAATCATCATAAGCAATTCTGATAAAGGAGGTAATATAGTAATTTGGCCAAAAAGGGACTACATGGAAGAAGAAGCAATGAAGCAATTAAATGATCGAGAGTGCTACAAAAGGAGCAACCTCCAGATACCTCAGGCTTCTTGGAAGGAATTTCACTCCAAATTACTAGCTTGGAAAAGTGCTGGTCTCCTCAGTATGGATGAATACAGATATCTGAAGAACGATCATCCAATCATGCCTGTGATTTACTTTATCCCAAAAATCCATAAACATGCCACCAGGCCACCTGGAAGACCAATTATTTCAGCACGAAAAAGCCTCCTAGAAAATGCCTCCCGATATATCGATTTTTTCTTACAGGAACATCTACGATCACTGCCTTCATATATTCAAGATACCAGTGACTTTCTCAGAAACATTAGCAAGTATACATGGGACTCAGATTATTTACTAATGTACCTAGATGTTACATCATTATATACCAGTATTCACCATCAGGATGGTATAAAAGCTACAGAATATTATCCGGGTTCAAGACCAATGTATCTGTATCAACATAACAAAATGTAAGTCAGTATGATCTTATTTTGTCTAGAAAACAACTATTTCATGTTCCAAAATCAGATATTTCAGCAAATTCGGGGAGTTGCAATGGGGGCGTGTTTTTCACCTAGCTATTCCTGCCTCCATATGGGATGGTGGGAGGAATTGGTCCTCAAAGTGGATTACAAGAAAACACTGGATGAACATGTTATTGCTTGGTTAAGATATATTGACGATTTGCTTGTGATATGGTGAGGTACGGAAGAAAGTGCACTTAAATTCATTTCAGAAATTAATGTTAACACCCTTAATTTGCACTTTACAGCCACCATAGGTAGACAGTCAGTGTGCTTCCTAGATGTAGAGATATTCATAGCTGATCATAAAATCGAAACAAAACTACATCGCAAACAGACATCCGGCAATACCATATTGCATGCCACAAGTTACCATCCCAAACATTTGATACACAGCATCCCCTACGGGGAAATGCTAAGAATCAGATGAATATGCAGTAATGACATTGACTTAGTCAGGGCCCAAAATGACAGCAAAACCAGGTTCTTGGCCAGAGCGTATTCTGAAAAAACAATTGACATTGCTAATAGAAAAACCGGAGTTCTAAATAGATCAGAATTGCTGGCCATCACTGCCTGTAAAATGGCAAATATACCAACAACACAACATCAAGACCTGAATACTAGGTTAATTCTTACGTATAATAAACAACAAAATGTATTGCGTAAGATAATTAACAAGAACTGGCCCATTGTCTTAAACGATCCAGTATTAGGTGATGTTCTGCCTAGAAATCCAAGCATCACGTTTAGAAAGGCAAGTTCCATGAGGGATGCCTTAGTCAGTAGCAGCCCGGAGGTCAAAACAGTAACTAATTGGTTAACACAAAGGAAGGGGTTCGTCAAATGCACTACTTGCCGTGCATGTAGGTTTGGCATCAACAAGACAACCTATAAAACACCATTCAGCGACGAGCCCATCACCATCAAGAAGTTTCTTACGTGCAAAACAGAGTATGCGATATACGTGTTGGAGTGCTCTTGTGGATTGCAATATGTGGGCAGCACAAAATTGCAAGTCCACAAGAGAATACTCCAACATCTGAGGGCAATCACCAACTCAGAGCCACCATATCCAATTGCGCATCATTTTAAGGACATCCACAACAATAATTTAGAACATTTTAAATAATTTGACGTGGACTCGGTCCCCATCTTAAGACGAGGGGCAACCGGGAAGCTCAACTAAGGAAGCTTGAAACACGTTATATCATTGAGCTCGACACCAAAATCCCACAAGGTCATAATTCCAGTGACGATTTCTTTACTTGCCTGTAACATCTAAGGGTAACTAGATTTCATACCAGTAAGGCAATACCACAAATATGTAATGTACATCAAAGATGCATGTCCCTTTGTTATGCAATTCGCTAAGTCCCATATTTTAAATTTCACTTATTCAAGTTAGCACTTTGTAAACATGGTAGTTCATTAGGGTGACACTGTAGGTTTTAAATGCACTAAGGCACTAGAAAATAAATACCAAACAAAGAGAAGTGATGTGAGCAGGCCCACTGGGGCTTTATTATTTGTGGTTAAAGTCACAAAGGACAGCACAGTTCAAATTAATGAGGTATAGGTACTATTAAATAAGTCCTTATACAAGCCAGTAATGTTATTCAAACATACTGTGTATTTAATGAATTGAATTGTATTTTATGTAATATGTAAATAATTTTTTATATATTATAAAAAATGGCTGTTCTTAACTGATATTTTAACTCCTTTTTTTATCGGATGTGATTATGCATATAATAACTTTGTGCAAAGACGATGCAAATGCTCTCAAAAGTATGTCTTCGCTGTTCATGCTAGTTTTGCACCACGTGTTTATGCACTTGTCACTTTAAAAATGGTAATTTACTCTGCAGACCCGTCATGTGATCAAGGCCAGTTGTGGCCGAAACGCGCCATGGCGGTGTAATGGCTGAATAAATCACTTTGCACCAGTAATTGGAGTTCGCATTTGTTTTTCCCGATTGAAGGGACTGAGAGGAAACGAAGACTAAAGTTATATATATATATATATATATATATATATTATCTACTGGCGGTCGCCCGTAGATAGTTATAGTTAGGACCTATTTTCCATAGGAAATCCGCGACATTCTATTTGAAATAACTCTTGCGTCGGTTGACGAATCTTCGCGAAATTTTCAAACTTTTGGCCCGCTCCGGTCCGCTCCTACCCTGAAAGTCTCAGGGTGATTCGTCAAGCGGGGGCCGAGAAAAAGGGGGTCCCAAAACGTGTTTTCCCCATTCATTTTCCCATAGGAAACTTTAGACACGGCTACAGCCCGAACTGCTGAACGGAATTACACCAAATTTGGCAAAGAGGTAGTTCTTGGTTCAGAAAGAACCCTTTTGTTAAATGATGTAAATCCGTTCAGTAGTTGCGGAGAAATTAAAAAAATAAGAGTCAAAAAATCAATTTCCCATAGGAAACTTTATGCAAGGCTACAGCCCGAACTGCTGAACGGAATTACACCAAATTTGGCAAAGAGGTAGTTCTTGGTTCAAAAAGAACCCTTTTGTTAAATGGTGTAAATCCGTTCAGTAGTTGCTGAGAAAATCAAAAGTAAAAACACATATATATCTGGGCGGAGCCTAACCACACATGTCATCGTGAGATCTGATTGGCTGTCAGCACTTCATCCTGGAATTGCTGGCAGCCATCTTGGGACCAATATAAATGATAGTACCCCAGTGAAATGCATTGTAGTGAATCGAAGATTTTGAGGGTTACCAAAAGGAGAACTATAAAGGGTGATAACAGACTTTAGTTACATTAGAATTCATTTGTTGATGGTACCATACTAATTTCAGGAATTGTGGTGTGTTCTAAGGTGATTTTACCCTGTGAAAAACCTTCTGCTGGGATATCATGAATCATGTTTGAGAGAAAACTATTTTCACATGCTTGTCCCATACAGTTTTGGAAGGTGCCCCAGAAGCTAAAATGAGAGCATATTTTCTGTAAATTCACATTATCTTTCTCAGTCATGTGAGAATGAAGTCTGACATTCTCAGTAAAACATGTACATCCAACAAGGGCAGAGACTGTCAGTTGATTCCTTTGTGTTCTACTGCAGCTTCCCAGAGTGTTCTAAAGAACAACTAGAGTGCTAACAGCCTTACTTATGACAAACGTATGGCCCACCTGAAGCCATCTTGATTGGAATAAACTGGTAACACTTAAAACATTTAATTTAAAAAGGAACAAAATGATGGGGTTCATTTTGTCATAGAAATTATGGTTAGTGCTGTAGAAAGAAAAATTAGGACATGTTTCAAGTGTGATCCCAAATATCTTCCTGTTATATTTCAACAGGAGCAGCCTGTCAGTTGATGCCTTTGTGTTCTACTGCAGCTTCCCAGAGTGTTCTAAAGAACAACTAGAGCGCTAACAGTCTTACTTATGACAAAAGTATGGCACACCTGAAGCCATCTTGATTGGAATAAACTGGTAACACTTAAAACATTTAATTTAAAAAGGAACAAAATGAGGGGGTTCATTTTGCCATAGAAATTATGGTTAGTGCTGTAGAAAGAAAAATTAGGACATGTTTTAAGTGAGATCTCAAATATCTTCCTGTTATATTTCAACAGGAGCAGCCTGTCAGTTGATGCCTTTGTGTTCTACTGCAGCTTCCCAGAGTGTTCTAAAGAACAACTAGAGTGCTAACAGCCTTACTTATGACAAAAGTATGGCACACCTGAAGCCATCTTGATTGGAATAAACTGGTAACACTTAAAACATTTAATTTAAAAAGGAACAAAATGAGGGGTTCATTTTGCCATAGAAATTATGGTTAGTGCTGCAAAAGAAAATTTAGTGCATGTTTTAAGTGAGATCTCAAATCCTCTTCTATTTCATTAGAAAATTCTGACATGCAGACTGAAACTATCACTTTCAATACCAGCAGTAGACTTCCAGTTAACTCCTTGGTGAGCAGTAGCTTTACTACAGTGATCTAATGAACAACTAGATTAATAACATTCTGAATTTATGGCAAATGTGTGACACATCTGAATGCCTTCTTTATGGAATCAAAGTAAAAAACTGAAAGCATTTCCTACTGAGGAGACTGCAGTAAATGAGGAAATTAGGAAACTTCATAACAAAGAAGTCTTCCAAGATGGCCACCAGTGAAAAAAGAGCCCAAATGTAGCACAAATATTACCCAGATGTAGCCCACATATAGCCCAATGACAAAAGTGTGCAAAACACTTTTTATTTTTTGTTTTTTTGCAGTTTTATGTAGTGCAGACTGGTCAGGTATTGGAGCGTTGCATCTTAAAACATGACCCCCTACACTACAAAAACACCACTGCACTACCCTAAACCCTAAAACACTACCCCAGCACGACCCCCTACACTACACAAGCACCACTGCACTACCCTAAACCCTAAAACACTACCCCCAGCATGACCCCCTACACTACACAAACACCACTGCACTACCCTAAACCCTAAAGCACTACCCCAACACCACTGCACTAACCTAAATCCTAAAACACTACCCCCAGCACGACCCCCTACACTACCCAAACACCACTGCACTACCCTAAAACATGACCCCCTACACTACACAAACACCACTGCACTACCCTAAACCCTAAAACACTACCCCCAGCACGACCCCCTACACTACACAAGCACCACTGCACTACCCTAAAACCTAAAACACTACCCCTGCACGACCCCCTACACTACACAAACACCACTGCACTACCTTAAACCCTAAAACACTACCCCCAGCACGACCCCCTACACTACCCAAACACCACTGCACTAACCTAAATCCTAAAACACTACCCCCAGGACGACCCCCTACACTACCCAAACACCACTGCACTACCCTAAAACATGACCCCCTACACTACACAAACACCACTGCACTACCCTAAACCCTAAAACACTACCCCCAGCACGACCCCCTACACTGCCCGAACACCACTGCACTGCCCTAAACCCTGAAACACCAGCCCCTGCACGACCCCTACACTGCCCAAACACCACTGCACTGCCCTAAACCCTGAAACACATACCCTAGCACTACCCCCTACACTGCCCGAACACCACTGCACTGCCCTAAACCCTGAAACACCACCCCCTCACGACCCCCTACACTGCCCGAACACCACTGCACTGCCCTAAACCCTGAAACACCACCCCCAGCATGACCCCTACCCTGCCCGAACACCACTGCACTGCCCTAAACCCTGAAACACTACCCCCAGCAAGACCTCCTACACTGCCCGAACACCACTGCACTGCCCTAAACCCTGAAACATCACCCCCAGCAAGACCCCCTACACTGCCCGAACACCACTGCCCTAAACCCTGAAACACCACCCCCAGCACGACCTCCTACACTGCCCGAACACCACTGCACTGCCCTAAACCCTGAAACACCACCCCCAGCACGACCCCCTACACTGCCCGAACACCACTGCACTGCCCTAAACCCTGAAACACCACCCCCTGCATGACCCCCTACACTGCCCGAACACTACTGCACTGCCCTAAACCCTGAAACACCATCCCCAGCACGACCCCCTACACTGCACGAACACCACTGCACTACCCTAAACCCTGAAACACTACCCCCAGCAAGACCCCCTACACTGCCCGAACACCACTGCACTGCCCTAAACCCTGAAACACTACCCCCAGCAAGACCCCCTACACTGCCCGAACACCACTGCACTGCCCTAAACCCTGAAACACCACCCCCAGCAAGACCCCCTACACTGCCCGAACACCACTGCCCTAAACCCTGAAACACCACCCCCAGCAAGACCCCCTACACTGCCCGAACACCACTGCCCTGCCCTAAACCCTGAAACACCAGCCCCAGCACGACCCCTACACTGCCCGAACACCACTGCACTGCCCTAAACCCTGAAACACCACCCCCTGCATGACCCCCTACACTGCCCGAACACCACTGCACTGCCCTAAACCCTGAAACACCACCCCCAGCACGACCCCCTACACTGCCCGAACACCACTGCACTGCCCTAAACCCTGAAACACCACCCCCAGCACGACCCCCTACACTGCCCGAACACCACTGCACTGCCCTGAACCCTGAAACACCAGCCCCAGCACAACCCCGTACACTGCCCGAACACCACTGCACTGCCCTAAACCCTGAAACAGCAGCCCCAGCACGACCGCCTACACTGCCCGAAAACCACTGCACTGCCCTAAACCCTGAAACACCAGCCCCAGCACGACCCCCTACACTGCCCGAACACCACTGCACTACCCTAAACCCTCAAACACCAGCCCCAGCATGACCCCCTACACTGCCCGAACACCACTGCACTGCCCTAAACCCTGAAACACCAGCCCCAGCAAGACCCCCTACACTGCCCGAACACCACTGCACTGCCCTAAACCCTGAAACACCACCCCCAGCAAGACCCCCTACACTGCCCGAACACCACTGCACTAAAGCCTGAAACACCACCCCCAGCAAGACCACCTACACTGGCCGAACACCACTGCACTGCCCTAAACCCTGAAACACCACCCCCTGCACGACCCCCTACACTGCCCAAACACCACTGCACTGCCCTAAACCCTGAAACACCACCCCCTGCACAACCCCCTACACTGCCCGAACACCACTGCACTGCCCTAAACCCTGAAACACCATCCCTCAGCACGACACCCTACACTGCCCGAACACCACTGCACTGCCCTAAACCCTGAAACACCACCCCCAGCATGACCCCCTACACTGCCCGAACACCACTGCACTGCCCTAAACCCTGAAACACCACCCCCTGCACAACCTCCTACACTGCCGGACCACCACTGCACTGCCCTAAACCCTGAAACACCACCCCCAGCACGACCCCCTACACTGCCCGAACACCACTGCACTGCCCTAAACCCTGAAACATCAACCCCAGCAAGACCCCCTACACTGCCTGAACACCACTGCCCTAAACCCTGAAACAACACCCCCTACACTGCACGAACACCACTGCACTGCCCTAAACCCTGAAACACCACCTCCAGCAAAACCCCCTCCACTGCCTGAACACCATTGCTCTGCCCTAAATCCTGAAACACTAGCCCCAGCATGACACCCTACACTGCCCAAACACCACTGCACTGCCCTAAACCCTGAAACACCACCCCCAGCACGACCCCCTACACTGCCCGAACACCACTGCACTGCCCTAAACCCTGAAACACCAGCCCCAGCAAGACCCCCTACACTGCCCGAACACCACTGCACTGCCCTAGACTCTGAAACACCAGCCCCGCAAGACCCCCTACACTGCCCGAACACCACTGCACTGCCCTAAACCCTGAAACACCAGCCCCAGCATGACCCCCTACACTGCCCAAAAACCACTGCACTGCCCTAAACCCTGAAACACCAGCCCCAGCACGACCACCTACACTGCCCGAACACCACTGCACTGCCCTAAACCCTGAAACACCAGCCCCAGCACAGCCCCCTACACTGCCCGAACACCACTGCACTGCCCTAAACCCTGAAACACCAGCCCCAGCACGACCCCCTACACTGCCCGAACACCACTGTACTGCCCTAAACCCTGAAACACCAGCCCCAGCACGACCCCCTACACTGCCCGAACACCACTGCACTGCCCTAAACCCTGAAACACCACCCCCTGCATGACCCCTACACTGCCCGAACACCACTGCACTGCCCTAAACCCTGAAACACCACCCCCTGCAGCACCCCCTACACTGCCCGAACACCACTGCACTGCCCTAAACCCTGAAACACCATCCCCTGCACCGCCCCCTACACTGCCCGAACACCACTGCACTGCCCTAAACCCTGAAACACCACCCCCAGCACGACCCCTTTACTGCTCGAACACCACTGCACTGCCCCAAACCCTGAAACACCACCCCCAGCATGACCCCCTACACTACCCGAACACCACTGCCCTAAACCCTGAAACACCACCCCCTGCACGACCCCCTACACTGCCCGAACACCACTGCACTGCCCTAAACCCTAAAACACCACCCCCAGCATTACCCCCTACACTGCCCGAACACCACTGCACTAAAGCCTGAAACACCACCCCCAGCAAGACCACCTACACTGGCCGAACACCACTGCACTGCCCTAAACCCTGAAACACCACCCCCTGCACGACCCCCTACACTGCCCAAACACCACTGCACTGCCCTAAACCCTGAAACACCACCCCTGCACAACCCCCTACACTGCCCGAACACCACTGCACTGCCCTAAACCCTGAAACACCATCCCTCAGCACGACACCCTACACTGCCCGAACACCACTGCACTGCCCTAAACCCTGAAACACCACCCCCAGCATGACCCCCTACACTGCCCGAACACCACTGCACTGCCCTAAACCCTGAAACACCACCCCTGCACAACCTCCTACACTGCCGGACCACCACTGCACTGCCCTAAACACTGAAACACCACCCCCAGCACGACCCCCTACACTGCCCGAACACCACTGCACTGCCCTAAACCCTGAAACATCAACCCCAGCAAGACCCCCTACACTGCCTGAACACCACTGCCCTAAACCCTGAAACAACACCCCCTACACTGCACGAACACCACTGCACTGCCCTAAACCCTGAAACACCACCTCCAGCAAAACCCCTACACTGCCTGAACACCATTGCTCTGCCCTAAATCCTGAAACACTAGCCCCAGCATGACACCCTACACTGCCCAAACACCACTGCACTGCCCTAAACCCTGAAACACCACCCCCAGCACGACCCCCTACACTGCCCGAACACCACTGCACTGCCCTAAACCCTGAAACACCAGCCCCAGCAAGACCCCCTACACTGCCCGAACACCACTGCACTGCCCTAGACTCTGAAACACCAGCCCCAGCAAGACCCCCTACACTGCCCGAACACCACAGCACTGCCCTAAACCCTGAAACACCAGCCCCAGCATGACCCCCTACACTGCCCGAACACCACTGCACTGCCCTAAACCCTGAAACACCAGCCCCAGCACGACCACCTACACTGCCCGAACACCACTGCACTGCCCTAAACCCTGAAACACCAGCCCCAGCACAGCCCCCTACACTGCCCGAACACCACTGCACTGCCCTAAACCCTGAAACACCAGCCCCAGCACGACCCCCTACACTGCCCGAACACCACTGTACTGCCCTAAACCCTGAAACACCAGCCCCAGCACGACCCCCTACACTGCCCGAACACCACTGCACTGCCCTAAACCCTGAAACACCACCCCCTGCATGACCCCCTACACTGCCCGAACACCACTGCACTGCCCTAAACCCTGAAACACCACCCCCTGCAGCACCCCCTACACTGCCCGAACACCACTGCACTGCCCTAAACCCTGAAACACCATCCCCTGCACCGCCCCCTACACTGCCCGAACACCACTGCACTGCCCTAAACCCTGAAACACCACCCCCAGCACGACCCCCTTTACTGCTCGAACACCACTGCACTGCCCCAAACCCTGAAACACCACCCCCAGCATGACCCCCTACACTACCCGAACACCACTGCCCTAAACCCTGAAACACCACCCCCTGCACGACCCCCTACACTGCCCGAACACCACTGCACTGCCCTAAACCCTAAAACACCACCCCCAGCATTACCCCCTACACTGCCCAAACACCACTGCACTGCCCTAAACCCTAGAACACTACCCTCAGCACGACCCCCTACACTACCCGAACACCACTGCACTACCCTAAACCCTAAAATACTACCCCCAGCACAACCCCCTACACTACCCGAACACGACTGCACTGCCCTAAACCCTCAAACACTCCCCCAGCACGACCCCCTACACTACCCAAACACCACTGCACTGCCCTAAACCCTAAAACACTCCCCCAGCACGACCCCCTACACTACCCAAACACCACTGCACTGCCCTAAACCCTAAAACACTACCCCCCGCATGACCCCCTACACTACCCAAACACCAATGCACTACCCTAATCCCTAAAACACTACCCCCCGCATGACCCCCTACACTACCCTAAACCCTAAAACACTACCCCCGCACGACTCCCTACACTACCCAAAGACCACTGCACTACCCTAAACCCTAAAACACGACCTCCTACACTACACAAACACCACTGCACTACCCTAAACCCTAAAACACTACCCCCTACACTACACAAACACCACTGCACTACCCTAAACCCTAAAACACTACCCCCAGCAGTACCCCTACACTACCCAAACACCACTGCACTAACCTAAACCCTAAAACACTACCCCCAGCAGTACCCCCTACACTACCCAAACACCACTGCACTACCCTAAATCACTACCCCCAGCACGACCCCCTACACTACCCAAACACCACTGCACTACCCTAAACCCTAAAACACTCCCCCAGCACGACTCCCTACACTACCCAAACACCACTGCACTACCGTAAACCCTAAATCTACCCCCAGCATGACCCCCTACACTACACAAACACCACTGCACTACCCTAAACCCTAAAACACTACCCCCAGCACGACCCTCTTCACTACCTAAACACAACTGCACAATTTGTTACAGGCGTTGCAACGCAGGCCTGTGGTGCTTACTGGAAGTACCTAGTGGGCTAGTTGGGCCCCAGGGACCCTCAGGATTCAAGGTGACCTAATCCCCCAACTTAAAACGCACCACGGGGCGCGTTTGCACAGTGGTGAAGGGAGGGGGAAGGGCCTCAGGTGACATGTGCGCAAACACGCCCTGTGGTGCGTTTTAAGTTGGGGAATTAATTCCCTTTGAATCCTGAGGGACCCTGGGGGCCAACTAGCCCACCAGGTACCTTCAGTAAGCACAACAGAGTTGCGTTGCAGAGAGGTGAAAAAAGGTGCGTGGCCTCGGAACGCCTCTCTGCAACTCAGCTCTGTGGTCCTAACTGTAGGTACCTGGGGGGCTAGTTGGGCCCCAGGGACCCTCAGAATTCAAGGGGATTTAATCCCGCAACTTAAAACGCGCCACGGGGTGCGTTTGCACACATGTCACCTCAGGCCCCCCCCTCCCTTCACCACTGTGCAAACGCGCCCTGTAGCGCGTTTTAAGAGGTAGTTTTAATCCCCCTGCCCTATTATGTACTAGGGACTTGCAGAGGAGGTCATGCTAATCACAGGGGTACCCCAACGCATAGTGTTCCCTAGTGTATGTAGGTGTTTTCACTGTATTCTAAGTGTCTTTTAGCATAGCACTGGCTCTGGTTAGTCAGAGTCAGTTACCACCAGTACCCGTCTGAAAAAGTTGTGGGCACAGGATGATTTTGCAACAAGGCCTCTTTCTGCTCCTCTGTTGGTTCTTTCTGCACATCTTTTGCTTCTTTCTGTGCGTTTTTTCTTCTTTCTTCACATGTCCTACCTCTGTAGGCCTAGTTAGAAACTAGCATTTAAAAAAACCTTTGATATTCACTTAAAAAATCATAGGTTTCAGGCACGTTATAGTTAGAAATTAGCATTTAAAAAACCTTTGAAATTCACTGAAAAAACCATAGGTTTCAGACACGTTATAGTTAGAAATTAGCATTTAAAAAACCTTTGAAATTCACTGAAAAAACCATAGGTTTTAGGGACAGTTATAGTTAGTTGGACATTTCACTCGTACAAAACCATAGAAATTCCCCCGTTATAGTTAGTTCAGCTAACTATAACTCGCGCCCGCAATGCACTGCTGATGACGTCACATATTACATCACTCATGACATGGTCAGTGACATCACTGATGACATCACTGATGACATCTCAAATGACATCACTGATGACATCATCCATGTGATAATTTCATGCATCTTCTCACACCCTAATATAACTTTTGATACACCCACTCTAAATTACAGACTGCCATTCTCAAAACCATAGACACTCCAACACCAAAAACTACATACCCACTCACTGATTCTTAGGTCTACACACACATCCACTCACTCACCCGTACAGTCACTCATACTTAGTCACTCAGTACAGGACTATCATATGCACTCATACACCTATATAAACACTCACACACCGCCACTCATCCATAGAGGTACTCACACACCTAGTCAGTCATGCAAAAAACTTAATCACACACCCATTTACTCACCTATACAGTTATACACACACCAGCTCACTTACTCATACAAATACTAGCACATTCTTACGCTCTTATACAATCACTGATACAAGTACACACTCATCCATACAGCCACTCTCACAATCACACACTCTCACTTATAGCCATTTATATACTCCAACACACATATATACTGCCTTTCACATATGTAGTTACTCACACATGTACCACTGAGATATACATTCAATCACTAACACACCCATACACACACTCACCCACCCATACAGTCCATCACAGATGCACTCTTGAAACCATGCACCCAGTGAATCACCAACTCACACTTCTATGCACAGAGTCACACACACCCCACCCACACAAACACTCAGGCACCCATACAGATACTCAGACAATCAATCAATAACCCATGTAGACACTCATGTAGCTATTCAGAAAGCCATGCAGCCGCTCCGCTTACAAACCAACAGACAGACGGATACAGACATTCACACAGTTTAGTCACTAACCCATGCATTCAGTAAGATACATTTAATCACTCACTTGTAGAGTCAGTCACTCACGTACTAAATCATCCATTCAGACACTTATACACCCACTCATTCTTCAATACGCCTTTCCCTATATATATTAAACATATTTAAACTTTACAGAAACACACAGTCACTGGATGATGTCATCAGTGATGTCATCAGTGATGTCATTTGAGATGTCATCAGTGATGTCATCAGTGATGTCACTGACCATGTCATGAGTGATGTAATATGTGACGTCATCAGCAGTGCATTGCGGGCGCGAGTTATAGTTAGCTGAACTAACTATAACGGGGGAATTTCTATGGTTTTGTACGAGTGAAATGTCCAACTAACTATAACTGTCCCTAAAACCTATGGTTTTTTCAGTGAATATATATATATATATATATATATATATATATATATATACATAAAAACATATATATCTATATACTCCCGTTCATGGATGCACCCGTCGAGGTTCGGCAGCCTGGTGGGATCGTGTTGTTGAATTTATTTTGGCTCGCCTGAGCCGCCGCAGCCAGACTTTGTTGGCCAATGAAGGCCATGGATTATACAAATCCAGGATGCCCAGTAATTCTATGGACACCCGCGATACTTCTGAGGATTACAACCTGCGGCAGACGAGGGGTGTGAGCACAGTGATTGGTTCCTAACTGTACAAAGTAAAAAGACAATTCTGCTAAAATCGTGGAGAACATTGCCGTTTGCCCATTGGTCAGGACCCCACCAATAGGATCAACTGATGGGGGCCTTAAGCGAACCAACGCTGTGCTTACTGTTGCCAGTAGGTAGTTATAGTTAAGACCTAGTTTCCATAGGAAAAGTGTTTTTGGACTTGCCTATGTCGTTGGCAGCTTTTGACGGATCTTCACGAAGGTTTCCAAAAAAAGGTCAAATTAAGTTCTGTTTGACTATTGATCACTGCAGTTTTCGATTGATCGTGTCTGTGAGAGAAGGCGCTGCCGTCCGTTGCGTCACAGTTGCAAGCACAACTGCGAAGGGAGCAGGTAGACGCAGCCGCCACCACTGCCGCTTCCTTCCATCGCCCGGTGCGAAAGGGGAACGAGGAACGGGGAATGCAGTAGGGCACTGCAGGTTGGTATGCCGCCTGAAAAGCCCTGTCCCACCCCACTGTTGCCATTTATCGCATTTGGAGCAAACCCGGAGCCGGAGTGAGAGGGGAGCGTGGGACACGGCAGGACACTGCAGGAGGCTCCCCACCTGAGAGCCCTGTCTTACTCCGCCGTCACCATTCATCACATTCGGAGCAAGCCCGGAGCCCGAGGGTGAGTTAAGCATGAGTTCTCCCGAAGGCGGCACTCCTGGACGTTCTCGAGCCCTTCCGAGCACGGCGGCCTTAGTGGCCTGTCGCTGAGTGTGAGCCCAGGTCCCTGCTGAGGCAGCCCAGTTAGTTCTGGGTGAGGCTTGTAGGGGCTCTGATGAGCTCCAGCTCGGATAGCTCCCCACAGCTCCTCATAACCCGACTTTTTCTTATTGCCGTTTCTACCCTCTATATTTGGATTTTATCTAGGTTCCACCTCCTTTCTATCAGACTTTAGTTTCTGGTTTTTTGGTTACATTTGGTTACAACCTGTGATAGTGGCTGGTGGAGACGGAGGTGGGGTTGCTCTTGACATATAGCTGGTGCTGCTCTTGACCATCTTCAGACCATTAATCGAACCATTAATTTACATTTAATCTACTTCCGCCAATCAGGTAGGGCAGGAGGTGGAGAAACATTTTCAATTTAAGGATTAAAGACCAATTTAAGACCAAGCCCAAAGGAAAAATTTACAAGGCCGGCAGAATTTCCTCACAACTGCCTCGGTGATAGGGCGACGTGCAAGGTGTGAAGTGAGGAGCTATCAGCCCCCTGCAATTAATTCCGCAAAAAGAGCAAAAGAGAAAAAATAAAGTCAGTGGGGGTAGAACTTTTTGGGCACCTAGACCGGGTAGCCTCTACACCAGCTACTCCTACTATATCAGTCCATTAAGCTACAACAGTTACATCAGCTAATCAAGCCACCACACCTGCCACTATATGAAGGTGGTGGTTATAACCTCACTCAAATCCACCTAGCACAAAACCACAGGATGAATTCTGGAAGAATGCGGGGAAGGCGCAAGCCCCCATCAAAAGGAAACAGGAGAGGGAAATTACATCAGGTGATCCAACTGTAAAACGGAGACCACAAAGGAAAACAAGTGGCCCTGACACTGGTCCCCCCCTCCCCCCTGAGGACAAATAGCCTCACTTACGACTCGGAGCCGGATCCTGAGGTAGTGTTTAGCCCAAAGGTGCTACCCAGTCCCACCTGTGACGGCAATGTGGAGGCAAATCAACACATGGTGAAAGATAAGAATAAAAAAGACAGCGAGCCAGTGGACTGGGCAAAATCATCCAAGATAACAGATTACTTTTGCCAGATAGGCAAACACGACGGTATTCCCCAATCAATCATGAACGATAAGTCCTGTCCAGAGAAGGGGAAGGAAAAGGATTGTTTTAGCCCAGAGCGGGAAAGTTTCCCATGTTCTCTTCTATCTCTCAATCTATTTACTTCCCAAAATGTAATACTACATAACTGGTTATCTGGTCATGAGCCCGGAGATATGGAGCCGGTCAGCATGATAGCCGCAGGCCCGGAGGGATGCTTACAGGAAGGTGCACCTAAGCTTTTTGCATTTCCTGAATTTGTACCAAATGCTGATGTGGTCCCCACATTGCCAGACTTGCCTAATAGGGACACTCAGGAAGCGATTGTGGACAAAGAGCTAGTAAAGAAGGCGCAGACAACCAATCCTCGTGACAACTCTCCAAAGTTGTGGTCCGCCGTTCTGAACTCATTGCAAGCAACAGTGTTGGCCCTAACTCACCATTCTAATAAAATGGACATCCAGGTGGATTTGCTTAACACCAAGTGTTGGAAAGTGGATTATTGGTAGGGGCAAATGTAGGTCTGCCACTGGCAATAAGGCCACTAACACAGTATAGGGCTCAGAATAGGTCTTAGAAAATTATTCCTATGCTCAACCCTTGGTAACGTGGCTGCGAGCAGGCAGGCTTAACTTCAAAGACAGGCATGTAAAGCATTTAAAAACACAAATTCAGTAAATAATTAAAACACAACACAAAATAAAAATCCAACACCAATTTATAAAAATAGGAAATATTCTTACCTTTTAAATGACACCAAAACGAAAAAAAATCCACTGTAGGGAACCAGAATCAGTTTCTAGTGCTTAGAAACCAACAGTGCCCCTTTTAGTCATTTCGTTTGCTCTGACAGGGACACATTCACCTTTAGCAATTGTTCTGGAGGATCTCTCACCGCTCTTGTGCAGCCCCCTCCCGCAGGCTGGGTCCAGTTAGAACTCCTTCCTGAAGTTCTTCTTGCGGGTCCCAAAGTGTCCAACACACAATCCAAGGTTCTGGAATCTCCAAGAGGGTCCTTGAAAGTGTGAGACTTCAATTCCCACAATCCACTTGAACAAAATCCTTACAAATCCACTGGTAGTACTCTAGGTTTGGGATTCTTTGTGGTGATGTCCAGGTGAGCTCTGTTAACCTGTAGCTTGCAGGGAGTCCACTCTTTAGTCCTTTTACAGCAAAGTAATCCAAGGCTGTAGTTGCAGATGGTGCAGAAGGTGCAGTCCTTTGGAAATGCACATCAAACTTCCAGCATGGCCCGTCTTGCTTTCTTAAGTTTCAAGCAGCAGATATAAGGGGCTCTGCCCTTCTCAGATACTTATTCCAACTTCTCTGGGTCAAGCAGGAGGTCACTCCTGTCCAATGGGCTGCAGGGTTCCACCCAAAGGTCTGACCACTTCCTGCAGAGTGTGGCAAAATACTAACCCAGAAACCACTATTCTTCCAAAATTCAATATGTCAGAATTTTCAGCAGGGAGAGAAGAGCTGGCTAAACACACCCCCAGGATGGCTAATCTCCATAGTCTCTCCCCCTTGCATCTGCTCATTCCTTTCTTAAGCCTAGCATCTGGCTGTAGGTGAACAGTTTAAAGTTGTAAATGACTCTGAGGCCTTCTCTTTCCTTTGAAGATCATGGTTTACGACTCCTCCCCCTGCTCTGGCATTCCTGTGCCCAGCAACCTCTCCTCCCCGAGAGGCTTCCTAACCCCAGGGATCATTTATCACCTCTTCAAAGCAGCCAGGCTCACCCACTTATCTCTGACCAATCAGATTAGAGCAGAGCAGTACAGGGTTGACTTTTGGCTTACAGACAAAAAAAGCCTTATAACTTCTTGTCTGTACATTTTACAATAAATTCAACAATGCCATATTGTTGGATTTATCATTACCATTCTACTGAGTCCTTTAATCCTAGTTTTATGGCTTTTCTTTCTCCAGTTATTAACTAATAACCTTTTCCAATATTAACCTATGGCATGGGATTTGCAATGGGAAAAGTGACTTGGGCCATTTTTTCAGCACCAGGGCTTATAAAAACATATTTTATAAGTACTCTACATATATCTACAGGACCCCCACCCCAGGAACACCTAGGGGAGACTTTAGGGGTTCTGAATATGTAAAAATATTGCAGATCCTCCCTCTACAGTGCTCCTACCACCAAAGTCGATTTTGGGCAGCACTTTATCACAATGTGGGGAGTGAATTGTGCAATTTCACTTTACCCAGGGCATATAAAACTCATTTTATAAGGGTCCACCTTATAGATACCTGACCCCCCACCCCTGGGACACCTAGGGGAGACCCTGGGGGTTCATAATATGCCAAAACATTGTATGTTATCCATTTTTAAGTGCCCCAAACACCAAAGTTGTGTTTGGGCACAATTTGCTTTTTAAAAGCAGTCCTGTAGCCCAGAGCCACTTTTAAACATACCTCAGGCTTCAGCAGTGCACACATGCAAGTGCAGAAAGGTCTGCTGGCCACTAAACTGCCATGCCCTATTATATACTAGGGACTGATAGGTAGTTTCAATCCCCCTGCCCTATTATGTACTAGGGGGATACAAAAGGGGATGATGGACGGAACGTTTGAGCCAATCAAACACTCACCCCCAGTCAACTGATCTGGGTTTAATCCATCATCATTCTTTAGCTCACTCCACCACCCCAGTTCAGACATGGCCATATGCAAATCAGTCTGACCCTGTGCCTCATGGGAACAGTCCAGCCCGAACTGCCAAGCCATGTCTTCCCTGGACCGGAAACAAGCATCCTAGGACCGGTTTCTGGCATTTCAGCCGTCATCAGCCAGGCTTGCTTGAATCCAGTGGCAAAGTGAGCAAGGGACCCACGTCTGGGCATACCCCCGCCAACTTAGGGCGACCAAAGCGAGACAAAAGGGGATGATGGACGGAACGTTTGAGCCAATCAAACACTCACCCCCAGTCAACTGATCTGGGTTTAATCCATCATCATTCTTTAGCTCACTCCACCACCCCAGTTCAGACATGGCCATATGCAAATCAGTCTGACCCTGTGCCTCATGGGAACAGTCCAGCCCGAACTGCCAAGCCATGTCTTCCCTGGACCGGAAACAAGCATCCTAGGACCGGTTTCTGGCATTTCAGCCGTCATCAGCCAGGCTTGCTTGAATCCAGTGGCAAAGTGAGCAAGGGACCCACGTCTGGGCATACCCCCGCCAACTTAGGGCGACCAAAGCGATACAAAAGGGGATGATGGACGGAACGTTTGAGCCAATCAAACACTCACCCCCAGTCAACTGATCTGGGTTTAATCCATCATCATTCTTTAGCTCACTCCACCACCCCAGTTCAGACATGGCCATATGCAAATCAGTCTGACCCTGTGCCTCATGGGAACAGTCCAGCCCGAACTGCCAAGCCATGTCTTCCCTGGACCGGAAACAAGCATCCTAGGACCGGTTTCTGGCATTTCAGCCATCATCAGCCAGGCTTGCTTGAATCCAGTGGCAAAGTGAGCAAGGGACCCACGTCTGGGCATACCCCCGCCAACTTAGGGCGACCAAAGCGATACAAAAGGGGATGATGGACGGAACGTTTGAGCCAATCAAACACTCACCCCCAGTCAACTGATCTGGGTTTAATCCATCATCATTCTTTAGCTCACTCCACCACCCCAGTTCAGACATGGCCATATGCAAATCAGTCTGACCCTGTGCCTCATGGGAACAGTCCAGCCCGAACTGCCAAGCCATGTCTTCCCTGGACCGGAAACAAGCATCCTAGGACTGGTTTCTGGCATTTCAGCCATCATCAGCCAGGCTTGCTTGAATCCAGTGGCAAAGTGAGCAAGGGTCCCACGTCTGGGCATACCCCCGCCAACTTAGGGCGACCAAAGCGATACAAAAGGGGATGATGGACGGAACGTTTGAGCCAATCAAACACTCACCCCCAGTCAACTGATCTGGGTTTAATCCATCATCATTCTTTAGCTCACTCCACCACCCCAGTTCAGACATGGCCATATGCAAATCAGTCTGACCCTGTGCCTCATGGGAACAGTCCAGCCCGAACTGCCAAGCCATGTCTTCCCTGGACCGGAAACAAGCATCCTAGGACCGGTTTCTGGCATTTCAGCCGTCATCAGCCAGGCTTGCTTGAATCCAGTGGAAAAGTGAGCAAGGGACCCACGTCTGGGCATACCCCGCCAACTTAGGGCGACCAAAGCGATACAAAAGGGGATGATGGACGGAACGTTTGAGCCAATCAAACACTCACCCCCAGTCAACTGATCTGGGTTTAATCCATCATCATTCTTTAGCTCACTCCACCACCCCAGTTCAGACATGGCCATATGCAAATCAGTCTGACCCTGTGCCTCATGGGAACAGTCCAGCCTGAACTGCCAAGCCATGTCTTCCCTGGACCGGAAACAAGCATCCTAGGACCGGTTTCTGGCATTTCAGCCGTCATCAGCCAGGCTTGCTTGAATCCAGTGGCAAAGTGAGCAAGGGACCCACGTCTGGGCATACCCCCGCCAACTTAGGGCGACCAAAGCGATACAAAAGGGGATGATGGACGGAACGTTTGAGCCAATCAAACACTCACCCCCAGTCAACTGATCTGGGTTTAATCCATCATCATTCTTTAGCTCACTCCACCACCCTAGTTCAGACATGGCCATATGCAAATCAGTCTGACCCTGTGCCTCATGGGAACAGTCCAGCCCGAACTGCCAAGCCATGTCTTCCCTGGACCGGAAACAAGCATCCTAGGACCGGTTTCTGGCATTTCAGCCGTCATCAGCCAGGCTTGCTTGAATCCAGTGGCAAAGTGAGCAAGGGACCCACGTCTGGGCATACCCCCGCCAACTTAGGGCGACCAAAGCGATACAAAAGGGGATGATGGACGGAACGTTTGAGCCAATCAAACACTCACCCCCAGTCAACTGATCTGGGTTTAATCCATCATCATTCTTTAGCTCACTCCACCACCCCAGTTCAGACATGGCCATATGCAAATCAGTCTGACCCTGTGCCTCATGGGAACAGTCCAGCCCGAACTGCCAAGCCATGTCTTCCCTGGACCGGAAACAAGCATCCTAGGACCGGTTTCTGACATTTCCACTGAGGGATTTAATATTTCTGGCATCTCAGGAATCCCTGGTGGTTGAATATTTTCGACCTCTCTTCATCACCTCACTGGTATTTAGACGGAATATCGGAAACAGAAATAACGTGGACCAAAATCTCATGTCCAGAATTTCGAGGACACAAAAATCGTGAAGGTACTTTTCTATCGGTAAGCAATGTTTTATCATATATAATTCCACATATATGTACCTTGATGATCTATATATCTTCAAGGTACTTAGATGTGGTGTTAAGAATTGTAAATCTATACTTACCTATTTGCACTTGCCTTCTTGATATTTTGGTCCTCGATTTTTTTGACATAATATTCTGTCCACACAATATTTTTGTTTCCGATTTTCTGTCAGTGATCCACCTCACTTTAACAGATTACTTTCCTTTTCTATCTATAATGCAAAGGCTGATGAAAATGTGCATACTGAAGCCCAACTTTTTATTTCTGTGTCATTATGACTTCTGAAAATTAAAACTAGCAATAACATTTGTTTGAAAAAAATAATGCAAAGGTTATTGCCCAATCCTTGTGTCGTGTCTGCTGCGTTACGCTCAGCAAAACGCAAGGGAGTGAGGTATATAAGACCTTACTCCTGACATAGTACACTTTGGGGCATATTCTCAAGAACGTGTGATAACTACCGCAAATACAGCTTAACGCAACACTTCACATAGCAGTCCATCGCGGGAAAATAACGCCGTGTTAACGTGGTATTCCCAACACAGCGGTACCATGCGATAGTCACACGATAACGCGTCAAATGAACACGTTAAAATCAACGCGACGCCGCAAAAACGCGAAAATAGGAGCGATGACGCCAATCGCGATACAAAAATCTGCGAAAACCAGCCACAGGCCTGCAATTCCCACGCGTCATGCGGGAAAATGCACCATAAAAGTAGAAAAAAACATACAAACAAAAGCCAAACAACAGCGAAGCACAATGGAGGCATCCGGAGCAAGTACAGAGGACAACCAGAACCCCACAAGCCCCCCGGAGGACCAGCCTGTGACCTCAGGGTCAGGGAAGGGCAAGGACAAGAAGAGTAGGAAGAAGCGGTTCAGTCCGCAGGAAAACAGGATCCTGATAACGGAGGTGATAGAACACCATCAAACACTGTTCGTCACCTCCACTGTGTTACTGGCAACTAAAAATGGAATATGGCAGACCATCGTGGACAAGGTGAATGCAGTCGGAGTGCTGAGGAGGACAATGGACGAGGTCAAGAGGCGCTGGAATGATGTGAAGCGCAAAACCAAGCAGAAACTCTCAAACAACCGGAAGCAGCAATGCAGACTGGAGGTGGGAGTCCAGCGCCACAGGAGGAGCTGGACGAGATGGAGGAAATGGTGTCCACAGTCATCATTGGGGAGACGGTGGCAGGAGTTGGGGGACCGGACACTGCTCAACATGACCGGACACAACAGCAACAGGGTGAGTAACAACCATGGACTGGGGGGACGGGGGAGATGGGCACAATGGCACACATGCACAATTAAGCACAGCACATCTGCGGACAAACCATGCCCCAGACCCCCAACTCCCACCAAGAGACCAATGCACACAGGTATGCAACATCTCAGCACCGCATAAGCACAGAAGCCCGAGGCACACCGCATGTAAGGGATAAGGGGCAGCTAAATCAGAGCTGCAGGGGTGACTCCCCCAAAATGTGGCACACACACATTACATGCAGAGCACATCAACATTGACAACGATGTGGTACAAACCGCAACACGTCCACAACAGAACAGAGGACACAACTGGTGCCGCATGTGCGTAGAAACTGGCCAATCACATTTGGCATTGCAGGGAAATGTGAGTTGACAATGTACAAGTACAAACACACATCCGTGATGTAGTCGGAATGTCCACTGTCCCCCATCAAATAGGCAGCTCCCCCCAAACAGTCACAATGTACATTGTCATGCAGTCTGAATGTAAACATGTACAATGCGCCAACATACATGTGAACACAATGTTAGACTGCATCTCCCCTTCACATTGCAGGGGGAAATCCAACACCTCCTGCGGAGCAGTCCGAACCTCTCTACTCTGATGACGAAGAGGACCACCACACCTTCGACTCCGACGCCCTCCAACAGCTCGAGGACAGCCTCCGCAGCCCACTTCCAGGAGCAGGGCAGCCCAGCTGCCACGAGGAGAACCCACCCCCTGCACAGAACACACAGCAGGCAGCACCCACCACCACGGCTGCCTCCCAGGACCCCCACGACAAACACATGGCCTTCCAACGCCGTGTGTTGGGGTGCCAGGAGAAGCTGGCTGAACAGGTGCAGGTGGGGTTCCACCGCATGGCAGCCAAACTAGACGCCATACGTGGGTGTCTGAGTCCCATCAGGGACCACTCACAGTCCCTAACAGACACCCACAGTCCGCTCCATGCTCTCCAACGGACCATGGCTGACATCGCTAGAGTCCTGACTCTGCGACAAGAACGACTGTCTAGTCAGAGTGCCTCCAGCGATCTCGCCCGGGAGTTGGGACACATGCGGAGGATCATGGAGAACATGGAGCGGACGCAGGCGGAAAGAGCGGCTGCCATGGCTGCACACCAGCGAGAGGTAGCTGGGTTCCTCAATGCCCTAAAGACCCTCCTCATGGCATTGCTGCCACAAGGCCTGGCGCTGATGCATGCTGCTGCTACCACCCCATCCACATCTCCGCCACCTGATGTGTCAGTGCCACACAGTGCTGGAGACAGAACACCACCACCCACATGTGAGGCACATGCAACAGCAGAGGACGAAGATGCGGATGAATCTGCCTTCGTGGTCAGAAGGACGCAGTAGCATTCATCTCCGCCATGTGGCCTGTTTC